>CM051619.1:58974536-60202870 GCA_028020825.1 Podargus strigoides | reverse complement strand
AGGGTCTCTCTAAGCCGAACTTCTCTCCTCAGTGCACGTTAACCAGTGATGGCGTCTTCCTCACACCCCTTCACCTACATGCCTCCTCCTGACCAAAGCAGACTCTTCTAAGGGCAGGAAGGAGCTACATCTCCACCTAATCCTCACCTCGGCTCTCTGCTACAACTATGAGTGAGGCTGCAGCTTGATGCCAGCTGTGAAGGTAGCCTTGTGCTGTGGATCTATATCTACCAGGAACTGGACCAAGGCTGGTAACAGCTTCACAAAGACAAGAGAAGAGCTGTTGGATGCTAAAGGCATCCAGCCAGTACTAGTCCAGATCAGATACAGATTGGCAGCCTCGAAGTACATGGCTCCAATTTCCCATTACCAATTCCCCTGAGCTGCTCAGTCTCCCATGGTGAAAGCTCTAATTTAAGAGAGATCCTGTAGAGCTGTGTTGTTCTTGTCCACTGCTTTGTTTCTAACTTTTAGAAGCGAATCCATCAAGTCTTGCAGCCAGATGCCTGCTGGCTCTCAGGTGAACGTAAGCAGGGATCCTGAGAATAGTCCAGCTCAAGAACTAAAGCTGTGGTTGCTATTTATATTCCTAGAAATCAGTGCAAAGAGCAGCATTTCAGTCCCATTTCACCTAGCTGATTAGGTTTGCAATCAGTGCGTGAAAGAATTTGAACTCATCAGCTGCTCAGAATTTGAATAGCACAACCCAAGCAAAGGAAATAAAACAGTGGAAAGGCAATTATGTTTCTTTAAATAGTTGATTGAAAGGCAAAAAATAACAAACCCAGGAATGTATTTGTGGTTAGAATTTGATTCAAATTTGGGGTAAGAGGTGCAAGCTATTCTTGCAAGAAACAGTAACTACATTAATGCAAAGTTGTTCAAGAGGAACTTTGGTGATTTCAGCATTACTTGATTTCTTTAGAAGAACAGATTCTGGACTGGCACGAATGGATTATTTCCTTCGAAGCTGTCAGAACTGTGATGATTGCAACAGCTGAAAGTCTTTCTGTGCACTGCATCAGCACTGTTATTATTGCAGCTTTTATCCAGTAAAACTAAGTAGAGCCACAACTGGCTCCAAGTGTTTCAGCAGTGTAAGAGAAATTGGATGTCACTCTCCAGTGGACAAAGGTACAGGGACAGGTTCCTCCAGCCAACAGAAAGACAGTGGGAGGAGAAAGGCATGTTTAACATGGAGATATGTGGGGAACTGGGCTTCCTGCTGCCCCTGCAGCAATCAGGGGAATAAAGGGGAAGAGGCAGGGCTGTTTTGGAAGTGACTGTCCTGTCCTCACAGATGGTGGTAGCTACCCCTACACTCTTGCCTCATGCCAGCCCCAGACAGGCAGGTCCCTGGGAGGGATGCATGAACCCCAGCAGCCCCTCCAGGCTCAGCCTCTTCTCCCTGTAGCCCAGAACCAGCCAGAATAGCACACCAGGAAAACATGAGCATCATATCTATGGGTGCTTTTATCCCGCCATATACCAGGTGTGATGTGAACCTGGCCACTATTGGCAAAGCACCAGTATTCTTCCATGCCAAAGGAAGCCCCCCGTCTCACCTGGGAAACTCTGCCTTCCTTGCCCCACTGCCTCTCCAAACACCCTCCAGCAGCTCAGCAGTGTGCCCACCAGCACCGGTGTCCTCACCGCAGTCTTTGTGCAGAGGATGATTACTAACACCATGCCTCAAAAGCTTAGTGGCATGAAGTGAAAACAGCACAGTGTGGAACAGAAATGGGGAGCACATGATCACCATACAGCATTACCTGACTTGAAAGTACCTCTTCTTTCATTCAGTAGCAGTATTCATATTAGGGATGGGCAAAAACATGGGGTCCACATCTGCTAGAGGAGAGGGAAGGTCCTAAGTTTAACATGAAAATGGTCCTAAGTTTAAAATTAAAAAGTTCATCTTGATACACACTGTTTTTACTGGGATTTCTTTAGAAATGAGGTACAACAGTGAAACAGGCTCCCAATATTACAAGGAGGGTCTCAATTTTGTGACATTTTTCTAGCAAAATGAATGCTGATGGTTTCTCTATTCCTTAGTCTTTTTTTCTTCTGAACTCTTTCAGCTCTTTTAAGAAATACAAACTCCTAGTATCTGGTTTTGATGGATGCAGTTTCTGGCAGAATAGTAAAAAGATAAATAATGTAATTACTCATTTCTCATAAAATGGTGTTATATCTGAAGCGTAACCAGGAAACATTAAGAAGAAATTGCATGAGTTGATGGAAAAAATCTGGAAAATCCCAAGGAGATGTAGAACTGTGGATCAATCACCTTGCCATCTGACCAACTACATGGCACCATGGCAAGTTAAATTACTTAAAAAGGACAGACCAGGATTTGTAGTTTAAACAAAGAGAATTAGCAGTGGATAATCCAAATTTTGCCAGTGATGTTAAGAAAATCATCAACAGGAATATTGTTCTTTCTCCTCAAAAATAATGTCAGCCTGTGGGGAAGATGTACTGCTTGACAAATAATCTGAAAGTGACAAAGACATAATCTATTCATTATTTTGGACACACAAGACATTAAAATTAATGGCATTTTTTCCACCGCTTTTAAGGACATTGTCTCATAACTAAATTAGGATTTGCAGCAAGTTTGACAGTCCAAAATGGCATATTATATGTATTTTACTTTTTGCTAACCTACTATTCGAATAGGAGAAAGATTAGAAAAGGATGTAAAAGTCATCAGGCAGAAGGTCTGACAAACCATTCATCTCAACACCCTGTAAAGATATTTCTCAGCCATCTAAGATGGATATTGAAGAGATTCTGGCAGATGAACAGACTGGCAATAAAAATCTCTAGGGATACATTGATTTCCCATAATTTCTAAAGAAAGAATGGATTGCAGAAAACAACTGGCTACACAGGTGTACCATCTTCAGTACACCATTTCAATCTCTCTGCTGCCCCTGAAAAGAAAGGATTCTGTTATTCTGCAATAAGAGAATTCATAGACAAGCTTAGGTTTGGTCAGGAAAGAGCTAAATAGAAACAATTTTTTGTATTTTAAAACCAGACACAAGAATCCATTAGTGATTTTCCTGTTGGCTGGAAATGTTCAAAATACAATTGAAAAAGAAAAGAACTGTGAATAGACAGACTTACTCTGAGGCACTATTAATCATTGATATCTTCATTTAATAGTCATGATGGCTTGGACTGCAGCTGCATCGTATACCTGGAGAGTGGATATATTGTGCAGAATTAGGAGCTGTATGGATGGGAAATTGTGACTTTGAAAGCTATGGTTCCTTCTGTGTGTTTTGATTGCTGGAAAAAGGACCTCACAGTTACTTGCTCATGTTCCATATTTTGAAGACAGGATGGTGAAGGAAGCTCTGTCATCTCCTGCCCGTGTGCTGTGTTGGAAAGCAACAGTTTCCTAACACACTATCTGCTGCATTACTGTCTCTGCTCACTCCTCTGGACCCACCTCCAACACAGCTTGTTTAGGGACTACGAAGGGACTTCCTTTAAGCACAACTTTTAGCCAAAATCTACCCGTATTTAGAAAAGAAAACATTACCTTTTTATCCGTGTGTATGAGCAGGGAGTTTTGGGGAACTTTTCAGACTCAGTTCAGTTTTAAAAAGTTTGAAATTAATCAGCAAACCTGGAAAAAACTAAAATTAGGATGCTTGGGAGTTAACTCAGTCATCATTTGGACAACCAAATGATGTCCCTGCTCTGACAGCTTCCTGCTCCTCCTGTCCTGAATATTTTGCCTACTGTCTTTTCCTTCAACAAATTATCCCATTTCATTAGCCTGATATAAACATAATTCCTCTCCTCCTTGCTAGGTATTTAACATGCTGGAACGCACCAGCACCAGTTACTTCTGTCTTGACAGCTGAAGCTTTGACAGAAGAGAGAAATGGAGGAATCTCCTGAATGTTTGGAGCCATTAAATGTACCCCTGAGCACCCTCATAGCTACTATTACCAATTAACAAAACTGGCAGAGTATTGAGGAAATTTGCGATCTTATTCTGTAAATACACTTGAGAACGGCTGAGCAGCTGAGTGGCCTCAGTGAGTTTACTGCCAGTGCCCATGTGGATAAAAAGTTCCCTACTTGCTTAAGCATTTGCAGGAATCCTAATCTTCGCCTATGCTGTTCCTAAGTGTGCGATATGAAGAACAGTTGAGACTTTTCACCACTTGTCATATTTTTGTAAATTACCCTATGCATTTTAAAGTTTTTATTATTCCAGTAGTTACCATGTTTACACATAGACACACCAGATAGGTCACGGTATTTGACTCTGGACTTCTTTTTTAATTAGTTTTGCTGACCAGGGACCCACTGTTGTTGAAACAGATGTTGCAGCCCAATAATAGCTCTCAGCTGCCAACAGCAAACTGTGGAACTCAGCCCTCGCCATGCAGAACAAATAAGTGTAATAAGGGGCTGGTGAGCTCCAGATAACAGGGACACTTCACAACATGTGTGTTTACCAGATCTATCTTAAGGCACATATAATTTTAAATGCACTCCCTTTTTCTCATCTAAAATACAACAACTGAGCAAATATTTATCAAAAATGCATGCCATGCCACAGAATAAATGCATTCCTTTTCATTCCTTTATCCCACGTACTTATTTACCTGTCTTATTTTTGCTATGAGTCACATGCAGCTGGGATCAGACAGGCTCTTCCAGACTTGAAAAGAAGACCTAGTGAAGCTCAATCTGAGGGCTCCAATGAAGCCTCCAACAACTCATGTCCTGTTCAGACAGGTACAGAAGGGAACTATAACACTTGCTAAGGCAAGAATGAAATTAATCCCTTGTGAACACTCATTGGCTCTTTAGAAGGACTGAGGTTCTGAGCCAAGATGTTGATCATCCTAATCAATATCTTCTCCTGTGTGAGGAATCCTTTATTAGAAACATTGAGAGACATATATCTATTTTTTCTACCTGGATATTACACTTTTTCACCTCCAGCTCTGTCATTAAATATCTGAGGTGCAGATTATATAAAATTAGACTTCATTTTTTCTGTTTTGTATATTAAATTATTACCATCCAGTGTTTCTTTATAACCTCCCCAGGTCTTTTAGGCTATTTATTTCACCTTAGATAGAGTTATTCAGTACTATTATCCCTTCTTATGTATAACTAATTTTATAACATTAATAAAAATATTATATAGATCAGGCATAGTGCTACTCTCCTGACATGTCTTTGTAACTGTTTGTCATTCAACAAAGATGTGAATATCTTTCTTAGGTTGAATGGTATATTAATTTACTAGCAGACACATTGATATTGTAGAAATAATACATTTCTGTAAAGATTTCTAGCTCATGTGCGAAAGCAGGAGTATCAGTAGGCATGGCTATTTAACAACAGGTGAAAGCAGTCTTGAAAAGCAATACTGCTTATGCAGTGCTGGTGGAGAGCCAATCAGATAACAGCTTGTGATGTAATATGGTGTTAAACTAAAAAAAAAAAAAAAAAAAAGTAATTCACATGGTTACAGAAACAGAGCCACAAAGCCTCATGTACAATTACTGAAAGGCTCAACTTAGGAAACCATTCATTTTTTTAACATTTTAATACCGCAAAAATGCCAACAAGTTACACAGAATTCAGAGACCAAACAAACAAAGCCAAACAGTTAAGAGAAAGCTAGAAGGGCAGCTGAGGAATGGAGAAGTGTTGCGCTGACCTAGTATCAGTGATGTGGGAGTGCCTACATGATGGAGACAAACAGAGCACCCAACTGAAATATGGGAGACAGAATGCCATTCTGCAACTAATTTGATTTGGCTAAGCTATATTTTCTATCCCATCAAGGGCTTTTCCAGCACCACTAGTGAGATTTCCAAATCCCTTCTGTCACTACGAAGTGCATCTCAATTTGAATGCCACTGTGATTCATCACAAAAACCCTCCCAGGATCTTGGTGTAATTATTTACAACTGAAAAATGTTTAAAGCAGAAGTAGATAAACATCAGGGTGAAGAAAGGCCACCCAACACAGACTAGGCTGCTGGAAAAAAGGATAAAGTTACCCTCCCATCATCTCTCCCCACCTCAATTCTTGTGCCCATGCAGCCACACCATGAATGGCTCCTTACAAATGGTTCAGGTGGACCAGCAGTTTACTCTGGCTCACCTGAAGACCACCTAGTCTCTGGAGACAGCATGAGGAGAGCGCTGAGCACAGGCAGCTGCAGGAATCAGGCATGGGGACATCATTCCCTGACAATGTGTCCTTAGCGCTGAGCAGCAATGGGAGCAAGCTAATGGGAGCTCAACTGAATGAGGACTCTGCTGTTTCCTCATGTCTTCTGTAGTTGTAACAAGGTGGCAATAATATTTGGGTATCCACTAGATCTATGAGATCCTGATTTTAATGAGCGATTGTGTGCACAGTAAGAATGAAATGAAAAGGGAAGGATTTAGATCAAATACTGGCTTGGAAACCTTTCTCTAACACTTATACAATATATAAAACTGTCTAGTAAAACAAGTACTGCATAGATTAAAAGGCTTGTTCAGTCCTGGTCTGGACAAAGCAGAGTAGACCCCGGAAGCGGCAGTCTTCCTGACAAACACAGTTTTCCCTGCTCACAATGACTGAGAATGCCACTCCAAAGATCATTTCCCAGCCTCACTGTTTTGATCACGTTACAGCTCTCTCTCTCTTTGCCTCGTCAAATATGAGCTAAGCAGGCTTCAGTTTGCAGCCCACTCTTGTCTCAGAGTCAGCACCGAGAGCTAGACTCCCTCTCAGTTCATCTGTGTGGGATTTTTACATTTGTAAGCAACCCCATCTGTGTGACTCTTCATGTTGGGAAGAGTTTACTGTAAACATCCACAAATTCAGCTGTTTTTCAGACCTTGCCTTGAAACTCCTTTGCCCTTACGCTCAGGAAAAAAAACAGTAAGACTTCTGATGGGCTGAGACTTCTGCTTGCAGACACTGCCTCTGCTTGTACTACCTCTCCAGCAGTTTTCTCCTGCAGTCCCTCGCTCTGTTCTTAGATTAGGTGCCAAAGTCTTGCCTTGGTGGCAAAGCCAACCAAGGGTGTTCCTGTTTCTCCCCAGCCTTAACCAGAAATAAGCTCAAGATTAGTCAAATGATTTACTGTATCAACTTGTAGTAGCTTCCCATGCAGTAGGTACCTATGACTCCCTACAAGCCAGATCTCTTTCAGGTAGACCTATTCGTAGTTCCCAAAACATCAGGCATTCCTCTGTGAGGACAATGGCATTTAAAAGACTTTTCAAGACAGTAAAGTGGCAGAAAACACCAGTCAAAACTGTAGAACAAAGCTTTTCCACTCATGCAACAACTCTCCCCTTCCTTCTACAAAAAATAGCAAACTCCTTTTGTTTGGGAAGGAGTGCATATACGCACACCCCAAGAGAAAAAAAAAAAAAAAAAGACGTGAGAGGAGGAAAGAAAATAGGAAGGAAGGAGAAGGGAGGAAAATAAAGAAAAAGAGAAATGAAGGTATCTTGCATATATCTGAGTTACAGAATAGCATCTGGCTCATGTCTGTAGCAGAGACAATATGGATCACGTTCCCAGAGACACATAAACTTTACCCCTAAGACAGAAAGTATGATTCATTTTGCTATCCTAAAAGGAAAGGTATCATTTAGCCTCCCTGCCAACAAAATGTATTGCAGACGTGTATGTAGCAGAACAGTTTTCTCATGCACTTTTATTTTGCTGCCGGTTCAGCCTGGCAGGCTGGTTGCAGCAGGCTCCTTGAGCAGGCAAGCCCCACAGGATCGGCATTGCATGCCGAGGACGAGAGTTGGACCATCGTGCAGAGGAAGAGTTGTGAACACATTTAACGCTGTAATCTTAGTCCACTGATAATTGTCCTACTTCTGGGGAAGTCTGACACAGGGGCATGTCTCCAGGTTAAAAAGTGGATATCAAATGAAGCATAATGGAGCAAGATGAGAATTGGAATCAGCATAAAATATGAGGCCAATGCACACTTACTCATTTTAGCTTTTTTTCTATCATTTCATACATACAGCTGTAGCAGCTTTTAAAGGTATGCAATTTTTCTCTGTCTATGCTTGCTTTTACGTGCAAAATACTCTATATGCATGCATGAGTAGTTAACTCACAAAATTCATGCACCCTTGTGTATCTTGCATATTAAAAGTGTTTTAGAAATGAACTAAGCTTTCCTGCTTTGAGCATAAGACAGTAACTAACTGTTGGCAATTATAAAGAATTCTCCTTTATTAACAAGTTATTCCCCTAATGTCTTCCTTGAGGTTTTTGTTTTTCAGACAAGTTTTTTTTCCTTCTTCTGGAGCATCTGGAGAAGGTCAGCCCTGGAGCCAGATTCAGCCTGGAGAGCAGCACAAGTCTGTTCCAGGAAAGTGGTTTCTCTGTTCCCCAGAGAATTGTCCAGACTTTATGGGTTTGTGTACATTTTTCTCTGGTACTGCTAGGTGTGCAGTCAGGCATTTTTATCATGCTTCCTTGGCATGATACTACAGCATTTTTGCATTTTTATATTTTGAAATCTGTTCTGTTTCCCTGGTGCTGTTCCATTCCTAGTGCTGGCATCCGTGAGCACGTGATACAACCTAGGAGATATTTTCAAGGACACTTAGTTTTCTTCCCCAGCCTACACTCTCCCAATTGTAAAACCTTCCTTTTCCCTCCTGGCGCTGCAGTGCTTTCTTAATACAGAAGGAAAACAGCAATATAAAAGCCTCTGCTCATTCCAGCATTTTCTCTGCACTGCATGCCACAGCCAGCCAGATCAGAAGCCCAAAGTTGAGTTTTTCCAGCAGAAGCAAGCTCCAGGATCACTCTAAAGTGCAGTGAGACGGACAGAGCAGGAAGAAATGCACCATTTCAATTGGAACGGAAATCCCTCAATTAGGTTAGAGAGGCATTTTCTCAAGGAATTTTGGGGAAGGTTATCTTGTAGGCACAATAACTAGGAAATGAAGCAGATGATCAAGAAAATTCTTTGGTTGGTTGGTTGGTTTGTTTGTTTTTCCCAGTGCCCATCAAGGAAATGTTTCCCTTATAAATCAACTCACTTTTTCTTATTTGAGGTGATCTGATCATGTAGGCCTGAGGCAATACGGAGTTATGTGAAAGCTGATATTAGAAAGTGAGGGAAAAAAGAGAATTAAAAGCAAGATGAAGGAAGTAGATAGGACACCAGCTGCTTATGTGGTGTGCCTGGTGGAAGCCAATGCGTCTTTCGATATGCATCCAAACTACTTTTAATAGATTTTAGAATGAAAATAAACAAGTCATGTTTTGTGTTGTTTTGTTTTGTGGGAGGCACACTTAGCTCACCATCTCCATCTTCCCCTTTTCACACCAGCATAACTAATCAGAATTAAATCTTAAACAAGAGAGAAGGTCTTATATTGAAGAGAAAAGAAGGGAAGGGAAGGAAAGGGAAAGGGGAAGGGGAAGGCCAGGTTGGATGGGGCTTTGAGCAAACTGGTCTAGTGGGAGGTGTCCCTGTCCGTGGCAGAGAGGTTGGAATGAGATGATCTTTAAGGTCCCTTCCATCTCAAACCATTCTATGATTCTATGATATTAATCCTTGAAGAAATTATTTGCAGTTTGCCCTTCTGAAAATGTGTGGTACGCACATTTGTAGGTAAGCTTCTGTTGCACAGGAACACAACACAGCAACGGCGTTTCCTTTTTCTCTCCTACAGACGTCCCACAACAGCCCGTCTAACTGCTCCACCGCTGTCACCTCGCATTTTTGCCCTGCCGTTACGTCCATGCAGAGCCACATTCAGGTATCACCTTGCATAAGCACACCATGTGGGGGATAACGCCACGAATCAATAACGCCATCTGGCAAAGGGCTTAGAATAAAATATAACAAGAGGGTGCAAACATCATCCGTGAGGAGGTTTTAGTGCTGGATGCACATGGATGCTTCCGGCCTCGGCGGGCGGTGACAGCCGAGGAGCGCTGGCACCGGCACCGGGAAGGACAAAGGGGGCTGTCTGCTGCCCTGGGCTGCCCTCTGAAGGCTGAAGTTAAATCCACAGCGCTGTGGAAAGAGCTTCTCAGGCTCCCAAGCAAATTGGAGGGAACTCCGAAGTTTTGCTGCTGGGAAACACTGGGAAAGACACCCGTTTGCAAGGTTATTTAGTAAAAAAAAAAAAAAAAAAGGTCTCTGAAGGGGGATGTATGTGGGGCAGCTGCTCCCTGCCCTCACATTAACAAAAACTTTGCAGTTCCGAAGACAACTGAAATATCGAAAACTGTTTGTCTGATGTATACTGCTGAAAAAATGATTGTAAGAATTGGGAAAATAAAGAGTACTTTAAAACAAATGTTGGCACTGACAGCATTAATAAACTAAGCTGTGCTGCTCTGCGTTTCGTCTGCTTGAGGCTAAGAACAAGTTGGCACTTTATAAAAGAAATATGACCTGTATTACCCTAATGCTGTCCTTCCATATGACTGCGTTGTAGAGAACCACAAACTGCCCACCCTACAGCACGTAAAGGCCTCTTTGTCTCTACCTATCCGAACCCAATATATACCAACATTTTTATTAACATTTTTTATTAACATATTTATTCTTTCTGCTTATTCACATTTGTCCTCATTCGCATTTTTCCTCACTGATGTTTGTGTTTAAAAGTTGTGTTGACATAGTGCTCAGGGATAAGGTATAGTCGAGGACTGTCAGTGTTAGGTTAATGGTTGGACTCAATGATCTTAATGATCTTTTCCAACCTAAGCAATTCTGTGATTCTGTAAAAATAAAGCATTTCAGGAACAGCCAGTTTGCCCATCATGGTGAGAGAAAACAAAAGCACATATGTTTCAGTAGGTATTGCACAGATTTATTCCCAGCCCACATTGCTGGCTAGCTATTCTACACTATTAGAAACGTGATTGAAACCATTAGCTCAATTCTAATGAACTCCATGTGCCATTTCATTTTTTCTCCTGGAAGAAAGTTTCTATCATATAATTCTCTGCACCCATAATTGAGATAAATCCCAATTTGAGCCATTTCTCAGATGTTTGGTTTAAGAGAATCTTTTTTAAAAAGGCATTTGTGAAAAATAAACACAATTACATATACATGATTGGTTCTGCTTATTGCTTCCGTTAGACATTAGACAATGTGTGTGCATATGTGTTCATTTATACAATGATGCTCACAGCTACAGTGAATTATGGCATGTTATAGCCATGAGTGTAGTCTGCACCAAACTGCTTTGTCAGCCTGTTTTTTTAAGGAAATGAGTCTTATACCAACATGAGATACTCCAGTAACTTCTAAATCCTTTGGCCTAAATTTGACAAAGGTGGTAGAGATGTCAAAGATAGTAAAGCTCCCTTTGGTGTGGGAAAACAGGTGGCAGGCTAAAAGGAAATCCCATAAATGCCCACACCTTGGATAAGCCGCAGCATGACCTTGCTCTTTATTAGACTTCAGAGGCAGGAGCCCGAACCCCCGGGTGAGGAACCCAGCCCTATTAGAAAACCTGACCTGAGTTTTGTGAACTACCTGCTTTTGTTTAAAAATAAATGATCAAATACCTTCTTCACTGATATGCTCTGTAACAAAGTAATTTCTTCCTCCCTTGATCTATCTGCCAAAACAAGATTTCTACTGTTTACTTGTATCTCTTTTGCACAGTGTGTAGGATTAAACTAGTGCTTCTGTTTCTGCACTGTGAAGATGAAACTTGAGGCACAGAAAGGTTAAATGAGTCCCCCTGAGTCTTCTAGTGGTTGACACAGGAACTGAATCACAAGCCAGCAATGTCTCTTTTCTGCCTAGTACAAGGATTTAGGCATAAATACTGTTTTCTGAACCTGATGGGGAGGGGGAAAGAGCTTTAGAAAAGCCTCAAATATTACTGGTTTGCAAAAATCTCTTAGTAGTGTTTGTCCTTGTGGATGCCATACTAATTCCTCTGCAGTCCCATCAACTCTATTAGCAACTCATGCTCCACGAAAGTACACTGTTTGAAATAGGTTTTATCTCTACTTTAGGATGCAGTGTCTAGCTACTGACTGGCCTATACTAGTGGTGAGCTAAACCCTCTTGTTTTCACCCTAAGAAATACCAGCAGAGATAGACAAGAGCCTATGATGCTTTCTCGGGCTGACAGGTCCTTCCCCACCTGGATCCCAAGGCAGGAGAGACTTGTTCAGAGCAACAATATTGCAGCTGGCATGTAGGAAACACAAAATAGGATCCTGCATGTTCTCTGCCCACCATTATTTTGCGCACCTGTATGGGGTACTAACACGTGTGTCATAACAGAGTTTAACTCAGTTACAAGGCATGGAGTCTATATGACAACATGAAAGCTAGTGGAAGTTAAAGGCAAAATTATTTTTCATGGAGGGTGGATCTTGATCTGAATGCCTAAATGCAGCACGCTTGAATTTCTCTTAATTTTAAGTAGGATATTCTTTTTCCCATCCTGCATTACAGAGAAGAATAACTATTTGCAAAAGGAAACTATCTAGATACAGCACAGTCTTTGCTAACAGCAGAGCGGGAGAAATACTTCTAACTCTCTTAGTGGCCTGCAGGTATCATCTTCACTGTGTGAAAGTAAAGATGAGTTCAGCTGCACATACAGTCTCTCCCTTAGTCAAGGTACATCACTGAGAAAGCAACACTCTCTGATCAAAACTATGCACTTGTCAGCTGGGTTTGAATTAAAGGACTTAAAAAAATATTTAACCAGCAGAAGAGAATCTGTCAGAAAACTGTTATAATTCAGTATTTAACCTATTTTTGTAATTACCAGGGCTTGAATTACAGTAATTCCAACTGAGATGGGGCCCAGATGCCAGGCACTATGCAAACACCTAATAAGAAACCACGGCTGCTCTGAGTCACTTACATCCTGGTCCTGCAAATGTTTAGGAATGTGTTTAACTTTACTACTGTCAGTATTAATGGAGCTGCTCAGAGAACTAAAAGTCAAGAGATGAGACCAAAGAGAGTCAGAGTTTCAGAGACTGAAGTGTTTAGGTGTCTAATTCCCACTGGTCTCAAGATGTTAACTCGGATCTGGCCTTATACAACTCACCGACGTTTATGGCAGTAAATCTTAAACAGACCCAAAGCAAGTGTACACATGCACATCATTTGTCCTCCATACCACTGCAAGGCTATTTCTGAAATGCCCTTTTTAAATGTCTCCTCATTAATGTATGTGGACATTTTTTAACTGGACCCTCCAAACTATCTTAATATTTGGGTGCTGTGCTTTTCAGCTTTTTGGGGCATGGTGCAGTAATGACCCTAATGCCATGTGCTCAGTTCTCTGTGCCCTGAGAGCTGCTGGTTACCCAGAGTAAATACCCTGGCCACAGTGAGACAGCAGGCAGGGGAGAAGCTCTCCCTCGCTACAACCTGAATAGCAGTATTTTAGATCGGTATGGATTAACAGAGGGGAGAGGTTTCTTTCTCTTCTCCTCGTCCCATTCCCTCCTCTCCCTTTTGGTGAGATAGCAGGCTGAAGTCCCCCTCCCCTCCACCTTCTCCCCCTATTTGCTCCCTCCCTTCTCTCACTTTTTTAAAAATACAGTTTTCTTTCAAGTCCTCTACAGTTACAGTATTTCGGCCATCAAAGTCCCCTCCCAGCCATTTTCATTTACCTTGTGACTCTGACCCTTTGTAAGGCTGAAGATTTTCAGAGTAAACCGATCCCCGAGGTCCCCAAGGATGTTATTCTCATTTATTCACTCAGCCCTTTGAATGGAGCAGCCTGGTGTTGGCAGCGGTTCAGCAGCCTCACATTCAGAGAGCACACAATCCTTTTTCTTTCGGGGGCCTTTCAAAATAAGGCCCAAGGTTTGCTGAGGAGCTTGAAGGGCTGTCAGTCATGCAACAAGTTACGTTTCACTCCCGGCTGCCGCCAAAAGCGATGAGCAGAGGAGGGGTAAAAGCAAGGAGCAGGCAGTAACTGCAAAGGACAATCTCCCAGGGCTGTGCCTTCTTCATCAGTGTGGCATGCTCTAGGGGCGTCCATGTCTGTCACCACTGAGCCCCTTCCAGCCTGGCAAGGACCTCAAGTCCCGGGACGGGGGACAGAGAATGGCCTCTGCGGGAACAACTGTGCAATGGACACCCCTTTTCTTCAGGTGCGTGGTGCGCTGAGGGTGTACCTCTAGTGCCATCTGCGTGTCCACCAGCAGTCATTACCTGCAACAGCTGGCCCTCCTTTGCAGGAGGGAAAAGGCCCCTCCTTTGCACTTTCATTGCAAAATGTTTGGGAACGGTCCCCTGGGACTGATAAGACAGAGACACGTCTGTGAGTGTCCCAGAGGGAGGGAAGGCTGTAGGAAAAGGCTCATGGTTATGTACCACTGTACCTGCCAACTGGTGTGTCACAGAAGGCTAAAATTACCAGCCAGTCAATTATCTGATTAAAGAGAGCCTTTCATTTGAGATTAAAAAAAAAAAAAAGGCGGTGGAAAAAGGAAAGAAAAAGAAAAATCCTGGCTGAAAGCAATACCTCTACTAGGTTACCAAACTTACTAGACATTGCATTCTTCGCTTTTTACTTTTGGCAGTGATGAACAGTAAATTCAAAAAAAAAAAAATCAAGAAATGTGGGGAGAACAAACATTTTGCATCAATCAAATGTTTTTCTACACTTCTTTCCTCTAACACAACATGATCTCATTTATCTCCCTTTACACAAAAAGGCTGTATTTTTTAAAAGAAAGAATGACTGCCCATTTTACATATTTCTATTTTTGTTCAACTGATTAAATAAGGAAACTTCTCTGGGAAAGCTATTCGGGTTTCATTAGTTTACAGTTGCCTTGGAATCCCTTTGAATTACAGTGAGCATAAATTATCGTTCTGTCAGCTAACATCAGAAATACCTCTTTAAGGCTCCTGGACTCAACAACGGCTGCTAAGGTTTGGGAATAAATCTACGATGTGCCGGGGCTTCACCAGCTGGTTAATGACCTGCCACAGTAGTTATAGGGCCCAAGACGAAGCTGAGGGAGATTAACTAATCCGGCCAGTCACTAGTGTGCTGGCTCTGAGCGCTGAGCAGCGTGGAGTGTGTGATTGTAAACTTTATTGTCTGACCTCTGCTGAATTAGGAGCTTGGGTTTTGGGGGGCTTTTAATGTTTTATTAATAACATTTCCAGTGTTTATCCTTTCCTGTTAGAGTAACTGAAAAGGTAATTTCCAAACACAGGAGTCATCAAAGCTGTGTTTCTTTCAAAAAAAATTTCTGTGTTCTCTACACACAAGTCAAATAAACATAGTTCAAGCTGCAGATTATTCCTGTGTTACAACAGACAAAACTGGGGCCAAATGTAGATCTTCCTCTTTGTTCACGTCCGTTCACATGGTCCATCCTTCAGTTGCTAATCACTGAGCTACCTCTGTGAGCCTCTAGCTCCAAAAACCCTCAAAGTGCAATAAAATCTAAAACTTTTCTGGTCTCACCCATCTCTGTTGCATTTGATTTCCTATCCAGGCAATGTGAAAGAGTAACAGGAAGGGAGAGTGTTCATACAAGATTGGCATGGCTAAGAAAAAAAAATAGGTATGTTATTGTAGTTACAGTGCAGCTAAAATGAACTCCCTTTTAACACATCTTAAATCCTTTCACTTTTTTGCAACTGTTTACTCTGCTACCCAACCAAAGACATACAGACAGTATCTTTTAAGTATGAAATATTTTTATAATGAAACACTCATCTTCTGGATTTCTTCATATGCAGGGAAAAAGTATATCTGATGTTAAACATGTTTTCCTAGTTGGTTTCTACTTTGGATAGAGGAAAAAAATGGCAGAAAATATATTACCTTTTTGGTGTTTTTCAAATTGCTACAAAGCAACTCAGCCAGACCGGATAAGATCAGGAAATCCTGTCTCTCCTGTGGTACTGACCAGTACCAGCTTGGGTGAGCATCTGTGGAGTGGCCCCCGCTAATGGACAAATCTCATCCAATGCCTTTAGTTTGCACAGATGAAACTTCAAATTATTTATAAACCTTGCAAAGCTCTTTCATTGAGATTTTCTGTTTTAACTGGATATCCCCATAAACTCTAGAAATCTCATTTCTTTTTCTGAATCCTTCTAAACTATCTTATGTTAAAGAATTTCACCATCTCCATTAAATGTCAAAGCAGCTAAATTCATGGTACAGTGCCTCTAAGTCATGTTCAGCTGCTTCCTTATGCTGGAAGGATGAGACTCAAATTTTAAACTCTTTTGCTTGAACTGCTTACTGGCAGACACATGTTCTGCCCTTTGTCCCTAGGGCCCAATGTCACCTTGGTGTTCTCTGCAGTCCAGCTGGCTTATACAATGGCTTACACAAACCACAAGGAGATACCCTTACTGGCATGTGTATCATGGCCACTGGCTGAACCATGCTCCTGGCATATGGAATACCCAGATTCAAATCCAGTCTCCAGAAGCCAACGTCCCATTTGCCTTCACCAGGATGTTCTCTTGTGAAAGGATTGCCCATCTGCTGTATCTGTGAGACAGGAGGTAGTTTGGTGTTAATTACACAGGAAGGTTCCTTGCCATGCAAACTGGGTGGAGAAATGAACTTAATTCCCATGAGCCTCTGAGCCTTAGGAAGGGAAACGGACCTCACTCACTTGAGGAGTGAAGGGAGGTGCATGCAACAGAGATGGGGAGTGGGAATGGAGAGTTACATAGTCTGACACTCAGAGATGTGCTGTGGGAAGGGGACAGCTCCAGATTAGATGAAAAGAAACTGGGGGGAAAATAGGGCTGAGAGCAAAAAGACACCCTGCCTTTCCCTGTCAAACCTATATTAAGCTGTCCTCCTCCTCTGCCTCATCTTGGGTTTTTTTGCAGTCGGCCCCTTTAAAAACTACTTGCAGAGCCCTGTCTGAAGTGAACCAGCTGCAGGGAATTGAGACAGTCAGCCACAGAGATGTTATAAAATCCCCTCAGTGACAATTTATTAATGCTAATGAGATTTGTGTATGCTCAGAATAGATATATTGCTACAAGGGAGGCCTTCATGCAGCCAGAATCAGTCCTCATGGCTCCACTGAGATATAATCTACCAGTAAAAGCACTGCTTGAACAAACGTTTTTTTTGTAGGGCAGGTTTCCCCCACCTCCCGTACAGCAGCCCAAAAAGCAGCGCTCTCCATCCAGACACCCATGGACAGACCTGGAAAATCACCAACTACTTGGCAGTATGTAGAGCCATTGCTTTTTAAAACAAAACCTAGGCTTGCCTATGATGCAATACGGATGAGGCATGACACGCAGCATACCCAGACGTGTCGCTGTGCCATACTGGTGCATGTCACAGCATACCCGGCCACCTCCCACAGCCTGGCTGATGTGACAGTGCCAAGGGAGGAGTGAGGGATGTCAGGCATGGGATTGGGGTCCCACAGCAGGGCAGGGATTTGAGGCAGTGCTGCAGGTCGTTTCAGAGCCCAGCGAAGCCTCTTGGCTTTTTCTTTTATGACAGAACCTCTAAAGTGGCCGGGATGGAGGGAAAGTGGGAGTGGCAGTGAGTTGCGTACATCCCGGCTCCCCTCATGGCTTTGCAGGTGAACAAAGAGTTGGTTCCGGCCCAAAGTGACTCCCCAGGAGGTTCACTTTATAAATAAAAATTACTTTAAAACCCCACTGGTAGTCCTTCCCATTCTTCACCACATTTGAGAACCACAAGCTACCAGCAAAAGCAAAACTGAAGCTCACTGAGAGAAAAAAAATGGTGTGAGAGAATCCAGCCTGTTTATAAGAATTCGAGAGTCTTATGCATGGGAGCGTATCGTCAATTTTTCAAAGACTGTATGAAAAACAGCAGGGCTTTACTAAAAGGTGATTCCTAATAGTAAAACACACTATCCAACAACCCCAGCCCTCTGATTATTTCTTTTAGTGACTCCCTGAGCTAAGCAGAGGTGGTAAATCCACTCCAGAGATGGACATCTACTCCAGAGATGGACATCTGTGCTGGCAAACTGGGCTATAGGATCAGGGCCTCTCTCCTTAGCATTTCTCAAGTCTTCCCACACACACTGAAGCTTTTACTCTTTCACTCCAAGTACTTTAATGTTTTCTCACAGATCCCTTGAGTTTCAGAATAAAAGGGATCAGTAGATATCTGCTTGACTTCTTGCCTAAAGTCAGCACCAAAATTTTACTGCCTACCTCTAACCGGAACTCAGTAATCTGAGGATGACTATTATACAACTCCCAGAAACAAATCCAGGCTTAATCTGAAGTTGGTAAGATAGCAAACTCTTCTTTCCCTTAATAGCTTGTTTTGGTGGTTGATTTTCACCTTCCCTGAAAATCTCCTCTTGTTTCTACACTGGATTCATTTGGCCACAGCCTCTCCCCATCAACATGCTCCAGAGCATACCAAGGCTCAGCCCCAAGCACCTGCAGGATGCCAGTGCTCTCTGAGGGGCTGGAAGGGCAACAAGATGACCTGTGTCCCTGCCAGCCATGCCCCTGTTGATGTGATATTTGCCTGGAAAGCACAGGCCTTTCAACGCATACGGCTTGTAAAACTGCTTGCAAGTTCATGCGGTGACTTACCTCAGTGAAATGCAGTGCATTTTGTATAATCTTACAAAATAAATATCTTAACAGTGTCACTGTCCGCTTATTCTCAGCACTGTGTGTGCATGGATGGGTACAGACACACAGGCAAGATGGGGTTTCTAAGTAGAAATATGTGTTTTCTTAGGCAAACTACTGTAATTGGAAATAGCTGACAAACCCCTCTTTGGCCTGAAACAGAAGTAGCAAGCTTTAAAATTAAATACAAGTTGAGAACAATTATCCTGAGTGCAGTAGGAGTTCAGAATTCCTTATACATGTGGGAAGGGCACTTTTTCAGATGATTTTTTTTTAAATATGGGAAAAATATGGAGCAAAGCAGAATTATGTTACTATAGCCCTCCCTAGTAGCTTTGCAAAACCAGAAACCAGGAAAGCCTCTACCTTCAGTGCAATCCTACAGCCGGCTGTGCAGCTGGGATTTGTCATAATGTCAAACAAAACAAAACCACACACCTTTCAAATGTGTTCCAGGGGGGCCTTATGCTCTCAGTGGCACAGCCACATCCAAACAGGGTGGTTTGCACGGGAAATAGCTGATGGGCTTTGACTGGAGCACAATGCTGCAGAGCTGATATGCCATACTACTACAGGCATATATCATGTATTATACTAGCACAGGATTAGAGTTAAGATGTCTCTGATCCCTATATTTTTTCTAGAGTAGCCTCAGGATCTTGACCAAAGCAGAGGAGAAGACAGAGAAAGGGAGGATTTGGGAGGGCTCAATAGACAGAAGGGTGGGGGTTCACCATGGGAAAAGGCAGACTTTGAGCACTGCCTTTGAAAACCTTAACCACAGGAGCCAGTGCTGCAAAACCATGTGCCTGCTAGAAACTTGGCACAAATATATAAGACCACTGAACTCAGTTACTTTCAGTCATAAATGCGAGTAAGATTGGGGTCACGGAAACCAGTACCATAGTAAGGAGGTGGATCATTACGATTTAAGGTATCTTATGTAAAGCAAGGTAAAATCATAGAATCATATAGAATCATTGAATGGTTTGGGTAGAAAGGGACCTCAAAGATCATCTCATTCCACCCCCCCTACCATGGGCAGGGACACCTCCCACTGGACCAGGTTGCTCATACCAATAATCAAACATTAACACCAAGAACATTTAAACAGCACTTTTGTGCTCTATTCAGTGGAAAAAGTCAAAGGTAAATTAACATACTGATAAAAATGACACTGTTAGCAGCTCTGCTTTGCGTTTTTTATTTGGGTTTTTTATGTTATTTTTATTTTTATTTTACTAAACTCTCCCAGCTGCCACAATTCATGACATGCTTAGCAGAAATTCAAGTGTAACTGAAGATCCAGCCAAACTTCTCTCTGCTGGTCTCACTGTCAATATGTCATGTTTCACTTAATTTTTATTTGACGCACCCAGTGGGATAGACAAAGAAAATCTCTGCACAGAAGTTCTCTGCTGGGAAGTATCAAACTGTTTTTTTTTTTCAGAAGAAACTAAAACAAATTGTCAATAAATGAAAGAGAAATCTTGTCATGTTAATTTATTCTAACAGAATTCAACTAATTTTCCTCCTAGATATTTTGATTTGTTTTGGGTTATTTTTGCATGCGGCAGACCAAGGATTTGTCTACAGCAAAACCAGACTTCTGATACTATCTTAACCTGCTATGTCTGAAGCCATAGAGAGGGTTTATAATCCAAGGTAGCAGCACAAAACACAGGTGAAAACGTCAGCTCATTCTCTGTGAGCTCTTACTGTGCAGCAGAGATAAAGTGACTCCACCAGCCATGGAAAAACTTGGGAAAACAGAAATAACAAGCAACACCCTCCCTTGTTTTTCTTCATTGTTTTGCATTGTTTTAACCCAGCTCACAGAAATAATTTAAACTCCAGTATAGCTCTACAAAATTTGCATTAGCAGACCAAGGTTGGACTGATCTGCTGAAGCCTATCATAACCTCTGATGATCGTGTCAAAATAATAATCTTCAAACTTGGCTTCACCGCCAGAGAATCTGCATGTGAATTTTCTGCCTCATTAACATTTGTCTTCTGTGGATTAATACTAGAAATGGGGCTGGACTCAAGAGCTGACCTATTTCCCCTTTCCTTGATTATTAGGGAAACCTAGTTCTGAACTTAGAAGCCATACCCTTGAGTGAATAAAAGCCATTGAACAACACTTGCTTGGGAAGTTTGGATATGGATCAAGACGTTGTGGCTCAGGCTCATTCCCAAAAAAACGGAGTGCTAAGTAATTTTGCACAAATCTCCTTTTTTCTTTTACCCATTACAGCAAAATATACTTTAACAGTCCAAAATAATTCTGTAATTACACTTTGATTAAAAAGTTATTCCTATAAATGATAAATCAGTGAACATCATCAACATTGTTTTAGTTGACAAGGTTTGTGTGCTTTCTCATACCATTGGATGAATCCTTTACTCTCCTGAAAAGAACAGAAATATGGTTCTTTAATTCTAGCTATACTTCTTATTACCAAAGCTTTTTTTTACCTTTGAGAAGGTGGAATCAGTCCTCACAAAGTCGTGTCCTTAAATGTCCCCTACTTTACACTGCAAAGATGTGCAATGACTTCTTGTTGGGCCATTTCAGTGTAAAGCAGCCGAGATACTGTGTCCCAGCCCCTCCTGCACATGTGTCGGGAGGGTACCTTGAAATTAGCAAGGGCTAGAGAGGTGCCTTTCAATCTGGGATCTATTTCACAATGTCTTATACCCTGATCAACGTTCAGCTTGTAAAGTCAGCAAGAATAGCTAATTCCACCCATGACACTAAACCAGATGTGATTATGACTCCCTAAGATGTATGATGTGCAAGGTTTTAGCGCAGTGCTTTAAGGGGCTTTTAACAGAAGAAGGAAGGTAGAAGCCAGGAACATGCTATAAAGAACACAATAAATAAGTGAATCACTCTCAGGCAGGAGGAGAGAAAGAAATGTTCCGGTCTCCTGCAAATAAACTCCTTAGCAAACAAGGCTGGATCACTCCTCTTTATGTAGAGAGGGAGCATGAAAGCAGATGTTTTAGGTTGTTCCACCATTAATAACAGTAGCAGAAAAGATGTGACTAAAATCTTCCCAGCTCCAAAAGCTGCCTGAAATATTGAAGTGACTAAGGGAGATCATCACTGTCAAACACAATCCCAGTCAGGTAGGGACAAAGTTGGCACTAGCTTGTCAGACACACACACATGCATGCACATGTGTGCATGTGCATGCATGCTCACCTCTCATCTCCCTTGGGAAGGAAGAAGCCAGTCTCCCAGCTGGAGTTGCTTAAATGGTGATGGGTGCTCAGGGCTGCCAGGAGCCCATCAGGGACACGTGCCAAACCTAATGCAGAAATTGCCAAGCTGTAGCAAGGTGTCTCTCCTGGCAAGCAGCAGCCAAAGTCCCTCTGACAAGTAGCACCCAGAGATGCAGGGCTTGCCACAAACTCCCATTATCATACATGACAGAGGTAATGTATCAACACAAGTTTCCAACAGAAGGAGCAGTACATACAGTTGAATAAAAATCTGAATTAAGTCATCTCTTGAATCTGTCATTCCCCTGTGGTTACAAGTCAGTACAAGGTAGGACAGTACATGAAACTGAAGGTTTGACCCCATGAGGTCTTAAACTCCTTAGGGTGCTCTCAGTCCAGTCCCTCTTGCAGCATCTGGGTACATTTTTTGTCTTTCTCTTTATGCTGCCGCGCTGGTCTTGCCCATTAGGGTGCTGCCAGGCTCCACCACCTCAGCGCCAGCTTGAGTTCTATGGTGATGCACTGACTTTTAGTATAACTAAAAATTTTTAGTATAACTAAAAATTGGTCATTTACTTTGGAAAGGAAAATCCTTTGGAATAGAATATGTAACACTAGCAGTAAATATGAAATAGTGGTAAAACAGTGACTCTTACCTTGGATAACTAGCCAAAGGACTGACAGAAAGCTGCGCTGCTTGGTACAAGAGGTCTCCTGGTATCCAACAAAGCTGAGGGAATAACTGAATTTCTGTTTGTCTGAAGTCCTAAATAAAACACTGCTGAAAAGGGGAGGAGAGTGAGAAAGGGCAATATTTTGCTCCAAATTAAATTAATTTTGGGGAGGTTCTTGCTAGACTGAAAAACCCAAAATATTTCCATTTCAGCTCAGGCTTTTTCAACAGAAACAGGGCAATTGAAATAAAGGGCAATATTTTGGCATCGTGCGTAAGTGTGCTATTTTTTTACTCAATAGAATAGAGATGAAGGCATCAGCTTTCAAACCAGAAGTGGTGTGACAAGGGAAAAAGGTGGGAACTCTTGTCTCCAGGGCACTCACTGTGGGCTTCTCGGGCTTGATTCCTGACAGAACAGGAACCAACACCTCCCACCCCACCCCCCTAAGTGTATAGACATGGGGTGGTAGAGCTTTCCATAGCTAAGGGAAACTGCCCTAAAAATCACCATCTTTCCAACCATGAGTACCATGAAGCTGGATACCAAAGCACTTCTTTGAATAAAACTGTTTAGCAAACTCAGATTCATGGAAACAAAGTGACTGAAACACCCTTTTCTGGTAAACAGTTTATTACTAATAAAGGCAGTCCTGGCCTGGGTTGGCAGCTGCTCCAAAGGTGGTGTAAGACGGTCTCTGCAGGCAGATACCATCAAGTACACACATGACTATAATCCACACATCTGTTACACATGGTACTAAGTCCATCATGTTTAGTGCATCCCAGAAGGTCCAAGGAATTATTTTTGGAGACAACTGGCAAGGCATGCATGGTATGACTTGCCTCGCAGGAGGTCAGTTCACCTGTGCTCTCTTCCATGCTTTGTCTCACCAGCCCATGCAGTCCCATGCTCTCCAGGATCCTCCTCTTCTCCAGCCTCCTCTACTGGTCATTTAGTGTTAATGTGACATGAGAAAACAGTTTAAAAAGCCAGTATCAAGGGGGAAAAGTTATTTTGGTGGTTGTTTCTAGGCGTAAGCTATCATGGCTGTGCACATAATAACTAAAAAGCAATACAGTAGTAAAGAGATTTAAATTTGTCTTTTGATTTAGTCTCATTGGGAGAGTGATTAAGAGTACAAGCCAGTGGGATTGTTGTTTTTTCTGTGTAGAAATCAGTCAACTAGGCAGTAAACTAGGCAAATAACTCATTTTATATTAGCAGCAAATGAAACAGTGGCTCCATTTTTATTATATGGATGTAAAAAACATTTAGTATGGCACATTTGATTTTTAAATGAAAGTGAATTAAGAACAAAATAACCTCCATACTAAAATTAAGTAATTTATTTTATTTGGATGGGAGCTAAATTCAGTGGGTATTTAGGGAAACGCTTCCCATAATATAGCAAAATAGAAAAGGGATTTTATAGAGCAACATATCTTATATATATACACACATATGTATGTATATGTGTAAATATGTATGTGACAGTAGAAATATATAAAAATGGAGCCAACTGTGAATTCTTACTGAGCCCTAAAAAATGCACTTTAGTACAAATATAATTGCACTGACACTGCACAGCTTTGAACACAAAATCTACTATCTAACATAGATCTCTGTTCTTGCCAATTAAAATGGGAAATTTTCTTTTGAAGAATATCCATTTACATCCTGAGTTGCTAAGCTACAGAACAGAAGGGTACTGTTATGCACATCTTGTTTTCAGAGGCCACATCTCCACATTCAAGGACACGAGCACATATTGGTTTAGTTTGAGAGCAAGTCTTTTACTGAAGCCCTTAAAATTCTGGCCCAGCAGTGGGAATTTTGCAGTTTAAAAAAAAAAAAAAGAAGAAAATAAAGGCAAGATTTTATTCATAATCTGTAACTTATATTGACAACAACCTCATATTATCCTTTCACAATATAAAGGTAGAAAACTGCAATTGTCTCTCACTGTTTTTTTCCTACACAGGCTGCCAAAGTGCCTGCAATGTATGCTGGCAGCCTAGAAGGCCAACTGTATCCTGGGCTGCTTCAAAAGAAGTGTGGCCAGCACGTCGAAGGAAGTGATTATCCCCCTCTGCTCTCATGAGACCTCACCTGGAGTATTGCGCCCAGTTCTGGGGCCCCCAACGTAAGAATGACATCGAGCTGTTGGAGCAAGTCCAGAGGAGGGCCACGAAGATGATCAGAAGGCTGGAGCACCTCTGCTATGAAGAAAGGTTGAGGGAGTTGGGGATGTTCAGCCTGGAGAAGAGAAGGCTCTGGGGAGACGTTATAGCAGCCTTCTAATCCCTGTAGGGTACCTACAGGAAAGCTGCAGAGGGACTTTTTACAAGGGCCCATAGTGATAGGATTAGGGGTAATGGCTTTAAAGTGGAAGAGGGTACATTTAGACAAGATATTAGGAAGAAATTTTTCCTGTGAGGGTGGTGAGACACTGGAACAGGTTGCCCAGGGAAGTTATGGATGCCCTCTCTCTGGAAGTGTTTAAGGCCAGGTTGGATGGGGCTTTGAGCAACCTGATCTAGTGGGAGGTGTCCCTGCCCATGGCAGGGGGGTTGGAACTAGATGATGTTTGAGGTCCCTTCCAACCCAAACCGTTCTATGGTTCTATGAAAGTGTTCTGCCACACTGGTCACACTCCTCTCATATCCTCAGGGGACTTCTGCAATGGTTCCCTCCTATACAGTGGCTGACCCAGTGACTGCAACCCTCCTGCTAACTCTTCTGAAGGGGACCAGAAATGCACACCTACCCTATCAGCATTTCTATTAGCCATCCCCATGGGAGAAAAACATGAGATGCCCATGTTTTTAACAGCAATACATAGACATCCCTCAGATACAGTCCTTACAGAATGGTTATGCGACCATATTTAGTGTGCATATTATTCAGAGCCACAGCAGTCTGTGGGGCTCTTCCAGGTTTTGCCCATAATCTACTGGAGATATGGCTACATAGATGAGGACTGGCAGATTTCACTCTAACACAGTAGCACTGACTTAATCTAGAAGCCGTAGCAACAGGGAAGTGTTTGTCTCTTTATCGCTGCTGCTTGCAATAAGGCAGCCATATAATTTCTAGGCTAGAGCTAGCTTATACACCATCTTAGAGGGAGACAAAGTCAGCTTGGCCCTCTACAATACAATAATAGATTGCTTGTATCAGATCTGTGGTCCCTGGGTACCATGTAACAGAGCTGCGTGAACTGCGGTCCACGCACCACTGATGGCTGCAGAGTATCAGCAAGGGCGATGGTCACAGCACTGTGTCTCAAGGTGCTGCTTTAACCTCTGTGTTTCCAGCTGCTAAACAGCAGTAGAAATCCTCTAAATACGTAAGAGATTTCTTTGTACTACATTTTCACTTGCCTTACTTGCTATAGAAGCAATAGGTAATGAAAAGGGGAGGATGAAAAGTGATGTGTATGAATGTGAAAGAGAGGGAAAAATACAGCCGTGCATCTCTAACGAGATGAAGTGCAGTTTATGAAAAAAATAAATAAATAAAAATGGCTGGGCTGAGCGCCCTAGTGCAGCACAGGCCCAGATTCTTTGCAAACAGGAACTAATTGCTAAAAGCTCTCCAGCGGAATTTTTTTTCATTCCTCTCAGTTAGCATTGGCAGAGTTAGAAATTTCATCAAGAGGAATGATCTCTTATAAGTCCTTCTTTCTTAAATCTTTCTTCCCTCTTTACTGATGTGAGGATTGGCACCAATTTAAGCAACTTCTTTCATCTCTGTACAGGGACGTTCTTAAAATTGGTTTAACAATTTAATCCATTTAGCTGAAGACCAGTCCAGTCAAATCCGTTCAAGAATTGCATGGAACAGACCCTCACTGTTTTACCCAAACCGCTGCTCCATTAGCAAGATGAATAAGAACGGCAACTTCAGTCAATAATCTCATGTTGCTCCTTCTTCTGGTAACCCACTCTTGTACCCTCGGCTGACTCCTGGAAGACTTGGGGGGCCTTTTAAATGGGTTTCCAGTGAGAGAGAAATCAGTGTCTCTGAGGCTGACTGTGGGTCTACAGGTATGTCAGCTTCATTTATACCTACACGGAAGCTGTTGAAAAAGAAACAATTGCATATGGCCTCTACAAAATCTCTGTATCTTAGGGTCTAAAGTAGCACAGAAATCCCTATGTCCCAAACAGTAATCATCCTTCAGAGGTGTCCTTAAATATCATCAATATTACAGGCAGTGATCTGCCAGTTGCTTTTATTTCCAAGGAATTTTTCAAGTAGTAGCAAAGATGAGTGTCAACCTGGTGTTTTGCACAGGTATTTGCTCCTAACTGAACTAAAGGATGGTAAGGCATCTGGTCCCTCCTGACACATCACACAGTTAAGTGCTGGAAGGGTTAATGGCTTTTGTGTACCTGTACTATAAGGAAGCTAATGACAGAGAAGTGAATTTACAGTTCTGCTAACATTTCACCCAGCTGGCTGGCAGCACTCTGGGAGCTTTGATGGGAGCTGAGGCATGGGGAAAAGCCCACTGTCACTGTCACGGTGCAGGACCGGGCTGACCCATGAGCTCTTCCCGTCTGCCCGTTCCAGTCTGCAGCCTGCAAATTGCAGGCTGTGCTCCCACTGTAACACACACACACACACTTTCACCCCCCAAGTTCGTTATGTTATTTTTATATTCATGAAAACATTAAAGTCAGGGTAAAAGGGACAAATAGTCCAGATTTGAAGATTTTCCAGCTAGACCAAAAAATGCTGCATGGCATGTGTGTTTAGCATTAGGAGGAAAATAAATGTGCTGTTTTCAAATTTTTGCTTCAGGGTCAGCCAACATCAGTCTACCATGTAACAGCTTTGAGGGGGGAAAAAAAGCTTCACTTAAGGATATATCTGCCAGAGTAAACAGTGCCTCAAACCAGGGAAATCTAAAGCACATGCCTTATTGTCAAGTTTGGTTTAACTTGTTTTACAAATCAAAATAGCAGCTCAGTTTTTAAAACCTATTTTTAAGTCCACTGGTGTTTTATCAAGGAGGTTAAAGACCTACATTAGTGTTTCAGTCTCTGCACTTTAAATCAAATATGAAGTACAAATTTCTCTTCACTGAATTAATGTCTTATCCCATTCTTACACGCAGCTCTTCCTACTTCTTCACCACGTCTCATAAATCAGAGGGCAGGACTCCCCATTTTAACTGCCCTGGTATACCCTGTGCTCTGTGGGCAGTCTTTATGTAGCCAATGGGGCTTCTTATGAAATATGTTAGTGTTCCCTGTAGGGCGAGAGCAACTAGTCCCCAACACATGTTGGAAGCACACAAACTTTTGTAAGGAAGCTTGCTCTCAGAATTTATTTTTGCTTAGGAAACAAAGCACATACTGAAAAAGAAACCTCCTGCACTTAGGATATGTGCAGATAATTCTTCTGATTAATGTGAGAGTTTTTGCATGCATATCTGAAGGAAGAATTTGGCTCTTTGCTGTTTAAATAAAACACTGAAGAGTATTTAAGGAGCAAAACCAAGCCTGGAATGTTTTGAAGACATTTCCAAGAAACTCTAAGAAAGGAAAAAGTCTTTGCCAAACATAGACAAACCTCATCAAACCCTATAGCTTCCTTTCAACTTTTATTGTTTCTATTCCCCCACAAACCAAGCCTCAGCAGGTAATTCTGCTTGCTTGACTGCCACTGAAGTTCCATGATTATTTTATTCCAGAAGCCTGAGCTGTGTTGAAAGGGGGTGGGTGGGGTGGTCTCTTCCTCTTCCTCGTCTACCCAAAGCTACTTGGTGCCCTTGCAGCTGTGTGTAATTTGCTCGGTGCTGCAGGGAGTCGGAGCAGGGAACTGATCCAGCTGAAAATCAGCTTTCCCTCACCCAGCCCTTCACTGTGCCTTGCTCCTCCAGCACTGCACGTCTGGATGAGCAGTAATGTGAGCACAAGAAAAGGATGGGGATATGAGACCAGATGAACAATAGAGGGGTTTTCATCACAGCCCCTGCACAACACCAGCTGAAGCAAACATGCAACTTTGTCCTGGATCTACGGGTGGTGTGCTGGTATCAGTCTCACTCAAGAAGTGTTCCAAGACAAGTGGTAATTAAACATTCTGCATGTCTTCATTGAACGTAATGAAGATATTTTTTTAAAAATACCTTAAAAAATAAATCTAAGTTTAAACACTCCATTTCCATTTCTCAACTGTCAACAGCAAATGTTTCCATCAGAAAGGAAGATCCAGTTCTCTGAGACTGTATACAGCATGTAAAACTGCTTCAATATGTGGCATATAACCATGCACATGGATGCATGATAAATAAGGGGAAACCTAAGTGGAAAGACATTCCTATTCATTGCTGTCTCTGTTGTTACATCAGCTATGTGCAACATTGCTTAGTGTATCTATTGTGAAAGACTACTTTGATGACATCACATAAGGTTTTCTCATCTTTTGTGTCATTTCTTGCATTTGTTGATTTTATATGAGCAAAATAGGCATAGTTATCAGGAAGTCTACTTCCCTATCACTCTGGTTTTTGGAGTCCTCGTGGAGTACTGAGTAAGCTTTGAAATCCACTCCAGAAATAATAGTTCAGTTTTAAAAAAATCTCTGGATACTAAGTATTTACTATAAAATGTGATTTAGATTAAGCAAATATATGTCCCATTTTGTATGGAAATCTATTAAAATTGAAGCCATCTCTCCAGAATATCCGGAACATCACTTAATCAACGTATGTTCAAAAGGTGAAGAGGTTAAAGTGATGCTTAATGGCAAAACGTTGAAGTTCATTCAAATCTGTGAGCCATTACGTACCCCAATAGGACTAGTTATGTATGTGTAACTCCTCACTGATATAAATATGTGTCTAATAGATCCCATATCTTTCAATAAAGCTGCAGTAGATGCAGTCATTCAGGTGTGAAGCTGGAGTGAGATCAGAATTTGGCTTCAACTGGTACATTAGCAAGAGTTGTAACAGAAGTATTGACTGTAGCATGTACTTGGATTCAATGAATGGAGGACATAAAGCACATATGATTCCTGTCCATCATTATCTAGATTGCTCTGAGATGGGCGGAGATTTAACTTTTTAGACTGGTGTTTGAAGTGTTTCTCAGGCAGCGAGAAGGACTGATTCAGCTGCCAAGTATTCCTGTGAAAATTGCTTAAATGGCATTTGCTGAGGCCTGCCATGCAGAAATTTGGGAAGCTACATAACTCTTCTGGAGCTCTTGGGAATGAGCAACACCTTGCCTGGTAGATGTTTAAACAAAGGGGTTTACAAAAACAGCACTCGACAGCCTGTGCCAAGGATGGGGCTGTGCCCCACCCAAACCCCTCTGAGGTGGCCCAGACATCACTCCTTGTCACCACTGCTCAGCATTTGGGTATGTTTGGATGCCCAGCCATGTTGACTGGCTCCAAGAGCTGTGCTGAGAGTGCTTTGGCTCCTCACAGAGGAATGGGTGACCCTCAGTGCTCTCAGAGGACCCTCTCTCCTCAAAAGGGAGGTCATGCCTGATCAGTTCCTTTTTTTCGCACCTTTTTCTGTTTCTTCTGTGTCTTCCAGTTTGGATCTTGCTCCTCAGTCCCACAAACTGCATCCTGTCTAGAGTCACCATCCACATCATGCATGGGTGACATAGGTGGTGGACACAGATGGTGATTTTTCCCCGTTATTTACCAGCTGTAAAAGGAAAAATTACCTCAGTCAGTTGCCTGCACACAAATTTCCCCAGTCTACCCAAACAGTTCCTTTTATTTACTGAAGATTGGCAAAGAGATGCTTCCTCATCAAGTCTCCATCCATCTGGAGGCCTGGGCTGCCCGTACACCAGGTGTTGACAGCAAGTGCCTCAGTCTTTCAAGGTTTTGGGCCATGAGGACCACAAAGTGGAAACTACTTTCAGGGCATGTTGTAATATGTAAACAGCTCATCCAAATCTACTCTTTGACTGCAGTCTTCGTCTGTCATGTTTGTGGAGGAGGCTGTGGAGGACTTGGACAAATGTCTAGAGGCAGTGCTTTGTGGAATAGGATAGCTGAGAAATCATCCCCCTTGGATCACTGTGCAGAAAGTCCTTGTTGCCAAGAGCCAGCATCTTAAATTTTGATTCAGGTTCAAATTTAACATGCAGATGTTCAGCTCAGAAGAAACCTTTTCACAGCAGCTGGCCATTTTAATTATAGAAAGAATATAAACAATAAATTTCTAATATTAGATACATTTCTCACAGTCCTTGTTACTGAAAATAATGTCTTAGAGCCATATCCAAGGCCCACTGAATCAGTGGAAAGCGTCCCACTGACCTCATTGTGATTGGATCAGGGCCTTAGTTTCTTAAAATAAAATTTTACAAGGTGCAGGCTAATCCTATTCCACATATTTTTACTCAAGTGGCTGAAGGAACTTTTTTCCCCCCATTAAGATCCATAAGAAACCAAGACACAGCCACAATAACCTCTTGGCACCAAATATTTTGTAAGGAATTTAAATATAAATGGGGGAGTGGGAGGTGAGAGCATTTTACACCTGGGTTTCAAAATGGCTGGCTCACAGCGCAGGTCCTGGGAGCAGCATCGAGGGCCCATCGTGAATGGCAGTGCTGCATTCACTCTGCAGTGCCCTGAGAGCAAGGGGTGTTCAGCCTTTCCCAGGAAAACAAGCAGCGAGCCAAGCATGAAGCTGCAGGCAGCGCCGGCTGCCCCAGAGCACTTACAGAATTCAACCAATAATTCATTTATTTAATTTTTCATATATAGCCAGGCTCTAGACAGCTCTAAGGAGCTAGAGCTACCAAAACACTGCGTGACAAGCTGTGCCTGTGGTATGTCCAGCCACACCAAGCCTAGAAAGTAGCAAAGCACTCCCAAGAACGCCTGATATTGCACTTTTCTAGCCTATCTTCCAGCCCATAAAGTTTCAGATAAGCCTTAGATAAGCAATCAGGGGGTTATCCAAATGAAAACACCAACCCGCTCCCTTTATTCTACCCTCAGCCACTGGTGCAAACTGAAAAGGAAACATCTTGAAAGGATCAAGGAGGTTATGAGCAAGCGGAGTTGCGTGCAAACAGAGGTTACCTCTCCTGTACCCAGGGGAAATCCCCATCCTCGATGCTGCAGGAGCAGCAGGCCGGCAGCCAGAGACTTTCCCTGCACTAATATCTACCGCATGACAAAAGGTGTCATTTTTAGAAAATGTAAAAACTATAGAGGAAAGAGGAGAGAAAGCAGACAGCGTCGAAAAAAATAAAAAAAAAACCAACATGAAAGTGTAAAAATACAGGTGACACGAAGAGGAAGGTAATGTTCTCAGCACACCCACTCTTCGGCAGTTATTGCCGCAATGTTTCTGGGGTTGCTTTTGCTTTCCTCCTCTACGAGCTGCATGTTACCTCTCGTGAATTTTAAGGACCCTGTTTCTAGCTGTGTACCACCCTTCTGGCCAGGCTGGTGAACCCTTTGCACACCAAAACAATGTAAAAGCCAGGGCACAAACAGAACCTTGCCCCAAACCAGAACTGACCCTATCAATGCCATCTGACGAGATCCTGATAGAGTGTCCTCCAAAATTCATGGGTTTTAATGGGATCTGGAAGTGAAATTCAGTAAAGACACACAGTGTTTGCAATTCAAATGTACTCACAGCCTGATGCATCCTAAGAGTGTTTTAACATGTCGGTATGCAGATATGAATGCCATGTGTCAGACAAAAGAGAATGGGCTAGAAAAACACAAGGATGACAAAATATGTCCACGACAGCACCATCCAATTTCACCATCAGGAATAATGTATTTATTTTATGCCTGAGCCAAGGTTTAAATTGCCAACAGCTTTGTCATCATACCCTTTCACCCCTGGCTCACTTTTGCATACAGCATATCACAAGACATAACAACTCATTTTCTCCTGTCTCCCTTCCTGTCAAACCCTCCTGCATGTTGCGTAGGGATTTCTTGCCCCATAACTGGGGATTAAATAGCCAAGTGATCCAACAGTGCAGTCTAATACATGCTTTGTTTGACATTTCCAGCTTGTGTTAGCCCAGTCTTGACCCTCTCCCTTGGCCCTCTGAACACATGTTCATATTTTAAAATTACTTTAATTTTAAAAAGTATTTTTCACTAAGGTAAAAAATATCTGAACAGCAGGTCCTAAGCTCTGGAGTTCTCAAAAAAGTGGACAAGTCTGCCCAGGCAGCCCTCCAAGCATGGGATGCTCATGAGCTTTCTCCTCTGTAATATCTCCAGGGTTGTCCAGACCCAGTAGAGCTGATCAGAGGTGGACAGAGCCCATAACCGCATCACTGAGGCAGCCCCTGGACCTCATCCTAAGGTCTAGCTCTTTAAGGTGATTTAAGAAGGGAACCACAGGAACAACAAAAGAGCCAGAAAAATATGCTTTAAAATCACACACATGAAGAACACATTGTCATCAAAAAGGTCAAGGATGACTCTTGTAAGCCAATGCACCAGTATGCCTTGTTAAATATCTACAGAAGGATTCACGGAGTTGAAGACAGAACAGATTTTTAGATCACTTTGTCTAATCTCCTGAATACATGTATTGCCAAATTTTGCCCAGTTACCTCTCAAATTAATCCTGACTTGGTGTAGATAAAATTTTAGTATTTCCAAGCTCATCTGGTTGATCAGTTTGTATTGAACTACTTGGACAACAAATTTAATCAGATTTATTCTCGGCACATATTCAAAGGTTTATTCAATGGTCATGAATTTCTGGTTTCAGTAGAGCAACTGGTCACTCAGGTTCCACTGTGTTGCCCCAGTTCTTGGCCTAGATGACTTAAACATTCTTAACTTCATTTTCCATATCTTTGAAATTATTTCATTTAGTTGACAAATATATGTTGTTTATGCAAAAGAAAGATCTGCTATTTTGCTAAAACTGACTGTTCAAAAGATTTGTGCAACTAAAACTTGTATTTACAGAAAAGTGCATAATAAGCAAATGAAGATGCTTGGAAACACAGCCACAGAAAAAGGTTTCTAGATGTCACTGAAATGTCTATAAAAAATTTTTCTCACCACTTACCCTAGTGGTTTAGCAATCCAGACTGTGGGTAACATTTTATATTGGCGTAAACTATACCATTTCCATTGGCTTCACAGGGAATGTGACACTGAACTCAAAGCTAAATTTTGCAATTTTGTGTTTGGAATTTGCAGACAGGAGAACAGACAGCTATTTGTAGTTGTACTCCAGTCATTTTTAACAACAATGTGCAGAAAAGTTCAACCATCCGTATTCATCAGCAAGAGTAAACGCCTCATAAACTCAAAATGCTACACTAAGGACTCTTTCAGTTTTACTTCTCTCTTTATTTCCTTAAAGAGTGCTTTGTTTCCACTGCTGTCTTGTTCCCATTCAACTCCAAGAAATACAACCTGCATGCTTTACCGGTCTGCCCAGCCCCAGATACGCTTACAACCAAATATTGCTTCCCCTTCACTTTTTAAAACAAACATCCTTTTGCTGCTCTCCCCCTCACTGCTCAGAAGACCCTACAGAAGCGTTGGGGATACTTTGCAGATATTTAACAGCCAGCACACCAGCAGCATGGTTTTTTGGAGGAGAAACTGCAGAAGGCTGAAATGTGCTGGACACTGGGGCATCAGGCAGGATGGGTCCCCCCACCAGTCATGAAGGCTGCCCTGGAAGTGGGATCTCCTGGGGCTGGAGACTCTAGAGCTCTCCTGAGCCCACTCCTGACCAGCTGTGAGGGGAGCAGCGGGCAGTGGGGAAGGATGGTGCTTCCCAGGGTGCTTTGATGTCGCAGCTGGTAATGGTTGCTGCTGGGAAGGAGTGAGGCGGACAGGGCTGACAGCCACCAGGCTGTGGACAGACAGTCTGGGTCACCAGGGTTAGGCTCAGGGCAAACTAATGAGCTCCCTCCCCCCTTAAAAATAGCTCATTTCTCTGCTGTTTGCTTTCCATGACCACACAAGCTTCCAGTTCCATGAAATAAGGACTTCACACCCTTTTGTCTAGCACAGCAAGCGAGAACAGCAAGCCAGTTCACTGGTCACTCACTCATGAAGCCTATTCCCTTACACCAGCTTGTTTTTTATGCTTCTTGAAGTATTTCAGGTTTGCATGTAGCAATCGTCACCCATATTAGTCATATCAAGGTGCCATTTTTCAGCCCAAGAGCTGAGTTGCTCACATGTGGTAATTTAATTATCAGCTTTAGAAGTGTTTTAAAATGTAAAGACTAAATATAGAAACAGAAAATATTAAAACCAAACTGTGTGTGTCCTCTCCAGCAAATGCCGCCTGTCGTTCTAGTCACTCCAGGTTCAGCTTCTGGCCAAACTGGCTGCAGCACCCAACAAGGGGTGCATTCCTAGAGGCATAGGTTACACACAAAGGATACCTAAAGGTCAGTGTTCAGCCAACATGAGTCACTAGAGATTACAGAGGAGATACTTTCATTCAAAGGATGGGATTTCTGCTCTGTAAGGTCTTGCAGTTAAAATTTTCTTAAGGACTTCGTTCTCTGAAGTCCCATCTTCAATGTCTAAAAAAAATGACCCTGAAGATATGCAAGTGCCAAAGCTGCATGAGTACTAAAATTTAAAAAGCAACAGTACAGGCTTGTTCATATGGTGCTTTTGACACAGTCTTGAGCTCCTGAGACTGTTCTTGAGAAGACTGTCCAAAAACTTCTTTGTTTTAACATTAATGACTAAAATACATTTTTCTATCAATCAGTGCTGCAGAAGGAGTTGGATGGGTGGGTTCTCCTTGTCCAGGATACCTAAATCATTCAGTTTGACTGCATCATTGATATAAGTGTTAAGCTGTTATTTTCTAATTTGCCTTCAGGGTCACCATAACTACCACTCCGGATGACAGGAGGAACAAGACCAAGAATGATAAGCATCTGACACTGTCGGAAACCCCCAGGATCACATAACAGCCATGCTGAGGTACATATCAGATCTCACAGGGCACATACCACTTACTTATCACTGTAAATACAACCATTACCCACGGTCATGCAGCTCCAGAGAAGTAACCAAGTATAGGTGGTAGCTCGCAGTATATGCTGCCTTGTAAATGATGCCCGTTATATGTAAAACTGGATGATATATACAGCATTTTTACTTCCTTGCAAATCTAGCAGAAAACTTTTTCCTCATTTAAATAGTTATTGAAACACTGAGAATAACTGACACTCTTTCTGATCTAAAGAGAACAGAGTGATTGAAAAAAAACCCTAAATATAAGAATTGATTCAGGGAAATACCTACTAAGTCTTTAACAGACTAGCAGGTACCTACCTTATTGAGATTTAGCAGTACATTTTCAAAAATTGTCCACTGATATTTCTAAAATGCATGTGTATAAGAAAAATTTAGTCACGAGTATTCAGAATTTGCAGCAGCAATTGAATACCAGGCATTAATTTACATCTACAGATCAACCAAAGTTTCAAAAGACAGACACATATTTGGCAAATACATAGCACTTCTCAGTAAATTTGATTTTTATTATTGGAGAACATCCCTTTGGATAGCACATTTTGGATAGACTTACAAAATGTAACACAGTTAACACACTGAAGTTTTACTTTCATACCCCACTCACTCAGATGCTGAGATTCCTTAAGCATGGGTGTGATGCTAAGGATAGTGAGCATGGAAGACACATTTTCTTAATTTTTCCTCACTGTCTATGTAGAGACAAGGTATAGATAGGGGAAGATATTTCCTTTACTTAGGTTTCTCTGTCATTGATGATGCTCAAAAAGAAGACATTTATGTTTTCTGAAGCCTGATCTAAAGTTAAGAATCTTGTTGGGATTTGTTTTCTAGGTTGAGAGGATAAAGTCTGCACACCACTGATTAGTAGAGGCTGCATCCACGCTGATCTCTTTGCCATCCCATGTGGTATGAGGAAACACTGTCCAGACTGGACACTGGCAGATTATGTAACTGCAGGAACCATCACCAGATCCATGTAACCCAGAAGTCTTGAGCTTCTTTTTTGAGGGAACTGGTGCACAGCCTGATACATTATGTCCTCTGTAGGAATGCAACAGGGCATTCACACCCAGTCTCAGAGCAAGGAAGTTTAGATACCAGCAAAAGACCTTCCATGGAAATGTTCACACCAGTATAGCCCACAGCGGAGTCTGTGTCCAGTCGTGAGCTCCCCAAGAAAGGCATTGACATACTGAACAAGGCCAGTGGAGAACCACCAGAATGGTCAGGTTTGGAGCCCCTGGTGTGGAAGGAGAGGCAGGGAGATGGATTTGTTCAGCCTGGTGATGGCTGTGATATGTTTACTCCTGGCTTCAGCTACCTAATGGGAGGGTGCAGAGAAGACAGAGCCAGGCTCTCCTCAGAGGTGCACAGCAGTAAGGCAGGGGACAAACAGCACTTGTTATAATATGAAAAAAATCTGATTATATATTAGGAAAATATTTTTACCATGACGGTGGTCAAACATGGAAACAGGGCCCCAGAGAGCGTGTGGGATTTCTGATCCTGGAGATATCAAAAACTTGACTGGACAAACTCCCAGGCAACACCATCTAAATTGGCCCTGCTTTGAGAGAGGGGGTCTGGACCAGGTGATCTCTGGAGCTCCCTTCCAACCTAAGTTATTCAGTGATTCAGTGAGAGTGGGTCACAGCTATACCACCAGAACTGTGCCTCCTCTATTAATTGTCAGCAATTTTAACTTTTACATGAGAGTCTGGAATTAACTGGATATATAACCAGCACAGGAAATTAGATATTCTCCTTTAAATTAAACTGTCATGGTAGGAAGGAACGTAAGCAGGGATTGATAGTGCTGTGCAGTATGATGTATAAAATCAACTGCTTTTGTTGCTTTTTCAGTTCTGGGTCAGACTTTACCTTTCCAAGGAAAAAAACAAAAAAAAACCCACATATTTTTAAGCAATTTAAAAGACAAGCAAGCACTACTTTTTCTTTACTTTTATGCCTCATACCTCACCCTTCTTCTTTACAGCATTTTTGTTTGTATAACATGGACCTAAGAACTGCTGTCATTGATCCATTCTTTCCAGCTGCTTTGTCTTTTCCATCATTGTCCTTGTTCCTGGCCCTCTCTTTTCCACTCTTTTGAGAATGTTAATATCTGCCTTCAGCTGTACCTGATCTACAGATAACAGAAGAGCCAGAGGCTAATCTGACTTCCTTTATGTCCAAGGAATTAAACTCATTTTCTATATGAGTAGCTGGAAATAATGGCAGTCACTGTTTGAGACAAGATCACCAGGGCCTGTTCAAAACCAAAGCCACATTGCAGGAGGGGGCTGGGTCTTGGACTCAAACCTGGGCTCAGACGTGGAATCAAGTTGTAATTTGGGAATCAGGAGACTACTTCTTGGCAAACTGACTGCCTGAGAGAGGCAGAAAAGCATTTGTGACAGTCAAATGTTTGGGATCCAGCAGAAAGACAGTCCTGCAATCTGTTTGCAAGGAAACTGTTGTCATTTTTTTCCTTGTACTCCTCAAAACAGGGTTTCCATGCATTCCTTGTTAATATGCTGAATTGCCGCATCAGTTTCCTCTCCTAATGGAAATAGCCTGACAAGCCCACAGGTGTTAGCTAAAACCCCGCATCAGCATGGCGACAGCACAAGTAACCAACACAGAAAGCGTGTTTGACCTCTGAGAGAAACCTCTCCTGCAGCCAAAGATAAAAATAGTAAAACATCAGCGTTCAACATTTAGCAGGTATAAATGGGGTAAATCTGAACCTCGGTGTGATAAATCTATCCTGAGAGTCTTCTCAACACACTTTTAAACCTCATCACCTCTACGGTTCTTAGACAACTACATTAACTCGAATGTAAAATTCAAAGTACATAGGCATACACTGGGATAATTATTTTTTTTTTAAGAAGCCAGTAAATACAGCATCTCATTTGGACTCAAAAGCCATCCATGCTTTTTAAGGTATGGAAATAATCAAACAATAGAACTAAGAAATGAAAATTCATCTGTGAGAAATGGTTGGGTTACCTCATATCACAGTGAAATCACTTATTCATGACCTGAGCTTCTGACCAAACCTTAATTCTATGACAAGGTCATTAATAATGTCTTGCTTAAAATCAGTTTCATACAAGGTCCATCTGCATATGATTTTACCTGCGTGTATAGGCATATACAGAACAAATCTGTGCACCTTCATTTTTGAAACTATCTGTGTTCAAGCAAACACAAGATAAATTTTGCATTTCTTAAGGAACTCACTCATTAAACTTAATCAATGAACTAATCCATGATTGACTTTTAAAATCTCAAAACATCAAATGTTGCATACAAGTGAAAATATTCTGAGCACTAAAAGGATATGATTTGTGTACAATGTGTTCAAAGGGAAAATTCAGGTCAGCTTTCATTGCTGAAGGCCTATATAATCTGATGAGGAAATAGTTCTAGAAGTTGGTCTTTATTTGTGTTACATTAAGATAGTGCATTACCATCTGGCTTTTGAGTAGTGAAGAACTGCTGCAAAATGTGAATTCCCTAATATGGAGCTGTTGGTGACAAAATGCCATCCTCATGTAGAGTATTTATATGGCATCTGTAAGTGTTGTAGTGGTAATACTGGCCTCAAAAGTTCAAAATATCAATACAGTTTTCAGAAAACAGGAATGCTTGGGTGGTGTTTCTGACGGAGTCTTGTGATCCAATGTCATAAAAGAGGTTGGTGAAGAAGCTGTGGTGAGGGCACAAGCTTACCGACACAGCTCCTTGTCTGTGAGCAGTGCAGACAGAGAACAAGAGTCTCCAAAAAAAACAGCTGCTTGTAAACCAGATTCTTAGTAGGTACAAACAACAGTTTCCTCAGTCTCAGCCTTACTCTCTGAGTGCCTCCAACTTTTACCTTATATTTAGCATTACAATCAGCACTAACTTTAGTGATGTCAGAGGACAGTGTTGCCACTGCTTCTTTGGCCTTCATAGTGTGTTCTCCAGCCTACAGTTCAGCTGTTGTTCCTATAAGCATCATATGCCAAAACCAAGTGCATACAAAAATCATCTGCATTTCCAGCAGAACCACAAAGGAAACTCTTCCACTGGCTTTGCAAGTAGGTGTGTTTGGCCATTTTGCTATAAATTCTTCCTCCTAAGAACTCAATGACAGATTAGTTCTGGATTTAAAGTGGTGAGATAGCTGCATTTAAACAAGCATTTATCATTTGTTGATATATATAGGAATTAGGAAATTTTTTTAAGTCTTATTTCTATAATTTCCTACTAGAAAAAGCTGGGTTCACAAGAATTGGAAGTCATCTTTGGCTATTGCAAAGCAGTGGGTTTAATACATGGTAAGAAGCTATGGCTCCTCACCCAAGATACCAGTTAACATTTGCAGCCCCCAAGTTATTGGAACTGGATTAAACAGGTTATCTGGAGCTTCCAGTGCTGGACAGGTTGATGGGAATGCTCCCCTTTCTTGGAATTGCAAGGGAGAAGGAGAAGAGTTGTAGGAACTGAACACCTCAGCTGGATGCAGGACCTTCTTAAAATGCACTGTTGCATAGACGTGAATGAGCAGGGCTTAAATTTGGAAAGCTTTCAAAGAAAACTTGGAGTGACAAATAAATCTGAAGCAAAACTTAATTTCCAGAACAGAAAATTAATCTCAGGAAAACTCAGTAAGCAAAAGATCCCTGCTTTTACAAAACTCACTCTGTGTGCATGTGTGCATGCATGCGTGCACGTGTGTGGTTCCTGTGGTTACGATATAGCAGGCCATTGAATTATCAAACCAGTAATTTTGCCATTAGTTTTTCAGTTTGCTTCTTGCATATATATTCTGTGGCCAAGTCCATTAGTAAGTTACAGTGATAAACACCTGGAGTCTATCAAAAACAAAGAGAGTCTTATTCTGTAGGTACAACCAGCTTGGTGAACATACCAAGCAGAGACTAACTGCATAATATAGAACTCAAACAGGAATATGTTTTTTATGATGTGCCAGCATAAGGGAGATCAAAGACTAAAGCCAAATAAATAGCAACTGGGTACCAGCAAAGGAAACATATTTAGACCTTAAAGTAATCAGAAACAAACCCAGCCAACACCCTCTGAATTCAAAAGTAACATTTTCCTCCTTTTCATGAAAGGTTCAAGAGCTGGCAGATTTTGTTTTGGTTTAAAATCTGCTGGTTTTATGACTGGGAGGGAATTTTCATTTCTCACAGACAATGGAACATGAAGAGCGAGCATCATCCCCTCACCCCATCATCCACTTCTTTCTGGTGGTTTTAGGGAGTTACACCCCCTGCTGCCCTTTAACTGAATTTTCCTTGGCTGCTTTGTGGAATTTGCCACCTTACATTAACCATTTATTGAGCTCAACTCCTTATCTGGAACATCGCCTGGCAAACTGCAACAATCTGTCTGGCACCTGGGGACTGACAGAGCAAATTTTTCCAGGTGGTACAAGCAGACACCCAGAATTACATGCTGACACTATTTTGTGAGGCAGTTTGATCAAAAGGAAAAAGCCCAAATGACTAATGTTCAGTGTCATGTTTAGTACTTGCAATGTATCTACATAAACAGTTTTAAATGTCTACTAGCACTAAAAAATACTTGTAGGGTTTGGGGGGGATGGCAGAGAGGTTTGAGGGGGGAGTAGGGGGAAGATACAAGGGTGGCAGTGAGTTGACAGGCTGAGTCTGGGGAAAAACAGTTACATCTGTGCTTGATTTGTCAGGGATTTACATTAGTGAAACTTTAACTCTGTAGATGATAAGTAAGATTACACTTACAGAACAGTTTATGCAAATAAAATTCCAGACACAGTGGATCTGGCAGGTTTCACTAAGGCTGGTGGCTGGGTTTAATAAGTTCATTTACATAAAGGATTAGGGCATCTGGAAAAGTAGCATGGCAGTTTACTGAGATATAAATAATGCTAATTGAGAGGTCACAGGTATGCAAAACAATCCATGCGTGAAAAACAAAATCACAGAAAACGAAGGGATAGAGACTTCCATCTTACTCTTGGTTCCATCAAGCTAAGATGTAGGTACTAGCTACCCCATACCTTTCCAAATGCCACTCCTAATTTTAGTTCCCATTACAGAACCCTACTTCATGACAGGTGTACATATAAAGTGTCCCCTTTTCTTAAAAACAAAACCAAAACCAAAATCAGTGGTTCATATCAAGTAGCATCAGGAGACAAGACAGAACTCAAGGAATTTGTAGGACAGTACTTAAAAACTGTAATTTAAATGAGCAGTGGGGTAGATACTTCAGTTTTACCCAAAAGCCTTATAACCTGCTCCCACAGCAACAACATCTCTTTTCAGCAGCAGAAGTAACATTGAAAAGTATGTTTACACCTAATTCCAACTTGCTTTACAAGTTCTGTGATGCATACTTACTAGACTTTTGACTTTGCAAACTAATATCCTAGTGAACCAGAAACCATGAGATACAAACAAGTAGTACATGATCAAGGAGTCTGCAAGAACTGTACTGCACCCCAGGTTCAGTTTATAGATTGGTAGCGATTCTAAATCATTTTCATAACTTTTAAAAGTGTAAAATGACGGAGTTTCCCAGCATAAACCAACAGTTTAGCAGAGCACAAACCTTTTGCAAAGGACTGTAATGTCCATATATTTATATTTCAAGCAGTTTCCAATAAAGATTATTTTAAAACAATTGAAATGTTGCTTGTACAGAGTGAAAAAATAGCTTATTTTTACTTTTTTTCTTTCTCCAGGCTTTTTGATAAGCTTTGCTTGATTCTGCCCCTTTTCCAAGATATTAAGTGCATGCATACAAAAGATTTGTCCACATGCATACTCATTTAGGCATAGCACCACATACATGCCACAATGGGATGTACAGGGGAACAATAATGGTAAACTCCTCTGAAGCAATACACTGCTCTCTGGCCTGGTTGTGCAAAAACCTGGTGTGAAGTGACTTGGCTTTAACTGTTACCTGAGATAGAGCAATCCGTTAGAACTGCTGCAAAATACACTGAAGAAATATATATGCACAAAGCAAAATATTTCTACCACCTGGCCTTAAAACTGGTCAGTTTTGCTCTTGTGCAATCCAATTATATCATTGCTATATTCAGATGGAGTGGGAATCTGGTGGAAATATGGAGCAGTAGCAGCTGGTCTTATGTAGTCAGTGGGAGTGTTGTTGCTGTACATACTGACCTTATCCAAGCAATTCAATATGTAAAACTAAAAGCCAAGACATATAAGCATGAGGTATGAACATATCAGCAGCCGTGTTCAAAAGGAATTAGTTTTTGGGGGCCAGTTCAGCTGTGTGCTGCTGCTGGCATCTGTTAAGAGCAGGGGAAAACACTCTTCATGTTTTGGTCCATGAGCCAGATATATCACTTCATTCATCCTTGTGGTGGGATGTTGATAACATCTGAAAGCAAACAAAGGTGATGATTTGGAGTGGCTGCTAGTAGGCACTCGCAGTTCTCTTTCCACTTACCATGCTCTGCTTTGGTTGGATCGTTTCCCCAACAGACAAGATTATAACATGCCTTAGAAAAGTGACCATGTTCACCAATGATTACAAATTACGATTGCAGTCCAAATGTACATGAGGCTACAGCACCACAGGAAATACAGCCCAGCTAAATTAGCAGGGGTGGTACCATCTAGATTGTTTGTGAACTTCCCACCTATGGAAACACATGCCTAAGTAATTTCTTTCCCTCTAGTGTTTATGGTAGACAAATGCCAGCGACCTTCAGCTATTCAGTTCTCTCTGTGGCTGGACTAGTTAGTTCCAGATCAACACTGGCATAGGCTGAGGGGAGAGAGCTTCTAGCCTCTGCTGCTCCTCTTTGGCATTCGAGTCATTATCCACTCCTGAGTCAGCTAGCTTTGTAAAGTCAGAGTTCAATTTCATGGTCCTTGAGAAACATTACAAAAATTATCTTCAATTTACAGTAAGCCTCTACATCAATTTCCAGTTATTGTCAACCTATTAAACCTATTTTCAGTCCTTACTGCAAAATATTCATGTCTAAAAGAATTATTTAAATAAACTACATACTAACTACCCACTAGATTACAGGTAAAACTGTTCTAGAATAGCCCCAGATCTCAGCTAGAGAGGCATTGTTGAGAAGGGCAGAGTACCTCACACTACCATGAGTCATTCTGCTTAGTGCTGCCCACTGCACAAACTTTCTTTTTTCCACATCTCATGCAGTTTGTTGCTGAGGACACTTGGTAAAAACAGTGCTATTTCCCTTGAAGTGAAGATACAGCATTTTCCTAACATGGTATAAAATGTACAGAAAGCAGCTTATTATTCCTTGTCCCTGACCAAGTTAATTGGATATTTGAATTAGAAGCATGCTAAGTAATCTCTGTCAAATCCTATTAGGTGCCTTGCTCTTTTCCAGAGTATCAGCTGAATGATACAAAGCTTGTCGGAGAGTTAATCATTATAGACTCTATGAGTAGTTTGTTTGTCAAGGTAAAAGAGACCCTCAGGCTTCCCATCATCCACACGACAGGGAGAGCTCACCTTTCTCCAATGTCACCCTTGGCTGTAACCAAGAGCAGCAAACTGGAGATACTAACCTCTGTTGCCATCATGATTTTCACAGTTGTTCATGACCCAGGCTGAGAATTTAAATGCAAAAACATACCGAAATCCAAAGCTATAGTTCCCCAGCAGCTATAAGTTAGTCATTGGTATTTGGACATACATTGTGGAGTATAGACACAGTAATGCAAAACACTAAAGCAGCCTCTGGTTATGGTTGGCTAGGGGAACCATAACTCTGAGTTTCCTGACTTTTGTGTTAAGATCTCAACCATAAATATTGCTTTAATGTAGCTTTGTGCAGTGGGTTTACATTGGCATTGGGAGGTGCTCATACAGAAACAGTAGAGAATTAGTGTGGTGTGCTTATTAAATGAGTAATGCTTTTAGAATAATTCCTCGGGTGAAATCACGGCCCCAGTGAAGTCAACGGAGCCAGGGTTTCAACTCAGAAACATCTTATTTATTCAGGGAAGAAAGCAGTAAATGTACTAGTGGTTTTTATCTTTATTATAAAGAACTTCAGCTCATTTCCTCCAAATCAGGGTTCTAAAGGAGTAACCAATTTACTCAAAAGGAGTGAACAACACTCCCAACCAGCAAATGGCTGGGGGAGGAGGGTTGCCTTCACAGAAAAGCTTAGAGGTTATTGGGTTTGTTTTGTTTTGCTTTTGTAGTTTTCCACATTAAATACCCCAAAGTGTTTATTTTTTCACAGAAAGCTATTTGCCAACTAAAAAAAAGTTACTTAGTCTAACTTTTCCCTGTTTATCAGTAAGTAACAGTAGAGTAAATGACTTGTAGGGTATCAAGCAATTGAAAAAGGGTCCCCACTGAAAAACTTCCAGCAGAAAAGGTTCCGCCAATCTTGGTATTAATTTCAGTTGTTAATTTCTGCATGCTTATTTTGAAGGTGGAAGTGACATACCATTATTTTGCCTGGTAGGATGCTAGAGAAAATTTCTCCTAGAGGACTGATTTTCAGCTTATAATGATTTAGCTTCCACAAAACAGCCTACTTCATTATGAAAATGAAAAATAAATCAGAGATGGGCTGGTCACAAGAGGAGAAAAATTTTGTGTCTTGCAGTCTGTGACCAGCCAGAGGAATGCTCCACTCGTGCCAATCTGCCTTGTGTTTTCAGCTGGGAAAGACATGGTGCAAACTGATAGCAGATGGTAGAGCCGAAAATAGGTGCTTTACATGTTTGATTGAGAGCCAGCATTTTGTCATTTAGTTGTCTCACGTCATTGCACTGCCTTATGTTGTGCAATCGCGTGTGACATACCGAAATCAACCTTACCAACACAGTATTTTCTGAAATACGACTCTTGCCCTGATGCAGTAGGCAAGAACTTGGTGTGTTTACTGTTTACTGTTCTTGGAAAGGCTTCCTCCCTTAGAAGCCACCCTCTGAGGAAAATTTCTGCTGGCTTATTCTGATGGGAAGGGCCAGTGGTGGCACTTGGAGAGATCTCTGTTGAAGACTCTTGGGGGAAGAAATCCACAGCCCTTGGCAAAGGCTGGTGCAGGGAGGAAGTCTGTGGAGAGAGAGAGGGTGGTCGCCACAGAGCAGTCATGAGCTGTGCAAATCCAGTGCTGCTGGCTTGCCTTGCAAAATGAAAATGTTCCAGCTCCCTGTCAAAAAATGTCATGTGACAGCACACTGGTGTCCCCCTATTTTTAGCTGCAAAGGCAGCTATGAGTTCAGTTATTTCTTTCTTCACCGAAGCAAGGCTCTTAGATTGCTCGGACATGAGCATGAAATGGTGAGTGTTGGTGAAGACTGAAGTCAGATTATTCTGGGGCTAAATTCTTGCCTTAATGCATGGTAACCCTATTTTAAGCTCTTGAGAATTTTTTTTCATGAATCTCAAATCTACCCATTTCTGTGCTGGTCAGGTAATAGCTCCTCTTCTCCATTATGTTTTCTCATCTGACCAAAAAAAAGGAGGAAAAAGGGAAGGACAGAAGAAAAAGATCACTCCATGTAATAATCTACAATACTATTCTTCCATGATACTGTTCCCATCATGCTGAATTAGTCTCTTTCTAGACTTTTTAGAGTGTTCTTTGCATAGGGGGGGAAAAAAAAAAAAAAAAGCTAGGAGCAGGAAAACAGGCCTCCAAAATTTCCAGTTAGAAACTAATGAATGCAGGTCATCAGCTTCACCATACTTTCTAGTTTAGATTTGCTGAGCTTGTCTCACCTGAGAGTCTTTTCTGTCGGTGATGTTTTGAGGTGTGATCTCTCCTTGTTCTGCTTTTCAGACTTTCTGCAGTCAGTGGATGCCATTCCCATAGCTTCCACACTTACTGGCATTCCCAAACCATATTAGATGTTTTCCCTCTTTTATTATAGAAAGCTGCATTAGAAATAAAGAAGTATGAAGTTGAGACTGTAACACAAATCAGGATAAAAAGCCTTCAAAAAGTGCTTCAAATATCTTCCTTGGGTTTCTCTTGTCCATGAACTTGTTTCCTCTACGGTAGAAGCCAGTGGAAAAACATCTGTCAGATTCAAGAGTGTAAGGTGCTTGGACAACACAACACAAAAAGGTGAAGAAATTCTTGTATTCAATTCATCAAAGCTGGTAATGAGTGGCACTACTAGCTCAGTCCTGCTTCCTTCCTCATCGCTGGTTAATAAATCTGAAACTAGTTAGAGGAGGAGCAGAAAGATAAGCTGGCTGACATGTCCCCTTTGCTGCCACCCTTCCAGAAATAAATGTCAATATTTGGTTTTGATTAAGTATTTGCAATGAAATAATTTAATTTCTTTTGACAAAAATATCTCAGGGGATTATGGCAACTCAAAGCAGCAGAGGATGTTCCTCCCAAAATGATCAGTAGGAGCCTATATGTACACAAGCCCAAGGCACACGTGCTTAAGAGGATAAAGGAAGCATATTTGGTGGGCCTTGCTCTAGACAACAAATATATTCATGGCCATTTTACTTCCAAAATGAGTGAGGCTATGTCTGCTGCATTGTAACTAGAATAAAATATTCTCTAGAAACAAAGACTTGCTATGTTTTCTTAAGTGTGTATTAAAATAACAGAAACTATAAGCAGCAAGACACGGTGATTTAAATTTCCTGATTGAAAGTTGTTGCATGTGTATCTTTGGTAGATGTTTTTGTTAATTAAAGAAATAGAATCAAATGAACCTTAATATGAATGTTTAAGAATATTTCCATTGAAAAAAATGTCAGGAAAGATCCTTGTTTAAAACACTACAGTCTTCTGTGAGATAGGTATTTTTAGAGGGATTTTTACTTTGCATTTGACATGGCTTTATGTTTACAATTTGTTATGCAGTTTTAATTTTGGTTTTTGTAGCACTTAAGGGTATGGCTTTTGTTTAATTTTAAAGTACACTGCTTATTTATTGATTTCTGATAAAACCTGGAAACAAAACAAAAATTAAAGAGATTTTAAAGACTTAAAATGTTTGTCAGATTTTTAGGTTAGAAAATTAAGAACATATGGCATGAATGTTAAAGGAAACACATAAATTTCCTATGACATAGAAACATAAATCCTTCTGTATAGTTACACATAGATTGAATTGGATTTTTTTCCAACTGGATTTTCCTTTAGCTTTGCATCCAAAGAGTCCATCAGCTTCAGTGGGAGTTTGGAGTGGTACCTTAGGGCATGATCACTACTTCCCGCTAGTAATTTCTGCAGGACATACCCTCATCAGAGAAGCAGGGCCAGCTCAGCCCCTTGTGCTCTCAGCTCCCGAGTAGCTCACCCTCCACACCTGGAAGTGAGCTCAGAGTCTCTGCAAGAGATGGTGCCTTTCTGACACACTTCTAAAACCTGTTCAGGCATAGTCTGTTGGAGCCCAAAGACCTTAAAAATAAGAGCCAAGAAACACAAAATTATTTAATAGGTTAAAAGCTTCAGTGGACACATGCATGCAGGTCTTCCTCGCAGTGTGAATTTTCTTGCACTCACTAGTTCCGCTTCAATGGGAGCATATTCAGCCATTTGCTATTTATTAATTTTCTAACTTTTGCATTGGCATGTACTGATAACTTGTCCAATATCCCTAAGTCCCATGTGACAACCAGTACAGGTCTGTGGAAACTACTGAAATCAATAGAGCTACTTCAGTCTTGGACAGGTTTATATGGAAAAGAAATTTTGCCCATACTTTATACAAGAGATCTTTGTTGCTGAAATCTGTGCCATAATTGCGGGTTTGTTTGCTTTTTTTTGGCTTTCTTACTGGCAAGTGCACCATTCTGACCTCTTTCTTTTGGAGGCTTTTTGCATAATAGAGAGGTATTTGGCAGAGGCCTGCTTGCTTGCTTTTTTTTTTTTTTGGAAGAACAATGATCCTTCCCAAGGGTACATTTGAATGCTGAAGCAAATGTAATTCCAAAAAGCAACTTTTTTTTTTTTTTAAAGGGTATTCACAAGTTTGATCAAAGACAGGTTTCAATCTAAGAGGATAATTCTTTTAATGCTGAGCTGAAATGTCAAATGCATTATTTAGGAGGTACCCTATTCTGTACAGAAAAGTGATTTTGCTCTCTAAAATTGTAGTATAATAAACCATACTGTATAAAGCAAAACAAAACCAATAACATACATCTGATGAAGGAAAAAATGCAGCTTGCATATTGCCAGAGTAGTATTTTTATCTCAACACAGAGCTAGTGGTATTCACAGACCTGCCTCTTCTCCTGTTTGCTTCCGTAGTAGCAAATGGGATATTTCAAATAATATCTCAAAGGTCACCCATAATTTGAAGGCTGAACCACTGCTGAAAATGAATTTGAACTATACCATTATCTTGGTTATGTGATGGTTGAGCTACAGTTGGTGACACTGTTCAGTTACACTGTGCATGGAAAAAACTTTTCAAAGAAACTACTCATAGTCTGTAAACTGACAATGTAGGAAAAGGCGGAGAGTGAGATTCAGACTGCTTCCTACAGTGCACAAATCAGGACTGAAAAGCTTTAATCCCTCCAAAATCCAAGGTAATGATTCAACCAGCTCCAACAGCCCTCCAGGACTGGTGTTAACCTACACTTATTAGATGTAGCTCATTTTAGATCACAGAGTTCCTTGTGGCTGTGTTTAAGCTCCCAGCCTTGCACAAAAGCACTTTTCTGTGGACCACATAGTAAGCTTAGCTCCTGCATAAGCAACATCACTGCTTGAATTCGTGCAGGGTGGGGCCTCAAATCTGCTTTTTTTCTGGCTATTGGGTAGGTGGCCTTGGGCTGTACCTTCGCTCTTGCCTCTAGAACAGTGTCACAAAGAAAAGGAACCAGAACAGAAACACAGACAAACTCATCTGTATGGGGGTGTATAGACACATCTACTCCCTGCCCTGGAAGGATGGAAGTGACCCTCATCAGGCATGTCCAATGGTCAAAATATCAGCAAATATGGAGCTGTGACATACAAATTGCTAATGGTTATTTTCTATTTATTTGAGATATCTCTTCAAAGAAACTCTCATACCCTCTGGTGTGAAGTTCTCAAATGAAATTCTGGTGGAGAAATTCTCAATACAAGAGGAAGGCTGAGGGTGAGAATTCACCAATTCAGTCCAAAGCAGATAAAAATGAAGTTATTTTACAAGCAACCTATACTCAAAGAATCTCTTCATTGCTTTAAGGAGACTGCAGGGAGTCCGAATAAACTGACTCAAATGCAACGCTCAGACCTGCTGAATTTCACCTACTGTTGTTAATAACATCCATAATGGAAAAAAGTCTTATAACCCATTAGATTCAGCAGCTTGTTTTCACCCTGTCATTTTCCTAACTCATTCTTTCTTAACTTTCCTAACTCATTCTTATCATATTTACATTTATATCTTCACTTGCCTGTTTCACAGAGTACACCAAGTAATGCATGCATTTCTCTAAAATGTGATGGAGATGAGAATGTAAAGGCATTTGTTTAAATTAATATCTACCTTTTGACTCATATATTAAAGGAGTAAACGGAACATCAGGATGTCCTGGTGCTCCCTGTCATATCACATCATCATAACAAAATGGCTAAGTCTGGAAATGGCATATAATCAAACATTCACATAAGATAAAAAACTGGTGAACCAGTAAAACACAGTTATGATGAGGTCTGGTTTGCAACATCCAAACTGATGTTCATGGATCTTGGAAAGAAAGATCCATGTCTTTGCTTTTGACATTATGGAAAAGTGGCAATCTTCAACCAACTCTGCTAGTTTTCCCTGAGAGTTGGAATGGATTTACTCAGATAACTTCATCCAGGTTCCGTTAGCTGGCCAAGGTGATCTTAAAATTAAAAACCAGATAATCTAGTAAAACAAAATAAAAGGCCTAATTAGTGATGGTAGCTCTGGCCTCATAAGAAAATAATGTGATGGATTTGGAATACAGATCAGAGCACTAGCTCCACAGAAGTGTTATTCCAGCCACAGAAGGTCTTAAATACACCTTTTAAAATGTATAATATAATGCCAGATGGTTCAGCCACATCTGAGCTTTTCAGGGCATTCAGTGTGCGATCAAAGTTAGGTAATCGCTGAAAGAGAGCAAAGTTGCTAAGAACCTGGCATTATAGTTAATGTGAGCACTGATAAATTGATCCTTGATCTTGTTCAGAAAAACTCTTGGTGGGTGGCATTTCTGTGAAATAGGTGTTAACTGGAATAGCCCAGTTTCAGCTCATGTTTTTCAGCTGAAAATGTAGTCCTTTCTTGTGCTTTAATAAAATAAAATTAATAGAAAGCAATAGTTTTTCTAACTTATAGCCAAACTTCTGAATTCTCTTACTATAGCCAAAATCACATCCTACTCTGGGCCAAAATCTGGGCAGTTTCACTCTTGAACAGAACCACTCCCTTCCTGGACAGTTTGGCTGCACCCACACTCTCTTGTGAAATCCTTATGTAAGTGGGGGCTAAACTGCTCAAGTTTGCTCGTCTAACACCTATCACTATTGCTGTTTTCAATCAAACTGTCATTTACAGGGTGATATTCAACTTTACATTAAGACACATGACTTCAGATACGTGCACATAGGTGTTGAAACTAGCATTGTAGCTAATGGAGATCTACTCAATGCCATCAACAGTGTCTGAACGGCAATTCACCTCAATCCAAAATAGACACTGAGCACATGGCTGATTGTGTTTAGGTGTCCCATGCTATTTGAGATGCTCTAGGGTATCTGAAACACACCCATAGGGGAGGTAAGGTGACATATGACCCACAGGAGACAGCAGGTCAAGGGAGGTTCCCCTGGTAAGACCACATCTGGAGTACTGTGTCCAGTTCTGGGCTCCTCAGTTCAAGAGGGACATGGAGCTACTGGAAAGAGTCCAGCACAGGGCCACTAAGATGATGAAGGGATTGGAGCATCTCCCATATGAGGAGAGGCTGAGGGAGCTGGGTCTGTTGAGCTTGAAGAAGAGGAGGCTGCGGGGCGATCTCATCAATGCTTATAAATATCTTAAGGGCGGGTGTCAGAAAGATGGGGTCAGACTCTTCTCAGTGGTGTTCAGTGACAGGAAAAGGGGCAGTGGGCACAAACTGGAACACAGGAGGTTCAATCTTAACATAAGAAAACACTTCTTTACTGTGAGGGTGACAGAGCACTGGAACAGGCTGCCCAGAGAGGTTGTGGAGTCTCTATCTCTGGAGACATTTAAAACCCATCTGGACGTGTTCCTGTGTGATCTACTCTAGGATCCTGCTCTAGCAGGGGCGTTGGACTAGATGATCTTTTGAGGTCCCTTCCAACCCCTAACATTCTGTGATTCTGTGTGATTTCCTAGACTGATGGCTAGGAGGTCAGGCAGAACGCCCTGGAGCATCTTAAATAGTATGATTAAATGACACTTGTGCCTGGACAGATCTCTCTTTAGACTCCACAGACTGTACTGATAAGTTCTTCATTGACCAGGCTCGGATTCAGACACCTAGCCCACAATGCAGACAGACAGCCTTAATCCTGTAGATGCTTTGGTCCTACCCAAGCTGCAATCTGTAAAGACACATTCAAATCTGGGTGCCTAGGAGTTCATGGTCCTTTACATGGGATACATGGGTCACCTATAGGTGGGCTCCTGGGTTGTATAATACCCTGTATTGGAGTCCTAACAAACAAATCCCACAAATATAGTTGATAAACAGAGGTGGCAGAGCCAGGTGACAGACAGATGTCCATCCAAAGGTAAACATTTGCTCAGGCCTGCACTAGGGGGACAATGTGGGCATACCAGATTCTTTCCCTTCCCATGGGCGTTGAAGACAGCCTCATCCCATGTCTGAACACCAACATGCACCCATATGGTGTGAAGAGTCTCCATACGGGCTCAAGCCCAAGCTCACTCTTGTTTCCCAAGATTATTTATTCCTCTATCCCTGAAAGCCATTGGTTACACACAACACTGTGGAGTAGAAGGAAAATTCATGAAAAGCAGACAGGACTGCCATGGTATGGGGGTGACTATGGAACATGTCCTTGTGTACCACGTCAGTGGTGTAAAGGAGGAAGACAGAGGAGTATCTGGGGGATAAAAAAATCACTTAGAGTAGGGACATCATGAAGACCTTGCCAAGTGGTTTTGTATTATCTACATTAAAATTGCCAAAACAGTTATCCTGGTATAAGACTCATAAACAACAGGAAACAGCACCTACATTTAGCAAGTAACAGTGAAAAGTAACAGATATATTAACTAATAGGGTATAGATATACCTTTCAGAACAATAGTAGAGTTTTCCAAGTCACCAGTTTAAAAAAAAGGGCAAAAGACTAACCTGTTTTGTCTTCAGGCCTTTACCCTTCCTTGATCATAGGTCAGGAAGGAACTAATGAGAAACCACTACTGGACAAGGAAATAGCTTGACAGTGTGTTATTTATTCAGTGCCCCTGTCCCCCTGCTGTTTAGCTTGTAAACAATTGCAAGCACAGGCTATTCAGCTGAGCAGGCACTGCATGTCAGCTCCACAGCCCAGAGGCTGGGTATAAATATGTTTAAAAGAGATGTTCGACTAGATCCTCAGCAGGTGTCCCTCACAGTAGCTCCATTAAGGGCCTCGCTAATGCCTAATTAAGCCTCTCTATATGCCTAATCCTGATGTGGACTTGATTGATTGAAGATTTTTGTGGGCTTATCCCGTGAAGTCACGACTTGTTGCAGTTCTTTCATACAGCCCTAACATTTTGGTGGTTCATTAGTAGTAAACACAGTTGTAATAAAGTTATAGAAAATATAGCTTAGAGTATAAAAAACAATTTGAAAGGATTATCTATTTATTGTTCACTCTATTTTTAATGAGATGTTTATATAAGCCCTTAATATTAATTTTCCCCATGAATTCCAGTTTTTAATCATACAAATGGTTCAAACATGTAGCTAGGACTTTTTTTATTTCTTTATTTCCTGAACAGAAAACTTTATTTTAAAATAAGTAGTAATGTACAGTGTTCTTAGACTGTTTCTTCCACTAAAAGGCATTTCAACTTTACACCAGAAAATAAATAAATGAATACATATTTTTAAAATATGCTTTTAAGATCTGAAAATATCTCTAAATTTTTAGTAAAAAGAGTATTTCCTCCCACTCTATCAAATAAAGCTAAGTTGCTTTATTATTAAAGGCTTGAGGTGGCTATGACTCCCACCGCCAGTAAGATTTCTTAGGTATCTAGATGGGTTGCTCTGGACAAACCTAGAACGCGTTAGCCTCAGCAATGCTGAGCAGCTTGGCACCTCTCAGTGATATTAAGACCCCTGTCAAGACCACCCTGTGGGATCTGACCAACTAGATGGTCTCAGATCACACCTCAGATTGGTCCCTACACAGCACAGAGAACCTGGTACAGCTGCTACCTCACCTCTCATCACTTCTGGTTAAAAAACCCATGTCCCTGGAATATGGGAAGGTTGTTCCATCTCTGTTTCTCCCAGGCTCTGCAGTATCCAGGATTATGGTTCTCCCCGTCTATCCTTCTGTTAGACTTTTCATTGACTATGTAATCAACTGGCCATTGAAGAAGGGACCAGTAAAACCCCAGCTTCAACATCAGTGGCTGGGACAAACACTTGAGAGAGAGGAGACCTACAATGTCTTGACCTGACTGATGTTCAGCTCTCCTGTATATCACCACCATTAGGTTCCCTGATTATTGCATTAAAAACACAACAGCTTCAGTGGAAGGAATTAAGAGATCTCCATCAGAATGCTGTTGAGGTGTGACATTTGCAGAATTTATCAAGGTGGAGGGAAATTCGGTTTTACATGCACTTGTGACAATGGATGGCCAGGATAGAGGGGACTTTCCTCCCGTTTACTGTCTTTATCTCCCAGTGACTGGCAGGAGCTCATACCTTCAGTCCAAACTAGAGACAGACATATGCTTCACACACAGCAGAGAGGACTAAGCCCTTGAGATGGGAAGACTCTTCAAAAGACCATGTTTCACTGTGCCTTCTCCTTGTGGAGCCCCAACCCCAGTCACCATGTGGTGAGGCTGCTCTCCCCACACACCAACACTCATTTCCCAGATCCAGCAGGTCTCTGGTTGTCATCAAAATGAGGAAGGTTACTTCCAAACCCTTTTCCTGCTTTTCCAGAGTCCTCTGCAAGCAGGAGACCAAACTGGGTGCCATGCTACAGCTGCTTCAACCACATTCCTTTCAGCTCTGTGCCTCGGTCTGTGCAGCCATGTGCTACTTTCTCTGTCCCTCTGGAGAAACCATTCTACAGTCTAGCAGTACAAGGATGTAGGTCAGTCTGCACCTATATAATTTGCAGATATCCTTCAACATTTTTCTTCCTGGGGGCATTGAAATGTGTTTAATGAAGTCTGCTAACTTGCCAGCTCCTCAAGCCTCCCTAATTAGGCACTTGTGATATGACAAGCTTCTTAACAATATTATTTACTTTCCCTGAGACATAGCAAGAGAAGGTTATGTTTCCCTCCCTGCAGAAACCAGTAGCATGATGGATGAAATTTCAAAAAAAATTATACTGGCTGGTTGTTTAAGATTTAATATAAAACATACTTGTGTCTGGGCTGGACCTGAGTTTTTCAGCAACCAGAATTCCTGTAAGGATATTTTAATTTCCTTCCTTTGATGCAATTAGATTTTAAAGTCTTTCAGCTCTTTTGTTTTGCTAGGAAAGAAAAATCATTTTAATTCACACAGCTCCTTTTGATACTACTCTAAGATGTAAGAGAGAAGTCCTCTCTTCCACTGGTGGTGTTTTAACTCCAACAAAAAGAAAAAAATCCCAAACCAATTCAACTAGCTTGTCAGCCGTGTAGATGAGGATGCACGCAATAACTGAAGGGGAAAGAGGAGAGGGCAGGTACCAAGGTGAGGAGACAAGCACCCTCAGGAGTATCGTCCTCTGCAGTGTATTCCTCCAAGGAGAGCAGAAATCATCTACTTCTCCCACTGCTCCTTCTTCTCCCAAGTCAAAGCATGTTGATGGCTTGGGTTGCTGGGACCTACCTTGGCGGCACTTCCCTCAATAGCTGAAATTTAGAACAAAGTGATGTTTTCTTCAAACCGAGAGAAATGGCGCTCTTCCGTGCAGCCTCCACTTTCCCTAAGAACTGTTCAGCAAAATGAAACCCAACAGCATTTGGAGATTTCCTGCGATGGAGCCAATCAGTCTTCAACATCCAGTCCCTGAAATGGCAATAAACACAGATACAGCATCTGAACCACAACTCCCCAGTAAAGTCTCTGGGACTAATGTAGAGCTGCTTCTTGCTTACCAAACTGAGTGGCTATACTACCAGCACTCTGCCGGTCACCTCCATTACAGTCTTTCCAGGACTTCAAGCATCTAGGCATCACCATTACTGTGCCACTAAGCTGCTGTCATGACTAGCAGCTTTTTCCAAAAGTATTTTCATCTCAACCAAAATAGTAGCCTCACGAAAAATATAAAAAACCAAAAAGTTAACCACATTTCTTAAATTTAAAAAAAAATCTTTTCAGATGATGAAATTCAGAACTTCATTTTACACCTGTGGATCAACCTTAACATCAGTAGGTGCTGGGAGATGTTTTCTCGTATATTATTCCGAGGGGGAAATATATCCCAAGTAAACTTAGATAGATAGATAGATAGATAGATAGATAGATAGATAGATAGATAGATAGATAGATAGATAGACAGATAGGAATTGCAAGGAACCTAACACTCTTCAATACACTTTAATGAACCACCAGCCAAACCAATTTAGTTTTGCAACAATACTTGGTTTCTCTCCTTTGCAGCACCACATGCCAAGGAAGGATTATAGCAACAGCAATTTGTTTCAGATTTACTCTGTCAGATCAACTGCTGATAGCTTCAGACCACCCTAATCTGGGAGAGAAAATGAAGCTATCTGTTGACAGAAGAGCCTTTTGAGATTTTCCTGAGGCACTTCATTGTTTATGTAAAATCATTAAGGAAGCTGGGGGGTGATATGAGTTCAAACTCCTTTTTAAAAAGATACCCAATGAGGCTTCCCATTTATGATTCCATCTCAGTTCTCCTCATGAGATATTGTAATCTTCTTGACTCAGATTAAATGCAACTCTAAACACCAATTGTGGCCACATTGCCTGGTAATACAAAATATTTGGTTTCTTCTCTCAGAACACTAAACAGTGGCTTAGCTTTGGGAGCTATAAATAAATTAACTGCATTTTGAAACAAACCCCAGATTTTACATCATCTTAACTATAAACTGTAAATTAGGTGCAATGGAAGTTACATTAGGTCTTTATATGCTACTTAGAGGTAAGGCTTTCAAAGATGTCTAAGGAATTTAAATATCCAATTCCTATTAATTTTAATAGAATGCTATGCTCAGCTCCCTCAGGTAGTTTCAAAAACTTCATCTTAACAGACTTTGTTATAAACACTAAATCTGTTAGATTCTTGGAGAGATTCCCACTGAGTTTAAGAGATTTGGATCAGGCTCTTGGTGCCTTTCCAGGCCCGGGATCTCCTCCTCAGGCATCAGGGACCACAGCATCGCAGCAGGGCCCCAAATGGCTCCCTAACTGCAATCCCCTAATCTGTCATTGCAACTTTTTTCCTCTAGAAACAGAGTGAAAAAAGCCACTGTAGTGCACAAACTTAGAAAGACCACATACAACTCCTACAATCACCCAAACAGTCTGTGATTGATTTGCAAACAGTCTTGGTTGAGAAAGCCAACAGCTGCTGTAGCCTCTTTGCGTGCCTGGAGAGAGCAAACCAGGCAATCTTGTCAGATAACTTCAGTGCCTGGAGAAACACCTGGAGGAGGGTAGTATGTTATTTTATATCGAGGTTGGCAAGACTGACAAACAGCTTCCATCAATGGCAAAGCTCCCACTGCCTGCAGTGGTGCTGGATTTCCCCTGGCCAGAGCGCTTGAGCACTGGGGAAGTTGCAAACCCCCGGGCACCGCACGCACCCTCATCGCTCAGGCCCATCTCTGCGTCTTCTTACTGTAAACTCTGACCAACACAGGGAGGGCACATCCTCAGGTCTGAGCAGTGCTGACACGCTGTAGATGCATCATCTCAGGACCTTCAACCCTGGACTAAGCCCTGGCTGAGCAGTGTGTGTCCATTAACTAGGGCATCGTTTGAGGGAACTAGTTAATTCTCCATCTTTGCCGGAGTGAGCTCTTTTTCCACAGGACTCAGTGGAAGCAGAAGTTAAACTGATGTTTCTTTCATACATGGGATTTAATTTTGCTTTTTTATCATAAAAACAATGCAGTTTGAGAGTCCAGATGACATAATGCTGTATATTGCAAAAATGAGAAAATAACCACAGGTAATTTTAAACCAAACACGAAATTATATTGGTTGCACTTGACTTTAAAGCCAAATTTTGGATTAGGGCTCCATTTATTGCCAGTTCTGGGAAAAGGTTTCAGTATAATCCCCAGTTAATGAAACCTGTGCTAGTGAATTTCCTTTGACAACACTGTGTTTAATGTGAGAACTGCTTATACCTGCTAGATCATCAAAACCTACAAAGCTAATGGACTCAACTGGAATGTAAAAAACAAGGAGGATTTTCATAAAACTTTAATAAAAGGTTTTGGCCTGGAATGGTGTAGGGTGATTCCTTTAAAAACAACTCTACTATTACTATTCTCTAGTTTCCAAATACTTTTTTGCCATGAAAATTGACAGACAGCTATGGTAAAAAAAATATACATAGTAAAGTATTTCTTGGAAATGTTGCACAAGCAAAAGAAAAAATTCAATTGTAAAATCCCTAGAAACCAAGCCAAGCTGCGTCTGAGTTTAAGAACCTTGGGAGTCAGATAGATGCCAAGACCCAAGTAAACCAGTCAGAGAGAAAGGCAATCTTGACCACTGCTAGCAAGCAGCAAGAGGAGAGGCTGGTTTAGTTTGGTGAAATGCTAGGGCTCCCCTGCTGCAGTGCCAGGTTTCCCTCAGTGTCAGGACGCACGGTAACTGACAGCAGAGAGGAGATCTAATCTGATCTCCATCCAGTGCATCATCCCACCCTGTCGCAGGGGCAGTCTGAGTTGAGCTGGGTGAGGATATCTGTATTGGAGGTGTTTTAGAAAAGCCACCTCTAATGAAAGAACTGTAAAGTGGTATTTTCTTGCACATTTTTGTGAGACTTCTGTGCCAAAGGTGAAGTTGTTGCTTCTGTTTGCGCATCACTCAGAGAAGCTCAGGGGCTATCTCTTGCTGGTAGCAATACTTATGGTACAGGAAAAGTGTTTCCTCTTTCAGGAATTCAGAAAAAAAATGCTTTTGAACACCAGTACATGGTTCTTTTTCCCACAACGTGGAAAACCGCAATTTTGTAGTCAACCCTGACACCAACTTGTTTCCCTTCATCCAATTAATTGCCTCTTACACTATGGTGTCATTCCCATGGCTGGTTATCTGAACTTCAGGTACTCCCTTCCTCCTCCTCTTGTGTGAAGCGATCTGCCATAAGGGTTTGGGACCCAGCAGTGAGAGCGACTTTTAAAGAATCCTTCCTGCCACATGTAGATTGTGCTGAGACAGGACTTTGGAAATTCAATTAATGCTTCCATGAACACAAGTAATGTGTGAACGTGCCTGTGGCTGTGTACTTCCCTATGAAACCTTAGAACTAGGATTAAAGTGACTTTCGGGTCAAGCTGGATGATTGCACTAAAAAAGAAACGCTTTATTCTTCCTTAAAATTTCAAACTCTTCATTTGAACCATGTTGACTTTGTATTCACAAGAACAGGAATGCTCATGGAAACAGTATTTAAAATATTTTTAAATACTCGTGAAAAGCAAATTTTGAACTCCTACAAAAAATATTTGCAGTGGAAGTCTCATTCCCCTCATCCAGTCAGGAAACAGAAATACACCATATACACTGTACAGCCACTACAGCTGTTTGAAGTGTGCCAAGAATGACTCATAAATTAATTACAGACATAGAACTTTGTAAATAAGTTTGATTAATAACTAATCAAAATCTTCTTAATGGCAACTCAACTGAGAAAAAGTGAAAACATTTGTCGGAAAATAAGGCATTACAGACTGCATCTCTAGCTTGACTGCCCAGTTATCTGAACAACTGTGTTATTTCTGCCAAACACATCCTGGGTGACTAGTAAGAAAAACTTTTGCTTTATATTTCTTCCCTTTCGCTTGCCTGATTTCTAGCTGAGTTTCTCATGACAGTGCTGCCTGAGTGGGTTCTATGGGACTGCGTAGCAAAAATCCTAGGAAAACAGGGGAACTGCCCCTCACCAGTCATATCCCTGGGTACAGTCCTACACCAGCACACAGATCTTGTGCTGATTTCTTGCAAAAACCCCTTCTCACTTTTATGCTTGAAGTCTCCATTTTGAAAAACATCTATACGCATGCTTAAGTTTCTCTATTTGAAATGTGCCTTAATGTGGTGCAGACCTGTGACTGACGTTAAGCACGCTGTAAGCTTGCTTTGCTATAGAAATGCTTTCCTGAATTTAAGCTTAAGCAGCCAGATACCAGACAGAAAACCAGCTTCATAATCTTTTCTGCTTCTAATTTATTACTGTTATAATCATCATAGTGTGTTACTTTCTAACACTGTGCAACTGATCATATTCTGAAAAAAATCATATCATTAGTTTGATATCAAACATTAGGTGAGAGAAAGCCAAGGGCAGGATATTTGCAGTCAGGATTCCACTTGAGCATAATATCACCCTTGTCTTCATTATTCTAGAAGAACAGGTAGAAGAAACACAAGCAGAATAACAGATTTCAGTGATAGATGGGTGACGTGCCCATCAAACTTCATACATATTCCTTAAAACATAGACTCACCCAAACCCCTACTGAAGTCAGTTTGATGTCAATGAGTTAGGGAGTTGAAATTCTCTTTAGAAGCATCACACTTCTGGTTGATGGGGAGAAATTAGCATTATACACACCAGTAGCCAGTGCTACCTAAGTAAGCAAGGTTAAAGGAAAATTACCATCTATCTGAAATCCCATGTGCAAAAGTTTTCTTCCTTTCACATGTAAAAAAATTTTTTCAGTGATACAATAGGGTTATTTTAAAGATTTTCCACAGGCTGAAAGTTCAGCAATAGTGTAAACCTCCATTTTGAGTTGTATTCTGGTGAAAAAAGGTAAATCAGTTACTGCACTAAAAGCAAGAAATTGTCACAGAATGAGATTACATTTCACAAACAGGTAGAGTTCATCTATCAGAAAAACTATTTTTCAAAAGTAAGGAATGCTATAAGCAAAACTGGGAGGAGAAGAATAGATGGTAAAACCTGGAAGTGCTTCTTTAAAATATTTTATTACACTAAGAGAAAAAGGCCCAAGAACATTATTGTACAACTGAGGATGATATCTTTGGCTAAAAATGCATTTTGAATCAAAGGAAAGAGGAGGAAAAAACCAGAAACAGAGTCATAAATAACAACTCCAAGATAAAGATATAGCAAGCAATACACACTACAAAGTGTGGAAAATTGATAGAGAAAGACAAAGATGTTCACCTGATAAGGCTGGTGATAAAAACAATCAAAATAAGAGCAAAAGCAAACATAATGTAGAATGAGAAGTCAGAGGTTAGAATATGTAATAAAAGTGCTGAAAAAGCAAAATAAATAATTTTCTTCTGTATTTTAAGGACCCAGCAAGATGCAATACTTTCCAGTACATTTGTAACTCAGAACATCTCTTATGGAGGAACTTTTTACCCGTAGATGGATTGCACCCCTTTTCTTAAAGGAGACATTTTAAGTGGCCACATACAAACAGGTTAATGGTTGAACTTGACGATCTTAAAGTTCTCTTCCAACCAAGGCTATTCTATGATTCTATAGGTACATCTAGAACAAAAGGATGTGGTCACAGACATCAGGTCACAATCCCAGAAGGATTTGATGTTCATGGGAACTGAGGTGTCAGTGTGGCTGACCTTGTGTGGCCCTTGTTAGAGCCACAGAATGAGCCCTCAGCCTGATTTTCTAGAAAAGGGGTGAATATGGAGGTGCAGTATAACAGGGTAAATAAAAAAGGCAAAGGAGAGTGCGAAGCCACCAAGTAGGAGGTACAAAGTGGATAGGGAGTAGGAGGAGGGAGTCCAGATCTCTCTCCAAAGGTTACTGTGCCCCACCAGGATGGTGAACTGATTTTGAGGCCCCTATGTCCTGCTTCTTGCTGTGGACAGGGATCTCATGGGGGACTGCAGGACACTGGGCCTAGAGAGTCCCCTGCTAGGTGCTGTACCAGTTTGCAACAAAGATAGGTTACCTCTCCCATAAAAGTCGCGATCCATGTATTGTCCTAGTATTTCTTTTAAATACTTACTAGCCAGTCATTTTACTGCATTTCTAGAGCCCAAAAATCTATTTGTACCTCAAGCGAGTTGCCTGGGCAACCCAGCCCTGGGGGGCTCACAGATCTCCTCTGCTCCCTCTGAAGGAGGCTCCTCCACTCCAGTGCCTTTTTGGCTGAGGGGACAGACTACTTTGATTTATTTTCTGAACACTGGAATTTATTGTGATTTGCAATGATTCAGCCCTCAGCACTTGAAATGTTAATGACATTTTAAAATATTAAGAAATATAATAGTCACAAGTATAACATAAATAAATTTAAATATAATAAACTCCTCTTGCTTCCACCCAATGCAAACTATGAAATGAGAAACTCGGGGACTGTCTGCCTGAGGAAAAAGAGACTAAATACAATTATACACAGAGAGAAGCCAAGGGTTTTCTTCATCCTGGGAAATGTCTTGAAGCTTAACCCTATATGCCAAGAAAAGTTTCTTGCCGTTGGTTTAAAGCAATCTTCCTTAGGGCCCTTTTTCAGAAGCCCATCACAGATGACCTGACTGAAGGTAAACATACCCTGAGACACCTCTGTAAACCACTGCTCAAGGTTTGGACAAGGAGGGGCCTTTCCTAAGCCCTACATTTTTAAGCATGGAGGGCTGACCAGCATTTCCCCTGCCCTTCTGGTATTCCCCACATTGGTGTCTGTCTCCCCATTTTATGCTCAGTCTGTGAACTCTCCACAGCAGCTACAGTGCCTTGGTTTATGTTGGCATCACGCTTAGCACCGCAGGACCATGACCCGTGACCACTCTCTCCAGGCGCTGGAGAGTTATGTCTGCAGGTGTAGTACTGCTACCACCACACGCAGGCAAGAAATATAAAGAACAGCATGAGCGTAACTTGGATACTGGCTATTTCAGAGGCAATCGTAAATTACAGATATTTAAAAGATCTGCCATGTCTCCAATAGAGAGCAATTATATAGAAAGATACATACCATTATACCACTGGATAAGAAAGGGGAACACTAGTGTTAAAACTGGGGGAAAAGTAGTTTTCAAAAGGCTGAGATATTAGCGTACAAAAGAATTTTTGGGGGAAGTAATACTACCTTCAGCTTTTAGGTTGTTAAGTACCCTCTTGGACAAAACCATTTGTAGATATGCAATAACGAACAATCTTATACTGTCGAAAAAAACAAAGAGATGATGCAAAATTTTCATCCTCTTGAGTTAATAAATGTAAACAGTTGTCTCCTTTTTCCTTTTCGATATAATATGATATAATACAAGTCTCACTCTCCTTTGAATGCACTAATTCTGCAGAAAAATTGTCCAAATAGTCCAGAAGTACTTCCAGCATAGAAGTTGCCTGTTAATGGTTCACATTGACTAATCTCTGATCAGAAATAACAAGAAATTTCTTTGGCTCTGTTTCTATTGGAGGAAAACATTTTACACTTAGAAAAAACAACAAATAAGAAATAACTATTCCTGGTTAGCTAAACACTCCACCACATTTTTGACCCTTATATCCATGAAACTTGCAAGAATCACTGACATTTATATACACATTTTATGGCACAGTTTGGCTTAATGAAAGAAGCAAAACGATTCTGTCTGTTCACATGACCTAATTCAAATTTAAATTTACATTAAATTCTAATTTTTATTTTCTATAATCATGATAGTTTTCATCCCAGAGAATTTAAAAAGAAACATCTCAATAACTGCAGTCACATCAGCAGAACAGAGGAAAACAGTATTAAATCAGGTGTTTTCCAACTTGAATATTGACTTTTGATTCTTCTGGATTAAATTTGCATATTACACTCTTAATTACAGTCAAACCATTATTAAACTGTTTTCAAAAAATCTAGTTTGGATGCTTGACAAGAAGAATTTCACTGTTAGACTAGACAGTGTTAATCTTGTCCATGAGCACAGGACTAGTACAGAGCCTAAATCATTTGCCATCCTCTGAAATCCTCTGAAAGGGCTAGACTTCTGCACTGGAACCTGCATATCACAGAATTACATTGTATTCAAGTACTTTTAAATTTGCTGGCTTTAAAAAAAAAACAAACAACAAGAACACAACAACAACGAAGAATAATCCTTTATTACTTCAAGTTTAACAATCTGAACTAATGCTCGAAGAGAATGTTCTTGCAAACACCCAAAGAAGTGGTTTGCGTCTCTGGCTGAAAAGAAGCTATTTAGCAGAGCAAAACCTAAGCCAAATTAGTTTTCTTCTCCAGCTGGGAGAATAAAAAATTAATTCTTGCATCCCTTTGTCTCAGCACATAAAAGTGCGTAAATAAGTTCTCATCACTTTACGTCGTAGAAGTACAAATAATATTTCATAGGTGAGTTTCCCATTTATATTCACCATTGTATAGTGGCTCCATTTTGTTTCATGCAGCTGTTAGAAAACTGAATCAAGTCATTGTCCATTATTTATAATTTCAGAAAGAGCATGAAGTATTGCCCAGTTCTTCTAAATCTGTCTACTTGGCAGAAGTACATTTAAATAAAGTAAAAAAGAAAGACAAACAAACCCTGTAAAATATCTTTGTGAAACCTGTAGAATTTCAAGGAGAGTTCAGAATAAAATTATTTTCTTTTTCCTATTGCAGAATTTTTTTCACTAAAAAGCCAAGGGAGTTTCTAATCTAGAAACACATTTGCAGCAAAGACAACTCCTCATTACAACAATAAATATATTAAAATATTGTTAAAATGACAGAATATATTAACAATTGCTACATAAATTTTATCTTTGTGAAGAAGGGATCCTCAAAAGAAAACAACTTGCATATGAAGTATTTTTACCTAGCTAAAATAGAAGGGAAAAAGAAAGGCACATTGCATTACAGCTGCTACACATATTAAGGGCCAGCCTCTCTGCCACTTCAGTCCCATCAGGTAGTACCCAAATTCCTTAGGTAATCCCGCTGAATCCAATGGGGAAGCTCACAGAGTAAGATACAACTGTTGTGATTAACAGTGGCAGAACCTGACCTTAAGGTCATTTTAATAAGAATTCTGGTGACTTGCTATTTCCTAAGGACGCTTTTTCATTATACATTCCATAAAAATAAGCTGTAGAAAGATAGGGTTTCTCCTCCTCCAATATTCCAGAGATGTGGAAACCCTGGTGAGAACAAAATGCTGCCTGCTTGTCACAGTGACAGAAATGCCCAGTAGAACATCTGTATGCTGATGGCCATGTAAATGATCACATTAAACTGTCCCCTGTGGGTCTATTCTGGAGCTGCCCTAGCTTTCCACTGCTGAGAAATCAAGATCACAGGTCTGATGTTGTCCCATTGGTCTGCATGTCACAAAATTCCCTACCTGGCTGGCAGGTACCTGCTTTAGAGAAAAGGGAACGATAAAAACTAAAGGTGAGGAAGGTTTATTTGGTTGTTTTGCTCACCATCATCCCAGGGCAAGATTATTCCCTGCAGGATATTCTTCAATACTTTGTCTAGTCTGGTTTAAAGCCTCTAGAGCAGAAGAAATGCAGGCCAAGACTAAGTAAGCTTGGCAAAACTGTGTGGGGAAACTTACATTATCCCAGATGCAAGCCAAAGAGCATTAGTCCACCACTTTTAAGAGCACAAAACCTACCGACATTTTAAGCACTAGATTCACTCCAGCTAACATCAGGCCTCGGCAGGGCTGCAGCCACCAGGGCCACCAATGCCACACATACCTTCAGTACCAGAGCAGGGCTGGGCAGTAGCCACACAGGCGGCAGAGCTGGATTTGCTTTTGTGTGTGCACGGATATGAAAGTGTTAGGTAAAGCCTTTAGAAAAGCACAAAAGAGATGTTTAATCTTCAATAGCAGGAAGTAAAGAGGAGGTTAAAATACACGCTTAGCTGCAGAGAAAGCCACCTGGCTGCATTACCGAGGTACTAGTAAAGCTGACAGCCAGAGAAGCGATGCAGCTGCATCTGCTGTGAAGTTCCTCTAAAGCAAGCAAATGCTCATATAAAGCAGGGATTTATTTGCAGCTAAGTGTTAACTTACTGGGTGGAAAAGTTGCTGATTATGCTGTGGCTTTATCAGGGCAAAAAGTTCCCGAGTCCCTAACTTAGGGACTGTTGCAGGGAAAGAATCCCACAGTCTCAGAGGAACACCTGCCCTTGCAGCTTTCCACTGCCAATGGATGGCTCCTGCCGTCAGCAGGCTCTGCTGGATCAGGTACTCGCGATGGAGGACATCCACAGGGAGTTAAATTCAAGTCCCAAACATAACCATTCCCATCCATTATCTTTATTGATGTGTCTAAGACTAAATGCTGAAGTTTTAACTTGCTCCTGGTTATTAAGCTACTTTTTGCCCAATTTCATGAATAAATTTATACTCTGAGATAAAGGTAACACGAAAAAATGTTAAACTATTCCTTAAGAACCAATTTAAAGTTCTGGCATATCAACAAAAAGCATTTTCCACATTGTAAAAATATTTTACATAAACAGAACTTGCTGCTATTATTTCAACAGTAGAAAATGTAACTGTGGTCTATTCTCCCTCTGCATTATCTTCTAGCTGTTGTCTCTGCAATAAGAAAATAGCACATGGTTTATGTACTGACCTGTCTAGCATACAAGAAATGGAAAAGGCACAAACCAACTGGTGCTGTCGCTGAAAAAATACTTCAAGTCTTGAATGCAAACTGTAATATCCTACAGAGATTAATACAAGCATGCTAGGTTTATGGTTATTCATTATTAAGCTTCTGGGAAAATAGAACATTATATCCTGATAGTTTTAAATACATATTAGATCCTCTGAGTCACTGCTGATTATATAGCCCATATTTCTGTCACCATATTTCAAAATGACCTGAGAGAGAGCAATTTGAATTCATAAAGTTACAAGAACAATTGGCAAAAATAACATTTTTATCCTTAAAAAGGACACTTAAATGCTGACCATAGCAGACTCGCATCAAGACACCAGCCAGCAAATGGAAGGCAAGAGCAGGAGACAGCTAACAATAACTTTGAACTGACCCCCAAATGTCAGCTACCAAACGATGCTCTCAGGGTTGTACAGATTGTATTTCCCATAATGGGAAATAAAACCCCATCATGTCCTGCTCAAGTGCACGATTTGCTTTGGTCACAGGACTAGGAAGCTAAATATTTCTAGCAAACATAGGTACTTACAAAGTTCTGTTTTAAAGTCTGCCTTTATAGTGGCCTTGGGAGGCCACCTGGCCTGCTCCATTTCAAGTGTAAACAGATCTCTCCTAGGTAGAGAGGAAAGGGTAAATTAATTAGCCAGGTTTTCTTTTGTCTCACAAAACTGTTTGATGAGGTGGGAAGGAGAGGGGACGGGGGCTGGAGAAACAAACTACCCTTGCACAAGAGCCTTTAGCAATGCACCCGATTAAGGAAAGATGACAGCTGAATTCAGAGAAACAGCCCGCACACAAACCCTGAGCAGAATTACAGCACAATTTATGTTAATGGAGATCAGTTTTTATCCATGTCAGAGGAACAGGTCATGGCCTGGCTTACATCAGGCACTATCCTGCTAGGTACAGAAAACACTGCTGAGGAGTTCACTGTTTCAGCAGGCAAGACAGAGCAAGAGTGAGGGAAAATGAGTGCAGAAGATGAGTTTTACAATGAAAAAAAGAGGATTAGGTAGACCATGGAGGGGTGGTTCAGAGGAGCACAAGGAAACCTACACTGGCACACAAGATTTCGCAGTACGCTCTCCTCTCACGCTGTCTGCGTGCAATGGGTTCATCTGGGGTACTCGAGAGTTAGTCCTTCTACAGACCATGCTCTAGTTACAGGTGAAACCCTTTGGGTATGTAACAGCCTCTGAAAGCCTGAACCTGTGCTGCCCACAGAATGTGGCTGTGAAGAGAGAGGAAGAGTGAAGTCTGGTAACAGCAGCCATGAAAAAGTAAAAAATTCATAATCTATTGCTTTTGTTTTGCACTCACCCCACCTAGCCTATCTTCCTGAGGAAGATGTATCTTTGATCACTGGAGATCTGATGATTACTTTGTTTACCACACACAGCAGCTCTCATTGCAAGTACATGCCCAGCATCCCTCAGCTCCAGTTCTCTGGGGATTCTTGCTGATTTTATAGCCCTGAACCTCTCCTCTTCCTGAAGGCTGTTCTCCTGAGAAAGTCTGTATGTTTTATACACAACATCAAGGCTGCTAAACCAATCAGTCCACCATAGTTTTCCTCCTTAATGTATGCAGTTGATTAACCACCATAGCTTTAGGTTTATAATTTAGCAATTCTACTGAGAAAAACCAACCCAAAACCTGTATTAGGTAGAGGGCCACACTCCGAACTCAGCCAATGGAGCACATCCAGTTTTATAGAGCTGTGTCCAAGATCAGAATTTGATTCCAGCATTACCTTGATCTTAAACAAAACCTTGAGGTGGTACTTGCCAGTCGCAATGGGGTCAGGAGGAGCATATCTCATTGGCTGCAAGTCTCCCTGCAGCATGCCTGGATTCTTGGTAGCTCCTACGGGGAACCCTGTGTTCAGACATCCATCAACAAATGCTCAGATCTTCTGAATGGATATTTTCTGGGACCTTTTGACACATGTTGATGTGCTAGACCCCAAAGAGAAGATGAAGATGGTGAAGGTGAAGAAGACAAAGATTAAGTCAAAGAAGAAGGAGAAGGAGGAGAAAAAGAAGAAAAAGAAGAAGAAAGAGAAGAAGAAAGAGAAGAAGAAAGAGAAGAAGAAGGAGAAGAAGAAGGAGAAGAAGAAGGAGAAGAAGAAAGAGAAGAAGAAGAAGAAAAAGAAGAAGAAAAAGAAGAAGAAAAAGAAGAAGAAGAAGAAAAAGAAGAAAAAGCAACCCTGGGTTTAAAGTTTCTTAAAATTTTAGCCTGGAAATTGCACAGGAGCTAAGGAGTTAGCTCAGGCCCCCCTCCATTCTCATCCAGATCTGCATCCAGCATTCCTCTCTATGTTTACAACTGGGGAGAAATTGAATTACCTACATAGTATTATTTTAGCATAAACGAACAGGAAGACTGCACCAAAATTGATGACCCAGTGGGTGTTGCCCCTCCCTGACTGTACTGTATACGCAGAGCTTTCTAGTCTCCAATTTATTGGTTTGTCAGAAACTTCAGTTATTTTCATCAAGTTGAGTTTTACATTAAACATTCCTCCACTTAATTGGAACCATGCGGATACATTTGGGCAGCATCCATATTCCTGCTCAAATAAAAGGGGTACTTTGTTACAAATTCAGCATACTTTGCTGTTAAATTATATTTTGCTAGCAATTACAATTAAATATGAAGTTCACACTTAATAGCAGACCTTGTAATCATGTGGGAGTAGTTCTCCTTCCGTGAACATCATGCGTGGGTGGGAGAAGCGAGAGCCCTGCAGTCTCATTTTAATAATGAAATAAACAGTTCTGCTGGTGAGTAATTCAGGGATTTTAAAACAGGGCTATGGCAGGATGGAAATTGTTTAAGCAGCTTATTTAACCCTCTCACCTGCTACTTCTAGCTCTCTCAAGAATTAACCACCACCCAACTGCAGGCAGACAGGAACAGCACCAAGAGATTTGGGAAGGGATCAGGGAGTGGAGAAGGGGTTTGTGTCACGCCTGGTTTTATTCTTGCTTTTAGTCCTTTTGTGAAAATTGTCAAGGACAGCAAAGTCATATTTGCAGAAACCTTTTAAAGTTCTCTTTTTTTCCCCCCAATTGAATTCTGAATTATAGTAACAACATTTCTCTAAAAATGTTCTGCTTTTCTGGTGTTTGCCTTGCAAAACAGGTAATGTTCTTCTGCACTGTGAGATTTCATTTTAAATTTCATTTGTGGTTTTATATTTTTACGTTTGTTCCCATTAGCTGGAAGTGTGCCTGTTATGGAAAGGTATCAAGGGGTTTCATTAGAAGATGAAGAGGAGACATTTGCTATGGAAAAGAGGATTTGATACTTCAATCAGTACAAAGTAGGGTCTTTCCATTTTAAAAACAGAATGTAAAATATTGCAACTATTACTTGTTATGGCAGTATTTCTACTGTCCTGAAACGTTTCTACTGACATGTCATGGAATTATAGAATACAAATTAGAGTAAAAAATGCAAAATATGAACTTTACTGGAAAACTTTCTCATTCTAAATCCTTTCCCCACCCCACCCCCCCCTAAAAACAAAGCTTTAAATTTGGATTTGTACATAAGGAAAACTTATGAGAGAATCTAGGTATTAGGTCTGAGGAGACACTGGCATGAAATCTGCTTTACTAAAACAAAGAAAACCCAAGATTAACCTGATGACAATATTTCTGCCCAGCTCAAGCTAACTGCCTTGTCTTTGCCATTAAAATGTCTTGCTGTCTTGCAAATGAATCTAATTTCCATGCTGCCCATTTAGAAGCAATTGAAGCTTGTCCTCCATGTACTGTTGATACTGCCCAACTACCATCACCCATCATTCAACCCAAGGCATGTCCTGCTTTCCCTCCACTAAGCCAGGTTCAGGATGTTTGAAAGAAAGCTCCATGCACGTCCCACTCAGAAGAAAAGCAGATGACAAGATTGATGCTGGGTCAGCAGTTCAAAGAAACTGGGCTTGCTGATGATGGCAGCTGCTCGGGTATGTGATCACATGTTAGGGGCCAACTGAAGAGGTGCATGTATCACAGGGGCTGTGGGGACAGAATTTATGTCCCTAGACACACAACTTCCACACCAAGACTTGCAGCAGAAATCTGCACTGAGCATCTCCTCACTGCAGCATGGAATTTGAAGGAGTGTTAGCCCACACACATATTCTGTTTCTTTCCCATTGTTATTCCTGCACAAAGCATACCTGGAGAAGCCAGCCCTGTGCAGAAATAAACCTTTCTGTTCTCTAGGATGGGGGAAATAAATAACTCTCAGAGCTACAGAAAGCACCATCCTACAATGCTATCACCCTATTTCTGATATCACACCAGGGAATTAAACCCACAACATCACTTTGTTCTCACTGTAGAGCCCATCTTACTGTTTCCCTGGAGCGAACTGCTGAGCTCTTCTGGTCGTCCCCAGAGCTGATATCTCTCTTGGGGGCTGGTCATCCACAAAGCTAACATCTCTTCCAGGATTCCTGATGGACGGTAAACTGCTTCCCCAGGTGCAGCCTCTTCTGCTTTTGCCTCTTCTCTCTGCCTAGTACGCCTGTAAATACTGGAAAATCCATCTATTTCAATTACATATGCGTGAACTTTGTGGTGTTTGAAGCACTGAAGATCCCTTGAAGTACTTCAGGGGTTCCCAAGTTAGTTCCAATGCAGAAAACACTTTTACATGGTACAATTTAGCACCATATTTTTCTCACCGCACTGTTTTCCAATTGCTATTTCATTTTAAGCTGGGAAAAATATTTTCTTTGCAATGAGGCTTTTCTAAAATGATGACAAACACAACTGCGATGTCTGACTTGTTTTGAAATTTTACAAAATAATGATCCTTAAAACATCCTAGAAGTGCCCCTACTCTGTTACAAAGTTCCACTGGGTCCCAAAGGACTTCCCTGGCCAATGCCTCATAGTTTATTTCCCGAAGATTCCCAGTGCTGTGCTTCAGCTCACACTTTCTCCAGAGGTGGTCAGATTTCCCCAAAAGGCAGACAACACAAGAAAATTGCATCGGAAGAGACAAAACCAGAAATATTCTACGGAGCCTGAAGCACCATATTTCTTTCCTAGCTTGAATCCAAGTCCTCATCACCCTGCAAATATGCCTGAAAATGTACTGCACTCAAAATTACTCTATTTTGCAACAATAGATACCTTCTGCTCTTTAAACAAGTCCCCTTCAACAAACACATATTCTCATCTGTGCACTTTTAATAGAAGTATAATTTTTGTCATATGTTATAATGACTAGCATACAACTAAACAGTGCGTATAAGACTGTAATTCCATCTGGGAGTTTGTTGACATTGATAAACCACTTGCATTTTGCTTTTGTGGTTCATGCCATTACAGCAGCTCAACAGGATTACAGTCCTGTTAGGTATAGCTGGTTATAGGCATTATACCATATGATAATGACTATATGTTTTATTAAAGAAAAGGTTTAAGTTTAAATATGTAATTGAAAAATCTCATCAATGGTCTCATAATACAGTGTTAAAAATTATCCTTACGTTATTACCTGAGTTGCTTGTTTATTTTATTTGAGATTCTTCATTTCAGGCAATGAAAATACTTTAGTTGGATTAAATTATATCTATACTGAGGGACCAAAGCATTTTCTTTGTAATTTCGTGGCACCGCTACTTTTATAGGATATGAAAACCAGAACATTGCACTGCCCATAAAGGAAAGTGAACCAGACAAGTCTAGTAATTTCATAGTCTAAACTGAGTTAAACAGATATGCACAAAAGTAGATAAACAGTGAAAACTGTGGTTTTACTTGTGGGGTTTTTTTCATTTTCAGACACTAACAGTGAAAGCAGTGGCACTGCTAGGGATTGTTCAAATCTACCAAAACGTTTTCCTTTAATTTGATTATAATTAATAGATCAGACAAGCCATGTGTGCATTTCCCTCAAAATGAAGCTTACGTTAAGACACATTTTCCTCTTGTCTGCAAGTAAAGCTATGAAACTGGTGTGAACAGGAGCTTTCATTCTTCTGCACTTAAGTCCCGAGTTGTTTGGATCACTATGGGATTTAAAAATTTCAGTCATGCATCCTGTTTCTAGTGTGGCCTCACTTTGCTAATTGCTGTTTAGTTCACAGTGAAATAACTGCACTAATGATTTCAGCAAAGTCTAGATGTTCTAGGTCAGACAGAAGGGAAATATTTCTGATCTGAATTTTTCTGCTTATACAAACCACTGGAAAGGACCACCACTGCCTGACAGAACACTGGGGGCACTAAGTCTGATGTCCTGCTATCTGGCTCTGCCCAGTGTGCTCTGTGGAAAGGTTATCTGTAACACCTCCTGTACTGGATTTCCAGATTTCACCTTTTGCACCAAGTAAAGAATTAGCAGCACCAGCAGGAAAATTACCAGGATGAGTCGCAGCAGCCCACAGTTACAGGGCACATGGGACAGAGTGCAGCTACACTTCTTCCCCTTTCCACCAGTGGCTTTATGAAGCTCCCACTTGCCCAGTGCCCACACGCCAGCCTCAGGAGACCCACTGCTCCCAGATATTTGCTCTGTTCAGTCACAGGCACTCTTGTACACTGGGAGAGAGCAGAGGTACTCACACCATCTCCAGTCAGCAAAATTAGGGGAAGAAACTAGAGGGCAAGACTGCCCAAAGAGTCAGTAGAAGCTCTTCTGCTGGAGTCTGCATGCTCTGAATCACTGTCTGGAAGCTCTGCAGGTGATGAGAAGCTTCCAGGCAGAGACAATTGCAAAGCATCTGCTCTAGAAGCCAAGCTACCATTTAAAGTGTAGGAGATATTGGGGTACATTTGCCCATTTATCCCAATTTCATGCAGTTTCAGAGCACTAGAAAAAAATTAAACTCAACTTTCAGCGTAATGGCTCTTCAACCTTGTGGCTACGGCCTTCTCTGTAGTACTTTTCAGACACAGCTTTCACAACAAAGTCTCCAAATGGAGACGTGGTGTATACTGGCAAAAGATTTTTTGCTAGCAGTGTTTATACCAGCTACCCAAATGACATAAGTTATACCTCTCAATAGAGCCTTTTGCTGGTATAAGAACATTTACCAGAACTGATGATTTAATTAGTGGTATGTTTATTTTCTTCTCTTCCCATGCTCTTAGCTGACAAAGCTGTATATGCAAAATGTTTGAATGCAGACAGACCTATTACTGCTGGGGAAGCAGTGCAACGTCCAGCAAACGATTCCAACATTGATGGGGGAACAGAAGGGGCTGAAGCAGTACAGCTATGATGTGCAGGGAAGCAGCCTTGTGATGGATCCTGGGCAATGTCCAACAGTAACACACAAAAACCTGGGATGGGATTTAGGGCTGCAGGTTGCTCTTACAGAAGTTTTGTGGAGCCAAGGTGGAAGGAAACAGAAGACAACCACCGATGAAGCTAGTTTCTCAGTGATTTAAGATGTCTAAATCCCTTCACTCAACATGTGTACTAAATTCTCATTAGCCTTAAAATATCACAATGATCAGAAAAGCTTCCGTATGGCACCTTCCCACCGAATGCCATCTTTGTCATCCAGATACACCTCCTCACTCAACTAATCAACACAGATTTTTCCTCTGTTAACACCCTACAATTACGATGACTCCTGGGAGGGCAAGATGGAACGGGAGAAAGGCTTGGGGGGCCAGACTCTATTCTCTCTTGCACATCGTTAATAATACTGTCAGCTAAATAATTAAATCATCCTCATTATAAATGCAACACAGAAAGAACACAAGTTGATTGCAGGTGGGATACGCAATACTGTCAATTTTTAAAAAATATTGTTTATAGTAGGAAAACTTGATCTGGAGCCATTGAAAGAATAAATTTGGAAGACCACCAGGTCATTTTTACAGAATCCCTTTTGTAAATATAATGGCACTTTAATGGAAATTACACTATATACACACGTAAACAAGAGAAAATTAGTGTATATCGGTTATGATAATGTTTTCTGCTGAGCACTGAAAAATTACTGGAAAACCACTTAATAACTACATAATGTTTTACAATACTGTCAGCTGAGTGATTTCCTACTCCAAAGGAAGACATGACCTTCACTGGGTTGCACTCAGGGACTGTTCCTATGCATACAAGTGCTCTTCGTAGTTACCTGTCTGTGATGACATAAGAAGGGGGTTCAGAACCCATCCTCTACTCTGCCAAAACCCAATAGTTTTGGTACCATAGGCAGGTGAGAGAAAAGGCCATAGAGAAGTTCTTTGGTATTTAATCTTGAAGCTTTAGTTTTACCCAAGGATGAAGGAGCCTGATCATCTCTGTGACAGCTGAATCAGGAGTGCTCCAAGCTTTATTGACAGCATCACTACTGCAATACAGCTACTAATAATGTGTTTACCTCAGGACTGACAAATTAAATAATTCAGAAAAAATTAATCTGGAAGCATAAAATTAAGACTGGGTAACTCAGATATTAGGGCAGATTTGTGGCATGAGTACATCTACCAGAATTGTTGGGCAATTTGCGGTTGGCATTGCTGAGCACAACTAGAAGGTGGTGTCACCTGAAAGAGGTACCACCATGCAGCAAACCCCCTTTAGCTCTTTCCTCCTTCACGTGGCTCACCATTTGATCAGAGCTGCCTCTGCTCCGTACCACGCTGGCACCAATTTGGAGTGAAAACAGTTTAGAACTTATCTGTTCCTCATTTCATACGATCACTTTGTTTCCTGTATTCAGTGAAATCAAAATTGTGCATCTTTCCTAGGGCTAGACACATTTGTGGGTTTGCCCATCTTGTATATTGCTATGGCTAGATACAACTCCAAGTCCCAGCATATGGTTTGTACAAAAGGTGGGCACACAGTTCTGATTCCTTATTAAGCAGGGAGAAACTGAGTGTCCTCTGTGTCTTTCAAAAGTCTTTCAGAGGGAAGGTAACACACTAGTCAGTACTTTTTAAAACATACTATCCTGAATAAACATGCTCTGGAAGAGGTGGCAAGGATCTTCTGTTGTATTAAGTGCTTTCATTCCGAATATTGTATTTCTAGGACTAAACAATCTACAAACCTGATTTGAGTTTCCATATCACCTTCCACTGAAGCCAGGGAGAATGAAGGGCCAAACTGCGTACATATACTTGCTAGTTCTTCTTTTGAAATGATGGGCAGTCATAATGTGCTCACATTTACTGGGATTTGTTTAATTGACTTTCAGCATATGTGACTGGCCGTGTGGGTTTGCAGTCTCATGGACTGCAATTTGAGCTTTGGGGCATACCCAGCTTGCATGCTGAGAGCAAACCTGCAACTTTGAACAGTTTTTAGGTGGTTGTGGTCAGGGTAAAGCAGCCATTTGGTAGTGTGTACAGGCTAGTTTTAAGCACTGAGCCCACCTTTGATCTCTTTTCAATGCCATCCCCCACATACAGCTCACTAACAGAGCACAGTATACTTCTTTCTCTGTTGGAATTCCTGCATTTTTTATTCTCTAAGGAGGGAGATTCTGGGATGTCCTATCAGATATCTGGGTCTGTCATCAAAGGCTCCCTTTGCAGTTCCCCGGGAGCAGGTGCTTTATTTCACTCACCATTTTAAATACCTACTTTAAGATTAAATTAAGTGACTCCCGTCTTTGATTTGCATTGGCAGTAAGGAGATTGAGGGGTGATAACTGTACCTTGTAGATACATAGGTTTGATAAACCAGCCTTGAAGTCATAAATAGAGAAGCCAAGGGAGAAATGAGGGACCTTACTAGAAGGAAGTCAATAGCACTCCTAGCATTTTGCCCCATGGGCTGCTTCTGTATTTTACTTTAGAGGGTCATTGAAGAAAAGAAGCCCCAAAACAAATTCCCAAGAAATTACTTGGACTTCAAGGACCAAAATTCTCGCTCCCCATTCCCAGTTCAGGATTGTATCCACCAAACTACAGATCAGGATCTCTCCTGCCTCCTCTCCTACTTGCCCCAAGACTTTAGCATTCCTGGCTGCACAGGTCCACATTCAGCAGGGCAGGGGGAAGACTACCTACACAGAGAGACTGAAATATCTAGATTAGTTCAGAAGAGAAATCAGTAGTAATAGTTACTATAGAAACTTCCAAACATAGGAAGCAGCTAATAAAAAGGACATTCATTTGCTAGAATAAGAATATGCCAAATTAAAGTATTGACTATCTAAAAATTGTTAAGCACATTCGATTTTTAAGCACAAAGGAGTGTGGAACTCTGACATCATTATTATTGAAGTCAAGAAATAAATGGGTAGAGATAACATGAATATTTGCAAATACATTACCTCCTCCAGGAAGAGAAACACATGTGTATGTATATGTGCACTTGCATGTGTGCAAACACATGCAGTGAGGTTGTCAGAAAAGGAAACTTTTTTATTTTCCTAGACTCCTCAAGAGAAAGAAATTCAGGTTATGGTGTATTTTTACTTCAATAAAAAAACTAAAAGTTGCAAAATAACAATGCAGAAATTTCTCCTTTGTATTAGCACAGATTTCTGAAGTATCATACTATAATACATTTTATAATATGATGAATTTTTAAGTGTTTTCAAGAGTAAAACAATATTATCTTAATCTAATGGAATAATTTTTTTAATATATCTATGATTAATAGAAAACATGAACTGCTTGATGCAAATGGTAGCTGCTGTCTTGACTTTATGCATACAACAAATTATCTCATGTTTAAAGCTGTAAGGATTTGTTTGGGCTTCTCATAGTCTCTCTGTTTGCCTTAATGTTATCCTACCATACCATCATCTACGTACGGGAAGTTTACTTGGAAACGTTTATTTATTTTTTCCAGTTGACCACATTTCCTTGAAATAATTGTTTTAACTTTGCCTTTAGAGCTGGGCTGTTTCGAGTCTACGTAGCTTACCAAAATCATCTTGCAAGAACCTGTTGATTATCTTTGTGAGTTTTCTCCAAGGATCTATAACTTAAGATGTTATTCTTTTCTTCCCCGAGGTCATTTTCTGATGATAGGTGCTAGTGGGCTTCTAAGCTCTTTACTCAAAGCATCTTCAAGGCATTTCCTTCCACCCTGTTCTTTGTTTTTTTTAATTTTCTCATGGCTACCCAAGTAATTTTCACCAAGGTTCAGCAAAAAGTTTCACTAACGACTGCGCAACAACTATCAATGAGCGAGCTCCAGCTCTTCCAGGACATTCAGATGCTGCAAACTGCCTTCAGCCCTGGGAACCGCTGCAGCCAGAAATAGCCAGTACCTCAGAGAACATGAGGAGTCCCTCAGAGAATGTGAAGGACCACTGAAGTTTCTACAGGAACCAGGGAGACATCACATGGGTGAGACTTGAGTAGGTCTGAACAAAATTAATTCATGATCCAGTTATAAATCAGCCTTCTACTTGCATAAACTTGTTTCAGGAAAACAGAGCTGGTACACATAGACACTCTTCCAAACCCAGACATTACAATAGTCCCATCTCAACCATGAATCTCTCGTTAGCACGTCATATGACTAACAAAGCACAGGATGATAGCAAGTTATTTGTATTTTGAGGGACACTCTATCAAACATTCTGTAGATTAAACTTCTATTCTCTTATTACCAGTAGACTGTGACTTTGTCTTCAAAGGTTGAGATCCGTGACACATACATCTAACACAACACAGTCTATCTCCTAAAGGGTTTCCAAGCTAAGTAATGAAACACACAGCAGAAATAAAAGGCCACACTACCCTCACTCTTTGTAGTTGGTGAGCTGAGGCACAGATTTGCTCTAGGTTTCACAGCAATCACTGGCAAAGCTGGGAAACAATCCAAGAACCGTGTCTTAACCATAAAACCATGCTTGCTCTCCTGGCATTGCGAGAAACAGGAACATGTCAGAGATGCAAAGCAAATGCCAAGTTGTAGAATGAGCCCCTAAAGTATTTTGTTCCCTGGAGAGAGATTAAAGTCTTGCAGTACATATAAACACCTGCCTAATGATGACAGAATTGAATTTATTGCTTCATGTAGCAAAAATGCCTCAGAAATAAGATACTAGGCATACTATTGAGATCATCCAAAACATAGCACGTGTTGTAGTTTTCACAAATTTCAGGTGATCAGCCTAAAACATCTGCAGCACATGTACTATCTGGTGAACACCAAGGCACAGCTTGTAGAAACACTGCCCAGGACCCTCCAGAGACTGTAAAGTAGCTGAGACATGATAGACTCAAAAGAACACCTCACTTCATGAACCTCCACCACTACCCTAGCACAGCATCTCCAGTGAAAGCACTGTCAAATGCCTACGCGGTGTATCCTCCCCTTCAGCTTATCACACTCTTAAGCTAGTGAAAACACATTTCTGGGGCTGGGATGATAAGTTTGTACAGAGACCTTAGCACGGAACTTCTGCACCTTTTCCTTCAGGAATCAATTATCTTCTATAAGCACTTAAGTCACAAAGTATTTCTAAAAGAAGAAAACTGGGCTTCAAAAATGTTAATCAAATGCAACAATTTAAACAAATCTTTCTACTCCCTCTTGATACATCCACATGGTCGAGAAACAAAGCTATACCATAACCAGCATCCTTTGGAACAAGTAGTATCATACTCATACAAAAAAAAAGCTTTCCATCTCTACTGGGTTTAAAGCTGGTATGAGTAAGGGCAATTTCCATTAAACTAAATCTGACAGTGATGTTAAAGTTCAGGCACTGTAATTTATATATTGGCTGTAATATGGTTACAATCCTGGTACAAGTGGCAAAACAATCTACACTGCAGTCATCTGATATTGTTGGATTTCTTTTCTCTTATGGAAAAAAAAGGTTTCCATGGCTTTTTATTGATAGGAGATGTAATCAAAACGGTCATTCTTGACTGAGAAGAGTTAATCATGCAGGTTGAGGAGGAACCATATTTGCACACCATAAATTAGGTGAAAAAGATCCATGATTTTGTTTTCATTTCTTCTCCTCTGGACAAAAACTGCTGGTTTATTATCTGGAGCAACTGGCAAATATTTTAAAATACAGTCCTTACAAATTACAAATTTAGCTTCTCTCCTCAGATCTCAGGCCAACAACAGCTAAGAGAAAGAAAAAACAAATAAATCCTTGCCCCCACTCACCCTTTCACCACCTTCATGATTTTGTTCCTCTCAGAAAAACTGGTGAACTTTGCGGTGTGCCAGAGAAGCCAGTGCACATGGGCTATTTTAGATCAAAGAGAGAAATGCCTTCTGAAGTGACAAGAGCTCCCTCACTATTATACCAAAAAAGTGCCAGTTCACCTTTTCTGCTGGATGCAATATCACAGAGAGAGAAGAGCTGGTGTCTAAAATGGGCAAGCCTGGGTCATTAAAGACCCTATGGAGTGGACAAAAAACAGCTTTCAAGTCCTTTTGGAAATAGCCCATCGTAGTGTACAAAGGCAATATACTCTCAGGGCAATAAAAGGCATGTGCCAAATTCAGCCCTGGACTGATTTCAGTTTCTGAGCTGGCTCAATAAGTAGTTCTAAGTGAAGTGCATCAGTGCAGTTCCCAAGATGACAAAGGCACAGAAGGTATGTCCACTGCAAAACTGGAGCAACCTCAGAGGGAATGGGAAAAAAAAGAAAAAAATAAAAAGAGCTTTTAAATAAGATTAACTATGAGTATCTAGAAAGCTAACTGGATTAGGTATGTTGACAGTTCTAACATTCTCAACTTCGATGACGGTAAAAAGGCTTATTGCTTCTTTCACTTCTATTATCTACCACTCTGAGCCACCTTCAGTCTCTGCTAGCCTTCAGTTTTGAGCTGATTGATAATCAAGCAGATGCCTGAAAAAGTCCAGCTCCTTGATTTCCAAAGCACTGAAGTAGCACCTCCTCTTTGCTTGCTTTCTCTGCAAGTACTAACAATTCCTTTTGTACCTTTTTATGACTTATGACCATGAAACCACAGGTTTTAGGCATCCATTTGGGCTCATTTAGCACTCTTGGGAGCCTGTCCATCATACCTTTTCCTATCAGAAATGTCCCACAGGGTGAGACCAATATCCATCACCCAGTTTTCTGTATCCCACAGTGGCTGTTGCAGAAGTTGCTTAGGGAGAGCATGTGAAATGAGCCACTACCTGAGGTCCAATCCTCATGCTTCCTCCTGCATGCTGCTATTAGATTTCAGATGTCAGAGGGAACATTGATGCCTATTCCCAATAGTATTTGGTTTGCACCTTTTATCCATTAATTTGTCTAATCCATTTTGAACCTCTTGGTGTGTTCTGACTCCACACTTTCTTGCAACAGCAAATTGTAGAAGTTTATCACATGCTTTGAAGAAAGGCATTTTTAAAAACCTGTTTTAAATTATGTCCTATCAGTTTCAATGCATGTTCCCTGATCTACTGTTGTAGGATTTGGTAAACAAGTTTAGCACTAATCTTCTGCACTGCCTTCTTGATTTTGTAAATCAGCTTCATCCTTGCTCAGTCTTCTCTCCAAACTGAAGTGAGACTATAGGCCTGCTTTTACTTCCCCTTAATAGATCTAGGTGTCCTTTTCCATAGCTTTTTTCTTTTTCGTTAAAAAAAAAACAAAACTATTCTTTTCTTCAGATGTGGAGACCAATTGTATGCAGTAACTCAAGATGTGGAGGCAAGATCTTCTACAGTGGCAAAATATCATCTTCAGTGATGTTCTCAGTACCCTTTCTGATATGGGCAATTTTGACTGCAGCTGAACACTGAGCCAGTGATGACAAAGAACTGCTAATTCAGCATGGTTTGGATTATTCAAAAGCACCACAGAGTTGTTTTGGAGATGCCCAAATTAACTCCAAGAGACTAGATTACACAACAACACGGGATAATGGCATGCAGAGATACTTGCTTCAGCCCTGAAAGATTTTTAGCTCGTTAATGCAGTGCACAGACTCCTCCTAGACCTGGCTGTACCCTGAGCAGTTAGGATGCCTACAGTCACAGTGCACTGGATAAAATAGGCATGCCAACAGTCCCTCCTGTGCAACTGAAATCTCTTCAGAATGATTCTTCTGTTTTGAGGAGCTCTGTATCTGATATGAACATCTGAAGTCCATGTACTGTTAATAATTAGCAATAAAAATCAGTGACTAACAAATGCTTCTCAATTTAAAACTTGTTTTCAGTAACTGAGAAAATTTACCAGCACCCCATCTGAAGGCCAAGACATAGCTGTTATGTGACAGAGGAGGATGAAAAGTATGAACTACTTCCTCTTCGTCCACTGCTGCATGTCTTCTCCCTCCCCATGTTCACCACTGATGCACCTCAAAACAATATTTATGAGTTCTCATTCAAATACTTCAGCTGATAAATTTAATATCACATTCCCTGGGGTAAGCAAAAAATAAAATATTGCATTGGCCTTCGCACATGTGGAGATTATATTACTTTACAATGAAACCCAGCAAGCTGCACGTTACAGTTTTTACCACAATCTCCTCAGTAGGAATGTTTCAAATACATTGCATATGTGTGAATACAATATAAGCATACTGAAATGCTTTGAACACTGTAATACATCAGACACTTGAGGCAGCAGGGGAAAAAAAAAAAGAGCCTTCACCTATCTTGGCTCTTATCTTAAGTCTATACTTTAAGTGCTTAATTTGACACTGGTGTTCTCTAGTCTCAGAAATTTTGCTACTTACAATGTACAAAGTGAATTTCCAAACAACTGACTACTTAAACACATCCCCCAAACCTCTGTAAAATTGTACCTTGCTCGTGAAATACCTCTGAGAAAGGAAACAGACGAGTGTGCTTGCTCCTTGCTGTGGGACTCTGAGAAAAACAGATTAAAGGAGTTGCAGCTGTACAACAAAGTCCTTTGGTTTATGCAAACACTTTTCTACACACCATAAAAGTCTAAACATCTGACCGACTTGGATTTTACAAGGCTACGATACTGGAAAATACGCATAGAAATCGACAACATTCAAAGGCATTAAAGAGTTTCATTTCACATTTGTTTCCTATGTCGCCAGCTTGCTGGGATCACGGCAGCACCTGCTCCCACAGCCACAGCCCCGGGCACACAGCCCCGCGCCTTCCCCTTGGCCATGGCCCTTCGCTGGAGCTCGGGTGCCACCTCCTGCCTTGCTGGGGAAGCGCTGCCACAAAACTACAGCATTTTTATCATACACAGCAGCCTTCTTCACAGTAGAGCCCTGGGTCATTTTTAGGGGCTGCCAGTCTGCTTTGTCTTTGAACTATGACAACTGTAGAAGCAACAGCATATGAGGTTTAGATTGGATAATAGGAAAAGTTTTTTCACTGAAAGGGTTGTCAAGCACTGGAACAGGCTGCCCAGACAAGTGGTGGAGTCCCCATCCCTGGGGGGATTTAAAAGATGTGTAGATGAGGTGCTGGGGGACATGGTGTAGTGGGGAATTGTCAGTGTTAGGTTAATGGTTGGACTTGATAATCTTAGAGGTCTTTTCCAACCTAACTGATTCTATGACTATATGTTTAAAGAATACACACATGACAAGAGACTTGAACAGGGCTGCACATGCAGCCTCTCCCCCCCCCCCCCCCCCCCCCCCCCCCGAGTATTACCTAGAGCTTTGTAATCTGCCTTTGAGTTGGCACATGTATGTGTGCATGCATCTTCACTCCTCCACTGAATTATTCTGTCTCTTGACAGTCATCTTCCCTCTGGACCAGTGCTAGAGGACAATGAGAAATGTACTTTGCCACTCCTTTCATGAGTGATTACTGGCAAGAAACCAGCAGTGACACAGGGGCTTTTTGAGGCTCAATACCAGATTCGCCCATGTCTCATTGACTCGGCCTCTTGCTGTTTCTCCTCTGCCTCCACCTACTATTAATTATGTTGACCACTCTGCCTAACTACTCATCGCTTTTTCTTTCCTACACATCCAATCCTTCTCCCTTTACTGATCATCTGGAAGTGCTCCTCCTCGCCCTAAGCTCTTCTATTACATCTCCAGTCCATGAATGGAAACACTTAACTTCTTAATGAAAAGATTTTAAGTTAAGTTAGCTGGGGTTAAAAAAAGTAAACAATACCCTGTCAAACATATACACAGCAAAAGTCTCAGAAACAGCTATGTTGCTTTAAGTTTAAAAAAAAAATAAATATTTGAGACAGACCCTCTACTAGAAGTAAATTCAGGCCTTGGAACATAAGCAATAAACCAACGTAATTAGGATCTTATGGAAAGGACTAGCTAACATTATCTGTATTCACAACCACGCTAGCTCAGTCAATAACAGCATGATGGATTTTATCATAAGATAATGGAGACAGCCATACAAGGGGCACTGCCATTCCATCCCTGTTCCCTCATTGTAGGCCGGTTGGGCTAAAAGGTTTTCTTCTCAATATATGCAAACTCACTCAAAGCTCATGTCCAAACAGCAGTTTTAGGGGTGTTTTCACACCACTGCAAGTAGAAGACACACGTATATTCCAGTTAACATTCATTTGAAGAGGACATGTAAATAGGCTCGAGAGACAGAACGATGATGCTGTTCACAATGACCAGAAAAGGATAAGGACACGCTGGTTTTAAGAGGAAATGCTAAAAGCTGTTATGCTGAGTTTAAAACAGATGGTTAGATAGCCATGAGGGACAAGTCAGAATCAGCTGAGAGTTTGATTTGGACATAAAACATATCCATGGAAGGAACAGAATGGTGAAAGTCAGTCTCCACAGAAACAGGAATTCAATTTGTAAGTTTTTAAAAGTACAGTAGCTCGCTAAATCCCATGCACATAAAGGCATTTCTTGTACATGTGCTGACAAACATTGTATTTTGCTGCCCTAAAAAACAAGCAAAGCTGAAGGGTGTTATATGAATATTGTCCATTCAAATAAATGGATGAAAAAGAGAATATATACCATAGCTTGTATTGACACACAAACACTTCTATATATATGGATATCGGAGGGTGTTTCATTTTTTTGTGGAGGGGTTCTACAACACATGACCTCTATTCCCTTAAAAACATACTCTTCAAACTAGAAAAGTTTCAGAGGTTTTTGCCCTCTAATCACCTTCCTAAACCTGTCCTAAGCGTCTGTATTATGTTATCCAACACACCGGCTGCTAACAATACAATCAATATAGAAGGTTACTTAGGGGGCATGGCTTTTTTCTGTCCTCAAAATACAAAGCTTATTTTAGCAGGGATTTGAACTCTTTCACTGTGGAAAAGGTCTTATAACCACTTGGAGAAGGAAAAAAAAAAAAAAAGGAATAAATGAAGCATATTTGAATTACAATTCTTTCAGAGTATGAAAACAGGAAATTTGCTTTAATAAACATTTTTCTGCACATCAGCATAAAATATATTTTTTCAGTTCTATAACTTGATTGTAAAATTTTACAGGGCAGGAACTTGGCATGCCAAGCACTGACCTAAATGCCTATTATTTCATTGCTTTTAGAAAACAATATCTGACCACTTACACATTGGTATTTTTGTAGAGTATTGACATACAAACTCTAACATTGTGCTTCAAACAGTAAAACTTGTTATCTTACAGACACTAACCTCAGCCAGGCTACAGCAAAGATGAACAAAGTCTTGCCATTTACTAAGCCGGTGGACTACTTGGAGGTAACAAGCTTCTAATCAGATAAGCAAAACAATGGCTAGATTGATTTGTACATAAACATTTTACCCCTTGCAGATATGTATTTTTTATGTAACTCTGCTTTGTGCCTACTAATCTTCCACCAAAATGAAAAATCATGTGATCATTAAATGTTGGTTGTTTTTTTTAAAAAAGCCAATCATGTACAAAATATCAGTTTGTAAGTTTTTTAAAAAATTGAGTTACTTTACTCATAGAAAGTATCCTCATTTAATGCAATTCTATATTGCTTCCACAGGTCTCAGTGAAAATATTTTAAATACTTTTGCTTAAGTACTATAAAAAGACCCCCAAATCGTTCTGAATTGGAAGAGGAACTACTGAAAATCATGGACTTACAAATCAGTTTTCACTCATTCATATAATACTAACATGACCTAGGCATTTTTGGAATTGAATGGAGGAAGCACAGCTACCAATGGCTGAAAGTTCAGATATTTATATAGTGGTTTACTTCCATAAAAGATTATATCATCATTTACAACAGGTCAGCTACATGAAGCAGTTAATGTGGATTTAGGGTCTTCTGTAGATGGACCTTCATTCAAAAATAATGCCAATGCATGAGAATTTTGAACATGTGTAGGATCGTTATATACAACAGCATCCTAATCACTTGATCTGCTCAATTCGTCAAAAATAAACATTTACTTGCTGAGCAATGGATGAAAAAAAAATCTGTGTATTTACTTAACTGTCTAAAACCATTTAGAAAATTATCCATTTCTTGTTTTCCTTCAGGCTACATAAATCAATGCTCATCCAATATCCAGTATCTGGTTCAAGGGCCTAAAACAGAGTTAAAAATCCTACTGAGGCATCCCATCCCAAACACATCATCTCCAAACAAGACAGGGTTGATAAATGGATGTATGTTCAGAGTTCCTTTACTATGCTGGATGAGACCTTTGTGAGGTCTCCAGGAAAGGCAGCATGTTTTAAGGGACCATTTTTGCACCAGCTTCAGTAACATGGACACAGGAGGTGCACTGGCTTGCAGCTGGGACACTCAAGGTTCTGTAGAACAAACAAGGAACAAAACCAACAGGTGGAGGCAATTCTAACTCAGGAACATTAGCCAGAAAATACCAGGGTTAATGTTTATTTGTAACAGAAAGTGTTAAGGATACTGTGTGTTTTAATACTAAATACATTTTTTTCTTCATGTGGGATTAGTGCTCACCCTCCGTAAGATACTTTATGCATTAAATGAGACTGAAAGATACACTTTTGGCAAAGCCAACAGAATAAACAATGCTCTCCAAAGGAATGGTTGGAGCCTGCAGAAGTGCTCGTGCAGCACAGTGATTTGCTGCTGACAAGCCCTGATCCCCCAATATTTGTGCTACTCCAAAACATATCAGCGTATTTCAACAAGAGATCCTGATGTGAATGAGCTGTCCTGATAAGAAATTACCTTCAAGTAAGCACTCAGGCTCCCATTACACATTACAGGAAAGCCTGGAGGGCAGTTATAACCAACTCCCCCATAGGAGCCACAGTCAGCGCCACAACTCTGTCGAAGTAGGAACTGTGCAAATACATGGTGGTGGTGGTGGTGCTGTCCAGATGCTCAAGCTTTTACCATCTACAGCAAAATGCACAAGAGACAGAAAAGCAGTACTGGCCAGGATGGCATACAGATGGCTCCAAAACAAAATGAGCTTAACTCTTCTTAAGATTTTTTTTTAAAATCTCACCTAGGATGTTCTTCCAATACTGTCTAGAAGTCTGTACTTAGCACCTTCACAGTAACTTACCAGCATATCTTCAAAGCACTTTGTTAGCTTTCTACTTCACATGGAAACATAAGAATTTAGGCCTGGAAAGGACTACAAGTCCATGCAAATCCACTAAAAACTAGTATTTAAGTCCAGAAAAAAAAATTAATTCCGCTGTTTCTGCCAACCAAAAGCCACAAAACATGCATTGTTGAACAAAGCATTTTGCATTATCCCTGTTCCACAAAAAAGGAAAACCTGCAAAGGACATTAAATATGATCGACAGAGGAAGAGTCGGGGTCAGTCTTGGAACTCTAACTCCCAAGTCTTTAGTTCTCAGTCTCATGTTTAATTCTGTCTAACCACATCCTTTTAGAGGACAGATAACAGGTACCATTAGGGTGACGACTACAGATGGCTAGAATTTTAAAAGTAATCCAAAGTCTACTCCTCTGAAACCTTATTTGAAATCCTGCAGAATGCATCAATATCAGTACATCTTCTACGGCAAAACAAAAATGCCACACACCAAGTCTGGAGAAATTGGGTCCCTCTCATCTACAAAGCAGAGGCCTCAGAGAAACCATATGCCAAGTCTTCCAGTACAAACAAGGACTAACAATTACTCCTTTTCCTCAATTTGAATTTAAAAAAAACTTTCACAAAAGATTAATGTGAACCAGAAAGTTTGGGTGGAATTCAGTTCTCAGGAAATTTTTCAAAACACACACTAGGGACAGTCCTAAGTATATAGTAACTGAGTCTTAATCAGTTCTCCAATGCTGACCCTGCATAGATTCTAAGGTCACTTCCAGGAAAAGAAACACTACAGGAAAAACCCTGACTTGATACTTCACCATTTAATCAGAAAATTAAGATCTCAACCCAACTCTTGCTGGTAAAAATGTTTAGACATGGTTGGTTCTGTTTCAATTAAAAAAAACCTTGGCATGGCATGGTCATTCCCTAGTATTAATATTCATTGCCGTGTAAAATGTTCAGGTGATTTATTTTTTTTTTTTTTTTTTAAAAAAATCACAGCCCTGAAGGTATCATTGAGGTATCATTCTATTGCTGAAAAAGGCTGCCTAACAAACTTGCTCATGGACAGCAGTGCTCCTTACTTGAATCCCTTTTCCCAAGTTCACTGATTATACTTGATAGCAAATAAGAGACTTAGCTACTGCTGAAGTAGCAATTCAAACATCCTATGGTATAAACAAAACACAGAAACCATTTTGATAATGAAGATGCTATTTTTCTCACAAAGACCAGTTAAAATGTGTTAAGTAGAATATTCTGTAAAATTGAATAGTCTGAGTGTACTGGACTCAAGTTGCTTGCAGGTTTAAAATATGTAAAACTTAAGGATCTATTTACATTACAATCAAGACTAATAGCTTGACTAAACATTAATTCACAATGTGTTAACAAATGCTTAAGTCTTACAACTATAGATACAGTGTGCATGTTCCTCATATCTGGCTGTAAAAATATATTAAATAAATTAAATAAATAAATAAAATAAAAACCACCTTGTTAAAGGAATTTCACTGCTCCTCTCAGAAGTAAAAAGTATACTAAAGCCAAAACCATGAAAACAGACATCTCACCTAAGTGTGAATCTGAAACTGGTGCTGTTACACTCTTCTAGCCTAACCAAATATCATCTTACTGCAATCTTATTTCTTGTAGGTTGTGAATGCTCACAGAACATCTTTACCCAGCATATCCTTTCTCTACAGTGTTAGACAGGAAATCCAGTGATGATGCTTCAATGCAGCATATTAGTTTGAATTAGCTTTCTCCATAAATACTGAGGGAAGCACAAAGGGGAACAACTTCAGATATTAAATGCACAACACAGCCTTCCACATTCCCTATGGAGGTGTAAAACACTAATAGCCAGACAACTTCAGAATTTTATTAAAGCAACAAGTTATCAACTTTATTTTTACTGTTCCCTTTCAGCGGTAGTTCCTTTGCCTTTCAATTCAGGATAATCCTCTCAGAATTACAGTTCACCTGGACACAAACATTTCCTTCTTCCGCCAATAGCCTTCCTACTTTTTCCAGTATCAAATCATAAAATAGTCCCCTGTGAAACTTTAGTACATGGTGGCATTAGTGCTTCACAAGATACAATTAGTAAATTTATGAGAAAGCTGTACCAGCAGTTTTCCATGTGGACTTGACCTCAAGCTAAATTGTTTCACTTAGAAGTATAAACCCAGTTTAAAAAATAACCTAAGGTCTATTGTTTGCCCATGCTAAAGCAAGCAAAAATATCAAATGGGCATAAAAACTTAACCAGGTTAACTTCACATCATACACATCCAGAAAGTCAGTATCTTGCCTGAACTCCTTTTGTAGCCAGCGAAGCATATGCGAATTCAGGACCATGTTCTCCATTCTCCTGGGTCATTTTGTGTTAAAAAACAAAACTAAAAGCTGTATTTTAGCCAAAAAGCCAAACATCTGGATATAGCTAAGCCCTGTGCAAGCAAACGAAGCTAAGAATTCCTCAAATTTGAGGATAAAAATCTACAGATCTCCTCCTTAAAAATCTTCACCCACTACCCTGTGTCCAGAGATACAAGGAATTAAAACTTTTATTACTCCAAAGAGGTAAAAAAACTGTTCTGATACAGAAGCATGCTCAATTAAGAAACATCTTTCAACCTCAGCAACACAGGTCACTTAACTCTGATACTGAGCTCCGGTTTTGGATCCCAATTGCCTCTGATCTGCTCCACAGAACATGTCACACATAACTTGCAGGAGAAAGTAATTTTGAATTCCAGTCCCAATCCCACCTTATTGTCAAAAAGCAAAAAAAAAATAAAAAAAAAAAAGGACAAAACCACAAGTTCTGTATGTCATCCAACTAGGAAACCAAGACACTACACTGGGTAAGGAGGGAGATCTCAACTACTTGGCTACCTTGACTACTGAGAACTCCTACAGAATCAGATCTAGAAGTGACAGTACTTCTAAGATAATTCTACCCACAATTTGCTTGGGGGAGGGAGGGAGAACCACACCTTATGTCAAGTAGTTCCCTGAATAACATTTTTAAAATTCCTGCAAATTTCAGAATATTTTTCAACTGTCGGCATTCTTGCAACTGAGAAGGTTTGTTAAGTTCCATAACTTGCTAACCTCTGGGGTATGAACAGGAAACAGAAGTGCTCTAGAATAGGAATATCAGGGATTGCCATTATCTTTTTAGCAAGCTGACAGAGTTAACATACTAATAAACCGCACCAAGACCTGCAAAGTCCTTTCATCATCTGATGTTATCCCTTTGGAACTCAAAGGTACCACAGGTACCCACCCATTAATCACACACACACTAGTCAGGTTCAAAATTTATTTTCCTTTCATTTCTTGCACTTGAAGTACTCTTCGATGACATCTTTGGCCTGAGATTCCTTGCCATAGTCCTGTAACACAAGATAACCTATTAATAACATATAGACCCATTAAAACTTTAGTCTATTTTTAAAAGGACAACTGAGATCCTGACACTCTCTCAAGGCATTCCCAAATATTCCCAAAATTTCATAAAAGTACCCTCCCAAGAAATCTCCCAGCTGCTTTCCCTTCATTCTCTAATAGATAACTATTCTAATAAAGGAATATTCTATTTCATTCAAGTGTAACTTCCATTGGTACAGACCCAAACAAATTCTTCATTTCTACCTAAAGAAAGCCAAGTAACATATACGAAACAGTCACAAAAGTATGAAAACACATGCAGAAAGCATTATTTATTCCAAAGATGTAGCCATCTCTTGGGACCTCCAAGACAACAAAGTCTTCAAGGCTCGTACTGTGGCTTTACTTTACCAGTGTTATTTTAAAATACACTCTGCAAAACATTTTCAAGTTGAGCAGACACATTGAACTGGCATTTTTTTTCCTGAAGCAAAACTTCATCTCCTAGTTAAAAAGTCTTTCCTTTAACGCTTACTGGCAAGCAAGCAAAGGTACTTTAAGGACACAACCATTAACTCTCAAAATGAGCATGGGTATTTTAAATAAACATGAAAGGGAATACAGAACAGGGAAGCAGTTTTTTTTCAGTACCAACAACAGAAAGCATCTGTTAAAAAAATTAAAACCTAAGACCTCCACTTAATAGTCTTATCTAAAGCAACCTTATCTTTACTGGTTTGGTTCTTTTAAAAAGTCAATAAATAAGCTTTAATTAGCATCATCTTACTTTAACCACCACACAACTGCAGCCCACTACTTTGCGAGGCTTTCCTTCTCTGTCGATCTTGCAGAGACCTACCCATTCACCCAGTTTCTTGTTGTCGTCAACCTGTGTAAAACACAGCACCACATTAGAACTAGCCATTTTTAACATCACCAGGTTCAGCAAGAAAGCTGCTGTACTCTCAGTATTATTGGGTAACGGATGGCTGCTTTCCTCACAAGTATCAGTAGAGGGAGCCAAAGTATCATCATTGTACAGCTTGTAAGTATTTACATTTGAATTAAAAGTCATGTTAAAACTCCTCCCATGCATTTCTTATTATACAGGACAAAAAAAAACATTTCAACTTTGTAAAATACCTGATACATATCCTTTGCCATTTACATCCAGTCTTTGCACTGTTTCTATGACAATCACATAGAACTAAAACAATCTCTGCTGCCAAGACAAATTTTGCTTACATAAGCCATGTACAAAATTACAGCAGTGTTTCAAAGGTTCAGCCCTCTATATCCTGAAACAAGCATCTTATACTGCAAGCAGAATAGCTGTTCCCAATTTGTGTGTGAAGTTCCAACTCTCACCTTTATTAAGTTGATCTGGTGTTCCGCACAAAGTGCTTCAACTAACTTCACATACGTGGGTTCATCACAATTTGAAGCCAGAACACAAAGATGAGCTTGGCGTCTAAAAAAAAACCAAAATGCAACTTCAGACACTGCTTTAGCTTTAATAATCAAAACCACAAGGAACAAAACTCAGCATATGCATTTCTAGACAACCACTTTCTAAGTTTAATTTCGGTTCTGAGACACCATATGCTTTTGAAATTCTAAATATACTTTTGATACAATCTACTACTTTTTGGTTTAACAGACTACTGATACATTAGCTTTATTATCAGATTATATCCCAGCTTCAGAAGCTTCTAAAAACCCCACTAAAATTCTCAGCCATTGGAAAAAAAAGCTTTAACAACTGGATAAACACCAGGTCCCACTGCTAGAATGCAACAAAGTTACAGGTTAGTTTTTCTTGTTTACAACAGATTACAAAAATTTAACATTAGAACTGTAATTATTAACAGCTTGAATTTCCATGTCAAGATGTTACAAGCTCTTCAAAACTTTTTACTTACATTCAAAGAAGCTGTTATGACAGGGCCCCAATTCTAATTAGGATCTTTTTATACTGTGGTACAATTTTAAGAATACTAAAGGGATACGTGACAACAGAGAGAGCTGTATAGGTCTTCTATGCTTTATCTAGTATAAATTGACCACTGCAAGCAAAGTCAGTTTTCAATATGGCCACCCTCATCCTGAGTTTCACCAGAATGTTTCAGAAACATTTCCAAACAAGAATCACCACACACAAACATATATAAGCCTTGTACATACCTCACCTGCTTAACATACAGTACATGAAGTTGTAGCCAAACTCAAAAGAACTTTACAACTTAGCTGTCAATCACTTAAGATCTATTTCTCTTCCATTATTTGGTACTTTTTCTTACAGTTTTTTGCATACAGGTTTGTCAGACTGCTGTTCTCACTCATAAGAGTGAAGGGGTATCCGACAAATCGTTAAAAGTCATCACCCAAACACTGTAGCATTACATTTAAGCACTGTCTATTCTTAAAAGTATGTGCCTATATATACACACACAGAGAGATGCATACCTATATGTATATATATACACACATATATAGCACTACACCCTACCAATAAACCATAACTAATTACCATGGTTGGCACATACTGTTTTGATATGGTATCAATGCAATTATTTACAGCTGAAACACAAAAAGTAAAGCTAGAAAAGAGACAAGCTGTAAATTTTATTTCTTCTCCATAAAAAAATAATCCTTCCAATTGAAGTCTGACATACATATTAACCCTCCCAGCGAGAATTCTTGGAAAGCTTTGGTAAGAGTTAATAATTTTTTAAAACATAAGATTCTTGAGCCTCAGATTTCCATAGCTACACACTGCCAGAGTCATTCCAGTCTCTTCACAAAACCAATCCACATGAAAACTCGATGGCACAGGAGTCACAAAAGACAGAACCTAATACACTAGATGCCTTTATTCTTGAGTCACTGAGTTTAGCATCTGTATTTTAAGATCATAGTTAAATATCCCAAAAAAGAGATGGCAAAAGACAAAACTGATTGGCAGAAAAGTACAGTATTGCAAAAGTTTCCAACTAAACATCTGGGCAAAGTGAGCACTGTAACTCTTCAACACATCTCTTGACAACATACCTCAGTTTTGCTACTCACCATAAACAGAATGGGAAAACACTTACTTGTCCAAGGCTTTAGCTGCCTCACGAATACCACGAGCTAGGCCATCGTGGATAAGTGCAGTCTTCAGCACTTCTTGCAGAGCGGTGTTAACATCCATTACACCTCCAGCAGTAATGCTAAAGAGAAGACAGATACTGCTCTGATTGTGCCAACATCTTACAGCTATAAGCAAGAGCTTCCCGTTCACCTGCAAGCATCCCATCACCAATAAAAATAGAAGAAAAAGAAGAGGGCTAAGCCAAAGGACAAACCGAAAAAAAACAACTTGAAAGGAACCATGACAAATTAAGTTCTCCCGACGAACCGGACAGCTGTGTTCTCTCCACGCTCCCTTACAAAGGGAAAGCCATGCACACAGCGTCCCTGGCAGCCAGGCCGCATGCCGAGCACCCAGCCTCTCGCCTACAGGGAGCATGCAGGAAGCACCACGGCAGGGCCTGCGCAGGCCGCCTGCAAGGCCCAACGTGGAGCGGCGCGGTCAGGCGAGACACGGCCCGCGCGGCCCCTCCGCCCCCAACTGCCCCGGCCCCGCTCACCCTTCCTCGGCCATGGTGCTCTCGGTGGGTGCTGTCCCCGCCCGGGTTCCTGCTGCAAATACAGACACAGGCCGCCCCGGTGAGTGGCGCCGGCCGACCCGGGGCCCCCGCCCGGCCCGCTCCCGCCGCGATGCCCCGCCGGCCGCGAGGATTCAGCCCGGCAGGCCCCGTCGCCATCACAGCTACTCACCCCGGCACTACCGCGAGCCGCCAGCGAAAGAGGGGGCGGGCCTTCCGCCTCACGCTCTTATAGCGCGAGGACCCCAGCCCGCGCGGGCGTGGAGGCTGTCTCCCGCACTGCCTGATCCGCCGCCGCGCGCCCGCCCGCGCTTAGCCATGGAGGCGGCGTCGGGACCGCGGAGCCTCCCTCCCTCCCTCGAGGTCCCAGCAGGCCCGGCACGGCAAGGCCGCAGAAAGCGCGGCCTCCCGCGGGGAAAGGCAGTCTCAGCAGCCGGCTACTGGGGCTAGGGGCCACCGGGGGCCGGGTCCCATCACCTTCCCTTGGGCAGTTAAGTGCGCTTGTGGCTGCTAAAGGAGTCTGGCTTCGAATCACAGAGTAGCCTTGGTTGGAAAAGACCTCTAAGATTATCAAGTCCAGCCATTAACCCAGCACTGCCAATTCACCACTACACCATGTCCCTCAGCACCTCATCTACACATCTCTTAAATCCCTCCAGGGATGGGGACTCCACCACTGCCCTGGGCAGCCTGTTCCAATGCCTGACAACCCTTTTGGTGAAGAAATTGTTCCTAATATCCAGTCTAAACCCCCCCTGGCACAATTTGAGGCCATTACCGCTCCTCCTATCACTTGTTACCCAGGAGAAGAGACCAACCCCCACCCCACTACACCCTCCTTTCAGGTAGAATGCACCGTTCGGCAATACCTGGCAGCCTGGAGGAAGACAGGGAACAAACCTTACTTAAATCCCTACCATCTTTCTGTGGGGGTTACAGGACTTAGCTGTAACTCAGAAATCTAAAAAGGGCAACTGCACATTCCCATCCCTGCCAGATGCTCACACACACTGCATGTGCACTGACAAGTGACTCGGCTGATCTGTGCGTCTGCAGCACAGCCACCAACCTTCAAACATGTAATGTGCTCAGGTGCCATCAGTCTGACATGGGATCTTGTCCATCTATCTGTTTCAGACTTGACGATTTGCCCATTGGGTGGTCTACATATTAACATCTTTGTAAAAAACACATAGTGACAAAATATAACAAAAATAGGTAACAAATATTGATAGTGCCTTGGTTTAGACAGTTGTTCTATCACCTAATGACCCTTCCCCACCAGAGAAGAGAAATCAGGAAGAGGAAAGGAGACCCATGGGTTGAAATGGAAACAGATTTAACACAATAGTAATAAAGAACTAATAGTAACCCCAATACTAATATGAAATACAAAAGATTATACTCATGCCATACAGCGGTGGTGACCTGTGCACTCCCAGCAGTGAGTGCTGATGTCACACACTGCAAGCACCACAGCTCCAGCAAGAGTGGGACAGTCACAGCAAACGGGAGAGTGGCCTCGGGAGCAGAGCAACGGGTGAGACCTTCCGGGGACAGTGGCCACTGAGGAAGAGACCCCTGCCTAAAAAACTTTCTAATTTATAGTGAGGGTGACGTTTATGGTATGGAACACTGCTGTGGCCAGCCTGGGTCAGCTGTCCTGGTTGTTTCTCCTCCGTGCCTCAGCACCTGGCTAGCCTGAAACTGCCAAAGACCTTGATCACTGTAGAAACCTGCACACCGTGGCTGGGCACAAACTAAAACAAAGCGCTTTATCGACTTTGTTCTCAAGGTATCGGGTGCTGCAGTCTTCTCAAAACTGCAGCTTTCCTGAACAGAAAATTGATTCTATAATTCTATCCTAGTTAAACCAGTACAGATAGCCACAGTTTGTGACTAATGCAATTGAACACACCTGTCACCAACACTGTCACTCACCTTTTTCTACAATATGTCTTTCTCTGATCTTCCTAGTATTGTCAAGTAGCTGTCTGTGGGCTACATCCAGGTAGTGAGGAGACACTGTCCACACAGTGACCCACAAGGGCTGGTGAGGGCAGGGGAGGACAGAGAGGGAAGGTGGGAACTACTCAGCTAGATCAGAACTGGCCCACAGCCCTCAAGCTCAGGCAGGCAACCCTCCTGAGCCTGCACGGGGGAAAGGCCCATCTGGGGGGCTGTGGCTGCAGCACTCTCAGGTCCCAGCTGTCTTTCTCCCTGCTAATGCCAGCTCTCAGGCAGTCTGGTACATACCCTTATATTCCGGCTACCTGGAGGGAGTAGAACATAACCAGAGCTCTCTGAAAAACAGTTACGGAGACAGAAGTGTTGTGCAGGGGCACTCCACTCCCTTCACTCTGAGCTACTAAGGGCAAAGCCAGTAGGAACAACACTGCCTGTTACTCACACTGACAGCCTCCAAGGTGCATATGGCCACCTCCAACTCCTGCCACATATTGCTTGAAACTCTGAACTTCTCCACTGCAGCCCCAAGACAGGTACTCTCATTTAGCAGCTCGTGTGGGACATTTGGCCCTGATTTCTCCCTTCCTCTGTGACAAGTGGTTTTAGAAGTGGGAATATATAATTTCCTACATGTTGCTCAGACCCCACAAAGCACACAAACACACACAAATTATAATGCCCACCTTCTTTCCCACTCCCCAGGGAGAATGTTCTTCCCTATATCCATCTATCACTTAATCTTCCTGTGCCCCTTAAAAAGCCTCAAAGACGCCTTATCTTTAGAGGAATTTTTGTACTGAGTAGAACAATAAACCATTATCTCCCTCAAGGTCACCAAAGGATAACAAGAAGTCCTTATCCAGCCATGGGACACATCAGTAGTTCCAGGTAAGTGCAATATATATTCTGTCCAGGAGATGGAAATACGCACATATGAAATATTTGTATTACAGCAAAAATTATAATCACAGTCCAATTATAATCTATTATTCTTCAAGTAGAATATGCAAAAACAGCTTTCCTAGTAGAGTTGCAAGAAAGCAAAGTTGTGCTATGATAAAAGTTATGTATGTGTAGAGGGGAGGTTTGCATATAACTCTGTGTTGAAATGTTGGTATTGGAACATGTAATTTTGCACTTTTCTACTGAAACATGATTTTATACTTTTCTTTGTACTTTTCCACTGCAGTTAGCTTCCCAATACCTGGGCAAATTTCCACTGTAGTCTGCTGATAGATTGTAAGTTTTGTTGCAGAAGTGTGACTGCTAAGAGAGAAACGAACATTCCACAGTCAAAAAGTAACCGTGCAACTAGCGCAAACCAGCCTAAAACTGCTTGGACCAACAGAAGGGAAGAGAGCATCGTTCCAAGGAGGCGAGGTCACTAGAGGGCAAGTGAAGAGGCTGAAGATGGGACCACCTGAGGAAGGAAACGACCACCAGAGTACTTGTAATGCCTGGAATGGACATCAGATGGCGACAGAGACCGCGGAATGAGATGCGTGCGGCCGTCTCGGAATGAGGCGACATTATGTTAATGAACTCTCGGGAATGTGGCAATGAAGCATACGTAACTGCGGAGCACCCCAGCTTGGGTGGCGCTCTTATGGTGGAGAAATCCCCAGTGCGACCCCCGTGCTGTCAATAAAGAATACCTGCTTGACAGAACGATTCGTTTCTGTTGAGTGCCATCTTCACAGATCAGTATAGCATAGTAGGTGTACGTACTTGTGCGTAACAACTTATGGACGTGTGTGATCCTCTTTGAAAGTCCACTCGGCTGTACGGTGTGTTGATGTGAGCTCACGGTTCATGTGCGGGCTCTGCACGCTGTTGGCACTACTCTACCTTTCTGTCCAGATTCCTACAAGGAGTAGTGAATTTCTTACCCTCTGTATATTCTGTTGGAGTTACGACGATCATTTAGCACCCTGCAGTTTAAATGCTGGCATACAGCCACGGGGCATGGCACGTTTAAGCCAAGGATTGCAGTCCTGTGCTAAGAGAGTACTTCTAGTCCACTCGAGGGTGGGTGAGCAGGGTAACAAGCAGGGTGCGAATACACGCGGAGCTCCCAAATGCAGTGCGAGAACCTGCCTGGGCTCTAGAGGGCTGAGGAGGTGTCAGTACAAACGCTGGCCTGGTGCTTCACTGAGCAGACAGCCTCAGCAGAGGAGCTCAATCCTCTCAAGATTTGTTTATATTATAAACAGAATAACACCCTGCCTAATAAATTTGGATTTGGGGAGAGGAAGAGTAACCAAGAGCTGCTGTCACATGACATTCAAGAATCTGGATTCTCACCAGCCACCTGTTCTGGGCAATCCATTTGGACTCACCATCTTGCTGCATATACTTAAAAATCCTGTGGTTATATAGCAACTACCCTCTGTGCTCTTCATTCAATTTCTTGACTCTCCCTGACTGTCCCCCCTTTCTAGGGTGGCAGCCTGCCTATTTTTTCCCTCTATGATCAAAATGGCAACTGACCTTGAAGGCTTTTTCAGAAGAGCAGTACTGCAGTGAGGATACAATGGGTCAGCCTGTCTCAGCCATCCTCTTCCTGCTCCTTTTTGCTTTCTTCATTTCTCTCTTTGTCTCCTGCTGTGGCAATCTTTACCTTCATCCTGTGCTCACCTTGGCAACCACAACCCATCTTATCTTCAACATGCCAGAGTCCAATGATAGCTTAAGTGCTAGGTTGTAAGCTGTGGTGACTCAATAACTGAATAATGAGTAGTTCAGACAGCAGCACAGTATGGCGAGGCAGCCTAGGTGAGTGTCAGGTATTACAAACTCCCAAAGAAAGGTCCACGACACTGCCAAACTCTGAACAATCTGTTCTGAATTTCAGTTCTGAACAATCATTTCAAAACTTATTTCCCTCTGACATCTGTTTTTAGATATACAAAGCACAAGCTATGATTAGATTTCTAATGTCCCAAGATAGAATTATCTCATTTTTGTTCCAGAACAGACTTGATTTCTCAGGTCTATGGAATGTTGAGTTGGAAGCCTTCTTGCAAGTGACACCAGTGCACATTGCACCCTACTCTCCCTAAACAATTATATTATTAATTTCCTGGTGACACAGTTCAGAAAAAGGTTCTGCGTCTGTCCTGGTTCCCCAGGCACAGAGCCATGGGCCAGCCATGCAGGCAGGCCATGAGTAGCCCCAAGTCAGCTGGGAGATCCAATCAAGGTACCTGACTCACAGGTGTATCCCATACCACCTCATCATGCTCATTATAAAAGGAGGGAGCTCAGTGAGGGTAGTGTTCTGCTTCTTGGGGTTCCTCCTTCTTGGCCTTCTGCTGTTGATCTCAAGGACCAGGCTGAGTAGAACCTTGTATGCTTTATGTTGGTTGTTGTGTTAGTTTTGTTATTCTATTAAATCTGTTTCTACTTCAGCCCACAAGGTTTCTCCCTTTTTTTTCCTTGATTCCCCTTCTCAGCTGGGGAGGGGGCACTGGGTGGTTGAATAACTGCTACGGTTTAGCCCCAGGTACTGGCTAAACATAGACAGCATCATAAAGATTTTTTCAGAAGGCAAGCTATTTTTACCTGTTCTCTTGCCCTATATCCACAGATGTCCTGCTCACCAGCACAGAGGGGTGAGATGTGTATTCCCAAGCACCTTCAGATAACAGTTCAGAACAGCCAGCCATGTGCTCCTGCTCAGGAGTGCAACAGATGTCTGTGTTGAGTTTCAAGCACATGGAAAAAGTATGGTGAGAGTATTCTGGGGTGTCAGAAAGAAGACAAGCTATAGCATTTCAATACCTATTTGAAAAGATGAAAGACCTTAATGTCATAATAACTGAACAAAACACTGCTGGTTTTTGTTGCCTTCTACAGATTCTGCACTAGACTCTCAAAGGATGTGGTTATCATGTGGTTACATTAGAGCCATTCTGAACTCTTTCCAAGTACCTATGTGTAGCCACTATAACTTCTGGAAAAATAAATAGTAATATGATGCAAATAAGCACTGGCTAAGTGATTTCTGGATTGTAATGCAAAAGTATTTCTAAAATCTCTATATGGAACAATAATAAGGGATACATATTCCCATATGTGCTGAGCATTTCAGAATGTCCTGGATGTCCACAAAGGAAAATGTTCTTAAAGCAATTGTTCTCAACACGTTTTTATCCTGTGGACATAAGCAATGGACATTGACTCTCTTTGTAGCATTTATAAAAGGCTCAGTGCTCCAAGGCTTCAATTCTCTATATGATTTGGTATCTGAAAGGAAAATTTTGCCAGTTCAAAGGTTAACAAATATTTATAGCTATTTTTGTAGCTTCCTTTTTGAACAGATATGAAGAATTAACAAACATGTTCCATCAACCAGTTTCTTCTGACAATAATGGCCAGTGCAAAAGTAAACTGTGTGCATGTATAGAGAGTTCATTTCACTGTTGGAGCCATAGCTCATGCTGATCATAGTGCATCTCTGCTACTTCCCACGCTTCAGCCTTCCACTGCATGCCTTGGCTTTGTGGAAATCTGACTCTATAGGCTTTATTGCATTACTCATTACTCACACGTAATTATTAAGGAGAGGAGGACTGGGTTTTGAAAGTAGTTGGAAATCTGTTGAGTGAGACTCTAGACTGAAAAGAGCAAGTAGTTGTGAGTGAAAACCATTTCACCTCCTGAACATAATTATCTGTCTCTAGCCACAAAAATGAAAGCTTTATTTTGTCTCCACGATTTTAATCTCTCTACAAGTTTCTCTTATTTGCTTTATTTGTGTGTAAGGCTTTGCATATATCATGTTTTTCTTATTGCTGAACACAGGATGACTTGCAAGTCCTCTTCCTCTTTTTGGGGGGTAAGGCTGTCAAGGGGCAGTATCTATGAAAAGGGTTCAAGTTTATGGTTTTTTTCTGGAGGCTGATAGGAAAACATCAAGGTAGTTCTTACAGATTTGTTTGAATTTCACAGCCACAGTATGTGCTACACACAAGATATTGTCAAAACAGGTTTCAGCAAAGGAATGTGTGGCTGTTGATCTTTGTGGCTGCTAAATAGCTTTACAGTTTCCTAATATTGTGACAAGGAGGTAATTCTGCTTTTTCCTGTTACATGGCGTGTGAAATTCTGAAGTTTGGTACATGACAACGTTTGTTCTGAAATGCCTTAGTATGCATTTTAGTATTATAACTGGTGACTAGATGGGATACTGATGACCTTCTTAAAATAGTGCTTTCAAGAAGTAATTAATGTTTTTTCACTTCAAACAATAGGTGGCCTGTCTTTTATTCAAATTTGAAGAGGTCCCCAGCTCATGCCTCATCTCCTTCCTCACTTTCCTCCCTTCTTGATGGGAACTTGTGTCAAATGGATTAATTATATCACCTGGGAACCATAACCCAGAAGTGCAGCACGAACTGGGATCCACCTGGCTGGAGAGCACCTCTGTGGAAAGGAACCTGGGGGTCTTGGTGGACAATAAGCTCAACATGAGTCAGCAGTGTGCTGCTGCAGCAAATACAACAGGATGCTGGGTTTCATCAACACAGGCATCACCAGCAGAAATAAAGAAGTCATCACCGTACTCTACTCAGTGCTAGTCAGGTTACATGCAGAATGCTGTGTTCAATTCTGGTCCCCGCTATATAAAAAAAGATGCGGACAGCCTGGAGAGGGTCCAGAGAAGGACCACAAAGATGATCAAAGGACTGGGAAGCCTGGGGAAAGGCTGAGAGAGCTGGGTTTGTTCAGCCTTGAGAAAAGAAGGCTTGAGGGGTCATGTCATCACCGTATACCAGTACCTTAAGGGTGGCTACCAAGAAGATGGAGACTCCCTTCTTGCAAGGAATCACATGGAAAAGGGGTAGTGGGTGCAAGTTACTCCTAGGAAGGTTCCGGTAGGACACCAGAAGAAAATTTTTCACCATGAGAACAGTCAGACATTGGTGTAATCTCCCCAGGGAAGTGGTGGATTCTCCTACACTGGACACTTTTAAGACTCAGCTTGATAGGGTGCTGAGCTATCTCATCTAAACTGCATTATTACCTAGAGAGGTTGGACTACATGATTCTTAAGGTCCCTTCCAACCTGGCATTCTACGATTCTATGACCTCTTCCTCATTGCCAGCCTGCATTTACTCCTGGCCAGTTTACAGCTATTAATCCTTGTGACAACTTTGTCGTTCAGCTCTTCTGTTACTGTTTGATGGGTCCTGTAACTTCCAGGAGGCTGTTGATGACGATCAGCGATCTTCCTTGGTCTGCCGGCGCTAAGAACCTACCACCACCCCCCTGCGCCCGACGTGCGGCATACCCAGGAGCCAGCAGGTTATTTATTACCAGGCTGCCGAGAGCCTGTCACCCGCGGTGCTCTCCCCGCCCGGGTGGCAGTCCCCGCCGGGCGAAGCAGCCCCGGACAGCCCTGGGGCTGGCGGCTGGTCGTCCCCGCGGGCCGAGCATGCTCAGTGGCGGCGGCCGGCTGCGGCGTGTGTCTCGGTGCGCTGCCAACCGGCAGCCGCTGCCAGCCGGGGCGGCGGGGAGGTGTCGCAGCGCGCCGGCCATTGCGGGCGCGGCGTTCCTTCCCCATGGGCAGCCGGGCGGCGGAGGGCGCGGGGAGCGAGCGGGCCGCAGGTAGGAGGCAAGGGCGCGGGGGCGGGTTTCTCCCCGGGTTGAGTCCCGCAGTGCCGCGCACCGGGGCTGTCCCGGGGGGGCGGGTGTGCTCCACGCACGGTCCGCGTGGTGCCGGGCCGGGAGCGCGGCGGGACAGCTGCCGCGACAGCCGCTGTCGGGCTGGGCTGACGGGTGGCACCGCACGCCGCCGCACGCGGCGAAGCGTGCTCCCCGCATAAGGGAGACAAGCAGGACGGCGTGATTTAATGCCCCGGAGCCGGGAGCGTGGAAGTTTTGTGCGGATTTTAATTTTCAAACCTGATTTGCAAATAGTGTTTCCCTTTATCAGTTGATAATACTTTTTTTGTGTGTTTTTCGTTGTGTTTTAAGAAGGTGATGTGCCCGAAGCACTCGGTGAGCAGCCGCGAAGGCTCACCAGAGAACAGCTATTTACACTGGTCGCAACAGCTTCTATAAACTTCAGTTCAATGATATGTTATTCAATTCTGGGACCCTTTTTCCCTTCAGAGGTAAACAAATAATTTCACCAGCTACTCTTTAGATTAGTTTTTGCATGCTACAACTTTTTAAAGGGTCGTGAACACCATGGGAGCTTTATGGCTGTCCGTACGCTCCGAGTTAGACTTTTCAGTTGTGGGAACTTATAGTGATAGCCTGATGCTGGCTAAAGTAGATTAGAGTGTATGTAATGGTGACCTGGATCCTGTCCATGGACTAATTTCATCTTCCCTGTGGCTGCAAACTAATGATAAGAGATAGAACTTGAAATGAGTGCTTGGAGAAGTGAAATAGGTTTTTTCCCAGTTTTGTAGTAGAGCTGCATAGCAGTTTGGTAGTAGAGCTGAGATTAAAACTCTGCCAGTGTCCTGGCTTGCACTTCAGTGCTTTAGCCACTCAATGACTTTTTATTTATAGCTACTTCTCTGTTAACACATGATGGGCCATCATGCACTGTGTTAAACTTCCTGACCTAGCAGCTGGAGGGAAAAAAAATCATCTCTACTTATGTTGAGTGAATACAATGTTTAAATACAGGTTGAAAAAAAAATTATCATGGTGCCTTGTAGCAGCAGTCCATTTCTGTCATGACAGAGTGGTTCCCAGGTACTTAATAAATGCTAAGATTATTTTTGTTCTAAATATTCCAATGTACAGCTTATACTCAAGTAAGTGTATTTTGCCAGTTGGATAAGTAAAAAAATTTACCTGGTGCTTGTTATGGGGAGTCACGATACAGTGAATATACTGGATAGCTGTGTTCACTACCCTCTCACCATGTGAGGGATCAATGCTTTGTAGTTAGCTTCATTGCACACCAGATGGAGCCACCTGTACAAAGTCTGGTCACCTGTTCAGTAGTTCAGCAAACAGCACAGTGTTTCTATTCACTGAGGAATCACTGTTGCTTTTAGCTTGGTTAGATATAGCTTAAATAGAAGTGCAACATGTCTTTAAATTGTTGTCTTGTTACCTTATGAGCCCATACTGCCTTTTAGAAAGGAAATTGCTTTGTAATTGCAATAGAGAATTAAAAATAAATTAAATGTACAACACATGAATGTTATTCACCTCAAGAATTTGCATCCATCTTCACACGATTGTGATCTTTTTTCGCAGGCAGAAAAAAAAGGTGCCAGTAACACCGTTGTTGGCCTGATTTTTGGATGTTTTGCTTTGGTCGATTTCTTGACCTCTTTAATCCTGGGAAATTATGTAAGTATAATTGAAGCTGAAACTTATTTCTGTGATGACACAGGCTGGTACATGAAGACATTTCTCTAAGGCTGAGAGAAAAGAGATGTTTCTTCAGCAGCACTCCTGCAGGCTTGTGACTGCAGAAACTGGAGCCTTGCCAGTCAGGCTGAATCTGATGTGAGTCTTGTCAGTACAACAGAAAAATTACTCTTCTACAGTTCTTGAGGGTAGCATAGGGTGGCAGACATAGCTGTTTTGTTTCTCTGGTTAACTCTTATGTTTACTTCAGAGTAATCTGCTGCTCTGTTCACCTTTCTATTACCTCCTTTTCCCTTACCACCTGTTTTATTTACTGCACTTACTTATATATTCTGTTTGCCTTCAGTGCTGTTCTTAAGGTGTTTTATTTTGTTTTTTTTTCTTTAGTTAGCTGCACCGCATCTTCTTTTCTGGTATGTTGTCTTTTTCCTAACATTTCCTCCTATTGTGACTGCTGCGTAACTCTGTTTCCTCTTCCACGTCATTATAGAGCAATATCTGATAAATGTCTCCAGTTCTTGCAACTTTAGTTTTCCCACAGATTCAAGATTTTTCTCATGCTGGAGAAATTACAAATAAATTATATAACAGTTTGTTTATTTATATGCTGAGGTACTGTCTATGCATTTTTGGCTAGGGCTGCTCAGGATCATATCCTAATTTGGGGTGTCATAGGCTTCTCTTTCTGTGGCTGGGCAGTCTCTGCTGACCCTATGGTGAATGATTTTCTCTGGTGGTGAGGTGGCTCATCAAAGTGTCGCACAAGTGCCATTAGTGGGTCCAGTCTCAGTGCCTGTGATGGTATTCAACTGTGGCATAACCCTCACCAAATACTTTGCAGGAGGGAGAGAGTGAGTGCACCGTCCTCACTGCAGACAGCTGATGTGAGCACCAGTAGAGGTGGACACTCCAGCAATCAGAAATCCTGAGGGTTTCAGTGAAACTCAGCAGAATATGGGCTTTAGTAATAATGGTTGAAATGTAGGTACTTTGTCCAGGCCTGAACAAGAAAAGAGTCTGAAATACCTGCTGTCCTTAGGGGAAGTTACAGTATGGAATTAGATGCTCAGATGTACTTTGTTACGGGATTGAGCTAGCTTTAGGGCATGGCTCTTGTTGTCCATCACCATGCCGATGGAGTCTGGTGAAATGAAGGAAGGTGAAGTCCTTTCCCTGGTAGCAAATGGGGAAGCCTGAAGCTACGGTGCTTCCTATGCCAAAGCTTTGTGCTGTTAAAGGTTGTGATAAATTTGCTTGAAAGTCAACTTCCATTGACTCTTCTGGGTCATATATGTGGCAAGTATTGCTGACTTGGCATCACTGACTGCTGAAGGGAGAATGTATTACTTTCTGTTTGCTTGTTATAATGAGGAATGCTGCTGTAAACTGCTGCTCTGCAGAAGCTGCACAGTGGTGCTGTGAGTTAACTGCACCATTGTCTTACCATTCTGAAAACTGGGTTAAGTCACTTAACCATTTAGAATATTTTTAGGTTCAGTACTACATGAAGGCATACCAGCAGGAGCAGTGTCTGCAGCTCTTTTAGTTACATACTCTATAAAGTGCCCATAATGTTTTCTTATCAGTAACTTACCTTGAAAGATTTTTTTTTTCCCCTAGGCGTGAAATAATAACATGTAAAAATGATATTTAATTTACAGCTTACACATATTGGAGCAAAATTCATGTTTGTGGCAGGGATGTTTGTTTCAGGATGTGTGACCATTCTGTTTGGGTGAGTAATTTTTGTTGGTTGGTTTTGTTGCATTTTTCTTCTAATCATTTTCATCCATGTGAAAAGGTGGACGTAAAGGAAAACTGGAAACTCTTGGGCATCTCTTGGGTGTTGGTTAGGTCACCTAACTTTTTGCATCTTTACTTTTTATCTGGCCCTTGTAAAGCAGAATGAACATTTGTCCCTTTCAGCAGGTTTCAAAGTTTAGTAGTTTGAAAGCAAAGGAGGAAGGTTCTGCGTACTTAAAAACTACAGAGTTGATGAACAGCAAGAAGTCTGGCAAAGTGCAGCAATAAATGCATAATGTTTTACTTATTATTTTATTAAAAATATTGAGAGCAAATGCAAAGTTTTGCCTGGCAGGTGGAGAGGCTAAGCCACTCATTTTAGCAGAATGAAAGTTTTATTAACAATGAAGGAAGCTCTTATTAAGTAGTTGTTACTCATTGCGTCAGACTCCTTGCACAGTTGCTTGGAAAAGCTATGAAATGCAACAGAATATGGACACTGGAGTTTTTCATAGGTAGGTTTTTCATGCTTTTTTCACCGACAAAGAAAGGGGAAAAGGAGAAAGCTGTGACAGAAATAGTTTGGTAGAGTTTGGATGACATCACCAATGTGATTCAAAAAGATGTGGCAATAGAAAGCATTGAGCATCTTGTAACTGTGTCTTTTAATGAATAAGAAGTGGTGCTCAAGAGCCTTTAGTAGATGTCTTGTTGCATCCTGAGAGATCTCCATTTACTGTTTGTTATTTTTTTCAGAATGCTGGACAAGGTGCCAAGTGGATCGATGTTCATTGGTTTGTGCTTTTTAGTAAGAGCAATAGATGCAGTAGGTTTTGCAGCAGCAATGACGGCATCGTTTTCCATCCTCGCAAAGGCATTTCCTAACAATATAGCTACTGTCCTGGTAAGTGTGAAAACCAGTGTTACAGCTGAGTACTCACAGTATGATAAATTGCCACTAAGCAGCCTAAAACCAGGAGGAGAGAAATCTACTTTCTCATGTGCAGGTATATTTGAAATTGTCACATAATGTTTGTTTGTAATCTAGAATCACAATGCTAGAGCAAATTTAGACCTTAGCATAACTTCAGTTAGGTATAAATTAAGCAGTATGTATTAGTTGCTTATGTTTTGAGGAGAACTGACTGTTCATGGCAGTAGTTGTCTCCTCAGTTGAAATCAGACTATTAAAATACTAGTACAGCTTTTATTGACTACTTCTACAGGGATATTAAGAATCCATGTGGATTGATTCAAGAAATTGGACTAATTAATTCACATAGTGTTGATTTAAATGAAAGATGCAAAACTCAAAACAGTTTTGGTTTCATTTTTCTAATCTATTGATAATAGTGATGCATGAGGAGAGCTAGAACTTGTGAAATCTGGAGGGAAATCTGATGATTCTAGTCATCAATGATTCATTTCAACCAGAGATATTACTCTTATTTAGTCAGTTTTTGTGGCGTTAGGAAAAAGAAACTTTTGTATTTAATAAAATGCTGCTTTTTATTTCTTTTTTTCAATAAATTCTGGTTTCAGTTCAAATATAGGGTGACAGAAAGAACTAAGTTAAATTTTAATGAGTGAATAAATGTTAAGAATATCCTTCAGAACATTTAATAACATTGGAAAAGTTGATGCTTTTATTAATATTGTTGTTAAGCTGTATAGTTACTTCTATAAGTAACTATACGTGACCTGCTAGCTAGCAAAAAAATAGTAAATGGTGTCAGCAGTGAGGAGCTGGCAATTTCTTTGGAAAGCAGGTTATACATTGTAATCATGTTTTGGATTCATTTAGTAGGTAAGGTTAAGGACTCCTGTTTGCATTTTAAAAAGTAATTTAAATAGGTAAGTAACATTGATTTAAAGGAACTTAGTTAACTATCCTGTAATAAGACTTAAATGAAATTCTGTGGTGGCAGCACAATGAACATGATGCACATCTGAAAGCGGTACATGGTGATGAAGGTCACCTGAAGACCACAGTCAGAAAAGCTACGCAGCTGTGGCATGGTAGCTACCTTTGTTTAAAAACTAGAAAGGGTGTTGGCAGAAGACAAAACACTTTTAAATGTTGGTCTGTTTGCTATATTATATACTCTAATGTCTTGTTCTGCATGCAAATAAAACCTCTTCAGATTCATTCATGTAAACTTGCTGTCCTTCAATGGACATGATGATGAGTTCTTGTTACTGTGAGCTCTGCTCATGGTGGTGGCAGAGGCAGGAGGCAGAAGAAAGAGCTGATTAGTTGAAGCAAGGTGCATCCTATCCTGAAATCATAAACTCTGAAAAATGGATGAGAGATTTTTAGCCTTGCTTTCCATTGCCCTTCTGGATAGTGCTAGATAAGTAAAAGCCCATTTCCTCTCATTACCCTTTTGGTACTATTTTTCAGCCCACCTTTTACCCATTGGGTATCCTAGAGAATGTAGCGGGAAGTTATTATATGTAGGTATGTCAGCCTTGCTGAAATGGGAAGTTCAACATGATCCCTCCGTTGGAGGAGGTATGAACTTCAGAACATGAGCAATATCACTTTTCTTACAATATCAGGTTTACCTTATCCTCCTCTGACCTGCAATAATGCAGTGCTTTAGCTCCTATCCTTGCCCTCTGCCTCAGTAATTCGTTAACTTAGAAGGGCTAAATGACGTACAGCCTGATTTGAGCTGAAGTCTCACCAATCACAAATATTTTTTATGGTTGGTGTGCAGCACAAGTAAAAGCATTATTTGAGTGCAGGTATGCTACCTCATGGGCATTCCATGTGTTGAAGTTTACCAAAATGTCTCAAATCTATCTAGAACTAATTTTGAGGATTTGCTAATCATCTGCTGTTACTAGTTATTTCTTTTCCTAGGAAAGGAAAAAGCTGGGACCCTAGGCTGACCTAGGGTGAAGAACTTAGCTGTTGCTGACTGTGCTGGCTCTTGGGCCGTTTTACCACTCTGACTTGTATCAGTAAAATTAAAGATGAGGATGAATCCCTATAGTATCTTTCTGGGTCCCAGAAGTTAGCAAACTGGAAACTCTAACTGGAAGCAATTATTACCACCAGCTGTTACTTGTTAAAAGGAGGTGGTCTAAGCACTGATTAGTCATGTATTGAGGCAGATGTTGACAGTGTTGTAACACAAGAACACAGGATTTAAGTGTAACTGTATTATTGTCCTCTTGAAAGTTAGTATCTTGTAAAAGATGCTGGATTAATAAATTGTAGCAAAATAATCTGAATTTTCCCCAGTGCAATGTCGCTGTTATTTCCTACCTCTAGTCAGTGAACCTAAATGGTCAGTTATGGAGAGAAAGCTTTAACCTGGCACATGTACCTCATCCTATGAGATAATAACACATCTGAGTAGGGTGTGTGGGTCCTCCCCCTCAGGCTGGAGTGTAACAGCAGGTGAGAAAGATGATCACTTCAGCCTGAGTTGTCCTACAAGTGCTTTCCATTGGTGGAGCATTTGTCTTGCCTCAGGACTGAGTTGTGTGACGTGACAGAGGAGAGGCTAACGTACAGGTGATTCCCAGTAGTGAAGCAAACAAAGTGATAGGTGTCATTCAGACAACTGTGAAATTCCTTCTGCTATCCCACTTTGTGAAGGTCTCTACTAGCTGCTATCCCCTTAGTGATGCAGTGTCTCTTCCTTTCCAGCCTATGTTGTGCTGCTCCTCAGAGAAATGAATTGCTTTTGTTGTTACACTAGAGTTTCTCAGTGTTCTTTTTTTTTTGCTTGCTTTCTTTTTCATCCTTTAGGGCAGCCTTGAAATTTTTACAGGACTCGGACTGGTGCTGGGCCCACCTTTAGGTGGCTTTTTGTATCAAACGTTTGGTTATGAGGTCCCTTTCATTACACTGGGATGTGTAGTGTTGGTCTTGGTGCCTGTGAATATGTGCATTTTACCAAAGTATGGTAAGCACCCTTCTTCCTGCATCCTTCACTCACCTTCATTTCTCATGTATAGAACTGTGTTTTAGAAAAATATCAGTTTCTGGAGTCTGATCCAAGTCAGATGGTAAAGCTCCAGCTGAATTAACTTGTGATCTTGGTCAGGCCCATGTTTCAGTGCAAACTAAAATTAATGCATGCAGATGGCCTGGAATGAATCCAACACCTCATACACTAAGAACTCTGTGTGGAATTGAACTGAAATAAATTTTTTTCTTTTGTGTCTTTAGCTTCAGGGCTTGTAAAGGATCAGTTGTGTCTGCTTATATCAGCTTGTCATTGTAACTAGTTGAAGAAAAGCTGGTGATGGGTTTTGCCTAAAACAAGAGAACTTGACATATTTGTGGGGCTAATAGTGGGGGGAAAAAAAACCAGAATTATAGGGAGAACAAAAGGGGTTTATTTGTACTGAATGATTCAAGATCTGATTAACATGAAATAATGTTAAAATTAATAAATTAGGGATTTAACTAAAATTCTGGTGGTCATATACATTTTATTAAATTTTAGGTGGTCCTGCTTGGACATAAAGTTAACTTAAAGATAAGTCTTCACACAAGACTGGAATTGCAAGGTTACAGTTCTGTTAGTCTTTTCTAGAAAAAAAAAAACAACAAAACAAACAGAAACTTTAAAATAGAGTTGCTTGGGTGGGGCTTTTTTTTTTTTCCTATTAAATATGAAAACCTTGGAGAATAACTTCGTATATCTTGGCTTTTAGAGGAAACTTACAGTGGTTAACCATGTGCTCCTACTGCTGGATTCCCCCCTACCTCCCCAAGATATGAAATTGTATGGAATGATAATATTCATGGCCAATTTGAAACTACATAAAATAAATGTTAGCTCTGAGCTGGTAGATGCTAATGAATGAACTTTACTTCTATGTATACTTTGAGACCACATCCAACTATTAGAGCACCATCAGCACCAGGAAGGGAGCGTGACTTAGAAAGAGCACCTAATCATAACATCTGAAAGAAACTTCCTGTCTGGAAAACAAACTGAATGTGTAGGAGACCTGAATGACTAGTTGCTTAAAAATTCAGGCATTTCTCAACTGATAAATAGCAATCTATTTCTTTTACTTTTAAAGCATGTTTCTCTGATTGGAAATGAATGGGGCATGCATGCATGCATGCATGCATTTGTTTTAAGTTGAGATGTATCCATGAGATTTTCATTGTGTAAGGGCTAGTGGAGTAAGTAACCATACTTTCATGTAATTGGGATTAGTTTGTGCTTTTGTTCTTTTCAAGTTTGGGATTTGCAATGTCAAAATCTAAATTCTGTACTTTTCTTCTTTTCTTCAACTATCAAGTTTGGGTTTTTAATATAAAAAAATAGTACATAATAGTCTACTATTGACTTTAATTTGTTAGGTAACAAGAGTAATAGGACTAGATAAAGGGAAATACTAATTTCTGAAGCAAGAAGATCAATCATGAACTTATGCTGCTGAAAATAATGCAATGTCCCCCCTTTTCTCTTGAAACAGATTCAGTCCCTAGCAAGGACTCCTTTTGGAAGCTCATTCTTCTGCCGAAAGTCTTCCTACTCTGTTTTACTATATTTTCTCTAAGTGCATGCTTGGGCTTTTTGGATCCCACAATGTCTTTATTTATCCTAAAGAAGGTAAGTCCTGACTTACTAAATAGTAAATAACTGGTTATAAATGTGGTTTAAATATCCCGAACAAAAGTAAGCCTTATGCAACTACACTGCTTTAATTAACTGTTAATAATTTGATTTCCAAATGACTTGATTTCCACAGTACTGACAAATCACAGCTTCTATTTCTACCATCTGTTGCTGCTGGGTCTCAGTAACTTTGAGAATGAGGAAATGTAGGGCCTTTAGAACATGTGCTTTTTCCACTTAATTGGCTTTCAGCTGCAGAGTACTTTCTCTGAACAGGGCACAGCAGTTGGTTTTGTATACTAGGGACTTTTTCCTCCTTTCTGAAACCAAATTCTGTAAAACTGCAGTAGTCACAGTGTTACATGACTTGATGTGGATATTTAGTTTTGAGGACATAATGTCACAGCCCCACCTTCTCTTACAGCAATGCCAAAATTAAACTGCAGCTATGTAGCCTGTCAGCTGACTTCTTCACTCACTCATTAAAAAGGCAAATGTTTTATATATTTATTTATTTTAATTTATTTGAATAATTATTTGTTTCCTACTGAATTTTATTTATTTATTTATTTTCCCCATGGTGTTTATAGTACTGAATTTGAAGTAAACAGTTTATTATTCTATTCCTGTGTGAAATTGAGCAATGCTTTTCAAGTGGCTTATTGATTAATTGTTTTTCCAGGGAATAGCATTTCACAGGTTGTAGTGCTCCTACTTTTCCTCTGTCTAGTCCAGCATTTAGAGCAGTCATCTAGGATGGAGGCAACTTGTTGCTGACCTCTTCCACCAGTGGGGATGTGAATGTATGGCTTCCACCACACAGAAGGGATCTGTGATCATTCCACTCTAGCATATTGCACACTGGTGTGGCTCTTCTACTTTCCATCTGTTCTGTGCTAACACATACTTGCTGTGAGAGGGCTGTAGCTTACTTGGCAAGGTGTTCTAACCACTAAATTAGAGTTATTATCATGCGCTTTCAATATGGCAAGGAAACAGTGAATATTTATTTAGCCCATGTCACATGAAACATCTTGGAATTCCTTCTAACTGGTAGTTAAAGCACTCACTTGAGAGACTGGTACACTAGTTCATTGCACATTTTGTTTTAATACAGAAATCTGACTCTGCATTAGGAAAATGTAGACCTCGGGGTATCTGCAAAAAGCCTCTTACTCATTGTCATAAAAATCCTCCTTTGGTTGAAAAGACAGAGTTGTGTTTTATAGCACTGCTTACTTTTAAGATGCACTGATTAGCAGTGAATGACTACAGTTTTAATGCTTTTCTAAGTGGAAATAAAACTGGATTGGAGAGGTAAAAACTAAATCCACCTAAATTCCAGTGTCTGAAGTCTCTTTCAAATGTGCTAGATATTAATGTTAGAATCCAGTGTGCTGACATAGTGACATAGCATAGTGTTTCCTCATGAGGTTATTCAGGCTTTACCTGAGTACAGTTTTGTCATGTGGTGTTACTCCATGCCTAGAAATCTAAGTGAAGGAAACTGTGGCTCTGCTGATGTCTTCAAATACTTGGAAAAAAACTCTGTATGGTATCAGTAAAATACTTAAAATCATGCATTTCAATATTTTGATCTAAAATGTAATTCTTGGGTTGTCCTTTAATGAGTATAGCATATATGGTTTATTGTTTTACTTTTTGTTTTATTGTCTTCCTTCTCATAGTTCAAACTCCCAGCTGGTTATGTGGGCTTGGTATTCCTTGGTTTGGCACTCTCATACTCCCTGTCTTCTCCCCTCCTTGGACTCCTAAGCGACAAACTGCCAGTGAGTACCACCCTGCTGTTTGTGCAGGGTTAGTAAAGCACTCTGCATTTAATGAAAACTGGAGGACTTCCAGTATTGAAGTGATGGATGTAGGCCTCGTCCTGTAAAGGGATCTGTCTTTCAGGACCTTGCACGTGCACTGAGTGCTGCTAGCCTGAAGGTCTTTTGCAAGGTTCAGGTAATTCAAGAATGTCTGAAATAGTAAAGGATGTTGGACAAGTATCCTGTACTTGAAACGTATTGAGCTTTTCTGATAGATGGAGCTCAATCCAGTTCCAGCCAACATGGAATGGAGAGTGGGGAAATGTGTCCCAGTTATTCATGCTTTTGTCCACATCTAATTTTATCAGCTTTTGAGGAGTAAAGATGTTATGGTTAGCTGTATTGACTATCTCTTAAAAAGTGTAACATCTAAATTAGGGCAGCACACCATCTGGCTATGGTTCTTCAGCTTTAACTGCACTATAGGAAGAGACTTCGACAGTGATATACCTAAAACTGCCTGGTTGACAGCCACTGCTAATTGATCAAGGAAACTTAGGCTTTGAATTCTATACATGAAGGACAGTTCCAGTTTTCTGACACTGTTTTTTTCCCCCAATGAAAACTAATAATGGCCTTTGTACATGAAAGTTACATGCAATTTGTCATTTCTTACACCGAGGAAGTATAAGAGCTAGAATACTTTACTAACAGAGAAGCACTGTTACTCAGTATCCTGAAGAAATTTCTGTATTAAGAAACTGTTGGCCGTGATTGCATCGGTGGTAAGGAAACATGAATTCATGGCTTTCAGAACTGGCAGAGAAATTGTGAATTCTCAGTTTGTGTGTAATGATGGTCTCTACAAGAGCAGTACTTTTCAGAGGATGAAGATTTAGAAAAGGTGTTGGGAAAGACAAAATAGTTACATTACTAATTTGCATCTTTAAATTACAGACTTCTTCCTTTTTTTTCACAGTACCTCAGGAAGTGGCTGCTGGTATCTGGAGGCTTAATGACAGCGCTGTGCTTTTTCATGTTAGGACCTGCTCCTGTACTGCACATTGAAAGGTACAGAACTGCCTCTTCGTGAACCTTTCCCCTTATATGATGCTTTTGTGATAGCTGTCATGACCATAGTCAAGTATGCCCACATCTATTATTAGCACATCTGACCATGAAACAGGGATTTTTTTTAACTTCTAAAATGAGACTATGAATGTAAAGCAGTGGAAGCATCTGAAAATAGAGATTTTACAGCTTTGAAAGATAGATCCTTTTCCTTTGCTTTTTGTTACTGTGTTTGCTCACATTAATGTGTGTGGTAGGAAGAATGCTTCTTTTTTATTTTCCTTTCCTCTCAATTCTGTGGCATTTTCAGTGCAGCAAAACAAGGTCTCTTTCTATCTTGTTTTTCAATTTTCTCTATTTCATCAGTGTTTCTTAACTATGGGTTTTATTTGCATGGCTGTGCAGCAGTATTGATTTTTCTTTTCCCTGTGCATAGCTTACTGAGGAAAATGCCAGATTATAGCTTTGCTTTCAGCTAACTAAGTAAAAACAATGTCTGTTGCACCTGAACACTTCATTGCCATAGCTCTCAAGTTAGTTCACAGCAAAACTCTGCTACATTTACAAAACAGCTGTACAGTCCTTTTGTCCTAGGTTATATACTCTGTTAAAGATGATGATCGGCTTGCTAATGTGCAGAATCAGTCAACTCCTTCCTCCTAAACTTCTGGTTTTTGAACAAGATCATACATTTGAGCTGGTGAGAAAAAGAAATCAGTAAAATCTTCGACGTTCATTTCATTAGCTAAGTCTATTTGGTTATAATGTATTAGGCTACAGAATTTTAGCTGCAAATCATTCACTTGTGCAACAAACCAAGTCTGGAGCTTGGACACATGTATTGCTTTGTCAAGCTAGTTTATCTACCTCTTCTCTATGTGCTCCTCTTAAAATGAACTGCATTTGATAAGGAAATATTTGAACATAGGATTTTCAAATTCTTTCATAAAGTCTTTTTTTTAAGCATAGAACTGTATTTTCAAGTCTTAGTGTTCCATTAAAGTAGAGTTCTTTTTGGCTTCAAGAAACCTGGTCTTCTGGTCAGTCATGGAGAGGTGATATAACGGCCTTCAGTCAAACAGGGTCCTTACTTGAAAAGAATCTTCAGCAGCTAACTTTTAAATGCCTCTTTTTCAGTCAGCTGTGGATGTTTGTGCTAGTGCTGGTTTTGATTGGCTTTTCCCTTGGCATGAGTGCTATCCCAGTGTTTCCAGAGATACTGCACTGTGCATAGTAAGTAACTTGGTCCAACACATCTTTCATGTTACTGACAGCAGGAAACTGCAAGTAATTTTCAGGGATGAATATGAAGTGGGGTTTTGGTGTGGCTTTTTTCCCCCTTTTTGAGACAAACGCAGCAAGTAACACAGCTTCCACTACTCTTTTGCCATAGTTTTTTTTCTGACTGAGCACCCCAGTCATTACACTCCATTTATAATTTTGTAAATGTGTACCTCAGTACTGTGAACACACTGAAGTCCATCAGACTTTGGATCTCATAGCATGTCGTGACCAGTGTGTGGTTTAATACATGTGAGATTTATTTCAGCTTCTGAGGACGATTAATAGCAAGCAGTTTTCAGTGGATTTTCAGACTGCATTGGCTTTAACAACTGTACCTACAGGAGTCATACTTGCTCAGTGTACAAGATCTGTGATGTGACTTGGCAGTAATGACCTAGAAGGGTCTTGATTTACTCTTATTAGTATATTAATCTTGGACAAGGTCTTTCCTTCTTACAAGCGACCTGTCACTGTTTTACACTTGCCATATGAAACACAGGGAATGAGCAATAGTGTGATGTTAGGAATCTTACTTAAAAAACACCAGAAATGAGAAGTAGCACTGCAGTCCTCCAGAGGGGCAGCAAAAATGGGCATGATTCCACTGTATGCTTTTGCTTTTTTAATTATTTAAGTTGTGTGTAAGTTAAAAGGAGGCAAAAACCTTTTGCTACAGTGGAAGGCTATAGACTGAGACACAATAATGTGTTGTACTACTCTAACTGATCTGTCTTTCTGCAGTGAGAATGGATTTGAAGAAGGTCTGAGTCTGCTGGGACTGGTGTCTGGGCTCTTCAGTGCCATGTGGTCCCTTGGGTAGGTATTCAGTCACCTTTTTGTAACCTATGAGCTTTTGGTTGTTTTACACTATTACCATATGAAAGCGTGCTGCATTACAACCAGAAGTCTTGCATTGCAGCCATCATGTTGACCTTGATTCAAAAGGTTCTTGCTAAACAGGTGCCTGGTGGACATGTTAAAACAAGGCTTTTTACCCAGTAAAGGGAATGGACTCTGAACTTGTCTTCCTTGAAATGTATTGCCCTGCATATCAAAGTGCTGCAGTGATTAACTTGATGTTAGCTTGCCCTTCTGTGTGGTCATTTTTGTCACTGAAATATTTAATGCTTAATATAGAGAGAGGTAGACCTTGTTTTTTCACAAATGTAAGTTTTCCCACATGGAGTGGGCTAGAAGGTATCTGCTTCTGACTAATTCTGTTCCCCCTTTTTCATTTTCCACATTAACCTCCTTTTGTCTGGAATAGCTTAGGGTACAATCTTTTCTTCTCTTTCAGCAACAGCTTTATTCAAGGTTTGTGTTTGTGTAGCTGAGTGCAGAGTATGTCTGTTTCTTACCCAGTGGTTGTCACAGAAGTGAGTGAAAGGTGCTGCTGGCTGAGTGACCCTTCAGAGTTCCCACTCAGTGGAACATGACAGAGTCTCCCTGTTGACAGCCACTTCCAGGATATTTTTTAGTAGTCCTTGCAGTTCTCTGTGGCTGCAGGTAGGTTTCACTGGTACAAATTTGCACCATTTTTTCTAAGCTGACTGAAGTACTAGCTGTGCTGTTTATTTGGTGTAGGGTTCAGTACAGATATAGGTAATATAAAGTTACTATACCCCATTTTTATGCTGTTAACAAACATGGCTTTATTTTGCGGCTTGCTTCCAGGAAGTTTCTCTAGTTTTACATAGTTTTTCCCTTTTGTTAGCAAGAGACCATGTCATATAAGACCTGTCATAAAGTGACAGCAGCTGCATAAACTTTCATGGCATTCTTAGACAGGCAGGAAGGTGCAGGGCAGTTACATACAGTTCAACTTTGCAGTGACCACATCTGTCACAGTGTGCCTCCCCACCTGCCTATTTATCTATCTGGCTTTTGTCTTGCAGTTTGGAAAGTTTACATTTTGAGGGATTGAGTTTAAACTTTTTATGGTAGAAGTGATCTGTGTAGATACCCTATTAAAACATGGTCCTTAATGGGGTCTCTAAGCCATTCCAGACACAGAAAGGAGTGCATTCAGCTCTCTGATGTGGATCCTATTTCCAACTGAGGAGGTAACTAGACAAGTTTGAGGCCATGGCAAAGAAAGAATTAATACTTATTGTGAATTATGGGAAGTTAAGTCTGTAGAAGACAATGTCTTTGTTGACAAAGTAGAGAGAATGAATGGATGGAGGCCACGAAATGCAATAAAAATGTTCTCTGAGAATCTGGTATGTTATCTTTTTTTGTTTGGGATGCCAGTACCTCATTTTGATTTGTTGCAGGGCATTTGCAGGTCCCACTCTAGGAGGATTTCTAAATGAAAGGCTGGGTTTTGAATGGACCTCAGCCATCCAAGGAGGATGGGCACTGTTAAGTGTAAGTAATTACACATTTTTTTGCTTTTTTCAATCTATTGCAATTATGAGCTATTGCATAATGCTGTTATAATTACAATTGTAACTGACTGTTTCCTCAAAGGGTCTTGCAACTGGAATATTCTATATCACTGAGGCAACAAGGAGAAGGTATGCCGAGATATCTATTCTTTATTTTACCTGCAGCCACATAAAGCAAACCTTTGGAAGCTGTGCTTCCCATTTTTCCACACTACCAACCTGATAATGACTAACAAGATGAGCAGTAAAAATACTGCTTAAATACTTTGTCTATATGCTTTCCTAAATCCCTACTGATTTAAACAGAGACCTAGACCAGGGAGTGCCTGTTCTATACAAGCAATAGGACTGTGGCATTAACAAGCAAACCCTACTGATAGTTCCTCCAGGAGAGTGTCCGTAAGCTGTAATTGGCTGGATGGTTGCATCCAGAGAGTAGTGGTCAACAGCTCAATGTTTGGATGGAGATCAGTGACAAGTGGTGTCCCTCAGATTTCTGTACTGTTTAATATCTTCAGTGACATAGACAGTGGGGTCAAATGCACCATCAGCAAATTTTCAGATCACACTAAGCTGAGTAGCGTGGTTGACACCTGTGGGATGGGATGCCATTCAGAGGGACCTGGACAAGCTTGAGAAGTGGGCCCATGTGAATCTCATGAGGTTCAACAAGACCAAGTACAAGGTCCTGCACCTGGGTTGGGGCAACCCCTGGTATCAATACAGGCTGGAGGATGAAGGGATTAGGAGCAGCCCTGCAGAGAAGGACTTGAGGGTACTGATGGATGAAAAGCTTGACATGAGCTGACAATGTGCTCTCACAGCCCAGAAGGCTAGCTGTATCCTGGGGTTCATCTAAAGTGTGGAAGTGTGGCCAGTGGGTTGAGGGAGGTGATTCTGCCCCTCTGCTCCACTCTAGTAAGAGTTGGTGGTGTTTAGCCTGGAGAAGAGAGGGCTCTGGAGAGACCTTATTGTGTCCTTTCAATACTTAAAGGGGGCCTGTAATAAAGATGGGTCAGACTTTTTAATAGGGCCTGTAGTGATAGGACAAGGGGTAATGGTTTTAAACTAAAAGAGGGTAGATTCAGACTAGATAGAAGGAAGAATTTTTTTTTCTTCCTGAGGGTGCTGAAACACTGGAACAGGTTGCCCAGAGATGTGGTAGATGCCCCATCCCTAGAAACATTCACGGTCAGCTTGGACAGGGCTCTGAGCAACCTGACCTAGTTGAAGATGTCCCTGCTTATTGCAGGAGGATTGGACTAGATGACCTTTAAAGGTCTGTTTCAACCCAAAGCATTTCGTGATTCTGTGAAATCATAGGTGTGAGGACAATAGTACGTGGTTCTGTGCAATAGTGGAGAACCAAATCCAGTGATCTGCATAGCTCTGTCCACATAATGCATGGCTTTTTTGCTATAATGTTGGTATTCCATAGAAGTATCTAGAGAATATTAAACCTGTTTCTTCTCTCCTGTTCTTTTCCTTGTGCAAACAGTTCCAGTTCCAGCCTGCAAAATCCTCCTGGTAATAATGAAGAAAGAACTCACCTAATGGGCAGTGAAACATAGCCAGACATACTTTCAATTCTCTGTTTACTATTGTGGTTTAACCTAGTGTTGAGATGAGTGGACTTAACAGTGTTTCATTACTTGGGAGCTGGAATACATGATCCCTTAGTGAACAACCAGTTGTGGTTTAGCTGTAGCTGCATTGCTGTTTTGAAACACTAAACACTGACTAACTTTCTTTTAGAAGTTCTCATGTGGATTGGCTGAAGTGATGAGTAACTCTCAGATGTCAGCCTGTCTAATTGTCTTCCATATACAGTGCACCACTGTGTGTGAAGAGGTGTGTTTTCAAATGTGTGATTTCTATACTTGAGCCTCCTGTGTGTTATTCTTGGGTAAAGCTACTATTTTGCTACCATGATTTTCTGTATTTTTTTAAAGGAAGTTTATTATCTTTAAATGATAACATAAAATGTTGAAACAGAATTTGAAATGAGAAAGCATTAAGCACAGTATTGTTTTCAATAAAGCAACTTTTTTTCCTAAGTTTTGTGAATTTTCTTAGGCAACAAGAGTCTAAAAGACTTTGTACCTACCAGCACTTGTATTATCTTGAAAGTGCCTGAAAATGGGAGGCAAAAATAATGAAGAGAAGAGTTAGCATCTCCACACAGAACTAACTGATCTTCAGTCCTGGAGGAGACTTGACACTCTGTGTGTATGTGTGTATACACACATGCAAAGACATATGTATGTTTATAGAATATATGAAGACTCAGCTTCGTGTGTGTGTGAGATCTGTTTTACTAATAAATGCCAGCTGGAATGTTTGTAGTAATTGCCTCTGCACCAGTAAATCTGTCAAGAGTCCAGGGCTACTATTTTCCAATAATAGGAAAAAAAATATATCTCCAGCTCCTCCAGATGCTACCCAAAAAATCTCAAGGGGAACTGAGACAAGGGCATGCCTGGCAAACGCACACTACACTTCTTAATGTTGGTTGTGGCAAAAGTCTTTTATTTTGTCCTTGAGCCCAGAACTGGGTCCTAGAAATGGTTCTCTGTGGTACTCATTTTCCCATAAATAAGAAAGATAGTCTAGTCCTAGCAATTTCCAATCAGTTTCTCTTGTAAGTAGTTACTGCAATTTACATGAGAAGTACTTCTTTCTCTGCCAGAGGCTTTTTTTTGGGCACTGGCAAGAGCAACTGCTGTGGTAGCTAGCTGAACTGTGAAGCATCAAGGTACTAAAGGGCAGGCTTCCCCTGGGAACATCCTGGCAATAGCTGACTTTCATTTTGTATCGGTGTTAGACCTTACTGAAGCCAGTAATGTACACAATGAAGTGCAGCACCTGCCAGTGCTGATGGTAAGGTGAGAAGGAGCTGAGAGGACCTGAGGTAGACACAAGGTGCACAAGATGCAGATCTGTAGACATGAGACTTAATTAGCTCTCTCTGTGGAATGAGTTGTTCACTCACCTGACCTGTGCTGTTAGGACTTGAAGTGGTCAGGATTACCAGAAAGAGCACAAATGTCATTGAAATTAATGAGCTGTCCTGCAATGCATGAATTTTGTCAGACCTCCAGTAGAAACTAGACAGGCTTAACTAGCCTCTCTAGCTTTCTGGCTGCACATCTTCTCGCCTCTTCCTTTCACATACACAATGGAGGCAAAACAAACCTGAAGAGGAATCCTGGTTTCCAGGTTTGTTCAAATCAGCTCATGAGCATGTCCTCCTGCCATGATTAGCTAGGGGTCCTGGAACCATGGTTAAAGCAGAGTAGTGGAATCTTCTATGGGAAACTCAGCAACCCCCTGGCCAGTGCTGTGCTTGTCTCACGTGGTGGCAGGTCTAAATACCCATCTGCTGTTACTAACACAGTTGTACCATCTGTGAAGCTGTGATAAACAGCAACTGTGCCAGGTGTAGCCAAACTACGCACGGTTGGATCAGATCAGCCCTGAGCTGGGGTGGCACTGGTAGCGCCTATGCGGCAGCACCGAGCTTGGGGCCAGCCACCTGCCTTCTGCAGCCCTGCCTGCACCCCACACCCTCCACTGTGGGCAGGAATGTGTCCATTCTGGTCTTTGCTGAGATTTCCCAAACTCTGGCTTGTTTCCCTGCTGTGACCTGGGCTTGGCTGGAGCTGCGTTGCTAAAGCAATGCCACGCCTGAATCATCTGCAGATCTGGCAGGCAATGCGTTTCTTCAGCTGCAGCGCAGTGGTGACTTCTCTGTGACTTCTCTGCTGGTGGTGTAAGGCAGAATTGCTCAATGCTGGCAGCTCTCTTGCCTTTGATGTTGTGAGACTTTCTGAGCAGGGGAGTTGCATTTCCTGGTATTGGCTTTCTGCTGCTCTGGGGAATTCCCAGGCTGGGTTTTGTGCAAGAATTTCCCTTTTAAGCCCCCCTGTCTTTGCTTGCCTGTCCTCCTCTTGGGCGACTTCCAGACACCAGACACGGGGCTTCCTAAAGCTCACATCTCTGCCGTGCTTTTGGTGCTGTCTGTTCTGGAGGCCCATGCCCTGGACAGCTACATTGCAGCTGTCTATGAGCACACTGGGGTTTTGTCAGAGGACACTGAGGTGCCGGTTTCTCCTCAGGAGACCTTGATGCTGATGGACAAACATATGGCAATTTTGGAAGCAGCTGTCAAACAAGCAGCCAGCCAGGTATTGTGACCTCATTAGAGACAAGCATTTTGATAAACACTGACCATTTACTCATTTTCTTAATCCCGTGTTTTTTGGTTTTGTATGTTGGTACCAGGGTGCCCATATCATTGTGACTCCTGAAGATGGCATTTGTGGCTGGGTCTTTACAAGGGAAACAATATACCCTTATCTTGAGGATATCCCAGACCCACAGGTGGACTGGATTCCATGTGCAGATGTATCATTCCTGCTGTGCATGGGGGGACGGTCTGGTGGGAGTGGTTGTTGATAGTTTTATGGAACAACTTGGAACAACTACTGTGAAATGAAGGCAGGTTAGTCATCATGTAGTTGCTAAATAGCTTAGGACAACTTCATCATTTTTCTCTGTCATTTTTTCTCACTGTAATCCTTTTGGTTTTACTTGGTTACTCATAAAGGTTGAGATTTATTTAAAAGAAAAGCAAAAACTTACAGAATCTACATTTAAACAATGTATTCTATGCATGTTGTAGAAAATGTTTAATATTTAATACTTAATATTAAATACTTAATATTTAAATGTTGGGAATATTTGTGAATAAAATAACAGCTACTACTGAAAGGATCTACTGCACAATTTCAAAATTGTATTTTTGAATCATGATGTGGTAGCCTTCTTATTCTCCTATTTTACTTAATAAATTGCACCATTTTTTGAGGGTGAAATGTTTGGTGAAAGATAACAAAACGTGCCACAGAAGAAACAAATCCTAAACTACCTCAGCACAGCAGCTGAATCAAGAGCTGAAGCAGAAAGCTGAAATTAGCCGGTGTAATGTCAATGCTGTGCCACACGCCGGCAGCAGAAGGGAGACTCGAAGGTGCAAAGATCCACTTTCACTGTAGGGAAATCCCTGTGTTCCTCACTATCTAACGTGTGGTGAAGCCAGAGTTTCAGCACACTAAGCTTTGAAGCACAAAACTGATGCCTTCTGTTCAATAAAAGAAAACGGCAGTCTTGTATTAGAAATGGCTAACTTAAACCTATCATTCTTGTGATCTGTAGTTTTAGTGTTGGCATTTTTATGGATTGACTGTTTTTGATGTTTTATTTTCTTTCTTTCTTCCCTGCTGTTTAGGTTTGGTCCATCACCAGTGCTGGAAAGACTGAGCTGCATGGCCAGGAATAACTCCATCTATGTGGTTGCAAATATGGGAGACAAGAAGTCGTGTAATTCCAGTGATTCAAGGTGCCCAAGCGATGGTCACTATCAGTACAACACCAGTGTCGTCTTTGACTCAGAAGAGAAACTGGTGTCTCGTTATCACAAGGTAAGAGGATTTTAGAAAGTTCAGGAAGTGCATGATCCTCATGTGATTAAAGACATGAACCAGAGGCTGCTTCCCAGGCTTAAATGTATTTATACATAGAGTCATTATATAGCAGGTGTCTGAGGGCAGGTTAAAACTACTGCCTTAAGATGTCTTCATTCCTGCTATCCTGAAATTAATAGCAATTAATTAAATCAAATTAATTAAAACTCAAAAAGCCCTCTATTTTTACCGCTTCTCAGTATGAAATGAAACATGAGATATTAGAACATTAATGTCCTAAACTCTTGCTAACTAAATACAAATCCCCTTCACTGACATAAATCAGAACCATGGATATTTGTGCTTGACTCCTCTTGCAGTGGTCTGAATTTTCCATTTTGAAATTAAGATACAGCATCTTCACAGAGCATATTCTCCATTGCATGTATTTAAGTGAATGGGTATTATATTCAATATTATTCTGATTTAAATGTTTTGATTTATTTTCTAATCCTTTTTTTTTTCTCGCTTCCTTCCTTTCAACAAACAGTATAATCTTTTTTTGTGACAGAGAAACAGTTTAATTACCCCAAGGATCCAGAATTTGTGATTTTCAATACATCCTTTGGCTACTTTGGCATTTTCACTTGTGCAGACATAGTCTGTCATGACCCAGCTGTGGTCTTGGCAAGCAGACTTGAGGCTGACACCATTCTGTTCCCAACCACTTGGGGTAACACTCTCCCACTGTTGTCGGCGGTCCAGTTTTACTCAGCCTGGGCCATGGGAATGGGCGTCAACTTACTTTCAGCAAATACGTGCAACTCTTCTTTACACATGACAGGTAATTTGCTATTGGTTTAATTTATCTTGTTCCTCTGGGCAATGTTTATATCTATGTAGCGCAGTTGACCTGAGCAGAAATTCCCATCAGCTTTAGGCATGCATACCATGTCAACAGGATTAGGACAAGAGAATTTGTACAGATAACAAGGAGATCAAAACTCACAAATGGTCAAGTTGACTAGAACAGCTTTAGTTATTCGTTAATTGATAAGTCCTGAGATTTAATGCCTGTGATTCTTCATCTTCTGACCCTGACCTTGGTATTTATCGATGTTTTGTTCATGTGAAGGCCCAGCCTTTCTTTTCTCCACTAGGTGGAAACCTAACGCTGAGAAATGTTCTTGTCAGTCTCGCAAACTGCTTCTGGGCTGGAGACCTCGTGTCGAGTTTTCTTTGCAGGCTATGTATTCATTGTATATTTTTCCTGAACAGATGGTAGAAGTCATGCACAAGTTTCATAGACATGTGCCCATGAAGCGAGTGCAATTTACTAGTGCTGCTAAAAAGTAGCCCTAAACTTTGCCTTCCAAATAAAAGCAGATGTAGGCCATTCCTTTAGTTCTCAGTCATTTATGACCCTATGTCGTATAGCTCATATTCTTTATGCATAGGTTTTACAGATTATGACTTTAAAGATTTCTGTATTTATTCAAAGAGCTTGCATGAAGATGTGACTTTTAGTAATATGTTTTCCTTGCAGACTTTTTTTTTGTCGTGACAGTGTTTCCATTCATTTTAATCAGAAGTACTGATTTGTGATGCAGCTAAACTCAATGAGGAACTGTAGCTCCAGCCACTTAAATCATATATAATGACATATAATTATGAAGCTAATCTTGTAATTTACAATACAAGAAACATCAGAATTTAATCTGCCTTCCATTGATTGCAAAAAGTATTAGGTTAGGATTGTAGTCTGTGAAGTCTTAATTTAGTTTCAAAATAATCTGGTAAACATTAGAATAAAACTTGGCACATGTTTAATTAGTGAAGACTACTTATTTGTACCATACACTTTTTTTCAGATTAAAAGCTTTCTGGTGTTATATTTTTACAGGGAGTGGTATTTATGCCCCAGATGGTCCGAGAGCATATTATTAGAATACAGAAACAGAAGATGGTCACCTTTTGGTGACAGAACTGAGCTCACGACCATGTCTGTCTCCTGACTATCCTGCTGCTGGTGACAGGAATATGCCAGCAGGATCGAACAGCATCCATCAAACGGCCACTATTTCAGTGGGGTCCATTTACTGTGATCTCTTCTTCTTCACAGAGCTCACTGAACCCAAGGGAAATCGTGCCGTTTGTCAGTGTTGCCATCTGAGTTACAAGATGGCAGAGAAGCAGAAAGATGACACTTATGTTCTGGGTGCCTTTGATGGGCTACACGTTGTTGAAGGAGAGTATTATTTGCAGGTAAAGTTTTTCTGTTGTTATTTGGACAGTGTGAAGGCTGGAATATTCTCTTTGCAGACCATTTTCATTTGTCTCATTTTTGATTGAGGGGGTTCAAGAGGAGGCATTTTGTAGGCCGCTCTGAAAACATTTTTTTTCTTAAAGAATCATAGAACAGTCTTATTTGGAAAAGACCTCTAAGATCATCAAGTCCAACCATTAACACAGCACTGTCAATTCACCACTAAACCATGTCCCTCAGCATTTTGACTTCATTAGGGGTTGGTCTTGTTGATCCTGTTTCTCTGTCTGTGTTATAAATGCTGAAAGTCAAGACGCTGAGTTAATCCCATGGTAAATGCTTCAAGGAGGTTTCCATATATGTATACAAAAGGGAGAGAACATCATAGAACATCATAGAGTTCTCCCTGTCTTCATAGGCATGCTCTTGTCACAACAGAGAGCTGTTTCCTACTCAGTGGATTGTGCCATTGTGCTGATGTGATTCTCCAACATGCAGTTATATAACAAAATGAAGAAACTAAATACGGATATAACCTTTGTATTCCCATGGCTTGTCAGTGTATTGGTTATTCTAATTTCACTGTTAGGCTTTTTTAAACGTGCTATATCTTTAGAGTATTCTTACTAGAGTAGGCAAATAAGTATGACTCAAAATCAGCCAGAGCTGAAGTAACTTACGTAGGTCACAAACTACGTCTGTGACTAAATGCATATGTATTATGCATGAATGCACACATAACGTGTGCACACACAGACACAGTATTTTGCTGTGGTGCTGGCAAAGAACTGTCTTTTTCAAGTGCCACCCATGGATTCTCTTGGCCTAAATAAATGAGCAGATGTATTGGATAATTTCTTCATCGTGACAGCTTCTCTTATAGTCAAATCCAGCTCTTGATTGCCGAAAGCTTAGCAGTATTTTGCCTTTCTGTATCTTCCTCCCCGCAGATATGCACACTGCTCAAGTGCAAGGGCACTGACCTGAACACGTGTGGGCAGCCGGTGGAGACAGCTCACACCAAGTTTGAGATGTTCTCCCTCAGTGGCACCTTTGGCACCAACTAGGTCTTTCCAGAAGTCTTGTACAGCGGGGTGCAGCTGGTCCCTGGGGAGTTTGAGGTAATGGGAAACCCTTGTGAGTTCTCAGACCTGTAACACAAGCAGTCAAAAAGCCACTACAGGACACAGGAACAACGTGGGAGTTATCAGTGTCCTTTATTTCAGTAACTGACGTGAGTTCAAGGCAGCTTTATTTCTGCCCAATTTTACTGGTTGCCTTCATACAGCAGGTCCATTTTGCTGATTCCTTTCTTCCCTGTCCCCTCAAATCCCCTAGAAGAAGATCTTGCCCAAGACAGAGGTGTAGTTTTTCTCAGACTTCATGGTAGCTCACTTGGATCTGTCAACTAGGTCAACATTAATGGATATATTATTTTGTGTTTGTCATACAATAGTACTGCTTTGCTGATGTTTCTGTTCATTTTACTTTCCCATAATTAGGTGCTAACTGATGGATGTCTGATAAGTCAGACAAGTACATCAAAGCCAGTTTTGAGTGTAACACTGTTTGGGAGGTGGTATGGAAAGGACCCTCCACACACAGAGCAAGCTTCACCATGATTTCACTGCAGATCCTTTAAGATCTCATCTACTTGTTTCTGTAATGCTAATTAATCATAATGTTAACTAATGTTAATACCATAATTAAAATGACATTCTGTTTAAGTTGCTGTATCTAACAGCATAGTCATTGCACATTGATCTGTTTGCTTAATTCTGCAGCAAAGATAAATTACTCTGCTATGCAGTTCTGTATGTGTTGTTATATGATAGCGTTGCTTGTTGTAGGCTTGACCTTCACACTGGGGAGAATGGAAAAAATTCCTCTGACTTTAGTGGTGTAGGATTCAGGCAAGTAGCAGTGGGTTGTGGACCAATAACAACCAATTTTTAATTCTTTGAAAGTTTTAGTGAAGTATTAGAAGTCATTTCCACGATGCTGTTCCACTCCATCTCTGAACACACACTTCTCTAAACTAGAGATTAATAGAACCTTTGAAAGCCAGTGGTTGAACTTTTATCATTTACTTTGAAAAAAGCAAGCCTTGAAACACTGTTGATTCGAAATCAGTTAGTCCACTCAGTACACATCATGCCATGCCCCAACTTACAGTTGAAGGAGTCTACTTGAATCTTTCTAGCCACAGTTTTAGGGTGTGGAAAATTTCCTTTACTCAAAACTATTGTACTTGTTTCACCTTCTTCAAGCAGGCAGGTGGGGCCATATAAGAAATTCGCAGAATGAACTATTTTACAAGTGCATATCTGTCTCCTGGCGAAATGGTTGCTCATGCCAGTGTGAGGGAGAGTCAGGACTGTGCAGGCAGGTGTTGGGAATGGCTGGCAAACAGCTTGAACATGCTGAGTGCACTGGCACGTGCATGGGTGCAGGCCCCGCAGACTGTGTCTTCTAAGCAAGTGGGCTGGATTACTTTGTGTGGTGCGACCCTCTTTCAGACTGAAAAGGGGTAGATTTAGATTAGATATTAGGAAGAAATTCTTTCCTGTGAGGGTGGTGCGACACTGGAACAGGTTGCCTAGGGAAGTTGGGGCTGCCCCCTCCCTGGAAGGCCAGGTTGGATGGGACTTTGAGCAACCTGATCTAGTGGGAGGTGTCCTTGCTGCTTTGCAGTGATTGCATGGTTGAAATCTGAACCTGCGCACAGGCTTCTCCACAGTGAGATTAAGATAAGGAGCAGACTTCCATGCAGTCTCTCTTAGCACAAGAAAAGGAGCAGGACAGCAATCTGAAGATGGACTACCTCTGCAGCTAAGCTGATTTAGGGTCAAATCTCAACCTGTTTCACAACAGTAAGTCCCCAGATAACGGCTGTCCTCATGCAGTAGCAGAGACAGGGGAGAGTGCAGTAGAGGAGTGAGGAGGGTGGACTGGGAGGATGGAAGTGTGAAAAGTAAAGGGAGTTCCAGGATAAATTTCCTCTTACATTGCCCTCAGCCATGTATAGTCTGGACCGCTGTGGTTTTGTTGTTTTATTCGGTGGATTAGTTTGTATAACTGCAGTTAGTTCCTGGGTGAGCTCCCAGCTCTGCAGGCAGTTGGCATTGGTGCCTGCTGGTACAGAGGCAGACATGGGTGCCTCCATCCCACCATGGTGCACAAACCCCTCTGTCCTGGCAGTGTGACTTTGCAGGGCAGTACACTTGTAACTTTTTCTGCCAGGGTAGTCGCCTTTCTGGACTTACTGTTGTCCCAGCTGTTGCTAAGCAAGCGAGTGTTTACTGCTTCCTCCTTCAGACTCCTGACTGTGGTCAGTGTGCCACAAGCCACATTTCATTTCGTAAGAAAAACAGGGGGAGGTGTCCTGGGACAGAGTTAATTTTCGCCAGAAGCTGGGAGGGGACACAGCCAGGGTAGCTGACCCAAACTAGCCAAGGGGATATTCCATACCATATGACATCACACTCAGTGTATAAACCGGGGGTGTTGGCGGGGGGAGGAGAGGATCGTGGCTGGGGAACAGGCTGGGCATCGGTTTCCGGGTGGTGAGCAATTGCATTGTGCATCACTCGCTTTGTATATTCTTTTATTAGTATTACTGTTATTATTATTTCTTCTCTTCTTGCATTGTCCTATTAAACTGTCCTTATTTCAGCCCATGAATTTTACCTTTTTCTTCTGATTCTCCACCCCATCCCATCGGGGGGCGCGGGGGAGGCAGGTGAGTGAGCGGACTTAATGGCCAGCTGGGCCTAAACCACAACATGGGGGGAAAAGGCTTCCAAGCTACATTACTTCAATTATCACTGAAATTTCTATTGCAGCCTTTTAAAGGCTCATATTTAAGTCTCCTGAATGAGCATGCTGTATCTAGCAATGTATGTAGAAAAGTACTTAGAGATGAATGTTATCAGATGCAAATCAGTGTTCCTAATAGTTGAAACCCTCGGGCAGTGCTGCTCTTGCAATGAACTCTCTGGTGTTTTCGTCCACCCACATTTCTTGTCTTTTCTGAGACAGCTCCACAATGACAGTCTGCTTTAGCTGAAGGCATACAGCCTGCTCTGCTTCCCACTGTTCAGAAAAACCTTTTCCAAATAAGAATACTGCAACTATTAGAAAGTCAAAAAATAGAAAACATCATAGTGAAAAATGCATTTGAACTGAATTGAAGTAAAAGATTAAAAATTAAGGCCTCTCAGTACATAGCATGTTCACTGCACCTGGTGAACTAGCCTGCCCTTCTGCTTCAGGCTATGAGGTACACAGTTAATGGTGGATTACCTGCTAGATTTCAGAGGAAAACATTCCCTCCAGATGCATATTTTTCAGGGGAAGGCTGTTGGAAAGTGATGGTAAACAGAAGTGACTGGGAGAGCCACTGGAATAAATGTAAGGGACAGTCCTGTTGCTGGCATGTTGAGATGCTAATGTAATGACTTTGGTCTAAAGAAACTCAGGGAAGCAAGCTGCACATAGTGGCACATAGCACAGTAATTGGGGAATATAAAGATGCTAGAATAAAGCAGTGTTTAAGACCCTCAGTTCTGCTACTCAGACTTCACAGAAGACTAGCTCCAGGGGTGGCACATCCACCTTTCACCTGGCTATCAGAGTTGCGCCAACATAGATAGCAAAAGTCTATTGCAATCAATAGCAAAGAAAAATATTACAACAAAAAAGTGGACTGTCCTTTCTAGCCATGTGTTTAATGGGCTATTATTATATTGGCACAATTAGTCTTGGCATTGCCCAGTTTTTTAGTCTCATTGAGTTGACATCCTTACTGTGTACTGTAATCCCTTCCATATGTCACCAGCAATGTTTGATTCCACCTTCAAAGTTAAACTTTGTCCCTCTTGTCTTTTCTATGCGTACTTCTTTTGTACCGTTTGTTTCTGACTCAGAGCAGGGATGTGGCCGTTCTGGTCTTTGATGAGATTTCCCAAAATTTGGCTTGTTTTCCTGCTGTGACCTGAGCCTGCCTGGAGCTCTGTTACTACAGCAATGCCACGCCTGAATCATTTGTATATCTGGCAAGTGACATGTTTCTTCAGCTGCAGCACAGTAGTGACTTCTCTGTCAGTTGAGCAGAACTGCTCAATGCTGGCAGCTCTCTTGCCTTTGATGTTGTGAGACTTTCTGAGCAGGGGGATTGTGTCTCCTGGTGTTCAGCTTTCTGCCACTCTGGGGAATTCCCAGGCCAGGTTTTGTGCAAGACTTTCCCTTTTAAAGACCCCTATCTTCACTTGCCCCCATCCTTCTCTTGAGCAGCTTCCAGACACCAGTCTTCCTAAGCCTCTGCCATGCTTTTGGTGTTGTCTGCTCTGGAGGCCTGTGCCCGACAGTTACATCTCAGCCACCTATGAGCAACATGTGGTCTTTTTCAAGACATTTAGAGTAGAGTAGCCTCGACTATTTCAGTAGGAAGGGACCTACACCAATCATCTAGTCCAACTGCCTGACCAAGTCAGGACTGACCAAGTTCAAGCATGTTATTAAGGGCCATTAACCATTCTATGATATGATTCTATGAAGAATGTATTCCTTGGTTCCTTAGAGTGGTAAATATGATTAGCCAGGTTATGTTCCTTTACCCTCACAAACATACCACAGGTTCTAACAAAGGGGGAGTTTTATGAAGCACCTGAAACCATAGTAGTAATATGCTATTTCCAAAATACTATGCAAGAATTTCTTTCCAGAAGAAAAACAACTTTGTATGAGTATATTCAAATTAGCTATTCTGAAAAAATTGCTTTTCATCACAAAAATAGTAGAAAAATCTATGTTGTTTAATTCGCTCTAGAAAAACAAGTATGTTAGCGTGAGGGAGAGAGATCAGCAGAGCTCAAGGGTTAGTTTATATTGCGGTATGAGCCCAGGAGGGAGGACACTCCTAGGGCTCCTGCTACAACTAGAGTAAGCCATTGACTAAAGGCAAGAGGCACAGCAGGACCACATGTCTCATAAGCACAGATGAATCAACTGCACTCTGAAGCGTGAGGGCTGCACTTCACACAGTGGTCTGCCTTCATCGCTGGCTGCACTTTTAGCTGATGGCAGCCACGCACAGTAAAGTTACATGGAGTAATGTGCCCCAACCAGGGGAGTCTGGGCGCGCCTCGAGATGGGTTTGGAAGCCTGGAGCGGGCTGTACAAACCAAGTGTGCAAGTGCTCCTCCACAGAGCCTCTTGTAGATCAGCACAGCTTCTGACATGCTCTCTTAAGCCTTTTGTTCACCTTTTATTGACAGGATTTTGAACTGGAAACAAGATCCACTTCCTAGAAATGTTTCTTTGACTTCTTACTGTAAGAGAATGTCCTGACTGTTGGCAGAACTATACTGTACCTTCCCAGATTGTGCAATTGAAGATCATTTCCAAAGCAAACTTACTAGTCTTTACGCCTCCTCCTTCTGTCTGCTTTATATTCCCCATGCCTGATCCAGGAGCTGCGAGACACCAGCCATGCTCTCTTCCCAGCCTCTCCTGCACGCTGCAGTGTTTGCACTCACAGTCCTTCAGGCCCTTGCCTCCGACACCTTCATTGCAGCTGTCTATGAGCATGCCGTCATCCTGCCAGATGCCGCTGATGAGCCCGTTTCTCCCAATGATGCTTTGGCCCTGATGAACAAAAACATGGATGTCTTGGAAGGGGCCATCCAGGAAGCTGCCCAGCAGGTACTAGGTGTATTGGGAGCATTGTTAATTAGTGTTTTCTGCTCCTGCTGACCCCCCTGATTATCTGCTGATGAGTGAAATCTTAATGGGTCTTGTGTCAGGGCGCCCACATCATTGTGACTCCTGAAGACGGCATTTATGGCTGGCGTTTCACAAGAGAAACCATCTACCCCTACCTGGAGGACATCCCTGATCCAGCAGTGAACTGGATTCCCTGCACTGACCCCACAAGGTGATTCTTCTGCGGTGATTTTTGTGTTTTTAAACTAACCATTTAGAGAGTCATGAGCTGCTCCCAATAAATACCTGAGAATTGCTAATGCTTTTGACATGAGCATAAGTTTCAATTGAATTTGCATATGAATGTACATTACATGATAAAATATATAGCATGTCCATGACTAAATGACCAGAGACATCTCTAAAAAAAAATGGGTTTTGCCTTACACACTTTAAAGAGAAATTCAAACAGTATACAGAATTTGGGTTCCTCAGTGTAATGAAAACATTTTTTTTTTGCATTTGAAAAAGCTTTGATGCCCAAATATGTTACTCCTCATTCTGCTTTCAATTTTCTCACATTATTTTGCATAGAAACGATTGGAAATTCTTCACACTAGTTTTTTGTTGTTTTGTTGGTTTCTTTGGTTTTTTATAAATGCTGTCTTCAAATAAAAGCACACATACAATTTTTGTGGACAGCCAAGAACTAGTTTCTGAGAATATAACAGAGGAAATGAGGTCAGTAAGCAAATTCCAAACCTCTCAGTGATACAAACCCAGAAAGTTTTAACCTTAGTTTTTCACAGTTAATATAAGATAAATCCAAATTGTTAGAGACTCTGTGCTGTAGAACATGATCTGTCATTCAAGCATCATGTTCCAACTGGACTCTGACAACCTATAGATGAGTGCTGGACTTCTTCATACAGCACGCTATAAGCACTCAGCCATGGAACTACAGCTGTGGTCTGCCTTTTTCACCATGGCTGTCTGCACCTGCTTGATGTTGAGGTGCTTAGACCATAATATTACATCTGTGAGGATGCAATTCATCAATGGTCCTGAGAGGAAGATTCACAATGGGGGCAAGTGCAGGATGTGCAACTTTTTACTGAGACACGAGTAGCTGAAATATATGAGTCTTTCAACGAGTGTGGGCTGTGGGGTGGCAGTGTGTCTAAGCAGGTCTTTATTCCAGTCCTTCATACAGTGAGGTTTTGTGAAGGTGATCTGTGTGTCCCTTCACTGCCCCAGATCAGGTTTTTCATTAGCTCCTTGTGGGCATATAATGCCTGCTATCATTCTGGCATGCCCTGTTCCTTGGTGCTACCTACATATTTTGCATGGTGGTCCTCCTGTATGGCCCACACACACCTTGCAAAGCCATATGCATTGGCACATTACAGAGGGTAACATCTGCTCTCTTCTGGCCTATGGGTGCAAGTTTATGACACATGGCCTGTCACATCTTGAAAGGAATATCCCACTGCTGTTCATGTCATGGCTAGAGGACTGTGTGTTCCTGTGCATGGGAGAAGACTAATTGCTTTGACCACATCAGCTGAACTATTCCACAGCTCAACTCTGCTTGGTGTGTTGAGGGCCCAGAGCTACAGTCCTCAGCTGCTGCTATGCCAGACACTAAGATATTCTGTGTGACACCAAGCTTGTCCCTTCCTTTGCCCTGCAATTCCTCCCCTGCTCTTTCCCAGCCCCAGGGTTACCTGCTTGCTGCAGAGCATGTTCTGGCTGCTGAGGGGTGCTAGCTAGCAGGCAGGCCCAGGGCCACATGTCCCTCTAGACACTGATAGGGCTCCAGGAGCTGCCTCAAGTTGTGGGAAGCATCCTGAGGGAGTGTCGCAGCCACCCTTTTTATCTGCCTGTCCTGCCATGACTGCAGAATAGGAGGTGCTGCCGACATGCCCTCAGCACTCCAGTGATGGACACCACTGACAGCACAGATTTTGTTAGTCTTTTTTTATAAAATGCACTAGATTTGCTCCAGCTCCAGTGCAGGAACGACTCAGCTGCATGGCCAGGAATAACTCCATCTATGTGGTTGCAAACATCGGGGACAAGAAGCCATGTAACTCCAGTGATCCCGGCTGCCCCAGCGATGGTCGCTATCAGTACAACACCGATGTCGTCTTTGACTCAGAAGGGAAACTGGTAGCTCGTTACCACAAGGTAAAGTGGCCTTAGAAACTTAGTAGTTAATTTTTCACAACTTCCAAAACATCTCAATTTGGCAAGAGATTAAATGCCAGTCATTGTTCCATGGCAGATTTTTGGTTCTGTTTATAATTTAAAAGAATATCTCTGTTGCTGTTAAGTGTTGACTCCAAATTTCCATTTGCTGTCATGTTTTTCAAAACAGACTAGAAAGAAAAGTGATTCCTCAGGTCCAATTTACTGGCATGTGTTTTTGGTTGAATTCTGCAGTTCATCAGCTCCCTATTACTAGAAACCCTGCTACTTGAGCAGCTTTACTTTTCAATGCCTGCTCTTCACCAGATTACCCCTTCACATTCCAGGATTTTAAAATATTCACCTGCATCTTATCTTACATGAATAGTCTGGTTTAAAGAACATTATTTTTTTTCCTGATGATGTTTCAGCACAGTTTTTGCATAATGGGAATTATCTGGACAAAATCTGAGTGTAAAAAGAGATGAGGGCATCAAAACATTTGCACCCAATGAAAGTATCTTCTTTCAGTTTTATGTGCCTACCTGCAAGGTTCATCAAAGTTTGAAGGGTCACCTGCAGGTCATGTCGATGTGGCTAGGCTGATGTTGGTTGTTTATTTAATGCACTTTGGGCCCAGCGTTTCACCCGGTTCTTCAGAGATTATGCCAAGACACTTGTTTGTGAGCAAACTGGGTGAGGTGGACACTGATTATGCAGAGGCTGGTCACCCATGTGCCAGCCTGGCGTGGCCCAGGCACCGAGTTACAAGTTCAGTAAACTTGTACCTCTTTTCTGGCTCAGTGGCGTGTATTTTTTGTCCAGGCCACCTAGAGATTAAAGGACTCTTTTTAGTAAAGGAGAATATGAAGAATGAAAACATTGGAAAGCTGAGGATGTTGCAAATCTGGATTTTTCTGTTGTCTGAGACCATCTGCATTTCCCCCATCACCACCACCTCTGTTTTCTTCTCTGCTCTGCATTCTCCCTGTACTGTCTTGTGCTTCCTGCTGGTGCTGTGTGCTCCAAGTCCTTCTGTGCACCTCCACACCAAGGTCACCAGTCCTGTGTCTTGGCATCAGATCCTCCATGCTCTTCTTCCTTTATTATTTTTCTTCTGAGTGTCTTTTGGCTCACAAGAATTCTAATCTCTGTGGGGAGCGTGGAGAGATTATTTCTGTGGGAGTTGCAGGTGGCTGGCACCAACAGACCGGCAGATAGCCAGTTGCTTTTCTAGATGCCAGGGCAATATGTGTCTCCCCTTATCCACCTTTTGGGCACTATGGTGATTGTACAATTTTAGTGTGACTTCCTACATGTGAAGGCTTCAAACACAGGTCAAAAACTTCTCTAGTCACTCTGAATAATTTTAGGGAATGACTCCACGATATTGCAGTAAGTGTCTTTAACCGGTTTCTCTTTTTACCTTCCCCTACAGTATAATCTTTTTATGTCAGAAACTCAGTTTAATTACCCAAAAGAGGCAGAAGCCGTCACCTTTGAGACTCCCTTTGGGAAGTTTGGTATTTTCACTTGCTTTGACATCCTTTTCCGTGAGCCTGCTGTGGTCCTGGTGAGCGAGTTGCAGGTGGACACTGTGCTCTTCCCAACAGCTTGGATGAACGTCCTGCCATTTCTGACTGCAGTTGAGTTTCACTCTGCCTGGGCTATGGGCATGGGTGTCAATTTGCTTTCAGCAAATACTCACAACATCGGCTTGGCAATGACAGGTAATTAATTCTCACTCTGGCTGAAAAGTTGTTATAACCATGAATCTTTACTCCTTCTGAAAGGTGATGTTGCAGAGGAATGTAATGTATTTATAAAATAATAAATACACTATAATACATAAGGATGTCTCAATTAGTAGATGATCCTTTCACATAAGCTAGCCAAGAATAAAGGAATTCTCAAGCAACTCTGTTGCACAGAGGAGAAAAGAGAACTGAGGAGGCCGCAAACGCAGCCATAAGGTAACGTCTGCCTTTTGGCTGTACTGGGCAGACCTTGCTCAGGGAAATAAATGCTGTTCTTTGCCAGAGCATGATCTCTGTGTACTGAGTTGCTAATAGTCACCTTTGGTGAGACTAAAATTTCTATAATATTGATAAAATAGTGGATAAGTGAGCAGTAGGGACAATTCAAAGGATAATATGAAATTTTTTTATTCTTTTTGGACTCAGGGAGCGGTATTTATGCACCAGACGGAGCCAGAACATACTACTACAATATGAAAACTGAGGATGGTCACCTTCTCATTGCTGAACTAGATTCACACCCTCGCCTTTCTCCTGCCTCCGCATGTGCTGTCAACTGGAGCTCATATGCTTCGAGCGCTAAAAGATTCTCACCAAATGACCCTGATTTTGAAGGACTCATCTTCCATGACCGGTTCACTTTCACTGAGCTCACTAAGCCTGAAGGCAATCTCACCGTTTGCCAGAAGGACCTCTGCTGCCACTTGAGCTACAAGATGGCAGGGAAACGAGAAGATGAAGCGTATGTGCTAGGTGCTTTTGATGGGCTTCATGTTGTTGAAGGACAATACTATCTGCAGGTAATGATTCTTTGCAGGGAGAGTACATATTTTAGGAAGCTTCTTTACAAGGAGAAACCTGCAGTTCTGTAGGGGAAAAATACAGTGACTTTCTTGTGTGCTGGGTTCTTGGTGTCCTATTTATTAGCAATGGGAAGTAGTTGCTAAAATGCCCAAGCCTGCTTACCTTTAAATCCAACAAATGCAGTGGAGAGGTCTCTAATCCTCTTTTAAGTTCCCAGATTGTGCTCACTAATTTTTTGGCATGCAATATTGGCTAAATTTAGGTCCTCTTTTGTGACTATCTGCAGTAAGTGTTCTGAATCTCTTCTGTAATCTTCATCAAACAGTTGCTGTTAAAAAATCAGTTGATCATTATCTATCTTTATGAGACAATCTGATAATTTAGAGCCACAGATATGTTAATTTTTTGTCATTACTCAAATCATAGCAATGACGTTCACTGAAATGGCATATGACTTTTACTGGAAATGTCCATTCTTCCTCTCTTTTAATCAAATGTTTGGGAAGATAGTGAATTACGTTCTGGTTGAATTTCCTTAAAGCCATATTAGAAAACCTTCTTTGCCTTCATAATTAAGATGCTGTGTCAGCAGTTTATTCTTTTTTTAGTTAGTTACTTTTGTCTGTCAGCATGGCCTTTGCATATTGGCTGGTACAGACTCCAGGATATGGGAGGAGGTCCCAGCTAGCAAACAGATCATTTAATACATTTAAGAAGGTAACTTGAATAAAGTCAGTTCTTGGTGAGCTTGCTTAGAAAATTTATTTCAGTGATTGTGGAAGCTTCCAGATGGTCTCTACCATCCAGAGAAAACAGGAATTTCTACTCTTCCTTTTTCCTTCAGTATTTTTTCATTTCCTCAGTATATACTGAGAGAATTTTAATCTTTATTTCTCTGCTTATTTGCATTTCAACACAAAACCGTATTTGCTGATGAATAATACTTCCGATGTTTGCAAATATGCTTCTTCTGTCCCTCAATATCTGACACAAATAGAAAAACTCCTCCATCGCCTGTCAGCAAAATCATCCAACATCCTTTGAATCTTCACAGGAGTGCCATCCCTATTTCATATTTTTTTATGATGCCCATAAACTTTTATCAGCTGGATAATTAACTCTAAGGACAAAAGGAAAACATTGCCATTCCTACTTTCCTCCAGGTGCTGCAACTGCTAATACAAAACTGTAACAGAGGATGCTAACTTCATTCACCCTGACATATATTTACCAGGGGTTGGATGAAGAACATCAAATTCAGATTTCCCATGGTCTACCAGGCTATCTAAGGAATTGTCATTAGCAACATGCACAAATACCAGAAAGAGGACCTGTGTGTACAGTTGCGCAATGAACCCATGAGGAGGACTTTGTTTCATTTGCCAAAAATGTCCATTCACAAACTTATCTTACTAAGACATGTGGGAAAGGAAACTTCCAACAAAAGATCTGGCAATTGGAAGAATTAGCGGAAGTGACAGGATTGGGCTTCAGGGACGAAATAAGGTGCTCTGGCAGCACTTAGGTCAGAAATGGGTTATTTCTAACTACTGAGGCATTGCAGGTTTAGAATACTCCCAATCAGATCAAGGGGTAAAAAGAATAAACTACGACTAAAGAGGAGTTGCATAAAGATTATGAAAAAGATCCTGTGACAGACACCTGCTCTGACACACTCTAGCTTTGATGACACAAGGCTTTCCTACCAGAGTGTTTCCATCTTGCTAAATATGTTGTTTTCTTCTCCTCCCTGCAGATATGCACACTGCTCAAGTGCAAGGGCACAGACCTGAATACGTGTGGGCAGCCGGTGGAGACAGCTCACACCAAGTTTGAGATGTTCTCCCTCAGTGGCACCTTTGGCACCAACTATGTCTTTCCAGAAGTTTTGTACAGTGGAGTGCAGCTGGCCCCTGGGGAGTTTGAGGTAATGGGGCACCCTGGAGCTGTGTTGTGCTAGGTTCTCTGCAGAATAGTAATGGAATAAACTGTCTCAAAACAGTCAAAGTGAACTTGCTCATAGTGAATAATCAGATCTATTAAATACCTATTAATGAAGTCACTAGTTTCAATTAGAGGTATGATCTGATGTATCTTCTTCCTGTTTTGTCACATCTTTCTGAGCTCTTAGCCTGTTCATGTGGGTACTCCTCTAATCATGTCCTTGTCTTACTTTTTTCAATCAGGTATTGAATGACGGGCGCTTGATAAGTAAGACAAGACCAACAAAACCAGTTGTCACTGTGATGCTTTTTGGACGGTGGTATGAAAAGGATCATCTGAAACCAGACCCACAACCACCAGCCTTCCCATAACTGAAGCTGTACACTATTAACCTTATGTCCAAATGAGATACAGCATCCTCTGCTATGATAAACGAGTGGAAGAAGCACTTGAGGCTGTGGTCTAATGGTCTAGTGGTTAGGGAGATGATGGGATAAAGGTTGAACTTGATGATCCTGGGGATCCTTTCCAACCATAGTGATTCTATGATTCTATAATAATCACAACTATGTTACTTATTTCCAGTTGCACAAACTTATCAATGATGTGCTTTCTTTAGTAATAATGCAGCAATATTGTTTTATTGCTACTGTTTATTGAGATGTATCTATTTCTATATCATAAGATTACTAATCTTCTATTAGTGCAAAACAGCAGTTATGTTTCTCTGTTTTCTGGATTTTTATTTTTCTAGTCCTCAGAAAATCTGTATTGTGGGCTAGAAGATATATTCTTATTAAAATAGCATTGCATATATTATAATTGCAGATTATTATGAGATCAATAAATAAAACAGTGAAAGATGTGATTCATGGCAGCTCTATATAGAAAAGCTCAATAATGCTTTGTCTCTGATATATAACTTCTTATGCTGACCTATGCAAGTCTGCTCTTTTACCTCAATTACACATTTCCTATTTGTGTAGCTTTGGTTTCATTGCCTTTATGCCATTGGTGCACATTGTGTGGCAAATGGCAAATGGTACATCATGGAGGCTGAGCTAGAAGTCTAATCAAGGGGCCAACTCTGAAACAAAACCTGCCACTGTTTCCTGGTCAGAACTCAACAAAGATCATAATTTCTTTGAAATCTGTGTTGAATCAAAACTTGGAATTGAAACCTCAAAATATTCTGCTTGCCAGTTCTGAACAACAGCTTGTCAACACCTGCTGGCTGCACTGGATGCTTCTCAGTGCTGGAACTATTTGCACGCAGTAAAGAGGTCACCAAACAATCTGGTATCATATAGCACCTCCTATACAGCATATTCTCTGTTCCTTTCTGGTCATATAACACCAACATATATGAAATAAGCCTTGTTCTTTGTGCCTTTATAATAGTGCTGGGTGTTGCTGCCCTGCAAATTCATTTACTGTAGGAATTAAGTGGTTTAGATTTCTACTTAAGACCAGCTACTGCTGGTGAGAAGGCATTGTTCACATCTGTGGTTCCTCTTCTCCCCCAGCAACCTGTGCTTTTTTGCTGCTGCTGGAACCTAGTGACCTTCCTTCAGCATGTCAGTGTATAAAGATGTACATGTTCTGTGGCTGTGTCTTTAAGAATGGTAAGAGACCTCTATTAATCTAATTTCTCTTTTTTTCCCCACACTGGCACTGTTCCTGGTCTCAGCATCATGATCTCAAGATCCTCAGTCCCATATATTTCAGTTATGGAGCTGGTAAGAAGCTGGGAGTGCAAACACTACCCAAACTCCAGCACTAATTATCACTGCTGTGCACCATATGACCTTTTCTGTTTCCAAATGTAAAATAGAAACTCACATGTGACACAACACCGTGTCATGCTTAACATAATTACACGCTTATCAAAAGCCCCAGATAATGTACTCTGACTCATGGAAGCTCAGGATCAGTGCTGCCAGAGCCACGCTCTCTGAAACCCTTGTTCACTGTTGGAGTCAGTTACTGTCTGAGCACAGACTGATCTCAGTCCAGCAAAGGATTATCCAGTGCCATCTTCTTCCCACGGGTACAAATTCAGTGCAGACACTGTACTTGTCCCCCAGGAACCTGGTAGGTGATTCTGCAACTCTCTCCTGGGGAAAAGATCTGTATTAGGGACCTGGGGGTCCTGGTGGACAGCAGGATGACCATGAGCCAGCAATGTGCCCTTGTGGCCAAGAAGGCCAATGGCATCCTGGGGTGTATTAGAAAGGGGGTGGTTAGTAGGTCAAGAGAGGTTCTCCTTCCCCTCTATGCTGCCTTGGTGAGGCCACATCTGGAGTATTGTGTCCAGTTCTGGGCCCCCCAGTTCAAGAAGGACAGGGAACTGCTTGAGAGAGTCCAGCGCAGAGCCACAAAGATGATAAAGGGAGTGGAACATCTCCCTTATGAGGAAAGGCTGAGGGAGCTGGGTCGCTTTAGCTTGGAGAAGAGGAGACTGAGGGGTGACCTCACTAATGTTTATAAATATGTAAAGGGTGAGTGTCATGAGGATGGAGCCAGGCTCTTCTCAGTGACATCCAATGATAGGACAAGGGGCAATGGGTGTAAGCTGGAACATAGGAGGTTCCACATAAATGTGAGGAAGAATTTCTTCACAGTGAGGGTAACAGAACACTGGAACAGGCTGCCCAGAGAGGTTGTGGAGTCTCCTTCTCTGGAGACATTCAAAACCCACCTGGACATGTTCCTGTGTGACCTGACCTAGGTGTTCCTGCTCTGTCAGGGGGTTGGACTAGATGATCTTTTGAGGTCCCTTCCAATCCCTAACATTCTGTGATTCTGTGATTTAAAGGAGGCTATGTCACTCAAGTTCTCATCTTGCAAGGCAGAAGGGATTCAGCGAGAGCATGTGGGCCATCTCAGAGCTGAGAGGTGGTTCCTTCAGGTGTGTTCACTGCTGATACCCATCCTCTGGATAAGAGAATGTGTATGCAAGTAGTATATGATCCCAGCCCTGAATTTGGTGATTATCTTGAATTCAGGATTTGGTTCAAGGCTGTTGTTGTCTAATTTAGTTACATTTGTACATTGAGTATTTTCCTATAGACAACTGGCATAAGCCATCATGGCACTAAATTCTTTTTGCTACAAAGATTGTGTAACACTTATAACTGTGAAATGTGTTATTGTGTGAAGTGAGTCAAGCATACAGAGAGTAACCCTATGCATGTCTACCCATTATCCACATACTGACTCAGTCTGTATAAAGATAAAGGTGCCTGGAACCAGTGATAACAATAAACACTTCTTCCACAAAAGTACAGGAGAAAAACATTTTGTTACCTGACATCTGAGTCAGAACCAAAGAAGGTAAGAAACTTGGGCAACCAGATACAAGGGATTTTGGGGACCATGCAGCTTTAGCTTCAAGATTTCTGATGGGGTGATCTGTAGATGTAAGGAAGCAGGCTGCAATAGGCAAAATTTAGAAATTGTGGCTCCCATTCATGATGCTTTCCAATGGAGACCTTTGGGGACCTGAGATCTTCAGAGCTCAGTTACTGAGCAGTGTGCTGATGGGTTTGCTCAGACAAACAGACTGTCTGGCAACCCCCTGTGATGTGAAGCAGCCCCCAAAGGCCACACAACTCTGAACTGGTGCTGTGCTGAGCTGGGGAAGCACAGGTAGTGTCTGTATGGCAGCACTGAGCTCAGGGCAGGCCACCTGCCTCCTGCAGCCCTGCCTGCACCCCACACCCTCCACTGTGGGCAGGAATGTGTCCATTCTGGTCTTTGCTGAGATTTCCCAAACTCTGGCTTGTTTCCCTGCTATGACGTGGGTTTGCCTGTAGCTCCATTACTACAGCAATGCCACACCTGAATAATTTGTAAATCTGGCAAATGACATGTTTCTTCAGCTGCAGCACTGCCTTTGATGTGTTGTAAGACTTTCTGGGCAGGAGGATTGCATCTTCTGGTATTGGCTTTCTGCCACGCTGGAGAATTCCCAGGTTTTGTTCAAGAATTTCCCTTTTAAACCCCCCTGTCTTTGCTTGCCCCCATCCTCCTCTTGGGCAGCTTCCAGACACCAGACACGGGGCTTCCTAAACCTAGTGCCTCTGCCATGCTTTTAGTGCTGTCTGTTCTGGAGGCCCATGCCCTGGACAGCTACGTCACTGCTGCCTATGAGCAAAACATGGTCTTTTTAAAGACATTTAGAATAGAGTAGAGTAGAGTAGAGTAGAGTAGAGTAGAGTAGAGTAGGATAGGATAGGATAGGATAGGATAGGATAGGATAGGATAGGATAGGATAGGATAGGATAGGATAGGATAGGATAGGATAGGATAGGATAGGATAGGATAGGGAGGTGGTTATGAAGCACCTGAAATCATAGTAGTAATATGCTATTTCCAAAATACTATGCAAGAATTTCTTTCCAGAAGAAAACCAACTTTGTATGAGTATATTCAAATTAGCTATTCTGAAAAAATTGCTTTTCATCACAAAAATAGTAAAAAAATCTATGTTGTTTAATGCGCTGTAGAAAAACAAGTATGTTAGCGTGAGGGAGAGAGATCAGCAGAGCTCAAGGGTTAGTTTATATTGTGGTATGAGCCCAGGAGGGAGGACACTCTTAGGGCTCCTGCTACAACTAGAGTAAGCCATTGACTAAAGGCAAGAGGCACGGCAGGACCACATGTCTCATAAGCACAGATGAATCAACTGCACTCTGAAGCGTGAGGGCTGCACTTCACACAGTGGTCTGCCTTCATCGCTGGCTGCACTTTTAGCTGATGGCAGCCACGCACAGTAAAGTTACATGGAGTAGTGTGCCCCAACCAGGGGAGTCTGGGCGCGCCTTGAGATGGGTTTGGAAGCCTGGAGAGGGCTGTACAAACCAAGTGTGCAAGTGCTCCTCCACAGAGCCCCTTGTAGATCAGCACAGCTTCTGACATGCTCTCTTAAGCCTTTTGTTCACCTTTTATTGACAGGATTTTGAACTGGAAACAAGATCCACTTCCTAGAAATGTTTCTTTGACTTCTTACTGTAAGAGAATGTTCTGACTGTTGGCAGAACTATACTGTACCTTCCCAGATTGTGCAATTGAAGATCATTTCCAAAGCAAACTTACTAGTCTTTACGCCTCCTCCTTCTGTCTGCTTTATATTCCCCATGCCTGATCCAGGAGCTGCGAGGCACCAGCCATGCTCTCTTCCCAGCCTCTCCTGCACACTGCGGTGTTTGCACTCGCAGTCCTTCAGGCCCTTGCCTCCGACACCTTCATTGCAGCTGTCTATGAGCATGCCGTCATCCTGCCAGATGCCGCTGATGAGCCCGTTTCTCCCAATGATGCTTTGGCCCTGATGAACAAAAACATGGATGTCTTGGAAGGGGCCATCCAGGAAGCTGCCCAGCAGGTACTAGGTGTATTGGGAGCATTGTTAATTAGTGTTTTCTGCTCCTGCTGACCCCCCTGATTATCTGCTGATGAGTGAAATCTTAACGGATCTTGTGTCAGGGCGCCCACATCATTGTGACTCCTGAAGACGGCATTTATGGCTGGCGTTTCACAAGAGAAACCATCTACCCCTACCTGGAGGACATCCCTGATCCAGCAGTGAACTGGATTCCCTGCACTGACCCCACAAGGTGATTCTTCTGCAGTGATTTGGCTTGGAGAAGAGGAGGCTGAGGGGGGATCTCCTCAATGCTTATAAATATCTCATGGGTGGGTGTCAGGAAGACAGGGTCAGACTGTTCTCAGTGGTGTCCAGTGACAGGACAAGGGGCAATGGGCACAAACTGGAACACAGGAGGTTCAATCTTAACATAAGAAAACACTTCTTTACTGTGAGGGTGACTGAGCACTGGAACAGGCTGCCCAGAGAGGTTGTGGAGTTTCTGTCTCTGGAGTCTCTCTCTATCTCTTTAAAACCCGTCTGTACTTGTTCCTGTGTGGTGTACTCTAGGATCCTGCTCTAGCAAGGGGGTTGGACTAGGTGATCTTCAGAGGCCTCTTCCAACCCCTATCAGTCTGTGGTTCTGTGATTCTGTGATTTATGTGTTTTCAAATTAATGCCTCATGGAGTCATGAGCTGCTCCCAAGAAATGCCTAAGAACTGGTATTTTTTTAAATCTATTTAAAACCCCAAGTACTGTAGAAATAAAACAATCAAAATAACTTTTAATTAAATGGTATTGGGACTATGCAAGGTAAAAAGCATTGAGATAGTCTCACTTTTAAAAATTACAAATGGAGAAAAATGAAAAAGTTTGGGGCAAATCATTATATTTTAAACATAAAAAACTTTATGACTTCAGAACAATTGTGAAAATCTTCTGTAAGTATAACCTAGTTTATTATCATGTCAGATGCATAGATTAGACAAGGTGATTCAGCTCATGTATCTGTGTGATTTCTAAATCAAATTGCACAAAATACTTCTATAGATCTGATCGACGTCCCTCTTAGAAATTCAGTTGCTTGCACAGCCTGCTGTTACACAGGGCTGCTCTGAACATGTCATCAGGGGACACCAAAAGGACCACGTTTGTTTCTAAGCTAAGCTTTTGTATTCTTCTGTTCTGAGGCTTTATGAAGCTAGGTTTCAGGAGTCCTCAGCTCTGTAAATGTTGTGGCCAGTTTTTACTGAAGGCTTATGGACAGCTGCCTTAAACAAAGTGAAGAGAGTCTTAAAAAAGGCTAAAATGGTCTTTTGAAATTGAGACTTACATCTGTCTGAAAATATATCTTTAAGTTATTTTAAGTTTATATCTGCATACTAATTTATTGTTTCCCTTGTTTTCTGAAGCTCTTCATATCTTTGTGTGTGAGTTAGCTGCAAATTATATCCATGCAGAAAATAATAACTAAGTCTTGTTATAGGCACAAGAAAAAAGTGCATAGGGAGAACATTTGTAAAAGCTAAGAAAAATCAGCAATTCAAAATTAAGCTACAAACAGAGGAGAAAATGAACAGAAACCCTGATTTGATCTATACCTTTATCTGCACCCTGGGATATGCAGTTAGTGGAACAGTAATTTTGAATGCATTTCTTCCATATCTAAACTTAAACTTGTAAATTTTTTATTTTTCTTTCACCAAAAATGCACTAGATTTGCTCCAGCTCCAGTGCAGGAGCGACTCAGCTGCATGGCCAGGAATAACTCCATCTATGTGGTTGCAAACATTGGGGACAAAAAGCCATGTAACTCCAGTGACCCCGGCTGCCCCAGCGATGGTCGCTATCAGTACAACACCGATGTCGTCTTTGACTCAGAAGGGAAACTGGTGGCTCGTTACCACAAGGTAAAGAGGTACTTCAGCATCACCCTGCAGTTGATTATCAGTATACTTTTCATCTCTCCAGCACTAATTTCACATGTTTTATACAATAATTTTACATAAATGTAGAGCGACATCCAATCCAGGATGATGATATGCAAGGATCTTATGGCGAGAAAGAAAAACAGGCAAGTGCATGGTCGATCAGGCATTACTCCCAGGAGCACCACAGCTGCAGAGTGTATGCCAGATACCAAACACCTAAGGGCTACATTTATGATAGTAAACAGGAAAGAAACAGTGACAGAGTTTTCCATATTCAGTAAATGGTCCTTGGCACAGTTTTAACCAAGCCAGAGAGCTAGGCACTGTTTCCAGGCGGCAGCTGGGGTGCAGCCACCCCATTTTGCAGGGGGAGAGGGTTGGCTGGATGGATGCAAACCTGCTGTGCCAGCCAGCACACGTATCTCAACCTCCAGCTTTGTCTTAAAGCATATCTCAGAGGCAAAAGTGGCTGTTTATAATCTTGCCTTTATTATATTTTCTAATATGCCATTTTCTTCACCTGCAGTACAACTTGTTTAGAAGAGAAACTCAGTTTAATTACCCAAAAGAGCCAGAAACCGTCACCTTTGAGACTCCCTTTGGGAAGTTTGGCATTTTCACTTGCTTTGACATCCTTTTCCATGAGCCTGCTGTGGTCCTGGTGAGCGAGTTGCAGGTGGACACTGTGCTCTTCCCAACAGCTTGGATGAACGTCCTGCCATTTCTGACTGCAGTTGAGTTTCACTCTGCCTGGGCTATGGGCATGGGTGTCAATTTGCTTTCAGCAAATACTCACAACATTGGCTTGGCAATGACAGGTGAGTTTCATTTGGGAAAGGGAAATTGTCTTCAGAGTACTGGATTCAGAAGGAGACAGGAATGTTTTAAAAATAGTGAAGTCTCTAGAAAATAGTGTTTCAATCAGACTAATAATATTATTGATGTTGTACTGAATGTAGTGAACAGTTTCAGGCAAGGAAACATTGAATGTTCTGGGAGAGGTAAAATTAGAAATTACATGACATTAAATTTTGATATTTCAAAAGTGATTTTTTTTTTTTTATGAAGCACAATTTCACTTAAATTTTCAGTCTCTCATTTAGAAGCAGCATTTTTTGTTTGAAATTCAATCATAAGTTAAATGGAAGAAAAAATGTTTTAAACAGAACTTAATAACACAAACCCAGTCGGAGGATTCCTTTTGAATATTGAATCAAAATATTTTCAAGTTTTTGTTGCTCCTGAAGAATTAGAGATATTTATATTTTGATTTCATCTAAATAGTTATTTACAGCCAAATTCTTTTCTGTAAACTGAAAAAAAAACATTGTTGTAGCTGCATCTGTAACTTTCCCCTGAAGCCAAGCCTGTCCTAAATAGTCTGAGCTGACTTTAGGCTATAGCCTTGGCTTTCCTTCCATGAAACGTAACTATCATGATTATTTCTTTCTTTGGCAAATATGCCACTCTTTGAGCTCTTCAAAAAAATGGGATGGTTGTGAGTCTAAATTGGTCTTCAAGGCTCAGAGTCAAGATCCAGCAAAGCACAAAATCTGTGAAGTTTAGATCCTGTTTAATCTGCGCAGTTTAGGTCATGTTTTTACACTATGATGAGTGTTTTAGCAGTTCTGTGCTATAAAATTCTTCCAAAATTCTTTGTAACGTGTTGGCTGAAAACAGCATCACTGAAAAATCCCACCGGTGTGCATGGGGGGTGGCTGCCCCCCTGCCAAACTGTGCTCTGGGGTACCAGCTGACAGAGGGCTGGTGGGTGTCCTTGACAGGCAGTGGGCTGTTCACACCGGAGGGACCTGCTGCCTACCATTACGACAGTGAGACAGAGAAGGGAAGTCTCCTGCTAGCAGAACTGAGCGCTCACCCCCGCCTTTCCCCAACCTACCCCCCCACCGTCAACTGGAGCTTGTATGCCGCAAGCATCAAGAAATTTCCAGGAAGAAAAGACACTTTTCTGGGAGCTGTCCGGCGGGATATATTCACTTTCAGTGAACTCAGGCGCAAAGCTGGAAATTACACAGTTTGCCAAGGAGACCTCTGCTGTCATTTGGTCTATCGGATGTCAAACAAGAGCAAAGATGAAGTTTATGTCCTGGGTGCATTTGATGGTCTTCATGGTTCTCTCATAAAATACCATTGGCAGGTAATTGATTTTATAAGGGTGAGTGTGGGTTATATATGCCTACATCCCAACCATCCCAAAACACTTCTCCATTCCTGCATGGTGAGAACTTTTCTTGCTGTCAAATCCAGCTCTTAGATTGCCGAAAGCTTAGCCGTATTTTGCCTTTCTGTATCTTCCTCCCCGCAGATATGCACACTGCTCAAGTGCAGGAGCACAGACCTGAACACATGTGGGCAGCCGGTGGAGACAGCTCACACCAAGTTTGAGAGGTTCTCCCTCAGTGGCACCTTTGGCACCAACTACGTCTTTCCAGAAGTTTTGTACAGTGGAGTGCAGCTGGCCCCTGGGGAGTTTGAGGTAATGGGGCACCCTGGAGCCATTTCACACAAGGTTTTCCAGGCCATGGTGGTGGAAACTGATATGGCAGCTAAGTCGCATCCAAGAACCACTTTCTTTGGTTCTGCAGATCATAACTCAAGAGTGCATTTAAATGGATGAATTGAATTATTCTTTACTGATGAGAACATATAAATGCTAAGACCAAGAATCTCTTCAATGTTTTCATTAGCAAAAATGCTTTCCCACTACAGGTCGCAAATCTATAAATTAATCTATAAATTAAATAAAGCTTTCAAGGAGCTGTTTTATACAGGTTTCTGCTGATGGGCGTTTTAGGAGACAAAGGAATCAAATACTCTGAGAAATTGTCCAAGCAAGAAAAATAACTAATGAGTATCATGCATAAAAGCAGAGATCCTATGCAGTTAAAAATGTTAAAAGGGATTTTGGAGGGGTTTGTAAGTTTTATTTTTTTAATTTGAAATATCTTAATCTATTTTTGCCAAAACAGGTTTTCATTCATAAACCTTAGATTACATTTATGTAAGATGGTAAATGAAATTTTAATTGATTTGTAAGAGATATTTAATAGCTTACAAGCGAAAATGAAGACAGTGAAAAAGACTCGAGAAGTTTTAGGGGAAGCAAGGGTAATTTTTTTGCAAGGCAGAGAATGAAAAAGCATTGCTCATCCTGCATATATATTTTCAATGGGACTTCTGTAAAAACAGACATATCAAAGGATTTATTGATATGCTAAAATATGATCATGGCCTAATTTAAAAAATTATTGCATTTTCTTAACAAATACATGCTTACTATTTGTCACAGAGGCTCTTAAAAAGTTGCACATGTTCACAGTCTATGAAAAACAGTGATTACAAACTGATCTGTAAAAAGTAACTAAAAACAGCAAAATATGGCCAGTAGCTTGAAATTCTTATATCTTGAAATTGTTTTGGGGTCTACAAATCAAAAAATATTGCAAATTACTGTCTTAGATATGCATATAACCTTCATCACCATGTATGAGTTACTAATGAAAATGCAACAAATCAGTTATTCTCACTCTCACCTTCTTGGGAGATGAGGAAAATTATCTTTTTTTTTCCCAAAGATGGAGCTGGAGGAAGTTTTAGAGACCTTCAGGTCCACGGAAATGCGGAAAGGCTTTGGCAGAGCCAAAATTCTGGTTTCTTTCATTCTCATGATTGTCTTTCTGAAGTGCTGCATCAAAATACTGAACATCTAAGGCCTAGCCTTTCTGTACCATGCAATATTGCTGCTCTGTGAGTGGAGCATTAGTATCATTCTTTCTCTTTTCAACTAGGTGCTACGTGACGGACGTTTGAAAAGTAAGCACTGCACATCAAAACCGCTTGTAACTGCGACACTTTTTGGAAGGCTTTATGAAAAGGACCTGCCCCATCTTCTACGAATCTCCCAACGGAACCCTTTAGCTGTTGCATAGTCAACATAGACAGGAGGGGAATTACCTACAGTCATCCACCTCCTCATGAGCCACAACAGTTATCCTGTATTATTCCTGTTCTACAATCTTGCCCTTCTGTTCAGCAGCCATGGCAGTTGGGTTTATTCAGAAGAAAGTGATGTGGTCACTCTGTCGTGTATACCTTTTTAAAAGTGCTTGAGCCAGTGCAATTATTTTTTTAGCATGAATCCTCTGTCACATGAAATCTTTAATAAGAAATTATTTTTTTCCCAAAGATGTCATGTAGATTGCCAGGTGAACACTAGAAAAAAGATTGATATTGAAATGTATGAAATGTGAAGTTTGCCAGTTTGCTGCAGGACAAATCTTCTCTGAGGAAGCCTTTCTGTCCCTTTTGCCCCTTCCTGTTTTTCAAACTGTGTAAGCACACAGTGTCCGTGTTTCTCAGCCTTACACACAAATCAATAGGGCCTCCCTAACGCTCAGTGGGCCTTGGCCCCATTCTGACCAAGGGACTACACAACGAAGAGAAAACCAGATTTGAAAGGGGTTTAGGCGCAGCCTTAGAGAGAGAAAGTGATCCCCTACAACCCACACAGGTGCTGAGTCTGGCTGAGCTCTGTAAAGCACCTTCAGTTCTGCCGTCCCTCAGCTTGCACCACGTTGTGCACAGCAGATGCGTGCTGGGTCTGATGCATTTCACATCAGGCTCACCACATAAACATATATACCAACCCTGGATATTTGGGAAATTTCTTCAAAACTGTGAAAACATAGGAAACAGGCAATGTTTTAGTACCTGAAATGCATTTTACCATGTAGTATGAGAAATAGGCATTATTTGGGACTTCTAGCAATGATACACAAAACTTGGCAGTCCTGGGCCTGATTTCTGTCTGTCATGTTCTGCACCAAACAGGCCTCATCCATGTCGGAGCGGTCCCTGTCTCAATGCTTATCCCATAGTCTTTTGCATCTACTGACTTCACATCACTTGCATACAGCCTGTATTGTGCTTAGCACTGAGCTGCCCTAAATGTGGCACATGAGAAACGTGCCATGGCTTCCCACCCCATGCACACCAACATGTGTTATCCACAAGTTGTAGAAATCACATGATTTCTATTTTCCAATGTGCTGATGCTACTTGGCACACAACTTTGGAGGATCCTTCCAGGACTTGTTTCATCCTGGAAATGAAACAGCTGAGCTCAGGGGAGGGACTGTACAGCTTGGGAGCAGTTATTCTAGAGAGGCAGTTAACCAGTTACACACTTACTTTCCTACCTGGTAGGTGGGAGTTAGAAAAGAGAGAATGTTATCTCATCCTTAGGAAAAAAAAAAAGGCCTCTCCTACATTTTCCTCATGGGGCAGAATTTGAGTTTCTGAAAGGAGTGTTTACTGACTCTGAGACAGATATGCCAGAGGAGAAGAATCTAATTAATTTATATGCAATTCACGTCAATGACTTCACCTCAAAAACTACTCCAGATGGTACCCTAATGAACCCCATCCTTTTCTGAGCTGGGAAAACCTGCTCTTCACACATCAATATTTCTTCCTTATACCTTGATGATGGCCAAAGCAAACAAGATGCACCTGTCCAGGGTGTCTCTGATCACATGGAGAGAAAAACAAGTCCTTAATAGATGTTATTGATGCAAGGCTTCAGATGAAGGTAGAAAAATACTGTGTTAAAATGAGCATGATCCAAACCTTATGGCTGACTTAAGTAAGACTGGTAACAACTTTAGGGAAACTTTAACTCTGAGTAAAACCTAATGTACGTTATTGAACATATTGAATTAAAGAAAGCAGACCTCAAACAAAAATAGAGTGGCAGAATCTTAATAACCCTTTTTTAAAGAGAGCAGGACATTACAGCCATGTCTTTGTATGCATATTTTAGTCATCGTAACCTCAAGTTATCCATTAAATAATGCGGAACAGCGAGCTGCAGTCAGAGATTGTGCAACTATTACAACCAGTAATACAATACTAAATGTTTATCCACAACTCATGTTATCATAGGTGAATTACTGGCAGTATGGGACACTGTTCCTAGGTACACAGAATCAGTGCAGATATAGTGAGTGACAGACAGAATGACCATGACCTGAGTTTGAATTGAAGAATTCATACATTTCTAATTAACCAAGAACCAAATTATAACCCCAGCTCATCCAGACAGTGTTTGCAATGTTACTGTCCACTGTTTCAGGGCAGGAAAGCTGAAAAAGAGAAATAAGTTTCACAGGTCAATAAAGACAGCAGCAACTATTATAAGGCTTACCACAGCTAATACAGGAATGCTTCGTACTATGAGATGTCATGGAGCCCAAAAGAGAAATTATTCCAGTATAACTTCTAAAAATTAACCTCTCGACACCATAGACAAACAGCAGCATCTCCTACTGAAGCCATAGATGAGCATTACATCATTACCCAGTGTTGTCTACCTATGGATCAGACACAGCTAGAAGTGATCAGTCTCCTGCAAAATTTAATAACATAAAACATTTTTTTAAAAAAATTGAGTACCTTAGAGAGAGTCCTCAAGATCAAGTTATGCCCTTTGTAAGAGAAATTTTTGAACATTTACTTCTAAATGAGTGTTAGGATTATAAGACATACTTGAAGTCATCAAAGTCAAATACATGGAAACCTTAAGGTCAGTTTTCATAGGATGGTTATTTTTCTGTTCTGCAACTCACCTTGCTGTGCTTTCCAGCCATTTGAGATTTCTTTCTGTACATTGAAAAAGGACAATTCAGTTACAGTTTTGGGTTTCTTTAAGGAAAAGACTTTTTTTTTCAGGCAAAACTTTCTAAGTAATTAATGTCAAATTTACGAATGGTTTTGGAAAGATCGCAACCTCATTCTGCAACATTTATGAAAATATAAGGCAAAATATAATAATTATAAGCAGTTTTAATGTGTTAGCATGTGCTCCATTAAGTTGAGGGAAGAGTACAGTGAACTTTAGGCCTATACCATTGCTAAATTACTTACAGTCTCTTTCAGATATACTCCCCCATACTTGTTAGAGATCTAAGTTTTCCATATAGCATTTATTAGTGTGCTGGCTAAGAGCTGCTATCTAATACCCAAAGCGCTCTCTATTCTTTTTTCATTTTGTCTCCACTAAGAGCCAGAAATCTTGACTTAATGTTCTTTTCATTGAGGCCAAATAAAGTCAAATGGGGGCAGTGAGTTTGCTATACTACTACTAAAATCAGTGGTGGTACATCAGTTGTTTACATCGTCTGATTGTGCATCTGTAGAGAGAGAGATGTTCTGCAGTTAGTTGTGAATTCAGTCATATTCTGTGCTTTTTTTTCAGTGTGCCCTGCATGGAGGGTATTACACCACTTGAGTGTGTTTGGTTGGGGTTGGAATTCATTGGCTCTGCCCAGGAGAGTTCCCAGAGACGGTAATTCATACAGGTCCCACCTCAACAGAGGTTAGGTGCACTTGCCCTGTAAAATCCCCAGTATCTTGGTTTGTCACCCAGCTGACAAACTGCACAAAAATTGATCAAAAATGTACAAACCTTTGTTTTCTCCCCATCCCCTACTTGGCTAGTAGTTATCTTCTCTAGTTGTCTCAAAGATGTTCTTACACTGAGTTGGTTGCAATAGCTAACCTAACCAAATTGCAAAAGCACATTATAATTCATTAATGGAAACTTTTTTGTTCAAGAGAAGAATTATGCTTGCCAAAGTAGAAATCGAATATATCTGACACGGAGATATAAAAGGGAAGATCAAGCTGTAAAAATGCAGCCATTAATGGACAGCGATGTACTTCCTGGTAGCTGGACTGAAAGGCAGAAAGCTTGGGCAGGTGTGGGTAAAAACACATGTGCTGCCTTTCATAACAGGTGTCATTTAACTATACCTCAGGAGTATCAGATGGCTGTATGTATAAGGACCAGAGCCATAAAAAAAAAAAAAAAAAAAAAGGTTAAGTTTGATAAATCACCATTACCTAGCAACAGGCTTAAGCACTCATTTTGTTGAAGACTTTCTGAGCCTATCTTTCATCTTACACTAGGTATTTTAGATTGTTTATTCATGTTAACATTAGCCTTTGCAGGGATTCTTCCAAGTACAGCATTAGACTAAACAAAAAATAGCCACAAAACCTCTTGCATTTGAGGGTCATGTAACAATGTAACCACTCTTGTGTTCTGCCAAGGGAGTCTTATAATGCCAGTTGTTTTCTGCGGAGTCTTTTCTTACAGATCATCTATCATTAAGGATGCGACCTATACTCCTCCTAGATTTGCGAAGACTCATCATTAGGTAACATCTTAATGTCTTAGAAATAGTTGCAATCACAGCACTTCCACGAAGCTAGGAGTAATTTTTATCCTATAATGAAGATGAGAAGATGAAGCGCAAAGAAACTGATGTTTACAGTAGACACTAATTCAGGCAGCTAATTTGAGATGTCAGAATAGGTCATATTACAAAAATACTGTATGTAGTCAAAACATGATTGTCACTGGTTTGAGCTGCAAATGCTGACTACCTGTAAGAATCAACACCTGGCATGCACCCAGAGAATGACGAGGACACGTTCAGTGAAAGCTTCAAAACCTGTAGTGTGGTATGAAATGACTCACCTAATATCGTGTGGTAACAGATGCATACACAGCATGTTAGAAAGGAGGGAAAGGAGGAAAGGGACCTGTACAAAGGTGTCCATTTAGGGCATTAGTCCACATGGGCAGCTGGGGCAACATGGCTTGCAAGGCACAGAAGGAAGAAACAGCAATAATTGCAGATAAGAACAAAATGGACTACAGAGGAGGGAAAAGGGGAGAGATAGAAGAAAAAAGATATTTACTTTCTCTTCACCAACCCTCACCTGCATGAACAGAAAGTTATGTAGGTTGGTAGAGGCACATTTAAACAGCTAAACCTCCTGTTGCTGCCATCTGTTCCCTTTCAGTCTCACAGGCATTGTGCAGGAGATGGCTAGCAAGCAGGAACTTGATAACAAATAATAAATCAAATTCAAACTGACTCCAGTGCACCCTTACTTCCCTTTTGGTGATCCAAAAAAGCATATTCAAATGACATACAGAAGCTACTGAGAAGATAAATGGAGCTTTTTGCCATAACATCCTCATTGGTAAGCTTAGGAAGTGGGGGTTGGATGAATGGACAGTGAGGTGGATTGAGAACTGCCTCAATGACAGAGCTCGGAGGGCTGTGATCAATGGCACAGTCTAGATAAGACGCCTGTAGCTAGTGGTGTTCCACAGGGGTCAGTACTGGATCCAGTCTTGTTCAACATATTCATCAATGACCTGACAGAGTGTATCCTCAGCAAGTTTGCTGATGATACAGAACTGGGAGGAATGGCTGATACACCAGAAGGCTGTGCTGCCATCCAGTGACACCTGGACAGGCTGGAGAGTTGGGCAGAGAAGAATCTCATGAAGTTCAACAGAGGCAAGTGCACTGTCCTGCACTTAGAGAGGAACAACCCCATCCACCAGTACAGGTTAGGGGTTGACCTACTGGAAAGCAGCTCTGTGGAGAAGGACCTGGTTGTCCTGGTGGACAAGGAGCTAGCCATGATCCAGCAATGTGCCCTTGTGGCCAAGAAGGCCAATGGTATCCTGGGGTGCATTAAGAAGAGTGTGGCCGGCAGGGCGAGAGAAGTCATCCTCCCCCTCTACTCTGCCCTGGTGAGGCCCCATCTGTAGTACTGGGCTCTCCAGTTCAAGAGAGACAAAGAACTACTGGAGAGAGTCCAGCGGAGGGCTATGAAGATGATGAGGTGACTGGAGCATCTCTCTTATGAGGAAAGGCTGAGAGACCTGGGTCTGTTTAGCTTGGAGAAGAGAAGACTGAGAGGGGATCTTAGTGCTTATAAATATCTAAAGGACAGGTGTCAAGAGGATGGGGCCAGACTGTTCTCGGTGGTGTCCAGTGACAGGACAAGGGGCATTGGGCACAAACTGGAACACAGGAGGTTCAATCTTAACATGAGGAAAAACATCTTTACTCTGAGGTTGACAGAGCACTGGCACAGGCTGTCCAGAGAGGTGGTGGAGTCTTTGGAGACATTCAAAACCTGCCTGGACACCATCCTGTGTGACCTGCTCTAGGTGAACCTGCTTTAGCAGCGGGATTGGACTAGATGATCTCCGGAGGTCCCTTCCAACCCCTCACATTCTGTGATTCTGTGAAAAATCAGGCTATTAGTGCATGTCTTCCTGAGATCGAGCAGCGGAGGGTGCACACGAAATGGCACAGCCTCTGACGCTGGTAGTTTCTGCACTATGAATTGCTCCTCCTGCAGTGCCATGACATCAGCGATGCTCATGCACAGCACTTCTGCTTCCTGCAGCAGCAAACAACTATTGAAGCAAAGAATGGTGCTGGCAGGTCTCCCTTCTCCCACTCTTAAAATGGCCTACAGTGCATGAGCACTGGCATCTGCAGTCAGTTGGACTTGCAAGTGGGCAATTAGAAAAAAACAAGCCTGTTCATTGTTTCTAGGAAAAGAGCATGTGCCTATTGTAGCCAAATCCAGGCAAAAGGAAAGGCAACGGAGCAGTGTGTGAGAACAGACACTCCAGCAGACTGTTTACTGACATATAAGCCTTTATTGGCAATTTTAGGTTTAATTGGCTTCCAGTAGAGTAGCCACATTTTCAGACCAAAATGTGACAATTCAAGACCTTCATTTCACCAAGAGTTCTCCATCTTTTTCAGCCCCATGTCCCCTGTGCCACCTTGCCAGGGCCATACTTTCCTATCTCCCCAGCACACCTCAACCCCAGATACCCAGGGAGAAGCTGCAGCCTGAGCCACACAGGTCCCACTCAAGACTCAGAGAAGCCTCAGGGGAGCAGGAGCTGGAAGGCATGGCTCTCCACCAGCGCAGCCCACCAGCTGATGCACACAAACTGACGCAAAGTGGGTCAGTTCTCCCTGGGATTACTTCTTTCTGGCAGGACTCTCCTTGGGTTCCACAGCAATGCTAAAACTGTCACTGAAGATGTGGATGCTGGTCAATGAGCTGTGCTTTAAAAAGCAACAAGTTGCAGTTTGGCCACTGCTGATTTGTAATTTGACCATATTTAGGTATAGCTGCTGTGGTATGGTAAAACATATACAAATAGGCAATCAACACCTCTTAAGTCCCTGCTACAAAGCATATAAATACCAGAGCATCGTAAATAAAAGACAAGCAGAATTTTTTTATTAGGAGGGAACAATATATTTTTAATTGGCTTTGTTCTCAGATACTGTTGAAGTGTTGTGATTGGACTTTTTTTGAAAGTATCCAGTCTGGGATAGACAAATCAAATTTGCAAAGATAACTGAAATTGCTGAAGTTTGGCAATGCTATACAAAACTGAAAGGGTGGCAAGAAACATCAGGCTATCTTAAAAACAGTTCGGTGCTGTTAGCTCCATCTGCACTTTGACCATAAAAGCATTTGTCTTTGTTTGTTTCTTTCCATGAGCCTGACTTTAACTTAATTCAAATGCAGTCATCTTTGCATATGCTAGTGGCTTGTGTCAGAATAGATTTATTATCTGTTTATCTTTTCTGAATATTTAATATTTACGTCATCCTCTTGATAAGATTTTTCCAGCAGGCTGTAAACCAGAGTCAGACCAAGCCTGCAGCCTCTAAGCTGTGGGATGATTCATGTGGGATGTCACTTTTGCACTGTATCCACAGGTTGCACCGGTTCACGATGAGGAAAAACTCCTGAGCAGGTACTGTCTCTGTGTCACTCATTCCAAAATATGGTGAGCTGCTAGTCTGGGGAATTATTTTGTTTCAAAGATGAATCTTCTGTGGTTAGCACTGCAGATAATAGTTGTTATTCTGCATGGATCGCTGCATTCTTTCTGGACTGAACAGCAATAGCACCAAGAGCAATGAGGTTTTGTTGGTAGCCGAGAGGATTAAAGCCATTAATTTCCAGTAGCTGAAAAAGGAGCAAAGCTAGGGGGCAAAGCTCTTTCAGGCACAGCTGTGAATTCAGAGTAAGGCTCTTTACTTTCTGTGAAGTTATTCCAGGGTCAACAGGATGCAGAATGATGAAGCTGGGATTGTACCTGCCTACTGTTCCCTACCTCCCTCCTCCGAATTCATCTTCATATTGGAGGTGGTGTTCAGAGGCCACCAAATATTGACAAACCAGCCCAAGTCCTAAATTCACTTCTGTGGGACTGGCAGGTGCATAGGAGCACTGGAGAGGCGCAGGGGACCTGTGCTCCTGCGTGGGTGCCTCTGCTCTGCACCTGAACCGCGGCTGGGGGAAACCACTCGCCCTCCCAGGGAGGGAGGTGAGGGGCTGCTCCTGCCCTCAGGGGAGCCCCGGGGCTGCTGTCTGCCAAAGCAGCCTTTGCTATGGAGCAGAGGTAATGGACTGTGTTATGGCATTACTTATGAGGGCTATCGAAGATGTAGAACCCCCACTCCGTGCAGAGATAGTTTATTGCCTCTAGATGGATGTGTTTTGCTTTGCTTTGCTGTAAAAACATTATTTTCTTGAAATCTCTTATTCCTCTGTGCATTTCAGAGATTTGCATTTATCTTGTGGTTTGGATTTATAGTCCCGATCCTACGCACTACACTTTGAGAAAGAGCACAAACATCGCATTAGTCTGTATAAACAGCTATTTTCACTTGGCAAGGAAGAACTATGGTTTCCACTCAAAAGTAAGAATATAAACCATGGGAAAAGATCTAGAGGTCAATCATCTCATCCGTTCCTCTTTAAATTACTCTGGTATAAATCTAGGCTAATTCCAGTGGAATTGCACGAGGTTCACAGCAATAGCATTCAGATTACCTGTTGCCATATCTCCTAATTTAACCTATATAATGAAATATTTATTTTGAACTAATAACTCATTGGGTATTTGTGTATTTTCCCCTATATTTCAAACACATGAGTGGAAATTTAAGAAGATAGGGTTTTTTTAATGCTGTGCTTTTTTTTCCTGAGGACTGCATAAATGGTGAGTGGAGTTAAATACTTTCAAAACTTCTCTCCAATGATGGGGCCACCTTAGAGCCTCCAGTAGTCTGGCAAAAGGGGTCTTGCAGTACAAGGTGATATATTCAGAGATAATGAATGCTAAGTGCTATGCTCCTGGGCTGGTGTTCAGTAGAAGAGTGAAAGGTGTCTCCAAAAATAATCTATACAGAGAGATCCTCCTGTGGCCTCCAGCATCTCTGGCCTCAGGCTGCCATGGAGCTGCCGAGGGTACCTGCTGGACCCCACACTAGTCCTGTCCCTGCCATGGGGAGTCACGCTCACCAACCAGCCCCAGCCCACTCTCTTCCCTCCACTTTGAAAATTACATGATAGGTGCTTCCTTGGCTCCAAGAGGATTTTGGTAGGAGCAGGAATGCCAGCCCCACAGAGGAGTCTTTTCTTCTTCAGTAGTGAGGTCAAGATGAGAGCCCAGCCACGCTGACAGCAGGGACAAAAATCACTTTTAGCATCACCAGGTCCCTTTCTCTGCATTTTTTCTTTTAAAAGTACATTTTATTATTTGAAAGTGTATAGGTGTTACCAGTAGTCAGCTAGAGCGCAAACGTGGTGTGCCCCAAGGACCTGCACTCAAACCAGCTGCTCTCAGGTTTGTCATTTGAACTTCTCTGCCAGCATATTCCAGTGATAAGTGCACAGCGCAGGCACAGTGCAGGCAGTCAAGATACGACTGTCATACAGCCAGTTGATAAACATAATAACCCTACAAGATATTGCTTTGTATTATCGGGTTCTGACTCTTCCTCTTCATTTTATTTCCTCTCCCTGAGGACCCTTCCAAAATCCTCCGCAGGTTTAAAAAGAAGCAGGTTGCCTCCTGGAGAAATGTCACACATGAAAGGAAGAATGGCAATTTGTTCTTGTATTTTATTGCAAGTTAGAAACTGGAGGAAAATTCTCCCTGACCAAACTCAACATCTGGTCATGAAGAGAGGCAGAGCAAAAACCCAGTCCTCCCAGCTGGCTGCTGCCTGCCTGCCTGAAGTGGAGCAGAGCTGTTCAGGGCAGGGGAAGGCTCCCCAACCCCAGAGGGTTCCCCCAGGGTTTGGCTGGCTGCTGCCAGGTAGTGGCTTCTGAAACAAACCCTTCAAGCACAGCTGCCTTTCTAGATCGTCCCCTTGAGTTTTGGCCACTGCATCACTCGAAGGAGAGGCACGGCAGGAGAGCAGTGTGTGTGCACGCACGGGCATCCTGTGGCTAGGTCCCCATAATGAGCTGGCTGCCATACTTCTTCATGATTTTCTTACAGAGTCAAGCAATGTAGATTTGTTCCCCTAAATTTTACCTTCCTATAAAATGTATTTGTCAAGATGGTAATTACCAAGGCCTAAACCTTCACTCCTCATAGAGAAGTGCCTGGCTCCAAGGAAGGCCCACAGCTATCAATCTCAAAAGGCTGAAGACCTCTCTCAGAGACTACTGTTTGGGTGCCTAATGTCTCTCTGACATTTCCCCAATTCTGAGCAATTGGGCCCCACTCCTCTCCTCAACATATCTTCTTGACTCTCCCAAGTGGTTTCTCACTCAGGCTGATGGTTGTTTCTGCACATTTTTTAGTTGGCAAACTCTCTTGCTCATAGCAAGGAGAACCTTGCATTGCAACACTCCAGTTCTTCTATGAGTGAAGCCTCAATAAAAATAAAAGAACTGAGTTGTTTGCATTCATTTTGATTTTTGTGCATGCAATATAATGAAGCAGCTAACCCAGGTAATGCAGGAAGTAGTATCTTAAACACAGAATCACAGAATGTTACGGATTAGAAGGGACCTCAAAAGATATCTAGTCCAATCCCCCTGCCAGAGCAGGAATACCTAGATCAGGTCACACAGGAACATGTCCAGGCGGGTTTGAACGTCTCCAGAGAAGGAGACTCCACGACTTCTCTGGGCAGCCTGTTCCAGTGTTCTGTCACCCTCACTGTGAAGAAGTTCTTCCTCACATTTATGCAGAACCTCCTGTGTTCCAGCTTGTACCCATTGCCCCTTGTCCTATCATTGGATGTCACTGAGAAGAGCCTGGCCCCATCCTCATGACACTCACCCTTTACATATTTATAAACATTCATGAGGTCACCCCTCAGTCTCCTTCAAGCTAAAGAGACCCAGCTCCCTCAGCCTTTCCTCATAAGGGAGATGTTCCACTCCCTTAATCATCTTTGTGGCTCTGCGCTGGACTCTCTCCAGCAGTTCCCTGTCCTTCTTGAACTGGGGGGCCCAGAACTGGACACAATACTCCAGATGTGGCCTCACCAGGGCAGAGTAGAGGGGGAGGAGAACCTCTCTCGACCTACTAACCACACCCCTTCTAATACACCCCAGGATGCCATTGGCCTTTTTGGCCACAAGGGCACATTGCTGGCTCATGGTCATCCTGCTGTCCACCAGGACCCCCAGGTCCCTTTCTCCTACGCTGCTCTCCAACAGGTCAGTCCCCAACTTAGACTGGCACATGGGGTTGTTCTTCCCCAGATGCAAGACTCTACACTTGCCCTTGTTGTATTTCATTAAATTTCTCCCTGCCCAACTCTCCAGCCTGTCTAGGTCTCTCTGAATGGCAGCACAGCCTTCTGTTGCACATGTCCCTGAGGTCCCCAGCATAACTGGGCTTTAGCTGATGGTCACCACATTAACAGTTTTTTTATGTTCAGCAGTATCACTGTTTTAAAAGGCTGCACGGTCCTTTGTGGAGCAAAAAATTGATGCTCCTCATCTGTGACTGCAGTACAGCCAATAATAGGTGTTTACTTTAAACACCTTTTTGGTAGCTGTATCTTGGAAATAGCTGTTAACTGATTAGGCTGTTAGATTAAACTTGTTTGTTCAGTAGAGTAATCGGAACTAGGCTGGTAAATACACATCATGTCACTCTGCACACAATATACCTTTTCAAGGAAATCTTACATGCTGCTGTATCCTACCCATACTTACATATTTTGCTATATTTTTAGAAGCTTACAGAAGGGAGACTACAGGGTGATTTTTGTTCTGCGCTTAGATAATCTTTGGCTGAGTGAATCAAGCAAGTAAACATCCTTCAAATGAGTTCAATTTACCTACAAATAAGGGCCGTTAAACAAATATGACTGTTACAGCCATGATGTTGTTCTTAAGTGAGTGACAAAATAAACAGTTTGAGCTACTTCCTATTCACATTAACAGCTGCTCCTGCGGGGCAGAAAATGCTTATTCATCGCACCCAACACCCTCCAGCAACATGTTGGGGGCTTCTAGAGGCTGCTCTGGCTGTGGATTAAGTGCCTGTCCTCTCAAAATTTGTGTTACCCAGGACTGTTATGATGGTGAAGAGACTCAGCTGTCTTTTGAGATGGTCTTTAAAAGGAAGGGGTGCCACTCAATGAGCAGAAACCAAATGTGCGTCAAGAGCAGACTTCTACCCAGCGTGAGGGAAAAAGGTAGGAGGATGAGTTTTTAAAAGTATCCTTCTTCGTATTTTCATTTTACTGAATTTTAAACTTTGTAATTAATTATGGAAGAGAAGTATTCTGCTTTCTTGTTGAAAATTTCCTTAGTGTTTAGCTCATTTGGACAGTTTGCCACATGAGTTTTGATATATTTTGTTCCCATTTGTGGCAAAGCCACACAATCTCAGTTTGCTCAGCATTTTAGTTGGAGCTTCTTCTTTCTGTTTAACAAAAAAAATCTCCTGAAAAAAGATAGGGTTTTTTAAAAAAGAAAAACAGTTTCCAGGAGAGATCGTATTTCTTTAGGCTAAACAGTTTCTCTGTCAGAGAACAACAGGGAAGTTCAACTTTTAAACAGAAAACTAGAGATAGCACCTTAAGTCTCTTTGATTGGTTTCATAGCCTGTTTTACCATATTTGTTTAATTTATTTACACATAAACTAAACAAAGGTTGAAATCTATGTGACACATTTATAACCTGAATGAACAATTAAATCAGTGTTTAATTCTTTCTGCTGTGAAAACTGAAGATTTGAGCTAAAAAAGATCCATCTGGCTATGCTTCCTCTACCTGGGTGTAAATACACCAAAAGAAAATGACAGGCAGGAAAAGAAACATGAAGAGACTGACCACTAATGAAATATATGAAGTGATAGCTAAAGTGAGGTGGAAAGGAGCAGAGATGGTATTCAGAATTAGTAGGCAGAAAAAGGGGAAGCAAGAGGCACTCAAATAAATATATTCAATTGTGTTCCTGTGCTCCTGAGATTGCCTCCAAATGCACTTTCTCCCTGGCACTTGGGTGCCACTGCCTGGCACTACTTGAAAATCCCTCTGTAAACACAAGCTGTTAGTTATAACCCTCTAGCTGTCAGGGTATTCTGTTGTGTTCTATCCAGAATAACCAGAAGCAGCAAAGTCCTGAAGCAAACGAGGCAAATTAGTACTGGCGGAATTGCCATGTCAGTGTTTTTCTGACTTAAACGACCACATTATATCATAACAATAATGCTACTGAGTAGCATATGCTAATGTTCTTTAATTTGCACAATAATACTATTTTTCTATTAACTAAAGGAAAAACAGATCTTTCAACAATGAATATTGCTTGCTAAGTGCTTAAGTACTTTCATGAAACAGTTTTGTAAAGAGACTTGAAAAAGGGACATGCTTCTGCATACATGAGAGGACAGCCAATATTTGTGTCCTCAGCTGCAGACTAAGACAATGCTCAGAAAATGTTTCTCTCCATATTTTTGCCTTGGCTAAAAACAGTGTTAACATAAGAAATACATAAAACAATGCTAAACTACTACGACTGAAATAAACTAGAGCCTGACAGAAACGATATTTGCTTATACAGCTGCTAATGCTTCAGATCAGTCAGGCTCTTCCATTATACTTTGGCAGCAAAAGGTCAGAAGAGGGTTTTTTTCCTCCTCTTAGATCTTTTTCTTACATCTCTATTTACAGCTAAAGCCTATAATAAATTTTCAGTGAGACTTGATCTGGTCAGGCAGTGCCACCCACCTAAAAACTGAGGGCTCATGGAAACTCTTTGGGTTCATCAGGCTGAACAGTGGGTGGTTCAGTTATCACCATCAGAATAGGGCTGGAGGAGAGGTTGAGTGTGGGCTCCTCCTCATTTAGCCTTCTGTTTTAGACTTGTAGATTTTAGACTTACGTATCAAATAAGTTCAGGGAGCTTCAGAATCTAAAATTACTGATTTTCAAGAGCAAGGTGAGAGACACAGGACTACAATCAATTTTGATGAAGAAGACTAGGACTGTTTAACCAGAGAATAACAAAAAGGACTTCTCCTCTGCCCACTATATGAGACATTTCCCAGTGCAGGCCTCTGGAAGCCACTGCTATTCTGTTGTGAGGACACCCCATTATACAGTTTATTTCATCAAATGAGATTCCCATTTCAAGGGAAGTCTAATGATAAAAGCATCTTTCCATTAAAAAGGATAATTACTGAATAGTTTCATCCTTTGTAAATAATGAAATGTGAATTTCCTACACATCCAAATAAATGAAGGTGTTTACAATTGCCATCTTTTTTTCTTTGCTGCAGCTCTCTGTGCACAGAAAAGAAAAAAAAAAGTTGTAAATGTATCTCAGCATTAGGAAAAACTGTACCTGTGCTGAATACCTACGTGGATTTGAGACCTCAGTAAGGATGCAACTGTGCTGTGAATCGGTAAATGGCTCTTGCATAAGGAGCAGCTGGTCAAACAGTATCCGTGTTTCCATGTATATCTTCATGCTTTGCATTATCCTGGCCACAGTGGTTGGAAATTTGACGGTTATCATCTCAATATCACATTTCAAACAGCTCCACACACCTACCAATTTCCTAATACTTTCTATGGCTACAGTAGACTTTTTGCTGGGATTCCTCATCATGCCTTGCAGCATGGTGCGCTCTGTTGAGCACTGCTGGTACTTTGGGGAGCTCTTCTGCAAGATCCACACGAGCACAGACATTATGCTGAGCACAGCCTCCATCTTCCACCTTTCCTTCATATCCATCGACCGTTACTATGCTGTGTGTGACCCTCTAAGGTACAAATCAAAGATAAATACTTTTGTTATCCTCGTCATGATATCTGTAAGTTGGATGGTCCCTGCTGCTTTTGCTTTTGGGATGATCTTTCTAGACCTAAACTTGCGAGGGGCAGAAGAGATCTACAATCATGTACACTGTGCAGGAGGATGTTTTGTCATTTTCAGTGAAACTTCAGGTGTTGTGGCCTCCATAGTGTCTTTTTACATCCCTGGATTTGTTATGCTGTACATCTATAGGAAAATATACTCTATAGCCAAGAAGCAGGCAAGATCCATTGATGCAATTAGCCAAAAAAAGATGCAATTTGAAATGAAGCACCACATTTCATTCTGCAGAGAAAGGAAAGCTGCCAAGACATTAGGCATAATAATAGGAGTGTTTCTCGTTTGCTGGAGTCCATTCTTCTTCTTTACAGCAACCAATCCATTTATGAATTATGTGATACCCCCTATTCTCATTGATGCTTTGGTTTGGTTTGGTTATTTAAATTCTACATTTAACCCAATTGTTTATGCATTTTTTTACATGTGGTTTCGCAAGGCATTAAAGTTGATTCTGATGGGAAAAGTTTTTCAACAGGACTCTTCCAGGACTCATTTGTTTTTAGAGTAACATGCTTTAAATGGTGGGATTCACGGCTTTGAATTTTTGCCTGGAGGCTGAACTCCCAGATGTAAGAGCTATAAACACTTATTTGTTTATTCGTTTACCAAATCCGGTTCAAGTAGATAAGCAACTACTGTGTTTTACATCTCCTTTCATTCCAGATTGGGACTTGTATGTGTTCTTTTTGGTTATAGCTATTTATATGCAATGCACAGGACAGAAAGACTTAAGTTTAAAATAAATTACAGCAGTTTATATCCCTGCTCTTAATCATTAAGATATTATTCTGACACAACAGAATAATTTCTTGAACAAGGTGTGTTTATGTTACAATATTTGTGTTTATTTATTGTCCTCTAGAAAGAGCAGAAAAGCCTTTACTTTTGAATTTCTAGACATCTTCGTGTAATAACCCAAAGCTTTTAAGTTTTGTCCCTCCCCTTCAGTATGTGTACAGAGGTCAAAACAGGCCCATATACTGCCATCACAGGACACTCCATGGAGGGAAGATGGGGCAAAGAAAAGTCATCCTGCTCTTTCTGTTTCCATTTCAACTAGTGCTTGTCACATATGAATTGGTCACTTAAAGGCTTTGCTGCTTAATGAGATCAAAAGTTTAACAAGATCAAAGACAAGGAAAAATACGATGTACTGAATGAAAAGCAATAGTGAAAACCAACATTGAACCAGACAATGCTAGAAAATGTTGCTTGTCTAAAAAATATTTCAATGTAAAGTATTAATGAAATTGCATCTTACAGAACTTTTCTTTAGCCTGCATATATTGGTTTTTTGTTTGATGGCAATGCTGTGACAGCTGATTAGGAGAGAATATAAAGAATTGTTATGGAAATGTTATGGTTGGCCTGAATGGAGGGTACATGGGGCAGGGTGAATTCAGGAGTATCAGGAGGAGTGGTAGAAGAAGGGCTATAGGAGTGGCTTGGGGTGGCGGCACCTGGGTGAGCAGGCTGCCAAGGTTACATCTGTGTGCAGCGTCTCAGGACACCCAGACTGGGACACAAAGGACAGGCGAGTATGTCAACAACTAGCACATGGTCACCAGCTGAAGAAGACCCACAGGCTGTCTTTTTTTTTTAATCTATGACCTGGCTTTTCTAGAATTAATAAATCACCAAACAGAAAGAAATAATACCTCTGACCTGATCCTGTGATATCTGGTTGGACTATGGACTAGTCCTGGGAATGGATAGAAAAGGATTAGTACCTGAGAAGAGTCTATGGAGTGAAACTGATGACTCTACTAAAGTAAGAGCTATGCTCAGCAGTAAATAACGTCCTCCATTCACATTGCTGTGATAAGTGCACACTGTACGTGTGTCTTGCCTTTCTTTTCTGTGCCCTGTAGAACACTGAAGCACTCTACACCGTACAGCATAAAAGTTGAATGATGCAACATTTCAGCAGAGCAAAATCAGTATCTGAGATTGTCTCTTTTACTGTTTCACTGCTGTCTTGTAAGTTTGCACTCTCCAAAATGACATAAAAAGGAACATATACACCACATGGGCTCTAACCCCTGTTAGTGACAATATCACTTGTTTGATACTTTATCTCACAGAAACAAAGTTAAGATTAAAAAACCCCTATCATTTTGACACATAAATGGTTAATTATTTTAGATACAATTTTTAGGTAGCTGATATGAGGATTACTTAGAATAGGTGAGATGTTTCTAGGACTCCAAAAATGCTTGCATAAAAGGCCAGATTTCTGGAACTAGCAGTTAGATGTGTTCTCTAACTTGCTTGACTAACAAGAGACCTGAAATGAAATTCTGGATCTAGGCCACACTGGAGGGTGTTGTGGTAGCTGGTAGGCAGGGTGAGCTGGTAGCTGTAGAGGGTGAGCTGATAGGCAGCTCAGCCCCACACAGCCCCTCGCTAGCTTCTCCCCCAGTGGGATGGGGGAGACAATTGGACTGGAAAAAGTGAGAAAAGTCTTGGGTTGAGATAAAGACAGCTTTATAGGTAAAGCAAAATCTGTCTGAGCAAACAAAGCAAATAAGGAATTCACTCACTACTTCCTATCAGCAGGCAGATCTTCTGCCACTGCCAGGAAAGCAGGGCTCCATCACACCTAATGGTTACTTGGGAAGTTGAACTCCATAACTCCAAATGTTCCCCTTCCTCTTTCTTCCCTTTTCTTTCTTCTTATTGCTGAGCATGACATCATACGGTGTAGGATATCCCTTTGGTCAGTTGGGGTCAGCTGTCCCAGCTGTGTCCCCTCCTAACTTCTTACGCACCTCCAGCCCACTTGCTGGTGAGAAACAGAAAAGGCCTTGAGGCTGTGTAAGCTCTGCTCAGCAACAGCTAAAACAGGGATATGTTATCAACACTGTTTTCATCACAAATCCAAACACAGCACTACACGAGTTACAATGAAGAAAATTAACTCTATCACAATCAAAGCCAGTAGAGAGGGCATCCTGACAACATGGCTGCACAAGATCATCACAGTCTAGTTAGTGTAAATGGAAATAGTAGAAGAATTTTTCAGTGTATAGATCACCAACTCTGCTGCAAGCTAGTCTAGCCAAGATGTCAACAGTATTTATTATCTGCAGAAGTGACGGTACACAGATTGCTGGTGACCTTCATCCAGAGCTAGAAGGTATTTCTCCTTGTTCTTAATAACCTACGACTGTAAGTTAGTTTTGTGCACAGCCCAGCTCAGAAAATTTCAGAAATAAATTTTTTCTCTGGTATCCTATTACCTAAATGTGGCACTTTCCCCAAGAGCCTCCTTGCCTTCTGTTTACAGAGTGCCTTCTCTAGCAGAGCAACTTGAATGAAATCCCAGGTTAATTTCTCTCATCAAATCTAATCACAGGCACTGCATATCTATTTCTCTCTGTGAAGGGGATGTACAAATGAGATGTGTTAATGAGGCTGCAGGGTCTCTATTTGAACACAAGATTTTGATAAATCAGGAGAGCACAAGAAAAATGCTTCATGCTGCTGTCTGATAAGATTATGAGTAAGCTCGGGTGAAGCAGAGTGTACCTGACTGCAATCTCAAAGTGTCATCATGCAAATGAAGTGCCAAGGGTATTGTTATATTCCTTATCAACACATTCAATTAGGAACCTTATTAAACACTTCCCAGATGGCTACCTTTTTCAAAACTCCAGTCTCCGGTGGGTGACTTCCCTCAAAACTTGTACAAAGCAATTGTTCCAGCATCATGAAAGGATCTGTTCCACCGGTAAACTCGTCTGTTCATTTTGCCACCAGTGAGCACAGTTTGCAATGTCACCTCCTGCTCATGCTTTGTACAAAACTGACAGTTAGTTTTGGACTCACGGACTGCCACCTATCCCTTCTGCCTTAGTGCCTGTAGCTCATGTTTCGGTGGTTGTAACAGGGTGCTGCAGCCTGTGGGCTGCCACCTGCTACGGCCTCACGCATGGTGGTCCCACCTGCGACTGAGCCTCACCATCTGCCCCTCAGTCACCAGATGCAGCAGGACAGGGGGCCAGGAGGAGCACAAACTGTCCAGGCAGGTCTCTTCCAGAAGGTTCACATGGAAAGTGTCACTCCAAAACGGAATATTTTAAACAGCTAGATAAAAATGTACATTAGTGCAGTGCTCAAACAGAAAAATAGAGCTCTCAACCTGTGTAAATATTGCAAAATGTATGACTTTCCTTAAATCATTAACTCATTCAGGCTGTGCACACTGTGCACTCTCTCTCCTCTACTATGAATTAATAACTGTTCAACAAGGCAGAAAATACTAGATACAGTCAAACATATGATACTTCGTGTTCTAAGGCTTTTACTTACAAAAGGCTTTTACTTCTGTAGCTTTTCTGATCATCTCAATTATCTATGACACTGCTTCCACACTACTGCATATAAAGATCTAATTCAGAAGAATAATATTCCTACCTGTAAGCACTCTTTGACTAGTCTGTTTCCATTAGACATAGCCTAAATTTGATAAACTTATATGATGAATGACTGGCCTGGTAGACAAGGGAAGAGCAGTGGGTATTGTTTACCTGGACTTCAGTAGGGCTTTCAACACTGTCTCCCATAAGATGTTCATAGATAAGGTAATGAAGTATGGGCTGGATGAGCAGACAGTGAAGTGGATTGAAAATTGACTGAACGGCCAGGCCCAGAGGGTTGTGATAATTGGCATAAAGTCTACTTGGAGGCCAGCAACTAGGGGTGTACCCCAGGAGTCAGTACTGGGTACAATCCTGTTTAACATCTTCATTAATGATCTGGATGATGGGGCAGATTGTACCCTTCCACACTCAACCATTCTGTGATTCTATGAAATTTAATTTCTGTAATATTTCCTTCTTTGCAGATTTTTTAGTAAGGTCTTTTCACCTTCATGCTTCCACTTTAAATCCAACCAACCACCCGCATAATTGAAAATGTTTCTTGGTGATGACTATGCAATAGCCTTTGTAAAACAAATTTATTTCCTACAAGATGAGATCCACAGCTAACTGAGGCAGGGGGAACTCCAGAACCCAATCCGAGATATCTGGACTTCTTATTTCCCGTAGGTGTAAGAAAAGTCAGTCTCCTTAAACACTGAGTCCTCACAGCATACTGACTAAAGATATCTGTCAGCTAAAGAGAGATCACTGAAAACAGATAGCATCCTATACCCTTTGGACTTTGGACTTTCTCAGTTACAAAGAGAAGAAAACAATTCTTTGAGAAAATCTGAGCTTGTATTTTGCTCTGTATTGCTGTGATTTTTGTTTTACTGAAGCCACCCCAGCGGAATAGGAGTGGTTAGTAATAAGTAACCAAATAGTTCTCTCCAATCAATAATTAAGAACAACATGGAAATAATGAGGTACAACATGAAGAAAACTCAGGCTGTAATAAAGCTAAACTGTTTTATCAGTGAAAATAATGACTACAACCTTTGCAGTACAGCAGTGCCTCATATGACTAATTCGCAAAGACAACTTCTCAGGTCCTTTCTGAAGTCTTGCTTTAACCCAGTTAAACAGTTTCTTTTAGAATGGTTTCAGTTCCTGTACATTTGTTAGTAGTTTTTAGACATTTCATTTCTGAGATGTGAAGTGCCAAACTGTTTCCCCATCACTGTCTTTTGTCCTGTGCTGAAGGAGGAACAATGGTGATGCGGATGACGCACTGTTTTCTCAAGGTAATGCTTTTGAAGTGTAGCCACTATCCACAGATTTGTTTTTTAAAAAAAACTAATAAAATTGTGTCTGTACAAATTTCTGCATGGATTTAAGTTTTTGCAATTTCTTTTAATAAAGGAACATCTGTGTGAAGCTTTCATATCTCTCACTTGTTTACTTAAAAATAGAGTTACTAGATATACCTGTCATAAATATACTGACAGATGTCAAAATTATATTTCTGATGTACACAATTACAAAATTTTACTATTTTTTGGAGTCTGTAAATGATTCTACTGTAGATAATCCCAGAGATCTGTATTTTATTTCCAACAGAAAATGTCCTTGTTTGTCTTTAAAGCAGCTGCCATAAAGGTAGACTCCTTTAAATGTTTGTTCTTTTCCATTAATTCATTTTAAAAAACACGTTTGTTTTCTGCCCTGCTCTTATAACATACTGTATATCACATTCAATAAAAATCCAGCCTCTGCTGCATTTCAGGCATTTCCCTTGGACTTGCAACGGATCTTCAACACAACTATATAAGGGCCAGTATGGACCCCGGATACATGACACTGGAATGAACCCAAAATAAGACATTTGCGACCTTTCATGGAGTCCCGGCCACCCCACCAAATTATACATGAAAAAATACATGAAAACTGAATAGTTGTCAGTAATCCAAATCCCTGAGTGGTCCCTGGGTTATATTTTGTCTGGCAGTGTGACAGCAGCACCAGGGGAGCAGGTAACTTTCACCAGTACCAGGGTGCATCTCCACACTCAATACTGTAATAAATTCGAGGGAAGAGGTCAATATGTTGTCATTGGTATAAAACACAGAAGCTATATACAATAACTAAGCACAAAATCCACCCACAAGCATAGATTCTTGCAGATTCCTCATATTCATAGACAAAAGTAATACAGGAGGAGAGAAAGGAGAAAAACTTGCCTATTTACAGGTACCTATTTATAAACCCCCACTTCTGTATTGCTCTTCTGGTTTTGGTAGAAAGAGTAAATCCCTCCACAGCCTGAACACATAGTAACTCCAGGTCCACATCTTCCCAGGTAGCAGATGGGTCACTGGTCTACCAGGCAGAGTTCTTACTTGTTGCAGTTTAAAACCAAAACCATCTAATTTTCACTTCAGAAAGAACATAGTGCCTCAAATACGTTTGAAGTAAAAAGATCTCCGTAGCACACATGTTAGCAGGGAATTTTTTCTTGCTGGTCCAGAGGAGGGCAGCAAAATATCTACTACAGAAATTCCTCATTTAATGTCCTTATCACTCAGTTGTCTCAACAAATGGCTTCATAAAAACCTTGGAAGAGTTAGAACTTCTCTGTTTGGCTTACGAGACCGTACATATTTGTTTATTTTAGTTAGAAATAAGTTTTTAGAATATTTGAGACTATTTTTCACATCAGAGATTGTGTCTTAAAACAAACACTGCTTCCTCTATAAATACTTCTGTGGTGCTCCCATTCTTTCCAGACATCCATATCAAGAGGAGGAGGGTGCTAATGCTCTGCCTCAAGCTCAGCTAGTCCCCTCTTTGGAAAGCTTGCAGAAATTTACCGGTGGTTTAAATCCAGCTGCATATCCCCAGCACAGCTGTATTGGCAAACTGATCATCTTGCATCATTAATTTGCTATGAGCACACCTTATCTCAGCTTTTAGTTTAATATAAAGGGGAGTCATCTATACTAATGGAAAATTTTGGAGACTATGTCTTAAGCTGGAAGCCAGATTTAAAAAAGGAAAATATTTTAATGCACCTTTTAATAGATTTTGTACAATTCTCTTTAGTAGAATCCAAATATCAAATATATTAATTTTACACTGATGTTTCATGAAAATCTACTGATAATAACCTCCAAGTAAGGACAGATTGACTACAGAAAGGCTGCCCAGAATAAGATACAGAATGTCTAAAAGTCCTCTATCTAAATCACAGGAGCTATAAAAGGTCTTTAACTAAGGAGTACGCATATGTTTTACAGCCTGTAAAAACTTCACTCTATCAAATGTTTAGGGCGTCCTCCTGGAAATGAGCTTTCCTACTGATTTTTATAATGACAACAAGGCAGAAGGCAGAACAAAGGGGCACCACAGAATGGTTCAGTGTCAGGAAGGGAGCAGAGATGGCTGCATGATGATGCTGGCATCTGCTCACACTTTACACCGAGCTGGCAATACCTGTGCCACAGAGCGGCTCCAGCACTGTCAGGAGAGGGGAGCTGATGCCAGAATCCCAGGGGTGATGACTGTTGTGCTTCTGGCATTGGCTCTAAGCAGTCAGGTCAGGAGCTCAGGCTGAAATATCGAGGAGCACACACTGGGAACGATGCACATGTTATGGTCAGAAATGTGAATCATGCAAGTGACTCATTGCTTTCCTCTTATATTTCTAACTTTTAGCTCAATATGTTTGCCAGTGCAGCATGCAGCTCGCTTGGAGCAACAACTCTGACCTGGGATAGAGCAAATTGACTGTGTATGTGGTTTAAAGGTCATCTGGGAGCACACAGCAAGTCTGGTAGGCCCAGAACATATAAAGCAAAGTCTAAATGCATTAGCTATTATATATGATAGCCCTGACATGACAGACTTACCTATATTTGGGCAACAAAGTTCATTATGGGTCTGGAGCACAAGTCTTATGAGGAGCAGCTGAGGGAACTGGGGTTGTTTAGGCTGGAGGAGGCTGAGAGGAGACCTCATTGCTCTCTACAGCCACCTGAAAGGAGGTTGTAGTCAGTCTCTTCTCCCGGGTAACAACTGATAGGGCCAGAGGAAACAACCTCAAGTTGTGCCAGGGGAGGTTTAGATTGGATATTAGGAAAAATTTCTTCACTGAAAGGGTTGTCAGGCACTGGCACAAGCTGCCCAGGGCAGTTGTGGAGTCCCCATCCCTGGAGGTATTTAGAAGATGTGTAGATGAGGTGCTGAGGGACATGGTGTAGTGGTGACTTGGCAGTGTCAGGTTTATGGTGGGACTTGATGATCTTAGAGGTCTTTTCCAAACAAAATGATACTATGATTCTATCAGTCTATTTTTCTACCTGGGATTTTCCAGGCATAAATACAGAATATCTGCTAAGAGTCTCTCAGTCATAACTATCCCTGTAACTGTGGTTGTAGAAAACAAAACAAGAAGTATTACCAAAAGTAGTGGTGTATATTTCTTTCCTGCAGCGAGAGATTAAGCCCACTGGAAAAAAATAAACTAGGTGCAACTATATTTTAATAAACAGCTTATGAAGAGCCCAGAAACAAGTAGCAAATCAGGAAGAAATATGACACATCTTTCATTTGTTGGATGCTTGGGCTGCCTCCAGGGCTCCTGCCCTGGTACAGCAGCACCTTCCTGCCCTGGGTTCCATTTCCCAAATTATACTCGGCAGTCGCAAAAGCTGCAGCTGGGTACAGAAAAGCAGTTTTGCCAAGCAATGGAGTGACTGATGGCTGGGAGGGAGTCACCTTGCAGCTGGGACAGATAGCCTGGGTATGTGCAGGAAACCAAGAAGTCAGAGGCTCTGCAGAATGGCAAGAGGAGAAACAGGACACAATGCCAGCTCTGCAGGCAGCTTGTGTGCTAAATGACGGCCCGGGCCTCCAGGAGAGAAGCAGATAGAGATGCCTATCTAACCTCTTTTTTGTGGGCTCCAGTCTGAGCTGCAGAATGGCTCCTTCATCTTGGCCCCTTGCTGGGGCTAAAAGCCATGAGGCATGCGGCCAGATGGCCAGGGCCGGCTCTGAGGACCCGGAGGCAGAAACAGAAGAAAAACTTCATTCCTTAAATTTTTACTGATCCCTGAGGCTTAGAGAACAAAATTCCAGTGAATACATGCAATCTCAGGGGTAATTCAGAGACCCAGGTTCTCTGATAGCTAGAAGACACTTGCGCAGAAGGAGAGGAGCTGTAGATGCTCCCCCCTTATGTGACACAGTGTGAGCTGCTTAGACCTGCTTTAGGAGGCGTGTGTGATTTCAAAGTGCAGACCTCCATTCACTTACCGAGCGTACCAAGAACAAATCTAGTTTTAAAAGAAAGCCCCACAACCTTATGGGACCTGGGGACCAGCCACTCAGGGAGCTTCCCAAAATAGAAACCGCGTAGTGGTTGCCAGAGGCAGAGCGGCGGTGTAACTAAGAAAATGGATGAAAAACAAGTGCTGAGCAACAAAGAGCTATTTTTGTATTGACCTTGCCAAATGGATTATTCACACCCTGATCTGCTGCTGGTGGTATGACTGAGCTTTTTGAAGGAAATAATGTGTGGAAACAGCATTCCCTGCTAGCGTTTTGCCTTCCTCTTGACAAAGGCCTTCGGCTTCCCTAATTTATTTGTGGTTTGTTTACTGCATCTCATTGTATTTCTACAGGACAAATTAAATTTGCTTTAAAATGAGTGTCTAAGTTTTGCCCTTGAATTCCAACATAATTACCTGTGCTCTGGATTAGTTTCTGACTAAACGGAGAACTATTCAAAGCAATAGCTTTCAGTAAGTATTCATCGCACCCAGAACTTAACACTTATTTTATTTTTCTTCTTTCCAGAAAGAGCTGTTTATGCATGGCCACCCTCATTGTGCTTATTTAGAATGCAAGTAGAGAAAAAAAACCCAAAGCGACCACACCAAAGTAATAAATAGCTCATGCCTTTTGCGAAAACCCCTGTTATCTTCCTCTGATCCATAGGACATTCGAAAGGAGGAGAAATATGTCAACAGGGTATCCTTTATCAATGACCCAAGTTTTTAAATGGTTTAGGTCTTGACGATGTGCACAGCCTGCCAGAGTGTCCCAGGAAGGATGCCTCCATTTACACTGATGCCAGTGGATCCCAGTAGGACGAATGATCAGAGAACTCAAAGAAAAGAGGATTTGCAGGTGCCTTGCAAAGGTATATGTGACTGGGAGCAACACAGAGGGGAACTCACTTGCTTGTACCCAGGTTCACTGCTGAAGGATCCCAGGAGTGCTCAAAAGCTCCTAAAGTCTTTGAGAGCAATAATGTGACTGGATTCTCCACCCATTTTACGTGGTTTGCATTTCCTGAATATGACTAGAAATGATGCTAAACTGTATTATGGTCCACGCTTTGCGTATCCCAAAAATACATTTAGTGCACCAAAAGTGATAAAAGTCAGCAGCAGCAGAACTTCCAAACCGTTCATGAAAATCCCATCCCATGTTACACTTGGCTAGAAATAAACTCATTAATTTGGGGCGGGATTCTTTCTACTTGAATTAGCCATGGTTAGTTTGTTAGGGCTGAGCTAGTCTCTGCAGGATCCTCAGCGTCAGTGGAAAGCAATGCACACCTCCCAAGTGGCATGATGAAACACAGTGATGCTTTTTTCCAGAGCACCCTTCCAACAATGTGCACTTCAGGAACCTCTGCACCAGTGTTCGCAGCTTTGTGTTAAAACCTGTCCAGGGCTCCACTGCAGACATCTTTCTTCCATTAAAACTGACCACCTTCTTCTGCACTGCCTTTCCTAGCTTTCAATGTTCTCATGAAGACCTTTCTTCTGATCCTGTGCTTCCTTCTTTGAAAACTTGTTGAATTTTTTTGCAAAGCCATGTGGTCAGTCTCAACCTTTGTCCACATGAACTGATCTTTCAAGGGCTTCCAGGCAACTTGTAAGGCGTGACTTCCCTCCAGAAACTAAGCCATCTCCTCCGTAGTGTATTTATTGAGGTTTCCACTAATATATCATTTATTATTGCTTCTATCATTTTTTTTTCAAGTCCAAAGTGATCAGCAGTTTCTCAGAGCTTACTAGCACCTTTTAAGAAAAAGCTTGCATTAGATGTTAAGACACTTTTCAATCCTCTCACATGAATGTGAGAGGAGATGACTGCAGGTAGCAGCTCAGCTCCTTCACCCTTCATTTCCTGTAGCAGCCTTTGGTGAACACTGCCTACTCCTCATTACCTTGTTTTGTTGATTTGGTCCATGAAGATTCCAGTCGGTGTTGCTAGAAGTAAAGCTACACCCCCTGTTCTGATCAGCAAATGTGGAGTTGCTCAATACTTGCAGTATTTACAAGCCTATTTTCATCCTCATTTTGAACTGACTTGTTTCCTGTCTTACACTTTGATCACGGGCCTTTAAATACAGAGGCATTTCTTTATCATATATCTCATTGCCTTTAAAAATAGCCCAGACAGTGCAAACTCTTCCATAGTTATTCTGCCAATAAAAGAGGACTTGGAAGAGCCATGATCAAGCCCCAAAAAGAGGAAAAAAAAAATATTAATGGTGTTGGATATTTTTCTAAATGTTAGAAAGACAATCATGACCCCCACAAAAGGCTCCAAGTCAGCTTTTCCTGTCAGGACAGAGCTATCATCACTCTGGCTGCCTCCTCCCAGAGGAACAAAAAACACTGTAGATGCTGACAGGATCTGATTTCTGGTTTGGGGTTTTTACTCATATGCAATCATCCAAGTGCTAAGAACACATCTATTAACTTTCTCGTATGTACTCATCCAGGATGCCAGCTAAGCTACGCAGTTCACCTTCATCACCCTTTCCTTCAACCTTCAAACACAGAAACGCAGTTTGAGCACCTCAAGCCGCAATTCAGACTATTTAAACAAGTTGAGTTCAGAAGAACTACTTAATTATGAAATGACCCCCAAGAATCTTTTAACTTTGGGTCAGATACCACTTCATTTACAACAGCCAAACTCTGAACAGCTCTTAACAGAAAAACTTCAAACTGCATAAAATAATACATCACCGGTATCAGCCACCAACTGTTTGCATGCAAGTTACATGTAATGTAAGTTACTGCCTCATCCATTATTTCTCAAGAGTTCCCCTTTCCTCTGCAGTGTTCTTCCTTTAACTTCTTTGTCTACACAGATGAGTAACCTACCTGCATTTAACCTGCCAACTCTACTCGAAAAAAAAGCAAGCAACCAAGCCAACCATCTCTCCCACCTCTGTGCCTGCAAACGGGTTATTCAAATTCAGCAGAGAGAACAATTTTGATTAGGAAAGCACCTTTTGTTTATTCTACAAAATTCCACTCACCTTTGGTGAAGATACAAACCTCCTAACATCACCACTCCCTACTACAGCCCATGGTTAGAGCAAACATCAGGCTAAACACCACTAGCCTAGAATGAGCTCAGATGCTACTCAGATGCCTAAGAACTGGAACACCTGGAAGCTGTTAGGGCAGCTGCCCTCAGGGGCAGCAAACCAGGGAACACTTATTTTCCATCCCTGTGGTTATTTACAGAACATTACAGCGAGTGCTCAGCAATGTCTCCTCTTGCCACATACTATGGCCCCTCTCAATGCAAGCTGTGGGGCATAGATAGTCTTGGCAGTCCTATGGCAGACATCAGCAGAGGCAGCTACGGGTTCAAACGCTGCTGCTGCTGCCTATGGTATGGCATGGCTACTTGCATCAGAGTTTATGAAAAGCATTCATTTTTAATTTAAGATTGCGTACAAGCTCATTCCTATGCTCTTGCAAAGATATGTGCTGTAGGCAAAGCCTGAATTACTGTCAGCTATTATATTAGCCTGTAAGTAAGAGGCTCACAACATACCTAAACTGAAGCAGCTGAGGGTGCCAAGGCCAAAAGGCATCACTAGCTTCTTTAATGGTGTACCTTTTACTTACAGGTTTCGTCCATAATGGTTAGACTCGATGATCTTAAAGGTCTTTTCCAACCTAGGCCATTCTGTGATCTGCAGATTTCAGAAAATTCTGTGGGCACTTTCCCATTTTGAAGGCAGTGAAACAGGAATGCAGAAAGCTGGAGAAGACTGAATAAGGAAAGCAGCTTGAGCCAGCTTTCCCAAGTGTTAAGTATACATTATTCATTGAACAATATGATTCTCATAGCCATAGGCTTTCCAACCCTTTTTTCCTCCCCATCACCTCTGCTCCACTGCACAGACAAGCACAGAATATACAGGTGTAAGAGTCCAGGCCACACTAAAAATTTGACTCTACTTATGGTTGTCAAGCAGGCTGGGTAAATTTAGGATCAACTGCCATTGTCAGGAGGAGGTTAATAAAAAGGAGAAAATGCACCTCCGATGATGAGGTTATGTAAAAACTCATGTGACTGAACAAAGTGGGGAATTAGTTATAGGGCTGATCCTTCCTGTGTCATTTATGCTAGTACCAAAGAAGAAATATTTTTGAATCACAGTATGATAGAAACTGAATACTGATTCTTTCTTTGTAAAAATAGTTCACTAAAACTGAGTTACCTGTCAGATGCTGTGGTTTGACCTCTCTTAAATGCTGCTGGCAGACAGTGACTCCTACCCACTGAGAACTTCATTTTCTACTTTACATGATGGCTCACTGACGAGGACAATGTTCAGATAATCCACATTTCTATGCACTTTATTTATTTATGTTGTAGAGAAGCAATCGCTGGTCGAACACCAGCACCAGGAGAGGTGAAGCACGGAAAGATAAAGCACCACAGCAGAGACTGATGCTGCAGTAGTCAGTAAATGTGCGTGCCGAGTCCCAAACCTGGCTGCAGTAAGACTGGCTCCTGTCTGCTTTCCACAACACTCATGTAACTCTGTTGGAGGAAATCCTGACTCAAATGGATTTTGATTGGTTGAATTATTTTTTGAGTATTATTTTGCTTTTCTGTTTCTTATAAACTGATTGTGTGAGACAACTTTGCAGGAAGCTCTTGTGACAACTCAGTAAACACCATCCTAGTAATACCACTGGTAAGTGTTAGCAGCGAATGCAGGTATCACCACCACCTGCGTGTAACCAACTGAGCTTCTGCTTCATCTTCAGCATGCTAAAGGATCAACCACGAAACAGTTTTACCCTAAAATTCCTCTACCAAAGGTACGGCATTTTCTGGTATATCAACAGTCAGGTTTAGACTACTTGGTCTGTCATGTTGGCCAAATTCTACCTGAGTCTTTCTGATATTATCAAAAAGTGCCTTGAATTTCTAGGGATTCTGTCACTACTTACTGCAGCAGCTACCCAGCCATTCTACAGCACTCCTGTTTGAAGCTGCATCCTTTTCCCACTGAAAATAAACTATTATTAAGCCTTTCAAAGAATCCATGAATGGCAAAAACATTTTACTGACAGAAAGAGCAACTGAATTACTCTTTATGCCTTTCATACACAGTATATAAATGTCACAGTTTAATATGGAGAAAATAATTGTCGGCACAATAATTGCATATGATCCAATATGGGCAATTTAGTGTTTTATTAAACAAATCAGTAGCTAACCAAAAGCTGATTGCTGATAATGGGAAATTACATTAAAGCCTATGTTTCTACGGTAATTATTAGTCATCTGAAATTATATACGCCCTAAAACATAACACAGAAAATTATCTTCCTGTGAAATCAGAAATAAAATAGAAATAAAGGGACATGTTTATTTCGGAGCTTTCTGCAAGCAAAATTGCTTTGATATAAAATGAGTCCAAATCACAGAATCACAGAATGTTAGGGATTGGAAGGGACTTCAAAAGATCATCTAGTCCAATCCCCCTGCCAGAGCAGGAATACCTAGATCAGGTCACACAGAAATGCATCCAGGCGGATTTTAAATGTCTTCAGAGAAGGAGACTCCACAACCTCTCTGGGCAGCCTGTTCAGTGCTCTGTCACCCTCACTGTGAAGAAGAATACTGGCAATTCCTTGCTATTCAGAATTTTCCAGTGTGCAATGGATCATCTTTGGTGTTAAGATTCATTTGTTCCATTCAGCCAAGGACTGAAAAGCCTTGTAAACATCATCCTGGCTGCTAGAATCACAGAAGCTGTCCCCTATTGATCCTGGAGCCCATGGTTTAGTGAGCCTTAGTCTGGGATGTGCATGACTAAGTCAGGGAGGCTTGATTGTTATCTATGTATTCAGTGGAATTTTTATAACCTTTGCATTTCCAAAATGTTGTGACAGGGCCTAGCCACAAATGACAATTAGACCTAGCAATATCTTTTCCTAAGAGTTTTTAGTTACAGGTAGCTGTATCTTACAATGAGACGGAACACAGGGGAAGTCTCCAGTAGTTTCCACAACGTATCTTCTGCCCCCAGTTTTGGTACAGGAGATCTGCCTTACTTCGCAGCTCTCAGTTGTTTTGGGGTCCATTGTGGGCTACAGCCAGCCAAAATACATTCCAGCACCTCCATGCTACCTTTGGAGAGCTCAGAATCATAGCATTCTAAATACTGCCTTGGAGGTACTGCAATAGCCTCCATGACATACTCCATCTAGCCAATGTTAAATAATGAGGAACTAGGGTTTCTAAGATGACACATTTCACACTAGGAAATCTTAGGACAAATTGTTTGATTTCTGCTTGAATCATAACCAGAAGTGTATTGAGACTGTGTTGTTTACTCTCTGGGTATATTATTAGTAGCATTTTTATAGGCATAACCTGCATGTTTAAAATAGAACGAGGAGGTCAGCTCAGACAAAGCAACTGGAAACTGCACTTGCCCTTGCATGGAGTTACATTTGCTCTGTGTGTATCAAATTTACTGGATGGTAGATGCTCTTATCATTAGCAGTGATTGTGATAAGAGAGCGTGTGACCAACTTTTCTTCAAAAGACCGCAGACTCAAAAGCATTCTCTTCACCTGCTCCTCTCTCTTCCTCTGCCCTCTCTTCCTCTACTGTCACAACACAGCCACCTCCCAGACTCACATGCAGAGTCAATAAGTCACAGGTAATCATCTTTGCTGACTACTCTTCCATTGCTTAGAGTTGTTGCCATGCCATGCCATTGTTTTGCCATATGCTTTCTTAGCCATTCATTGATTCCACAGGTGAGGTATTTTCCTTCTATCATTTAATTCAGTTTGGTTTGGGCTTTTTTGTTTAAAAAAAAATCATTTAAAATTACTTCCAGGCTGTGCAGAAGGGCAGGTATGGGCAAAATCTTCAGCTGGTGCAAATCCACATAGCTCAGGTCTGGGTTTCTATCAGTTTGTACCAGCTGAAGATCTGATTTTCTACTCCTCCAAAGAATTAACCCAGGGCTTATTTAGTTCTGATCTGGAGTTCCTACAGTTTGACTGCGTTATAAGGCAGTATCACTGGCCTTGTTAGCAGGAATAGTGTATCGTGAGATACTTTGGTTCAGGTTTTGTTTAAACACCTGAGATCAGAATTCAGGGTTTGAGTGTCTCAGAGCTGGGGGTAAGGCATACACAACTTGGTATCCGCAATGTCAGGGACCTGTTCCAGCTGTCTCAGGTAGGATTCAAAGGTTCTCAGCTCTATTAGTCAGAGCTACAAACATCTTTAAAGAGGGATGTGGTAGGTTCTGTGCAGCACAAGGAACTCAGCCTCAGCACTGTGTGGCTGGGATGTGCAGTATCTCGGAATGAGCAGCGCTCGCAGGTGCTGGTGTCTCGTCAGTCCTTCCAGGCAGCTTCCACAAGATGGCAATATTTGAAACAGAAAGCTCACCATTAGGAAAAAGTCTGAGTTTGTTGTGCCGGGTATTGGGGAAGCAGTCTTTGGCTTCGTCAGTGGACCAGGCAGGCTGCTCATGCAGGGTGAGTGTGGGAAGTAGTTACCAATGTTACTTGTTTTCTTGATCAGTTTATGAGAGTGAGATGCAGCCTTAACCCTGAAGTTTTCCTGTTACCTTTACTTGCCTCAATTCCCTCTGGTCGTGAGTTTGCACAACTTTTTACTGAACCACCACCTCCTGCTTCCTCTTCAGTTTCAATACCTGAGTCCAATAGGATGCGTATTCTGCTTCATGTTAAAAATCCACAGAAGTTTTCTGTTTCAGCCTTTCTCCTGACTTCTGACTGCTTGGTCCTGCTGGTGCTTGCACTGGATTTGTGATTCAAAACAGCAGGAGCAAAGAGCCACATTTAGGGGAAGATGTTTCTCCCAAGTGCTGACCAGCATGCAATTCTATTTTGGGTGTTGCACCTGGTTGTAATAGGACCCTGTGGACTTTCTCTGGAGTCAAAGTCAAGCCAAAATTTGTATTTTATATGCTTTGACAATCAGAGCATTGTCAGTGTCAAGTTAAAACTGTGTGTGACATGATTGGTAGTCTTGACCTCTTTTCCAGCTTTGGGTCTACAGCTGTTTAGGGAGCAGGAGTGGTATTTATAAGTGCAAATGGCTTCTCATTATCTGAATGACCCGTACAGAGGCTGATGGCTTCAGCAGACCTGCAGGTAATAGAAGCCTTTTCAAAAACCTGTCATCTTTTCATTGATTTTAATCAAATGAGAAAAGCACTTGCATTACTGCCCATCCCTGGTGTTTGAGGTATTTTACCATTTTGAATTTTAGTTTTCTTTCTCATTATAGAGAACCTCCCCAGTTAAGAAATTCTGACCCAGGGTTGTTTGCAGGTTTAAGACCCCTGTGGTACAGGGCTAGGGTAAAGACTGTGTTCTTGCCTGTTCCATTAAGTAGTAATATAAAGTGCAATGGCTCTTTTAGCTGTTCTGAAGTTACTCCCTTTTGCTTAGTTTCGCTGTCCAAACTAAAAAGAAAAAAGAACAATCCCACAGCATATGAAATATTTCAAGTATAACTTACAGATAATTTATTTCAATATTCCAGTAAAACATGATATTAAACAGTAATGTAATCTATCAAAATAATTTATTGCAGGGAACCCTCAGGAATTTTCTGGTTTAATTCCTGTTGTACTCTGAGGTCCTGTTAGCACAGTGTGACAGTCATCAGTAGTGTTAGTGTGTGAGCAGTGCCGCGGCTTCAGCCTTGGGCCGGACTGTGGCCGTGAGGTGGGGAAGGTAGAAGAGGCTGGACAAGTGTCCCTCCATTGCCCGGCCGTGCGAGCAATGTCGGTGAGGGGCTTCCTGCTCCTTTCCACTTGTACAAAACCACTCAAGCAAAGTGGTAATTTTACCCACTTTGTGCTGGCAGAGAGGAGACCATACGAGAAGGATGCTCAAACCCCTGTATTCCCCAGCACAGACCAGATAGGCTTGCTTAGCATGTTCATGACTTAGCACCATCTCCAAGGTAAGCTTTTATACCACACAGCAGTTTTCTGCTGCTCCACAGCTTCAGCACAGTGGCATTTCTGCCCAGCATGTTTATTGTCCAAGCCAGAGCTGCATAGCCTGCAGCAGGCACTGGTACCTGCTCCCTGTGGGAGATGCATTTTTCTGCTGTAGACACAGCCTCCAGCTTCTGATCCAAGGGCCGAGGAGTCTTTTCATTGACTTTGACAGCCTTTGGGTCAGGCTGCTCCGCACTGTAGCCTTTTCAGTGTCCTTTGTGAGAGCTCTTTGGCCAGCTTTCCCCTTGCTTCCACCAGAGCTGGGGCTTGGTGTGTGCAGAGGTTTTCCTTTTTTCTGTCGGCTGGGCTGAGGTGTCCTCCCTGCTCATGGTTCTCCATTCACATGTCGGGAGGATTACTGCTGATGTGTGCCACTGTCTGAAGGGACACCAGTTTTTCTGTCTGTCTGCTAGTCTGTCCTGCTTAGCTTTCTCTTTGCTTATATAGTCCTTTAACTCGCACCAGAAAGGTGTGGAAGACCCATTACCAACAACTGCAATGGTTAGACACACTGATGTCGTTTGACTTCACTAAGAGCAGGGAAAGCGCAAATGATACAGTGCTACCATCCACTCAAGCAAAAGAAAACCTCACATTTACATGAATGTACTTTATATTGATATTCTTACAGAATAGTTCAGATATCCAGAATGTCTGGCCTCATTATCATAGAATCATAGAATCACTATGGTTGGAAAGGACCACCAGGATCATCAAGTGCAACCTTTATCCCATCATCTCCCTAACCACTAGACCATAGCCTCAAGTGCTTCATCTACTCATTTTTTAAACACCTCCAGGGACAGCAACACCACCACCTCCCTGGGCAGCCTGTTCCAGTGCCTAATCACCCTCTCAGTAAAGAACTTCTTCCTAATATCCAACCTAAACTTCCCCTGATGCAACTTGAGGCCATTTCCTCTTGTCCTATCATTAGTAGGCTCACGTTCAGCCAGCTGTCAAGCAACACCCCCAGGTCCTTTTCTGCCAGGCAGCTTTCCAGCCACTCTTCCCCAAGCCTGTAGAGTTGTATGGGGTTGTTGTAGCCAAAGTGCATGACCTGGCACTTCCCTTGTTAAACCTCATACAATTGACCTCAGCCCATCGCTCCAGCCTGTCCAAATCCCTCTGCAGAGCCTTCAATCTGCTTGAGGGTAGGACACTCCTCCGGTGTCCTATTACGTAAATGTGGCACTTCACCCAAGAGCCTCCTTGCCTTCTGTTTACAGAGTGCCTTCTCTAGCAGAGCAACTTGAATGAAATCCCAGGTTAGTTTCTCTCATCAAATCTAATCACAGGCACTGCATATCTATTTCTCTCTGTGAAGGGGATGTACAAATGAGATGTGTTAATGAGGCTGCAGGGTCTCTATTTGAACACAAGATTTTGATAAATCAGGAGAGCACAAGAAAAATGCTTCATGCTGCTGTCTGATAAGATTATGAGTAAGCTCGGGTGAAGCAGAGTGTACCTGACTGCAATCTCAAAGTGTCATCGTGCAAATGAAGTGCCAAGGGTATTGTTATATTCCTTATCAACACATTCAATTAGGAACCTTATTAAACACTTCCCAGATGCCTACCTTTTTCAAAACTCCAGTCTCTGGTGGGTGACTTCCCTCAAAACTTGTGCAAAGCAATTGTTCCAGCATCATGAAAGGATCTGTTCCACCGGTAAACCCGTCTGTTCATTTTGCCACCAGTGAGCACAGTTTGCAATGTCACCTCCCGCTCATGCTTTGTACAAAACTGACAGTTTTGGACTCACGGACTGCCACCTATCCCTTCTGCCTTAGTGCCTGTAGCTCATGTTTCGGTGGTTGTAACAGGGTGCTGCAGCCTGCGGGCTGCCACCTGCTACGGCCTCACATATGGTGGTCCCACCTGTGACTGAGCCTCACCATCTGCCCCTCAGTCACCAGATGCAGCAGGACAGGGGGCCAGGAGGAGCACAAACTGTCCAGGCAGGTCTCTTCCAGAAGGTTCACACGGAAAGTGTCACTCCAAAACGGAATATTTTAAACAGCTAGATAAAAATGTACATTAGTGCAGTGCTCAAACAGAAAAATAGAGCTCTCAACCTGTGTAAATATTAGTGGTTGTTCAGTCTAGAGGAGACTGAGGAGACCTCATTGCCCTCTACAACTACCTAAATGGAGGCTGTAGTGAGGCTGGTGTTGGTCTCTTCTCCCAAATTACTAATGATAGGACGAGAGGAAATGGCCTCAAGTTGCATCAGGGGAAGTTTAGGTTGGATATTAGGAAGAAGTTCTTTACCGAGGCACTGGAACAGGCTGCCCAGGGAGTTGGTGAAGTCACCGTCCCTGGAGGTGTTTATAAAAATGAGTAGATGAAGCACTTGAGGCCATGGTCTAGTGGTTAGGGAGATGTTGGGATAAAGGTTGGACTTGATGATCCTAGAGGTCCTTTCCAACCATGGTGAGTCCATGAGATTCTATGATTCACTAAACTGTATATTTGGCAAGTAATTTTAGTGCACTCTCTACACATTATTGTGTACAACTGCTAGTTTTAATGTAAACTCTTCCCCCTTCTCACTCTCATAGGATATGACATAACCAAAGCCAAATCTGACAAAAATTATACACATAAAGTAAGACAAATACACAAATAAGGCCATCTGCAGAATTGAACATAACTACCTCTTCCAATGCTTGACAATAATTAACAATTTATTTTATCTATTACTATCTTAAAATGTCAAAGTGAGATGCATCATCGCCCCAGCAGCTACTTGATCTGCTGACAGCCTTGCTTCCTGCTCGTCTTCCTGGTCTGCTTTGAGTTCTTCTGGTTTCTAGAAAGAGTAAAGATATCCATCAGTATTAGAGGTAAGGATGGGAAAGGTGTGCAGGTCTTTCCTAGGTCTTTGGCAACCCCAAAATTCCTCACTGCACAAACTAGACCTTAGACCTTTGCCAGGCAAGCTGGACAGTGATCAAAGTTCCTCTTGATAGTAAACAAGAGCATAAAACAAAGCCGTATCTCCCACTAAAAAGAAGGAAAGGTGAGATCAAATGCCGAGACATAGTTAATTTGTCACTAGCATGTCTCATTAAAAATGTATTATCCTGGCAACTTTTCTTGACTTGCTAGACATGCATTGTATATTCACTCAACAGCCAGATTCTTTCTTTCCCTCGCCATTTTCTCATCTATGAATTGAAAGAATTCAGTATCTGGCCTTTTCATGCATTCAGGATTTCCCAATATATGTACCTTGGAGACACAGGTGAATAACCCAGCTTTTAAATGTGAACACCTCTTTTTAAAATAAAATCAAAACCATTCAGTTGAAAGCTGCAAGTAAACAAGGGCAGAGTATACATTCTCCCAAACAGAGGGCTGAGTAAATGAGCTCTCAGCAAGACTGCTGAAGTGAAAGCCTGCCCAGACAATGTGCTATCGAAGTGCTGGGGTCTGAACCCCAAGCCCTGAATTACGGTTGACATATAGGTGGTTCCCATGGTCCTTCAAAAGGAGGGGATGAGTTTGCCTTTTGGCTTTCCTCTAAGGTGCAGCTGGCCTTGTAAGGAAAGCCCTTGGGTAAACAAGCCCCAGGTGCCCTGCATTGGGTAAATGAGTGCCAGGTGTCCTGCTTTGGGCATAAAAGCTGGGACCACTTGCAGGAAGGGTGAAGTGTCTATCTGTGAGGTGGATGCACTTTCCAGAGTTTCCCTGCTGGGGAAGGACCTCCTGACTCTTCCTGCAATTGGGCCCCAGTCAGGTTTGGCATTTGCAAACGCGGGCTTCGTGGGGAGACAATATGTAATGCATTTATTTTGGACACAGAAGAGTTATGTGCAGAACTCGCTTATTCTAATACTTTATGCCAGCAGGAATGAACCACTGTCAAAGGAAGTCAGTGTGATAATGGAATGCTCAACATACTAAATCATTGTTAATCAACTATTAATACAGAGACACAGCCTGATGAGCAGTTTTGCTAACTCTACAGCTACTCATAATAAATAATACTTATTTGGATGTCCCAAGAAGAAATTGCTAAGTACAAACTACAAGAAAGCAGCAAATATATTTATTCAAAACTATGAAGTTATGTAGTTTGGCAACATGCAATGACGAACATAAAATCCAAACTACGATGAGGTAATTGGTGGCTAAGCACTCACACACACATACAAACACACAGATGAGATAATGTTCCGCAAGAGTAGATGGAAGACATGTTAGCATTTAACTGCGTCAGTGTGAATGACAATTGTTTTTGAAACACTCTTCAAGTGTGCCAAAAAGAATCAGCTCGCAAAGCGCCAGCCCATGTAGGAACACGTTAAGCTAATGTGATGGGTGAAGCATATTGTTAAAAGTATATATATCAAAAAAGTGGGAAGGAAATGAAAAGAGAAGAGGAGGAGAAGGAAACAAAGAGAGGGGTTTGACAACCTGTGGTAGGCTCAGTCGTAATTGAAGTTTGACTCCCAATGTGACATTTCACTCCACGGGTCACATTAAAGAAAATCGTTAGCAGGAGAAGAAATCAAGTACAGCAGCTGCATATGCAAGAGACTCAGTGCACCAGACTGAAAGACAGGACTCAGAGCAAAAGCTGTCTCTAAGTGCTCCGAGGTAAGTTCTCAAAGGTCTCCTAGGCAAAAAGGAAATAGCGCTTGGCTAGGCTCAGCTGCAGTCCCAACTATACTAGTGTAATGGTATTTATCTGCTGACATAAAGAAGTGATATAAGCTAAAATTATTTTATATAACTAGGTCTAATACTTCTAAAGCTCTTTATGACAACAGTTCTTTGAAATGTCATTTATCTGAATACACGAGAAGCCCTGGGTGGAAATGCAGATTTGCTAGGTGAAGTGCTTAAGGCGATGTCTGAACCCGCACCGCTGACATGAATGACTACTTTGCATCACTGTATTCAACAAGACTAGGGTTAGGTACCAATGCACAATGTCCAGTGTCTGGATGATTTTATAGAGGTCAGTATTCCTTTTGACCCACTGTGTTGACTTACTCATGTATTTCCCATGAAAAAGGGATAAAGTACTACAGAAAATACTGTAGAAATACATAGAATACAAGGCTTATTAAAGACAAAGGGATAAATTCCAAAGGACTCTTAATCTGAGGACAGTAGTAGGGAATTCCAATAAATTAATTAGATAGGTATTAAGTATTGTATCTCTCAGTGTCAACCCAAGTAGGAATTGCAAGAGTCTTCCTGTCAATAGGCCTGAGAAAAATGTCTGGGTTACATCAAACCTAACCAGCCTTCAATGAAGTCAGATATTCTGAGGCACGTTTCATTTTCCACTACTGTGCATCTCTGAGGCATAGGAGTAGAAAGTTATGAAGCAGAAATTACTTTCCTACAGTAGCAGGTACAGAATGAGGTGCTAAATTTCAGTTAGGCCTGTGCTCCAACACCAATAAATGTAACATTACTGTTACATTTCTTCACTAACATATGCAACATGCTGGTAAGCAAAGGGACTATTTTTAATACTGCTGAAAAACTCGCATATGTCCTCACAAGGTTATGACAGCTTTTTATGATACTACGATATGAAGTTTTATGGGTACCTTTTAAGCCTGTAGACAAAGGCCTTTGTGGCACACTGTCAGTCTTTATAGGGTTTGTGGTAGCTTCCTCTTGGATTTAATGGGGTTCTCCAGTAGCTTCTTTTTGGATTTAACAGCCTTGACTTAGCATGACAATTGCTACAAACACAAGCTCTCCACCCTCTCAATGTCTGTACCAAACTGTTTAGAAAGAAGCCCTGGTCCCAAAGGAGAAGCTGCGTGAGGACGCTGACACTGGAGTAAGGTCTACAGAACAGCTGATGTCTCTGTCTTCACTAGCTCACTTGCCTCTCCTGAACTTCTCTCTGCTGTTCTCACACTATTACAATATCGATTATGCTTCTGTAGAACTCCTGAGAGGTAAAAATGCAGTAAGCTTAATGCTGCTAGTTAATAGGATAGAATTACCTAGTTACAGATCTTCAGCTCACTATGAACACAGTCATTATTATGCTTTCTGCAATTTTCTACTCTGGCTATTATTTGACTTGTTTCTTTCCTGCTCCCTTCACAAATGGCTTCTTTCATATCTTCAACTGCTCCTCCAAGAATGGTGCCAAACAGAGCCTACTTTCCCACTGCAGAAGAAGGCTTTCCAAAAACTAGGATGTCATTATGTTGCTGTGTACTGATAAAACAATGCATTTGATGCAATGCCCTGGAGGGCACGGTGACAGAACACTCCCTGCTTCCCCAGAGCACAACGTCCTCCTGACCAGAGCACTTTCCACTTGCTTTGTACAAGGCTCAGGGCTCTGCAAAGTGGTTCTGGGGAGGATGCCAATGAAAAGACTGGGCTACAAAGGCAGAGCCTGAGAGCCTGGGCGCAGCCACTGGCCAGAGAAGTCTTTTGCATTGCTGTTGTTACTCTTCAATTGCCTTATTTTGATTTATTGCCTTAAAACTTCCTCTTGCAGAGAAGGTTTTATTGGACATCTCTGTGCACTATTTCCGCCAAGTCATACAAGCAGCTTACATGCCATAAACTCTCTCTGGGCTAAGTTCAATTCTTAATTACACCACTTTAAGACCGGAGGAACTGCGCAGAAGACACCACAGTTATTCTAGACATACAGCAGTGCAAGTGAAGAGAATCTTAACCACGGGATTTAAAGTTTACAAAAACAGATCATTACATGACATTTAGTGAGATGATGTTTACAGAACTGGCATTTCATACAATTCAATCCCCATCTTGAGACAATGAATGGTGACTATATTCAAATAATTATCTGCATGTCCATTCTAAAAGTTATGTCACATACCCCTGCAAGGATCGTGTCTCACGAAGAACTCAGTGAGTGTCATCCAGCCACCTCCAACACGAACCATGCCTGTACTTGTTATGATACAAACAAAGCAGTGAAGTTGAGAGGAATCAAACTGCAAGAGAAATCAAACAACAGTCTGAGGTTCTCATTCATTCAGATGCAGTTCAACACCGATAGGTTAAAAATCAGACACTTAAAAAAAGTTTATTTTGATATTTAATTATTAGTAAATGCTAAAAAATCAGATATATTTATGCAGATTATTAAAGCTGTTAAGATTTCAAATCAGATGCTGCTGCATTAATCCAAAGGAGATGGCAGGATGGTAAGAAAGAATCTCAGGTTTAATTTTATGCTTGATTCTCATAAAGGAAGCAAAACTTAGTAACATATTACTTAATTGGTTACAGTCTGCGCTTGTGCAAATTAATGAAGACCTATTTGCATTATTTCACTGTTAAGTAAACTCTCTTCTGCAACAGTCTGGTTTTAAATTACGCCAGCTGAAAGGAAGGCAGCACTGCTTTGAATGATCAGTACGCGGGCTGCAAATTCAATGCATTTTGAGTGCTGCACAGTTCTATCAACTGATTCATTTCTAGGGATATTCTCAGGTATGGCATTGAAACCGCTCACCTATAGCGAGATGCATGTGGGAGAAGGGAACATTAAAGCAGCAGTGAATGATTGATAGCTATCATTATTGTCCTTTGTTATAAACTGTTTGCAATTCCTCTGTCTACACACTGAGGTTCTTCACAATTCAGAGATGCAGAGAAACCTGTTTCACACTAACTCTTGTACTAGCCCATTCTTCCTTTGCGCTGAAGGCCAGGCCTTTATGTTATGTTTTGCTCTGGAATCCTGTATAACAGTAACTCTGTTCAAATCAGAACAAAGAAAACATGACCAAAACATTGACCCCATGATCTCATGAAAACTAGCCAGAAGAATTCAGTACTTTTTAGCCAATGCCACTAAAATATTTATTTTTCTATCAGATGATCAGGCCAAGTGTAGTGCTCTGACACACAAACATGCAGAGCACTCACTGAAACCAACAGGAGTCAAATACCCCTCTTTGGGACAATCTTTGACCCTTGGAGAAGGCTGGTCATAGTTCAACTGTACCTACTTGCTCCAGTGAGGGGACATACGCTTTAAATGCAAACCACACAAACGTGCTCCCTGCTTGTTAAATGACTTTAATTGCTTGGTAGTACTGAAGCCAAGAAGAGAAAGTAAGTTTAAAGGAGTATTACTTTTAGGAACCAAACAAAAGCAAAGCTTGCCATTTAATTCAATAATAAAAATTTTTGTTATAAATAAGAACATTCACATGAGCACTATTTGCAAGGGCTTTTTAATAACGCATTCAATATGTGCTGAACAAAGAACCATTTTATGTATGTAGATCAAAGTTAAAAAGAGAAAGGGTGCCCAAATTGTTGCTGTTTATTTTCATTGGCTTGTTTCTAAGTAGAATTTTTTCTAGAGGTCCTAAAGATCCTATCTTTTTTCTTTTATTTTTTTCCCCCATCCCAGTTTAATTCTTCAGTTACACTCCATCAGGCAACTATACCAAGGGTGATAAACACTTTGGAAGCTGCCTGGGCTGCAGTTAATTCAGACTGTGGGGCTTCTGGAAAATAATGCAGGTATCCATCAAGGCATTTTTCCTAACAGTAACCTGGTTCATTTCCTTTTTAAAATAGTCTGGATACCAACTTTTCTTGAACAACATTTACTGTTTTTTCCCAATAATAAGAGGTAAAAACACTCGAATAAAAACAGAAAGGAAGCCTAGTTTAAGCTACAAAAAAAGCTTGTTCTTGACAATAGCCATACAACATCACTGTCACTAGAGAAGTCTCAGCCAGCTTGCTGTAGGTGGTATTTACTATGATGCTGTTCTGCACCAGTAAGGGCTAGATGCTTTCAAATAACACTGTTTTTTTTTCCCAGATCTGAGAGTACAGATGGGAGATAACAGCATTCACATAATTCCAAAGAGTTTTTTCAAATAGAGGCTTGTTCTATATATGGAGAACATTTTAAATTATTACTTAGATATATTGTTTGAGGCATGTGCTAAGATTATCTACTGCTCTTTGCGCTTTCTTCTATAGCTCAACAGGCTTTGCCAGTAAATAAGAATGCAACTACATTTTCAACATCTCTAGATTTAAAATGGCTAATGTTGTTAACACTAGCATACTCAGAATGGATTATACATATTATTGCCCTTATAAGAGCATGAGTAAGACACTAAGAGTATCTGGCTTGTGTAGAATATTTCCCTTCTTACCAGGGAAACATGATTTAACACTTTAAGAAGTTGTGTATTGGGATGTACGACAGAAGTAAGTGAGCACTTGTTAACGTTTGCTCCCTGTACCAGTGAACAGTGGTTCTGCAGTATGGCTCCTGATAGCCCAACTGACACAACGTACTCCTTAAACACAGCTCCAATATATTATAGACTTGCCATAGCTCTTTGAAAACACTTTGGGAAAGGGTATAGTCTAAACTGGAAGAGCAAGTTTATTTTGCCTATTTCTAAAATATGTATTTAATGATTCACTGTGTTAGTACATAAAATACCAACAACCAGCTATGTTCTTAATCAGTCTGCTTGATTGCATAGGGCTTACATTTTTTTTTCACCCGAAAAATGAAAGTCTCTTTCACCTAATTTGCAATAAATAAGTGACATGACACTGGTATCTATTTACTGTGATTTGCCTTTAATCTGATAGCCTAAAAAATAAACCACAAAATTTTGAAGCATTCCACTATAAAGCTGAAAACTGATATAATAATAGTAATTCTAAAATTGCAGTTTAAATGCTCAAGATTTCTCACTACGAGAATTGCTGCTGACCATTATCTGGTTCCTTTAAAAGTAATCTCCTTAATGAGGAAAATGGCCAAAGCAAGCAGGTGAGGGATTGAAGAGGAGGGATCCTGACACAAGGAATGCTCCATAGCATTTAAAGAAATACCACAGCTGACCAGCAATGAATTAGTTGAAGATGAAAGGATGGCAAGAGGACTGACCATTGCAAGCTTAAATCACTATGCCTTAGAAGAAAAGAAAAAATAAAAAAAAGAAAAAAAAAAAAACAAACACCAAACCAAAAAGAAACTTCATAACACATTCCACTGGTTTATACCTGATTTCACAGGAAGAACTAATGAAAAATGAAAAATGGAAGAAAGACAATTAGTTTACAAGAAATTCTCTGTATGACTCTAGAACACATGCAGACTAAAACATTAGGCATTCTAAATAAAGTATCTACTTCAGAGACGAGCAGGTAGCTACCCATCCAGAGACTGAATATTGGAAAATATTCAAGGCCTTTGTTTCCTTCCCATTGCTGTTTCTGTGGTCTTTTAAAATCACCTACAAGTATTTAGTAAACTCTCTTAGCCAAATATTGCATATTTCATCTGAAATTGTTCTGTTTATTGAATCCAGGGGTAGCAGCTCTTTCTCTACAATGTCATATTTCTCTTCCTGTGATCTAAAATTGTTCTGCAGATATTCAACACATTTCTTGTACTTCAGAAGAAACAGTGTGCTCTAATCAAATTACAAGGAAGGATAAAAGTGACTGAATATGCTTTGGTAAAAGATTTTTTGAAGTACAACACAATACCACAGGAAAATATCACTGTTTTTATGAAACTAACAGAAAATCAGCTACAATTCAAACATGTCGGTATCCAGGCAAAAAGACTGGCTTTTAAGGCACTGTTGTATGTACGTATGCATGCAGTCAGCTTTTAAAAAATCCAATACATTGAAAACACTTTCAGTAGTTTCAGCGAAAATAAATACAAGCATTCTCTGTGTTTTTAGCCTGTATGTTCTAACAAGAAAAAAAAATCCCCAAATTTAGACGAGCTTAAAGAGAACATGTAATTGTCATACAAAATTCCTGTAAATTAATATAGCCTAATTCCTTGCATAACCATGTCATACAAAGAATCTCTGAGCTGAAAAACTAAGGTCCTTAGAAGACTTACCCTGTACTTGTTATTCCCAATCTGTTCCAGTTGAAACCGCTCTGCACATCTGCATTTAGCCACCTGCCTTATAACCTGCAAATAAACACAACTGATGATCACTTTACTGCTAGTATCACATTTCTAAATACTTGTGTAACTGGTAAACTTCAAATTACATACTAGTGAAAATAAAATTAATTGTTAAACAACACAACCCCAGTAGAATAGAGTACAATCTAAGAAAGCAGAGAATGTACCTCATCTTCAATTTTGTCGGCATCTGTGAGTGGAATGTATGCATCCTTGTTTGGACAAAGAGCTGCTACAAATTCATAATAGTCAATATATCCATCTCTATCAAAAATATCTGCAACAGCACTCATTTGAAGTTGGCTTGTTGGGAATTCTGTAAATCAAAGACAACAAAAGCTAAATTGGCCTTTCAATCCCATTACAATGGAAGACTTTACCACAAATACTGAAAGGTTTTTAGGCACTAGGTGATAGATAATGCTTATCAAAAAACCAAGGACATTCAAAAGAGTGAAGGAACCTTTCTGAAAAAATCTGGATCTCCAATGTAACCTAGATATTGGATGAAAATTGATATTGGATTAAAATGATAGTGTAGCTCGAAGAGAGACACAGATGCAAGGCCACAGATTAAACTAAAATATGTGTGGGTTTTTTTTTTTTAAGATATGTGGGTCTTCCCAGTGCAGAAACACGCACTGTGTTTAACAAAAAGTGTTTTGTTACATCCTTCTTTAGATCAAGTTCTCAGTAGCAGAATATTAACCCTGAGATTCTCTATGAAATAGTCAAAGAAAATTTCAAGATGGTGAACATAGATTATTAAAGGAGTATTTAGCAGTTATAACAAGTTGATACCAACTGAGTTAAATGAGTAAGCTGTTTACGCTTTTGGTGGTATCAGGGTTTTTTCAGCTTCTGTTAATTCATGCAAAACAGTGATGTCCACATACAGTGACTATATTACTGCATTTCCTAAAGCAGGGGAAAATATACACACTACGATATTCTTCTACTGAGTAACATAAAATGCTAAAAGCAGCCCAATTCTGAATCTTCACTGCTCAAAGCAGAAGTCTCCATGATCCAAAGATAAAGGATTATTTTAAGAAGTAGGCCTTTATCTGTCATGAGTTGCTACAGGGAAACATGATCACACACAGACATAGTGTGGAAAGCTTACTTTACCACTGACTCTGCATATTTAAGGAATATCAATCCATCAGGAAAGCTAGGGAAAGTCCCTTCCTAGTCTGATTGCTTGACATTTTGATCCTCATTATGCAGGTATATGAACATGGTCATGGAAACAGTGGTTGCCAAAATTAACAGTTTCCTTCTATAATTGAAACTATTCCATGTAAGGTCTTTAATAAAAAATATACGCTTGTATGAACTGATTTTGAAAATTACCTATAGATTTTATAAGATACGTTTTACTATTCCGACCAACCAATAAAATAATTGTTTAAGTGGCCAGTGTACTGTAGGAATGACAATCCGAGTCCAGTAAACAGTAAACTATCAATTAGCCAATAATATAAATGTGACATCTGTAATCTGATTCACAATGTAAAAGAACTAGAAAGAGTTTCTAGAATCCAGAAATATTTTCAAGTAAAATAATTGTAGTTTAAAGTAATCACAATTAAGGACTTCAAAAGGGAAATCTGTGACCTTCTAACACAATAAACCGCATAAGGTACACTATATAGACAATAAGGCTTCATGAGGTGTTTCTTCCAAGATCAACATTAAGTTCATTTTAAAACTTACTTGAAGAAAGAATTCCATTGATAAATTCCTCCCTTGTTATCTTTCCATCTTGATCTTTATCAATCCTTCTAAAGAAGCCCATCACACGAGACCTCTTATAGTTCATCCATCGCATATATTTTTTCCTCCAAATATCAAAATCAAAGTTGGCAAATTCCCTTGGCTTAATAAAAAAGAGAAAGAATCTTTTTCAGTTGAAATTATAAATCTAGACAATCAATGAGAGATACCATCTGCATTCTCCTGAATAATTGGTTCTTTGAGGACCTATATAAACATTTTAAACATCTTAACCCTCCTCACATTTAAAATGAGAATGACAGCTTTGAAAGCACGTTAAAGCAAGTGTATCACAGTGGTTTTTTTAGCTTTCCTCCTCAACATTGTTTACATCATCCAGTTTATACTACAATTTTTCTTTTGAAATCAATATTGTTAAACAAGATTAATAATACATATTTAAAATGCTGACTCTTTTTATACTTTGCAGAATTTTATCCATGTCACAACTAAAGTACCAAAATAACTTTGTTTGACAACTTAAGAGTTTTCCCAGGATTAGATAGCTGCCTGAATAAAGAGGAAATGTTGTGCTTCTCTTGTGCTAAAAATAAACCTCAGCCCAATTTCGTAAATGATTATAACAGATGACTCTGGAAAGTGAGTTTGATTCCTAAACTACTGTTCCATTTAGTCAAACAATCTGATGCCAAAATTAGTTATTCACCAAACAACTTCATGCCAAACACAAGTTAACACAAAACCTAGCCAAATCATACAGCAATAAATAACTCACAGGTTCGAAAACTTACTTTTTGTCCTTCTTGTACTCGGCTTAATTCTCCATGCTTTGGTATCTGAGTTTCATACGAAATTAACTCCACCTCCACTTCGTCGAGCCATTTGCAGAGTTCACGAGTTGACTGCAGTTGACCTGCAAGCTGCAGAGCCTGCTCTAAGGTCTTGAACACATTAGAACTCAATTTCATAATGTCTTCATATCTTGCTTTAATGTCTTCCAGTTTATCTTGAATTATTACAGCTTCATCACCTAAAATATCAGAGGGATGTTATTTCCTGTGATCACAAATATTTCAAAGAAGAAAAAAAAAAAAACACAAAACCAAATCACAAACCCCACCTATTACAGACATCTCAGTATTTAATTTATAAAATAACCCAAACAAGATGACAAGGTCAATCCTCAACTGCTGTAAATTATCCCACCATCACTAATGCCCACAAAGCTATGAAGTTTACCTCAGCTCAGGATCTATCCCTCTGTCTTTTTTCTGTTTTACTAAATTACTAGAAAGCAAGGACTTAGATCCTGTATTTCACACAAATGTTCTTTAAAAAAAGTCATCCTTAAATTCATAAATTCTTCTTACAAAGACAAATAAATAAATAAATTATAAAAGGGTTATTGAAAATGTGAAGGGGGGGGAAAAAAAAAAATACTAACTAGATTTTCAATTACCATAATATTTGACATCACTGTACACCCTCATTACTATCCACTCAAAACACAACTCAAAAAGCTGAAATAAAAACAACTGACTGAAAATTAGCAGCATATATTTAGATTTCATTATAGATTATGCATAATGTTTAAGTTTGCAACAGAAAAGAATACCCTCCTGCCCTCAACCATACGCAGGTCTTAAAGTGTTCAAGAACTTCAGAAGTACTGGAAAATCCAGACAGGTGCTAATCCACAGAACAGACCTGTTGTGTACAACTGGAATGCAACTTTTCCCACACTATTAGCTCCAATGGACAAAGCTTTCCTCTTGCAGTAAAAGGCAGTCTAATATCTTGTTCATCTGTGGATGCCTGAAGGGAACTGATTGCATCCACTGCCAAACAGCCTTCCATTATGAGTAATGTCTATAACTTGCGAGTACGAATGGAATGCAGGTTCACTAAAATAATTTTCCACTAAAAATAATAATGGGTTCAAGGGCCAAATTCTCTATAGGCAAAAAAAGACTTTTGCTCACTTACATTAATAATAAAACTGGCCCAAAACCATAACCTACCCTGACGTCAAACCTTTATTAAAATAAACAACTACGATTGCTTTAACCAGCAGACATGGACTAATACATACAAGTTCACTTTAACTTTCCCATAAGTGCCTACAAGTAAAAGAAAAAAAGCCTGATGAATCATAGTTTTATATAAACTCTCACCTGTTGTTTGCTTGAGAAGCTCTAAGCCATTTTGTATAGCCACATCAACATTTTGTTTTCTAAGAAGAATCTCTTCCTGACAATCCTAAGAGAAAAGGCCATTTGTGTAAGCACAGACATAAATTATATTGGTTTTATTTGGAATAAGAACATTGCCATTTTAAACAAAATATATTAATGAAAAATAAACAAAGTATGGAAATATAAATCAAATTTTAAAATTAATTAAATAATAAATGAACAGAAATCAAAATACTAGTAGTTCAGAGTGCTGTTTCCTAAGCAATTCTGTGTTGCAATCTTGGACTTAAAATTTGCTCAGTTTATCATGGATTTCATTCATCCAGTTCATCAATTCATCCTCTTGAAAGATCTGAGCATTGCTGTAAGCTTGCTGAAGAAGACCTGCTGTTGCTCTTCTCTTGAATCTCAATGTATCGAGCCTGAGAAGAATCTAGCTTTTCCTGCACTCATACCTTTGTCTTCCCTGGACCTCACAGTCCTTAAAAACTGACCAGTGCTAATGGCCTGTTGTAAACTCTTACTGTGAGCTAGGACATCATCTTCTAGGGCCTATACTTTTTTAAATAAAGAATAATAATGGAAAAGAAAATCAGAAAATCACAGAAGAAATATAAGTGGAACTCAATAAAAACTGAACAAAAAAGGACATATTGCCAAAGCAAAGATATAAAACACTCAAATTATAGAAAAAACAAAATCAGTATGGTAAAACACAGGTACACTGCAATGGCTCTGCCAGTTGTGTTGTACTTTACAGAAGCATCTAAAAAGAATGACACAAGTGTGTGGTTTGTATCTTACTTTATGCTGAGAAATTTGCCGCTGCACTTCGGAGGCCTGTGTTCCGATGGGTTCTGCATTTGTAAGCCTCTTCTCTGTGGCACTCAGCTTCTCCACCAGCTGCTCCAGAGCTTCATGGAACTGCTGCACTTCCAACTGACGGTTCCTTTCAGTACACCAAGAGAAAAGTTACTCTTTTTTGTGATTAAGTAAGTTTGAACTAGTTAAAAAAAAAAAGCCCCTTGAGTCCTTTATAAAAAAATTAAATAATTCTCTCTTACTGTAGGAACCAGTCACCAAATGAAACAAATATATTCATGACACTCAATGAAAACCAAGGTAAAGTAAAAACCAAATAAAATTTAAAAAAACACCTCCAAAGCTGTGTGAAACTCCTTTAGCTAATATGCAAGTTTTTCAAGTAAGAATATCACTTTATTCATATGGTTTTTGCTAAAAATAATCTAGCACTCAATTCAGAAAAGCACTGTTTTATATCCAATTAGGACAGCTCTCAAGCAATGCTCTTTAAGCATAAAGTTACATTCCCTTGGCTAATATACGTGTTTTAAAATTAAGCAAAGGCTTTACCGAACAAGAACATGTTGTCATGCTTCCACAGCGTTGTAAAATATCTTTAAACATTTATTCAGTGATGTGAACAGAACTATTTGGCTCTACTTTTGCATTTCTTGTTCTGGATAAAAGCTCTCAATGAAGCTAGTGAGACAATGTTAATAAAGCACAGAGCCTTGACCTCCAAAATAAAAAAGCAACATGTAAAACGTTTCTGTTTCAGATTATTACATTCCAGAGAAGGCTCTTGATTACAGGAAGAGTCCTCTCTACAACCAATGCTGAACAAATTTCATTCAAGCAGATTTGCCCTATGTGAAAAACATCAGAAGATTGTCTTCCAAATGGGGATTTCATTTCAGATAAAAGCCATGTTTATATGTGCTTCCCAAGTCTTACAAACAAGGAATCACAGAATAGCCTTGGTTGGAAAAGACCTTTAAGATCATCCAGTCCAACCATTAACCCAGCACTGCCAAGTCACCACTACACTGTGTCCCTCAGCACCACACCTACATGTCTCCTAAATACCCGCAAGGATGGGGACTCCACCACTGCCCCAGGCAGCCTGTTCCAATGCCTGACAACCCTTTCAGTGAAGAAATTCTTCCTAATATCCAATCTAAACCCGCCCTGGCACAAATTGAGGCCATTACCCCTCATCCTATCACTAGTTACTTGGGAGAAGAGACCAACCTCATCTTGCTACAGCCTCCTTTCAGGTAGCTGTAAAAAGCAATGAGGTATCCCCTCAGCTTCCTCTTCTCCAGACTAAAAAACCCCAGTTCCCTCAGCCACTCCCCATCAGACTTGTGCTCCAGACCCTTCGCCAGCTTTGTTGCCCTTCTTTGGACACACTCCAGCAGCTCAGTGTCCTTCTTGTAGTGAGGGCCCCAAAACTGAACACAGTATTCGAGGTGCGGCCTCACCAGAGCTGAGTACAATGAGACAACACTGATGAGAATACTGACAGTTTTTCTTTCACAATCCTTATACTGTTACTTCAAAGATCATATAAATACGACTACTCCAAAACACTGCAGGAAAAACATACTTCTTAAACAACTTTTTATAACTTAACTCAGAATGAATATTTTGAATCGCTCTAGTGCTGTTCTCAAGATGCCAAAAGGATACTGAAAAAGAGCAAGCAAAGGAAACTGTGTTGCTCAGGTTTCAAGCTTAAGCATGTTTTGAAGCTAATAACCAGGGAAAAGAGAAAGGATCATGATAACTGCAGCCAATATTTGTACATACTTCTCAAATAATGATCATCAGTGTCAAGCTGTTTGGAAGCAGCAGAGCAAACATTTGCAGAAAGCAGCTTGTTTACAGCTCCATGCTGCAGCTACCACAATCTGTCCTATTTACACTAGAAGCCGCTATGTATTAACAGTCATTTTTCAGCACATTCTATTCAGGATACAGTCCTGTGAGGAGAGCATGTGGTTCCTGTTTGCCCTCTGAGGAAATAAGGACACTTCAGTACCTCATAAAACTACTGATTTATCATTTTAATTATGTCACACTAACAAATGATAAAAAAAATTGGAGGTGGATTTAAAGCTAGCCATTCTGCAGTAGGCTTTAAACTGAGTTAGCTTCTGCCCATCTTCCTTTTAACTTCCAGCAATGTCAAATAGAGACAACTAAATTAGTTAATTGCAAGTGGGTAATTTCAGTATTGCACCTGAATGGAACTGCAGAGACTGAAGGAAAAAGTATTTCCAGGAATGTCATGTATGGACATCTCCTTCAGAATTAAGGGTAGGTGTGTTCTACGGTATCTGCACATCTGCGTAGGCATGTGCATTTGAGTAACATTACTGAAGAGCTGAATTTAGAGCAACATCTCAAGCGGATATTGAGGCTGCATGCATACCAAAATAAAATACTGGCGCTTCACCAAAAGTTATTGTGGCAAAATTATCACAGAAGTTAATGGAAGCTAGAGACTTCCAGACTTTGCACTTGAGTCATTAAAAGCAAGTTAACATTAATCCAGTCCTAACTGATGAATCAGCTCATCAGTTCAGCCTGTCAGAACTAATTATGTGGAGAAACAGATGGTATTTCCATAGGAAAGCAAGTCATTTCTGTAGACCTTTTTTGGGAAAGAAAAAATACAACTTCTCTCTACTGTGTCTCAGTAAGTTGTAACTAAATAAAGTCTCTATATCTTCTTAATCTTTTGGTGCTCAATAGTCACAGACATTTCCTGTGGAAAAGTAAGACGACGCTGTCAACAGCACAGAAAAAGTCAGAACCCTTGACCAAGGCTTCCTTGGAATTAAACCTTGCAAGAAAGGTCAAGGACAACAGAAAGGGCTTCTTCAAATGCATTGAAGATAAAACTAACACTAGAGGCAATGTAGGCCCACTGGTGAATGAGGTGGGTGCCCTGGTGTCAGAGGATAAAAAGAAGGCAGAGTTACTGAATGCCTACTTTGCCTCTGTCTATACTGCTGGAGGCTGTCCTGAGGAGCCCAGGACCCCTGAGGCTCCAGAGGAAGTCAGGATAGGGGAGGAGTTGGTCCTGGTTGATGAGGACTGGATTAGGGATCAGTTAAGCAACCTGAACACCCATAAATCCATGGGTCCTGATGGGATGCACCCATGGGTGCTGAGGGAGCTGACGGATGTCATTGCTAGGCCACTCTCCATCATCTTTGTTAAGTTGTGGGGAACGGGAGAGGTGCCTGAGGACTGGAGGAAAGCAAATGTCACTCTGGTCTTCAAAAAGGGCAAGAAGGAAGACCCAGGTAATATAGACTGGTCAGCCTCACCTCCATCCCTGGAAAGGCGATGGAACAACTTATCCTTGGTGCGCTCTCTAGGCATGTCAAGGATAAGAGGGTCATTAGGGTCAGTCAACATGGCTTCACCAAGGGGAAGTCATGCTTAACCAACCTGATAGCCTTTTATGAGGACATAATCCAGTGGACAGATGATGGTAAAGCAGTGGATGTGATCTATCTTGATTTCAGTAAAGCATTTGACACAGTCTCCCACAGCATCCTCACAGCTAAACTGAGGAAGTGTGGTCTGGATGATCGGGTAGTGAGGTGGATTGTGAACTGGCTGAAGGAAAGAAGGCAGAGAGTTGTGGTCAATGGGACAGAGTCTAGTTGGAGGCCTGTATCTAGTGGAGTCCCTCAGGGGTCGGTACTGGGACCAGTACTAATCAATATATTCATCAATGATTTGGATGAGGGAATAGAGTGCTCTGTCAGCAAGTTTGCTGATGACACAAAACGGGGAGGAGTGGCTGACACACCAGAAGGCTGTGCTGCCATTCAGAGAGACCTAGACAGGCCGGAGAGTTGGGCAGGGAGAAATTTAATGAAATATAACAAGGGCAAGTGAAGAGTCTTGCATCTGGGGAAGAACAACCCCATGTGCCAGTATAAGCTGGGGACTGACCTGTTGGACAGCAGCGTAGGGGAAAGGGACCTGGGGGTCCTGGTGGACAGCAGGATGACCATGAGCCAGCAATGTGCCCTTGTGGCCAAGAAGGCCAATGGCATCCTGGGGTGTATTGGAAGGGGGGTGGTTAGTAGGTCCAGAGAGCTTCTCCTCCCCGTCTACTCTGCCCTGGTGAGGCCACATCTGGAACATTGTGTCCAGTTCTGGGCCCCCCAGTTCAAGAAGGACAGGGAACTGCTTGAGAGAGTCCAGTGCAGAGCCAGAAAGATGATGAAGGGAGTGGAACATCTCCCTTATGAGGAAAGGCTGAGGGAGCTGGGTCTCTTTAGCTTGGAGAAGAGGAGACTGAGGGGTGACCTCATTAATGTTTATAAATATGTAAGGGGTGTCATGAGGATGGACCCAGGCTCTTCTCAGTGACATCCAATGATAGGACAAGGGGCAATGGGTACAAGCTGGAACATAGGAGGTTCTGCATAAATGTGAGGAAGAACTTCTTCACAGTGAGGGTAACAGAACACTGGAACAGGCTGCCCAGAGAGGTTGTGGAGTCTCCTTCTCTGGAGACGTTCAAAACCCACCTGGACATGTTCCTGTGTGACCTGACCTAGGTATTCCTGCTCTGGCAGGGGGATTGGACTGGATGATCTTTTGAGGTCCCTTCCAAACCCTAACATTCCGATTCTGTGATTAACAACACATAACACATTTGTGTTTTTCAGCCTTTTCATATCACAGGGTATCCCTTTATATAATATTAAAACTATGTTAACTCACTTTTCCTTGATCAGTATTATTGATATTAATATCTTTATATTTAATTAATTTTGAAATCTGTAAATCAAAACATGTATGATGGGAGATGGAGTATTACATACTTATCTATGTAAACAGAAGACATGGAATAAACTTGGTCCAAATTCTGAATAACAACATTGAGTTCAGAGCGCAGAATAGGGACTGAAGGTGAACCAGCAGCTTGACTGAAAAACTCTTCACATTTATCTGTGATGACTCCCAAGTCATCCTTCAATCGATCCAGTTCTTTCTTCAGTTTCTGTAAAATGAAAGGCTAGTGACAGTGTTTTTATATAACATCAACCTCATGTATACTCTACATATCATTATCAGTACAGGTCTGCTTTCCTTTGCTGGTTTCACATGAACACCGTTAAAAATTCTTTTAAAAGGACTGTATGCATAAGAGGGAATTTAACAGAGTGACCATTTGTTGGCATATTTTTCTCACAAACACAAGCTTAATCTTTGACTCTTGTCTTTTCAAGGTGCATTGCAAACTTTCCTGGCTACACTCAAAACGCCTTGATATCTTTATTTTAAAATAAAACTTTTTTCCCAGGTAAAATAGCCTTTCTCAAGGGCTAACCTCTTGCTCTGCAATCCTAAACACACTTTCATCTATACCATCCCTTTCCATGGGGGTTCGGATCTGCCAAATTAACCGCTCCTCACAACTCTCCAGCTGAATTCTGATATTTCTGACTTCGGAGATGTACAGATTGTAAATAGATTCCTCCTGCTCCTCTGCTGAGAGAAACAATGCACACATTAGCAAACAAAGCCATCACATCATTCCTACCACGTCTTCTTATAAAACTCATTATAAAGACACCATTCTACAGGTCTTTTAGTGACTGGCTGAAATCCCATCACTTTCCACTGGAATTCTGGCGATAAAGCAAATTTTAGGAACCCTTCAATTTAAGCTATTATTAGATTAACTCCTCACATGTGAAAAATTAGCATATATCTTTGACCATTCATCCCAGGCACAGGCATCACCCCTTACGCGGACACTGCTAGACTCAGTGACTGATTCTTTTAGTCAGATGGTATCAGGCACAACACTACAGTAAACCTCCTTTTTTTTTTTTTAGAAGTCCTTTCTTTCAGACTTACGGGGCAGCACACTGTTCCTTAAGTATAGTGAACTACGCTAATGCAGTAATCACCTTTGTGCTACTGTACTTCTGAAAGTCTTAAAGAACATTTTTACATGGCTTAATATATATAAAGTTAAAAAACCTTAGACCTTTTGTACAATGTAACTGTGAAAATTGTAAAAATGATGACACTATCTGTTCAGAAGAACGGCGGCGCTAACATCATCAGTACGATAAAAAGGGTAATTCACTAGAGCTTGTATTCAGAGAAGTTTTTTCAAGACCTATAATCTCTCTTGTGAGGGCATACTTGTACTTTCCTCAGCAAAGCTTTACCTCTTTCTGCAGATTTCAGAAGCTCTTGATAGTATTGCTTGCAAACATTAACTTCCTTTGCCAGCTGTGCTGTATCGGAGCTTGTAAAGATTTTGGACTCCTGGCTGTCTTCCACAAAATCATCAAAGCGGGACTGCAAATTGCTTAGAACCTGCTGGTGTTCACCTGGCAGCATTGTCTTAATCTGCAATAGATTATATACCCAAGGCACGGTCAGCAATGATACATCACTCACACAGGTCCCTGTAATGCTTTTTTATCAAAAAGCAGTATTTGACCAATTACTAAGATGGTAAAGTCAATGAGTCGAGGTTCTGAAAGCTTGCTGTTCCTAAGCTGGAGTTCACTTGACAGCTGATAGTTTACACTCACTACAAAATCCTTTTCCATCTTTAATGCCACTAATGGGCTGTGTTAAGCTCACCCTACATCAGACACCACTTCTCCATCTAATGCCACGTAGCAATAACAAGCAGCCAGCAAGAGTCATAGAAGGAGGGACACGTCAACAATTACCTTGGATTCCTTCTTTCCAATAGCAACAGTGGTAAATTGTCATCTTGGCTATTGCAAATATTATTGCAACAGTTAGTAGACAGAAATACACTAATGTTGTATAATAAATTATTATATTAAATAGCGTTATGCTATACATGTAACATTATGTAAGTTGGTGATCTCTCACACTGTTTTAGCCAGAAATATTTTGATCTATACTACTATTTCATTTCTGACAAACTGATCCTAACTAGTTATTTAACCTTCAAGTTACAGACATGTATAAGGATGGAAACACGCATTACGGAGGAATGCGTGTTCAGCTGCCTTCAGCTTGAAAGGCTGAAAGTTGCTTCACAGTTGTTCCATTGTTGGAAGAAGTTGCGGCATGAGGAAATAAAGGGGGTTTTAATGAAGATTAACCTTAGCCTAATGAAGCTAATCTCCCCAGATATCTGCAACATAAATGGAGAAAGGTAGACTCTTACAGAACAAAATTCAGATTTAGTCACTGTTCACTGCTTTCAAGAGTTCCTGTCCTTCTGTTGACAACAGGAGACTAGAGAGATTAGCACAACAAGGCTGCAGATAGTTTTCATGACACCACTTCTCTACTACTTCTCCAAACGTATCTGTGAAAAGGCTGCTCAGATCAAGGCAGAACATGGCCTTGCTAACCAGCATGGCCACTGCCAGCTATTCCCACAAGATGATGAGGATTGCTACAAACTGTTGATTATACAACTTTTCTGGGAAGTGTAGCCTATGACTTCCCAGCAAATGGCTAAGAGGCCCTTCCTAGATACAGCACATACCGAGGCAACGTTGCCAGCTCGAACAGCTTCAATTTCATTTGTCAGGTAATGCCAGGAGACCACACTCTTCATGTTTACATGAGACTCAAATCAAAGAAATATAGAATATCAAAGAAATAAAGAATATGGTGGTGTACCTCACTGATTTTAGCTTCTTTAAGGCTGGATTCAAATTCCCCAATAGCTTTGTGGACATTTTTGTGATTTTCTAAATGGCTTTCAATACTTCGTAAATCTAAACTCCATTCTGCTTGATCAAGTTGCACCTTACAAACAAGAAGGAAAAATTAGCCATGATCTACAAGAAGTAAACGTAATAATTAGAAGTGGACTGTTTCCAGAAAGATTGCTACCTGCATTTCTTCCACCCAGCTCAATAGGTCCTGGACAAATTTCATGTTCACCTCCTCTTCTGTTAAATTCTGATCCACAATAGCTGATTTCATAAGAGGTCTTCCGATTTGCATCAGCAGTTTGAGTGACTGCAGAGTCCCACTGTCTCCTGTTGCATAGCTTTGAATTAACCAGGGTGGGATGCCTGGTGTGTAAGCAGGAGTGATGGCTGGTGTCAGTCTGGAAGTAAGACCTGATGAACGGCCAGATGTCAAGCTGGAAGAAGTCAAAGTAGGTGTCAAACCTTGGGCCATTGCAGCATTTAATTCAGGGGATAGGTTTGTTGTAAATCCTGAGTTCAAGCTTTCAGTTATTCCTGATATCATCAATTTTGTCTGCTCTGTTGTCAGTGCATGCCCCTTGTTGTACACGGAAGAGCATTCGGTCCGTATGGCCACCAGTTCATCATGAAGTTTTGCAACACTATTAAAATAAAAGAAAATAAGTAAATAAATACAAACCACTGCAATGAATGCTTATGATTTAACACTTTAAGGTTTAACACACTGAACTGAACAGCAATATGAATCCACACAATCTCTTACACGTCGGTTGTACTTAAATATCTATAAATAAGCATTTATACCAGAAAGTCAGGGCATGTCAGCTTCTATAAAATACAGATAATAGATAGACAAATCAGGCAATGACTAGAAAATCAGCATGGTCCGGGCACTAGCATGCACCACACACAATTCCAGGAACAATCAGCAAAGCAGAAATCTTACAAGATACCACATGTTTCAGTAGATCAAACACTTGCAGTTCACTGTCAAGGAGCTGTTATTTGCTTGATCTCACCCAGTCCAGGACAAATCTTGAAAACTTTGGAGCCACTTCTTCACAAAACTGAATTATGCTGTTTAAATGCACATATCTGCCAAGACTGTACACACTGACACATATAAGCCAATATTACCCTACGTATTGTCTGTTAAGATATCCACAATTAACACCAGAAATCTTGTTTCCATTTTTAAAATCAAAGTTAGTGAATTCTAAAAGCATTTGAGGTGCAATAAAACAAGCTAACATCCTTACACTCAGATATCCAGTAAACATGAAGCATTTAAGCCATGTTCTGGTGAATGACTTAATTTTCACAAATGAGTACAAACAGCTCCTCTCATCTTCAACGAGATTTGTGGGAAGTGTAAGCCCCAGAATATCTGATAATCTTTATCTGGGTGCCCAGTGTCAGATTGAGAAGTTTATCCATATAGATTTGAAAATTTCATCCATAATGGGTACCTATATTTGGGACATTATATATTCATATAAATACACTGCAAAGTACCTTTGTACAAGCTGGTCTGCCTGAGAGTATTCTCCATCAGTAAGAATTTGGGCATCAATCACTTGCTGGCGGAGAAGGTTCTCAGATTCAAGAAGATACCCAGCTATCTCTGCTTCATGTTGGAACTGGAGCCCTGACTCTGTTTCCCTCTAAGGTGCCATTACCAAAGCTTATACAAGATTTAATCAGTGTGGGACCACAGTTAACAGAAGGGAAATTCTCGTTTGAGTCAACGCTGGTTCGAGCACTAGTACTGTTGCTAAACAGTGAATCACTACTATGATCGCTATAACTACTGCTATTCATTTTTACATCCAGAGCACAGTGCTAGCTGTTTACATTCGCTGAAAAATCAAAAGATAAAACTCCTACAAAATGTACAGTTTCTAGGGATGAAATTCCACTACTGGTTTTTGAAACACCTAGCACTCCTCCTTTAAATAGGCATCAGTATGCATATTCAAAACCCAGCAATTAATATTCTGCCAGCTCTTCAAAGGATTTTACCTGGGGCTATGTACACTACCTTGCTTTTAGCTTCCCTACTCTGTGTTAAAGCTTTGCAAGTCCAGACTGTGAGAGATAACTTGTGTTTTCGCAAACGGTTGTGAGAATCATGTTTTTGTAGAACCAAGAAAAACACCAAGGCCTTGTACATCCAGGTGCCAGATAACGCAGAAGGATGTGAGAACCGACTGATGTTTTTATACGGCACTACAGAGCCAAAAACCAAGGCCTTGTACAGAGGTACCAAGTTAGAAAGGAGCCTCGTATAAAGACCATCTTGTTCAGTACATCCTGGTACCAGACAATGTAGAAGGACAAGAGCTACACATAACAACCTGTTTTTGAGAATGTTGTGTCCCACATGGATCAGGAGATAGGGTGCACCTGAGAAAATATTGCCATCCAGACTGAACAGATGCCACAGCTCTGCATAAACAGCCGGCTGGTGAAAGACAGACCTATTACGGAAACGGGAAAAACCTCTGATGGAAACTGATTGTAATAGAATGCGTCGGACAGGCTGTGAGCCTGGAGCATCCAACCAATGGAGAAACAGGAGAGAATAACCCGCGTCGGGAGAAAATACCATAGAAATGTTTTCTTTCCTTTGTTAAGGCGAGCGTCTCTACTCCGGCCACGGGGTGGCACGCCCGCGACTGCAATCGCGAATAAACGGAGCTGCTTCACCGTGATCCTCGCCTGAGCAAACTCTTTTGGCCTAAAACTTCGTTTCTCACAAGACTAGGCAGAAACATTAGGGCGTCTCTAGGAGACACACGCCAAATATTTTATTTAAGTGTCACTAAATGTCTGTAAGAACTTAAAGAAGTCTTTGCAGTGTTTCTCACTCTTCAGTGAACTTTCAAAAAGGAGCGAAATGAGAACTCCACACTACAGTACAAAACACCTCCAGGTTGGGCTGACTTCCTCCAAACGGAACTGCACAATAAAACTGGGGTAATATCATGGTTAATCAGCTCCTAACAACATAATTTCAGACACCTGTGCACCATCCGACCCACCATCATTACTGCGCTGTCCAAGTACGTATGTTTACTAACAGCCCTGTCCCACTCATCTGTCCTCTTGTAAATTTCCCTTCAACTCTTCCACATTCAGAGCTAATTCCTTCTTGCTGTTCCAGCCACATAACGAGTAAGAAAAATCTGATCACTGCCTTTAAGTTTGTGTTTTAACTCAGGTTTTGGGTTAGGGGTGATTTTGTCAGTATTTCACCCCCTGCTTTTAGGACCTCCTGACAAACCCCACCCACACCATAAGACAACTGTGTTTACCCAGAAGAGCCCAGCAAAGGCACAGACACACCCCTGCAGCAATGCCAAACCCTGCCAGGTTTGCAAACTAGAGCTCAGTTTGGCACTCTCCTCTCTGACATCGTATTAATTTTGACCCCATACACCAATCTGGCCACATGTTGTTTATCTGTGCGGGTATTTTCAGAGGCATTCACCAGACTTGTGGCCAACGTTTTAGTACTTGTCAAATTTCAGTATTAGCTGAGGTCACATTTTTGCCACAACCAAATCCCACCATGGGAACTGTATCAACACCTCATATTAGTGAGATGCACTAGTAACCACTACAACAAACATGGATCAAGTTCTTACATCCAGGTCAACTGACAATTTTAGCTTGACCACTCAGTCAGAATCACTTAATTTTTCTCTCTCATTTTACAGGGATCACCACATCTAGTAACCGTCACCATAATATCTGTCACTTTATGTCTACCAGTCCTGCAATATGGGAAAGCATTTATGTTTGTGTTTGTTACCTGTGCTCAATCTATCTGAATAAAGAAGAAATAAACTAATGTCACTTATACATATTTGCAACAAAGATAATCCAGCTTTCTGCAAGTATGAATAGAATTCCTTTCGGCAAAGGCAGGCACTAACTTTGCTTTTGGCAGGTCGGGACAGATTAACCTACGAGATCTAGCAGGCTGTATTTCTTCCATTGCTTTCCAGTGCTCTGCTCTGCATGGTGGGAACAAATTCGCCCTCCTCTATGGGAACTTTTTTCGCAGCAGAGTGCTGTGAATCAACACCTCCCATCGAATCTGCCATTTCAGCCATGCTCTTGCTTTTGTAAGCATGACACACAATCAACTCCGACTGTCTTTGGGATCTTCTCTGGCTAAAATCTGTCTTTTCCGAGTACTTCCTACACAACAGTCTGGATTCTTCACACCTAATTTCAGGTACCCAAACCAGAGAGAACGATCACCCTCTTGTCACCAGAAAGTCAGTGCCAGGATTCCCTAGAAAGTGATTCAGATCTTAGGTGTCTCCTTTGGATGCTTAAAGTGAAGCAGAACGAATTCAGACCCAGATGTCTATACCTACCTGCAGGTAAAAGCCCAAAGAATCATTTAACTTAGACTTAAATAAAAGTGGGTTTTTTTAATTAATGAATGGATAGTACCCATGTCTTCCATAGAACTCAAAAGAGCATTAAAAAGCTGAAATGCTCTACGACTGCATCAAGATTTTAAACATGCTCAATATGTTATTAGTGATGTACAAGACAGTGTCACGCATTCTACAGCTGTGGAAGACTACTGTGCACTTTGCACGTCTAAATGCTTTGTGTGCTCTGGAGCACAACCAACTTCTGAACAATCTCAGAACAGGGCGTTAGCCCACAATGCTTTGCACCAAGTGAAATACACATTTCATGTAAAGGATGAGCATGTTACTTATATGAAATCAAGTCCAAATGAGACAGCAAAGTGATATGAACCTAGCTCTGACTAACTGTACTAAGAAGGTGGCTGTATTTCAGTTTAAGTCCTGTGATGATCTGAGGCACAGATATACTCATCATGACCTTCTGAAACCACTGAAGTTATTTCCATCAGGACCTATTCTTACAAAGTAGGTAAAGAACTTCAGGCCTCAAACAAAGGCACAATTACTTGATCCAGAAATATAATGTGGATGTTATCATGGAAGATATTTACAATTTTCAATACAGGTTAAAACAACAGAAAATATATTAACCAGCCCTGTCAAACATTCACTAGCATACCTCTCCACTTCAGGCCGAAGGGTCTTCTCTCTTTCCAGCATGGCGATAAGCTTTCCCCATTCTTTTTCTATATCATTTGGATGGCAGCCTTGAGGAAGTTTGATGCGTCCAAATTCTGTCCAGACCTTAACAATTCATACATATTTGTTATTTTAAGTCACAGAAGGGGAACTTCTATACATTTCAAAGCATGTTAAAACTTACCTCTGGCAGTTTATATAGACATTCAATTTTTGATTTATCCATCTCCTTTGGTGGAATTCCTGTTTCTTTAAACTGCAAATATTGATTATAAAGTGCCTACAGAAACATAAAAACCATCAACTTTTACTTACAGCAAATACAACCTTACTCTCTAAATCCTCTCCTAATATGCTTCAAAGCTTACATTCTTACACTGTTCTACTTGAGTTCCACAAAAACCGATCACCGACAAGCTAAAGATTTGCATTTGATTGTTTGTATGTTACTAAGGTATTTACTGTACTTCAAAAAGGTTAAGGAGTAGTACTGTTCTACAGCTGATTTGACTGTATGAATCAACAAGTACTTTGTTTCTTCAAACATGCTTTGAGTCAGTAAAATAAAGTGTCATTCCAACAAGGACTTTAAGACATCACAACTCACCTTCAATTCCACAGGATTACTGGGAAATGTTCTGTCACACATTATCGTGTCATGATGTCTGATCCACTGCATGAGGTAGTTCACCATATTCTGATATTCAACCCATTTGACTCCAACATCCTACCAAAGGAAAACCCAGGTTACAGATTAGAAGAAAATAATCTGACAGCTCATTTTTGCTTTATCTTTGAAGTCTGAGGTCTCCACACACATAGAAAAGAGTTTTCTAAACCCTGCAATTTTGAAATAATATTTACTTGCTCATTACAGCTCACTTAAAGCTTCCAAATACCTGATTTCACTCTTTAGTTTTGGTCCCAAATAATTCCACTGAAAACACAAAATTTTCTAGTTTAATAAACTTCAAATTGGTAAGAATCAAGGAGGCACGATTTATAGGTCCATAACGGAAAAGTAAGAACTTTGATTCTATCTTTCTCTAACTTCAGGTATATTGGTTTTAGTTAAGCTCTTTGCACAAATATTTTAATGTCCAGAACATGAAATAGCTGCTAAGTCTCTAAAGTCTCAACCTAGAAAGTCATGTCAAAGAAAAGTGGGACAGCAGTCCTATGGAAGATCCAGCTAACATTCTGGAGCTGAACTCAAGAATTGTATTAATGAAACTCACACCAGCACAAGTATTTTTATCCTACTTACATTTGCACCAATGCCTTCACCACCTTCTGGTACTTTGGGAAATGCATGATAAAGTGATGACACATAAGTTTTTACTGACTTCTCATCAGGTGAGGAAACATCAACATCTAAAAGAGCAAGACAGAACAGTGCTTTATCACGTAGTTGTAAGAATGCCCACAAATATGCTACAACCTGCAGGCAGATTGGATTTTATTTTAATGTTAGGGTTTTTGCAACAAAGCCCTTTGTAGTTGTCTTACCTTCAGGATCCAGAAGTCTGGCAACATCAAGTTTTTCTGCTGCCAAAAAAGCATGTTCTAAATTTGCCAGGTTGCTTTGAACAGCAATGGTATTCATGTCTATCAGGTCCGGCCTGTCAAGTAAAAACAGTAACACTTGGTTACAACTCTTCACTAGTTTTCAATCACGGCTGTATCAGTAAATCAAACCAAAAGCACGGATGGATACAGCAACAGAGTTTTCATTAAAAAAAAGATTTCATTAAAATCATGTGAACAAGTTGAGGTCAGTGCTAAGTGATAAACACTAGCAGCAGGGGCAACCACAACACTGTCAATTCTTCTTCATCTACACGCTAAAGTTTCTAAACATTCCTTATGTTTATTTTTCTTGTGCATATTTATTCACATGCATTGCTGTGGTATTTTTTTGCCTTGTCCTTTCCACTGCCCTTAAGGAGGTTAAGCTCACTTTTCTCTTAGAACTCCTTTACATGAGGAAGTTCATTTCTACTGCTTTTACAAGGTTTCGGTCATTCTGCATCAAAGTCTTCAGCACATGCAAGAACCCATACAGAACCAAGTTCAGTCACAAGAACATCACTTTAACCTGGAAGACAAATACTTTAACTGGGCTTTAAAGAGGTCTTGTTCAAACTGCACTGAAGCCCTGCTTTCAGATAAATGTTAATGTGAGTTGTCCCCCTCCACCCCATGCACTTAAACCTTCACACCTTCATCCCGCTAAACTCCATTGCCAGCCACGACACTCTTGTTTTAATGGAATGCTCATCTTAAGTCAATCTTACCTATAAACTTTTTTAAGGCCCGTAATCATTATCCTGCACCAACATTACTATTTTAATGTTTTAAATTAATGTAAAATGTCAAAATAAAAATTGTCCTTTAGGTTTGCCATGTGGTGCTTATCTTTTAGATCTTTCAACTCAGGACAGAGTGCATTACTGTCTGCCTCTTTTCACAACCAGGAATCCTTTTAGCCTTAACAACTAAAAGGAAGAAGGGATTTTCAAAGATGCTGGGCAAAAACTCATCCCAGTGAAGCCAACTAGAGTCACAAGGGTCTGAAACCTTTGCCACTAAAATCCTACGTTACTGAAAACCAGACCCACACTGAAAAAAAACCCCAACATTAAACAAAACCCCAACAGAAAAAAATATGACGTATAAGCTTTAGTTAACAATTCAGTCCTTAACTTTTTCATTTTGTTTCTAGTTAAACTATTTCCTTAGTTTTACCTAGCAGAAGCTTTAGATAATCACAATTTAAAGAAATAAAACTGTTAAGTATCACATTGCTCAATATGAATGACAACATTTCATTTGGCAGCACCGCAAACTCCCCTGATCACAAAACTGAAAAACTCGGGACAAGCTTGTCTTTGAATTAACTACAAGGGCACTGTAAATAAAAATGTATTTCTTTTCAGCCATTTAGAATCACTGGTTTCCCTGTGCTCTCAAGTCTACAAGACAGATAATAATGCTGCATCTATTATTTCTTGAAAGAACATTTAATTAATAATAAAACTGAAGCAGTGTAAAAAGAAACATAATCCTCCTAAACCAGCAGGACTTTCCACTTCCAATATGCTTAATGGGAGCATGATCAAGCTCATGCTATTCTCTGAATTTCAGTGCAATGAAAACAATGCAATGAAACCAATATCATCCATTGCTCTTAGCAGCACAGAAAATCCATGAAAAATAAAAGACAACACTGGAAAAGGAAACGGAGCACTCCAGCCTCCTATTTCAGCCACAATAATGGAGATGGTATGAGTAATAAAGATTGCTTTCACAGCACAGTTTTGACAAGAGAAGCAAGTTTCTGTAGGTGTACACTGCTGGTTTGATAATTTTTTTTTCACCTAACTTCTTTACATTTGTTTCACACTTGATAAAAATGGCCCAAGAATCACTTACGCTGCCTGTTTGACTGCCAACTCTAAGAACAAGAAAGGACAAGTTGTTGTAGAAGCCTTGACTATTCCCAGAAAACTATTTGCAAGCTGCAGAGACACCAACACGATAATCGCCTTAGAATAAAGCTTTCATTTAGACGAAGAGGAGGTAAGGTTTTTCTCACTGTGATACAGGTAAAAAAAAAATCAGTGAAAACAACTCCTGTTGCATAAATACATCATCTTACACTGGTGCTGTGGCTTCACCCCCCAGCTGAAGAAAAGCCCACTTTGTGAGATGCCTCCCCCCCGTAAACATACTTTCCCATCCCTGCAACTCCTACCAGCATAGGGTTATTCCTGTTCCTCTTTAAGAACAAAGGAAAACGGCAATAAATACCGTTTCCAGTTAATTATACACTTAACACATAGCATACTGACCTAGATTAACCGTTCTATATTTATCTACAGTCTTGACCTATCAGATAATACTACAGAAGACAGCATTTGTCTCTGTCTTGATAGTGCTTGCCTTTGGTTTTCTGAAGCAGAGAGAAGGCTCAACAGCTGAGAACAAGCCCACTGATGTCTTATAAAAGGGAAAAGTACAGGTATTGCTACCTGAATGCAAAAGCACCTGGTACTGGCCATGGGAAGTGCACACTGCCAGGGGCTTGGGGCCTCCACCCTCTGCAGGTCACCCTTGTCCCTTCCCAAATAGTAGAGGGATACGGAGCCTACCTCGCACAGCTCAGTAGAAGACCTTTTTAACCTCAGAAAATGCATCCAGAAAAACATGACTCAGGAAATCACTAACTGCCACATCGTTCCTTTTGTTTAAGAGTGTTTTCTCATGATTTTAAATAAAAATAAAAGTCATTTTTATCTGGTGTAAGCTTGCAGAGATACCTGTCCACTAACCGGGTACATGGAAATTCGCATTTGAGCATGCGCACATGGATTTCAGTGCTGTGATCACTCATCACTATCCTTCTCTGAAGAACCAAGGGAATTCAGGGTTCCTGAGCACAGGCTGTGCACAGTAAGTGTCATGGGGCTGTATTACAAAGGTTCACCAATATTCTCCAATATATTTAGTATTTCATTTCTCCTCTGAATTCTGAAATACTGCTAGCTGCTTAAATTGCAGTTGTGATGATTACCCTTCTAATATTTATTTATTTAACTGTCTTAATTGAAGTAAACACTAGATTTAAAAGCATCATCCATCATGGAAAACATTTTGATTTTTAAGGCTAAAGAGAAAGTACACAAGTTTTGTTGAAGCTATTTGTCATGTATTATAAATATATTTTATATCAATTTGCATAGCACTATTAAGTGGTTTTATACATAGTCAAGAACAAATTAAATTAAATGCACTTTAAGTAAAAGACGATGACTCTACCTTCTGTCAAAATATTGTGAGTCATCTTATGGCAGATTTTTCAGCGGCTTGGGCCCTTGCCATCAAAGCACACACATAAGCATCCCAAACACCAGCCGAGTTGCAACATTCCATTCAGAGGAGATGCTTCAGCTGCAGCCTCACCTAAGGTTTGGCTTCTACATCATGAGTCATTAATCATTCCATTTATAAAAGATTGGTGCCTGCCATTCGAGATCTTAGAGTAGGTATTAGACACAACTTGTATCAGAAGTTAGGGGGGAAAAAATGTGTGATTAATACCACTTCAATTAGGAAGCTTTCAAAATTATAATCAATTCAAGAAAGCAAATACCTAGCACCACAAAGAGAAGCAAGTGAACAGTATCTGCAGAACAGAATAAAGAAATTAAAGGGTTTATAATGCAAGTTACAGGGATCAAACACAAGCTTTCTATTCTGCAAAGACTCCTTGAAATCAAAGAGTTGTGCAAAATAGTTACACACATGCAGATTTTCCCATAGCCAGAAGCTATTACCTAGTAAAACAGTTCAAGATCCAAACTAGCAGCTACAGTATTTACCCATTAAAATAAAAGGTTAGATTTGAAGGGAATTTGATATTTCAAAGTGGAAAAATATATTTAACTGTACGTTTATTTCCCAGTTAATGATAAAGAAACTACATCCTTATGTTCACTGCTCCTGGATAACAGCTGCCCAAGTTACAACAATGTTTAACTTTATTGAAACACATATACATCCAAGTAATATTCCACATGAAAATACTGTTAAGGAGTTCAGGAGGCTAACTGACAAGCCTGAAGTTATTTACACAAACTGTCTAAACTGTTTAATCTGGACATCTCCATTTCAGTCAAAACCCTGGACACTGCCCGAGTAATACCTGATATTAAAAGGATATTTCTTTCTTGGCTTATATTGAGCAGAAATAATAATATAGTGAGTTTCAAGCAGAACTGTCAGAACTGAAGATGCAGAGTAAAGTGTACACATCACTACAGTCCAGATAGTTTTCCCACCGCTGTGATTAGAAAATGCCTATAAAAATTAAACTCTTTGCTTCACTGTTCAGAGACAATTGAAAAGGATGGGTACCAGAAAGACTCATGCATTTTTCAGGGATGGGAGGACTACTGAAACAAATTCAAGACCATGCCAGAATACAGTGTCATAATTTTTTTTTTTTTTTTTTAAAAAAAAGACAACAATAGAAAGTCTTCTGAGATAGGATTCAACACATATTTCAGAGGGAGCACAAGAAACGTATCATCGTCTACTGTAGAGATTCTGGTTAAGTAGAAAGTTTGCAAAGAAAGGAATCGGCCATGTAAAACAGAAATTCTAGCTCTGTATCTCTTCTAACGTATCTCCCCTGTTACTTTCTCAGGAAATCTGCAAATGAGATTATGAAGAAAAATCTATTTATTATTTAACCTGCTAGTAACACCTACCATTTAACCTCTCCCTTAACAGGGTTTCAAAAAATGCTAAGAAAATATTTAGTTTATGTGTAGAGTCAGTGTTGGGAACTTATTAAAGAATTTGTCTTCATGTCAGGTACAAATCTAAGTCCTGTTCAAAAGACTCCGGGACTTCAACTAACTCACACTGTCCTTGTGGGCATTTCAATTGATGCCCAGTGTTTGCAGACGCAGTGCTCTCTACATTGCCACAACCATGAGATCTCGTTATAATGTTGGAGGTACCCTTTGCTAATTAATATGCCTACCACAGTTATTTTCCTGACGTAAAACACAGTCTAGTGACTAGAAATACATGATATTAGTTGCAAGATGAAGACCCCAGTGGGTAGATGGCAGTATCTCTGGGAAATCTGGGCATTACTCACTGATTAAATCAGGCTCCAACTTTGAAGTCTGGCTTACAGGTTTTTGCTATGTATATGAGGGTATGAAAGAAACATCATGTACTTTTTAAACTGCCTGAAGTCAGATTTCTTCTTCCAACACAACACACTGAAGCAAATAACACACGTCTTCAATGAAAAATTAACTATAAAAGGCCAATTACATAATAGATGAGACATACAGAATATTCTCGAGTCTCCTGGGCATATCTGTAGCTTTCACTAATGGACTTGATCACATATCCAGAGAAAGGTGTGGAGGTTCAAAAAAAAAGAGTCTGAAAGTCATACCATTAACAAACCTGCTAATGTTTAGTATTAAAACTGACTCTCTAATTTTATAATTTTATTTGGTCTTTCTATGAAAGAACAAGTATTCACACAGAATAACAATATGAAAAGCAAAATCCAGGGCCTGCAATGGAGCTCCCTGAGGCAGTTCTCGAGGCCGATGTGGAGCCCCATTCATTTCCCAGGGATTTAATCATGTACAGGATGTTTTAAAATGGAAGCTTTACATTCTCTTCAAAAGCTCAGCCAAGTAATTCTCAGTTATAAACACAGACCACTGGAACCTGCTGAAAACATATGCAACCTTCTCACATGAAAACAATTACATTTTCCTAAATCTGTAGGGGAAAAAAAAATCAAGTTGTATATGGAGTCAAATCCCTCAAATATTTTTTCCTCTCATTCCTGTCATTCAGAAAATTAGTTTCCTTGATTTAAAGAACACTGAAAAAACACTGGAAACTCATTCATACTTTTAATAGCAGTAAGAGCGAAAGTGACTGACGGCTCTTACAAAAACTCTGACAATCTAGCCCTTATTGCTTGAAAGGAAAGAAAGCGAATACCCTGCATTTGCTCAGGAGAGCAGGTGAATGACTCAGCGTGTGATGTGGCGCCTGCACGCTGCCCCGGTCCCCAGGCTGGGCACTGGAAGCGGAGCACGGGGAAGAACCTGGCTCGCCCAGCTGCCACACACTGGCCTGCTGATCTCTGCTGAGATGCTGCAGCGGGTACTACAGTTAGTCATGCCAGAGAAATGTTGGCCTTACTCTGCTTCTCCTGTGGACCCTGAGGGGAGCAGGGAGCCATAGCAAACCCATGCACTATTCCTGCAGCTATGCGTCATAATTCTTAGCTGGCTTGCACCAAAAAGTGCTGGGATCCTCTGCTGGGACAGAAGAAAAAAAAATGGAGACTGCTACCAGCAGCCCAAATAAAACAATGCTCAGCTACTAACAGCAGGCAGGATGTCAGCCCCACCAAGGGGAGAGGCTCCCTGCCTGCTGGAAGCTGAGTCACAGCCCGGTTCCTCACCCAGCCCTCCACAGCTTCAGCTGGTGTGTACTTGTGATTTAAAAAAATCACCTATACCTGGAAAGGAGGTACTTATCACCTGCCACTCTAGTCCCCTGACACCGAGAACTGGACAGTGCCATCTCACTGTCTCACAGATGACTGACTGTAGGGATTATGCTGGACCTGTACAGCTTGTGTTCTCGATGACACGTCCAGAAAAGGCCTCTCGGTAATGGTGTCAGGATTGGCTGTGTTCAGGTTCAGCTCAGAGACAGCATGGCTCCTGTCCTCCGGGAGCTGCTGCTGCTCTCACCTCTGGCTCCTGGCTGAGCTATGGCCCTGCAGTGGTGCAGCCCACCCGTGAGCCCACGTCCCTGCTCAGCCTCAGCCCATCCCCAGGGAAACACCCGATTCCTGGAACTGGGGCTGCCCCAGTGCCCCTTCGCTGCCCTGCTCCTGGCCAGGGCAGTGGGACACGTCTGACAGACCCTCCATGGGGAGCCCCCACCGCTGTGCCCTGACATGGGTAAGTGCGTGCTCTCCATACAACACACAGCTCACTGTCGCTCAGGACAACTGCAGTTCCAGATACCAGTAACATGCCTGGGTATTTCTCAGCCTTCTGGTTATTGCTGTCATAGCACTTAATGTCATCCCCTTAAAATTAGGCATGGGCCCATTTAAATCCCTTCCAGGGCTGGCAGTCACATCCCTGCTGAAGAGCCCCATCCCCACCCGTAGAGAACGGATACTGCTGCTGGCCCAGGGTGACCGGTGCTTCTGTAAGGAGAGGAATCTCCAGCGAGCACAGCACAGCTGGCACAGGAGGGGCTGCCACGCTGCACCGCGACAGACGAATGTGCACCCAGGAGGGTGCCCCGCAGTGGCAGCACCTCAGTCCCACCCCTCCGCCCGAGCGGGCATGCCTGGTCATCGGCCCTGGTGGCGCACGCCAGCCGGTGGCACCCGCAGGACACTTGGCCTCCCTCCTGAGACCACCTGGGATGTGCAAACTGGGAGCTACTACAACGGACAAACAGACCATACTGAGAATCAGCCAGAAACGTGCCTATTTTGCTAGCGTTTAACCTACTTACTGCTCAGGACACAAACCAAGCTTTAAATGAGCTCTCTGGAGTAAAACACTGTAGTTAAAAATATCAGATGACTGTTTGGGAAGACCGTTCCTATCTTGTGCTCAATAGCTGGAAATTATCATCTCCGTTTTAACAGTACAAATAGCAGCAGAAAGAAACACAGAATCTCACTGAAGTCAGTGGAAGAATCTCATTGATTTCATCAGCAAGGTGGAGTCCAAGAATTTGTAACCTTTCACAGCGAAAAGACATCAGATAAGGACAATAAACATTCCTAGGCAGGACATGGGAGCCTTGGGTGGGGAAGTTGTGTTTACAGGAACAGGATAAGGTAAACGGAAACTGGCACAGAAGCACACAAAATGGAGACTCTGCTCCTCAGCCACTGAATCATCTGCTTTGCACAACAAGCTCGTGTCAAAGGGGCCTGTGCTTCCCCGCTGAAACGCTGTGAATGAATTGAATGAGGTGCTGCCAGAAACACTGCTCCAGCAAAGCAACTGCAGGTGCTCAGTCGTGTCCCAAGGCATTAATATTTGCGCAGCCAGAGGACAGAATCCAAGTTTTTCATTATTTATTAACTGATCTGTATCACGACTACTCGTTGCTGAGCCGTAAAGGCTACACTGCTCTATAGAAGTGGTGCAAGGGTCTGAAGAAGCTCTGGGAAATGTTTTCCATTATCCCATCTCATTAAGATCCTTCCTTTTTTCCCCCTCCCCTCTCTCTGTATCTTTCAAATTGTTTATTGTTTCAAATACTTGTGTGTGCTATGTTCATTCTTTTGGCTACTCTGTCCTGAAGTAAAACAACCTAGTCTTTTGCCAGCTATTTCCCTTTGTCTTGCCAATGTTACTAAAAGACAACTTCCTTGCTGGCACGCACCTCCTCCCTGTCTGGCTACCCAGAACAGAAGCATAGTCAGAAAAAGACCTCACTGATCCAGATGGAGCTCCATTTTTACCATGAAGTTATGCACTGCCACTGCGAACATCTCTAGGACTCGGAAAAGTGTGTTACGCTTACAGCCGCTCTACTGTAAAGCCTGCATCTGCTCGACTCATCTCCCATTCTACTTTAGTGTCCTAGTCCCCATACCACATGCATGTTGGCTCTGCCTACGCTTCTTTCTGTGGTGAGCAAAATGGTCCGAAGAGAGGAAATCCAAGAACAGAATAGACTGCTTAGGGTCTGTTCCCTGGAGCTGCATTAAAACATACTAAATTTCTCTCTCTCTACTTGGGACACTCCTTCAGTATTATACCAAGGAAAACATGTACCCTCAAACTTCCTTATGATATGTGTATGTATACAGCACAAACTCTTCACACATACTATAATAAAATACAGAAGTTGCAAGCCCTGCACAGTGAGGGACAAGTCCGTATGCGCTAATCTGCCAGAATATTCTCCCACACGGTCCTCTAAGACACAAACCTCCTTATTCAATTCAGGAACCAAAAAATGTACAAAACCAGAGAGTCGGTTCCCACCAACCAAGAGGGAACACTGAGCACAGCAATGATCTTAAATCTTGATCCTCTGTAGAGTTTTAATGCCAAAATCAGCTTTGTCAAGAGAGACTTATTTTTACTTAAAATCCAGAATTCTAAATTCTCTCATCAGTAGACTTCTTCAACTGTATTTTAAGTAAATTAATGTAGTGCATCTTCTAGCCACAGCAGTTCTAAAAATGCCTGTTTATAAGATTGGCTCACAAAAGCATAGAAAGGGGGAGAACACAGCACAATTCCCTTCTCAGATTAAGCATGTTCAAGCCCACTGGTCCCATTTTTCATGGGAATACCCTGCTGTTTGACAGGAGACACATCTCGGAGTAGATCTGGGCTCCAAGCAGAAATATCAAAGAAGCTCTAGGCTCCAGGGCCATGGTAAAGTCATACAGTGAAGAATAAGGGCATCTCAGGCATATCTCAGGCCATGCAGTAGTTGATGAATTTCACCAGCAGTGCAGTTCTGGACTTTGGTATCAGTTCTGACTCTATCCTGCCTATACTTAAATTTGCCTGAATGACAAAAAGGGACTGTGGAAAAGACTGAACGCCAGAGACATTCTTCTCAGCAGCTTGGAGGTGCCCCACAGGAGATGCACTGGATTCATGGAGATGCTCCTCTGAGGAAGGAAGGACACACAAGGGCTAATGAGGCATCCTTTGGCCTCGAAGAGCAGGGAATTGCCCAGGAAGAGTCAGTGTCATTTCCACACTTGCAGTGCTATTACAGGCATAAACCACAGAGCCCTCTCTCTACACATTAAAATGCTGCAATTAATATTTTTCAAGAGAACAGAGTGCCTACCTGTATTTATGAATGATGACATTAAATAATCTTCCATCACACCAGCAGGTAGTGGAATTTTCACAGCGGGTTCCAGCACAACCCTCAGTTGTCTGCTGCGACCACAGGAGCAGTCTCTCTTTAGCAGTCATGTCCTCTGACTCTCCAGTAACATGGATATCAGATATCTAAAATATAGTTAATATAAATGTTACAATTACATCCAACACATAACAATGTCCAAAATATTGCAGAAGATATCTGCATACATGAATATGTTGATGATTCATGTCCTGTATTAATATTATTGCATGTCATATCCTTATCACTCTTAGCGTCTTCAATATGAAATACAAAATTCTGAGCTTCACAATTTTCTTCAGTTAGCTAGTTCTCAGCCTCTTAGTTTCTGGGGACAATATAAGACTACTACATAATGGAAAATAGTTAAATATGTCTACTTTATGTTGCTAATGTGAATAAGAATTTATTTTATGTATTATACCTATTATACCTAAGTGCTATATAATTACATATAAAGTACAGCATATTTTATACTTATTATTTACATCTATGTAATATCCATACTGATACTTATTTTATTTAGTCACAATGCTCCTCTCTTAAACCAAGTTAAATTATAATATATGCTGTTCTGGAATTCAGTAACAAAGCAGTCATTTACAGCGAAAACTGACAATAATGGTTTTAGGACAAAATTTACTGAGGAGCACTTTAGGCATGACTGAATGGCTGAAGGATTATCCATGAAAATTTCACCTGACAGAGAGGGTTTGGTTTGGTATTATCTAAGGATTATCAACTTCATGTCAGACAAAGCAGGACAGCAGGAAAGTTTACAAAGAAATACTACTTTCTCGTACCTCAAATTCTCCCCTAATGAAGTTTAGTCAGTTCGCTTAGAAAACTATCACTGTATAAATATGAAGTCTGCAGAATAAACCTCCTAAATATGGTGTAGAAAACACCTAACGGGGCCAAAACCTGAATCAAATGCAAGTCCCGCTGGCAGCTTGCCAAGAAAACCAAAGCCCTAGAAGCATTTTGTAGAGTCGAGTCCAGCTGTCTTCACAAAACTGTGAGGCTAATGAGAGCACAAAAATCCTCAGATCACAATCGATGGCTGCATGACGAAGACCTGCGGTTCCCAACTACACCTGCACGTTCATAAACACGAGGATGACCTGATGCTGAACCTCCTGCGTTTTAGTATGTGTGGTCTGTCATACATAAAGGCACGGTGCAGCACAAGTCCAGAGGTCTCGCTGCATAGAAATACCATTGTGACTGTCACTTCAAGCAGCCATTCATGTACTTTGTAGCGGGTTTGTTTAACGGCTCACTTAAGCTAACATGGAAAGTTCGCTTTGAACTCAGCATAGCAGGACTGAGTTCTCAGTGCACACACACCACTCAGTGACCCAAAAGACAGTTTGCAATTTCACTCAAAATATGAAAAGACATCGGATTTTATAACCAAATTAAGTATCTCTCTATGGTTTGATATCTCACATTTTTCCAAATATTTTAAGTAGCATATAAAATTTAATAAAAAATTTAAAATAACTGAATTTTTAAAAGACCAATCAGAAAGCAGATTTCTGGTGTCAATTCATTTGGATGGGATGGATAGGGAGGTACAGTTTTTCTTTCCACATGTTCTGGACTTTTTTTTTAAATATTGCCATTTTGCAATGGGAGAAAGCCGGAACCCTGTAAGTGTCTAAAAGAAGTTTAAAAGCATAAAGAAACTCACAGCAGCAGAAAACTGCCCAGCGGTGTGAGCTGCAAATGTTTGCCTTAAAGGAGATACAGATGAAATTAAGCCTGAGTCTTCCACAGCACCAGTTTTGCTTTCATCAGGATCAAGGCTTGAGAAAGTTTTCCCAAAGAAAGTATAATCAAAACAAGGAATTCCCATACAATGTTCCAATTTCTTTGAATCCGCATTTTGTACTAAAAACTAGATTGTGAACAAAGCTGCACACCAGCCAGTGTCTGGGCAGTATGAAAGACATTTCAATCTACTACAAGCAACTCCCGAGGATCTTACCCATAAACTTCTCCTCTTTAACATCACATACCACATGGAGTGTGTTGATGTTATTGCTCAGAGAAGGGTGGTGTAAAGTTACCTTTGCCACATCTCAAGCACAAGATCAAGCTGAGCCTGCACCAGCAGCTGTTATACAGCATGCATAAAAGACTAAGCAGGACATATTTTTTATTTACCAGCTACAAGTGACAAAATTTTCATTAAAATGTTTTATTAAAATTTTCACCATACCTGGCGTTTTTTCAAGTAGTCAAGTGCAGTTTGGACATTCTGGAATTTGTGAAAAAGCATCTGACCTTCTTCTCGGGGCTACAATTGGAAAACAATAGTTGTGAGATTTTCTCATCAGACAAAAGAACAAACAGTCTGATTTAAAAGATACCACATAAAACATCTGAAGCACTACAGTCAAAACGAAGTCAATACCTTTAGTGGAAAAGTGTGCTTTAACAATTTTATTATTTATTACTGCAGTTTTTAGCACAGTGGATGGCAAGAGAGATCAGTGGTTCCCAAACTGCAACTTTGATCCACGCAGACTGATAGCTGTTTCCTGTAAAGTACTATTAAGGCCAAAAAGGCTAAAAAAGGCTCTACATGAATCTACACCTACAGAAACTAAACTGCAATGTCTTATTATGAAATATTTACAGCAATATACTATTACAAAAAATTTACAGTATATTAATGTTTTGCCAATTACTAGGCCTAGCACAAAGGATGCAGCCAGCAGAAAAACAAACCAGTAACCAGATTCTATTGCACATAAGAAAGTCAGTATATGGGTGATCACTGGGGGTACAAACAAGTCAAACAGATCACACATAATAGACATCAACCCCAGCGACCTCAGGAATGACACAGCACGACCAATAATAGGTGGAATAAGCAAAGAAACAAAGTCTCCCATAGAACAGATGGAAGACAACCAAGTCAATAGGCTGATCATATAGGATAGAAGTAGCCCCATATTGTTCCCCCATGAAGCCTGTGTTTGCAAATGCCAAACCTGACTGGGGCCCAGTTGCAGGGAGAGTCAGGAGGTCCTTCCCCAACAGGGAAACTCTGCAAAGTGCATCCACTTCACAGACAGACACTCCCACCCTTCCTGCAAGTGGTCCCAGCTTTTATGCCCAAAGCAGGACACCTGGCACTCATTTACCCAATGCAGGGCACCTGGGGCTTGTTTACCCAAGGGCTTTCCTTACAAGGCCGGCCACACCTTTGAGGAAAGCCAAAAGGCAAACTCATCCCCTCCTTTTAAAGGGCCATGGGAACCACCCATATGTCAATCGTAATTCAGGGCTCGGGGTTCAGACCCCAGCACTTCAATTAAGCAAAGCAAAATAGAAGTAATGTCATGGACCTTTATGTTGCTCTGGTAAACTCTGTGATGGAAAAAGTTTACCTCTGTATGCCACTTTATGATTTAATGTTGTTTTTTTATGGTATGACTGCATAATCATAATATCAATACATATTTATTTAAAGCATCGAATAAAGATAACACCTTCCTCCAAACAGAGTAATACAACATATACAGCCCTAAAGTGTAAGGTTAAACTTGGGTAGAACACTACAGAGCGTGAAAAAAAACCTAACAAGTCACTCTTCTCAAAGCAAAGCCAAAACTAGCAAGAAGAAACCGTAAAATAAGCACGAGTTGTGTGTTAATGGAAACATGGCAAAACCACATGCAGTTAGTGTAAAATCACCAAGAATCACACAGAAAAATCATACTTAACTTAGCTGTCACAGATCAGCAATAGGAAAGCAGTTAAATTTATATCATCATCATCATCATCATATCCAAATCCTTCTATTTCAGATTTTTCACAAACTTTCACAGTAGTAAACTGAAGCAGCCTATAATTGCTAGGGATCAGCCATGAATACGAGTGTGTCCTCAGACAGTCACTGTGAAAACACACAGATACAAGCCCAAGCCTTCCTCAGCCACCTTGAGTTGTTTTTTTCCACCCCGTGGAGTAGTATCAGATGCTCGCCAAAAGAAAACATGGGAAAATGGAGTTGAATAAGAAGCATCAACTAAAACACAAAGATTTTTAATTTCCATTATAGAACCTTCAAATTAGCTCCTTGTTTTTCATACCAACAGCCCAGGATCAAGCCCTGCAGCCCTCGCTACTGAGAAGCTTCCCTGGATGGAACGAAGGACTGCAGACCACAAACTTGGTTTTCCACAACAAAGAGGGTACAGTAAATCCCAAACTATCTATTTGAGTATAGTATCTCAGAGGGGAAGTATTTTCTTCAAGGTACAGCTAAAATGCAGCGGTTTGAGTTATTTTATGCCCCAGAAAAAAATGCACACAAGTTCCACTGAAATCACAACTGCAGCAGAACACACAGGGAGCCAAGGCGTTCTGCCCTGTAATAGGACGCTGCTTTAGCAAACGCTAATAATGCAAGGTCTACAAAGGCATGATACAACTCACTTGGACCAAGAAGCACTCAGCATTTTACAAGTAGATATTTCCCTTCTGGATAGTAAAAACACAGTGAAATGATAATTCAGAATTTGTTGTGAGAAAGATAAACCCTACAAAAATCTGTATGCTTAGTAGCCACTACAAAGAGCTGTCACTTCTATTTTGACTGTCTGCTTTGACAAAAATAACTGTTACATTTGATAAATTCTACCAAATAGATCTGTGCATCTGAGTTAGCTCATTTCAAAATATTACCCAACATTATGTCAAACACACCATACCACAGGTGCAGCAGACTGGTGCTTCTAATTAAGACAAATCAATTTTTTGCCATTGTCTTCACTAAGAAGAGCTTTCAAGCCTTTGTCTAAATTACTTGCATATGGGCAATACTGTTTGCAACCAAAAAAATAAATCTTGGTTTAATGGAATTAGGGTGATTGCCTATTTATTATTAAAAAGATTATTTTATAACATTTTGATAATATCACCCAGCACCCATTTGTGCCATGGTTCTGTACAGTTTAACAAAAGAAAACAAATAGAAATCTTGAACATTTGCATTTTCGCTGTTTGCAAAAAGGCTGAATAAAAACTTGTCTTTATGATATCTCCATCATAAACACACGTATCCTGGTTTACCAACTCAAGTTCTTTTGTCCTTTCTACAGCACACTACTGCAGCACACCGAACTAAGAGGTTACATTAGCAGACGCCACACTTCAAACACTGCATTAGCACAGTTATGGGGGCTGGCACCTACCCCCGTATCCTCATCCTCCACATCCTCATGCTGTTCATTTGCGCATGCTTCTGTTGAACTCACCAACCCTAAGGTCTTCAAAAAATCTCGCTCTCTTGGCTAATGAATACAACGGAGAGGCGACAGGACAGCAAAAACACAAGGCAGACCACAAATGAAACGAAGAGCATGAAAAGAACAACATAATGAAGAGAACAAATACCAAGCAAGGGAAGTAATGCTCACAAAGAAAGGAAATGACACCTGAGGAGCATGTTAGACAATTTAAGCGACATTTTATCCTTGCTATTTGTAAGTTACTCCCTTTAATGTGAAGGGATATTAAGCATCCAATACTTGTTAAAAGAAAACTTGCAAAGGAAAGGGAAGAACAGAAAAAATAGCGCATTACCCTAGTAAGAAAGGAAGTCTCACTGACCACAAGAAATGAACAGATTGCATTCCCCCACAGAATTCACAATGGAATATTTTACCAACAGAAATAAAACTTGTGACTTTGGTATCAAGTTGCAGATTACAGAAAATACCAGAGAAATCACCAGCAGTCAATATGCAAAGAGTTAACAAACAGAGCAAACATATCTATAACAAAATGGAACCACTGCATTCTGATCTAAAAGCTTACCAAGGTGTCTCCATAAAGGACTTCTAAAAGTGAGATCAAGTTATGTCCATCTTTTAGGTCTTCATAAAGGTCATTCACATGCTTTTCAACCTGCACAGATAAATACAAAAAATAAACAGAAGATCCCCACTTTTACCTGAGAATTCACACTCACATTAACACACATATTTTAGTATACAGATAATTTCTAGATCCATCCTGTTAATAAACGACTGTCTCCATTCCCGTGATTAGCTTCATAAATGCTTTTTATTTCAGGTTTTCTTACTTCAACTTTTAAACATGAAATTACCCTGCAATCAGTTTTTACAAAGACCATCATCTTAATTGAGAATAATATCAGAGCATATTTATGCTCGTGCTGAAGACTAGCCAGAACAAGTAATTTAGAAGACAGTTCCATAAGAAATTACAACCGATAATATTTTCCAAAATGTTTATACAGGCTGTATACACAGTCAAGTTACTTACCAGTATTCTTATACACATACATAGCTTTACACACTCACACTCATCCAAAAAATATCATTTTAATTCTAGTTGTGATTTTTTTAAAAAAAACCTGTAAGCAATTACTTTTAAAAAATTCCAAGAGAAAAATTATCTGGTAATACTGAAGTACTGTTAAGCTGAACAAAGAAAAAGAACAGATGTTTTCCTACTGTATCTGTGGTGAAACCAAAGAAAAGAGTGCTAAAGTCTCCTGACAAAAGCTAGCAAATTTTCTTTACAATAAAACCCTGTGAGGGGGTTCCCCACTCCTCCCTACCCCTCCAGCCAGGACACGCCACTCTCCCCTTAGGAGAGCATAATCCCAAGCCAAAGCAGATCCACAATGTAGGCCTGTGGCCAGAAGCATGGGAGGACATCAGGTTAAGGACATAGGAGTGGGGTGTACATCTAAAAGACACTGGCACCAGCACAGCTGAAGAACTATCTGTGCAGCACCAAGTCAATGCCCACACTCTTCAATGTAGAACGCTGGGAGTTGCCCAGCGTGCATGTATCTGAATTGTGGGATGAGAAAATACTACCATTTCCAACCTGTCTGCTTTTATTTTCATTAGATGCAGGATGCAGGATATTCATAATTTCATTATCCTGCTGGCCTGTCTCTCACAACACACGTTGGTTGATTGTTTGTTTCTTATACTCTGTGGTTTCCAAAGTATTGGAGAGACAACCATCTTCCCCAGCTTATCTTTACAGAAATCACAGATGCTTCAGAGATGAACTCATACTGTGTATGAAGAAAGTGGCATAGAGCTGTCAAAACAGGAAAAACAGCAATACACCTTAGATGTCTGCCTTTGTTCAGTCATTGGCTGACAATTACTGTGAGGATTAATTATTTAGGACATACTACATTAGTATTCTCATACAGGACAACATAATAAGGAATTTCTTTCAACAGCCTGAGCAGCAGATGTGCACCAAAACAAAAGAGGTATTTAGGCAACTGATGTGCAGCAAGCATGCTCACTCAAAGCAGCAGATCACTTCTTTTAAAAGGAGCACCTTGTGCTTCTCAAGAGATTCTACACTACCACTTGAAGAGAAGCTTGCAAAATCATCTTTCAGCTATCACTTGGGCAGGTGTCATCTCTCAACATATATAATATATAACATATATAATATATACAACATATATAATATAAGGGAGACCTCACATTCATGTTCTGGTACAACATATTCCAGACTAGCACCTCAAATGCAAGAGACCACATTCTCAATTGAGATAGTGCAGGAAGAAGCAGAAACAAATATTAGTGTGCTGCAGCAAAGCAAAATTTTGCTGAAAGCAAAATATTGTAATCAAGTATCTTTCTTAAAACATGAGGATTCTCCTTATCCAAGTTAGAATTAATGTGAACTGATTGTTAAGAGAACATGCCAAACCAGACCTTTTTCTTAGTTTCCAGAACAGTCAAAAACTAGAATCAAACCCGAACCCCATCTATTTTGAAAGACTGAAGTTCAGACAAGTTGTTATAAAATCAGTATCATACACAGGCATTACCAAGAATTGTAATATTACAGATCCAACAGAGGCTTTTGAGACCACATAGCCTGGGAAAGTCTTTTCAAGAGCCATTCTCTTCACTTCTGGAAGCAAAGTTAACTAAATGCCCGGCCCAGACATCACTCTTCCAAAGGAAAATGGAATACAGTTCAAAAGTTAGAACTGTAAGGGGTGTGTTTGGGAAAAAAAAGGGTCAGGTCTTAATCACCATTGCGGTCACTGATAAGTTCAAATGACAGCTGGCACAAGGCCACCCTGAGCGTCACAATAAACTTCAAACTTATTCTTTAAGAATCAGATTCAATGCCATGGAAAAAGGATCCCTTAAGACTCCCATTCACTTCAGCTACAGTAAAACGCCTTTCTCCGAGATAACAGACGCAGATAGTTAAGAGCTCCTATAATTACACCATGCCACAAAGAATGTCACCAGCATTCAGATCGCTGAAAGACTGCTGTGGCCAATGCGTGAGACTCTCGACATCAGGAGGAGTTTCCCTAATGTTTCAGCTTCCTAAAAACATATTTAAGCTTTTTAAAAGACAAAAAAAAAAGGCTTTCTATAAGTTTTGATTATTTGTATGCTTTAATCCTTTCACCTTTGAAAATAAAGGAATCACACTAGCAGGTCTAATTGCATGATGACAAATAAACCTATGCTAGGAGTAAAGAATAAAGAATAAAAAAACCTCTCACACAAAAAGTTGTATTCATGTACAAAAATAAAGGTTTACTATGTCAACACATGCAGCATGATTTATGAGCTGTGGTCCATGGCCAATCTGATGTCACTCCAAGAGATCAGGCAGCCAAAGCACTTATGTGCAGATTGACAGCCTCGCCCTGAGTCTCTCATGTTCTTTCATCTCCTTACTTCAAATCCATTTGAAGGATTTGAAGGACCGATTTTAATTTCCACACAAGCCACTGTCCTACAAATAATGCTTTAGGAACAAAAATTTGACAACTGTATCACCAACTGCTCTCAAACTGAGTCTTTCTAAAATAAAAAGTTGAATTGCTACATAAATTTTAACTTAATGGAGGTGTCATAGTCACACTATGTTTGTGTAAATTAACAATCCTAAAGCGAGCAATCTGAGATGAAAATCAAGGCCAGCAGTAGAGAGACGTACACATATCTATCTATCTATCTATCTATCTGTCTATATCTATATTTATCTCTACAATGATTCACACTTGAGAACTATTTGAAGGTGACAGCCTAAGGCCACTGACCTCAGCAAGCAAGTCAAAAGGAACTCTTCACCCCGATTTCCTTGCAGGTTTAAAGTCTAAATCTTTTTTTTTTAAGCTACTCCCAAGAGGTTGACAGTATGGCAACAATGACTGTGCATGTTTTAAAACTGTGTAAAACAATGGTGTATATAAATATAATTTTAAATACACTACTCTTCTGTAAAAACAGGCACTGCTTTGAACTTGTACTAAAGGACTGCTCTCCAAAGTATTTCAGATAGGCTTTTCTGCTTCCCACAGAAAATTAAAACTGCATCTTTAAAACACATCTTTAATACAGAAAAAGATTAGTGGCCTCTATAAACACAGCAACAATTACCTTTAGTTAGGAGGAGAAATGCATGATGGTTAATATGGAGACTGCACTGTGCTGCCAGAGTACTGGCAATCTTCCTGCATGTTTTTTTCTTTAATTTGCCTGAAGTACTGGACAATGGATACATTTCTTATATTGTAAATATGAGGTAAAAATCCAGAAAGGGAAAGCTACAGGTCTGCTGCCTCTTCTCTTACCTCATTAGCAAGTAGAAGACTTCTGCAAGAACATAGGGCCACTTGGGTATTTCGGGATTATGGTGAGGAGGTATCTACATAGAAGGGGACCTTGGAGCAGCTGTTCCTACATGGCATAATTTCTTTGGGTCTAGCAAATCCACAAAGGGAAACCTACTGGTATGAGCAGTATTAAAAGCCATTCTGCAACTCCAGACTCACTCTGCCCACAGAAAGGTTGTGTATAGCTGCTGCTGCACAGGGGCTGATATCAGGATCACTCCTGATGGCTCAACCATGGTGGGAAGGATCAAAAGATCACTCTGGAAGACAGGTCTCTTGCTGAAGACAAAATTGGGACCAACTTCACATCCAGGCCTTGCTAGATCCCCAAGTAATGCCATGTCCAAGAGCTACCCTGGTTTCAAATTTTTAAAAGATACGAAAGCAGAATTCTGAATTCTGCATCTTCTAAGTTTCGAGGAGCAAAAAAAAAAAACAAGCTGATTTTAAACATCTCTGAAGAAACTCTGTTCTGCTTCGATACCCAATTTTTCCTCAAATACCCACCAGTACAGCCACACGAGTAAACTGCCACCTCTAAAAAAAATTCGGAACACAAGCAAATCTTTCCAATGGTGTCTGAACATTATATTCATTAATTAAATCAACTCTGACAGTTTGCAGATACAGTTTTGTTTAATGTGACTTCTACATTAAGTCAGCCTCTGAATAAAAAAAATAATAAATCAAAGCAAGTTATGTTAAGTAATTATACAATCTGTTTCTCCAGAGAAATATCTGGGCTAGACAGTTGGCAATGAAAGAGCAGAATAAATTTAGAACCAAAGGGCCATCCAGTGAAGGTGAACTCACAGCTTTTAGTTTTCTGTTGACTAAAAGCTGTACATTCTGTTAAAATGATGTGCTCTGTCCCTGAGGCAAAGTTCACAGCTATTCAAAATAAAGATATTGAAAAGTGACTCTGGTCCTAGAAAGCCTCTATTTCTAATCCATAAGCAGCACAGCGACACCACGGGATGATATAGACCTATCCTTCTCAAGCTTGTCCTCAACACAGTACTTAAAAAAAAAAGAAAAGCTAAATATTTTTCATTTGCCTTAGCTGAGGTGCTACAGCCACAACAGTCTAATGCCAGAAGAGTCACGCTTTGTAAAAAGAAATCATGTCCCTTAAACTTCGACTCATTTTAATTTCAAATGTAAGTATTCAAATAGATCACCTTGGGTTATCAGACAGCAGCATTTCAACTCCCCCCATGACTCCTCAAAGTCAAAGCATATGCATAAATCTCACAATTTAAGAATTCCTTATTATATGTAACACAGCTGCATCCTGAAATCAAACATTTAGTAAAACACACAATTGCTGCTGTAGTAATCAGTCATCCAGACATCAGAGACACTGACTGACCTTCATGAGATGCTGATTCATCCGTTTTGTGAAGGTCTCCATTTGTACTTTATACCACTCATCTGGAAGTAAAAAGGAAAAAGAAAAGGGTTTTCAACAGCTCCACAAATGATGCAGAAAATTATTTTTTTTTTATGGGTAGCTCTGAAATGTCTAATTCAAGTAACAGCACACAAATGCTTTTGCGATATATCACAGCATGTCACTATGCGAGTTTCTTGAGCAGAAGCTCCAGGTGAGTTCCTCCAGGGTAAGAGCTCTGCTGGTACAACAGCAGCACTACTAACAAAAACATAGCTTCCTAGCAAAAGTCAACCATTCCCTAAAATGTACTAAAAATATCAAGGCAGATTTTCAGACTTTTAAAGGCCTACAAATACTACTTATAGCCTCTAAAATGTAACTTAATTATTAAAGTATTTACCAGTAGAAAATCTCTTACTCTACGAAAGCCATTTTTTTTTAATCATTGTGCTTTTTGTCTGGAGTATCACCATTGTTTCAACATGCAGGGATGAACTACAACTTCAGAGAAAGGACTCTTTCTTTTAACCCTCTATGATATAGAGAGAGATGTTCACTAACCCAGATGTGGGACCTAGCTGCTGCCAACAGTTCACTTCCTGGCATGATAGTTAGCTTCAGAGATTGTCCATAAAATATTGAAAAGAAACAATAAAAACAATAGACTGGGGGTAAGAAAGCATCCCATTTATGGACAGGAAATACATACATGTATTCTACAGAGTCATGTTAGAGAAATACTAACTGCTCCTCCAGTGCAAGGGTTATCTCCACAAACCTACATATGGTCACTAGCCAGTACAACTGCCACAGAGCCCATTCACAGACTCGGAGCTCCCCAGAGCAGGAGTCGTAGTGCATTAGGACCAGGACCACCTGTGCAAGCCTAAAATAGCAAGATCCCTTAAGACCCTGTACAAAACTACACCTGTTTCATTGACTTGACTACAAATAGTGTGTGGCTGAGAATGAGCAACAATTACTAGACAAATCAAGGGAAAAAAAAAAAAAAAAAAGACAGCCAGCAACCGAGCTGACCAGGAATCACAAAACAACATACTCTTCTCCCAGAGCAAGCAGCTCTTCTGTGCTATCTCAGATTTAGCAAACAGTTGCCTATTATTTACTGTCACAGCCAGAGACATGGTCAGCAGACAGAATTTGGAGATGTACAAATATCCTGGTTTTAACTGTCAAAGCAACAAGACACTTAGTACTGCACAGTCTTCAAGATCCACAGCCTCCTTTGGCTCCAGAAATGGATGAAGAGCAGAATTTCATTTTTCTACATTTTAAAAGGACTGCTTTTCTCTTCCTAAATCAAACAGCCCCAACATCTTAATGATGCAGCATCATACGACCCCAAGCCTTCCAAGACAGGCAATGAACTTTGACTTTGTTAGTTACAGTATTCAACAGCTGGGGCATAGATAATTTGGCACCCTGCTAATGCCCTAGATGAACATAAGAGTGTTCTGCAGACTGTAAAAAGGAAAAAAAAAAAAAAAAGAACTATTAGCATCAAAATTATGGATTGGAGCTCATCTTAAAAATATAAAGTCAACACGGTTTGCATTTGATTAAGAAAATTACTAAAGGCGGTGTTTACAAAACAGAAATTCAGAGAAATGGCACTCCTTCTTCAAAGCCGATATTGTAGCAATCCTTTTCTTATTAGATCCGCTCCCATAGCAAGTCACCAGAACAACAGTCGCTGTACTGAAGTCATACTGCTGGGACTTGGATGGGAAAGCATTTCCGGCTTGGAAACACATTTGGAAAACTAATGTGTTTTCCAGGTTTCCAATATATCTTAATTAAAACAAGTCCAAATCTTTACCTTTGCTCCCAACAACTGAATAGAGTATACCTCGAGCAGCAAAACGCAGCAAACCGATACACTGAGTACGACACTAAAAACCAAAACTGGATCCTTCTGAGTAATTCTGGGATTTGGTTGTCACTGAAAACAGCACGTGAATGGACCCGGCGTTACCCCACAACATGACATACTCAAATATTTCCAGGATGTGCTTTATTTCTAATAGAGATGTGAATTAGTTTTAGTTGTTTATTATAATTAAAATCCCTTTGTCCCCCAATACTTAAATCTTTCAGTTCTTAAGCTGACAAAACTCTCTCATCAAAATAGGTGAAATATGGCTTAATATCTTTCCCATGTTTTTAAGCAAGTAGATAAACTGGCATGAGAAGGAGTATTATTAAACCTGACTCTAGCAGCAAATCAAAGGTAATTTAAAGCAGAACAGCAATGCTTTGGATTAGAGCCAGACTTTAGAAAACCAAGTTTTCTCAGTATTTTCTTTACTTAAAAAGTAAAGAGTCTACTTGCTGTAAAATTTTGCAAAAATCAGTTCAGCTCCATAACGTAATTGATGACTTAAAAAAATAGGAGAGAAAGAAGATGTGATTTTGAAAATGATGTATTACAAACCATAATTATTTCTCAACAAAAATGCACCAGTGCATTTCAGGACGGAAATATTGCACACGCTCCACAGCTGCATTGACACAATGGGCAAGAGACACAAATGAGTCATTAGTCAATACTGTTAATGACACATGAAATTGCAAGTGACACTGGTATGAAGTAGACTTGGGCCTGACAAGTTCTCACATCAAAATAACCATCTGTAGGGGGTTCATTTTTCAAAATACTGCCACTAACAACTCAGACTGAATAAAATCAACTCAGTATCTTCAAATCAAGCTGTCTCAAACCATGCCACTCCCATTCACATCAGGGGAATCCATTTCACCAAAACCTTTAGAACTGACTGGAAGCATACAGCTGAGAAACGGGAATCCTTCAAAGCAAAGACTTCAGATAGGTTAGATTTTCTGTCTCTTCCCCGAACATTACGAAAGGACTCAGCGTTGCAAATGCCAGCATATGCTGTGATGTGCTGTAAAAACTGTTTCTGGGATGAAGGTTCAATCTGAACAGTTAACTCCACCCCTCGAACTAAAATCAGAGCTGTAACACTTCTGACAAGCGTTTTCAGATGTCATATCAGTGAATATACTGCAAAACAGAATAACGAATCGCGTCTCCCAAACCAGCGCTTCCACATAGATTAATTTACGCAAGCAACGTAATTTACATTTCTAGCAAGATAAATGTAGCTGTGTGCATCCTCATTATGGATAAATGCCTTTTTGCTGTATTTTTCTGGATTCGATGAAAAAAATCCCAGGTGCTACTTGAACCAAGATCATTCTTTGCCCATCCACAAAAAAATAAAATAAAAAGGCAAAAAAACCCTGAAGCTTTAAAGCAGCATATTGAAACGTAAACAACCGTCCCCGCATTTCACTCCAAAACGAGATTTTTAAAGCCGAGGAGGTGCGTTCCGCCCATCGAGGGGGCAGAGGTATCGTATTCACGGCACAACCCGCCGGGTCCGCTCCCCGCCCCAGACACCACAGGGGGCCCGGGGCCGGCCGCCTCCCCCCAGGCCGCCGATGGCGGCAACGGCGGCACCTGGCCGCCCTCCGCCCCGCCCCCCGCAGTCCCCCGGCCCAGCCGCCGGCACCCGCGCAGGTGGGCAGCGCCACCAATGCCTCCTCCCATGAAAGCTGACCGCGCGCACCTGCGCATACCGCGGCTGGCTTTCCCCGCACGCAGCGTTCGCCCCGCCGCAAAACGCGGCCGAGCAGCGCTCAGTCACCCCCGGAGGGCCGCGTTCAGGCAGGCGACCGACGGGCGTCCCTCTGCCCCCCGGCCGCGCCTTACCGGTCATGCGCAGCGCGGGCCTCTGGATCTTCGGCTCGGACCCCTCGTGCTCGAGCAGGTTCCCGGGCAGCGCCGGCGAGACCGTCGCCGGCCGCTGGCTGAAGTCCTCCTCGGCGGAGGAATAGGCGGAGGACGACGTGGAGCAGCAGTCGGACGCGTAGCCGGAGCTCTGCAGGGGGAGACAGACACAGACAGGATGGAGGGGTGCGTGGGGAGCGGCGCGGGGCGCAGCGGCATCCGCGAGTACCCCCCCCGCGCGGCGCGGGAGAGCATCTCCTGGGAAAAGGAAGAGAGGGGAGGGGGATGCTGCTCACCATGGCCCTGAGTTTAGTGGGGGAGAGGGGTGCGAGTGCGGAGCGCCGAGGGCGATCCTCCAAAAGGCAGCCGCTCTTTAGAGGGACTGCATTTGCGGGGCGTGCGAGGAGAGCGGTGGGCAGTGGCTGGGCAAGCCGCCCGCTTCCCAACAATAAACCCAGCAGCAACAACCCAAAAAAAAACCTTCCGGGCTACAAATCGGCAACGTTTGGCTCCCCGGGAGGAGGGAAAAATTGGCCATCACTGGTGACATGTCAGTCCATCTAGATCCGGATTTTTTGATACTAAACCAGCTATTATTTTAGGCTTGCCTTGTAGCCCCCTTTTTTTTTTTTTTTTTTTTTTTTTTTTTTAAGGGGCTTAAAGTGTACCTTGACTTACAGAAGAAATTTGTACTGTGACTGAGAACTTATAAAACGTATTGCTGCTCTCTGAACCTTTTTACTGTCTGTTCTCATGGACTGGATAAGTGAATCATTATTATTATACTGGAGGGTATTCTACCCATTTTAAAACTCAACCTGCATAATCCAGAGTAACAGCATGATGCGCTCCTTACTATATGTAAAACTGCCAGTACTATACAACACTTAAATAACCAGCTAAACAAGAGGGGATCTCCTATTACTGGCTGCTTCTCCTGAGCTCCTTCACTTCTATCCCAGTCCTCTTTTCTCCTTCCACGCTATCCCATGGTAAAGCTGAGAAGGGGAGAGAGGGAGGGAATGAATACATAAAACTAGTTAGCTGCATTCTTGTTTGCTGTATTGTGATGTGGAGAGAGCAAGAGCTAAGTCTCAAAAACCAGAAACATCAAATGTCTGACCCCAGCTCTGACTGTCTTCGTAATTAGTTCTAGTGCTGGGAATATTTTGCTGCCAGTTTATATAATAAGCTAAACCTCTCTGTAGGATCTCAGAAAGCAGGATGGTCACAGACAGGAGTCTTCCTGATGGGAGCTGGCAGTGCACAGCTTGCTGCAAGGCATGAAATGAAAGAAATGAAATTGGTGAATTATGTTTTCTGGGTCGTAGTCTAACAAAGATAATTTTTTTTTTTTTTTTTTTTTTTTGTAGAAATGTGAGTTCATTGAGGCTGTGGAACGAAAGGCTATCAAAAGAACTATATAACATTGCATAAAAGATATACTGCAGAAGCAAATTTCAAGATAGTGACATAATGGTGACAGCACTGAAAGAAGTTTTCCCTGCATCTGGGATTTATTGTTGTTTCAGTGGCATGTCTTGTCAGACACAGCAGACCCATGAAATAATAGGAAAGTGAAGTTACATAGTAACACTGCATATTTTCTATTCGTATAATATTTTTTCTTTGCTGGTCCTGAAGACCCTGACATGTTACTGACTTTGAGGAAAGCAGGGCTTTCTTAGCTTCACTAATCCATTCTTCAAATCCTGTTTTGCTGCTTACACCATTTCCACAATTTTAGCTCTTTAATTCAGCACTGCTGATGCTCTTTTTTGCATATTGATAATCAGTGGCAGTTGGTAACAGCCGCGGCAACTACAGGCAGGCTTACCCTCAGCATAGGCCTACCATGGAAAAAATGAACAATCAAACAAAAAAGAGAATCGAAAAAACAGGAGTGGAATGGAAAATAATAGAGGAGATGTTGGAAGGGATGATGGAAGGACAGCAAAGTGGGGAAAGGACCAGAAGCAGTTAATGAACAGAAGAGAGCCTGGTGAGAGGCTAGAGACCTAGTAAGAGTAACAGAGTTAGACAAGTAGTCTAGAAAGCAAGATAGGATGGGAGTGAAAGAAAAATGGCTGAGAAGGAAGAGGAGATCCCTTAAGGAGAGCAGAAGACAAATCCATGTGTAGGAATGTATTTAAAAGAAAATGACCATATAGTGAACCAGCCATACAGGATGTTGGCCTAGGTATGCAGCTGCATTCTAGAAACTACTTCAAAGGAAGAAAAAATAAGAAAGAGCAATGACCGCTTCCCTAAGGAATGCAGGAGTGAGCAGATAAGAGTGACCAATTGGACACTGCGGGAGAAGAACTTAAGAACCAATGGGAACTGAACTAAGCTGTATGTTTACCTTGTGCTAGAGACTTTTAACCAATTAAATGATGCGTGACCGGGTCTAGGGAAAGTAAGATTGTATAAAAGGGACAGACAAGGTAAATAAAACGTCTTCAGTTTGATTCACACTGAATGGTGCGGAGTCCAGTTTTTTCTCCTCATCCATGAGATCAAATTAAACCACAAGGACAGCAGCAAAGTAAATAATAAGTAGATTCATGAGAGAACAGAGGAAATTGGGAAGTAGTGAAGTGAAAGAAGAAACCAAATGTATCAGCTAGAAAGTAAAAATTTCTGGCAGTTGTTGGCAGCTCTGGCTTGCTTTTCTTTACACAAGTTTCTTGCTCTCTCAGGCAATGTACTTCCAATAGGGAATACTCTTTCTCAGACCAACATCACTGATAATTCTTGGTGTTCAATTAACACAAATCTAGGAAGGTTCAGTTAGGTTGGATCAACCTTGATATCATATTTTTTTAGGGTATGCTCAATAGTTACCTTTTTAATAATACTGGTTTAATAGAAGTAGTTTGAGCCCCTTAACATTGGCACAGATAGATTAGTCAGCAAATGCATCAAAGCAATGAACTCTCATTAAAAAGAGAAATGCATCATGTCTACAGGAAGTATCTTCATGCACATTTACATTAGGAACTGTGTGTTTCAATGAATTGTCATATTTCCTCACTAAAAGTAGGTTATCAGTATTAAAAGAACTATGTATGTATCAGGCTAAGGAACAAAGAATGAGAAGACCTGATACAAGTTTTGTTGAGCTAGAAGACTGTAAATTACTGTCTAAAGCCGAAGAGACCTTGAAATTGTGTCTAGTAATGAGATTTAATATAAATTTGGTTCAGTACATAGAATCTCTGACAAATCTGAGGAATTTCAAGAGCATACATGTGTGCTATGAAAACCTGTTAAGTAATATCACTATAAAAATATAAAATTAAATGTCTTACTTGAATATTGACTACTGACTGAACATTAAATAAAAACCAAAATTCAAAAACCCCTCTTCAGAACTGTATTAAATACAGTAACAAACTTATATCTAGATTTGCTGAACGTGAGAACTGAAAAGGCTTTTAAATTGAGGAACAGAATATGGATGGCCCAAAAATTGCATTATATTGCATGCCTCTATATTTTGAGTGCTATGTATCACTAAAGGTAGAATACTTACAGGTTTTCGAGTTGGAGTAACTTGAACAGAATGATCAAATTCTGTTTGAGCTCCTCTGGTTTTCTTGATTTGTCCTTTTCTTACAGAAGTTTTCTGCTCACTTAGGTGGTGAGCTTCCACGATAGGTTGTCTTTCCTCAAGGCAAGGCGCTACATGTCTTCTAGCATGACAGGGACTTGATACAAAGTCCTATAACAGAAAAAGCAAACACTGTGTTTGACATCTCCCAGAATGGAGCTGTGTAACAACAGAAATCTTTGCATTAACTTCAGTGGACATGGGACTGCAGCCCAGTTTACCTTCTGGCAGACCTTCAGTAAACCACAGAAAAAGCACTAGGTAGCATTAAACCAAAATTGAGCACACAAGGAGGAATGACAACAGAACTCAACTGTATTTGCAAATGCCTTTACAGATATTTGAGTCCCATAAATTAAATGCACTTTCGCAGGTGCACTAATGAATCTCAAAGCCAAAGGAAGCTCAGATAGGACGTCCAACTTTGTGTGCTTGCTTTTAAGGTTTTTGACAGTGGTTGTGTATGCATGAGAATTGTCATCTATTACCATTGTCAATTAACGGCCTTAAGAAATAGTCTCTGAATTGTCAGTTACTGCCTGTTTAAAACCTGGCAACTTTTCTGTACATGGAACCTGCAACATCTTACGGCCTGGAGACATTAGTACGCGCAGTATCAAAACCGTTCTCAAGATGCCAGAGTTCTCAGCTGTTTTGCAGACAGGCTGAAATAGAATTAAACCCTATCATTTCCCTTCTCCCATAGTGACTTCCATCCAAAACATCCTCAGTTTACAAAGAAACAAAAAAAACCCGCAACATTTATTTAACTGCCAGTTCTGCAAGTTCAACCCAAAATGCAGGATTCAAGGTAAGTCAGTCCTCCAAACTACTTACACATCCTCTCTAATAGTAAAGATTGCTAATCAAAGCTAGGTCTTAGTTTTCTATAGCAGGAATATTAGCTACAGTCACTCAATATATGACTTCACAAATGTACAAGGAGGAAGCAACTGCATTTGGTCTTCCTTGCTTCTATCAGGTCTCAAAAAATAGACTGCAAACTTTTTTTTTGTGGTTCTCTTGATTTTTGTTTGTTGGGTTTTTTTTAATCTTAGCTAAGGGTTACTCCTATAAAGATCTGAATAAAGATTTAAAATATCAAATGTAAGATTTTACATTCAATTTCTCATTCCACTCCCTCATTAACAAGCTTTCACTGATGCTTCCTTGCATGCCTTATATTTTAGGAGATATTATTCTTATCTTCTAAAACCTCAACTCTTAAGCACTGCTGGAACCATTTCTCAGATATTGAAGACTGTGGTTTGGCATGTGTCGTATTCCAAGATAAATCCACATTCAAATGGATTAAAAGCAATTGTCTTTTACATAACCTGAACAAGATTACTTTTCCAACCGAGTTCATGAAATACATCAGTAACCTGCTTTCCAGTTCCTAAGCGGGCCCTCAAGTGTATACATGCGAGCCCTTGTGTGAACCTAGGGTTTAGATGTGGATCTAGAATACAGTTTTTAATAACCCATGCTGCATTACACACAATGTATTTGGTTTTTCCTATCATAAAGCTAGGATGCCTATCAAAGCAGGTAAGCTGTAACACTAGGAAATTCTGATGATGTGTATGTAAGCAAACAGCCAAATGGCATCCCCAGTCGTGCCTCAAGATACCGTTTAAATACTCTTTCCCGTTTAAATATATAAACCACAGAAGCTGGCCTGTTCTCCAAGCAGTCCTATCATTCTCTGACCAGAAGGCTTGCAACCTGCCATGGCTGCCTTGCCTTTGCAATGGCTTGTCCTAGTTCTTTCCCTGTTACCTCAGGGCACCATAAACCTGCAGTAGGAATGGAACGATTATTTAAGAACAAAACTGCTTCATCTGCAAGGGACATTTAATTTAAAACATACTAGCACATTCCCCAAGCAGGTCCCTTCCTCCGTCTTCCATCTCATCACTTCTCCTCAGCTTGGGCAATGTATAGTATACATCAAGAATCTGCCATAAGGAATTAACTTTCAATATTAAAAATACAGGAAGAAGGAGAATAAGAAATAACACGCGGATTGCTAAACCATGCAACTGCTGCCCAACATCTAGTACAAAGGACTGACTCTCCTTTGTCCAGTGTGCTTGTTTGAAGTGCAAATTTGTGAGAGAATTTATGCCACTGCAGCATATGAAGGTGGGGCTGCACTTCGTCAGGCATAAAATAGATGCATTACTGATGAGAGACTTAACAGGCATATACAAAAATAAGATACCTAGGGTGGAATTCAGATATCTATTAAGATACCTAGACTTGGGTACCAACAACGTATCTGAACAGGTCTCTCCTTCAGGAGCTACTAGTCTAAGCTCCCATTCTAGCCAATAAAAAATTAAGTCAATACATTCAGTGAGGCTTGAAGAACTGTTCAGCTCATCCTGAAGCAGACACCTACACTAGGTCAGCTGAGTAGCTCTACAGACTATAAACTGTAAATGCTTACAGCAAGCTTATCTTGCTGTATAAGGAGATGCTGTTTTTGCAGAGTCACTTTCTGATTCACACAGGAAGGTAGTGGCACCAGATCAGAAGGGAAGGATGCCTTGACCTAGGTGTATCATTTGGTCTCTCTAGAACAAAGATGGATAAACATAATGCCGTAATCTGATGTGATTATGCATTTCAGTGTACTTAGTGCTATCGATTTCAATAACAATAAATCAAGTCTTGCAAGAACTGTGTTTCACTTCCCATCTGCTCTACTATTTACCCTGCCACCCTGAAGCCCAGTGCTGTATTTAAGCAGCTGAGTGGACAGGGGCCATAAGGACATTGGCACAACTTGCAAGAAATGTGTCTTTGCCCAAATGTCAACTCAGTTTCTGTAGCTGACGTAGTGTTTTCACACTTCAGCTGTAACTCATGTTTCATTCCCACTGATAAGTCAGGAACAGCAACCACTGACTCTTCTTGATGCGAGGCCGTAGGGCACAAGGGAGTACAGCAGGGGCTCAGACACCTCAGACAGCAAAGAAACCACATAACGGGTACCCAGGCTCCCAGGTGAACTAGAAGCACAAGGCATCGGCTCAAAACCAGACAGCTTTGTTTGCAAGCACTAGGCCAAGATCAGCTGTATCAGCTGTGGGCCTGACAACCTGCTCAAGCATCTCTGCAACACAGTGCCAAGTCCTTGCCCAGGGCAGCTGGAGGGACCTCAGCATGCCCTCCTCAGAGCCTGAGACCCCCTCCAGGCCACCAAGCACAGTGGGCAGGCCGAGGGGCCATGGCTCTGGATGGTACTGACTCCCATTTGACATGGCTGGCCCAACAGCCCAGCTCAGCTGAATTGGATCCTGTATGAAAACAGTGAGGTGACTTCACCCTGTGCCCTGCGTGGTTCTTACATAGCACATCCGAGGTGCTTCTCTTTGCAAAAGTTGGGGAGAGGAAGAGAGCGTGAGTGCCGTTCCCCTGCCCTGGGAAAACACACCTAACAAACAGCGCAGGAGCAGAAAGAGCCCTGTTCATGTGGTGCTTTCTTTCATTTAGTAGCCTGAGTGCTGAGCTGTTTCTGAAGGGGCATCCTGCAGAGTAGCAGGCAGTGGCATGAAGATATGCCTTAAATCAATAGCAGGAAACCAGGCAGGAGAAATACCTAGGCAAGAGCTCTGTAGGGCAGCATGGAAACAAAGCGGATGCTAAAACAAGTATTATTTTCCGTACTTTCCCAGCCACTATGCTCCTCATTCAGCATCCCTAGGAAGTGACAGGGGTTTGTGTTATACTTGTACCACTGACATCTAAGAGTTTCAATTCCCCTGATCTGTGAGTACATAGCCATGAAATGAGGCGCCTGCCTCATTGTGGTCTGGATCCTTCTGCGATCTCTTGCAGCAGCGTCCAAACCAAGAAGGCAACTTCGCTGACCCGGAGCAGGGCGCAGGTGAGGGCTGGTGGCACAGCAAGCCAGCAGGAGCTCTGCAGTTGCACAGCCTGCCAGCTCTGTACCTATTGACAGCACAGTCGATAACTGGGCTCGGGGTTGCTCTTTGGGCAGAAGGAGGTCTGGCACGTACTGCAAGCACAGTTTTTCTCCAAGTAACCAATTGCTTCGGTAACGACACAAATCGGCAAGGCCGGTTAGGATGATACGAGTGAACAGCTGACGTTTGGTGTGGAAAAAATGAAAGAGGAGGTTACGTCTTTCGTGCAAAACGAAAAGTTTGGTAGGTGATTTCATTAACAAAAGACCCCAACGATATGTACTCAGGTAAACAGAACAACTTCTGACCTTGAAATTGCGTGCTAAATAAATTACCTGAGCGCGAACGGGATGCGTTCTCACGACAGCATCTGGAAGGGAAGCAGAAAGACACACAGGCTGCAGCCCAGCTCCGCCTCGCATCTCCCTCCGGCTACGGGTTCTGTGGAATCGCTCGCCCTTCAGCGCTCGCTCCCGCCGCAGCCCGCAGCTCCGCCCGGCGTTTATATTTCATTCATCGGGAAGGAGTTACGCATGAAGTTCTGCTGCACTTGAGTGACCGGGGAGGGCTGGGAGGGGTTCCCGGCCCCTCGCTTCCCTCCCGCGGGCCGAGGTTTCGCCGAGGGGTGGGTGGTGACCAGGCTCCCGCAGTCCCGCGCTCGGCTCCGTTTCCCCCCCAAGCCCTTGCCCGGCGGGGCGGCCCTTCGGCGGCAGAGAGCGCGGCATGGATCGACTGCCTCCCCCCGCCCTCGGAGACGGACACCTTTTCTTACCTCGGCTCCTTGAGTGCTCCGAAAAGTCGGGTGTGACGGGGTGCCTGCGCTTCTGGCGCTTGCAGTGCCAGCAGCAGACGAATAAAATTGTGGCGACAGTCCCCAGAAACAGCAGCGGCAAGACGGGGGTGAACCGGATGGTGATGGGTGCTGGCCGCACGCTGAGCGTCGGGATAAGCATGGCTCCAGCGCCCGGCTGCCCCGCTGCGTGCGGGGGTCTGCGGCGAGCGGCAGTGCCGCACCACCCGTCCCCCCGACCGGAGCCGGCAGCCGGCCGGGTGGAAAGCGAAAGCCGGGAAGGCGGTGAAGAATGAGGAGGATCAGGTGAAATTCAAGCCGCGGCAGCGCGGCGGGATCTGCGTCGTCCAGCTACTGGGAGCGAACGGACTGTGCGTCCGCCAGCTACTGGGAGCGGAACGGACTGTGCGTCCGCCAGCTACTGGGAGCGAACGGACTGTGCGTCCGCCAGCTACTGGGAGCGTCCCATGGCAACGGACCCGCGGCACGGCGGAGGTGCGGGGGGAGGAGGAAGGGAGCGGGGGGGGGGGTGGGTGCCCGGAGGGAGGAAGGAGCGGGGCGCTACTTTTTGTGCTACTAAATCCAAAAAAAAAAAAATAAAAATTTAAAAAAAAATAAAAAAAATCAAGCGTGGAAAATATACCCAGGTACTATTTTGCAATATTGTGTTTGCTTGTGTTACTGGGGGGAAAGTCAGGTTAATTTGAGACGCAATTCACCCTTTTTTCATGCAGCTTTTATGTGGACACATAAACCTAAAACTTTATCGCAATAAAGAAAATATCTGTGTAGACACTGGAATAACATAGAAAGTAGTAACATTTCAATGACTGCCATAAAACTAGATAGAAAAGCATATGTGCAAATTTAAATTGAACTACAAAATACGCAAGCTGGAAGGACAGAGAGGGAAGCATATCTGTGGTAGTTTAAATAAGAACAGGAAAAATGATCTGGAATACTAAAATTCATCAGTGAGCTGATAACATCGTAGCACTTTACCCTCAGTGCTAGGGAAATCCATTTGCATTGAAAGATTTTCTTGATACCAGGTTGGGGGCTAAGTAAACAAATTTTTAAAAGCTGGCTTTTAGGTCTATAATATTTTATTTGAGGATTTTTGGATCATATCATACAATACACCAACACAGTGAGCTGCAATAGTCTGTCATATTACTCTGTAAAATGGAAAGTTGCTATACTGCAGCCTCTGAATTAAAGTTTCCCCTCACTGCCTAGGAATTGACAGATGCCATAAGGTTGTGTGGCATCACATGATGCAATATTGAAATCATTCCTAATACCACAGTACACCGCAGTAAAATGGTTTCAATTGTTCAAGTAGTTCATGTTACCTCACTGTAACTTGAAGCAAATCAGTGTAATCTTCGTCTGATTGCTTGACATTTCAATCCTCATTATACAGGTATATGAACATGGTCATGGCAACACTGGTTTCCGAAATTACAGTTCATTTTGATGAAATTTTGAAATTTTGATGATACAAGAAAAACCAAAGGTACAGGAAATTCCCCCAGAAGTGGATTATGCGGTAATCCCCACGGTATGAGAAGCTGATATCCCAGGAAAATCCAAATTGGTCCAACCTGTGAAAATTTAATTAAAGGAAGGTGTGAAGCCAGTAAGGATTAAGCAATATCCAATCAAACCTGAAGCAAAGCAGGGAATTAAAAAAACTAATTGAAAAATTTTTGGAGTACAAAATTTTAGAAGAATGTAAGTCAGAGTATAATACTCCTATTTTACCAGTATGGAAGCCTTTGGGTGACTATAGACTGGTGCAGGATTTGCAAGCTATAAACCAGATTGTAAAAGACATCCACTCAGTAGTGGCAAATCCATATACATTTTTGACTACCCTTAAAGAGACATATCAGCGTTTTATAGTGCTTGATTTAAAAGATGCTTTCTTTTGCATATCCCTGGAACAGGAAAGTAGTAAATTGTTTGCTTTTGAGTGGGAGGACCCACAGACGGCACGAAGTACAATTTACATGGACACAGCTACCCCAAGGATTTAAAAACAGCCCAACAATCTTTGGTAGCCAGCTGGCAAAGGAATTGAAAATTTGGACAAAGGAGAAGACAGTGACTTCACAACCGGCTCATCTGCTCCTACAGTATGTGGATGATATTCTGATAGCTACCAAAGAGAAGTTGGCTTGTATCCGGGTAACCATTGAACTTTTAAATTTCCTGGGACTTAATGGGTATAAGGTGTTGAAAAAGAAGGCCCAGACAGCAAGCCAAACAGTAATATTCTTGGGCTTCAAGATTTCAAAGGGGCAGAGAAAGTTTGGAACTGACCAAAAGGAAGCAATTTGTGCCATTCCTGAACCTCGGACTATGCATGAATTAAGAGCATTTCTGGGAATGGCCAGGTGGTGCCATCTTTGGATTATGAATTATGGACTGAGAGCCAAACTACTCTACGAGGCCCAGAAGTCTACCCCTCTTGCGTGGGGTCACCAGCAACAACAGGCCTTTCAAAACCTTAAGCAAGCTCTAATGTCAGCACCAGCTTTAGGATTGCCTGATCTAACTAAAGACTTTCAGTTGTTTGTCCATGAAAGGCAACACCTTGCCCTGCGACTCCCGACCCAAAGGATAGGAAGCTAGAAGAGGACAGTGGGATATTTTTCCAAGCAACTGGACACAGTGAGGAAGGGATGGCCTGCTGGCTTGTGAGCAGTAGCAGCAACAGTAATATTGATACAAGAAGTTCAAAAGCTCAGTCTGGGGAGAGTCATCACGGTTTATGTCCCACACATGGTTATTACAGTGCTGGAACAAAAAGGAGGGCATTGGCTCTCCCCTAGCAGAATAACGAAATACCAAGTAATCCTTACGGAAGAGGATGATGTGGTCCTGAAAACAACTAATCTTGTGAATCCTGCAGTTTTCTTAAGTGCTTCACAGGAGGAAGAGAGACCCAAGCACGACTGCATAACGACTATTGAGCACACATGCTCCAGCCGAGAAGACCTGAAGGATGCCCTTTTTGAGAACCCTGAGTGGGAGCTGTTCATGGATGGCAGTAGCTTTATACAGAATGGAACTCAATACACTGGATATACGGTAACAGCTGAAAATTCCATGATAGAAGCAAATGCATTACCTAACACGACATCAACTCAGAAGGCACAACTGATTTCCTTGATACGGTCTCTAGAGCTAAGTAAAGAAAGTGAACATATGGTGTCTATGGTTAGCCAGTACTCAGGGCTAAACCACAGCAGTTAGTATATCACCCAAGACTCCATCCCCAGATGGGAAGGAGAATTGGGGGAAAAAAAGGAAAAGGCCCATGAGCTGAAGTATAGACAGATTTAATAGAATGACAAAACAGAAACAACAATCAACACAAAACATAAAGGGTTCTACTCAGCCTGGTTCAATGCTGATGGCAGGAACAGAGCACCACCAGCAAGGAGCCTCAGTGAGAGGAGGAGGAACTCCACCCTCACTGAGCTCCCTCCTTTTATAATGAGCATGATTAAGTGGTATGGGATACACCTGTGAGACAGCTGACCTGACTGGAACTCTCAGCTGACTCGGGGCTACTCATGGCCTGCCTGCATGGCTGGCCCATGAGCCCCTGCCTGGGGAACCAGGACACCACTCCATCCCTTATCCTATGCCATCTACATCATGCCCAAGTGTCTGCTCTTCCTGTTTCTCAATATTTACAGAAGTATAGGTTCATTGAATGATAGTCCTTTAGGATGGGTCGAAGCAAATGCAATGTTCATATGGGGCTCCAATCTGGGATGCTTTGTGCTGTCTAATTCGTGGGGAGAATGCTGGTACTGGGAAAATATTAACAGGCAGCATCATATAACAGTTTAACATCCCACAGTTCCAATTACTGCCTGTTTTCACCCAGGATCAGATTTCCTTGTGGAATGCACCTTAACTTGTCCATCTTCTTGTGTTATTCACCACGTACACCCAGGTCCCTGAGCAAAGGTAACCCCATGGGTGGGCTTGCCTTGGCTCAAGGCAGGAGTATCCCAGACTGTTTTCCCCAATATATTCCACACATGCACCACTGGGACTTTGTCTCCTTCCACAGTATGAAGGAGCTCTGACTGAGCAGGGCCAGCTTGATTGACAGACCCCCTAGTATTAACTAACCAAGTAGCTTTTACTAGATGTTCATCCCAGTTTTAAACGTGCCATCACCCATTGCTTTGAGTGCTATCTTCAGCAGCCCATTGCATCGCTCGACTTTGCCAGCAGCTGGTGGATGGTAAGGAATGTGATATATCCATTCTATCCCATGCTCCTTAGCCCAGGTATCTATCAGGCTATTTCAGAAATGGGTTCTGTTGTCTGACTCAATCCTTTCTGGGGTTCCGTGGTGCCACAATATTTGCTTTTCAAGACCCAGAATAGTGTTACAAGCAGTGGCATGGGGCACGGCATATGTTTCTAGCCATCCAGTCGTGGCTTCCACATAGCGCTTGGCTCGGCGTGTTCACAGCAGTGAGATGTAGTCAATTTGCCAGGCCTCACCGTATTTATATTTCAGTCAGCGCCCTCCATACCACTGGGGCCTGATCCATTTGGCTTGTTTAATTGTGGCACGTCTCGCACTCGTGGATGACTTGTGCAACAGTGTCCATGGTTAAGTCCACCCCTCAGTCACGAGCCCATTTATACATCGCATCCCTGCCTTGATGGCCTGATATATCATGGGCCCATCGAGCTAAGAATAATTTGCCCTTGCATTGCCAGTGCAGGTCCACTTGAGATATTTTTACCTTCACAGCCTGATCCACCTGCTGGTTGTTTTGATGTTCTTTGCTGGCCTGACTCTCGGGTACATGGGCACCTACATGGCGTACCTTTACAACCAGCAATATCTCGTCACAGTGAGGCAGCCCAGATGGGCTGGCCTCTGTGCTGCTGGTTATTTTCTTTCCATTGTTTTAGCCACCCCCAGAGGGCATTTGCTGCCATCCATGAGTCAGTGTACAAATAAAGTATTGGTCATTTCTCCCACTCAGCAATATCTAAAGCCAGCTGGATGGCCTTTCCACAAACTGACTTGATTCAACTTCACCCTCAGCTGCTTCTGCAACCCGACATGTAGGGTTCCACACAGCAGCTTTCCACTGATGCTGTTTTCCTACAAGACAACAGGATCCATTGGTGAAGAAAGCATGCTGCTTCTCATTTTCTGGCAGATCACCATATGGGGGGCCTCTTCAGCACGCAGCACCTTTTCTCCTGGTCGCACTCCAAAATCTTTGCCTTCTGGCCGGTTCATGATTACTTCCAGGATACCCGAGCGGTTGGGATTTCCTATTCTAGCCTGCTGAGTGATCAGTGCAACCCACTTACTCCACTTTGCGTCTGTTGCACGGTGTGTGGATGGAGTCTTCCCTCTAAACATCCAGTTCAATACTGGCAATCGTGGTGCCAGGTGGAGCTGTGCTTCAGTGCCAACTACTTCCGGAGGAGCTTGAACTCTTTCACATGCTGCCAGTATTTCTTTTTCAGTGGGAGTGTAGCAGGCTTCTGATCCTCTGTATCCTCAGCTCCAAAACCCTAAGGGTCAACCTTGAGTTTCCCCTGGAGCCTTTTGCCAGAGGCTCCAGGTGGGTCCATTCTCCCCAGCTGCAGTGTAGAGTATGTTCTTAACTTCTTGACCCATCCAAACTGGCCCAAGGGCTACTGCAGGGACAATTTCCTGCTTAATTTGTTCAAAGGCCTATTGTTGCTCAGGGCCCCATTCAAAGTCATTCTTTTTCCTGGTCACTTCATGTAGAGGGCTCACAATATGACTGTAATCTGGGATGTGCATTCGCCAGAAACCCACCACACCTAAGAAAACTTGTGTCTCCTTTTTGCTGGTCAGTGGGGACATCGCTGTTATTTTGTTAATTACATCTAATGGGATCTGGTGACTTCCATCCTGCCATTTAATTCCTAGGAAATGGATTTCTCTAGCAGGTCCCTTGACCTTGCCTCTTTTGATGGCAAACCTAGCTGTCAGTAGAGTTTGAATTACTCTCCTCCCTTTCTCAAAAACTTCTTCCACGGTGTTACCCCATACAGTGATGTCACCAATATACTGCAGATGCTTGGGTACTCCACCCTTTTCTAGTGCAGAGTGGATCAGTCCATGGCAAATCGTGGGACTGTGCTTCCACCCCTGGGGCAGTCGATTCCAAGTGTACTGGACACCCCTCCAGGTGAAAGTAAACTGCCTTCTGCTGCCTTCTGGAGACTGCAGCAGCACTTCTCCTGGCAGATCCTCCTCTTGCAATATTTCTGTTTTTCAGTTCATGGACACGTGTCTGTAGAGCTGACCAAGGCTTGCCATCCCATTTCCTCATGTTCTCTCAAGAAGAACCACAGAGCCCCCCTTGGTGTATGCCATCTGTCTCGGACAGGCCTTTCAGGGGATCGCTTTCTCTCCACGGCAGAAACCTGTGTTGGTATTGACAAGGAGTGTAACTTGTCCTCCATCTGGGACAGCCTGTCAAGAACTTTTAAGAGCAGTGCTATGGAGTTTTCTGATGGTGCTTCCACAGCAGAGATGCCAGCCCATGGGGACAAAGAAAGATTATCTGCATATTGCCTCAGTCAAGCCTCCAGGTCACCTACTGTTGGTACCTCATCATCTTCCCAGCTAAATAATGCCAATATATTGGCATAAGCCGGCGGCGTGCTCAACACCCACTTATGCCACATGGGTCCAGTAACTCTAAGTGCATCTGGATCCACTGGCATCTGAGGGTTGTCCATAGTAGTGGAAATCAGCTCCCGCACAGCTATATCTCTTAGATACGGGACACCTCTGTCAATGGCCATCCACCTACTCGGCCTGTACACAGCATCGTCTCGATACGGATAGCTGTTTTTCACACTCAGTAGGAGTTGTCTCCAAGACCTGAGGGGCTGTGCATCTCTTGATAGACCTTTATCAATGCTTACATCCCTTTATATCTGACCCCGCTGCTTAGCTTCATTGCTGCCCAGTTTGATACCCTCAGCTCCGTTATCCCAGCACTGGAGCAGCCAAGAAACCAGGGGCCCACCTTCATGCCAACCATAATCTTTGCAGATGTCTCGCAACTCACTAAGCGACAAAGTCTGAGTAGTGATTTCTTCCTGCCCTGCTCTTCTTATGTATTGCTCCTAATATACAGGGGTGGTTGGCACTGGCTGAGCACGCTGGGCAGCTGCACCATCCACCAGCAGAGTCATACTATCTGCATGACCTCCTGCAGGGGCCAAGCTAATTGTAGGGCCCATGATAGAAGATGTAGCAGCCACAGAGTACCCAACTCTATGCCATGGTCACATTTGCAGCGGGACAAGAAACTGTAAAATATTCAAAATACCTGATAAGACAAGTAGAACTGTTGAGGCATCCCAAGAGTGTTCCAAAGTCATGGTGCCCATCACCAGATCCCAGAGATGAGAAATGGGTGTAACTACAAGTGAATTCATCACACCATAGCCTAACACCAAAACACATACCAGGCCAACACCTCTAAGCCTATGGCTGACAGCAATAAACCACACCAATCCGAACAGCAACAACAGCAAGACTGAGCCATACTCCAACAGTGATTCCAAGACCAGATACCCGAGGAGTCCCTTGAGGGACCATCCACCCCACATCAGCATAGTGAGAGGGTGAGTTACCCAGTGAGGTCTGTTTAAACTTCAACTCCAGGCTTCAAAACACATGTTAGGCACCAAATAAATTATCTACAGTTAGCCAGTATTCAGGGCTAAACCATAGCAGTTAGCATATCACCCAAGACTCCCTCCCCAGATGGGAAGGAAAATTGGGGAAAAAAGGAAAAGGCCCATGAGTTGAAGTATAGACAGATTTAACAGAATGACAAAACAGGAAACAACAATCAACACAAAACATAAAGGGTTTGACTCAGCCTGGTTTAATGCTTATGGCAGGAACAGAGCACCACCAGCAAGGAACCTCAGGCAGAGGAGGAAATACTCCACCCTCCCTGAGCTCCCTCCTTTTATAATGAGCATGACTGGGTGCTATGGGATACACCTGTGAGACAGCTGACCTGACTGGAACTCTCAGCTGACTCCGGGCTACTCACGGCCTGCCTGCATGGCTGGCCCATGGGCCTGTGCCTGGGGAACCAGGACAGAGATGAAGTGATCAAAACTGAAGGCGATGCTTCAAAGCGGGATATTAATGTAGTAACACTGTATTTTTCACTGTGATATTGTTTCCTTACTTATGTTTTCCCCTTAATTCCTGATGCAACAGCATCTTTTCCTTAAATTTCACCCTCCCACCCCATTATCCCAAGTGCTGGGGGGACTTTATAGCACCTTCCAGTACCTGATGGGGCCTACAAGAAAGCTGGAGAGGGACTTTTTACGAGGTCATGTAGTGATAGGATGAGGGGTAATGGTTTTAAACTGAAAGAAGGTAGATTTAGATTAGATATTAGGAAGAAATTCTTTACTGTGAGGGTGGTGAGACACTGGAACAGGCTGCCCAGGGAAGATGTGGCTGCCCCCTCCCTGGCAGTGTTCCAGGCCAGGTTGGATGGGGCTTTGAGCAACCTGGTCTGGTGGGAGGTGTCCCTGCCCATGGCAGGGGGGTTGGAGTGAGATGATCTTTGAGGTCCCTTCCAACCCAAACCATTCTGTGATTCTACGATTTTTTCTACCCGCAGAGGACTGCTGCCGGCGCGGGGCCGCGGTAGCGCCCGGAGCCTGTCAGCAGGCAGGTGCCGCCCTCAGGGGCCGCGCCAGGAGCGTCAGGCGGCCCCGCGCTCCCGCCCTGTCCCTCTCGCTCAGCCCCCGGGCGGGGCAGCGGCGCGGCCCGCCTCCCCACGCCTCTGCCGTCACGGCGGGGCGAGGCGGGGACGGAGTGGGGATGGGCCTCGGCCTGTCCGCCCCTCCCCGCTTTGCCGCCACCAGCTGCCGCGCCCTCTGAAAGTAGGTTCGCTGAGGCCGGGTAAGGGCAGCGGGAAGCTCCGCTTGGGGGTGCTTGGGGTGGTCGCAGCGGACCCAGAGGAGGCGGTGGGCAGAGCGGTGTCCAGGCAGCCTGGAAGGGGTTGCCAGGCGGGGGGAGCCTGTCAGGGCGGTGGGAAGGGCCGCAGCGGGCCGGGGCTAGGGCCGCAGCGTCCTGCAGGCCCTCTCAGGGGTCGGGGCCGCGCCACCGGCGGGGCACTGTCGCCTGGCCTGGGGCGAGCGGGGCGGCTGTGGGCGGGAGGGGGGTGACGGAGCCGTGGGGCGGACAGGGCCGGGGCCGCGGCAGTGTCGCGGTTTTGGAGTGCGGTCGGTTGTGTCACCACCACCCTCTTTCCCCCACACCCCTCCCGTGACATCGCCGGGTATCATGGCTTTGGGCTTGACGCTGACCGTGATGCTCCAGGCTGGTGTTTTTCAGCAGGTTATGTCGAATTGTAGGGTAGGATGGTCACCTTTGCCGTATTGAAACGCTTTCCGTGCCAGTCCAGATCCGAGGTGAGCGAAGCATGCCAGCGGGAGGAAGGGAGAGTATAAAAATCCCCGATGTAAATAGTGAGCCCGGGCCTGGCGCCTCAGGCCCCTGGCCCGACCTTATCACTGGTCTCCTGGTGAACCACTCACCGCTGCACCAGCAGTGGGCACTTCTTCAAACTGCAGAAGGAAGTAGAAGGTTTCACTCTGCCTGAAATGCAAGGCACTGCATCTTAATTGAAGCTCAGTGATAAAATCCCGGGACACTAATTGCCAGAAGCAATGTGCTCATGTGTTGTGCCCCCATCACTGATGAACAAGCCATGCTGGTGGGGCGAGCAGAGCCCTCCTGACTGATCATCATCTACGCGCGTGCTTTGCCGGCAGCGCAGACCTTCTGCTTGGGGGTTTGTGCAAGTGCTGTCACTAGGGGCAAAAAAAAAAAAAGTTAAAATATGTTAAAATTAGAAGAAAGCAATGCTAAATGGTAGTGTTGTTATAAACTGTATTTATGTTCCCTTCATGAAGACATCTCTTGTAGTCTTATATCAGAATATTAAGTAGCAGTCTCTTTGTGGAGTTGGGGGAAATAAAAAAGAGACCATGACATATATAGTCATTAGCATCCTGGTAGGCCTGAGGGATACTCATCATCCAGCACAATCAGATTTTCTGCAGAGATAATTTCTCCTTTGGTGTACTTGATTTGAGCACTTGGTTCAAAGTGAACAAGATGCTGTTAGGGAGATTTGGGTGAGAGCATGTAGCATGCTAGATGTCCTGTGGTTCTGGTCCATTGTTGTTTTCTTATGAGATGTTGCTTGTCTGCAGCAGCACAAGAAACTTGGCACTTAGAAACAGTCATCTCAGGTTCTTTTTCAGTCTTTCTGTTCCCTCCCCTCCCAAGTAGTTCCTGTACCCAGCATTCATTTTTCTGTTCTTCATCATCAGGCCTCTAAATGCTTTGTGTGCTCCTTGGAAACATAATTCCCTTTCTTAAGGCATTTTCCCAAACACTAATATGTTCTGTTAGGCTTGTGAAAGTTGTGTGCTTCCTTCACCTATTTCATTATAAATATTGATGTGGACAAATCGTTCAATGATAAGCATATTCTTTTTTTAGCCATATATGCTGTGAGTTGGTGATGCATTAAGCCTAACAGTATTTCAGGCTTCTGTAGTTTAGTTTTCCACTCTGGGCAGTTCTAAGTGCCACTGCTTTAAATTACATCTTTGTTGGACAGAATTGTTTCTAGGGAAAATGACTAAAACACTGACTAATAGCACAATCTAATAATGTTTGTTTTTTTTTTTTCTTTCTAAAAAAACCCTACTTCTTGCCTGTAACATGATGTAAACTTATATTTTGTATGTTTCAGCATGACTAATGTGGCAAGGCTGAGGGAACTGGGCAGAGTGGGAGAGAAAATTACCTTTAGGTATCTTTTATATTCGTGTTGCCATGTTAGAGCAAAGAAAGTTTTAAATAAATTTTGCTTGCTTTTTCCTACCCTATATGGATTTACATTTGAATTCTACCTGTAACCACATGATAAAAGAAAAAGTAGATTTTTTTTTTCTTTTAAGAAGGCAGGAAGGAATTCATTTTACTGCTATTTTGTTTGTATGTTTGTTACGCTCCAGAGTTCTTTTTTTTGTATTATGGAAGGCCCCAGCCCACCTTTGTGGACCAGGATTCCAGCACATTAGGAGCTGTAAAAGCACAAGGTGGAAAATATGATCTCTGTCTCTAATTATTTTAGCCTGAGTATAAGGGGAAAACATAGATAAATCCAGGAAAAATTTAAACTTCCTCATCCCCACTAGAGATGGGAAGGAGAATTGGGGAAAAAAAGGAAAAGGCCCATGAGCTGAAGTATAGACAGATTTAATAGAATGACAAAACAGGAAACAACAATCAACACAAAACATAAAGGGTTCTACTCAGCCTGGTTTAATGCTGATGGCAGGAACAGAGCACCACCAACAAGGAGCCTCAGTGAGAGGAGGAGGAACTCCACCCTCATTGAGCTCCCTCCTTTTATAATGAGCATGACTGGGTGGTATGGGATACACCTGTGAGACAGCTGACCTGACTGGAACTCTCAGCTGACTCGGGGCTACTCATGGCCTGCCTGCATGGCTTGCCCATGGGTCTGTTCCTGGGGAACCAGGATAATTACAAAGTCAGTTGCTATAAGTCGGTTATGAGAGTCCCTCAGGTGCTGTAGCAGGTAGTACTTATCTTGCAGTGTATAGTCTGCCCTTTATTCCAAGAGCATTTTTTTTTTTTTAAGGATTAATTTTACCTGCTGCAAAGTTACTGCTAAAGTCGGCAGTAGATGCCGTCTGAAGACGGTAATGTGTTTTGGGTTGCCTTAGGTAGGTGCCAGAGTCACTCCGTAGGTGCATCATTTCTCATCTCAGTATTTGGGTAGTAAAACCTACTGAGGTGAAATGAGCAATGTTACATTGCAGAAATCTTACTAATGATGGCTGTTACCATGATAAAAATTTTCTATAGCTAACATTGTGACTAGATGCAATTTTTTTTTTTTGCCAAAATCTTTCTGTAGCTTGTCATTTTGCGTGTGTTTTTGTCCTGCATGAAGGAATTTGCACTACTTTTGGCAGTGGTTTACAAAGGAAGTTACATTTAGGAGTTGTTTGGGAAATGCTTTGTTTCTGTGACCTTTATTTAGAAAAAAAAATAATCATATACAAGAAAGCCCCATGACTTGTCTCTGGATATTTAAAGGCATAAAATCCTAATTCAGATCAGATTTAAATTTTCAAGCATTTCTGTGGAATGCAGCATGTACTTTTTGCTTTCTGAAAGTTAAGGATCCGTGTAAACATTTCTAGGTCCTGATGCTAAAACATTGCTTAAACAGTAAAATTATTGCTTGAGGGTTCTTATCCTAATGTTGTATACAGGCTAGATTTATAGGAGAATGAAAACTCTTAGAATATCTAAATGAGACAATACAAAATAGATGAGATGCTTATTGACTGTAGCTGACTGGAGCCTGCAAGATATTTAGGTGACTACTGCTGAGATCTAGCATGTGCTGCGCTTATCATGTTGCATTGTTTTGTTCAGACGAAGCTTTCAAGAATGGCACTGGAAAGCTGCTTGGTTGTGGAGTTTCCACTTTCTTGTATCTGCATTTGGCAATAATCTGGCTGAAAATAGCCAAGGAAAAAGTGGATTTTTTCCACGTGTGACAAACACCCTTCTAGAAAACAAGTTAATACTAAGGTTCATTTTTTAGGTGGGGATGGAGTGACAGTGTGATGCAGGAACCAGTTAATGCAGAAATTAGGAAAAATACATAGCAATCCTTTGAATTCTTTGAATTTATTGTATGTACAGAGAGGTATTGCTTCAATGAGTGTTGATGAAGTGCTGTGATTCTTTATTTCATTTGTGCTAGTAGACTCAGTTCTTTTGACTTTGTTCAGTAGCTTGACAAGCTGAGTTGCCACTAGGTATACTCCTATGCAAAGACAGAGATAGTGAGTGGAAGATAAAAGGTACAATTGGAGCCCACACCCCACTGAAACTATTAGAGGAACTGAAGCCTACCACAGATGCAGCTCTGTTCCAGTTTGAACACCAAGTGTACTTCCCTCAACTGCAGCAGGTTAACTTTCCCATTTAAAAAGTTATGCGGGTGGTAATAGCAAAATATGTCATGCCAGAGTAGTTAAATATTGTGGAAGTGAAAAGGGGTAATTTCTATGGAAATTCAGGCTTGGTGAATGCTCCTGCCACCTTGGTATGGAAGGAAATGCTTGGTGCATACGTCTGTTTTGTTTCCTGGTGGTTGAAACCCTGACCTTGTCAAAACCATTGTACCGTTGACTTCCTGAGAGCTCGTCTGTCTTTGTTTTCAGAGGAGTTTGACTAAGTCAGTGCTAACGAGCGAAGGGTGTGTGAGTGAAAGTGAGGTGTTTGTTCAGTTCACACACTTGTGTTGCTGTGAGAATGAGAATGAGGAAGAAGTTCACGGCTGCTGTTTAAAAAATAATAATAAACTAATACAAAATTTTCCTTCTCTTTGGGCTGTTCCATTTGCTTTTTCTTAACTTGGGGCGTTTGTGGTGAAGACTGGGAAGTGATCAGAGCTGATGGCTGACCCCTTAACCTCTCTTTCTGTCTGTTCCCCAAACTGATAGCTTACCCTGTCACCAAGCTGTGTTATTAACATGCCCGGGAATAGCATTGCTAGTGGAAGAATTTGTATGGAGTAAAACTGCTGTGAATTTCCACTGTTATCCTACAACTTTACTATAAATCTCAATTAAAATATGTGTGTCGATACAAAGAATTGTATCAACAATTAGAGAGATCTACATGTGCAGATGAAAAGCTAAACTATATTCTGTGAATTTTGCAATCTGTAATCTGAATATCCACTCATTACGTGTTGTGTTTGGCTGCCCAACTATGTTGCTAGAAAGTTGAAAATCTCAAAGTCTTATCTATTGTACAGTCTGTATATTTGTCAGTATAGCACAGTGTAACTCGTTTAAAGATACTTACAGTTAGCTGTAAAAAATTTTTGAGATAAAAAAGTCAATTGCTGCTTTTGTCAAGACTTAGAGAAATATTGTTTGTTTATCTCTTGACTAATGCTGTTGCTGAGAACACTGTTACAGACAGCTGTCTGGTGAATGCAAACGTGAAGGGAGAAGAAACAATTGTGAAGGACTGTTTCAGTTAGTTTTGTAGCATCTCTACACAAGGTAACTTGGTCTCTTGATGCATCTTCTCTCAAGCAGCTGCATTTAATGTTTAACTTTTAACATTAAATATAATATTTAACTAAAAAGTATTTTTAGCCAGTGCAGGCCTTGTAGTTAGCATGCTACTAAGGTGTCTAGAAATAGTCCGAAGTTTTAAAAGAAACAAACAATGTCAACAGTTCTGAGAAATCTTTTTCAAAGTAACTTCTTTTAGGTGGTTTCTTTGGATTTTATGCCTATGATTGTATTTTCCACTAAATTGATAGAATTTCCTTACTTAGTCAATATACCAAGGCACAGAGCCATTTATTCGCTATAAAGTTTGCATGGGTTTGGTCTTACAATACAAATTCAATGCAATATTGCCTGGAGTTTCCAAAAAGATCAAGGGTTATTATGCCAGTCTTGGACCAGATAAGTGGGATTTAGACTGGCTGGCTGACTTCAGACTTTGGTCTGTGACCCAAAATAACTTGAATCTATATGTGGTACAGACAAAGACAGGAAACAATACTGCAGAGAGCTAGCGTGACTCGCGGGCGATTCTGCAGCAAGTATGTAGAAGAGTGCAGATATACTCCCTATCGCCTCATCTGTAATCAGGTTGTTCATTACTAGGGGATACTTTGGGGCCTGAAGACTCCAAACAGGTTTTGGGACCCTGGTGCAGCAGCTATTTCAAATTGTGCAGGGTTTGTCTTCACGATAGCAGCAGCTTGTTCATCCCGCACAGGTAATGTAACCTGCAGGGCAGCAGGGATGAGCCTGACCTCTGTAGCTGCATCTCTGGTGAAGTTCTGGTGGGATGGATCTGACCAGTACAATGTCTTGGCAGCTCCACCCAATATCATATCATATCATAAAGATATGAAAACAGCCATATTTTAAAACAGCCAGGGTGTTGCTGAGCTGCATTAATACAGACATTTCCAAAGGTGGGAAAAAAATATTTAGCAACAAGGACTTTTAACTGTTGTGTGTTTTGGTTTTTAATATAAAAAACCCAAAGTTTATAAGGACTTGAGTTTGCAAACTGTAGCACAGCTGGTATCACGCTTGACAAATCAGTTGGCCTTCTCATTTCCTTATTTTCTGTTTAAACATTTAAATGTGCTTTCTCTCTCTCCCTGAAACTGAGTTTTAGCAGTGTCTGTTAATCAGAAGCTGACAGACTAGGAAAAGAGGACATTGCTTGGAAGGCACGTGGTTTGGGTTGAACAGTGGAAGTATGGGGAACTGGTGAGGTTTAAATGTTGAACCAATGAAGGTGATGTGCAGGAGAGTGGAAGGGCTAAAGTTAAGACTAAGCACAGCTTGGATGACATTGTGGGATTGTGTTGGATACATATACGCTTGGTTAGTCTGCATTCTCACTGCAGAACAGACAAGGTGCCAGTTTTCATTCGGACGTGTATCCTAAGCTATATCTTATTAACTTGGAGTATATTTGAGCTTGTGCTGAAATTTCATTTGTATGGATGGAAAGCAGGCTAAGACATCTCTAGTAGTTACATGCTATATGGTTGTATATGTGTGCTTTTGGGGCATGTGTATTTGTGAGTATTTGTGTTGTCAGATTATTACGTTTTCAGATAAGATATGATAGTTCTGGGTGCCAAAAAAATACAGGACGAAAAATGCATTTGTATACCCAAGTTGTTGAAAAATGAGATCATACTGAGAAACACAGCAGCTGAAACAGGATAGAGTGGCAATTCATAGAATTCAGATGAAACTGGATTACAACTAAAACTGAAGTTGATACAAATGTTTGTGTTTAGAGGGAATTGGGTGCTTCCCTTATTAACAGAATCACAGAATAGCCTTGGTTGGAAAAGACCTCTAAGATCATCAAGTCCAACCATTAACCTAACACTGCCAATTCACCACTACACCGTGTTCCTCAGCACCTCATTTCTTAAATACCTCCAGGGATGGGGACTCCACTACTGCCCTGGACAGCCTGTTCCAATGCTTGATAACCCTTTCAGTGAAGAAATTTTTCCCAATATCTAATCTAAATCTCTCCTATCTTGGGTGATATCTGCTGTTTTGGGTTTTTTTCCAGTGGTTTATATGTGCTACGTTATATTGGTGGGATGGATGATTCACGGTATGGAAATAACCATATAATTGGTTTTGGTCGTAATTCTAAGTGCTAAGAGGACTTAGCACTGACAGATTAAACATAGTTTTTTTTTTTTTCTGAAATGGCAACAAACGAAAATGTATACTTTTTCTTTGCTTACAGTGGGGAAAATATGTAAGAAGTTTCACAAAGAATCTAGTTTCTGTGAGGTAGCTGCTGTAGAGTAATTGCAGATCTTAAGCCATATGTATTACTAAGAATCTCAATAGCAAGAGTTACTGGAGGAAATTCAAAAACAATGTCATAGTCTTCTTTAGTACTTTTTTAAGAAAGCATGCCCTTAAATTCTGTGTTTGAAGTACTGTGTTTTCAGAGAGGATAAACATTTATATGGTGTTTTCTTTAGTCTTTTCCTATGTATTCTTCTTTAAGATGATGAAGACCTTTGTAAACCAATGACCAAGACATAACTCTGTTTTCTTGGGGGTGTTAGGTGTCCTTAATAGTTGGAAACTGTCTGACTTGGTCTCATCGTGGATGATCCTGACAGCGAATCTTCCCAGCCATGTCGTACGGTGCGGGTTTTGGGGATCCTGATCAGCTAGCCCAACGGATAACTTCTAACATCCAGAAGATCACGCAATGCTGTAAGTTGCATTTATGCATGTTTTATATAAAACATTAAGACCAGTAGTGCCCCCCATTCAAGGTTAGTTTCTCAGATTCATTCATGGGAATTCCACTCTTTGCCTTCACCTGCTCATTTGACAGGTTTGTGGTACCCCATAGAGCAGATCCAGTCCTTTGTATGTATGGTTAAGCATGATCTGTCCCGGGGAAGTACAGTATCACTCTGTATTCACCAAATGAATAAATAATTAGTAAGATGGCTGCTGGTAATAAGCCAGTTTTGTCCTGGACAGTTACGTGGCACCTTAAAATGGTAGGTTGAGATGTTTGCTGAGCAAGGATTGTGTCAAATATTTGCTGGAGATTGAATTGTTTAGCAGGGACAGAAGCTGTGGCCTTGCAGCTTGCCCTTGGGAGTACACTTTAGATATATAAATAAGATTGCACGAGCTGTAATATACTTGTGCTTAGCTTCACGCCATCTAATTTTTTTAGCCACCTAACTGGGGTGTTAGTTACAGGTAAGTTAGGCTGCTGGAGTTTTCAGTCCTTTTCCCTTCTCTCCATTTTCCATTATATTTTTAATACGTGTGTTTGTGTGTATATAAAGCAAAGACAACTTGATCACAGATTATGCAAAGTATAGTGTTCATCAGAAGGGAGCTAGCCATGAACAGCATACGGCTAGGTTGTGGCAGGCATGTTTTTGATGTTGTGCAGGACGTAGTGTGCATGCAGAAATGTGGCTTTTTAAATTAAAACTTCAAATGAATTCTGATCAATTAAGTATGTCAGTTTTAATAAAAACTTTGATTTTTGTTTTGCAACTACTATTTGTAGTGCAGATTAGTGGCACTGATTGGTATTTTGCGTATTTTTGCAGCTACATTTTTCATTTTCTTCCAGAAATAATTTCTTTAAATCTCAACAGGTGGGAAGAAAAATTGCAGTTTTGCTTTATTGAAAAATTTCAGTACATCAGGGTTGTATTTTCTCAACCTAAAATTAATAAACTGGATTTCTAAAAGCCTTTATTTTCTAAAATCTGATCAATGAATTCACTCAGTCTCATAGCTTTTAACTTGGTCTTCCAGAGACACCTGCCAACCTGTAACAGACAGAGGCTCCAAGATGTAATAAAGAAGTCTTGGTTGTCAGGTAAAAATACAAAGTAAAATCAGTGGTTGAAACTGGAGCATTGTAGACACACTCAGTGAGCATAATTAACCATGCAGTGCTGGACTCAGCAAGTCCTCAGTCTTATCTTGCCGCTTCCATCTCCTCTCCTGCTTCTGCTATGTCTCCTCTCCTTTTATGACAAACAAGGTGTACTAAAAGCAAGCTGCCCAGGCTTAGAAGGAGACATGCTACAGAGGTTACTTGCAATCCTGCCCTCCTTTCCTTTTTGAAATTTAGATGGCTCAAGTCTGAACAATATACATGTGCTTCTGCCATTCCAAGACACAAGTCCAAATCTTTCTCACGAAGCTGTGCTGCTACGTGCCTTCAGAAACAGTAGCTTTGCCTTCAAAAACTCCAGCCAAGCACTTTTCTAGGACTGGTAGGTACACAGCTGCATTCCATCCCTCACTTTTCCGTAGAACTGATTGAACTGTAACCACTCAGTTACTCTTGTAGTCCATTCTCCTGTTAGATTTTATGAGGATCTGGATGCTGTGGGCATACTGAACATGTTTCCTGGACTGAGTTCTCTAAGGGCTTATGTACACTTTTCTAGCTGTTTTGTTCCAATGTGTGGTACCCGTCCAGCTTTCTGTTGGAAGATGTCAGCTGCAGGGACTTCCAGGTCAAATGGGGAGAAGCATGCAAGCTTAGAGACCTATAGAGCTAGTCAGCAGCTGAGCAGGTGTCTCTTAGACTGCAATATATGATGTTGGTTAGGGAGGAAGGGGGAGATAAATGGGAATCTTGACCCTAAATCCATGTCTTCCCTTCTGAGCAGCTGACTTGATTTTGTACTTCTGTCCAGAAATGCTTAGCATTTGAGAGATGTGTCAGTATATTTGAAATCTTCTTGGTCAATGTGGAGTTGTGTAGATATTCTGGTTTTCAGAGTGAGATTAAGAGAGTAAGGGAATTTTGTTTCAGATTACCAAACCATTTCAGGAGATCCCTCAAAACTAATTCACACTTCTGCAAAAATGCAAGCAAACTCCTACAGAGATATAGATGAGATACAGATTAGTTGAAGGGAAGCTGGTCTTCCAGCTAGAAGCTGGCCCTTTAACTTCTGGAAGAAATACAGAAGAACTTCCTGAACACTATGCTGCTGAGATTTCATAATACACCAGAGTTTTATAGGAAGCAGCACTGGTCAGAACCACAGTCTTCACTGTAACATTTCTTCAGGGTTGAATTATTACAGACACCCTCTCCAAGTAATAAATTTGTTCTGGCTCTTGATTAACTGTTTTTACTATGCCATACATATACAAGATAAAATACCTAGATTAAATACCTCACATTGTATAATGCATCTGTATGATGCTGCTGTCATATTAATACTTGTGATCCTTACCTCCCTTCTTTCCTAGGTTATTAGCCCACTGTTACTGATTGACAAACAAAGCTCATCTCCATGCTGGTTTAGCACACCACTTCAATAATTAAATAAGTTGCAAGATAGTATTCTTTTTGGCTTGGGTTGTTCTGTGGCAATGGAGAGGACCTATATTTGTGTCTGGTAAGAGCTGGGTTACCTTAGTACCCTTTTAACTTTAAAGAACAGATCTGATATATCTGTTGATCCAGTCATGCAGTTGATTGCTATATTGAAGATGTGTTAAGAGTTGTAAATTGCTTCTGCCTTGCATGAAGTGCTGGTGAACTAGTACAGTAAATGCTATGTGTGGTGGGCTGTTTGAGTTCCTTAGGAGGAGAGGGCTTGGTGGGTCATTTTTAGGACCTTGAAGGTATAATTGAGCTAGCTAATGGGAAGCAGCATTCATTGCTGTCTGCACTCTGAGCTATCTTGGAAACTTAAGCCAGGAGGACACCTATGTGTGTTTGGGATCCCAGACCCCAGAGCATTCTGTGAAAAGAAGGTTCTTTCAGCTGTTCTTTAAACAAGGATCCATGTTCTGTTTTGTGTTTCCAGCATTCCTGCCCTTAAAAATTTTCCACCGAGCAGCTGGAAGCAGAACTCAAGGCTTTTCTTGATATCGATGTCGAATGCGAGGCCTCAGGCAGGAGAGGGAGAGTTAGGCTCTCAGACCCACTCCTAGAGTTTTTAGAGAATCCATGTGACTGAGCAGTGCTGTAAAACCTGGGGAGCCTGAATCACATGTGCTTGAATGAGCTGCAGTGTTGTGTGCTGAACCTCAGTAAGGTCAGCGATGCCTGTAAGCCATGTGTTACTGGTTTGGTTTTGGATCTGTGTTAACAGTGATAAGAAGCAGATCTGCAAACAGCTAGGGAAACTTCAGATTTAAATAATAAAACTGAAGAAGTATATAATGAGCTTCAGCACCTCTTAGGCTTAGACAGATGCTAAATTTCTGTGTTACTAGAACACAATTTATGATTAAGGTTTGAAAGTCTGTCTGGAATCTGGTCCAAAGTAACTGTTATTCTCATTCCAAGCCTATCTTTATATCTGATTATAAAATCTAGATGACATGCATTGTGTTGGACTTCTGCAATATGAATTTAAAGGTGACTGAGGTTTGTCCTTAACTTTCTGAATGTGAAGAACAGGAATATGGAGAACAGAATATAAGGAATGATACAGGGTGTAGAGCTCCAGCCTGTCTGGGCTTTGTAGATTGAGAACCTATTATCAAGGTGTTTTAATCAGTGTTTACTGAAGGAGTGGTAGTTCCATAACTGGGTTTCATAGGTTGTACTTATGTGGCAGTTTCATAGCAGCTGCTGTTATCTTAAGAGAGATCTCAATGCCTTCCTTCAATATTTCCTTGAAATATTTCCTGTTGGTCACTGGTTTACAGCAACTTGATAGACAGGGAGCGAGTGCGAGGCACAGCAACAAGATGAGCTAGCAAAAGATATTTCTTTGTGACAAAACTAGTCCTGCCTGCTTACAAATCTGTATTTCTATCAGGCATGTTCATTTACCATACTAGGGATATGCCTAGTAGGATGAGAGCATTGAGTCCATATTGGGATTTTTTTTTTTCTTTCTTTTTTCCTTCTCCTTTTCTTGAAGAACATGTAGCAAATTGTACAGGAGGAAATCTGATCTTTCAACAAATGGAAAGATGAAAGTAGAATAAGTAGAACAAACAAAAAGCCTAATTTAAAAGCTTTAAAACATGTTAATTTCAGACTTCTTACAAGTGTGAAGATAAGGGGAGCAGTTCTTTATAATCGGACAGTTTTCTGAATTTTAAAAAATTGATTCTCTGTGTGTAGCAAAAAGAGGGAAAGCATTATGTTTAAAAATATGTTCCCAAGAGGAAGCAAAACGGGAGTTGCATTCATCTCTGGGGACAACTCCACAGTTGTAAGAGCGGGAAGGATATGGTTAGAGCAGTAGAGGCCTCTTCTACTCTTCTGGAAAGATTTGACTTGTGTCCCTGACAGGAACTGTGCAAGAAGAAGTAACCAGCTGTGGTTTTTCCTCCCCCCACCTACTACTTCTCAAATCTCTCTCCCATGTGTGGGTCATTGAGGAAGCAGACTTGTATGCCTTTGTTTTGCTTTGCTCCTAGTATTTTCTTTGTAGCTACCGAATATGTCACTCAGTGCAATGATACAGGCTAGATATATAACTGTCATGTCTCCACTGGCATCTTAAGCCAAGCTTTGGGACCTGTTGGTTTAGAAGCAGTTTAGAATGCTGCCTTTTGCTTGGGAGCACAGAAGAAAGCCTGGCATTGATAAAGTACACCCAGTCTTGGAGTTTTAGAGAATTTCTGGTTTGCAGACTGTAATCAAACAGTTACAGAACCTACACAAACTGAAGTGAGGCATTCATATTCCCTACCTCTCCCTTCTCAACTCCTGCAGTTTATAGAAGTCGTGGCAGGGTTTTGTGCAGTGGTATTTGCAAAGTCAGTAGGAATCGCGTAATCTACCCTTGCTCAGTATTGGCAAGGTCAGTGATAGAGTGTTTGACTTTTTCATCCACACTGAAAATCAGCCCAGCTGAAGAAAAATGCTCTGCATACTGCAAGATAATAAAAATAAAATTCAGTAGCCACAATCTGTATATGGCTAGAGCCAGTCTGCCTGGCTTTGGGAGATTCTTTCTCGCAGGGACTCTTGCTTTCTGCTGACTTTCTTTTCTATTCATTAAGGTAGCACAAACATCAATTCATATAGAGCACATTCTGAGAAGGTCAACTTCAGCCAGCAGAGATCTCTCTCTCATGTGATACCTCTCCTATGACAGCAAGTTTGTCCAATTTCTGTTGCCTCCCAAGTTTTCTGTAAGCTTCTATTTTCACTGAATGTTGTTAAAATGGGAGTTGAACTACATCCATCATATGACTTTCCCTTTATTTAACTGTAGAAAATTATAAACATAGATTAAACCCTGAAGAATATGAGAGTTCTGATATATGCCTTTTTGTCATGGTTTAGGACTGGTAGGTAGCTAAAGCAGGCTGAAACATTCATGAAAAACTGTGTCCCACTATGTTTGTAACACCAACAGATCTGCGTGATTATTCTTTAGCTAAAGAAGGATACAGATGAGCAAGTGAAAAGTAAATGAAATAGCTGAGGTGTTAAAATCAAGCCTGTATGAAAACAAAATTCTGTCTATATTTAAAAGTGCGATTTTGTACAGGTGTGGTTTTAAAGCAAATAGGCTTAAAGTAGAGCTTGTTGAGACTTTTAATGATGATATTGTCAGAAATTTCAATGAGCTGCAGTTAACCAGAATTTAACTTTGTGGGAAGATACTTGGAACAAGTTGGGTTCTTTAGTATTATTATTATTGTTGTTGCTGTGGTCAGGAAGATTTATTTGATTTAGGATGATGTTTCAGTAAAGCCTGGAAAAAGCTGGTTATTTAGGCATTTTAAGCACCTGTTAAGGTCCTCCACTTTCCATTTTGTGGGCTTTTCCAAGGCTGAGGAATTGAACTTGAATTGGCTATATCCAAGTAATAATCTGAATATAGAGGATAATAGAAGGAGGAATTCAGATATTTCAAGTCTTTCTAAATGCCTCTTTCTGCAACGAGAAGTCATGAAGCCCACAGTTCTTTTAGAAATAAACTATTTCTGAAAACTTAAAGCATTAATTATTTGCATGCTGTTCCTAAAGGCTTTCTTCTATGTAAAGTAGCATATATATTTAAGGTAGTATGGCTCACAGATTTGTTTATGAATTTGGAGAGTTTTTGTTAATATTTTTTCTGTATTTTGTCTTGTTTGTTAAAAATATTTTGGTTCTATGGGAAATGACATAGGAAACAGTGCCTTATGCGTATGATATTGCACAAGAGGGACAGGGAATTATTTATGCTAGTGGCAGAACAGTGAAAAATGCGTCTTCCATGTATACCCCAGAGCACTATTGGTGTGTTATATGCGCAGAAAAGGCAGAATTTTCCTTGTCTGCCTCAGCTAACTAATCTGGATGTAGCAGGGACAGAAGAGCTCTGTCAATTAAACTGTTACAGTTTGGAAGTGGTTTAAATAGCAGTTCTAAAACCACTGTGCAGTTTAAATGGACTCACCTAGGCAAGATAACTTTTGCAAACCAGCCTGCTTTTGCAGCAGAGAGAAAGGGATGTGGCCAGGCTCCTTCCTATCTCTAGAGAGTTACATTTCAGAGCCTCTCTAAGGTACTTAAAATACCTATTCCTGTTCAATTATGTTGGATTTTCCTCCTTGTGGACAGGAAAAGAGGAGATGGCATGGCAGTTTGATAATCCAGAGAGCCCTCTATCAAATCTCTTATAAAACTGCTGTGCAGGAGGCTGCACTCCAGTTAGAGCACAGAATACATCCAGGCCAGTTGTTGATTGCAAGTGACCCCTGGAGTGACAGCTACTTGCTTGTGTCGACTGGTTTGTGATGTGTTGCATGTCTTTTCTTCTGTGTTAGTTCCTGAGCTATCTTCCTGTGCTAAGGACCTGAACTCTTAAAAAACCAAACTTTCTTCATGTAGGTAGGCTCCATTTATGGTGTTTGTGTATCTACAGTTTACTGCAGAACCATGCATCATTTTCATACTTAACAAGCTACTGATATTCTTTAGAGAAACATTCAAACTTTGGGGTTTCAAGGAGTTACCAGGGATGTTCTAGGATATGAATATATATATAACTTGTTTTAATGAATTCCCATTGGCTGAGCTGTGATACATTGATCACGTGATCAGTTGTTGTGCATTTAATGTGTATTTAGTGTGCTCTATACCCACATGAGAAGAGCAGGCACTGCTTCAATCCCACTTCCCAGTGTCCTTGGAAGATCATTATAAGTGGTAGTACATTAGCATGAAATAATGACAGTTGCACTGAAAAAGCTGAAGGCAGGTCCTGAACACCAGACTTTGTTACTGATGTTCCTGATCACTTTGGGACATGATTCTATTTAGAGATACTAGAAGTTCTAATAAAATCCAGCAGGAAAGGTTACCAGATTTGGCTTTTTCTCACTCTTTCTAACTTACTGACTCTATAGTCCTTAGAGCTCTGAGAACAATCTTCATCCCCATCCTTGTTTTATTTTCTCCTTTCCATACATACTTCAGTTACTGTTTCTCTATGCCAATGTATTACCCTGTTTTAGAATAATCAGTGTTATACATTGAGTTAAGACAGAATAAAGCAATTCATTTAAAATCAAATTGCTGAAGTTTTTAGATACTTAATTCCAATTAGATGAGCTCTTGGGCATGGGGCTGCTTTTTCTAAGTTGGCAGGTCTTTTGACTGGTGTCCTGGATTTGATTTCTCTAGTGAACTGTCCTCTTGGTTAAAGTAGGGATAGCAAGCTGTACAGCACAGCAGTGTTATAACTTGCCTAAAATCTTTAGTGAGGTGAGCTACACTAGTAGCTTTAAAGAGGTACTTACACTGATACAGAAAACTCCAGTCTGCTGCATTTATTGCAACTACATTAGGTTGCTGTGTGTCAGTTTTTATAAAAGATTGATCCACAAATGTTTTCTGCATTGTCTGTCCATCTTTAGTCAAGTACTTTCAGTTGAGGTGTAGGAAGAAAACACATTGAATTGGATTTGAATAAATTGAGGAAGTCTGTCATCCCCAGGTGAAAGCAGTTTGAACTGGTGTAAATTTTACAAATAATTCTTCTATTCCAATAACCTGCTCTGAAGTGACTCTGAAGTTTATTAGATTCCACTCAGTCTGTAACTGGATGGTGCTGTTTGTTGACTCACTTGTTCAGCTGGAAGCAAACAGGAGATTTCTTCATAGTTACCCAATCAGTGGCACCATACTCAACATCTTTAATGAAGCATTTCTGAATGGTGACTGTGCTGGTGTTGTATTCACTGCTTAGTTGCCATACGAAGCCATAGTGGAGCCTGAGCCTCAGGTGGAGCAGACTTTCCGATTGGTGCACATGAAGGAATGCTTTGCTGATTCTTTTTATTCTGTTTGGGCTCAGAAACTAGGAGAATGACTAAAAATCAATGGCTTTAAATCTCCATTGTTAGTTTTAGTCCTGTAAACCCTAGGCAGTGACTAAAAACCCATCTGTCCCTTTTAAAGTAAAAGACAGTGGCATGGAGGGGGACCCTCACTGTTACAGTTAATATTCAGGAGCAGCTGTAGCTGCTGGTTGGAACAGTGCTCTGCTCCTTCTTCCTGTGACCGGTCCCAAGCCTTGCTGTTCTGTAAGGCAGGTTTCATTGTACTCACCCTGCCTGCTCGTCTGGTTCTTGTCCTCTGCCATACAATGCCTCTGTGTTTGTGGCTCCTCTTGCTGCCAGTGTTTTTTATCAAGCACACCCAATGGGTGCTGCATTTCCTGTGGAAGCATTAGACTGTAGCTTTATGAAACTGGGTGATGTTGTGGGTCTGGCTTGGACTGTAGCACTGAAGAAAACTGCTGCAGCGTGGCTATAATGCAGTCTTGTGTGATCCAAGTAAGAAGTGAAGCTCCAGGCTGCAACAGAGTAATAAGCAGAACTCATTAAACATATTTCCCGCCCCCCCCCCCCCCCCCCCCCCCCCCCCCTCCAATTTCATGCTTCTGTGTTGTGGCCTTCTGTTTAGGACTTTGGGTTATGTGTTGATTCACCTCACTTTCTGGCTTGGTCATGGCCACTTGAGGGTTTAAAGTTTGGTTTTCCAAATGTTAAGTAGAATGGAGGTTGAGATGGGAAGACAGCTGATTGTAGTTAACCTGAGAAAGCTGCTTTCCTGTAGCCGGAGTTATTAATAAGTGTTCCAAAGTAAGACCATCCTCAGTTTCCCTTGTCTCATGCTAGGGATGAACGTAGTACTTGGACACTTCTCATCCCTGCCAGAGAAGGTAGGTGACCTACAGTCTGCTCTTCATTTCCCTCCTCTTAATTAGTTCTTTGCCTTTCAAACATTAGGATTTTACTCCAGGGTTTGGGGTTTGTTTTACCTTTTCTTCTGCAACAATACGATGGTGTCACAGCCTGTACAGTGATTATTAATTCTAAGCTGGGGATAATTGTTTGCTCCTGTGTTCTTAGAGGCAAGAAGTTGTTTACGTTTTGGTCTTCATTGCATTAATTTATTTATTTGTATCTTTATTTTAAGTTTGAAACTTCCTGTGTGATATTAAACATTTTCATGTTCAAGAAGCAGAACCAGCAGTTATGTCAAAATAGATTTACTTGTGGTAATGGAACAGCTTTGCAGAGGTGGCTGAAAGGCAAGGGAAAATGAGGAGAAAGGAGATGAAACTTTCTTCTTCCCCAGCCAGCTAAAAGCCAGGTGTTAAGCAAGGATGGTGTGTGATACAATATTTGAAATATGTTTTTATCTATGGAAAAAATAGTATGTATTGCAGATCTGGAAGAAACGTGTTTCTCAAATCCTACCTGTTAAAAAATGTGACTATTTCCACTTTAAATCTTGCTACTCTTATTAACTCATATAGAGAAAAGGAGGCCTTTTATATGAGGCAGTTTTACTATTTTTTTCTGTGCCCTTTTTTTGTTCTCTTTAACTAGAGGGAGAACTTCTACTAATTGGAAATGGAACCACTGTTTGGCTTAGTAAAAGTAAACATCAGCTGTCTCTTAGATAATTTTCTCTGTCGGAATTCAGGTTAGGTCTTAATTGTTTCTCTGGCTCATCATTAACCGTGTCTGACTTGTTCCTGAACATGTGACCGGTCCCAGAGTAGCTCAGTTGCTTTCATCAGCTAATAGTTATGTATTATGAGATCTAGATCAGGAATGCCACAAAGACGAGTGAAAAGCAGTATCACTTCTTTCTAATACAAAACTCATTTCCAGATGGAAAAAGTGAGATTCTTTTGCAAGCGAGAGCGCAGTCACTTGGAGAATATGCATTTTGCTTGCATGGTATCATGCACCTGGCTTCCTGCACTGCCCAGTTCCCAAGGGGGACTTGCATTCTGCAGTGGCCCATTGCCAGCCCACAGCTGGCAAGGTGCTGCTCCTGCAGGGTTGCAGTATGAGCCCTGAAAGAGCTGTTGATCTTCATTATATGTAAACATCTACCCTGATCTTCAGTGTAGAAGTGTAGGAGTTAGCACGCCTCTGACAGAGGCTGTTGCCATATCCTGGTGACTTTGGTGAAGAACGCCTGCGTGCACATGATGTGTGCCCTTCTGCAGCTCCTGAGCAAAGTCCAGCAGCTAGCTGTACGTACCCAAGGAACCTGAGCTGAAGTGTCAGACTTTGCACTGAAGTGGATTAAAATCATGCACAAGATCCAGTCAGGCTCTGTTATGGGACTGGTAATGCCCAGAAGGAGAGGAGAGATCTCTAGTAGTCATATTACTCCTGTCTTTCAGAGCTCCTTGGGAAGTTGGAGGAATCGGGAAGTGGGGAAGGGAAAGCCATAAAGAGTGAGGTAACCAAGGAACCTGTCAAAACTGTGCTCTCACCTTTGGTCCCTGACTGTTACCAGCGTGTTTACAGTGCAGAGCTAGGACTTTGTGAGTTAGGCCTAAGCGCTGGGCTCTCTGGGACACTTGAGCATTACTGATGGATTGAGAGGCACCAAAGCAGCTGCCAGCTGCCTTGAAGTGCCCGCCTGAACTCCCTGCACATGGGTGAAAAGCTGGTTAAATGAGGGAGGCAGTACCATTATAACTGCCACCATCAGCAGTGAGGCTGGGAGCTTAGGGGCCTCTTTTATGAAAAGTAATCCCAGGTTTCCAGCAGTTTTGATCTCCCTCTTCAGTACCAAGACCCTCTCCCTGGTTGCTTCCCAAATGGGACAGTGGAAGGAGCCAGCAGAGGTGTTTCTATAGTCTAACCTTCAGGAGGAGAGGCTAAGGCTACCATGCTTTTCCCTTGAGGAAAGGAAAGTATATTGACTTCTATCGCAGAAGTTTTGAAGACAGTTCTTGCTTTGAGTCAGTCCAGCATGTTTATATTAATATGAAGGAGTACAAAGGATGGATTTCTTTAACTCATCAACCTGCAGATATGTATTGTAAATCAAGATTTTAGGAAGGTCAGCTTCTCCCTGTGTTGTACTGGTCCTACTAACTTGCTTTTGGCTTTTTTATGAAGATAGCTTCAGGAGTGCTGCTGAAGACTGTTGGCCAAAATTTACTTTTACTGCTCTGCCTTTTCTCAGTTTGCTTTCTTGAATAAGCAATGATTTGCTTTTCAATGCAGTATACCTCATATGAGCAAAAAAGTGAGAACTGAAATGCTGATGATTTTTTTTTTTTTTTCTTCTCAATAACATCCTTATTGTGAAAGCTTAAGGTGGAAAACACAAGATCACAGGAAGCCCAGAAAAATTGGTGTCAGTTCAGTCCTTTTTTTCTTGAATTTATTTTGGTTTTTTCCCTTGAGATTTGAAAGCCTATTAGCACTTTGCTATTTTGGTGCATACTTACAGACTTGGAAAAATGAGTTTTGATTTTTGTGCTGAATTCTTCAATCGCAAGACCTGAACTGGGATGAACTTCCCCTCTGCCTGGAAGTGTAGAGCTGAGCTGCTATGCAGTGCTGGCTTTTAATTTCCCCTCAGTTATTTACTTGTGTTCAGTTTTAGAAGCAGGATAAATTAATTTGGAATGCAAATATTTTAAGTATAGGCTTTATTTCAGATAATTTTTCAAGTGAGTGCCTGCCTGCCTTTAAAACACAAACCTTTTTTTTCTTTATTTGCAGTTAAATAATGTATCTCTAGGTGGCAGCAGGACACACTGGTACTTTTTCTGTCTGCGAAACAGCTGTTAACACGATGCTTGCAGTTGGTTTTGATTGTTTGGGTTTTTTTTAATTCTCCCTCTAAAACACATACCGAATAACTGAGCACCTTGGCCCTTGAGTCAGAAGGGAGAGTGCTTTGGAACAAATAAAGGATAATTTGTGTTCAGTTTTATATATATTAGAACTTCACACTGTTGAAGATAACACGGGCCAGTTACCTTTTTGTTTGTTTATTTTAAAACAATGCATTACACTGGACATAAAAAGCAGGCTTAGTTACCCAAAGTTGCTGTTGGTCAGTCTGTGTGCACAGCTCCAGCTGCCCGGAAGCAGCTTCCCTGGCCCCCACTGGGGGGGACAACGCTCAAACGTTTTCACTTATGTGTCACAGAATCGCAGAATGGTGGGGGTTGGAAGGGCAACCCCCCCTGCCAGAGTAGGTTCAGCTAGAGCAGGTTGTTTCGCTGCTTTTCAGCTCGATTAAAATACAAGCTGTGTGAAACCCATCTTACAGTTCTGTTCCCCTCAGTAATTCTTTCAGTACCATATGTCCACTCAATTCCTCCAAAGACTACTGTCTTGAAGTATTCAATTTTTACCTCATGCAAAACTTAGGTACTAACTTTCTGCCTTTTTTTTTTTTTTTTTTTGGTATCTATTACATGGATGTGTACAGAAGGAGTTTCCTATAGCAGTCATCAACATCGTGATGTTGTGTAAAGCAGTGTAGGAAATCCAATGTAATCTAATTTACTGAAGACTTATTATGAAACAAATTTTAAAATTAATATTATTCTAAGGAATTCTAATTTTATGTAACTGCTTAACATAAGTCACAGCTAACTTCCTTATTGTATCTGAAGTTCTGACTGTTACAGATATCTTCTGTGCTATATGAAAAAATACACCTTTTTAAAATATATTTATATTATTTATATTTATTATTATATTTATATATAATATATTTATTTTTAATATATTTCTTCATTACGTTGAGATGCCTTTTACTGCAATTTCAACTGTATTTAGGATAAAAAGGATAGTGTGCTAGTAAAGTGAGGATCCCACATACTATAATACAGTCATATTTTCTACTGGATGTGTGGTACACCAGTCTGCCTGGGGAGGGCCACAGAACACAGGGAAGACAAATCTACTTCTAGCTGAGGTCAAGCAAAAATAAGTTATTTTGCATATGCATTCTTTCGTTTTGCAAGATGTGAGGGTGTTAAGCTGAGATAAAGCGTGTTGAGGATATTAGTTTTGCAGTGTGATAAACTGCATATCCTTGAAGTATAGTATCTGTCTGTTTTTCTCCTTGCTTTCTCATATGACAGGAAAATATGTTAGGCTGAAAATAAGGCTCAGATAATGTGTCACTTTTTGCCATTGAAAACTAATATATTTTATAAAGTATGCTTAAAAATAGCTGGTGGTTTGTATCCCACATTTAAAAATGTAAGGGTCTGAAAATTACAATTTAAATCTGGACACTTGACTTTTTTTTTTTTTTAATGTGCTGAAAGCCCATGAATGATTTGCTGCTGCCTCTTCATTAATGCACTGGTTCTGAAATATTTGTGTACGATAACATCATAGCAGTCTTTCATACAGCTTTCTAAAATTACACGTGTAAGACATGATTAAACGAGAATAAGAATTGTGCTACTTATTTTAAAAATATTAAAAGGCCTGATTTATAGGCCTTTACTGAAACTATTAACAGATCTTTAAATTGCCTGTTTCTACCTAGACTCTTCAACATATTCCCATCTTTTATAAGAAACCCTCGGCTTCGTCTTTGACTTAGCCAAAGACATTCACTAGTTGTTCTAGGACTTCTTATGTGGAGTCTTTGCAGTAGGTTGAAAAAGTCTTGAGTATCAGTTTCTGTCAACTTTTACAGCTTTAGAATTGTCAAGCAAAAATGTGTAAGATTAAGTGGGAATTGTCTGTGCCCAATTAAAATTTCTCTTCCTCTTCACAAACAGCTGCTGAAATACAAAGAATACTACATCAGCTTGGAACACCACAAGACACGCCTGAGTTGAGGCAACAGCTGTGAGTACTTCACATGAAAATGTTTAATTTCATTGCATTGTAAACAGTCTCCTGGTAGCTGGTGAGGTGGTTTTTTTGTTAGGCAAACTGCTTGATCTCACCGAGAAAGGCAAGTATAGAGAAATACTTGAAATTTAAATGTTGAGATGCGCTTTTTAAAGTTAACCTTGAATAGTCTGTAAACTGGAGTCAGCTGCTTTGCCTGTGCATGTTTCCTGCAGTATCAATACATCTATAAAACCTATGCTGTATATCAGCAAAGGGAAAGTGACAGGACCAGAAAGCAGTATCACGGTTTAAAGAACAAACACCTGCACACCTCCGCTCCAGTCAACTCTTCAAATGTGTCTGTATAAGTTTCACAACATAATGAATATATTGTTTGGTTTTTTTTTTTTTGTGAGATGCAATGCTGGTGGAGAGAGGGGAATATCTTTTTAGTGATGAAAAGTACAGTAAGGGATGACATTATAGAATAAACACATACTAGAGATACTAACATAGCAGAAGTTAAATAAGGCTCCAAGGCAGATGCTGTGCTGTAGTTAACTCAGCTGAAGATGGACTTTGGTTCATATGCCTCTAGCAGAGACAATCAGCTGCTCTCCACTTCTCTGCACAATCTAATGATCTGGTATGGTTTTTTCCATTAAACTCCTCTACCACATTAATCTCAACATCATAAATGCACTTAAGTGATGTGTTCTGCTAACCTTGTGGGTGAGAAAGTTGGCAGTCTTCAGTGGGGTTAATGCCACACTGCGGCCACTGAATAGGAGAAAATGTTTATTGGACCAGAGGCTTCGCCTTCTTTTGTGTGAACTGCCAAATTGCTTTATAATAACCTGAGTTCAGGGGCCATAATGTTAGCTAGCTACAGTCCACAGTGGATGACCCACTGGAGACTGTGAATAGGTGAAGATCAATATACACAGTTTATGCAATAACCAGACAGGATCTAGGCATAAATTCACAACTAAACAGGGTAGAGGCTGTCGTGAAGAACACATTCCAGTCCATTGATGAAGGTAATATATATATGGTAAACTCTTGAGTTTTCATTTGTCCCTTTTTTCACTTGTCTGAACATTTGGCCTTTCCTTCATGTTAGTATGTATCTGAAGAGCTATTTGATTGTTTTAAATATTGATGTTGATTGTTTGCTAATAGCTTTGAAGATAAAACCTTTTATATACTCTGGGGAGGAAAATGCAAAAGCAGGTAAAGAACTTGAATTACCACAGGAAAAAAAAATGAAGATCATGAAAAATATGGTAGTGTGTGATGATATCAAAAGCAAAGAAACAAAAAACCAAAATAGCAATGCTGTTGAAGACAAAGCTTTTTTTAAAGCGTGGTTAAAACTATTAGTAAATAATGAAGTTTTCAGCTAAGTTTGCAGCTATTGTATCATGGAAGAATGTAGATCTCTTTAGATAAGCTTCTCAGTGACTATCAGGAATTGACCTTTCATGAACTCTGGTATTGGAATTATATTCAAGCCACAGTATGTTCTTCCACACAGAAAAAACTTGGTGTTTTCTACAGTTATTCTGAACTCAGAAGTGACTGGTTGTTTCCATCTACTGATAGCCTCAAAAAGACTATGAAAAGCATGTTTAGATATTCATAATAATTAGAAACCTCTTGCTGCACATTAGGAAAATAGAAAAAAAAATAAAGAGGGGAAAAAAAAAAAAGGTGAGTAATGATGCTGTCACACTGAGGAACATGTGTTCTTCAGCATCCGTCCCACCTGGAGTCCATGGTCATGCCTTTGCAGTGAAGAACAGAATAAAGATGGCTTCTTGTGCTTTAGAGAAGCATTTAGTACTGTTGCTTTTCTGAGAATTGGTGAAACTCAAACAGTAACCCATTGGTCTCTGATGAAACTTTGCATTTGGTTTTAGGCAACAGAAGCAGCAGTACACCAATCAACTTGCCAAAGAAACTGACAAATACATTAAAGAATTTGGATCTTTGCCTGCAACAAGTGAACAGGTATAAAACCTAAGAGCATGGCTTGTTTGATGATCATGTTGTCTCATGTAGAGCATTTGAGTGACTTCAGTTCTGTGTGCCTATTTTTGTGCTCCTCACCAGGCTTTCAAAGTGCTGTTTAGTTAGTCAACACATCTGCACAGGAGGGACACTTACAACATAAGAATATTTTGTTGCAGTCCAGACTTGTCGCAAAGTTGTTTTTATGTATCAGGAATGAGGTAGTTTGCCTGAAATGGTAGGAATCGAGGCAGTGCGCTGTGCTTGTGATTTCAGGTAGCCGGGCACTTTATGTTCCGTTGCAGTGATGCTAACTCTGACTGTTTCCAGGGGCACAAGTTCTCTGTCAAAACCGCTTGCAGGGCAGGTGCCCTGACCTGTTCACCCACTGTCCAAATAATTTGATTATGCACAGTCTGTTCTATATCACTCAGAGCAGCATATACGCTATGTCTTGTCCACAGGCTTTTTCTTTCTTAAGAGGAGTGGACAGGAGCTGTTACTAAAACTACTTGTGCAGTCTTTCAACAGCTTCTTTCCCAGGTCTGTGTAAAATCTCGGCAGGAAGTGGCTGTTGTCATTAGCACACTCCTGTCTGCCATCCTGTGGTTTCTTACCCTAGTGAAATCTGTCACTGAAATAAGAGAAGAGCAACAGGATCCCAGAAAACATAGATTCAGGTTATTGTCATTTGAACAACTTGCCTGGTCTGTGGCTGGTTACCAAGGAGCCTTTAGGAAAATGAATTATCCTGGAACACTGAATTCAAATGGGAGACCATGATCTACATGTGCTCATCCTGTCAAATTGTAAGCTTATAATAGAGCTGTTAAAACTTGGTCTTGGTATATAACCTCTAGTTCACGCAAATTATATTTAGGGTTTTTTTTTTGTGGTTTCTCTGTATCTTGGAGCTGAAAAGATGGCAGTAAGATGTTTTATTATTATTTAATTTTACTCCTTTTATCATGAGCATCTTCATCAAAGCTACCTCTCAATGAAATGACCTGGACAAGGGGACAGAGCGTATCCTCAGCAAGTTCACTGATGATCCCAAGTTGGGAGGGGTGGCTGACACGCCAGAGGGCTGTGCTGCCATCCAGTGTGACCTGGACAGGCTGGAGAGCTGGGCAGAGAAGAACCTCATGAGGTTCGATAAGGGCAAGTGTAGGGTGCTGCACCTGGGGAAGAAGAATGCCAGGCACCAGTATAGGTTAGGGGGGGACCTCCTGGAAAGCAGTTCTGAGGAGAAGGATCTGGGAGTCCTGGTAGACAGTAAATTATTCATGAGCTGGCAATGTGCCCTTGCCGCCAAGAAAGCCAATGCCACCCTGGGCTGTGCCAGTAGATCGAGGGAGGTCATTCTCCCCCTCTACTCTGCCCTGGTGAGGCTGCAACTGGAATACTGCATCCAGTTCTGGGCTCCCCAGTTGAAGAGTGACAGGGACCTACTGGAGAGAGTCCAGCAGAGGGCAACGAGGATGACTGGGGGATTGGAGCATCTTCCCTATGAGGAAAGGCTGAGAGATCTGGGACTCTTTAGCCTGGAGAAGAGAAGACTGAGGGGTGATTTAATTAATGTTTATAAATACCTAAAGGGTGGGTTGAGGGAGGATGGAGCCAGACTCTTTTCAGTGGTTCCCAGTGACAGGACAAGGGGTAACAGACACAAGCTGGAACATAGGAGGTTCTATTTAAATATGAGAAAGAACTTCTTTTCAGTGAGGGTGACAGAGCACTGGAACAGGCTGCCCAGAGAGGTTGTGGAGTCTCCTCCTCTGGAGATTGTCAGGACTCGCCTGGATGCAGACCTGAGTGATGTGCTCTAGGGGATCCTGCTTTTAAGCAGGGGAGTTGGACTAGATAATCTCAGGAGGTCCCTTCCAACTCTGAATATTCTGTGATTCCATGAAATGCATAGATAACAGATTGATAAATGGTATATTACAGCCTCTCAGAAATTTGGAAGGAAAGGTTGTTGTAATGTATGCGTTTAGGGAAATATGGTGGAGGTTCTCCTGAGTGCCCAGTATTTGTCTTCCCTCCCCTACATATTTAAAACAAAAGAAAAAAAAGCCACCAAAAAAGCCCCAACAACAAAAACGGCCTGAAGGGTTAGAACAGGTGTTTTTGTACCAGTTCTTAAGCACTTAAGGGGTGATGTGAACCCACTTCTGGATGCAGCTCAGTATCTATTTCCAGCATTTATGTAAAATGCACGTCAAGTGCTCTTTTCTTTTTTTTCTGCACCCTTCTCCCCCATTCAGTCACTTTTGCATATTTTAGCATCCACTGTATCAAAATATTTTATGCTTAAACAGTAGATTTTTTTCAGTCAACAGATAATAAGGAAGCTAGAAGCTTTCTTGTGCCTGCCCATTTCTCGTTTCCAGCTGTTAAATGAAACTAAATACATTGGTTTCCTCTTTAAATGCCTTAAACTGTGCAGAGTTAGGTCATCCCAGAGGGCAGGAAGGTTTGTCCCTGCAGTTGCAAATGGTTTTGTAGACAGCCTTCCCTTACACCTATGTGTATGACTTAGCATTGAGCAGCCTGGAAACAGCAGAGCATTCAAAAGCCTGAGCTCATTTGACTTGGTAAAACTTTTTCTCCTATAGCGTCAAAGAAAAATACAGAAAGACCGTCTTGTGGGGGAGTTCACCACAGCACTAACAAATTTCCAAAGACTCCAAAGGCAAGCTGCTGAGAAAGAAAAAGACTTTGTAGCCAGAGTAAGAGCCAGCTCAAGGGTATCTGTAAGTATCAGAAAATGTGCCATTATACTCTGTTTACAATGGTGGTGGTGGTGGTGTTCAAATGTCAAACTTGCCTCTGTAATGCTGCTTGCAAAGGCTCACATCTGACTCCAAATACTACAGAGTGTGTACAATATGATTATATGATTATAAGCTTTCTTTGCTCACTTTTATTCGTAGCTGAATTCTGCAGTTCATTTTATAGTAAAGGCTCAGTTGAGTTGTAATAAACCCCCTGAGACCTGTTTCTTTTGTCACACAAGGGCATGAACTGCCCCTGGGTTCATGCTGTAATCTTGTAAAAGCCATTTTAGTAGATTTTGAAATGCTTTTGCTGGGCCTTTATATATCAACAGATTTTTCCTGCAGGGAAGAATCACATGCCAGATTTCTATGCGGTATTAAAGTAGAGAAGTGCTGAGGACCTTGAGATGTTGAGTTCTTCCTTGTTAGCATAGCAATTTCGCCTTTTCACTCTGTGCCAAATACACGTTGCTGTACTTGTTAGTTTTAGCAGACAGTTACTGAACTGAATGTTTTTGCTTGTATTTCAGCTTTATGCATGCATAAAGTAAAATAAGGGTGAGAACATGTTAAATCATGTTTCAGTTTGAGGTTACTATAAACCTTGTAATATTGGCTCATTATAGAAATGCTGACAGCACTACTTTCAGGGCTATAATGTTTTATTTATATTTCTAAATTCCGATCATGTAGGGTGGTGCTCCTGAAGACAGCTACAAAGAACGAACACTCGTCTCTTGGGACAGGTAGGCTGAATTTGTTAGTAAGTTTTAACCTAGCTCAGAATAATAAATGGCCTGCAGGGAAGCCAGCTGCCAATTTATTTATTTTTTTAATTTCTTTTTTCTGATCAATTGCCTTTTTCTGGAGGAAGCTAGGATAGATCATTCAGTTAGACTCTCTTCCACAGGACAAGTATAGAGAAGAGGCTTTGGTGGGATAGGTGGGGAAAAAAGAAGTGGTTCACATCATATCTTCCTTTTTTCCCCATGCTTCAGCTTTAGGCATCTCCTTAAGATGCCTTAAGTCTGTATTTGGGCTTTCTGAGACCCAAACTTAGGTAAGCAGAGTCCAACCTGTGAATAGAGTAAAGCAGGTAAGTTGTGATAAGGATCCAGTGCTTACTGGAATCTCCCATTGCTTTCATACTCTTCAAGAACTGCTTCTCAGTCTCAGATTCTATTTGTTGGCTAGCTTGCTTTTGCCTCAAATGAATATAAACTCTGCAGTTTATAATTCAGAAGAAACTTTGCCCTTGTATTCATACTTAGAATTTCCAATCAGCTAGCTCAATGCTATGTGCAACGTTGCTGCAGCAGCAGCTTCCTATACCAAAGGTGTGACTGTTAGGCCTTCCATGTTAGCTAGACCGGCATTTTATTATCTGATAATGTAAAGTATGTGATATATGTTTAACTGTTGTTTGATTCTTCTGAGTTATTTCTCATTGTGCCTGTTCAATTCTGAGTGTGGTTTTTTTTGTTTGATAGTCAGCCACAAGCACAAGTGCAAGATGATGAAATTACAGAAGATGACCTCCGTCTTATTGAGGAGAGGGAATCTTCCATTAGGCAGCTTGAGGTAAGTACAAGTGATTTTATAGCAGAATATGCTTTTAATGTTTCCAAAGAAAAAACGTTTTGTAGTTGCATAAGCATTAATTTCAGGCATTAATCTTGAGGGATTAAGGTTTGAGTTTGTGGGTTTTTTCCTTCAAAACTACAAATATTGCTGTTAAATGTGAAATGTGCATTAGAAATTTACTGTGTGAAAGCCATGTTTTGATACTGTGTTTAACTTCAGTGGTTCAGTTATGGGATATGACAGTACTCATATGATTGCAAGATTTATTTTTTTTTATTTTTTTTTTACAACATAGTGTTCATACTATATCGCCTTTTTTAGCAGTGATTATAAATGAAGCAAAATTATACCTTTCCTTCCAGATGTTCCCAGTATATTGTTCAGCATCTTCATTTTGTAAGCAGGTTTTTTGAACACTTCTGAAAATAGAGAGATACTTATTTCATTCAAACTTTTGTAATTAAAGGTGTGCCTAAAAGTTTTAAACAATTAAAAACAAGTTGTAAACTACACACAAAATTCTCACATGTGATGAAATACTGACACAAAGAGACTTCTATGAAGACAAAATGAGTTTTTCCAGCCAGCCTGGATTCCACATCTCCACTATCAGCAAGAAAGACGCTGTAACTGGAATTTGTCAGGAAGTCTTACTGACCCATGTGGCAAAATCTATTCTATGTATAATTTTTTCAATAATCTCTCCCTTGCCACCCATACATTAACATACAGTGAATTGAACTAAACATGTATCAGTCATTAGTTAAGAAATAAGTGTGCAGACAAGCCCTCAGCAACAAGAGACCCAATTTGTGATGTGATATGAAATCTACTTCTTGCACATACTCATCTTCAGTTAGTTTGATTGTAATAAACTTGGTCTTGTAGTACCAAAAAAAGCCTTCCAAATAAATATATTAAAGGTTTTTTTTTTATCCTGTAGTGTGAAGAGTCATGGATGTGTACTTGGAAGGAGAAGGGGCAGTATTGGTATCTAAATGTACATAAATGCAACAGTATGTTATGTCAATTAATATGGTGATTGTTTTCTTGCAGGCAGATATTATGGACATCAATGAAATTTTTAAAGATCTAGGAATGATGATTCATGAACAAGGTGATGTCATAGGTAAGTCCAATTCAAATATTCTCTGAAAAACTTTTATTCTGTTTCTCTGGAGATCAGCAAGGTAGAACTTCTTTTTGCTGGATGAATTCCTTTAATGAGAATATCAATATTAAAGCAAATCAGGTGCAACCTAATAATGGGTAGGCTGGCTGAGATGACTGGGAACACATTAAGAAAGTATGTTTAAAATGTAGTTTAAAACACTATGTGGTTTTAAGTGTGTGTAAGATGTCTTTAAAAGTAGCGTTTTGAATTCTTGGTACATAAAATTGGAGTTCATGTGGGGAGTTCTACTCTGTTGAATAGTAATATAAGTGTGCAGATTGAGCAAAGGTTCCTGCTTTGCCCTCCATGCAAACAGGTTTATTCTTCTAATGAAATGTGATTGGAAAATACATTTTCTGAATCCACTGCTAAGCTATGCTGTTGTCTACATTTGCAGGGTTTTTTCTATCTATTTCTTAGCCCATAGTCTGTTCATATTCTAGGAATTAAAAAATAAATGTCATTATGATAGAATATCAAACTAGAGTTGTGCCTCTTGAGGTGTTTTATGTGACTGTTTCCTCTGATTTCGTAGGCCTTAGAACTCTCTTAATCTGAGCAGAGGGTAGTCAGTAGCAAGTTGGAGGAGAAGTAAAAGTAAATAAAGCAGGGAGGGTGGACGAAATACTGAAAGTTTCTACCCCAGTTGGTATCTAAGGTTCAGCCCTACTTCTAGAGCAGGGGAGCTGTTACTGACGTGAATTTGGCCACTCATTGCCCAGGTGGTTCAGAAATGAACTTGGGCATAAATACTGGATGAGTGAAACTTCCATAATGCAAGGTATAAAACTTTGGGTATTGATGGAGACACCAGGAGTTGGGAGGCAGCTATTACATATACTCTCAAATCTATTTAAGCATTCCTAACCTTTGGCTGGGTTATGACTAACCAAAATTTGAAATCTTTCCTTTTAAAATAAAGACAGCATAGAAGCCAATGTGGAAAATGCAGATGTACATGTGCAGCAAGCAAACCAGCAGCTGTCAAGAGCAGCAAACTACCAGGTAAAGTCAATGCCGACTGCCAGTTGCGTGTAACTGTTCTTTCTCAGTAGTCCTGACTTCCACTTTCTTATGCCATTCAGATTTTTCTTACCAATTTTCTCAAGGCTTGGAGACTTACAATGGTATTTCCAGGTCACTATAAAACAAAAGTCAGTGACGTCTGACAGCTTTGGGTTTCCTGTAAAATTAGCCAGGCTGTTTCAGAGCACCCGGAGTTATACCCTTACTTAAAACAAAAACAAATATAAAAAAAAACCACAACAAAAAACCTAAACCAAACAAAAACCCCGGAAACAAACAAACCCCTGTATGGATGGCAAACCTCTGAAGATCACTGGAGGAGCAGGGAAGGTTTTTTGTCTGTTTTCCTTTGTATGTGATCACCTGGTCTCTCATGTTTTCTTTCTCCCAGTGTTGTAATTACATCCATTCATTACGTTACTGCATTCTCTTTCATTAGTTTATTATGTATGCCAGCAAATACCACTGAAGTCATTCTGTTGAATAATAGCCATAAAAGTAAGTCATGGATAACTTAGCTCTTTTTTTTTCCTTGAAAACTTTATATGAGTTGTTATTAGTAAGGACACAATTAGATTGCACAAGCAGTAGGACCATAAAAGCATTTGAATAGTCTTCCAATGTGGTGATGCAGCTTTCAATCAACTTGTTGGGTTTTTTCTTCTGTTGGCAGCAAAGGTCCCGAAAGAAGATGTGCATCCTTGCTATTATACTTGCTGTTGGAGCATTGGTTCTTGGAATTATCATATGGGCAGCAACAAGATAAGTCTCCAGAGAAAGCATTGTAATTGGTATTTAAATTATGAAATGAAAGTCCTAGTCATGGTTTCCTCGTTGTGAAGCTGAGTAAAACAATGATTCTTTGCTTCGTCACACTTAATTTTTTTATATGACTTTTTGTTTTAACCTGAGAAGTAACATTCATCAGTATAACTGCCTGCCCTCTTGGATGTGAGTGCTGTCTTACCAGGAAAAAAAGGAAAAAAAGTCAACATCGTAAACTGTTCTGTTAACTTAAACCTCAAGGGTTTTTAATGTTTATGGGGGCTAATCAAAATTCTGATAATTTGTTTTGAGGGGATGGGTAATTATCCTTTCGGATATTGCTAGATGTTACTGCCAAAACAAACGCCTGAATTGTTGCCTGAGGCAACAAATTCACATCTCTGAATTTATTTTTAAGTTAGAAATACCTTTCTATTTTTTTCTCTTCCATCCCACTCACCTGCCCATTTGATATGGGTGGTTCAGAAATAAAATGTAGGTTGCTGAAGTTGGTGTGATCTCTCTTTTATAACTGAAGCCTTTGCATTAAGCCTTCAGTTTCCCTGAAATCTTTATATGCTTCATATATCTCTGTATCTGGCGTTGAGTATGGTTATGCCTGGAAGCCTTCTGCAAAGGTAGGTAGGGTGGATGATGTAATTGTGTGGATCTTTTTGTTTCAGTTCTTGCATTAAGAAATACTGTGTTTTGTGTGCACGCGTCTGGTATCTTTGCACCTGAAGTGTGCATCAATGAGCCTGGCTAGATGAACATAAGCTCTAGTCTGTGAATTCTTAGATTTAATGGGAAGGATAAAAATTCCTAACTGCTTCCTAAATGCACTTGAAAAGTTCTGAAACTGTTTCACTGTTCTGAAACTGCTGTGATTTGTTTTCCATGAACAGATCCAAAGTTGTATGTGAGGTCTGTCAAACAGTTGAAGAAAAGAAAATTACAAGGTCAACAGTAGTATTTGAAATTAAGTTGAAATTGGTTCAACTGATTCAAGCTGTTTGAGGTGTTTGATGCTTATAGCCTTTAAAATGACCTTTTTCCTTTTGTGCCATTTTGTACTAATATATTAAAAATGTAACAACACTTTTTTGCCAATTAATCTATTTGCCTTTTTAATCGATCTTGGTGAACTAATCTAAAAAGTGTACAGATGAAAAAGTCACTTAGTCAGTATTTTATAAAGTTCTTGTACACTAGACTGATAGAGAATGAACTGTTTACATGGTGAGCTACAAAATATTATTTAGGAGCAATCTAACTGTAAGCGTACATAGACTTCAGAATTGTAACTGTGCAACCAAAATAAAGGTCTTTAAAAGAGTATGGTTTTTTTAGTAGTTCCTTTTTCCCCCCCCACCCCTCCCAAATCTGTCTTTACAAGTATGGCTGATGTCTTTGCTTTTATGTAAATGATTGAAACTTCTCTGAACAATTCCAGAGATATTCAGCTCTGCTGGCTAATCAGCCCCCAGGGACCTCTGTTCCTGTGCTGCACTTCATGTCATTAATAAAAAGGCTCCTGGATTTTGCACTCCTACCTGTGTAAGCCCAGTCTCGGGAGGAAAGGCTGCTTTGCTCTGTGTGGCTGCTGACAGTGTTGAGGGTAGACAGTTACTAGCTCTCCTTCAGCATAGCATGAAGCTTTGAAGGTGTGGGAATGCATGGTGCGGGAAGGATGCTTGTGCTGCTGTATTTGAGTTCCCAAAAGCAGTGGAGGAAAAGTAAGTCTTGTGAAACTGTGTGGTTGTGTTCTACGTAACATGCAAAACATCTCTGAGATTGAATGGGGAATTTATTTTTGTTGTAAATTGCAGTATGGACTCTTGTGTGTTGGGATCCCAGCTGCTGTGTTCCTGTGGCTGCATTTGTGCTGTGAGTGAGGCTGCGACTCCATTACCATTACTTGTTAAATAACCATGAGATGTTCTTTGGTCTTGTTAAATAACCATGATCTTCTGCCACTAGCAGCCAGAAGTAAGGCTGGCACTAGTAATAACACCTTTTTCTTTGTTTCCAGACTACACTAGTCTAAACCAGAAGAGCAGTCAGCATTTTGGCTGAGCAGCTTTCTCACCAGTGAACTGTAAAACTGACTTTGGAAGTTTCCTGACCTTAATGGTTAACAAACTCTTTACGCCATTGCAAACAGGCACAGAGGAATGGTCTGATCCTACTCGCCCAGGAGCTCCTTTTCTCTATTGCCATACCTCATACCTGCTTCTGTCAGTGACTGACTGACTCCCCTGACATGCCGGGGAAGGAAAAACAGTACTTCAGCAGCAGATCATCAGCTCTGACTCCTGGCAGATCAGAAATTCTGTCTGTGCTTAATACTTGTCACATTTCGTATGCATTGCAATTTGTTTGGTTTTTCTGTTAGGAGGATTCTCTACAAAAAGGCTTATCAAGTTGAAGAATATTGCTCATCTTGGGATGAAATGGTATGTTTACTGATTGCCTGTTTATCTTAGAAAGGGATTAATGCCTTCCTTACTGAGTTTATCCAGAAGTGGCCATAAGGCAGAAGAGCCAGTATATAAAGCTTTATCCATCAGGAGCTAGTGAGAATCAGACTGAGGCAACAATTTCAAGTGACTTAGAAATTCTACGAGTTGCACAGCATCGCATTTCTCAAAACCATACTGCAACTTGCTCCCTCTGTTCTTGTTGTTCTGCATCTGATCTGTCTGCATGCCTTTATTTCCCACATGCAGTTGGCTCTTTCTTTTTAGACAGTTGTGTGCCTTATCTGTTCAACTGCTCTCAGGTGGTAGTGGTGTGGGCAGTGTCGGGGAAAAGAGCGCTGCTGAGAGCCATGGTGTGTGCAATTGCTTGATTTCATTTGTGATCTCCTACTCATAAAATCTGCTTATGGGGTGGGAGACTCTCCCTAACATACCCTCAGATGAAAGATTTCTTCCTATCTTGAATCCCAGTGGAGAGGGGACACTGTAGCCCTTTACCTCTGGAAGTGATAAAGGGCCAGCTGTCAGAAGTCATGGGGATGTCTCTGCCTGGGCAACCAGATGGGGGCTGGCTTGTCCCAGCAGGCTGGGCTACTGCTGGTGCTGATTCGCCTGTGGGGCAGAGAGTGGTGGGGAAGTCAGCACTGGAGCGTTTAAACACAAGCTTCTGTACCTGTTGGAGGGACCAGCCTGCAAGGCTCTTATTGCTTGTTAAGAGTCTTGGTGTTAGTAATTTTAAACTTGATTAGGCAGGAAGAAAGTGTTGGGCTTTTTTTTATTTAGAGTGTCTGTGTTGGCGGGGAAGGTATAAGTACTCCTTTTTAAGCTGCTCTTAATGGAGCTCCTTTCCTATCTGTTCCCTCCCCTGCATACATGCATACCATATAAAATGCAGATTCCAAGTATTTAAAGAAAGCTTTGATAACTATTGAGATCCCAGCAAAACATCTGGATGTAACATGTATGAGTTGGTGTTTTTAGAACAAAGATTTTTGGCTGTTCCAAATTATACATCAATATCTATCAGATTAGCGAGGCCAAAAAATGCAATCAAAGCACCCTTCATTTTACTGAAGGAACCTGGTAAGAATAGTTCCTTTGTAGTTATCTTAACCACACACCAGGGGTGCTTTTCTGTTCTTTCTTGCTTTTTCAAAGAGCTGAAAATCACAGGGGCAGACAACTTTTTAAAGGCTGACCCTCCACCTCCCACTGTGTCTCCCCCCTTGGAAATTGTTCTTGTATACCCTGCTGATTGTCAGTATTCCCAAACTAACTTCATACCTAAGAGCCTTTTTAAGTCACCCACATGTACACTGTGTGCATGCAGTCGGCAAATATGTTTGATGTCAGAGGTATAGGCTAGATCTTGGGCATCAAAATTAGTTTGAAACCATAAAAAAATTAATCTTGAAGTAAGGGGTCAAAAGGTGGGGGGAGGGAGATAATGACATAATCTGTTGTAAAAGTTTGAAAGATCAAATACCCTTGTAAGTTGATCACTGGTTTGGGATGTTTGAAGGACTGTTTGTGTCACTGAGTATCACATTTGGAAGAGACAACTTAATTTGCTTTTGTGTACTTCTGTTGAACTTATTTGATGCTTTCAGCAGCAGGAGCTTAGTGAGAGAGGAAAGAACAGAAATCTCCTTCCTGCTGTATATCGGCATTTGATGAATTTCTGTTGCTTGTGCTACCTACGGTGCAAAGTGGTGCTTAAGTGCATACCATGCAGCTTTCCTTTTCAGTTTGCAATCAGGTCCAAATCTCTCACCCAAAGCTGTTGTAGAGTGAGAAGTAATTATTCTCTGATGAGGCGCCCACCTGCAGAAACATTCTAGATGTTACTGCCACATAGAGTTGCAAGAATAAATATCTGAAAGCGGTCAGCTTCCAGACATCTTTGTCCTTGTGCGTGTTTCTGATGGTGCTCCTGAAGCTGCAGAAGTTTCTGTGGCTTAAGAATGCAGGTAACAAGGCATTTGTTTCGTTCTTTTTGTATCATATTCAATGATAAAGGAAGCCAAGTCTTTGCACAACACTAAGGAACTCTACAAATCCAGAAATAACCAGGAAAAGTAACAAAATGTTCATGTTCAAAAAGCATGCTATATTCCCACAAATAGGACACCATGAGAGCACCAAACAATGTCGTAATTTGCTATTTATACAACTGATGCTCGGCTCTTCCCGTTGGCTATTTTGAATGTCTAGGCTTGAACACAGCTGCAGTGATTCTTTTTGCTCCTATTCCAAATATCAGAAAGGTACTTGGGGTAAGGGAACGCATCACATTTGTTGATATTAGCAAGAATATTCTGAAGAAGAAATACTATAAGTGTCTGCTCATTAATAGTCATGCCTCAGTCCACAACACAGCACTTCTGTGCTACTGCTGATAAAATAGATTTTTATGATTTAAGAAAAAACAAACTAGATTACAAGGCTTGTTAGCACAAGAAAATCAGATTGCAGCTTTGTTTTTATTAATGTCACATTTTAAAATATGTCTTTCAAAAAGTGGAGGGAAAGAGTAAAAATAAAAAAAATAAAGAAATTGGAGGTTGCTAGCAGCATTGTTCACACCCAGCTCCCCCAACCAAATTCTTCAAGATTTATCATGGACTGAGTTACAATCATGTTTTTCCTTTATTTAATGTTTGAGCAGAAAATGTTTGGTCTTTGGCAGTGCAGATGGAAGTCTGAAGAGTTAATAAGCGTGGGAAGGAGCATGCAAACTCTGTAATACAGGCAGTGTGAATGATAATATTCTTTCCTGTTTTCAATTGAGCAAGGAAAAGCTGATGGAGCTGTAGCTGCCAAGTTTGCAGCTTGGGAGGGAGGACTCTATGCTCAAGACCCACAGCAAGTTCCTCAGTGACAGCTTCTGCTGCTCCTGAGCCCTGTTGACTGGATGGACCTTTATCTAAAGGAGGTAAGCAGGGACACGGAAAGGATCTTTTCTGCTGTAAAAGAGAACACCAGCCAGCAACTTGCAGAGAGGGTGGATAAATACATTCCCTGCCATCTGCTCCATGTTTTTTCCCTCCCACCCACCCTCACATATGCCTGGGTGTTCTCTCTGCAGAGGGAACTGAAAACCCCAAAGTGGGTTTCCCAGAGCCCAGTACAAGGGAAGAATTAGACCTTCGTACCTTGTGCTCTTCAGGAACTTCTCTGCCACAGAGCATCACTCAAATACTGAGAAGCCTCACTGTCTGATATGCCATTCCCTGACAGCTCTTCTTCAACCAGATAAAGAATAAATATAATCTTGGAGACTAGCCTCTATGTCGTCAGAGAGAATTAGGCTGAAGAAGCTTGGAGGATCAGAACTGCTTACTAAAAAGTAGATTTAAACTGTCTTTGTAAGATGACAAAAAGTTGAGGCTTTCTTATCCTGTGTCAGCCTTGGTTTTGATGTCTTCAGCAAATCATTATTTGAAATAATAAAAAGAGAACTTTAAATGGAGTGGGAAACTAGAGCATTTGTCCCCGATCTGCATTGTTTTTATTAGTTTATAAACTAGTTTGTAAATTCCCAAGCAGGGAATTGCAAGCCTTGAAGCTCCATGGAGAGAGGTGCTATCTCTGCAGCAAAGAGCCACTGTCCTTCCACTGCAGCCCCACAGCAGCGTCCCTAGAAAAGGGCAGTCTGGCACCTGAGCGGCCAGACAAAAGCACAGGGCATCATTAATTTTCAAGTCTTAAGGCAGAAGCAGGTTTTTCATTTAAAGGATGAAATACTCTTAAATACCATCTACTACAAAAGGACTAGATGCATGCCTTTGTCTTTGATGCCTGAGTTTTACAGTTGGGGAAAGGGCTCTTCTGCAGCCAGGTCAGCCATCGTGTGCCAGGGTGGGATGTACTAGTTATTTAAGCTTATCTGGTTGCAGATAAGAACATAGGTGTTTAAACACCTGAAGAATCTGAAATTATAGTGAGAAAATGCAGATGAATTATTGGAGAAAGCCACTTGGGTATCTCTTAATAGTCGCTTTGCAGATGAGTGTTGGACTGGCTCTTGTTAAAGTCTGTGGTGCCTTGAGATGAGTGAAGAATTTCTTTGTTATGCCTTTTGTGGAAGTTTCTTTCACCAGGAAGTTTCTTTTTTAGTATCTGAATGTTTCAATGAAGGATAGAAATCCCCTTCTCCTAATCTCTTTTAAGGAGCGTGGATTTTGTTAAAAATATTTGGTGTATAAAATGTTTTGAAATATACAGGTTTGCTTTCAGTGCTGTAGAAAGCGAGGGTAGTGGATCATATGCTATTTGGGATTTATTCAGGAAAAATACCAGTATGATTCTGTAAGATGTGTAAGATATTTTCTTGGTTGCTTGTTATGCTAAACTAAATGAGCAGCTACTTGGAAAGATGGGCTGTTTCAAGAGGTTTTCTGTAACCTTTGTTTGGGGCAGATCATGACTGTCTATCAGGACTGAGACCCTGTCAGGCGCCGCTGGGACATTCTGCTTAACCACATAGCGTCCCCATCCCTTTGAAACTGTCTCTGTGAAACACAGCTTACAGTCTGTCCTTGCAGAAACTGAACAGGAGACGTACACGTGGGTTTTTGCAAGGGGGGTTGTGTCAGAGTCACAAACAAAGTGCAGAGGTGCACAAACCAGCATAGAGTAGGCAACCAGTGCTACAGTCCACCTCTCAGGCTTTGCCACCCTTGGAGTGGTGCCCTCAGAAACTGAGGTCCTTCTCCGGGACTCAGACCCCTCCTTCAGCATTTTCTGTATGTTCCCCACGCTGACTCACCCAGACAGAAGGCAAATTTTTTTAAAAGCAACTCTTTGCATAATTTATCCTGGTCTTTCCTTTTCTATTGGAAGCTTTTGTTCTGCTCCAGCCTTTGTCTGGCAGTCCATAGGGGCAGAACCAGCTCTGCTTTAAGGTTCTACCTACCCCATTGTGCCAACTTTATTTCTGCAAATACGGTCATTTAGGTTGGCTACATGATTTCTCTGTAAATCAGTAGTTCTAGGCTGGGAACAAACATTTTATTCACTTGGTGTCAAAGGCATTCAGTGATGGAGCAACTTGACATCATCAGTTCAGCAACTTCCATGAACTTCTCAACCAGTTGTAGCCTGGATCTCAGTGCAGCTCTTCCCAGTGAAGTGAAAAATTCAGTTTGTTTCTTCTGGCAGACACTGTAGTGAGATTTTTAATATTTTTTTTAATTACTACAGTTCTAATTTTGTGATGGAACTGCACCTGAAAACAGGCAAGTACCCACTGAGCCATGAATTTCCTTCCAAGTCAACCCTCCTGTCGTCTCCTCTGTACCTCCCTCCCCCCTGCCTGGATTTACTTCTCAACGTTGCCAGGACAGTAGAAGTTTGACCTCAAGTTTCTCTTCTCCCTCAGGCATAAGATTTCCATAAACTCTCTAGCTAAACTGCAACTCCTCTGAATTTTCAGTAGAAATTATTTCTCAAAAAAAAAAAAAAAAAAGTATGAGGTTTATGATTCATCCATTCGCAAACACAGCTCTGCATAAAAAGGCTGAAGGGATATTTTGTAAACCATGCACATAGACGAGAAGAGCTCTGAAAAACCAGAAATACTACATAAAGACCACAAGACTAAATGAAAGTAAGAAAAATATTTGAGGGGGGAGGATGAGGTAGGGGAGGCAGAAAAGGATCTTTCTATAGCTTGTACTATAGAGAAAGGCAGAAACAAATATAACAACTGTAGGTCTGAGAATCTGGACATGACTGCGGAGGGTTGTACTGAAAAACACTATGCAACATCGTTCTGGGCAATAAATGGTGGCCGACTGTCACCCAGTACACAGATGACTCAAATTTTGGAAATTGCTCTTCTATGAATAGCCTTCTAAAGCTGGCCTTCTCCAGAGCCAGAAGAAATATCTTTACTGTTGTTGTCTTACAGCTTTGGGAGGGGAACAAACCAGAAGCTTTTCTGCATGTTGTGTTTTGTTTGTACCTTGAGGGTTCAGTAGTCTGGTCTGGTGGAGGCATTTTTGTTGTGAGTCTAGGGAAGTGCTCAGATCCCCAAACTTTTCTTGACTTCCCAGTTACATTCTTGTTTTCTGGGAAGGGAGTGTTAGCTCAAAAAAAAATATGTAAGGAGCACTGGAGCAGAGGCTAGTAAAAGGATTAAGAAGAAAAAAAGTAATGGCATCATAGTAATATTGAGAAATTGAGATACACAGGCATAATTCAGCTTGGCTATGCATATATACCAATCTCAAAAACTTAGACACTTAACAAGTCAGATATTTTATTATATCATATTCAAAATTTCAAGAATGCGTAAGTATATTTGCTTTGACAGCCTCCTTAAGGTTGCAAAGGGTCTGAGAGTGTTGGTATATTAACTGCTTTTGGTTCTTAATTACTTTTGTGCCTTCTCATCTCTGCTGTTCTATCAGGCAGGTGCTGGTGAAGGAAATGGGCTGTTCCCAATGCATGCTTGTTCATTCGTGCTTTTCACCATGATTCCTCTGCACCAAAATTATATCTGCAATATCTCTGTGCTATTCTGTTGGGATGTTTCTAGCAAGAACCCTGCCCCAAGCTGTGTTCTCTACTTGGGCGCAGCAACTCTGATCCCCAGAGGAACACAAGGGTGAGACTGATCAAGACTGTTTTTTTTAAAGATGTGTACAAAATACCGTGGCGGGTACTGAAGATGTAGTAAAACATTATGCTTATCTGATGTCTCCTTTGATGCCAAGAACACCTTGAATATTTTCATCTGGCAGCTAAACCCTTTTATTTGGAGCCCCATGTTTGGACTGGCCTTCAGTAGTTGTTCCTAAAGCGAGAAGGGAGGAGTTTCCTAAGCTTGGTCCTAAGGCTTTCCTGGTTAGGCTTTGCCATGAAGATACATGGAAGATCTTTTGATGAGGTCCTTAACAAAATCAGCCCAGAAGCATTTAAGGCAGGCAAGAAGTACAGCATTATAAAATATAAAATGCCTTATCAGGAAACCATCTATCTGATCAAAAATTCCTGAGTGCTAAAGAAAAAAAACATATGGAGTTTGTAAATCAAAATGAGAAAGGAGAATGCAAATTTAACATGGTTTAACTCAGCCTCTAACAGGAACACTTTTTAGGAGCTGTTGTTTTGTTTTTCTACTTATCCAGGGTTGTAAAATTTTCCATGGATATGCATTACAGAATACTTCCTACTGTGCTGAGTAGTGCTTAATGACTATTAGTCATTACAGTGCTAATAGTACTGATTTGCTTTTAATGGTTGCCAAAGTACCTTGAGTGTTTACTTTGTTAAAGATGCTGTGGGCAAGGGGGTGAAGTAGAGGATGGCACAGGGCTGGGGCTAGTCTGGGCTGGTGCCTGGGTGTCATCTCAGACTAGAGTGACAACTGCCCCCCAGAACCATGATGCTTCCAAGATAAGTGACGGGGAAATAAATTATTAAAAAAGACCAAACCAACAAACTCTGTCTGCTTGAAATTCAAGCAACAACCTAGTAGTAGAGTCTGAAGCCTGAGATGCTGTGGCATTCCTACCTAGGCTGCCTTTTCCCTCAGAGAGGGTCAGAGCAACCGGAACAACCTCCACACCAGTCACCCTACTGATGACATTTTTTCCACCAGCTATAAGAGCGCAGTTTAGTGACACACGGGGGAAAGAAAAGCCCAAGATCTGCAGATGCTGTCTGGAAAACCCTCGTCCAGATGAAGATTTGCTAGAAGAATAAACAGGTGACTGGATGTCTCTTGAACTAGCAGTGATGTACTTCTCACAAGAATCTCTGACAAGAGGCTGTGAGCACGTAAACTAGCAATTTGCAGGGAAGTCTGGGTTTGGACTGTAACCTCTTATCCTACCAGAGATAACAAGAGTATGGTGTTAAAATAATACAGAAGCTCCTGAAAAATGCTGAGGACTGTGATTTATACTTAGCACTGTGAAATTACAGTACAGCACCACCAAACCAAAGTTCGTTACTTGTTAGACCATCTATTTAATGGAAAACTGAGAGTTTGGCTGTTGCAATGTCAGGCTTGTAGGAATAGAGAGGCATGAATGAAGCTAAACAAAAAAGACATGATTTAAAGTCCATGAAATGCCACTACTTACTGAAAATGACCCATTGTGCAACTAGGCTGGAAAGAAGTGGTTAACAACAGCACTGGTATCATATGAGTCTTCTGAGGCTGTAACCACAGATGGATGTGTTGTGTGACTGCCTTCTCCAGCTTTCACAGAGGGTTTTGGGGGAGAACGCTGAATTCACTGCTTCCTCGAGGAGCTCTGCTTCGAAAGCAGAACTATTATAGGCTCAGATGTGTGAGCTCCAGAATGCTATGTTACCAGAATAAAGCATTGTCTGCTGACAATAGCAGTATTGGTATTTTAAAGCAGATCTGTAAAACGCTAGCAGGGCAAGGGGCTATCAGAAAGCAAATACTGTTGGTAAGTTTTGCTGATAAATGCTAGTACTGTGTTGGCTGGGAAAAGAAGTTGCGGTGTTGGGAACTGGTGTCTTCAAGGGACTGTCTTGGTGGCCAGTCTTACTTTATCATACACCCCTTCCCACAGGAGAAATGGAGATATCTCTAATGGAATTGCCCCTCCCAACAGAGACTGTAATTCCCTGCTGAGCAATTTCTGTATCCGATTGTTTTTGGTACGGTGATTTTTCTCTTATTGGAGGAAGGGGGGGAAAAAAAGCTTCTTTTCCAGCTCTGAACTAGAGCAGTGTATGAAAACGTCACTTGTCTTCAAAATGCAGTTCGCTGGAGTCAGTTGATGGATTATTTGTATCACAAGCAGAGAGCGTTAAATACAGCTCCACCCAAGAGTTCCCACAAATAGTCCGTGGATATTGAGCTCAGCTGGTACAGTCACGTGTAGAAAGGTTGCTTATATAAGTATGGGTTTCAAGCTTCAGTCTCGTGGGTGTATTAACAAACCTGTCATCGCTGAAAATGGAAATAACATGTATTCATGCTTTGGATTAATATTGTGTGCTCCAAGCACTGATTTGTTTCATTTTGTTTAGAAGGCTTCAGCTTTGGTGAAGTGAGCCCTAATTTGAAAATGTTTGTGCCTATGAAAGTTAAACGGCTGCAAATCTGTACAGTGGTGCTCATGTGGGAACAGCTGACAGCTGTTTTTCTCCAGATGTTTGGAAGAAATGTCTGCGATCTGCTGTAGTCTAGACTTAAACTTTCTCAAAAAGTCTAGAAATCCATCCGTTGTACTTTTTCTGCAACACTTGCACAATGTCTTTGAAAAAATGACAGCTATTCAGAAATGTTCTGCTGACACTGTATCCTCAACATAGCTGTATTATAAAAGAATGCAAAGTTATAAAGAACTCTATTAAAGTAACTCTTAACTGACCAAACTGTGCATGGGATGATATTTTGCCAGATATTGCATTCTTGCATGGTCATAAACCATACGTGCAGACCCCTCTTTACACTGCCAGCTACTGAGAAGGTGAATGCTGTTGCAAAGAGATTGCAAGACTTCCTGATACAAATAGTGGGGCAAAGCTGTATAACACACCTGAAGATCAAAGCAATTTCTTGTCAAAACTATGAGCTAGGCTAGTTGAAAAGCTTTAAAAGCAGGATTTTTGGTCCACTCATTTGGAAAGCACTGGGTTTGGGAGAAATGGGAGAAAAGTGGTAAATCCTAACTAGGAAGGTGACGGTGAGTATCTGGGGCTTGGCTGGGACAGCCATCTTTTTACCTAGCTCAGATGCAGAAAGGACATGTGCAGCAGCCCAAACACGCTTCAGGTTGTACTACACCAATTAAAATCTCTTACAATGACAACTTGTCATTAAGCATCAGAATGTAGCTTTCCTGTGAAGGCTTTTTTATTTAAAAATCTATGTCCTACTCTCCCCCTGATGACGTAAAGGTCAGGATGGCTCCTGTGACTCTGATGTCTGAACACCATTGAGTATTGCCCAGAAATTTCATCTGAACCTGATTCACAGCTCTGGGTTGATCTAGCACGTACCTGAATATAGTACTGTGGGTCCTACCTTGTAGCCTGCAGGGCCTGAGTACCCACCACACCTTTTGGGAAGCTGGGCAGGCATTTATGGTTACCGTACTGTTATCCTTCTTGGTTTGAATTTGAACAGCTTTTGCTTTCAGTGATACAGTTGGGCAATATCTTTATTTACAGGTCGTATTTTTAACTGTAATTTTATCCAGTGGTATTTACAGGCCATGCTCAACTCATCTCTTACCTTCGTCTCAGAGCTAAGAAATGGAAGCAGGTTTTCAAGGCCTTCAGTGAGTCTTTCAGGCATTCTCTTTGTATTTTCAGTTTCTTAACTATCTTTCCAGTGAGTGGACCCTGGCACAGGGGACAGAGCACAGCAATGCTTGCCTCCTTCCCTGGGAGGCACAGCCAGCTCTCCTTTCTCTCATCATGTCACGTGGGGGTTTCCTGTTCAGTAGATTATTTAGCAAGATGTCTCGGTCTCTTCAGCATCCCTCCTTCCAGGGTACATTTTCTATCACATACCTGTGACACTATTTTTTTTCCTATGCTTGATGTTATGATCTTATATGCTTGTGTTTCTTCTTCAGGTCTGTTTTGTGTCCCTTGAAGTGAGTGATCCATTGCTGACATCACTAATGTCAAGAGGTGATGTCATTTGCTAGTTTTAAGGATTTTAATTTCACTGCTTTTTGACATATTCCGTTCACTTTCATAGTAACTCTGCTTGTCATTCCAGGTCTGAAATTTGACAAAGGCATCTATGACCATGACGAACAACTCAACGAATCCTGGAGACAAATCCAGACATTTTAATGATGACCATATGAAGTGCTGGGGTCTGAACCCCAAGCCCTGAATTAAGGTTGACATATGGGTGGTCCCCATGGCCCTTTAAGAGGAGGGGATGAGTTTGCCTTTTGGCTTTCCTCCAAGGTGCAGCCAACCTTGTAGGGAAAGCCCTTAGGTAAACAAGCCCCAGGTGCCCTGCATTTTAGTAATGAGTGCCAGGTGTCCTGTTTGGGCATAAAAGCTGGGCCCACTTGCAGGAAGGGTTGGAGAGTCTGTCTGTGGAGTGGATGCACTTCAGAGAGTTTCCTGTTGGGGAAGGACCTCCTGGCTCTTCATGCAACTGGATCCCAGTCAGGTCTGGCACGTACAAATGTGGGCTTTGTGGGGAGGCAACATGGGGTTACCTCTGTCGTATGTGATCACCCTATTGACTTGGTTGTCTCCCATTTTCTCTGTGGGTTATCTTGTGTCTCTGTTTGTTCCATCTATTGCGGGTCATGCTGTGTCGATTCTGGGGTCGCTGGGGTTGATGTCTATTATTTGTGATCTGTCTGACTTATTTGTACCCCCAGCGATCCCCTATATACTGACCCCTTTACGTGAAATAAAATCCCCTTACTGGATTTTCTGCTGTTGGCTGTGTCCTTTGTACTGGGCCTACTAATTGGCAAAACACCATATTGAACACCATATTTTGGAGATCTTACAGTTAACTTACCTTCAAATCAGTAGGCAAGAATCTCATCCCTCAACCTGTGTACACTTTAAAAGTATGCACTTTATATATGAATTCCACATTTCAACAAAACTTCCTTCTTCACTTAAGTACAAGCCATCTTGTGTGTGCATGTTTGGGGGTGTGTGTTATATATATACAGGAGCAAAATGTATTGCATCAGTTCTGAGTAAAAAAATCCAGGTCAGCAGTGTGCTTGAAAGTTTGAGAGATGAGTATTTTTTTTTTCCACCAAGGAATGTTTTCCCTCTCAAAAGCAAGGTTACTTCTCCTGTTTGCATTGGGAATTTACCACTTCAGTGGAAACAGACTGGGTTCAATAGTTTGCTGTGTTGAAAAAATCTGGAAACTTTTATGTGACAGTGTAACTGCAAGCTAATCTTCATAATTCGTTGGGAAGACAGATGCTACCGTTGTTGTCCAAAGGATGCAGTACATTTGGCACCCTCTTTCTGCTACATTTTTCTTTCCTGTGTGTATTTATAGCTTTGGCTGGCTGTGCAGGCTGTTTGCACAGAGGGTAGGGCACAGGGATGCTCTTCACTTCTGCAGAACACATTCTCCCAAAGGCATTGGGTCCCACCTCCCGATCCCTTTCTGTTTTGTGTTTGTTCTGCTAATTTTGACATTATAAATAAGAGAGGGAAATTAAACCCAGGGGTAAGTTATGCCCTCTGAATCCATTGAATCCATCTGTCCGATTAGGAAAAAAGTAGATTGTTCATTTAGATTTAGAAAACCGGATGCTTATCAAGTTTTGTGAAGTCTGCACGGGAGGGATGGTCTTCAGCTTCTCACAAAGTCATACAGTTTGAAAACCTATATCCACCACTTGGATTCTGAACTATAGCAAGATAGAGAACAAGGCAGTGAGGGACAGGGACCAGGGGGCACCTTCCTCCCCTCCTCATTTGTTTTGAAAAGTTAATATATGCAACTGTAATTTTTGGTGGTGTTTTTTTTTTCAATTTATTTTCTGCTATGGTTTGTGTGCATTTGAAGTTAGAGAGATTTCTCTTCAAAATTTATACTGTTTTCATATTCATTATGCATAATGAATTTTCCATTAATTCAGGCCTACATGTACACAACCTAAACGTGGCAGGCTGCAGTGCTGTGTGGAATACTTGGGTTTAGCAAAAGGTAGCAAGTTCTGGGAAATGAGAGCTGCCCTTTGCCTCCAACTGCTGCCCTATTGAGGATGCTCCCAGGTGCTGGCAGGAGCTGGGAAGCAAAGGACCAAGAGGTGATGCCTCTCTATTGTTCCTTAATGAGTCAATTAATTATGAAGATTTAGCCTGGTTATGGGTAGTGACCTAACATCTCTTTTACCCGTGTGGCAATGAGGCATTCTGGCCAGAGAGCAGCCCAGCAGAGCTATCTGTTCTGTCTCTTTGCAGACAACAGGATATCCCAGAGACACAAAAATTTGGTTTCAGCCTGTTCCTAATGTATCCTGTGCTCTGTGGCACACTTCGGGGTACATGCCTGCTAACTGTTCTCTTATGCAATTTAGCTTACATGAAGGAAATCCATGGATATTGGTTATACATTACTAATTAATGCAAAGTCTTTTATAAAAATTTTATAAACTACCTAGCCAATAGCAACACCATCTTGAGGAAAAAAAAATTCAAGTTGGAAACAACTGTTTTGTTTTACACTGCTTGATTAAGGTGGGAGAAAAGAGCATCATACTTATTTTATTGATGTTTATTGAAGCTGCACTGAACAGAACAGCAACATGGCCACGTCAGTACACCAGAAGTTGTGTATTTACCCTTCCTATGCGCTCCTGTGTTTTTCTGAAAAGATATCAAAAGCTTAGACACACTAGCTTAGAGAGGGGAAATATATGGCTCCATTGTGTCTTCTGAAAATGACATGTCAGTCAAATTGGGGATGCAAGTTCTTCAGCATTTCAGTATATATATTGTCTGGAATTCACTTTATTACTTCATCTTTTGGTCTTTAAAATGTTCTTAACCCCCCCCCCTTTTCCCACTTAATTTACCAAATACTTGAATAACTTGAAAGTTATTTTTACATGGTAAAGTGGAAAATGCCTACAATTTAATTCATCACTGTAAACACAATAACTGCATTAAGGCTTTTATAAGTCTTTTTAATTCTCTTTCTATTCACTTTATATACTTGTTTTGCATTTTTCTTTTGCTGGGGGCAGCTGAGAAGTCAGAGGTTTTTTTGCCTTCGGGTTTGCATACTGAGGAACTACAAAATCTTATGAAGTAATATCCATTAATCACTGGAGCTGGAAGCAATGTTTGGCCCCAGTGGGTACAGATGTGGAGCATTTCTACCTTTCCGTTCTTGAAGCAGCTTGATCTTGGCTCAAGTTAGGATAGCTTTGGAGCTCTCCTGTGCTAGCTACAACTTATGTTTTAACTGCTCTGTTAAAGTAGTATAAATAAAGACTAGTATGCTTTCAGCTATTCTTGCCATGAGTTTGGACTCATGTCAGTTCATTTTTTTTAATGACTTGCCTAAGGACAGAAAAATAAAATCAGTATTAGAAAAAAAATGTTTTCCTGATCCTGTGCTCAGGGCACTAGCAGAATGATTTAGCTTTCTTTTCCACACTGGCAGGCTGGTTTCTGCAGGCACTGCCAAATTTCCAAATACCTTGACTCAAGTTCATAAAAAGTTCTTGCTTCTCTTGGGAGAGAAAATTGGAGGGCATGAGTTTTATTAGACCAGTTGGAAAAGCCGACAGGCTTTACAGCAAAGAGTCTCTCATTTCTCTTGGTTGTGGTTGTTGTCTTTTCCCGTCTTTTACGAGTACCTCTGCGAAGGGAGGCACTTAGCTACAGCCAGTCGTGCAGTGTAACACTGGAAGCTGACTCACAGCCAGTGCCACCAGGGGATACCTCATTGCTACACAGTAGTATCTCCTCAGCTCTGTGGAACAATTCGTTCCATTTCATTTTAATTTAATTCAATCTTATTTTTTTTAGTTTTCACTGAGCGCATCTGTTCTGGCACTGATGTTCCCTGTAGTGGAATACCTTTTAATATACGACCTTTCAGTGCAAGTACTACTTTAAAATAGTTACTTATACTTCTTATATATCTTTACTAAATTAATACACATGTAATTACAATCTACCTGTCAGTCCATCTACCTGTCATGCAGGGCATACACACAGTTTAAATGCTTTTTGCATAGGTTTAATAGCAGATTTTTTTGCTATGTTCTGTTCTTCACAGCATTACTCATAGGTACTTGGTGCCACGCTTGTATGTAACGCATTTGTATGCGTTTCTTGCAGGACCCAAGAAGGTCCTTACAGAGATGGTTTCAAACCTGGTGTCACTGTTGGCTCCAAGGATTTTTAAGCTGTGCAAGAAAAATCTTAATTAGCTCAATGGCTGAGGGCCAGCTTTCTTCAGGGTAGTCACAGGTTGTTGTTTCAGCTGTGCCGTGTTCTTTCTTTCCTTACAGTTTGGGGAACTGACGGATGGAGTGTCTCCTGTAGCAAAGTGCACTGGTTTGTATCAAAAGATGTTTATGTTTTTAGCAAGTTTGTAATGCTTTGTACATCTTGTGCTTTTTTTCGCAAATATTTGTGATATGAACAAGAAGGTGCTATTTTTTATGCAGTATTTTAGTATAGAAACCATGCTGTGCAATGGTGCAAGGGAGCAATTGGCAAGATCATCTTCAGTAACAGTAGTAAGGGATTTTAAAAAGGAAAACACTTGCTGAATCCTTGTGTTAGGTGACTGCCTTCCTCTAAAAGAGAAGCGGTGGGATAGAGTTCAGCCAGGAGAAGGTGGTAATCTGGTGTCGCCCTGTGCTCCTGCCAGCAGCATTACTTCTAGGCCAAGGCTCAGCTTTAGACTGTGTTTTCTTCATATGTTTGGCCTCTTAATGATGCAAAAAAAAATTTGGTGAAGTCACCAAAGTCTCTTAATGTGAGTTTTGGGAATTGTACTACTCTGCCCACAAAGTGCCTCTTCTAACTCTACTAGGAAAGTTTTATTACATGAGTATTGTTCTTAGGATTATAAATAGCAGCAAGTCGAAAAAGGTTGGTTTTGTCACAGTATTTGTAGATCAAGTGCACTTCTGCAAAACTGTTTGGACAGTTTGTTTTAAGGGAAAAATATCTGCTGGAGATTGGAAAGCAATAGGGCTGCTATTCCCACACTTCTGCTAGTCTAAACGTGGCCAGGGTGATGGGGTGAGCAGTGCTGCTGAGTGCAGTTCCATTGCTGGAAGACAGGTTACCAGCACCCTCAGATTTTGGTAAAGGGTCACAAGAGCTCTGAGAATAAAGGCATCAGAGCTGCTGAGAAGCAGCAGACTGACCCTTGAGCTGTGTGAAAAGAAGATCATTCAGTCCCATAGGAGATTTCAAGAACTCGAGTATTGTTTCCATTCCGGCTCTCAGCCTCCAAAATGTCATTTTTCTCCACAAAAGAAAGTAAAGCCGGGGAGCAACCCAGGGTTAGCTCCAGAGCTGTGGAACAGGGACATCCCAGCCATAGGCTCTGCCTGCACAGGACACTCATATGCTGGGCAGTGCAGGGGATGTCCACCCTCCAAGGCCCCAGCAGCTCACCAGAAACACCAGGCAGTTTCCCATGAGTGTTACCACTTTTACCAGACCCACCATAACGAATCTCTGACTTTCCTGAGATACTGCATTTTGTCCAAGTCACTAGATGATCCTGCTGTCTTGGCTTTTGGCTGAATTACTGGAATGATCTCAGCTAACCCGAAGTTTAAATGTATTAGAGCCTGTTTTTCAGTCTTCTGTCTGTGCCTGTTTGCTGTGAGAGGAGCAGGGAGTTGTGGGGGGTGGAGGCCATGCTTTCCATAAGGGGAGGTGTGCAGCTTTTACTGACAACAGCTTCCACAGTGCACACCTACCTCCAGCTCTGCTTCCCTTACAGCACCTGCATCCAGGCTGGCTGGGGGACGTATGTCTGCTTGCTGTGCTGTACAGCATAGTGCGCTGTATGGGATGTTTCATCATCCTTCCCTGTGTAACAACATACCATTGTGTACAGGCTTCTAAAATGTCAGTACCATCCCTACCAAACTGAGACATAGTGGAGCACTTTAAAGTGATTTTCCCCCATTATTTTGTACAAACACTTATGAACGCGTGCTATAGGAAGCACTAGTTAGATTTTGGTGCCCACTGTTGTGGTTGAAAGGCAGCAGTCCTCCTACCAGATGTGTAATTCAGTTGTTCTGAGAGTGAACTTGCTGTACAAGCTTGTCATGTCCACATGATTGAAACTTAATCTCAGGTTTCTGTTTTGTAAGAACATAATATACAACCCTGTAAGAAAATTAAGAAAAAAACTGATTTTAGGAAACATCCTTCATACCTTCTTTGTCCCTGCCCCTAGAAAACATAAACGTACTTTTTTGTAACTGTCTGATCCTTTCTTTAACACAGTTTTACAAAGGGAGCGTCCCCCCAGTTGAGTGCTCAGGTCACACCTTTGGCCTTCAGAGGTATTGCGCACTTGCAATTTCTCCTTAAAATAACCTGCATCCACTCGTAGCAATTTTGTAGAAGAGAATCTAAATGCTCAGCATCTCACCATTTTCTATTTTGTCAGTCATCCGAGTTTGTACCTTTGAATTTATTCCTATAATTGGAAGAAAGACACCAATCTACTCCCTTTAAAAACTATTTTAATTTCACCATTATCTAATACTTGGTTTTCTCTGGTTTCTTGTGGTGTTTTACATGAAAGTAATTTTTGGTGCTTATAATTTTGTAAGCATTTTCTTTTCTAGAAGTTGTTTTGTAGTTTGTATTTCTTGCATCACAGTAGGTGGTGATATTCTGGAAGCCCCAGTGATATTTGTGAAATATTTTAATGCAAAAGCCTTAAAAGGAAGCATTATGTATTTCCCTTATGTACTAGTTTGATTGTTTTTTGTAGAATTAATGTTTCATTTCTGTTGAGCACCAGGCTCTTTTGTTTAAACATGAGCAAAGCACAATTCAAAGAGTGTAACTTCATTTTAAAACAGATTTCGTGTTGCTTGGAGCTTTCACGGGCCAATACGACTTCTTGTGCACCGTGACTTTCCCGGTTTGGGTGCTATGCGATTTTTTTTCTTTCCATCCGGATTTGCAGGGGACTGAGGAACATTCCTCCAAAAACATCTCTCTGATCCTCACTTTCCTCCTGAAATGGTGGTGGCGGAGGGCGAGTGGAGGCAGCTTCTGTTACGGGTGTGCCGGGGACCGCATGGCCACGTTGGCCGCGAGGGATGGTGGCACCGGGGGTGTCAAGGGATGCGGGTGGGCTTTCGAGCTGCGCTTTTGGCACTGTATCGCTGCAAATCACTTACGGAGCTAAAATAAGTCTCCCGACTGGGGCTGTCCTGCTTAGCCGCCCGCCCGCGGCACCGGGCTTTCTCCCACACGAAGCGAGGAAGCGGCTGAGAGCTGGAGAGCGCTTGTTCTCCTCCAGGCATCCTCCCGGGACTGCTTCCCCGCAGCTAACGCTCCCGGGGGGCCTTGGGGAGCCCTCTCCGCCGCCTCCTCTCCGCTTCCCCCGTCCGGAGGAGGATTTTCCCTCGCTAACGCGACCTCCGAGCGCCCTCCCGGGACGCGCCCACCGGAGGGAGCCCGGCAGCCGCTGGGCGAGCGCACGGCAGGTGCTACCGGCCCGACGGGCGGAGCGGGGAAACGGGGGGCGGCCGCCAGCACCGGGCCGGGGCGGGGAGCGAACAAAGCGGCTGCCGAGGGCGCACTGCCCCGACGGGGCTGGCCGGCACGGTGCCGCCCGCAGCGGGGGCGGGGTGTCGGGGGTACCGGCCCCCCTTCTCGGCACACACGCGCGCACGGGGGCACAGGCACAGGCGGCCACCGGTGCGCGGCGGGAGGATGCGGCGGCTGCGGCCCTGGGCGCTGGTGCTGGGCGGGCTGCTGTGTGCCGCCGCCACCGCCGCCGGGTCGCCGCGGAGCTACCCGCACAGCGCGGTGCTGGACGGCGCGGCCGCCTACCGCCTGCGCTGGGGCCGCCGCGGCAGCGCCCTGGCCTTCCGCCTGGAGGTGCGCACCCGCGGCTACGTGGGCTTCGGGCTCTCGGCCGGCGGCGGCATGGCCTCGGCCGACATCGTGGTGGGGGGCGTGGAGAGGGGCCAGCCCTACCTGCAGGTAAGGCCCCCTCCATCCCCGGCCCGGAGCCGCTGGCACCCTGCTTCAGTCCCGCGTTCCGGCTCCGCTTTGTCCCCCCCGCTGTGTCCTCCCGGGACTCCCCTCTCTCCCTGCCCCGCTTTCCTTCGTAGCCTCCTCGCCCCTCACCTCCGTACCTCTTTGCCTCCTCCCCCGGCTGTTCGGTCACCCCTGTTGTTCTGCGCTCCTCTCCCCCCGGAGGAGCTGTTCCTTCTCGGCCCGCTCCGTGCCGACCTGCCTTCTCAACTTCTGCGTGCGGCTCGTCGGAGGTTTCCTTCCTCCTCACCCAGAAAACGCAGCAGCCCTTTTCTCTCTCCGCGGTCCCTCTCTCCCTGCCGGCCCTCTGAGCCCAGACCCGAAGAGAAGCGGGGAGGGAGGGATGGCAGAGTCTCTCCCAGTGGGGTCCCCACACACCTTGCCATAGCTCATCGGTGCCACCAACAAGTGACAGAGCTCGGCCGTCCTGGTGCTCCTGAGCATCCTCTCTGTAGTCTAGCTGGCATGAGGGCACCGTCCCACAAGCTTCCCAGCCTGCTGACGTACCCATCTGCTGGGGCACAGCCAGTGCCGCTCCCACCCTTGGTGCTCCTCCTGTCTTCGTCTGGAGGTGTTTTGGCCCAGTTATTGAAAAGGACTTACTGAGTAACCACCAGGGCTCCTGGTGCTTGCCCTCAGTCTTCTAAAGCAACCTCAGAGGAGCCCAGCTGTATCAGCATGATTCTCTAGGTATGTTTCTGTAGTTGTCTAGATACTGCCAGAGCAATGGGTGGGAACAGGAGCGTGGGACACAGGCTCTGCTGGTGCTGCCAGCAAAGCATACTCACCAAGAGGCACTGGTGGGGTGGGAAACGTGAGAGAGAAAGGGACCCGCACCTTCAGTCCCCAGTGACCTCCCAGTGACCTGAGATTCAGCCTGGAAGAGTTCTTCTGGGGACAGCTTGTCCCACGGGTGAGTGATAGGGGAATCAGACCCAGCATGCTGACTTGTCACCCCCAGTTGCCAGAAAAGTAACTTTTAGAGAGGCAGTTTGAGAGCAGTGTAACACCCAGTTGAAAGTATGGTCTAGGAGAAGTTGTTTTTCTTTTTTCCATAGTGTTAGAGCTGGTTAATCTTTGAAGTTGCTGATTAAATTGTGTGACACTTACTTTATGAATATGGATTTTTACTAACATTTCATCATAAGAAAACTAAATGCTTAATATGCTCCCCCTACTATTTGTCAAAACTTTATAAAATCAAACCTTTTCCAGAAAAAGGGAGCTTTTAGCATAAATCTTCCTGCTCCCTACCTCCTGCCCTCCCATTAGTTCACTATGTGAAGTTTAGGGAATTATTTGTTTTATCTAGTTTCAGACTGATGATTTTCGGAATATTTTTTTCTCCATACTTCAAAATGAAGACAATTTTTCCAAAAACCCCAGTCTAAATAAATCATTAATAATTCTAGAAAAACGCTATTCTTGTTATCAAGAGTGCAAGGCTTGCTGGAGGCTTACATTTCAGAAGATACACTCATTAACCATTAAAAGAAACACAAACTTTTTGCTTGGTTAGTTCATAGATCCTGTGGGTAAAGCAAACATTTTAGAAAGGCATCCAAACCTAGTGTAAAGGTACCCAGTGAAGGAGGACCCATCACTTACCTTGATAGTTTGTGGCAATGGTGAGTCTTTGCTATTCCTGATTTCCAGTATTAGTTTGTCTGGCTTCAGATTCCAGCTGTGCATTTTCTCTACTGTATTAAAAACTTTACACCCCCACCCCATCCTGCCTCCATAAAATTATTTACATGCTGTAATCGAGTCTCTCCTCGATTTTATTTTACATAAAATACATAGATTGAGCTCTTTAAGCATCCCACTGCTGGACATTTCCGCCAGCACTTTTGTGGCCCTTTTTAGCACCTCTCATAGGCTTTCATCATCCTTTAAAAATGATTCCATACAAATTCCATTCTTCTTCCAAATATTTTGTTCACTGACATCCCATGACAAACATAACTGAGACAGAAAAGGGAAGGACTCTAGCAAGCACCTCCTGTTACAGAGCACCCGATATTTTTCCTGGAACACTAATTTAGCACATGAACATCTGCTATGCTAAGCGCTATGAGTTCTTTCGTTGCACTTTTGAGTAGGTAAGGCACAAAAGAAACACTGTTATCTGTTAAGCTTGCTGGCAACCTGAAGTTTTCTCCATCCCCATTGCTTTTTCAGTTCCACGCAGCAAGGCTTCTTTTTAAACTGAACTGAAGTATTTAAAAAAGTTGCTCAATTAAATTATTTCCTTATTTGCACCAACAAGGAAAGGCCAGAAACAAAGACGACAAAGAAACAAAATTTGTCCAAAGGCTTTTTCTGGCCAGTCAGCAGGGATTGCTGTGAAATGAATAACTTGTTCTAGAGTGCTATTTCAATAATATCTAATTCTTCCCTTTACTGGACACACAAATACAGCTAATGTTTTAAAAGCATACTCTGTGTTAAGTGTATGTCATCATCATTTACATTATTTACTACTAAAAAAGAGTTTTTCATAGATGGTACCCTTGAAAGTATGTGGTTGTATGCCTAGCTGCACTCTATAAAATATGTACACCCTGTAATGAAAGAACTTACTTTTCTTCTTGGTTTTAGAAATATGTTGTTATTCCATGATCATCAGTCGGAAAATGTGCATAGTGGTCTAAACTCTTAGAAGGGTCATTTTTTGGTTTCTTTGAAAGTTTTGAGATGCTTGTTAGTGGCCTGATTTTCAGAAGATGTTCTGAAACACCTTTATAGCCTTTCAAGTGGGCACTGAAATCACTGGTCTCTTGGGACAATTTTGCCTCTTTTTCCCCCTTAAATTCTCCTGCTTTAAAAATAGAAGGTGTTCTCAGAGGAAAGAGTCCTCTTCTGGGAGCAAACATGTAAATGTAGTTAGACATAGCCGTCAGTGAAGGTAAAAGCAGGGGAAGTCTGTGGAAGGTTAGTGTATTGAGGTAGAGGAAAACTTCCAGACAGTTTTCAGAGAAGAGAGAAAACATTTCCTCTGGCATTTATTCTTTAGCCTCTTAGAGCAAGTAGATGCTGTTCCCACCATCAGTGGGCAGTGCTTTCCTTATAAAATCTGGTGACTCAAAGTTCTGGATATCTGAGATTGAGTTTTACTTTCTCAGTTTTTAGGAATATCCTGAACTTCGGTGTAATGAGTTATTTGTTTTGGGCTGCTTTTCCTTGTTTGAGCTGTATTCAATCTAAAAGACTGTCTGGCATAATTAGTAAAAGCTAAAATGGTTTAAAAGTATGAGGCTTAGCTCTCTCTAAATATGTCAAGATGAAAAGTGTTTTGACGTCATGAGAGAAGAACAAACTTTCATGGTGTACCAGAGTATTTTTTTGGAGAGTATTGAACAATCTTGTATATATGTGTGTATATATATATACATATATATATATATTTAAATAAAAATACATTTACTATTCTAACATTTCAGAAGTTTGGTATTTGAAATGGGAACCTAGACATATTTTGGGAGGATGTAGAGGACACTGCATGAATACATACATACATACATGCATGGCTTTAATGTATTGTTGTGAGGGACACACCTCTACCAAGCAGTGGGAGAAAAAGAGGGAGATCGGTGAACAAATGATTCTTGCATGTTATTGAGAGCTCTGTGGTGACAAAGTGGCAGATTGTGTGGGGTTTGGGTGAGTGTGTTTAAGAACAAGGAGAAGATACCAATGGGTTCTGGTGTTGGAAATCTGGGAGCTGCCTTTGTCTGTATGGGGACAAAGTGGACTTGGAAGGGGAGTTCATACTTAGCAAAATATTGCTTTGAAATATTGCCATGGTCACTTGTAGGATGCAGTACTCTTAATAAAAATTCTTGGGGCAGCCTTAGCTTTTGCATCATTTTTTCCCCCTCCTTTTTCTCCCCCCCCTTTTTTTTTTTCTTTTTCTTTTTTAAAATGCATCTCTTTTGTGCTTATGAATTGACACAGCATGCATTTTCATGCTAGACCCATGCCTTTTCCGTGGTCTCCACCCCTGTCTGGAATTGTGCATCCCCACCCACAGCACGTAGCTGCTGAGAGCCCCATTTTGGGGAGAGTAATCCTCCTTGATGAATGCCTATTTTGTGCAAGTTATACAAGAGGGTTGCATTGTTAGGATCTTCTGTTGAACTTGCACAAAAATAGTCCCTACTCAGGGTGAATAGGGACTGTGTGTCACTAAAAAGTACTTTATTATTCATTACAGCCTTGCTTGTTAACTGTCACCCAAACTAAAGAATATCTGTTATCAAATGTATCCCATAGAGTTAGCTTAATTGCTCATAGGGAAGTACTTGGAAGAGATTTTAAAGGACAGAAAACAGTGAGCATTCTCTGTACTTAACGATATGCTGCTTTTAAGTGCACTCATGCCAACAGCAACAAAAGAAGTGTTTAGAAAACAACTTGAAAGACACCAAGAGAGAGATGCTAAGTGAGTCCCACACTGACATATCAGTTGGTGCTTTGTTGGAGGTATTTTATGCCTTTGGGCATTGGGGTAAAATCTCCAGATGACTAATGAGTTCCTCTTGGCTTCATGTGGGGCATAAAGAGACACTCCAGAGTACATCTCCACTGGCTGGGTGCTTTGTAGTTCCCTTTCAGAGGTACAATAGTTAGGACGTGGAAGCAACAGTTGGCGAACAAAAGATGAGAAGAATTCTGTAGCTCTTGTATTTTGCAGGCTTTGGGGGGCTGTTTTGCAAAGTCTTTTTGTTCTTTATATTATTTTTTCTTGTCCTTTGGATTTTGGAAATACCAAGAAAATGAAATTTTCTTGCAGCTCCCCAAAAATAAGTACCTGGGGCAGTATGGAAATGTAGCCACCGTGAGTGATACAAAGGCTTAAAATAATGGAGTGATTTAATTCTCAATATAAACAACTATCTTCGATAGGGAAGGTATCTTCCCTCTCCTAGGAGGGAAGAGGGTGGATTTTCTAAGGCACATGCAGAAATTTTGGGAACAAGTATCACTAATAGTCGTGCTTGAAAATCCCTTAAGTGTTTTTAAAACTTCCTCATAATTAAAGTAATTAAACCAAGAAAACTTGTACTGTTTGAAAGTGGCTCCTGTGTAAGGAATGTTCCTTGTGATAAAGTTGTGAGATTGGATCACACAGTATCTCCTACTTACAGGTTTTCTTTCCCTTAAAACACACTGTTACGTGTTTTGTCTAGTCTGTGTTAGGACAGCCTTTAATCTAACTTTATAGCTTCTGGTATAACTGGAATATAACCTCTGAAGTCAACATTTTTTCTTGATGTAAAGACTTGGATAGGTCCTTGGGAGTGCCGCAAAGTCAAATTACCCATGCCGATAAGTGATGTTGTATTTCAACTTCTAGCGGCTCGTGCTTCTTATACTTTTCTGTAGTAAGTTAGAGAGCTCTCCAGATTCCATTGTTTTTCATTTGTGGAGAAAGTGATATTTTTATATCTCCCAGGAATGCCACAGAAATCAAGGGGTGTCACTGGAGGCTGTAGGCTATCGGGAAGCTGCCCCAGGCAGCATTTAAGTAGATGTAAGAAATACACTGAAGTGTATTCAAATGAAATTTACAGTTAGAATGAGGAAAGACTTGTCCCTAAGTAGATAATTGTGTTTCATGTGTAAAATATATGTACATGTACACACACATACATGCATTATCTGTTTCTGTAAATACACTAGTGGACAATGTGTGTCTTTGTGTATATGTGTATGTCTGCATTTAAAATGCAGATGCACCCACAATTATTTGTTGCAGATAAAAACTTTCTGTCCTTGTCAAAGTTAGTAGTACACCTGAAGTAAATAATCCACGTTTACCCCAGTGTAATTCAGCCAGTTTAATTAGAATTGCACCAGGAATTGTGCGCAGCTTCTCGGAACTGCCTGTATGAGCGAGGTCCAGGCTTCCCAGCAGGTACTGAGTCACTTCATGCTAACCTGCTGTGTAGGTGAAAAAAATAAATCAGTAAATTAATTACAAACAGATGGCTCATCGGGCAGCAGCTGAACTTACCGATCCCAGTTACTTTAGGAACATCTTGCAACTGCTTGATTGCTGTCCCTCTACCGTTTCTGTGGATATTTTTTCAACCTGAGATTGGATCAGTCAACTGGAATGCTCTCAAGGTGTTCTTATACAGAGCAGTGATGCTTTCAGACTCCTGCTTTGTGTTAGTTTTCTGTGTGTGGGCTCTGCTTTTCCCTAACATAAGAGCATAGTAAGATTTCTGCCTGAAACTCAAGCTGAAATTTATTTGAGGTTGCAAAAAAGTTTGGTTTGCTTATTTGTAAACCCATGCTCTGTTTGCTTCTTGCCAAATACAATGTGAAAACAGCTTCTTTTTGGTGGTAACATCCAGTGTGTGCTGGAACTATGGGCAGTAGGATTCCATCTAAATTGAATGCAACAATAAAAAAGAGAAATGTTTACCACAGTTATTTTTTTGGAAACCCAGAAAGGCATAGTTTGGTGCTTATTTCAAACAAATGTTTTGGTCAGTTCTCTTGTGTACTGTAGCAATTTATCCATCCTATTTATACTCAGATAGATCCTCTCTAGTGCCAGCTTTTGTCTCGGTTACAGCTTCTCAATTCCTTTTGCTAAACTTGTCTTCATCCTTGTCTTAGTTTGGGGATGTTCAAAACTCCATGGGTTGGATACAAACCATAGGTGAAGACTAGTTGCAACAGAGCCTGTTTTTCCCTCATTTCCTATTCCTGGCTTGTCCTTTTACTCACTTGTAAGTGTTAAATCACTGCTGAAATGGCAGCGATCCCTGGTCAGAGAAGGGCAGCGTGTATAAATCCCGTGGGCAGAGCTGCTCGCAGGGCGATTGCTGGACGGAGCCACAATTTGAGAGTTACTTTATGCTCCTTGAGGTTGAAAGGTGCTGTATATAATTTAGGATGGGAAATAGAGATCATAAACAAAACAATCTTGTACATTGTAAAGATCTGGGGAGGGAGTCCCATAACCACCTGTTGAAGTCTGCGATGACAGCTGGTGGTGGTTTCAGGGTCAGGCTTCCCTCTGCAGCTGTGCTTACATTCTCAGAGGATAAAACAGCCTCTTTTCACATCCTTAAGAAATTATTCTCCCGACTCTGTAGAGTAGCAATCAGAAACCATATACACTGCAAAACCTTTATTTTTTTAAGAAAGAGAGGGGCTAATGGGATCTGAAAAGTGATATATCATGATTGGCTTCACATCTGGAAAAGAACATAAAATAACTTGTACTGTCAGGAAGATTTTTTGTTTTCCATATGTTGTTTCAACTTCTAGGTAACGTGAGGAAGGATATTTGACCAGTTGCACAACTTAGCCCAGAGTTTAAAATGCCAGTTTATGCAATATAATCAAAGGGAGTGCAGAAACTTTGGTTCAAATATAGCAAGTTTTGAAATAAAAATAGCATATTTGTTATTATGTGGCATGACCAATAACACTTCCAAAACTTTCTTTTAAACACTATTTAAATAACCAAAATAAGATGCTCTTCCTAGAAAAATACACTTCTGTAAAGTTCATGTGAAACTGGGCAACTTTTATCTTCATTCAATGTATGATATATACTTCTGTGTGTATAAGAAACTGAAGAATCTGGATGCAAGTGCCAAATTAGTACATAAATCATGTTTTCAGGTTTGCGCTGTAAGCATTTCAGAAATGTAGTTGTAAAGGGTTGATAATTATTGCATATCTCTTCTGGGACTCCAAGAAATTCAGGACTTTTATCTGACTTGTATCAGTATAATCTTTCCTACAGAAAGATAGAGATTTTCTAACTAACTGTATGGGGTGGCAAAACCAAATTTGTGTAAAAGAGGTCACCGCATTAGTGCCTTTTCCTACCTGGGAGGAAGAATAAACTATTCTAATATGAGGCCCATTTCAGACCATCTGTGATAGATATTGAAGCACTGTAATCCTGTTGATGAAAATATTACATTCTACAGAAATAAGTGAGATAAACTTGTGAATTTAAATGAGTTCTGCATTATGGTAATCGGGCCCTGAGAGAGTTTGGAACCGTTACTTAGATAACCCCAGTTCAACTGAAGCCCAGATGCCTAATGTCCCCTTTCTGGCCTCTGGAGGGTCCACTCTCTGTCCTGTCCTCTGGCCTTATGAGTCATTTTTCAAAGGCCTTCAGAGGTACCCAGATTTCTCCTTTGACTAGACATGGGTCTTAAATGGAGTATAGGTTGTCCAGACATAGTAGTTTTGATTTCATTTGTACCATAGGAGCAGGATTTTCATTTATTCTTATTTTTCCACTCTGAAAGGAAGCACAGAACGTGTATAAAGATATAGATAAACCTCTAACTAACTTTTTCTTGCTTTTCCAAGATACTGCTGAAAAGGATGTGTGTCAGTGTGTCTTCATTTTTTGATTACCTCCTTTTGTTCATTATCTTTTGTTCACAAACATGTGTCTTAAAGGCTTTTATGCTCTGATAGTAAATCAAGCAAATTCTGCATAGTTTGACTTAAAATCTTCTCTGTGAAGAGAGAGAGATATCAGTATGTTTCCATGGCAATGTGGCCTTCTTTTGCTTTCAGACTCAGGAACAAACTGTTTTCATGTGAGAAGTTGAGTTATCAAATTCGGAGCTGTCCAAAATATTTTTTGTTCATTTTATTATTTGGTTCTATTTTTGTGATGAACATTTGGATAATTTTCAACAAAGGAAATAAAAATAGTAATAGAGGCAGTTCATTAACTCCTAAGTAGTGCCTCGCAAGCATACTCACACTTGATTCCTCTAGGGTAGTCCCATTGCACTCAGTGGAGTTGCAGGATTTAGGGAATATACAGATATCTCTCTGTCTTCCTCTGTCTACATGAATTTGCTTCCCAGGTATTCTCAGCAGCCTGGTATTCCAGGGCTGTTTCAAGGTGGCGTCTATCAGGCAGAGAAAGTCAGTAGGGACAAGGAATTCATTACTTCACAGAAATTTTCACATGGGAAAGATTAACTTTAGTCGGCCAGATTAGCATCTACCCACAAAATAATTTGAGGTGAGTCACGGAGCAAGGTACTGTTCAGAATCCACAGCAGGGGTAAGCAGCGAGTGTCTGGGCAGGCAGCACTGTGAGCACCCAACACAGTTTTCCTCCTGCCAGGAGCGGCGCAGTCCTCTCCTGGAGCCTGGGCTTTGGGACCACCCTCCCCAAAGCATTCGCCAGCAGCCACAAAATGATCCCCTCGCGGTGAGCCAGAGCTGTGACCTGTCTTTGACTGTCATCCAGGCGAGTGAAATAATTACACTGACAATCACGTTATCAAGGCACATCTGAGATAATACCTTAATTACACGGCTTCTTTGAGTTATTTTGCATTCTCCCTGCAGGCTCATGGAAGTCAGGGCTACATTACAAGAGGTTTTTTTTTTTTGGTTATGGCTGTATCCTCTAGACCTGTTAAGAAATGGTGAAGTTTGAGTGTACACACCTAGCTTTGCTTCACGTTTCTGAGCTTTCCTTCACAGCAGTTTCAGACAAAGACTTTCAACCCGTTCACATGAGGAAAAGCTATTCTTGAATTTATACTCCTCAATAATTCAATGTGTGGGTGCTTATTCTAATACAAGGGTGCCTTCCTCTGATTTAGTGTAACATTTCAGCAAAGATATCACACTTTAATAAAAGCTGATGTTCACAAGGTTACGTTTCTTGTCCAGACAAACCCTGACTATTTTTAAGATGGAAGCGGAGATTCCATAGAGAAGAGTTTTCAGAGCAGGGATGATACTGAATATAGGTATCCTGCATCTTTCCAAGCTCTGATGCAGGGTTAAAGTGGAGTGTTTTGATCCTGTAAAGTACCCATCTTCAAGTACCACCCCAGAACAGGCCCATTATTTCCCTCTGGAAAAGCAAATTCAAAATTCTTCTTTTAAATAAACATAACTCATCAGTTCCTTTCAGTGTGCAACTTAAGTTCCCAGGCCCTTCTTTTGCTCTTTTTGGTGATTATTTTTCTGTGTGTGTATTCTTTCACATACATACCCATTCATTTGTAGTTGTGAGAAGTGCTTACAGGAAAAGAAGGACTCTTTTTGGTGCCTTTCAAAATTCTTTGAAATTTAGGTTTGTTCCAGAACTGAAAAAACCCAAACTGTTTCAGTAGTTTTGTCAAGGCTGAATTAATTCTGAATATTTTCATACTGATAAAAAATGATCAGCTTTTAGCCTTTTCTTCCTTGAAACTGCATTATGACTGGGATAATTTTATACAAATTTTCATCCAAATTAATATACCTTAATGAAATGTTTGGGCATGCAGTTATTTGCATGTCTATAAAAGGCGGACCCACTGGTGAACCCTGCCTGGTGTGTATGTACTCTCTTGCACACACACAGATTTCTAGGGTGGGTTTGAGCCCAAGATCACGGCTCCTAAATGATCCTTTAGTGAATTCATATGGTATCAGCTATTTTTACCAGTATCAAAATACTTGGACATTACATTTTACAATTTTTCAGCTTGGTTACCTCCACTTTAACAAAAGGGGAATGCTAGAAATCTCTCTAAAAGCAAATGGAGGTCCAAATAACTACAGAAGTAAAAGCCTGCCAGGAACAGCTGGTGCTGCATTATTCTGCAAGGATGCTGCACGATTAATGGTGTCTGCCTATAGCCTGCCCAGCATGAGAAATAGATCTATTAGTTAAAAACCCACCCCCCCCATCCCAAACTGTGCAGAAACAGCCTAAAACTCAAAGGAGGGTGACCAGAGGAGGTATATCTGAGGTGGTGGCGTGCCCTTTCCAGGTGGCAGGGGTGGGAGGGGAGGGAGGGCTGGGTCCCAGCTGTGTGGGACCGCAGGAATTCGAGGTGAGGAGGTTAATGACCCAGCATCGCTGCAGCCACTCCTCCATTGTACCGTGCCTCTGCTTTCCACATGGGGAACGTCTCTCTTACAAACAGCTCCCTCCCCCAACCCCAACCCAGCACATTTTGTATGAACTGAGCACTTTCTGTGATAGTTAAGCTGTAGGGTTTCTGGTTCTAGTTGGTGTTCATTCAAGAGGCTTGCTTTTTGTAGGGAAGAAAAAAGAAAGAAAAAGGTTACGTTGATGTGAATATCAAGTGAAACTCATTCTCTCTGTAATATCGCCAAAGTTCATGACACCCCAGTCGTGATAAATCAGGCTTCTGGGTTGTTGCCTTTATTTCTGCAGTTGCGTACAGACAATGTGTTCTTAAAGTTGCTGAAGACATTCTTTAAGCTGCTTATCAAGGAGACTTGCTTTCTTGAAGATTTTTTAATCAAAAAAATGTTCAGTGCTGCCTCAAATTTATAATGTACAAAACTGTGATACTTCAGCGTTTTACATAAAGGCATGTTTTAAGGGGCTTCAGTACTGGACATAAAGGTTCATTTTTAATTTAATGTTACATTTTAATAGTGGGCTACCTTTTCTTTTCAACAGGATTATTTTACGGATGAAAACAGAGTACTCAAAAAGGACCCTCAACAAGATTACCATCTGGAGTATGCCATGGAAAACAGCACACATACAATATTGGCTTTTAGCAGAGAACTGCACACTTGTGATACAAATGACAAGATCATAACGGTAAGAGGTCTGCCAGTATGTAGGGAGATGAAATAATTAATAGAGGCCACATGTATACATGGTTATGAAGCTGGTTATTAAAATCTCACCTTAGTAAAAGGAAAGTATTAGAGAATTAGAGAAACTCACTTTCCAAAACATCTGTTTGGTGAACTTAAATTAACCAAGTAAAATACTTGTCCTAGTTTTATTAAGCTCTTACATTTTAATTTTCTTCTTCTAATATAATGCATAATGTTCTCTCATTTCTGACACACCAAGTGAACACAGGAATGAAAGAGGTACCTCTGGGCCATCTCATATCCCACAGATAACCAGGACACAATCATTCGAGATATGCCAACTTGAGAAACACTTTGTAGGTTTTGCACTAACTTACAATTGATCTTAAAGATAGGATTCTTTTTAAAGTTTGGAGCATACATATTTAAAGTATATTTTTGGTTTTATTTCTTTATTCTGAATTAGGAAGTTGAAAAATTTGATGATAACACTCTTTCCATGGTAAAACGCTTTTCATGGTAAATTCTCCTGTTGCCCTAGGGACTGCTGTTCTGTTTCCTAAGCATCATTTTTTATTATGTGAAGTTGATGACTTCTGTATTGGAAATGACAGATAGGTTAGAGAGATTTGCAAGGCTTTCTATGCTTTGGCTTGCTTACTACTAATTTTGGAAGCGTTGCTATAGTAGTTTAGCACTATATTTATTATCTATGTTTTCACAATATACACAATAATAACAACATGAGGAGCTGACAGATGCAGGAAGCAAATCCACAGCTGTATAAACCTCCAGATTTCCAGGCAGTCAATGGATCTACGGTTTTCACACTTGCTCCAAATTCTTAGTGTAATTTAACATTCTGGGACACTTCAGGGTTTATTAGAGTACTTTGTCTCAAGGGTGATTATTGCAATCTGAGAATGGTTTGCAGAAAATTGACCTGTGCTGTGGCTGTAGATTAATTTTTAAGATGTAAATCTGTTCTGTAATTGAATGTCTATCTTCCCTAGCATGTAAGGACAGCAGTTCACAGAAGGTATTCACATCTTTACAGAGCTGGAAAATGGTTTTGGGAGAAGCCTTCTGATTGCTGCCCAAATAAGTGACATTTCTAGGAAAAAAAATTCATACGTTTAGTTGGTTACCTCTTTGAGTCTGTTCTGCTGTTTGTGGATATGATTTAAATTTGTGACATCAATGAAGGAGTCTATCAGAGATTCAACTTCTGCATATCTCCAATGAACTCTATGGGTATAAAATGTTCCTGATTTTAAAGGCGAAATTGTGTCAGTAGGTGACTAGTCCTCCGGTGTACATTGTCATTGTTCAAATACAGCAACACCTACATCATACCTATCGCAAGAATTATGTGCACTGTGTAAGGAAGATATTGTTCCTGTTCCTTATGGGCTTTTTTTTTTTGTTTTTTGTTTGTTTTTTTCAGGAGAGCACGGTGCGGGTTATATGGGCCTACCACCACAAAGACATGGGAGAAGCAGGTCAAAATTACCATGGGTCTAATCGGGGTACAAAGAGTCTACGTTTGCTGAATCCTGAGAAAGAAGAAGTCTTATCTTCTTCTTTGCCATACTTTGACTTGACAAACAAAGACGTAAGTTACTCTGGGTTTTGGATTTATGTGGAAATAGGCATGAGGTGGCAGCCAAAGCTTCAGGCTTATGCAGCAGGGTAATGTGACTTTTATAATATTGTGTTCTTGCCCTTTTTATTAAGACAGGTGCCTGTACCAGAGAAGGATACAACATATTGGTGCCAAATGTTTAAGATTCCTGTACAACATGAAAAGCATCACGTGACAAAGGTGAGTGATTCTGACTGAGCGAATTTAGAGGAGCTCAGATAATGATTACTCTTCAAATCAATTATTGTACTTTCAAAATTTGTTTCACTGCTTACTGGAGCAAAAACAAGACCTCTTGTCTGTCTTCACAAAGATGGGTCAAGTGTATGCATGTGTGTACACAGGATCTGATTCTGGTGTGCCCTGACAACTGGCGTGCAGTGACAGAGCCCTTTTCTTTCTCTTCTATGTCCTGTCTCCTTTCAACAAGTGAGGTTGAAAATTCTTTCTGTTTGTAAACATTTTTGGCAAAGACTAAGTAAAATTGTCTAAAACCATGTTCCATCAAGTTTCTGCCTTTATATAAGAACATCATAAATTTCTTTTAATGGAGTGTAACTTTAGATTAAAAAATAATTAAATTGTGAAGCTTGTTCAAATAAATAGCCAGGTTCTTATTTGATTCCAGCCACCTCTCTTGCGATGACCACAGTGAAGTTATGCCATATTATATCACATGAGCACAGACTGTGTTATCTTCAGCTGTGTAAATGTCAAATATTGTGAAAAAAAAGAGATGGATGTTGTTATTTAGAAATGAATGAAAGCATGTAAACATCTACACAAAGTTTAGCAGAATCCAAGGTGATTTCAAGACCCACATGCATAAACATGTTTTCCTATAACATGTTTTCTAAATTTTCTTTCAGTTTTGAACAGAAAGCTTAAGAGTGCTGGGAGAAAGATGGTTCTCACATTCCTTCCCAGGAGCAATATACTGAAGACTTTCTAAAAGAACAATTTCTTATCGTTCTAGACTGCTTAAGATAGCACAGTGAGATAGCTCTGGCCCTCATTTTTATCTTTCTTTGAATCCATAAAAGCTTTTAAGTACACAGTTCGATTCCATTTTTTGGGTTATTGTCAGTCTCATTTGTCCAATGCATTCAGCGAGACCAAAATTTTAAATTAACTCAGAGAATTAACATGGGATCTTCAGTGTGCACCTCAGAAATACCTGTCGTTATTCTGAAATATTTTGGGTTTCTGTGCTTAATCAAATTTCTGCCTTCAGGTACTTGATCTTTAATCACATTTGAAATGTGATTCAGCTACTTTCAGGGATTTGTAGGAAAACCAGAATTTACTCATAATACAGTATATATGTTGGGACTATAGCTTTCTGGTTTCAAGTGAAAGAGCTTCAAAATAGTAGTATCAGAAGCAAGCTTTCCATGGTAAATTTGGTGGAAGTTGTAGATACATGCTGTTCTGCTAAAAGGTTCTCTGGAACAATTTATTATTTATATTTTCTGAATTTATTTTTTAAATGTTTTGCCTGACTGCACATAGGTTACTTATTTTTTTAAAAAAATGTGTTTGGTTGAAGCTAAAACATGATTTTAGCTCAGAAATGCATTGAGTAATTTGTCAGAATAGTTTTATATTCTTTATTTTTACGATGATGTATCAAGAATATCACAGTTTTAGAAATTACATTTTGAAATCAACTATTTTTTTATATAGTTAAAAATTAGAATAGAATCTTCAGAGATGATCCACCTTCAGAAAAGTAAACAAATTTCATCTTGCCACTTAAAAATGTTTAGAGAAAAATGATTACAGGAGGAAAGAAGAATTATGTAGGAACACTTCCCTAGCATTTCTTTTCAGTGACATAACTTATATTTTCATGTATGTGACTTTTGTAGGTGACACACAAAGAGTTGCTGTGGAATTGTATCTATGTGTTTTTGCAAACTGATTAAACATTTCCTAAAGCCTACTGATACACAAAGGATGGGGCTTACGGGTACTCAGAGGGTATTAGCTATGCAAACAAAGATTGGATTTCACAAAGCAGAGGACAGATGAAATATTAGGCCTGATCAAACTGTCTGTGTTGGTTAAATACTTACATAGATGTTGATTCTGGATTACTTCTGTGGTACCATTTTCATACAAACCTACACATCTCATTTTTACAGAAAGGGAAAAAAAAAAGTTTAGAAAATGGTACAAATTTTCTCAGGTATAATTTAGTTTACTTAAGTAGTGTACATGTGAGCTGACTTTGGCCATTTCTGTCCTCCTGTAAGATTCTGTGAAGCACTGAAGTGCAGTTCAGCTCTTGTTGGACCATGTGTGCCATCAGCACTGTGGCAGTGTGTGCTTAGCTGTGCATAAGTGTAAATCTGCTGGCGGTCTAGAGTGTCAAGTAGGTGCAACAGCCACAATAAGAATGTTTTTTCCACACTCTTCAGCTGTTCTCTGTCATTCCTTTCTTCTTGAAAATTGCTCCGAGCATTTTATAATAATGTATTTTTTTAAAATATCAGTTTCATCAAGAAAGCACGGTATTGAATGAAGGAAACTGTCAGAGAAAAAGTTAGACCTGTCATTAAAGGTAGAGGCCAAGACAGTTAATCATCTCTGATTAACAAATGCCAGATTCTGAATCCAGGTTCTGAATCAAAAAGGTTTTTTTTAACTTCTTGACTATGTGTTATTTTAAAAAAACAGTACCTATGTGCCATCAGGCAGAACATATTCAAAGCATTTACAACTATATTTCATAAATACAATTTAGTGATGCAGCAGCTGGGTAAGTGATAACACTTGGTCTTAGGGTGAATCTACAGTAGTGTTTTAGTTTGGATGTGAAGCACGCTTTTGAAGCAAATCTTTGAGTTATTCTTGCTTGCTTCGGTGTGGTTACTACCATAGAGCAGTTGTGGAGCTTGTGAACTGAATCCCTTTGGGTGGAGGGTGAGAGCCAGGAGCACAACAGAAGGTGGAAATGGGCCGTCAGTCCATGGGACCAGACCGATGCTTATACAAATAAAACATTTCTGATGCTGGATAGTGTGGATGTCAGGACCACACCCTTTTCCTCTGTTGTGCTTTTTTTGTTTTCCTCATGGAAAAAGTGTCCCCCAAATGGAATGACTCCCTAGACAATGAGAATCTATTGTGTGAATGTCCCAATATGCTTCTTTTGCCTTCAAGTTAGCATGGGCATGGTCCTCCACCTGATTGCTTGCATGAGCAAGCTGTTGATTTGAAGTGAATCAAAGGGCTTGTTTAGATAGTGATTGCAAGGTCTGGGTTTTTCTCTTAGCACAAGGTGAAGAAATAACGAGCATTAGAGATCTCTAAAAAAACCCGAAGGTAAATTATGTAAGATCTTATGTCTTTTCTTTCTCTTTACATAATATTCATGCTACTTTCCAAGAACCTCAGGTAAGGAGAAACAGCATATTTTCACTGACTGTTCTTGATCAAGCTGCGCTACATGACATGCAAATTGTGCAAGAGATAAGACTGTAATCTTGTGTTCATCTCATAGGTAGAATAAGGACATGGATAAGTAATTTCTCCTTATGCTGCACTTACCCATGGAGAACAGAGCTTCACTGTGATAACAGGGCACTCAGCCAGGGCTAGGACTCCTCTGTTTTATCTTCCTTTGTTTCATATCTCTTGCAACTTCTTCCCTAGGGAAGAGATTCTGTCTTCCTACATGTCTCTACAATGCCTTCTGTTACGAGATCCTCTCTGTTGCCTCTGGGAACTTCTGGAGAAATAACTCATAATAACAGTACGCCTGATAAGAAATAAAACAAAATAAGATGGTTTCTCAATAGCTAGGCACAATAGTGATAAGAGTTACCCAGATTACAACCTGTACCAGGCACTGAGTTGGTTTTGGGACTGATGGAGTCCATCACTCCTCAGCTTCAAGCAGCCTACCTGGCTGAGCAGTGGCTGTTTGAAAATTTCTTAAACTTCTACAGGTTTTCATTTCTATGTGTTTTTTGTTAGCAGAAGCAGTTACCAGGTTAATAGATCAATTTTGAAAATAACAATAGGCAGAAGAGATGAAAGGGATTGCTTAGAGGTAATAGCAGCCAACTGTCTTTCTTCAAGTGAGCTGTTTGCAGGATGGCTCTGCAGTGTCCTCAAGCAGTGGACCCTGGCTGCTCTGCATGGGAGAGCACAGATTGCAGCTTTTCTGCGAAGTCCTCCTGCAGCTACATGTGCATTGGCCTGTTTTGCTGCTTTGAGCTTCAGGTTGTGGTATGTGCCTCAGGCTTACTGCTCTACAGGGATTTTTACTTTTCTCACATACCAAAGTTAGCCAGGAGCTTTCTCAGGAGTAGCTTTCTTAGAAAAAAAACATTACATTTATTAACCCAGACTTTCCCAAGATGGGTTTAAGGCTATTTCTTGCTAGGATTTTTGCAGTGCTCTGTAAATATCATTACTTTGACTGGTCCTGAATGTGCCTCTTAATCACATCTCTAAAGACAGTTTTCTGGTTTCACTGTCTGCACCTGAGGAAGGACCTCCACTCCGTCAGGACCTCGCAGAGGGAGGGAGGGACCCACTGAAAGAGCAGACACATAGGCATGTCCATGCACAGACCTCTGTGAAAAGGTTTCTGTCTCCCTGCTGAAGCCAGGCTGAGGGCAGCTCCAGGGGTGTGGAGAGCCCTTACCAGCAGTCACTGAAATGCCAGGGCTGGCAGAGCAAGAGGCACTTGCCAAGGGGAACACGCTGAAGAGGGGAGTCTGTACAGCACCCTGCTTCTTGTAAATCACCTGGTTTTAAGTCTCTTTCTTATGGCTCTTTTGGTTTTAAAAAAAAGTGTCAGCACACTGGAGCTTCTGAGATCCTTTAATTCTTATACCATCAGGATGTCTGATTTTCTGATTTGCAGTGTGTGTGGATATGTGTGTGCTGATACATCTCTCTCTACTTTGACAGCTTGTAAGACTATTTGCTTTTGATTGATTTTTTTCTGCCTATTTGCTGAATTTATTTTTTGCTTACCGTGGGCTGGCGTCATGCAGAGGTTTACCAGTGACATGAAAGTGAAAATTTGTTTCACATTCATGAGAAATACTTCCCAGTATTTCGGTAAACACAGCTTTTGCTCTATATTCAAAGCTTGGTTTTACTGCTCTTTGTACTTGTGGTTCTACAGATACAGCTTTTTGTATTACTGTCTTTAGCTTTCAATACTTCATGTCTTCCGTGTATTTAATTTAATTGTATTGCTTGTTAACATAACTGCATGTCCTAAAGATCCATTACTTTGTCTTCACATTAACCTCAGGTCTTGCATGTGCTCCACTGTTTTTTCTACTGCGATTAAAAAAACTTAAGATATGGTATTTCTTCTACTGTCTCCAGATTTTCTGTGAATTCTCTGTACCTGTGGTCTCCCACTACACCTGATAAATGCTGTGTGTAAACTTCTGAAAATTTACAGTATTTACTGGTGAAGAAATGGTACGTATATTCTACATGCCAGATGTACCATAATCAATTTGTGTGAAGCTTTTCGGCTTTAGTTTACAGCTTGTCCATGCTAGTTTCAACACTCTGTAAATTTTCCCTCTATACTTTCATAATTTCTTTGAAATATACTTTGTTTTCCTCAAGGAAAGTAGTTCTCCAGGCTTCAGTAGTAATAAACCCATAGACAAAAATATGTCGGACATTGAGTTTCACTGTTAAGAGCAGGAAAAACAGTTTCTGTAAAATAACAAATACAATTGGGTAGTAGGATCATTTAGTTGTATCTACATGTCTTTTCTTTAAGAATTGCTGATTTTCATATAGTTCCAAACTCTGGGTTTTCTTGAAACTAGTATAGCCGGAGAAATTCTGGTAGAAAGGCTGCAATGTGGCTGTGCTCAAGAGCACAAAATACTTCAGATTCTGTAAGAGAACTTTTTTAATGGGATGCCCAGTTTTGAGGGCATTTGGCATTGGAAAGGAGGATAGTAGGTTGCAGTTTGTAAGCTCGTAAACATCTGAATGCCTGTACAACCTGAAAGGAGGTTGTAGCGAGGCAGGGGTCAGTCTCTTCTCCCAGGTAACTAGTGATAGGACAAGGGGTAATGGCCTCAAGTTATGCCAGGGGCAGTTTAGATTGGATACTAGGAAAAATTTCTTCACTGAAAAGGTTATCAAGCACTGGCACAGGCTGCCCAGGGCAGTGGTGGAGTCCCCATCCCTGGAGGTATTTAAGAGCCGTGCAGACGTGGTGCTGAGGGACATGGTGTAGTGGTGACTTGGCACTGCTGGGTTAATGGTTGGACTTGATAATCGTAGAGGTCTTTTCCAACCAAAACAGTTCTATGATTCTATAAAGCACTCCTTTTGTGTGCATTATTTGAACCTGCTTATGAGAATGGAGTGAGTGGGTTTAGTGCTGTGGATATGGGGAAGAAGCCCCATGCTGGGGATTAGTCTATGTGGTCAAAATTCAGTATTTCTTAAGTACACCTCATGAATACAAAATTAGGTAATGTATTAAAGACAGTGAATTTCTAACCATGAAGATGGGATTCCTCTCATGTAACTTGACTTATCTACAGGTCTGAGCCAGCTGCTTAAATGCCCTTACGGTGGCAAAAATAGCCATTTGTATCATCCTAGAGGAGGTATCTGAAATACATCCCCTGTATGGTTCAGTTGCTCACTCCATTGACTAAAGAGAGAACCCAGATAACCAGCCTGTATTAGATATGTAGCTCTCAGATGGATGAATCAGGGAACACATGTCCCACCAAAATGGTCAGGGGAGAGAAGAGATTGTGATAGGAGCAAAAACTGCAGAACGAAACTTTGTATTTTAAATTTGCCTTTAGGAAAAATGGATTTTTCTCAACTATAAGCCTATGTAGTTTTTTGGCATTGAACTTAGGATGTGACTAGTGAAAACAGGCCAAGTATATCATCAGAAAAAACTTAATTATTTAGCATTAACTGAGAAGTGTTACATTGGGAATACTTTTATATAAGCACCAAAGTTTTCCATTGTTGATCTCCTTAGAAAAGGGAGCCTCTTTTCAATTAAAGAAAGGCCTGTATTAGAGCACATCAGCAGCTGCGAGTTAATCTTCATGTTCAGTTTCAGAGCAATCTCTGATAAGGAAGTAAAAACTCCAAAAAAACTTGTTGCCAAGGGCAACTCTGCTTTTTGACAGTGGAATGCTTTAGTAATACCAAAGACCCCAGTGTGAAAACACAAAGGGACTCCAGTTTAAGAGACTGATTGATTGAAAGCCAGAAGGGCAGCTTGTAGCCTTCAGTATCTAAATGAGGGCACTGATTTTTAACTTGAGTGATACCAGACAGTAACTGCTTGTTGTTCTCTGGCTTGAACTTTTACATTTTGCTAAATGTGATAACTCTAGCAAATTGCATCATACAGCCTGACATAAACAAATGTTCTATATTTTCCTGTATGTTCCCCTGCAAAGCAGTTTGAGCCTTGGTAAATTAGATTGGCAATCAAACAATCATCTTACGCTGCAGAGCTTGCAAGCTATCTGCCCTCTGATGTGGCAGGCTGTCTCTTCAGTGCAAGCCTGAATTGGCCCATAAGGCTTTTCAGTGTTAAAGAATCATATTACTGAACTGGCTGGAAATTAGAAGTTTCCCAAGAAGCTGTCTCAGAAAAGAACAGAAATACTGTCTTCTCTCATATTCTGCTAGATTATTTAATATGTAAAATTATTTCATATATGATTTCATTCTATGATCAAAGATGAAACTACATATGACCACAGATTTTACTGTCACACCAAACTTTATATTTCTTAGTGGAACATACTCTTATTTTGGGTAGTCTTCTTTCATTTCACTTGTATATCTTTATAATAAGAATACTTAAACTATGCAGCTATTGCTGCACTATTTATTCCATACTTGATATGCAAAAATAATCTACTTCATTTCTGTCATCAGCAAACTGAAACATCTAGTTAATTTAATCCAGTTTCTTTTCTTTTTCTTTTTCTTTTTTTTTTTTTTTTTTTTTAAATTAAAACAACACCCATCCCTTATGACAATGTATTGACTATGCCAGCACGCGGTTGGAAAATATGTATTTTGTGTGATTTTTCTGGTTAAATGAAAGTCAGAAGCTATGTAATTTCTGGTCACATACAAGTGTTAGATGACAGGAACCTTAACTGAAAATATGACCAATGGTAAGCATGGAGAAGAGGAGGGTACAATTTTTGTGAAGCTCTCTGAGTTTCACTTCCCAATTCTGGGAATATTTGTGAGGTGATCTTCAGGAGGGAATTACTATTGATTAACCTCCTTTTTCCTTGTACCATGTCTTTGTTTCTTCTTCCTCATCCTTAGCTTTGTGTATGGTTTTAGAGTAAGCCTGTGATTACATAGTGCACTGAAAAAATAAGAAAATTCTGTCTAGGAATTGTCTGCAGCCAACTGATCAACACTTCTTATCATAGCAGGCAATGAAATATTTCAGAGTAGAACCGGGCCTTAGATGAGCAATTATATAGTATCTTCTGTGCAAATACCACAACAGCATGTTCATAGGTAGTAAAATCTGACTTGATGGGGCTTGCACAATGTGAAGAGAGTGTCTGGATGGATCACAGAACAGATCTACCTTGCTCCTACTAGCATCTTGGCATTGCTTCTTAAGATCAACTTTCTAATTCAGACAAGTCGCATAGTAGCAGCATCTTAAGCAAATTTTCTGTAGGGCCACATTTAATTGTTTCAATATTATTTAAATGGAGAAGAAATTTCATTTCTGATCTGTTTAAAGTGTTTCTCTTCAGTAGCAACCTTTCACTCTGCAACTCGAGTGTTAGGTATGTTATGATACCCTCCTCATCATTGCTGCTTCCACTTGCAATGCACAATAGTCGCAACTGTGTCCAGAGCATAGATACATTAACTCCTAGGGGTAAAACAGAAAGAAAGAACATTAGTAAAAGTGGAAAAATAGACAATAGTCAGATGATACCACTCCACCACATCCACATATAGCATACATGACACCAAAATCCACACAGATGACAACTGAACCACAGGTAGATGGTGAATAGTTTCTCTTTGCACCAAGACCGAAGTGAAGTTTTACTTGATACGCAAATTATTTACATCTTGGATCTAACTAAAATACATGAAAACACCCTCAAGCCCAAAACACCCTAACCTGAGAAAACATAATTATCTTAGCAAATTATTATAAACTGCAAGCTAATACTCTTCAGTCTTCTTTCTCCATCCCCTCATTTCAGTGACCTTTCCATTACTGTCTCTTAAGTTTCTTGGACTGGAATGATGTCTTCCTGTTTTTTGAAGTGCCAATTACAGTTTTGGTTTCTAGAGAATTAATATAGTACTATTTTAATACAATATTCTCAAGTGACTTCAAAAGAACCATGTCATCTGAAAATGGCCCTTGTTGTGTGATGGCACAGGTGCCACTGAGGGGTGTTGGAGCCCTACACAAGGTTAACTAGGATCTGGCTCGGGGTGAGAAAATGCAGAAAACATAGTTTAATGTAGGCATTACCTAACCACACTTATTTTGTAAGCTATCTCATGTTTGTATGTTAACCCTGTCAATACACATTTTCAGAGGGTTATGAGCAATAGTTCCTGAGATCTGTTCTGCTGACTCAGGAGGCTGTGACATGTCAAAATCATGAGCCTTGTGCTTATTTCATCCTATGCTTTCCCTTTGGAAAACTTTAGGTGCCAGAGCATCCAGGTTGGTGACTCTTGAAGAAGCTCAGCATCTGAATGCCTAAGGTCTTTCTCGTGTGTGTTCCGTTTTGGTAGTCCTTCGCAGAAGTCAGTGTTTCCTTGATCAGAAAACATGTTTCCTGACAGCATACCTCCATATATGTGAAGCAAGAAACGGACACGCTGTAAATTCTCATGTGCCCTGTCTTTGGGCAAACCCATGCATTCTCTCCCAAGTAGGAGGAGAAAAAGAATAATGTTATTAAGTTGCAAGGAAACATTTTCCAGTTGTAGAATAGAGTTAAGACCTCTTGCATTGCCATCTGAAAGAAGTAGACGTTGTTGTGCATGAACGGTGATTTCATGAACAAAAGGGAGTACCTTCACTGACTTTATTGTTTATACTGTTCAAATTATATGTTCCTCTTGAATAACTATAAACTCTTTATAGGCTAACCATTTTGGCTTTAGATCTGAAACATACTTGGTTACATATTACTTTATTATGATAGGATTTTCACAAGAAAGTAATGATGTTGCTGATTAATTGCTGATTAATTCTGCTTGGTGTGTGTCAACTGTGCTGAGAGACTATATCTGTACTGAATACCGCAACCACTCTGCCGGTGTTTCTGCTGCTTAGGAGTGCAATGAATGTATTGCCAGGAAGCACAACTGAATGAAACATGTTTTTTCTTGATCTGAGCTTTTTATCAGATTGCTCCTCAGGGTTATATATTTTAACTGTTACTAAATGCCTTATCTCAAATCTTCAGACATACCTCAGGCAGGAACAATGTTTTATGAGTATTTCTTTGAGGTATATTTCTTTTGGATTTAGTCTAAATTACTGCATGCCTTTAAAGTCCGAAGCTCTTTGTGAGTGGCAGAGTTCCAGGTGATTAATTAGGAATAAGAATTTAGGAATGGACTTGGTGGCAGAGAAAACAAGCAGCCCTAGGCCCATCTCTAGTTCTCATTCTAAAATGTTTGGGTTTATTGGTTAAAATACTGAAGTTGTTCTGCACACTGTCCTATAGAAATTCTGCATGTACAGAGTAACCATTAGGATTTCTTTAATTATAGTAGCATGTGGGGATGGAAGGATTTGTGTGAATTTAGATACAGATTTAGATACACCCTTCCCTCCAAGGTAACAGTGCAGCACAGTAACTTTTACCTGAAAGTATGCATTCTTTTCCAATAAAAATTATGCAGCTTAAAACAGAGATATGACATTACTTCTTAATGTGGTATACTAATAAAATTTAAATAAGAACCTTTATGAACAACAGAGTCACTAAGTAAACAAATCCTTTCTTCTTTACATCAAGAACAGGAAATATCTGTGCTTTGAATAAGGTTTTCCATGCATGTGGTAAGGACTTTTTCTCCACAGTGATGTTAGAATTTTTGTTATGCGTTTTAAAGTATACCCCAAACCAGTTAAACCCAAATGCCAACCATATAGCTTAAATAAAAAAATAAACAAGTCAGCACTGTTATTTCCATTTGGGATTATATCCTGTATTTGAATCTCGCTTTGGAAGAAAAACCTTCCACAAAGGAAGAATCATGCAAATTTAAATGCCTTAAATTGTATGGAACCTCTGGTTTTGGTCAGGAAAATTTCCATCCTCCAAGGAAACCTTACCTAATGACGTTATGAGGTTAGAAGTAGGGATGGTTGCTGTTGCCTGGGCCGTTTTCTCATCTCCATCTCTTTTGTATTCAAATACAAGCAGCTAGATATGTCACTAGCTACACAGGTTATATTTTCCTCCAGCTTGAAAATGTGAAAGATGTGTATGAAAATAATTTGGATGAACATTTTTGCATTTGAAGGACAGTTCAAGTTAAGCAGTAATGCTCCCTGTTGTCCATAGATGGCTGTCAGTGAACCAGAAACAGTGGCTTTGCTCTGCCTCCTGCAATTCACTCGCCAAAATACACAGTTTTTTAAGTAAGCAGCACAGTATAAATTGGGGCAGAGAGCCATTTAAAGGGCTTTGTTAGTAATGAAGACTGAATTTATGAATTGGCACTTAGGGCACTTAGCTGTGGACATGTAAAAGACATGGCTGATCTCAGGAAAGGTTATGGCAGCTAGTCCACACCAGACTGCAGACAGTTAAGTGTTTGAGGTACCTCTTTCAGCCCTAACTATTCTGTGGCCTTCATTTAATGATTTCTGACTGATAGGGTGGGAGCGCTGGGAGGGTGGTTCCTGCCTGACCCCAGAATGCCCGAACTCCAGGCTGAAATTTTGCAGCAGATTAGTGTCCCAGATATGATGCTGATGGAAGTAGATTTTTCTTCTGACATGAGATAGCTATTAGGTTGTTAGGGTTAAAATCCTGATCTGCCCTGGAGTCATGGACTTAAACATCTGCCCCAGCTCAGAGACTTATTTCCAGCTCTTGGGTTTTTACTGAGCACACCTCTGGGTTGTGTGCAAGAAGCAACATCAGGCCAAAATTGACTAGTGTTTTTCTTTCAGAACATTTAGATGGAAATAAAACCATACTATTATTATAGAGGTTTTTTTTCTGGAATATGTGGAGCTTTTTGCTGAAAAAGACCTGACTGTATTAAGCCAAGTATTCTAAGTGTTTGCTTTTCTGAATAAAAATCTAAAGCCTTAAAAGAGATGTTTTAGATAAATATTTGTTCATTCTGCAACTGCACTTTTGAAAAGAAAAAAAAGAGAAAAAATTTTGATGATTTCTAATAAAAATACATCATGTCTACCTTTGAAGACAGACAAATATTTCAATGTATGGTACATGTTTGTGAAAGAAATACAAAGACCAGAGCAATCAATAAGAAGGTAATAGTTCTTCCTGACGATGAGTATGAAAGCAGAGACCTTATAACTTGGTCTTGTGCTACAAAAGTTTTCTCAGGTAAACTCAGTCAGTACTCAGTTTCACAACCATCACCTTTTGGTCAGAGTTAATCAGGAACATGACAACCTCATATAAATAAAATAACCAACCACTGGCTAGAAATTGTCTTAGATGCAGCAGTGCCAGGACAAAATCTTGTGTCAAATTTTTTTCTCCTGTGACACCACCAGCTACATACACGAGGTGTTGTGTAAGGCTGTGGCCTTATCCAAAGTTGTTTATATGGCAATATACCATCCCATCATGTCTTTGGAATGTAAGATTAAGCTGAAGCTAGATTTTGAACAACAACAAGAACATATTTCTCATTGATGTTCCAGTGTAGAAGCATCACTGCAACAAGACAGAAAACCTGTTGCCATTTTCATAAATAAAAATAAATCAAGCATTTTGTTTTCTGAAGCTCGCTGGGCTGTATTTTCTACCAGGGACGCTATGGGGAGACTGTGGATATGGTTTACTAAATTTCACTATTTGCCCAAACGAGCATGAAGAACAAACCACAGCTGTTAATATCAAAGAAAGCAAAGCAAATAAAAAGGGAGAAAAACAGGAATAAGCAAGAAAGACTTCCAGGTTTTGGGAGATATTTTTCCCTTGTAGGGAATTTAACTTCTTGGACCATTTGAGCTGTTTGCATTTGCATCCTATTTAATACATCGTACATTAGCATCTTGACCCTGCTGATCAGTACCTTGAGATGCAAGGCCCTATTATGTTACAAATTTGGCTTTTTTTTTTTTTAAGAAACAAAGACACATGGTGTGTTCAGTTTGTGCAGTAGTTAAAAGGATAATAGGAAATACAGAAGAGAGGAAGAAAAATTGTAGCTGAATAACCCAGCAATGGCAGATGTAGTTGTTTTCTTTGTTCATGTGATGTCAGCCTGTTGACTAGAATAGGGCTTTTGTTAAATTAACATGTGGAAAACATATGTCTTATCTGTATTAACTAACTAGATAATAAATGGAAAAAAAAATGTTATATTCTTTGAAAAGTGCTTTTGTTATATTCTTTTGAGAAGTGCTAAGAGATACAGTATGATGAAAGGAGCTCTGTAAAATCTCTCAACCTGCCCAATGAGTACAGGTCATGCCAGTCAAACACCATAACCATAGCCCATACTTTTGGTTGCAGAAGGCAGTGTCTTCATTTTTGCATTTGAATGTGATGTGTTTTAAATACCTCCATCTTTGGAAACCCTGATTTGATGTGTTGGTGGATTACAGTGCATCTATTATTTTTTATCTCTGCTAGTGGGAGTCAGGTTCATATATGTCAGTGTGTTCGATTAGAAAGATCTTTCACCCAAGCTTTCATGAAAGGTAGAGAGGATGCAGAAAGTAACTCATCATGAATAATGAAACAGCAGCTTCTTTCTACGTGTTCCATGAAAAGCAGGGGAGATAGTGTCTTGTTGCATGCGCTTACTTTTTGCAGTTCCAAATGCTTTCAGCATTTTGATGTAGGGTGGATGTAGGGCTTTTGTTATCTGAGCCTCTGGCAGTTAGGAAATGTCAAGCAGAAAATGCACTTTGTCTGCAGGGGAAGAAGTCATGGAGGTGCCCTGATGGTGCAGTATCTCTGCAGGCTTATTCACAACATGGCAATGAGATGAACCCTGACAGCTGGGTCTTCCTTGCATGTCAGCAACAGTGAAAGTGCCACAGAGGAGTCTCAAAGAATGAGGCAAAATGGGAAAAGTAGGTAGTTATATGCATATTCCCTTTCAGCTTCTTTCCTGGTTCCCTTGGCTAAGAGGCAGGTAGGAATTAGCAAGGAAAGGGGATGGAACTACACTTTGAAGTCACAGGTTTCCTGACAATTATTGAAAGTGAAAGGCAGACTCCCATTTTCACTACAGCTCATCTAAATTACTCAGTTATCAGTGGCTGAAAGTGTCACTTGAGAGTCCCTTTACACTACAACAACAGAGTAAGCAAGCCCATGTATAAATAAGAATCCAAATAAAAGTTAGTTGTTCACTTAGATCTGCAGTTTATTGGCTATTATCTATTATGCCTACTTTTTCACATTTTTTCTGTATTTCATTCCTTTGTCCTAATTTACCGCAGTAAATTATTATCTTTTCATAAATATGCTAAAAGTTGCATTATTTCCTAAGACAAGTTAACAAGGCAGTTGTGGTGATTTTTCAGTTGGTCCACTATTATTGTGACTGGAAAAGACCTGCAAAAGCTGACCCTAGCTTAGCTTTGAGTCGTGTGATTTTGTGATTAAAGACTATCCAAGACTAACCAAAAAATTTGTGATTAAGGACTATCCAAGACTAACCAAAAAATTTATGCTTAAAACATTCAAATAACTGGAAACTTTGAATGTGTGCATTAAACAGACTATGTTTTTAGAATGAATGCCTATAGTTAGGGATCAAGACCGATAAAGGGCTGTTAAAATAGGAATAACCTTGTAGGAGATGAGCCTTTTCAAGTTGTCCCACCATTTTGGGCTGCATGTACTCTGGAGTCCAGGCCACCATGATCTAGGTATTTAATTGCAGATACCTGTTCTAGCAACTTATTTTACACCTGGGACTACTTATGTGCACATTTAAATGCATTAGTGATTTGCTGAATTTGGCCTCATATTTGAAGAACTTGGTCATTGTTCATCACTGTTTGTAAGGCTGGCCAGAAAACAAGAATTTTGTTTATTTGGAAAAAAATGAGGTTTTGGAATTTCTGTTCAACATGGAGCAAGCTAAGCTGTACAGATGCACTTTGTGGAAAGTGAGGAAGAGAAAGGCAGCCTGAACAACCAACATACTCTATAAGCTAAAATAACAAATGGCTGAGTAACTAGGGCAACACTCACCTGGGATGTAGAATGGCATGTTTAAATCCCTGCTCCAGACAATCACTGCAGTAGAGAATCAAATAATATTTTGTAATTATCTTTTCTGCTGAAGTTATTCTAATAAGTAAATACAGTTAGCTCTTCATTGGATCAGAGAAAGGGAACCCAACATGTCTGGGGGGGTCTGCCCCTCTTCCTTCTCTTGTTTCAAGCAGAAATGATGCTGTGATCTTTAGGGAGCTGGGCGTTAAAATATTTTCATACATTTCTGGGAAATGAACAATATGTGATTAATGAGATTTTCCTAAAATTTTTGTTAGTAGATTTTTTACCACTCCTAATAGTTTCTTTTTGTCTCTGTTTAAAAGAGGAGAAAGGTGGCACCTCTTAACCAAATTGTAATAAAATGTGTAAAAAGTCTAACTTCAGTGCTGCTTTTCATTATTTATTTATGCATCTGAAGAATATAAGTTGTCCTACAAGATGCGTCAGAACTATGCTTAGGGGTTTGCTTTAGGGTTTTTTTTTTCTTTACTGAAGAAAGCTGAACAAACTTACTTTTTGAAGTGCTGTTATTGTTTAGGTAACTGACACTAAAAACTGATGACAGGATGTGAGTTTCTAATTTTGGTGATGTCCCATTGTTTTGAGGGGAAGTTGGTTTTGAAGTAGCGATTGTAAGCACAGCAGGTGCTGGGATCTTGTAGCAGCAGGCAGAACCATCACATGTTGGGACAAAAATACTGTCTTTTCCTGGTAGCTACAGAGCTAATATTCCCATAACCATTTTGCTGATTAACCCATACATTATGTGGAGTTTCTGAATTCTGGAGATGTATACGGTTGTTTAATGCATATGCTGTCGTGAATGGAGTGTGGTTTGGTTCTGCAGTATTTGGATAAATATGCAGGTATTTGAAGAAGCAAAGGGAATAAGCAACATCAAGCTGAAATGGATTTCTGAATCTTTGTCAGTCAGTCTAATATATTTGGGAATAAATTCTTATCTGATGGGAAAACTGACTCTTAGTGCCTTCAAAAATACCTTTACTTTCATAGGACATTAATTCATGATGATGGTAAGGCTAAGCGAAATAGTGATTGCGGAGTATTTCAGTCTTGCCATCAGAACAAAACTTTGGTGCATCCGTGTAAATTGGCATCCTTCCATTAGCTTTTAAGCTCAGTGAAGTGGGTGGTTTTGGGCTGTGCACTTCTTGGACAGAAATGCAGGTACTCAGCAACAGCTGGACTCCTCGAGAGCCCAACTTCAATGGTATTTTGCAGATTTGTGTCAATGAGGGTGGTCTTGATATGCACAGGCTCTGGTTGCTTCTTCCTGCCCTTCCTCTTTTGTAGTCAGCTTAGTGGTTTGAACAAAGTGCAGAGAGAGAAATTTCTGGTAACAATATTGTGCTGACAATATTTTAATAAGGTAATAAACTCTTCTTGCTTACCCTGTTCTGGTCCTCTGTTAGTTGGGGTTCATGTGCTTGCAAAAGACATGGTGCAAAGTCAGGATGTGTATACAATTTTTGCCTGTCGAAAATACCTTCTCTTTCCTAATATTAAAAGGCAATACTCCATGGCACCCTACATCTTAAGAGTTGCATTGCCAAAGCTTTACTTTTTCTGTGAAAATATGAATGTTTACCTTACTCAACTTGAAGGTAGATATGATAGAATGGGATGCAAGATTTTAAAGCAAAAGCAGTGGAAAAACTCCTTTCATTTTAATATTGTTTTCTATGTGCTGATATTTTTGTGGAACATAATCTTTCTGAAAAATAAAATTACATTTTTCAGAAGTATTCGTGTTTGCCCCAGGGCTGTCATCTCTGACAAAGATAATTTAGCATCATCCATCCAAAGAGAGTGTGAACACTCTTATATGGGAATGAAATAATTTCAGTCTACCCTGAAGTTTGGTGGTCAAATTTTACTGGGGGCACATGGGCACCCCTGAGAACCCTCCAGCTCTTCACTGCCACAAACAGACTGGAGCACCCAACCTCTGAGGAATGACTTCATGTTAATACAGTCTTTACAACTGAGCAGATTGTAAAATAATTCAATTTTCTTGTAGATGTCAAAAAAATTTTCAAGTCCATCTTGAGCTGCTGAGGAATGTGGGGTATACCTCTAGGCTCACCCTAGATGTATAGAATCTATGGGCAGCTCTAGTTTAAAATAGTGCAAAAGAAGCAGAAAAAGATGAGAAGTGCTGAGTAGTTCAGATATCAAGCTCTTTTAGTTGAAGAGATGTTCAGCTGTTTTATATTCCCTTCATATTGGAATGTGGCTAAGCAGGATCAGGCAGGGAGAAAGACAAGTGACAGTGCAAGATGGGTGGAAGAAGAGAGAACAAGACAGGTGGCAACAGAGGTTTCATCAAGACTGATGTACTTGAGCAATGAAATTTTTAATGCTTAGGATTGCCGAGTGCTGAAGTAGCATCTCAACCTAGCTACAATCAAGTCTCCTCTTTTTAAAAAAATGTACCAGTATACTGTCTGTATACTTGCATTGAAATAGTCACATCTGAGATGTGTTTTCTCTCTTTTTCATTTTGTTTTAACATTGACAGGTTGAGCCATTGATCCAGAAAGGCCATGAGAACCTGGTGCACCATATCCTCCTGTACCAGTGCAGCAGCAATTTGAACGACAGTGTGCTGGACTACGGGCATGAGTGCTACCACCCCAACATGCCAGACTCTTTTCTCACATGTGAGACGGTCATTTTTGCTTGGGCCATTGGAGGAGAGGTAGGATGAATGGCTGTCTAGCATGGTCCATCAACAGGGCTTGTATATCATAATGAAGCTTCTTCCCAGTATATTAGTGATTACTTAATCTGTTTTTAAGGATACACAACCACAGGCCCTAAATGTCTCACCAGTAAGTCCTCAACTTTTTGTTGTCCTCTTAAGTATGAAATACAATTTATATCCTGAGTGACAATCTAAAAGTAATGAAAATTGTATAGAGACAGTTGATGCAACAGAGGAAGAAGATGACTTGGGAGTATGGAAGTCTGTCGCCTTATCAGCTTGGCCCATCTGGTATGGAAATACACTGCCTCCAGCAATGACCAGTATCTGTTACCTGTGGAGAATGACAGAAAGAAAAGCAAGTCTCTGTAGATGGCTGCACAAAAGGCATGAAGGCAAGATCTTCCAAATTAAGTTAGACATAGATTCAGTTCATCTTGTGCCTCACCAGGACCTGGTTGCAGTGTTATCTCAATCAGGCATATCATTCTGAAGTTTCCTACCCAGCCCCAAAAGACATCATTTCAGTGTAGGAGTGGTCCTGTGTCAGTGCAGAGCCCGCAAAAGGACCACTTTGCTCATGGCAAGGGGGCATATCTACAGAAGACACAGCCTCTGATGCCAGGGTGTATTTTTAGCTTATTTCATATATTAATTTAGGCTGCAGTTAATGCTTTCACCTGACATTATGCAGTATTACTGGCAGAAGAAGAATCCCACCCTTTTTTTACCACCTTGATTCACTGTGTGCCCACACACACAATAATGTGGGCACAGAGAGGGTCTGGGGTGATGATAGTTTCTGGAGCCTTTGCTTGCCAGGCTGCAATCCAAACCCGTCTTCGAGTGCTGCAATGTGAGGAAGCCAGAGCTGCTACACAAAGCCATCTGAAAAAGTTTAATCTACTATGAACATTATCCCTGATGTATGCTTTGTGGATTTTTGCCATCAGCTATGCTCTGACCTAGTATTTTTACTTTCAACTGTTTTAATCTAAGTTTAATTAAAAATTCGTATAACCAAGTTATCATTTGACATGCACTATGGAGGCTTTTGCAAGGATGATCCTGTTAAAGATCTACAGAGAGGAATCTGGCAGATCTGGGTTACATTCAGGTTTACTGGAGTACTCACAGTGCTGTAGTTTACTCTTATGAAGAATGGAGGTGATAATATTTATTACTATATACTAAGATTAATTAATTAATGTCCATCAAGCATGAGAATGTTGGGATCTCAGATTGCACATTTCAGAAAGTTAGGATCTCAAATTTCATATTAAAGTATTACCTATATACTATAAAATGATGCAGGTTCATTCCTATAAAACTGAATTTGGTGAATGAGTTCACTTAGAAGATTTTGGGTTGAATCAGGAGTGAGCTTTTGAAGTAAATCTCCCTCTTATCCCCACTTACTGAGCTCGCTGTCATCAGAAGTGGTTTGAGAACTTGCACAGCTCCCTTTGGGATGGAGTCAAACTGAATGTGTGGGAGTGAACCCAGCACCTCCCAGCAATAAATGGGGTGCAGTACACGGGGTCTATCCAAAGGAGTGGGTCCAGCACAAGCTGTTGCAATGTACAGAGCTATTTATTTTGCACTATGTTGCTTGCTAATGTAAATGTAGCCGTGAAGATCATCTTTATTGTTCATATCATTTTGCAGTGATCAATCCAATGCAGTGATTTGTGCAGGAAAAACAATCTAATTACATACAACCTCAGTATTCCCTGCAAAATACTGCTTTTAGAAACTGGGAACATTTGAAATGTAGATTCACTTTTTCATAAGGGTTTTATTGTCAGACTAACTGCTTGATGATGCAGTGTTTATACATTTAAATTAGAATTTTACTTTTCTGCTCAAGCAATAAATACAAGATAAATAATCATAACATCACAGGATCATTTAGATTGGAAGGGACCTCAGGAAGTCTGTAGTCCAGCCTCCTACTCAAAGCAGGGTCAGCATTGAGGTCAGACCAGCTTGCTCAGGGCTTTTTCCTCTAGCAAGCACAGGATCTACTATTTTATGTTGACATAGTTATTTAGTGCATTGGGTATATAATAAATGTATTACACCATAATGCCATATTCAGAAAGTCTTAAAAGAAGTTACCTTTGTAAATTTTATTGTTAATATGATTGTATCATTGTAAAAAAAGGGTAGATGTACTTATAAAAAGAAAATAACTCTTAACCATGGAAAAAATACCTTAACTCTGTATATGTCTGTTGATTTCCAGGGCTTCACTTACCCTCCTCACGTTGGCTTATCCATTGGCACTGCAGCTGACCCTCAGTTTGTTCTTATGGAGGTGCATTATGACAATCCATCATATACAGAAGGTTTGTATCCTCACACTCTTTAAAACATGCAAGATTTGAAAATGTACTAGACACAAGTGCTTCTCATTGCATTGCGGGGCAAACACAGGAAATACAAAGCTGAGGCTTATTTTTCCCTGCTGAATAATTCCTGGTTCCCAGTGTTTTTCTCACTGCCCTCAGAAGCTTAACCTGAAGTCAGTGAGAGATTCAGATATACAAACAATTGTGGACCATGTGAATACATCTCCTTTTATCACTACATTCTTTATGTTATCTCTCTCTCCTTTGCTTCTGCTGGGAAATCCATTCAGACAGAGAGAGCAGCACGGCACTCAGATGGTCAGAGAACAACACAGGGAATGAGCCTTTTATTATTTTTTTTAAGCTTTTTTTTAAAGACATCTGCCTGAACTGTAGGCAGTTTCTGAAGGTGAGATATAGACTCAGGTTGCTAGATTTTTCACTGGGTAGAAGCAGTTTGTCTTAAAAGATAAGCTTTTTATTTATAATGGTGTTTTTAAATGTTCTTTCTGAAATTCATTTATATTTAGAAGAAGCAAAAGGAAGAAACCAGGGAGCCCTAGAAAATCTAGGGAACTTTGAAGCTAACTTCTGGAAAGATACTTTTTTTGTGCTGAAACAAAAGTTTATTGAGCTACTGTTCCTGAGAATATTCTGGTGATTGCTATGTATGAACTGAGTAAAATCCAGTGTGGCACAGTGTACTGGCCTTTCTTTGCACCCCATGTCTTTAAAGAAAATCCTCTGTGTTTATTATGGTGTTCTGTCATACCGTTATTTCCCCTTTTTGTGTTTTTCTAGATGAACTATCTCAAAATTGTTTTATTCAGTGACAGACTCTCTCCTTCCAGCATGCACATTTGCATGGGATACAGAAAACTTCATTTGCATCCTTGATGTTACCTGCTTTTTCATCAAATATTACCTGAAAGCCTGAGAAGTCACATGCAGAAAAAACATTTCCGAATTGGTTATGTCCCTAAATTCAGTATTTTAATCAACTGTGCTGCATGATACTGTTGTTTTAGTTCAAGTGGCACACACAAAAACTGGGAATCAATAATGTTTTGTTTCCTTTTTAAGCAATGGGGCCAATTTTGCCTTGTTGGGACAGTTGCAGGTGAGCTCAGGGTCTTGCCAAAAACCTGGGAAAATTCAGACAGTGTAGGCAAAGCAGAGTCTGTAATCCAGGTCATGTTTCTCTCCTCCCTGAAAAAATACACAGTACAAGATCGTGCCAGGAGTGTGAGGGAGTAGACCTGGGTGCTCCGTCATCTTCAGATGGGAGCACACAAGTCCTCCTGACACAGCACCCAGCCTGCCACTGGGTCATCTTTTTCCCATTTTGGGATCTGCATTTTCCCAGCTTGGGTCTTACAGTTGAAGACCACATTTCTGGCTTCACGTTGTGATCTGTGGTAATGTTTTCCTAAGTGACTCAGATTGGTAGCTAACGTTGGTTCCCAGTTAGACTCAAAAATGTTTGAACTGCTCCTGACTTGACAGGGTTTGAATGTTTCTGTTTATGAAATCCTCAACATTCACTTTCAATTGGAAAGGTGGCCTCTTTTGAGATTGTTTATCAAAAACTCTTACATATTGTAAAAATGTCTGGCATTTAAATGTTAGCAACAGATTTGAAGGGGAAATACCACAAAGGAAATATTCAAGTTCATGAGATTGTACAAATAGCTTCAGAAAGGGAATGAGTATGGATTTCCAAACACATGAAAATTGGGATGTTGTGGGACAGTATATGTCACTTGAGATGTCATGATTTGTATATTGCAGAATGTCTCTTAGTGGATCACTACTCTTAATTGGCTATGCATAGTTCGTACCCTTTGTTCCTTAATAATTATATACTACTCTCAGGTATTTTAGTGACTGGGTAAGTTAGTCCCTGCTCTGTTGCTCTGTCATTTGCTGATCTTAAAATAGCCTTCTGATTCCATGTTAATGTACAGTTTGGTTTCAGACACTGCTATGTCTGTTATGCTTTTTAGAAGACCAGTATAGGTCACTAGGAAGCCTCTTACCTTCTCTGAGATACTTGGTAGGATTTTATATTTTTAGTTTTCAAAACTGAAATTTGAAAAGGGACAATAAAGAAAGAGGTAAGAGATGAGCTAATAGAATGTAGGGCTTGTGCAACACCAATTAATCTGGATTTTTGCTTGTGTTTTTCCTAATAAAGATGGCTAATCTAAAAGAAATAACTTAGTGCAGTTACATGATAGAGGCAACATAAATTCTGAGTGGATACACAAACAAATGCATGTGGCTCAACATTTAGATGAATGAATTAGCTTCATATCATTTGGACTGTTAAAAACCACAACCTTTTTACATCAAGCTTTGCTTTGGTTCTTTAATTTTTCAAATAAAAAATAGTGCTTGAGTGAATGCAGCATTAAAATCCTATGTAGTTCTCTTGACTACTTTACTCAAAGTGCTGCTATTATCTTCAGGTTTGTGATTTAGAAAGTCAATTTTCATATGTTTAGTTGATGCTTTCTTAGGGAGATGGCAAAAGAGATATATTTGGTCATCAGTGGTATGCTGTAGCTTGACATGCAATCCAAAACAAAGAAAAAATAAAATTAATGCTAGGTGTCAAGGTGAAGGAATAGATAAATTCACAAGTAGAAGACAATACATGGCTTGAAAATTTTAAAGGAAAAAAATCCACAACAACTTTAAGCTCTGGTCTAAATATTTCATTTGAAAATCACACATGGCACCTTTTTAGGTCTTATTATTTCCTTGTAATCTTTGCCGGTGATCTACCTCCTTTTCTCCGAGGTCCATGTTGCATAACTTAGTGGAAGGGACAGAGGGGCTACAGGCAGTGCGTATTTTTCATTCACATCTGAGCACTACAGATATCAACATACCATGTTTAACAACCCTCCTGTGAACTTCCCCTATTTATTACTTCCTACATATGGTTTGACTCATTTCCAGGTTATTGAGGTTGATTTCTCATTTTTCATTTATAAAAAAATAGGACGAGCTTTGAAAAATGTGAAACAATTGGATGGATTTTCTTTTTCTTAAATATTGATTTACAGCCATAGCTGACTGTTATTTTGTTGCAGGCTTGATAGATAACTCTGGTCTGAGGCTTATATATACTCCAGTTATAAGGAAATACGATGCTGGGGTTATTGAAGCCGGTCTTTGGGTCAGCCTCTTCCACAATATCCCACCGGGCATGCCTGAATTTGTGTCAGAGGGTCACTGCACACTGGAATGTCTGGAAGAGGTATGTCTCTTACCTGAAGTCATTGGTTTTCATTCTTAGAAATAGTTTTGGACAGCCTCTTTAACTTTCTGGGAAAATTGGTAGTTACCAAAGGCATCTGCTACATGCTGCCCTCCAGAATGCTGAGTCTTTTTGATCTGGGTATTTGGAGTGCTCAGTATTCAGGCTGCTTTATTGATATGAGTAGTAATGGATAACACAGTGCTTGCATTGATTTAATTATGTGTTCAATACATAAGCATACATTGTTGTCCATGGCAAAGCTATTAATAGCCTGGAATAGCTAGCCCAAAAAAATGTTGGAGAGACTAATTAAGATCTGTGCATGTGCTAAAGGCTCCTACTGGTGAAGTGAAATCCTGAAAGGTTTAGACCAACCACAGAAACTAAAGAACTGAACAGATTTTTGTTGTATTGCCCAAAGTACAAAATCATGCATTCATTAAACACTTGGTTTCATCAAGATAATTTAAATATCTCTACAGATAATGGAACTGTTGTCTAAAATCCGTGATTAATGTATCACAGGAGATTCTCATATACTTTGTCACTTACAGAGAAAGGTTTAATCAACACTTGTTATGATGTGGTTTGGAGAGGAGGGCAAATAGATATGGAATTCAGATTTGTTCTTGGTGGTGTAAAATGTTGCATATTGTCATAGCATGTTTCAGCCTAAAAGTGCTCGAGTAATCTATTATCATGAGGTTTCTGACCTTAAGGATGTACTTGAAAGGTATTGCGGTAACAGATTATTTCTGGGTTGGACTCTGAACAAGAATCAAAATTTAGCATACCAAAAGTATGGATCCATAGATCTCAACTAGAATGGGAGTGTTGTCAGACTTGTGTCAATTTGGAAAAGTTAATTTTAAAATGTTTTTGACATGGAAAAAGTTTCAGATGTAAACCTAAAGTATTTCACTTCCAGTTGACTCAAAAATGGGAAGTAGAACATATTATAATTACAACCTCTTAATTTAAAGTGCTTCTATTGGCATAGAAATTCTTTTCCATGGCAAACATCCATATTCATCAGTATTGGCCATTAGGACTAAGTTAACGTGCAGGTTTTCGATAATATCCTTGAAAGAATTATATTGAGAATTATTGGCAGTCCAGTTGACTTTCATAAAAACTGTGTGCACTGGGAATAAAACCACATTTTTATTTTAAAAAATAATCACAGAAAAAAGCCTATCCTTTTTTTTATATAAAACCTTTATTTCACATACAGATTTGGTTTTGCTCCAGACTGCATTTTGTTTTAAACTGAGGGAATGTAAAAAGCATTTATTATTTTCACTCTGTTTGTACATTACATTACATTACATTGCATCTGGGCACACTGACAGTGTTGGTTTCCCCTGGCCAGGCTCTAGGTGCTGAGAGACCTGCTGGGATTCATGTGTTTGCAGTACTGCTTCATGCTCATCTTGCTGGAAGAGCTATCAGGATGCGCCACTTCCACAACGGCAAGGAGCAGAAGCTTCTTGCTTATGACGATGAGTTTGACTTTAACTTCCAGGAGTTTCAGTATCTGAAAGAAGAAAGAACTGTCTTGCCAGTAAGACACTCTTAATTCTTTCCCTGAAAGTGTTTAAGTGTGCTTAACATTTACTCACTTTTAGGATTAATTTTGCTACAGAATTTCTCTTCATAGAATCATAGAATTCTTGAATGTTTTGTTATTTTTTCCACTTATCGCAGAGTGACTAATGGATTAAAGTTGCAGTGTCTTAGGAGTGTCCACCCAATTCACTACAGAACTGGCTTGGCCCATCAATTCAAGCTTTTCTTTGGGTGTGTTTGGTGCCCACAGTTACTTGATTTGAACTTTAATGTCACAAATATTTGAGCAAAGCAGATTATAAAATCACATGTGTGCCTGGTTGTGCCATCTTTGTGCATCCAGCCAGCTAAAGAATGGGAACACCACCTCATGGCTTTATGGAGCTGTTGGAACCAAGCAGCAGATCCTGAGTATTTGCACACAGCAAGTATCCAGCCTTGCAAACATGTCTACAAATCAGCCAAGTCTTCTGTTTGTTTCATATTTTTATTTTTTGTTGGGGGAGTAAAACTCCATACGTGTGTTCCACATGAGGTTTCACTAATAAACAAAACCCTCTTGAGGAAGAAATGATGCAGTTCTATCTGCTGTCCTTGTGAGAATAATGTAATATAACTTTTAGAAAAATCTGACTACAATAAGATTTTAAAGCAGTACCTATCCACAGGTATTGCATGAAAACAGTCTGCATTTTTGGGGGGTTGAGTCAATAATTTAAAAATTATTCGCTTATCTTTTGTTAGTTCCAGACAACATCTGTTTTTGAAGCTTTGGCCTGGGGACAGAAAGTTTAGTGCTGCAAAGGTTGGATGCTCCAGCGGAGCAGCTGGAGATGTGCTTGTCCTGGTGCATGTGAACAAGCCCATTACTTGATGGAATTGGTCAGATGCAAAATATCAAACAACTGGATTTTGTTTACAATTGGAGCCAGTAAGGGAAGGGAGCTAAAAAGACAATTGTAATGACTGAACTTCAAGTATGGTCAGGAGCCCCTTCAAGTCCCTTTCTCTCTTATGTCTGTTCTTTAATATTTGTCCTTTAAAGGCAAGATGCTAAAATGCTAACTTTCTAAATGCTAAATTTAATTTCTGCAGCAAAATCTGGATGTTCAGGTGCAGCATTTACTCTTTGAAGTCCAACTGCTTGTACTCCACAGGGACTTCAAAGACAAACTGGTGTTACCTCCTCCAGGAAAGAAGTGTTGAAGGGTTTAGGAAGAGGGCTGGCAGAAGATGACAGGTTTGCAGAGAAAGCCTCTAATATTTTTAGGAAAATCCATGTAGATTATAGAGAAAGACCTCTTAAAATTCAAGAACAAAAGGGAGTAGACAGCAGAAAGACTAAAAGAGGTATTTGATAAGTATCAGCAACTTTAAAAAGACAGCTTGAGTAGATGCTGAAATTCTTTCTCTGAAGTGAGCCTTTTTCATGCCTTTTATTGTTTTAATCTTATGCAAAACTACCAGTACAGCATTACATACATCATTCTGGTGTAATTTGGACCACATAATAATCAATTAACTAATAATATTAAAAATTTTCATATAGATTCATGTTATTCTTTCCTTCTGCAAGCTCTTCCAAGTGTGTATGCTTCTTTCAGCTTGCAGAATCCAGGTTATTTGTTTTCTTCGTGGACTAGCACTCCTGAATTTGGAAGTGACAGATCTAATCTCACAGAAGAAACACTTCTAGTGAATGTTATCCAGTCTGTAAACCATGAGAGGCAAAGGCCTCGCTGGTGGGAACTAGCATATTCCTGCTGGGAGCAGCAAGGCTGTGCCAGTTCACTTTGCTTCAGAAAGCTCTGTCTCCATTTGGCTGACACAGGGCTGACACACCTTCTTCCAGCAGCCCGGAGTTAGTGCTAGCATTGATCTAGCAACAAGACAGCCCACAGGGAAGGAGAAATTCTCATCCTTTGAAGGGTGATCTGATCTTTTTTTTTTCAGGGAGGATTAATACAATGAGTGATAAGGGAAGTTGATAATACAAAAAAATGAACAAAAGCAAATAAACCTCTGGCATCCTTGTGATATGAAGTTGCCCAAAAATATAAAATTTTTGACATCTGGCTATGTTCTTCCATATTTTAATTTCCACTTGATTACCATGGCGATTTTGAGATTTGTATTTGATAAGGTACAAGAAATTAAGGTACTACCAAATTGTAGATCGGTTTGTCAAGACAGTAAAACGTTAATTGTATGTATTTGAGAAGGTAACTATTGAGCCTTTCCCATATATATCTGTCAATATAGTTAAGTCTTTGCCTGCCACTCCTCTACTCCCAGGCTTGGCAGATAAATAGTTGTTACTGTGATGTGGAAAACTTCCTTTTCCTCATTTGGCAAGTATTTCTATGGAAGTTGGCAGGATAAATTAGCCTGGGGAAAGCTATCCAAAGTAGCACTGGATGAGTTTTGAAGCAGGAATCATGTGTATACATCATCTGCATATATAATTTTTCTGAAAAGAAGATTTAAACTGGGAACCTCCATTGCTATTTTAAAAAAGCAGACCAGACTTTTAATAAGACTTCATTTAAATCCATGGGGGATCCCTGAGGATCTGGGATAATACGAATACTAAGTGCCAAGGCCTTAGCATATGCCCATTACCTAATCCTTTGCTTTTTCAAAAAGTCGTATCCACTGTTCTGATCTTTATTTCTTAAGTGTTTGCTGTCATCTGTGGTTACCTGAAGCTCGTGTTGATAAACTTCAGAACTGTGAACTTCTGAAATCTTGTGTTTCAGGGGGATAATTTAATCACAGAATGTCACTACAGTACTGTTGACAGAATTCGCATGACATGGGTAAGAAAAGCTTTAATGGATCAAAATAAGTACACAGATAATATTGGGGACTAAAATATTTTTTTCACAAAACTTGATTCACATGTTTTGTCTTCTCCATTTCTATTCCTGTGGTTCTGTGAGATTCATGGAACTGTGCCCACATGGGATCTAGGAACATGCAGCTCATAATCTTGTTCATGTTAACCAAGATTAATTTTAAATTAGTTGCTTGCCCCATGGCTATCAGTGCAAGACTGTTTAAGAGTCTGTTTCTTCTGTTACCTAAAAATCTTACTCTATTTATTTTATAGTTAGTGCTCGTTCTTGAGTCAACATTATCTGTTAACTTAAATAACTCTTCTCTTATACTTTTTCTGTGTATGTACTTACAAGGAGACTCCATATAGATACATATTTCATCCCTGCATCCATTTAACTAGACAAAGCTCATTTAATGTCTTATCAAACAGATAAATTACCCTACTGGATTTTTTCTATCGCTGCTACACTTTGAAGCCTTTTTTTTGAAACATGGTAAACATCAGTACCTTAGCGACAGCTGAAAATAAAACTGAACTTCTCAGATAGTACTCTTCGACGTAACAGGAGTCTTATTTTACTGATAGTTGTTCTTTCTGACATCTTTTAAGCTCAGAAGCTGTTGCTTGAGCTTGCAGTGTATTTTGTAATTAATTATGTAATAACTTCTTGCTACTTGATAAACTAATGTGCAAGGTAAAGCTGTTGAATTGGGCCTCCTGATACATATTTCATTAGCATATAAATGCTAATCAGTGTTTTTACCTGTGAGATTCCAATACTATTTCGATGAAAAGAAAAATCCCATTTTCAGGGTGGTCTGAGCACCAGGAATGAAATGTGCCTGTCGTATCTGCTCTATTATCCAAGAATCAACCTTACCCGGTGTGCAAGTATTCCAGATATAATGGAACAGCTCCAGTTCATTGGTGTTAAGGAAATCTACAGACCAGTCAGGCAAGTATAATGTTTATGAATATGTATAGCACCTCTATTTCCATCTGTGAGATTACAGGATCATTTTTGTATGACCTTTGTTTCTCTCTGATAGTACAACATCTTGTAGGGTCATTCATGCCACTTCTTTTTGATCAATAAGCTGTGCTGCTACTTATTTGTCCTGCCAAATTATTTTGCTTTTTTTTTTTTATTTATTAAAAAAGCAGTTTCTTCTGTTAAATAATATTTCTCACAGCAGTTTTTTTTTCACCACAGCCATCTGTAAAAAGACTATCAATGTCATATCAATGTTTTAAATCTGTCAATTTATCAAAAAATATCAGTGTTTCAAATATATTAATTTTCAAAAAATTGGGAGTTTGGATATTAGGTTACCTTGAGTAGATTTTTTTGTCTGTAATCTCTTTTTTCTGCCCTTTGATGTCAGTGGGATGACTTGCACAAGAATATCGCTCACTAAGAGCGAAAGTGATTTCCAGAATCTAAGACAAAATTTCAATTTTGGTAGGAGATCGGAGGAGGCCCACTACAGACAGGGTAAATGTGTGAGTATATATAAAAATCAATAAATAGCCTATTTCAGTTTTTAGGTGTTCCTTACAGTGCTTAAAATTAAAGCATCTCAGTAGCAGTGGAAGTGATTGTAAACACAGTGACTATAGTCTAAAGAGGAAAGTTCCCAAATTAATGAAATGCAGAAAAATAAACAATAGAAAATAGAATGCACTATTAGTGGTGAATTACATTTGTATAGTTAGTTGCACTAAGGTAATAGTAGGATTTTAAAATAAAATTGATAGACTAACAGCATCTCATCACACTTAAATTTTAAAAGTTATCTTTCCTTCTACATTTTATCATAACAAAACCATATAAAACTATTACTGCAATGTAATTTGAGGTACAAGCTTACTGATCTTAGTTCTGAAGTTTATATCCAAGGCAGAAGAGTTTGAAGAAAGTCACAATGCAATCCATGTCTACTTCATTTTCCACACTATTTCTATTTACAGTCTCTTTCAATACAGGGAGAACACAGTTTCTAAATTAGTCCTAGCTAAAAGAGTCTTTCTGAGCTTAGAAAGAAAATATTCTAACAAATGTATGTTCTCTTGAGTGTTCATTCATGATAACTGTACTTAAGGAAAAAATGCACATTTGGCCTGGGGAAATAAAGATGTTTTGAATAGAGTAAGTATGCAGACTGTCTGCCACAAATGGAATAGTAATTAGAAGAGATTATTAATGCCTCTAGTATTTATGACCTAATCCACAGTTCTTGTTTCATTAAGCTCTGTCAGCCTAAGGATATGTGACCTGATACACATCTCTCTTGTGTCAGTCTTACACTGGAATTGCTTCACTGATTCCTCTAAAGTCTCTTTTGACTTGCACATGAAGTCAAACTGGAAGCAGGATCAAGGCACTGTGGCTCACTTTAAAACTCTTTTTTTTCCTCTTTCTGGTGGCACAGACAGTGGTATAAATCATGAGGAGCTTGAGATGAAAGTGACTGAGCCAGAACAGTAGAATAGGCGCTTGATTAAAATTATGTCCTCTGCGCCTGGATGTCGAGTAGAGCAGAACTTTGACATAGGCAGCACTTTACCCAAAGCAAGTGGGAGACAGTCTACTGCAAGATAACACAGAGCTGTCAAAAGTGCTTTGAAAAGATAAAAAATGCTCCAAAGAAAGTATTAATTAGGTTACTTAAAGATTTTGCTACTTTCATTCTTCCACTAGCTGTATTGGACTTTGTTTTCAAAAACTTGACCTGTCCACCATGTTGTTTCTATTCATCCCAGCAGTCAAACAAGGCGAAAGCAAGAACAATGGAAAAGGTTTTCTTTAGGGTTTTGTTTTGTTTTTTTAAAAAAAATCCTTCATTATTATTTTTGAGTTTTCTTTACTAAATGAAAGACAAGAAATCTCATTCCTTCCCTTTCCACATCTTCAGCTGATAGGGAATGGGACTGATCCCGCTTATTAATGAGGAGGATTCCCACACATGGGCAAATAGTCAGATCTCTTAGAGCAGTGCAGCATTCCTGGCCAAAAGTCCCCTTGCAGCCAGCATGTAGGGACATGCCAAAAGGCAATGTCCACAACACCAGTTATTCTCATTTGATCTTTTGGCACTGCTGCCAAACAATGCATGTCAGAGCAATCCTGTGCTAGGCTGAGGTTTGACCTATTATCTGAGTTACGACCAGAGCTTGGCAGAGCCATCTGGAAGCAACTTTGTAAAGGCAAATGGTTCTTTGCAACACTGTCTGCCAAGCCTTGTAGAGGGTGTGGTACTTTTTTGGTTTTGTTTTTTGAAAAGTTACAGCAGCAGATCTGTTTTGTATTGCTTGTGTATTCAGTTTGTAGATCAGAGAACAGCATTGTAATTATTTTTCTTAGAAGTCTTTAATTTCTAAAAGCATCTGGCAGCAAGTCCTAAACTGCTGACAAACTTTTATAAGTCTATTAAAATCAATGAAACTGCAACAGTTTTCAGTAGCACAGAATTTAGCTGAGAATGTGAGTTAGGCATAATATACGTTAATAGTACATTTGTTTCCCTGAGTAGATTTTCCAAAAGTCTCCTCATCAGTTCCAACTTGATGATATTTATTTTTTAAAAAAAATCTATGTCTTTATTTTTCTTTAGGACTTGGCCTTTCATTATCAAGAGTCCTAAGCAATATAAAAACCTGTCTTTTATGGATGCAATGAACAAATTCAAATGGTCCAGATCAGAAGGTCTCTCCTATAATGAACTTGTGCTTAAATTACCAGTGAATGTGAGATGTTCAAAAACAGATAATGCAGAATGGTCGGTAAGTCTAAGTGTTTAAAAGGAGCCAGTAATACCACAAAACAAATGTGATTTACTGTGCTTCATTCGTATGAATAAGTACCTGGTTATGTCTTCAGACTGCTTGCATGGCTATATTGCATTTACATACCATAACAAATTATGAGAATGTTTTATCAGTGCTTTCACCTAGCTTGAGTTCTAAAAGTATTTAAAAAGAATAAAGAAGTTGGAGCTTTGATCAGCACTTGGGATTAGTGATAGGAGTATGGAGTCTTTCAGTGTGTCTGGGACTGATCAGAGAGTAATATGTGTCCAGATCAGGTGACCAAGTGAGCAAGCTGTTTTCCCTTGGCTACCTCCATTGTCAGGGACTTATGTTAGGGTCTTGCAATGAGTTATTCAAATTCCATAAATCAGATTTCTTTTCTGAGTCACTCTGTAAGAGGAAGCTTATTGACTGCATAAGGGAGCCTCAAGAATCTAACTTCTTAACTCAAGCATCTAGACTACCTGAAGTTATACGAGTACTCTTCCATTATCTCTTGCTTTTTTTGCTGGTCTTGTGTCTTAGAGTTGTTTATAGTATTGGGCCAAAAAAAAGTACATTTGGGTTGTCTGTTTCCTTTGTGCAGCTTTGGAAGATTTTGTCTTCTGTATTTTTCCTTTCCCAATTCTCTTGATGAAAAAAACCCTTGTAAGATAAAAAAATAATTCCCATTAAGTTATTATTTATTCTAAATGTCTACTGGTATTTTAGCAGGACTGCTGGGAAAAGCTATCACCTTTAGTGTTGATGTGTGTTTATAAAGAACTACTAGCACATATAGTATCATCCCTGAAGGAGATGCTAAAAAATAGATATTGCTCCTTAAGCTCCTTTACAGAGTCCAAATTCAAGACTCCATTTTACTTTTTTGAGCTTTACTTTCTACTCAGGAGGTGAGATTGTCTCATTGTACTGGCTTATCTCCTGCCATGATTTTAGGCAGGCCTAATAGAGCTGATACCAGATACTACTGATGAAATACTTCCTAGGAAAGGACCTTTGCCTCATTCTCCTCACCCTACAAAACATCCCATGATGCCTTGTACATGCAAGTTTAAGTCTTTTGTGTACAAATGAATGTGGTCAAATATTATCCAATGTCCCTATAACAATGTAACCCTGTGAACTTCCATTTTTATCTGCCAAAAAGATGAAAACAAAACCCAAACTAACTGAACAATACCATAGAGCAAAATAAGGTCATACAAATCAACCAACAAAAGCCTAAACCTTGCTTTAGTGGAGAGGATGCCAGTGTGTACAGCTGTTCCCAATCTGAGAACAAGGAATGTGCACACTGGCTGATCATTTGGCATGTGATATATTAATATTTTTACTGAGCTTGATGTCTCTACAGTGAGTCGCATCCCCAGTACAAAACAGACAATAGATTCTCATGCAAGCTGCTGACTAGTTAGAGAGAAAAATAGAGATTTCTATTCTTATGTGATGAAACTCTGAATTTTTTTTTTTATTATTTTAATTGCAGATCCAAGGCATGACAGCTTTACCCCCTGAAATAGAGAGACCTTACAAGACAGAACCAGTAATATGCAGCTCATCTTCCTGTTTACGTTGCAGTTTATTCCTCGCCCTGTTTTTTGTAGTATATGTCACAGCCAGCACCATAGGAAACATTGGGCCCTTTGTATAATAATTTTTGTGTTCTGTATGCCATGCAAGTTCTGATGTGTTTGCACTGTTGCTGTTGTAGATTTATTTTTTTATGTATTAATAAACTAAATTTGTCATTTCAAAATAAAATGTGTCCCTCCTCTCAAAACTGTGGGTTTTTTGGTTTTTCCATGTAAAGTATGTATAAAACACAGTAGGTACACTGGCACATTGCATATTGAAATCTTTTCCCATACCATTTTGTTATACTTTGTCCTGGACCTTTCACACGGTGTTTTCAAAACCAACTGTGTATATGGGTAAAATTAATAAACTAAAAGCAACTTAGTTAACCACATTCAACCTGGTGTGTGCTGTATTATTTTGTCTTGATTCTTGACATCTACAGGTTACAAAATTATTTCTGTATAAACAGGTCTTGCAAACACGCATTTGACACCTGCCATAAAGGTATAGGTGGGATTCATTCAGGCAGGACATTTCTGGGAGCAATACATTGCAAACTATCTTTCCATCTTAAGAGAAGTGAGCACTATGGGCCTGAAAGGGATGAGCCCCAAATCTCCCCATAGCGATTGCTGTATGAGTCCTTCAACTTGGCAGGGATTTCTTTCCCCCTTTTCTGTTCTTTAGCTCTTCCCCAGTGTGTTTCTTTTCTCTTAAGGTATTTGTACAGCAAGTAAAGCTTTGGCAAGGGGTAGGCATGCCTTTACTAGGTTTGATCTGGATGGCAGCAGCAATAAGGATCTGTCTCACAGCCAGGCTCTGGCATGCACAGGGAATCGAGTACAAGCCTGCCAGCAGCTATTGTTAGCGCACGCCAAGTGTCAGGATAGGCTGAACTGTTGATTAAGAGGTTATTTTTGTGTCTCATGTACAATTTTTTATTTATTTGGAAATCTGCGAGTTTTTTACTCAGATGGTGTTGGACAAGGAAGATTCCCAAAAATACCTTGTTTATTGCTCCCCATTGAAATTATGCAGCACAATAGAAAAGGACTTTGAACATCCAAAAAAACCCATTATTTTTGTAGCCATGCTGCAGTTACAGTAAAATATAATTTTTCCACCATGCTGCATAAAAATAAGTTGTTTTGGATGTTGAGAGTGTTTCCCCGACCACTGCAATACCTGCACTACAACTAACCTCTGTAGACCTAGTTACAGACAGACTTTGTTACATACATTTTATGTCTTTGAGCACTCTTGTGCAGTGTGGTGAGTCCAGAACAGCTCAAGAACCTGACTGAGCTCAGGTAAACTGTTTTTCTGAACATTTTTGTTCATAACGACTGATACCCGTCTGTTCAGTTGCATCTCTTAACGAGAGCAGGCTGTTCTAATGCAAAGAAATACCACAGAAAGAAAATAAGGAAAGGATTTGGGAACTGTCTGCTCTGTATTTGAGAAGTGAGCACACGAAGCTAGCTGGTAAGGCTCCTTTGTGGGTAGCCAAAATGACAATGTGTGTGATGACCGACACAGAAGAGAGGCACTGAAGCAGCTAATGCCTCAAGTAGCGATGGGAGAACTAACCAAGCACAAATTAATTTTCTAGGAGATGTAACAATCTCATTACAAAATTTATACATAAAGGGAGTTTACAATGAGCCATGAAGATAGAAGTTCACGAGGCCTACTTAATCCTCCTGATGCTGCAGTCTGCACTTGGGCTAAGAGAGCAACTCCCACCGAATCCTGGGGAATTTCTTCACCATTGTTGGGCAGCTGATTGCTCTGAATATACCTGGACAGTGGTATGTTCTGCCATCTTTCCCACTGGTGCTGGATACAGTAAGGAAAAGGTGTATGCCAAATAACATATAAAATTTTTTGGGGGGTCAAAATCCTTAAGTTTCAATAAGAAATGTAACTATTTAGGTGTCTCCTCCCCACCAGCATAAGAGCTATGCTTTTCTGTTGAGTGTTACTGAATGGAACTGGTTGAAAAATGAAAAACAAATACTAGTCATGGTGAATTATAGGCAGAAATATCTTCTGAGTGATTACATGTACAGATCTGTTCTGAATATGTAAAGCTAGGGTATCCTCCAGCAAAGACATCACTGAGTCTAGGGTGCATCTTATTGTAAAATCAGTCAGTGGGATCTTTGACCTTTCTTACATTTAAACTCATCCCTGAAGTGGGCATGTTTGAACAGCTTTTTGTCAGGGAGTGAGAGGAAAAAAAATAGGGAATTAAATGAGAAAAGAGCATTTGTGATGGACAGGGGAGCCCTTTCACATGCAATGCAGTCTCTCATTTGCTAAGACATTGGCTGCTGGCATCAGTCCTGTGTTGACTTGGTTTGCAACAGATAAAAAACAGATCTGGGGCTGTTTTCCATTCACTTGGCTGTTCTCAGATTTGATGCAGTTTCTTATCTATGGGGATTTCTTTTCCATGGGCACCCGTCCTAGGAACATGTGAACAGATGGGTGTTTGTTTTCATCCAGAAGAATCATAGAATCATAGAATCACCATGGTTGGAAAGGACCTCCAGGATCATCAAGTCTAACCTTTATCCCATCTTCTCCCTAACCACTAGACCATGGCCTCAAGTGCTTCATCCACTTGTTTTTTGAACACCTCCAGGGACGGCGACTCCACCACCTCCCTGGGCAGCCTGTTCCAGTGCCTAACCACCCTCTCAGTAAAGAACTTCTTCCTAACATCCAACCTAAACTTCCCCACCAGTTTGTCTTACGACACATGGGGACAGCCTGCTCCTGTGTCTCTAAGAGTTTCTTCTTGAAAAAAGTCCATCCTTCCTGATTCCCTTTACCCTCTAGGACTGTTCCCCAAGGGACTTTCTCAACCAGTGTTCTAAACAGGTTGAAGTCTGCCCTTCAGAAGTCCATGGTGATGGTTTTACTGCCCCCCCTTCCTAACTTGGCTAAGAATCGATAACTGTATCATTTCATGATCGCTCAGCCCAAGACAGCCTCCGACCACCACATCACCTACCAGTCCTTCCCTGTTCGTGAACAACAGGTCTAACAAGACACCTTCCCTGGTGGGCTCACTTACCAGGTGAGTCAGGAAGTCATCTTCCATGCATTCTAGGAACTTCTTGGACTCTTTTCTCTCTGCTGTGTTTTATTTCCAGCAGTTGTCTGGTAAGTTGAAGTCCCCCACAAGAACAAGGGCTTGTGATTTTGCAGCTCTTGCCAGTTGTCTATAGAACAGTTCATCAACCTCTTCAACCTGGTCGGGTGGTCTGTAATAGACTCCCAACAAGATATCCACCTCATTGGCCTTCCTCAACTTCACCCATAAACATTCAACTGGTCCATCATCCTTATTGACCTCCATGCAGTCAAAACATGCCCTAATATAGAGTGCCACCCCACCGTCCTTTCTACCCTGCCTATTCCTCCTGGAGAGCTTATAGCGATCCATTGCAGCACTCCACTCATGACAGTCATCCCACCACGTTTCTGTGATGGCAACTACATCATAGCTGTCGTGCTGCACAATGGCTTCCAGCTCCTCCTGTTTGTTGCCCATGTTGTGTGCATTAGAGACACTTGAGCCAGGCTAACAACTTCATTTCCAGCTGTGGCCTGCCACCCTTAGGTTCAACTCTAGCAGGCCCAGTTTTACCCCCTTCCCCTTTGAACCTAGTTTAAAGCTCTTTCAATGAGCCCAGCCAGCTCGCATGCCAGGATTCTTTTCCCCCTTTGAGATAGATTAGTAGGCCACAAGATGATGTAAAGCAAAGCCAGCTCAGAAAGGATGTCTGTGAGAGATAACTGCCAGTATGTTAGGAAGACCTGCTGTATACACTGAAAGTTCTTTTTTGTTTAACCTGCAACTGTTTTATGACTTCTGGAGGAATGGAAAGAAAAATTTTGCTTCACAGGTAAATAGAGACACTGGTGATACAGTTCTGGCATACCTCCAACTAAAAGAATCCAAAACAATGAGCACATTGTATTTTGAAAGAAACTTGAAATAAGAAAATAAATAAAAGGTTAAAGTCTGCAAGTGTCAAAAATTCAAAGAAAGGACAAAGGTGAGAAATGCCACAAGCTACCTCCATGACACTGAATTAAAAACAGGTGGGACAAACAGATATGAAAAACTGCACATGAAAAAGCTCTCAGGCACAGATTTCTGTGGTTTTCTTTCAATATTGTGCTATGCTAAAGCATATGCTCTTGCATTGTATATTTAACCAGAGCTTTCATAATAGTTATAGTTAAGAGTATATACAATAAATACTGCTTACAAGCAAACCATGATAGAGGAGAGAATATTGAGTATACACTGGGAGATGAATTAGTTAGAGATAATGAGCACAAAATTACTAAGTGGAATACCTCCTTTTAACAATTTCATTATTCAAAACTTTTCTGTGTGAAGAAATGTGTCAAGAGTTTCTAGTGAGAAGCTAAATATGTAACTGTGTTAGTGGGATAAGGAGTTGGATTCTGTAATAGCAGTTGAAAATCCCGTTCTCCTTAAATCAGATTCCCCACACAATGGCCCATGTACCTGTTACCTGTACACTATCTATAGATATACTATTAATACTATTTAATCCCTTTCAGTTTTGTTATTTATTCATTATGAATCTTCCATTTAATGAGCACAGGGCTCTCCTCAAATATTCATGTTTTCTGAATTAACAACCATTTGGGATTTTGCTTGTTTGTTGTAAAATCAGCATGTGGGAAGACTGAGAAGGGAGCATTGAAGTTCACGTAGCTCTTTGACATGCTATAACTGGGGAGGGTGTCATTCTCTGTTAGCGTATCCCATCCATGAAGCTCATAGTACAACCCCATCTCAGCCCAGCTGTGCCTGCATTGCAGCAACATCTTGACTGGGTGCAAGTGTGAACCAAGGCAAGGGCAAGAAGTAGAGTTGCAGTCAGTGGGAGTGCAACTGTGCTGGGCTTAAACTGTTTCACTGGGGAGGTCTGGCTTGGTAAGTGGACTGGTTGGTTGAAAAGAGGGACTGTATTACCATATTATGCCAGCTGCTGAAGAGGCACAAATTTAATAAATAAAACCAAGCAGAAACACTGGCCTCATTCTCCTCCTTCTTCCTCTCATGCAGAAAGTGACTATTTTTAGACCAATTATTACTTCTGGAATGTTTAAGAAATTCCACTCCTTCCACTCTCTACCTCTTATTTCTGATTTTTGGTACATCACTGTCTTGCGTGAGAGAGAGCAAGAGACATAAACTTATCCCAAACCTTTTAGCAGAGGGGAAATCTGGGAGAAAGGGAAGCTGGGCTGTTTCCTCCATCCCCATGGAGGTTTCCCTGGGCCATGGGTATTCCTGGGAGCATCAGATCCCAGACACTAGTGTCCTGTGGGCACACAGAGCATGGCAAAGGCTGAACAAAGGGGTGGAGGCAACCATGAAGTCTCCCTTTTTCAGCCACTGCAAAGTGCTTGTGGTGCAGATGCCCACCTGCAGCTACCCAAACCTAAAGCATAATGCTTAGTGCACTAAGCATAAAGGCATGAACATAATTTTGGTTTGTACGTCAAAACTAGCAAAGTAGAATATTTTCCTAGACTGAATTTTTAGTTTTGTGGTAACTTTAGTTTGCAGGAAAACTGCAAGATATCAGGCAAACATAAGATGATTTAGGATGTCTAAAACCATGACTTACAGTATGCTTCTGAGAGCAGGCCATTGATGAGTTAGTGCATCCTGCTCAGAATAAGACATGCTAAAATTCAGTACAAGCTCTTCCAAAACACAAATCACACCTATCACTACTTGAACGATCCCACATAATCAGGTGTGGCTCTTCCTATTAACCACTTGGTTTGCATTTTATCCACAGACTTCAATGTTGAAAAGCATTTTCAACAGGTACACTATAACTTTTTTACAGGTACAAAAGTATTTGCTAAATTTATGATTCTGCTCTTCTTCAAGGTAAGATAAGATGAGTATTAACTATATGAAGTAATGCTCATGGAGGAACATTTTCTTCTGTAGAGTGTGTAATTGCCAATGTTAAATGGTGCAAAATTATTTTTCAATGCTGTCTTTACCATAGTTGTTCTCAAATCTGCTTTGCCCTGCTTTATGTAACTACAGAAGGCAAAGGAGAATAGTAGCTACTGCTTCCAGAACCCATGCTAAATCTGACTACCTTCAAGATAATCTGTAAAAACTTTCAAGGCTACATGTATCACAGCTGTAAAAATAGGCACAGAATAGGAATCCTTTCCCAGACAGCTGTGGTGAATGAACCACTGACTCCAGCAACATTTGTTTGCTCCACGTCCTGCCTTTCCAGTCTTTGCAGCCTGATGGTGACCTGTTGTTTGCAACTTCAGCAGTGACTTCTGAGCTGGCCATGCATGGGGGATTTCAGGGGCTCTGCTGCTCTTTACCCCTTGGCTGTGGTGAGGAGGGCTGCAACTATTTCCACCAGCTTTTTCATGGCAGCCCTGCAAATTGTTTTGGGTCTCAATGAAATTGATAAGAAGTAGGGGAAATAGGTTTCCTTGTATTGAAAATACATTCACAACATTGAGGAAGACTGTATTTTAATACATGATGAAAACTCTGAAGTGAAGAAACCAGATAGATAGTTGTATTGTATATATACTACATGGGTTTAAATATGCATGGCTGCTGAATGTCAAGGTATAAAGAAAGTGGGACATTTTAACAGTGCAAAAGAGGATAGTTGTTCTGATATACTGTTCAATACCCTGTGAATACTTGCCTTAGAAAAAAAAAAATCTTCATCATAACATGACCATTGTGCATGATTTAGGAAGATTGATCAACGTTGCAGAGGTGGCTGATCAAATACTAGTTGGAGTGTCTGTCTACATTTAGCCTATACCTGAGTCTAGGTGAGGTGAGCTCTGATAGACAGAAAACTCTTATGGTAAACCACAAACAGATTGTATGAATACTCCTGGAGAGTCACTGTCAAAGTAAATGTCCTTTTGTAAGACAGTTTTCTCCTTTCCTATATATGTCTCCATATATAGGATGTATATAGAGATATATGCTGTCTTACATATACAGCAGCTTGTAAATACTTCCAGCTTCTTCCATCCTAGTGAGCAAGAAAGCAGCTGGGAGCTGAATGTGGTTCTCTCACTAATTAACCACCAGGCAGCCTTATTACAGGTGGTTTACAACTGCCTTATGAAATAGTGGCAAAGCAGAAAAAAGTTACTCTTTTAGTTTTGTAGGCCTGAGCAACATCACATTGTCATTATTTAGTCACTATTTAACTTCCCTATTTGCAGTGATTTTTAAGAAAGATAATGGTATTTAACTGTAAAATTCTAATATATTGAAAGGAAACCTGGGAAAATCCAAGCTGCTGACTTCTTCCCCTGCTCTAATCTAGGGATCGGGAATAAAAAGTTCTTACAGCTTGACACATTACTGTGAAGAGATTTGCTTTATGAAGGATCAAAAATAATGTGACAATTGGAATGCCTTTGAGGTTTATTTAAACATAGATTATCAGTACAAGAGAAAATACCTACTTCATCAAGACAACATTTTTGTGGATGTCCAGTTGGTTTTACAGAGAATTTATGTTCTCGGGTCTAAAAGAGCATGTTGTGCAGTATGTTTTTCTTTTTTACTGGTTGTCTTAAGATTGTATGACTGGCTTGTCATCGGAGGATATCTTAAGATATTTCAGGGGATAAGGTTTGAAAACTTCTCCATAACCTGTGCAAAACCCTGCAAGGCACTTCTGGAGAATACAGCAAACTTCTATAAATATCTATGTCTTTTAGACATCAAGTTACAAGTCTGCAATATGCTGTGGAAGCCATAAAAGCTACTCAAGTGTTGGCCATTATTTGTGCCATCATGTTATAAATCTGGGAGAAGCTATTCCCAGGTTGTGCCTCTCTGGGGAGACTATAATTGAAATACTGAACCTGGACACATTTTTAGACTTGACAGGTTGGATTCACTGCTGATGGAAGGTGACACAAATCCATTATAGAGCTATATGAGTCTACCTCATCCTTCAACAGCAGAGGAGATTGCTCTTCAAGGCTGGCAAGATACAGAAAAGCAGGTCAGAAAGTTGAGAAAGGCATCACAGGAACCAGACTGCAGGAAAAAAAGATAAGTATGTCCAGCTGAACATACCTCCTGAGATTAGTGCTTTTTTAGCTCAGGGCAGAAGAACTGAGCTGTTGAGAGAAGAGATCCCTATGTATGAAATATGTGGGTGTTTTCGAAAGGCATGATGGAAAGTACAATCGTATCTAATGCACTGAACCAAGCCTAGGAGTCCTGGGTTCAGTAGTCTACCCATGCCATCATCAGAAGTATGCCTGCAGTTAAACTAATACACACTCCAAACCGCTCCAAACAGGCGATGGTAGATAAATCTGTAAATGTGCATGTGGAAGCTGGATACCACAGAGATAAGAGGACTGCCAGAAATGTATAGGGAGTGTATTGGTACAGAATTGGAGAAGGAATTATTAAAGAGAAATTGGGACAGTTGGGAAAACTGAAACTATGGAAGGCTGGAAAAGACTATCAGCCAAGAATTCCTGATTACGAAATCTGTCCAATTGCTTGTTCATCTTCTATGTGAAGTCTTGGGGCTTTATTGCCTGGGTAAGGTAATCTTAGATTTGACAAAACCTGCCTACTTTATGGAACATTCCTCTATTGCAGGGGATAGTCAGCTAACCAGATAAGAACCTTCCTTGTAAACAGAAAGATAAAACATGCCTTTTCCAAGCACCCCTTTTTTTCTGTAGGTATATTTTTGTATGCATCATGTTCATAATCAAAACCATATTAAAGGACTAGTATCTGTTTGCCAAAGTTGATACTCAGAAATGGTTCTTTTCTGTTTGTCTGTTTTTAATATGGGTTCACAGAGTGTGCCTTTATATCTATGGTTTTAGAAAGCATTTGTATCACATTGGAACAGGTTAGAAATTTTGGAAACTTCAAGCTGGGCAAAAGATTTCATATTGGAAAAATATACGTATTAAATTCACTAGCTGACCTCAACCCCAGCATGGACAGTAAAATAGATCCTTCTATACAGTGTCCTCTCCAAAGTTTGTCATTGAAAACTCTCAGTTTTCAAATTCTGCACCAGCAGGAAAAGTAGGGGTGTTCCTTTTCAATCAGTACTTGCTGGACTAGGGGTTATCTTCATTTTTTAGTTTTATTTCCCAGCAGTTTTAGTACTATAACTGCCTTTCTCTGGCTTCCCTCTCTTTATTCCTGTTTCGTCACCCTGACTAGAATTTTCCTATTCCTCCACTACCTCATCACTTATAATACAAGATTCTTGCTGCTCTTACTTTTACTATGGAAGTTTTCATTTTTTTCTTGTAAGAAGAAAAGCCACTTACTTTGGCTGACATAATAGCTATTTTGCTTGTTCAGCCCTAATGACTACCAAAACAAGGGAGCAGGTCCTGCCTGCAGAGCCCAGTAACAGCAGAGGAAGAATTTTAAAGGGCTGAATTCTGGACTTGGTAGCAGGCAATTGCCATCTACCTCATGCTATGCTATGGATCTGCCCTGCTATGCCCGCCACATTGCCGTTAAGCAATGTGCAACTGAGATACCCAGGCAGGAGAAATGGACTTGCCAAGCACACAGCACTATTTTAGTTTTGCACAAGACAAGTTGTTCATGTCTTTTTTTTAGTTCTATACCATCTGGTATTTAGTACAGTACTTAATTTTCAGAGGATGGAAGGCTTTTTTTCTGTGAACAGGAGTCAAGTACCACTTTTTTACCCTTTCGGGTTTTCCTCTTGGATTTTGCAATAAAACTTGGGAAAAAAAGTAGAACAAGACTGAAAAAATAACTGCTTATTGAACAGCACTCTCTGCTGCCTCCTGAGAGGTTTGCAAGTGGTATCTGCTCTAAGCTTTTCAAGGCTAAAACAGACACTTCATAGGCTGGGAGAATTGCCTTCTTCTGACAAGGAACGAGAGGGGACAGTGTTAAACAGTCTTTGAAGCCAGTCCTAAACTCTGCTGTTTGTAGTAGTAATTAAAGAAAGGAAGTAGGGGCTGAGTGTGCAGCCACACATTAAAAACAGTCTCCACTTGGCTTATTGACTATGAATGCAGCATCCTGTGCAGATGAAGGAGGGGAGAACCTGGTATCAGGCAACGCTAGTGATGGGCTCAGTCAGAGCACTTCACAAAATACTTTTACAACAGCAAAAAAACCCAAGCCCCAAACATCTGCCTTCTTCAAATAAAAGTCATTTTACTAAGGTCTTGTTCAGAGGCAGAAGCTGAGGCATTTAATGTGTAAACTATTACATCTTCTGTAATTTATACCAGTATAGAAACACTTGCGGTGGCTGGCCTAGTCCTAGAAGAAAAAGGAAATAAGCGGTACCGAAAAAAGAGCAAAATAAAGGTGCACTTGCACCAAGGGTTATACTGGCAAAATAGTGTTACTTTCTAAAGTGCCTAATTCACCCGAGTGCTAAAGCAAAAATGCTATGCAGACAAGACCTCATCACTAAAAAACCATCATGTAAACTCCTCCTTTAAACTTAATAAATAGTATCTGAGAGTGTTGGACAGACCAGAAATGAAAGGAAATTGAAAAAAAACCCAACCCAAATCCAAAACCAGAATAAATAGAAATATGAAAGAGATTTAAAATTAAGGCCCTGCCATCTTGTGGTACCAAGGGAGAATGACTCCACCGCTGTAGCAGCCAGCAGCGCAGGGTGGGTGTTCAGCTCTGGTTCTTGAGCAGAGCATCCCTGGGAGAGAGGAACATCTTCCTGGGTCACTGCTCCTTCTGCAGCACCATCCTCGTGATCCCTGACTGCTGTGATATAACATATGAACAACTAGATTTTAAATAAATGACAGGCTGTAGGAGAGGCAGGTGTTTAAATACTGCAACATTTCAAGACTCACCTAATGGGAACGATTAAAAGACTTTTATTGGGTTTATCTGCCTATTTTATTTGTCTATTTCACCTTCATCTTTCCATTAGCACACAGGGTTCTTACTCTACGTTTGAAAATACCGTATCTATTTGGGTTTGCAGCATCCCAACAGAGTGGAGGCTACTATGGCTGCATGCCCCCAGGTCCAGCCAGTAGCAAGGCTGAGTGAGTATCCCCTACAGGCACACACACACAAACATGATGTATGCATATACACAAATACACATATATACATGGCCGACCACACAAAGCAGCGTCAACAGTGACGCACATGCACAGACAGCACAAACAGCCTAATACTGTTCCCTTCTCTGCCAGTTCACGATGAAGGTCCATTGGTGGGAAGTACATATGTATCTGTAATGTCTATCCCTCCAGTATCTGGTCCCTGGACTTTTGAGAGCCCCTAAGACCCACTGCCCTGCTCCAATTGCTGGTGCTGAGGTACACACACACATACAGACATTTCCCCCCAGCCCCAGCTCCCAACCCCCTTGCCCTGCTCACCAGCCAGTCCAGTGAGATGTTGTTGGCTGATAGTCACACACTCGCATACACACCCTCACTCACTCCAAGTGCTGGCACATGGACACATGGCCTTCCAACCCATAGTCAGCTACTGGCACTTACCTCCCTATACACACTTGCAGAGGAAAGTAATTAGCAATAGACCTGAATGAGAAGCCAGGATGGGCTACACTGATGTGGTGCAAGGCATGGCCAGACAAGCATACTGACCAGCAGCCTGTGTATGTGCAACCAGTCCCTTTTATCACCTTAGCCCTGTATTTTCCCACCCCCTTTTTTTTTGCCCAACCACCTTGATTGCTCTGTCTACCTGCCCTTGGTTCTTCCCCTAAACATCCTATAATAAGTCCTATAATAATTCTCCCCCTACAATCCATAATGAGTCCTACACCCCTAGGCACAGCCCCCCTCAGTCTGTGGGGTGCTCTGGAGAGCCTCTCCCCATAAGTCTTGGGGTTGGCTTTCAGCCCCAGTCACTCCCTATGGGGCTGGTTGCTTCCCTTGTGATGTATTGGGAGGGTCTGGGCAGTGCCTCCTTTCTCTGATGGATTATTGGGGCTCCCCTGCCAGCACTGTGCCTCTGTGCTCCTGTGTATCAACATGAGCCACATAACAATGTACGTTTTCCTAGGCTGATTAAGCAGCTGCTGTATTACTTAAAACCTGCCAGTCAGTTCTTAACGCTATCCCCTATTTCCCACTCTTTATTGTCTATAACTGATGTAGCAGAGATCTTGTACAAACTACAGCACACAATGAAAAGGCTCACCCAGGGGAGAGCCAATCTGTCTGTGACTGACTTTGCAGCATGGGAGGTGTTCTTCAAAAATAGGGGTTTTTTTCTACAATTTCATCTTTAAAAATAACAAGAAAACTAAAACAGAGAGATGTCACTAGGTGCAACCCATGGAAATGCTGACTGCTCTTCCCAGATGTCAACAATTCAACAGCCAAATGCCTACAATTCAGTTCCTCCCGGACAAGGAAAGAGAAGTGTCTGCAATTTTTGGCCATGATGGTTTGCACCAGCCAATGAGTGGTCCAGGCAGACGGCCTGAAGCTCCCCGGTTCCTGCAGACCATTGCAGCCGAGGGCTGGAGAAGAAGGCAGGACATGACACACGGCACCCCACAGTGGGCGCAAGTACAGATGCTTACATGCCGTGCTGTGCTCACACACTCCGAGATTGCATTTCCAAAACAAGAGAAAGACCAGGTAACTCTCTGTGGCTGGAGGCTGGCAGCTCCCACTGGGATTTGCACAGGAGTGGCAAAGAGGGAAGATGGGAAAAAGATGCATCACCCAACAACATGTTTGACATCTGCTGGCAGCAGCCGAGTGAGGAGAGACTACTGGACTTGGTGATTTACTACATATACATCAGAGTGTGCTCTAAGCCCACTCATACTGCCTGAGCAAGGTATGCTTCAGTGCCTCCAGGGAAAAGCGACCAGAACTTTTTTACTGTGTGAAAAACAATGTATTTTTAACTAACCTCTTATTTGGGAACCAATGAATCATTTTGGCTGTTTTTTTCTCCAAATAAAGCAGCCTAAAGCAGACACTAGGAATGGAAAATTTTGTCCAAATGAACAGTTCAGAAAAACTATACACAACTGAGAATAGAACCTGTAAAAGGGAAATTATGGGGAAACCTTAGTAGTAACTGATGCTGTAAAACTGATGATGATCAGTTTTACAATAATCCTACTGGAAAGCTGACTAATACAACAAAAATATTTTTTTGTTTTTTCACCTTTTCTTTTCAATGCTGATTTTACCTCCCTTCTAACTCATCTCCTGTGGAGATATAAAGCAGTATCTGAGACAGATAAGTGCATTTTTACATCCCCCTTCATAAGCTAATATAAAATATTACCACTCACTATGATCATTCTTTTCTTCCACATTTTTATCACATGTGGAGCAATTAACAAGTTTTTCTCTGAATTGTGATTATCAAATAAGAGAATTACTAAGAACTGGAAATTCAAGATTTTTTCTTGTGTATCTTCCAGACCTAGCCAGACTTTACCACACATGTTAGTTTTTAATTCAGTTGCAAGTTTTGTGGTCAAAAAATCCTGTGCTTGTTTTGTGTTATGAAAAAGCAGACTTTGAAATATCAATCACCTGGAAAATGATGGCCTCAAGTTGTGCCAGGGGACATTTAGGTTGGATATTAGGAAAAATTTCTTCACTGAAAAGGTTATCAAGCACTGGAACAAGCTGCCCAGGGCAGTGGTGGAGTCCCCATCCCTGGAGGTATTTAAGAGGCTGTTTTGCCAATTACTAGGCCCAGTACAAAGGACACAGCCAGCAGCAGAAAAACAATCCAGTAAGTGGATTCTATTGCGCATAAAGGAATCAGTATATAGGGGATCGCTGGGGGTACAAACAAGTCAGATCACAAATAATAGATATCAACCCCAGCGACCCCAGGAATGACATAGCATGACCCATAATAGGTGGAACAAAGATACAAGGTAACCCATGGAGAAAAATGGGAGACAACCAAGTCAACAGGGTGATCACATACGATAGAGGTAACCCCATGTTGCCTCCCCACAAAGCCCGCGTTTGTAAGTGCCAGACCTGACTGGGATCCAGTTGCATGAAGAGTCAGGAGGTCCTTCCCCAACAGGAAACTCTGTGAAGTGCATCCACTCCACAGACAGACTCTCCAACTCTTCCTGCAAGTGGTCCCAGCTTTTATGCCCAAAGCAGGACACCTGGCACTCATTTACCCAATGCAGGGCACCTGGGGCTTGTTTACCCAAGGGCTTTCCTTACAAGGTTGGCTGCACCTTGGAGGAAAGCCAAAAGGCAAACTCATCCCCTCCTTTTAAAGGACCATGGGAACCACCCATATGTCAACCTTAATTCAGGGCTTGGGGCTCAGACCCCAGCACTTCAGAGGCGTGTAGATGAGATGCTGAGGGACATGGTGTAGTGGTGACTTGGCAGTGCTAGGTTAATGGTTGGACTTGATGATTGTAGAGGTCTTTTCCAGCCAAGGCTATTCTATGATTCTCTGATGTATCGCTGGTAGTTATAGTTTGCCTCTCTTTCTTTTCTGCTCTGTTCTCAAGTAACTTTACTGTAGAACAGGTTAAATGCCTATAATAGATTATCAACTTCTTTTTTAAAACTGTAGGTGAGGGAAAAGTTACTTGAAAAATATTGCATATTGTTGCTACTGTATCATGCCTTCTTTGGAAAGGTTCATCCACCTCACCACTGCCTGTCCTGGAGAGCACATCCCCCAGCTCCCCTGCCAGCACGGGGCAAGGGCTGCTGGCTGCCAGCCTTGTTCCACAAACCAGAGTCTGGGTCACAAAAAACAAAAACCAGCTTGTTATTACCTCCAGAGCTGAGACAGCTGGTCTGAAAGTAAGAGGGACTATTTTATCCAGTTCTGTAACTTTATTCAGCTCATTCAGACTGGGATTTGGACTGCTTTCTATTCATCTTCCTTTTCTGTTCTCAGCCCTGTGCCCTGGTGGGTAGATGCCTGAACACACAGGCTCCCTCAGCCCCCCGTGCCTGTTACCATGTTGCAGGCAGCCGGGGAAAAAGCACAAGTGGTAAAAGGGTAAAATCGAGCTCATGACATCAGAGGTATGATCATCAGAACAATATCCCTATTCAGGGTGAAAAACAGGGTCAATGTGTGTCCTTGACTTCCACACAGAGCCCAGCTGACAAATAATTTAATCAAATACAATAAAACTAATAAAGATTTATACTACAGCTGTCAGTAGTGAAAAGGTCCATTCTTCTTCCTCTCAGCACAGATCTCTGGTAGTAACTGGAGTTCATCCACCAGCACCTATCAAACTAACTCTCCTCTTCCAGGGCTTGTTTAGCAGAGCTTTAACATACCAGCACAGAGAATCTGGGACAGCATCTAGCCAGCTTATTGTTCAAAAGAAAAAGGTAAACTAGAAAATACATGACAGAGTACTTCAGTGCAGTGACAGACAGTTAAACAGCAGACAGACCAGGTGACAGCACATAATCATTTTCCTCACTGTTTTGACTCTCTGATTCTCAATATTTCCTTTTGGTAAATATGTGTTTAATATACCTCTGCCCACCCCAGAGCTGCTGCAGGTGAGAAGCATCACTGCAGGAGTAAGGGGCTGCCAGGATGCTCTCTTCCCTGCAGCAGCTGTCCCGGATACCCACAGAAGTCACAGGCACTCATCCTTTCTGTAACTGCAGCCTCAATGCAAGACATCTTTTCATCTTTAAGCTGAAACCAGAACTGACATGTGTGGCAGAAGTTACATTCAAGAGAATTTGTTATGAACAGGTCTTAGGTACTTGCTACATATTTATACATCAGCTTTCAGATCATGTAATTCTCAGGCAATTAATCAGCCTCCCTGAAGATAATTATGCCCTTTTGGCTGTAATATTTTCCCCTCTTTAAACTCACATTCTTTCTTTTCTTTGGGTGGGCCAAGAAATGTCATTTTCCACTGGAATCAGTGACTTAATTAAGCCTGTTAATTCATGCTTTCTTCAGTCAATCTGGAAAAGTTGTTTCCTAGGAGTTGTAGAGGCTCACAGGGCTTGTTTTGGAGCCTTGAGTTTTCACACTTCTCGCTTACTGACACTGCATCCTTCTCCAGAGCTCTGTGGAGAGTGTCACCCTCCAAGTCAATAACGTAGTTGCACCCCATGACTAGCGTTTGTCAGGAAAAATAGCTGAGTAAGGTACACTAACTGCTGCTGATCAGCTGTGTTTATCTAGACTGAGTTAATAAATATGACCGAGTCAAGATGGTGACTCTACTCTCTGTGGCAGCTGGCCAGGAGCTGCTGGGCAAAGAGAGAAGCTCAGTGACACAGGAAGGTGAAAGACAAATGTTTGCTGTTGGTACACAACTGCTAAAACAATTTACGCAGATCACAGTGGGCTGAACAATCAGCAAGGTTGATATGATGACCTAGGAAAAGGCTGGCATCCTGGTATGATTATTTGGAAAACAGATTTTTTTTTTCTTCCTGTTTTCTTCAAGCTGCAGTTTGGAAAAAAACTGCAGAAGCAGTCTGATAGGGAAAATATTTTCTCTGTACAGGGGCTGTCCTGATCGTGAATTTTAATCAATAGCAAATACTGTATTTCCTCCCTGTCTCTCTTTGTCTTCTCTCCTTTCCTAATAACACCCGCACTATATTTTTGTCTATGCACACACACACACACATACACATTACACATTAATCTTCATTATCTGCAGGATGCTGTTTCTCCCACTGTGTATCATAACACAGTACACAGGCTTACTGTAAGCAGGACAGCAGCACACAGGCAGTGTTGCCACCTCAGGCCCTGGACTGAAAGATAGAGTTTTCCTGAGAGAAGGAGAAAAAGACAGAACTGAATATCTGACAGCCTCTGACTACCAGTCAGCCTGAATCACTCATTGCTTCCTTGATGTTTCTTGGACTTTTCTTGTGCACCTGGATGCAGACCAAGCCAAGACATTCTGTCTACATCTGAACTTACCTAGACAGTCTGTGATCTTCAAATTGGTTTAAACGAATTTTAAATTAGAGCTTTAGCCACCCTCTTCTCTTTGTCTATATGAGTTTCTCTTTTAATCACAAGTATTGCAGAACAATTTATTTTAAAACACTCCATTTAACCTCACTGAAATTAATTTATGACCATATCTCTAGTAAGACATAGAAGTTTTGCAAAGAAAAATCTTAATACAAGATGCATTTGTAGTATCTTTTACTATGTTTCAGGAGTGTATTTAAAAGGTAAATTGTGATCCTCTTCAAAATGAATAATCCAAGGCATCAACAATTAACAAAACCAACAAAACCAGAAATTAAAACCAGCAACAATAATATTGAAAGATTTTAGCTTCCTGAAATCCTGAAAATTTTAGGGGATTTTCCTACCAATTGTCTAATGAAATGATTAACCGGTTATTTATTCATTCAATTTCCCTGAGGGGCATTTTGATGCCCTGAAGTTCTGACAGACATGTGTTATGTGTCCCAAACTGGGTGTTCAAAAGCACTGGCTAGGAGAAACAGCAATAATTTAAAAAACTTTCTCATACCTTCATATATATTCAGAAACAACAATTATGACTCAGTCTCATGAGAACTACTAACACATACAACCTTTAAAAAGCAGCCTACAGGATCTAAATATAATTTCTTATTCACTTTGATTGCACCATCCACGACTTTATAAATCTGTATCATTCTCTCACTCCACCCATCCACTCACTCACTTCTCATTTGAAAGCCCCTGCATATCTCTGATCATGTATAACAGCTTTGCATTTTAGGGGACCAAATCCCTTTGTCTTCTATCCAACTGCCCAGCTGATGGACCTTGCGAAGTGCCTAGACAAGCCCATAGGAAGTGCTGGCAGGGACTCTACAACTGTGGTCTTTGTGTGTACCATTCCTATGGCAAAGGGCAGGACAGAAGTTATGGACCCAAAAGGTTAGGCTTTTGAAAGAAAGAACTTCTACAGTAGCATCCTTTGAACTACCTCTTAGAGGAAAAAAGAGGTGCAAAACAGGAAGTGCAAAACTGGAAGGACAATGTTTTCCAATTCATCAAGTGTTTCATATCGTCTAATTATAAGGTATTTCTGTATAGAAAGAAGAACTTAATCCAAACCAAGCTACAGGTCCTAAAAAGCAAGGTTGAAGATGAGCTTTAAGCTGATCAGTATGGGAAAGCCAATAGGTATGCAAGAGCACATGGTTCAGGGGGTTGTTTCTCCTGCCATACACACATGAATGCTCTGTTCTCTGATGAAGGATCTGTAAGAGGATGAAACCCATCAAACACAAATTGGAAAGCACAGTGCTATTGAAATAGAGTGCCAAAATGAGAACCAGAGCAATGATACTCATACATCTACACAAGTATGAGAAGAATAAGAAATGGGATGGAGTATTTGTTATGTTTAGCTCTCAATGAAGACACTGTTTTAGCGAGAACTCTGTGGGAGGAAGGCAGTTGGTTAGGCACTGTGATACAAACACAGAATACGCAGAAAATACAGAACAAAACATGCTGGTAATAGAGTAGCCCTGTTTTTCACAGACAACCTGGAATCAACTCAAATGAACAAACTAACCTCATCAGTGAAGACTAAACAACTCATTTGATCTGCATGGGTTGAAATTCAGGCCCAATAGGAAGGATATAGTCCAAGATCTATATTACTGCCCTTCTGACATGGGAGGTAATCGGAGTTCAGAGACACAGTGAGGGCACAGCACATAACTGTAGTGGGATACTTTATCACTGGTAGCCTAAGGAAGCCAACTCCTGATTTATCCTTATATTAGTGGGGATTAATCCAAGTTTTAACATTGATATCTCATGAAAGATCTCATCCCATCTCATCTCATTGTTTATTTTATTCTGTTAATCAGCAGGGTCTTGGGGTGTAAGCAATGGGTAAGAGTTTAATGAATTCCTTTTTTGTGCTTTCAGCACCATTAGGGGAATAGAGAGCCAAGGTCTGGTCCTCAGTCAAGGCCTCTCATGCCTGCATAAACACCAATAGTCTTCAATTTTCCCCTAATATTCTCTCTGGGGACTTCTCTCACACATTATAAAGTGAACACAATTGGTCTTTTAGCACCTTACTCCACCCCTCCTGAGATTCATGACATGCAGATGAGAAATGATGCGTTGTTCCTCACCAATTGTAGGTAACAGAAAAGTTTAGTACTATGGATGGGAGACTGCAAGTTAGAGCAGCTCGTAAATTTGCCCTAATTTGTGCTGAGTATCACCAGTTCAGCCAGCAATGAAAATGGCTCACAAATAGGATTGAGCCAGAGACAGTGATCTAGTGAGCTACGGAAGACCATGAAAAAATGCAAAATTTGTTCATGACTGGTTCAGAAGACGTGAGGGGAACTTGATCTGTGGAAAACAAGATTATAAACAATTTCTCCTGCTGTATCGTAACACAAAGAGCGTTTTGTGGTGTTATTCCTGTGCAATAATTTAAGAGCAAACATTGCTGGGTTTTTTTTTTTGTAGTCAGTTCAGGCAACTCATGCCATACTTTTTTAAAGAGTCCAATGCACACTTGGGTTTAAAATGGGTTGAATAACATTTTTCTAAGACCAAGAGGTATTTTGTTTCAGCTTATAAAATAGATGCTTCTTGAGGTCACAGAGTTAATGTCTTTCAGTTACCTGATACAACAATGGGATAGTTCAAAGTGTTGTGCTGTGGGTGGAGAAGTATTACCTCTAATTGTTGGGAAAAAAGAGTAAGTTACTTAGGGTTAGTATGGTGGTGGTAGATGTGGTGCACTCCTGTGCATCTCAATTTTTTTTAGAGATCACACTTGATATTCTCCCCCAGTGTGGAAGTATCTCTGGAGACATGCAAGACTACAAATCCCTCATGCCTGTCCAGATGGCATCTCAAATATCAGACTTTTCAGTGGAGAAACGAGTGTGGTCCCTACCAAGATTTCTGTCTTTTCTTCCCTGAAAGACATGTGTGTAGCTCTTCCTCCACTGACAGCTTACCACTGACCAGGAGTTACCTCCTCCTAGCAGCAGAAACCTGTCCAGTTCTCCTCCCATTCATGAGTACCCACTTGAGTCCTTCCTGTCCCAGCTGTGGAAAAACACCCGCTTCTTGGCCAAGAACACCCAGCTCTCTTGGACCATCCAGACGGAGCTGACTCCAGGGCTGGCTGTGAATGTGAGGGACAGACCGTAAACAGTACAATACTGGTGGGATTGGCACATGGTCAAGGTAGTCAGAGCTCTCTAGCAGGCTGCTGGGGGATACACCTAATACTTACATCTGGATTATCCTCAAAATACAAAGTCTTGTTATACCTTGCCTGCCCTGGATCTCAGTACAAAGTGCACCCTAGGTGATTCATTTCTGAGAAATGTAACATTGGATCTGTGATAATGAGCTACGGGCAACATACAAAATGTTTATGTTCCACCGCAGGATCCAAATTTGTGAAATAAATATTTGCTCTCTTGTACCTCTGTGGGATCCTGCCGTAGAGAACACTATGTGCTATAATGTGTTTCTGAGTTGCCCATGGCAGGACTTGGACAGACCTTCCGCTGCTTGTTTAGTGTGGCATTTTCTTTAGACTCTCTTCTCATTTTCTTTGTTGTTTTGGAAAAACACTTTATAATGTGTTTCTGTTGATGTATCATCTATTATATAAACTAGAAATTGTATATTGAATAAGGTATAGTGTATTTCTTTTAAAGGTTGGAATCCTGTTGTGCTGAAATGTACTCAGACACATCAGACAGAATCTCATCCCAGCGCCAATAAAATTCTAGCAATAGTTAGGAACTGAAGTGATGGAGAGAAGAGATTGGAGTACAGATAGGAATGTACCACATCGACATTAATGGTTGGACTTGATGATCATGAAGGTCTTTTCCAAACAAAACAATTCTATGATTCTATGACCAATCACACACCCATTTAGAAAGTTTTACATTGTCGAGAAATTGTGTCATTAGTGTTGTTTGGTTAGATATGTAATCCCTACTGTTTGCCATTAAAAGATATCAAAGACATACATGTCTACACATTGCCTTATATCAAATGACTGGTGTATGTTCACTAATAGTATTTTAAAAGTTACTGAGTGTTCTTGCCAAAAATCCATGTGTTCTTGTTTAAGCATCATCATATTTTTTACTTTTATGAAATATAGGCTGCTGAGTGTGAAAATTTACTAGAGAAAGTTATTAAGAAGTAATTCAGATCATGGGAAACGTACAGGGGAAGACCATAGCTTTAGGAAGTATTGGTCCTAGCTTGAATTTTTTATGTACCTCCTCACTTATTTCTCTCTCTAGGACTTCTACTTAACACAGAAAGAGGCAAGCTGAAATGGGGTAGTCAATAACATCTACAGACCAAAGACATAAAAAGAGATAATAAGAAAGGCAGCATGTAGTTCACTACTTGCTTAGTGTTCAGACCAGAGCAATGTACATGCAAGAAGTAGATAGAGGGCTACATCTTACCTGTTATTTATTGAACTGATTTGGGAACACTGTAGTCCCCAGAGGCATCATCTTGGACCATTTTGATCCCTGAAATAAGCTGTAAAGTCTATGTGAGCATAGTCTTTGAATCTCTTATTTGCAAAAAATAGATACATATTTTAGGAAGTATTTCACAATTTGAAATGTGTTATTCTTGGTGGTTTATTATTTATTAGATTACCATGTTTCTGACTAAACCACAGCAAGATACAAGGAGAATAGGGTATCAGTAACAAGAGCAAAATTTATAGCTAGTGATAAGGATGCTTTGAAGTCCAGTGGCACGGCTTTTGCTACCTCAAACCTCAAACCTTTTCTATATTTTAGCATCTCTTGAGTGAACTATGATGGATTTATTATTTGTGAAAATTCTGGAAAATGCCCATCTTCCTCAGCACGAGTTTCTGACTAAGCCAGTACAAGCAATGAAAATAGCCATCTACATACTTTCCAAATGAAATTCAGATCAGAAAAGCAGGGAAATTCTTGTAAATGTTACTGGGAAATGGTGAAATGACAGCAAGACTGGACCTTGACTTGTGTGATCTGTGTTCTTAGCTGAGCTATATTCATATTTTCCACATTTTCAGTAAAGGATACACACTCTGAGTGGAAGTTTCTGCATTGGCCCAGCCTCTCTTCACACCCTGACAGGAAAGGACCTGTAAGGGACGAAGGCCGCCGTGCAAGTACTTCTTCCTGGGGAAACAGCTGGGGACAGGCGACTTCCCTGCCCTCTGGCCAGTTGTCTTCATCCAGATTATGGGAGGAGAGACACTCAGCCACTCATGCTAGCATGGAAGAAACATAATGAGGTCTCCTAAGGTGTGATATTAAGTGATATTAATAGGAGCACAGACACTAGATTGTGTGATCTCTAAGCCCAGCACTCCTCAGAACTGGTGTAGATGCTGCCTCCAGCCAGGCCCCCATGTGGGAAGGACAGGGACACACTGAAGGGAGCTCAGTGGGGATCCTCAAGGTTGCTGGGTTGGAGCATCCCGTGCAGGGTGGCTGAGGGATGGGGGGCTAACAGCAGCCCTCCCAGCATCCCTGGAGAGGTGGTCAAGAAGACGCAGCCAGGCTCTGCATGGCGGGAGGCTGAGGGACAAGGGGCATCGGATGAAGTGAGAGGTTTGGGGCAGGTGTGAGGAAAAGCTTTTTCATGCTGAGGAGGGCTGGGTGATGGAGGGGGTTCCTCTGGGAGTTTTCCCCACCCAAGGGGACACAGGCCTGAGAAACCTGGTCTGACCACCCAGCTGGCCCTGCTGTGAGCAGCAGGTTGGGCTGGAGACCTCCTGAGGTCCTGATCAGCCTCAAAGTCACTCTGGCTCTATACTGTGATTCTGTTATATTTAAATACATACATGATAAATGGGAATTATTCTTTAAAAGTGACTGCATGTTCTAATGAGTATTTTACTTTTAAAGTTGCCAGTCTCTCCCTCTACTCATCAGTCTGGAAAAAACTCCATAAGGTGCTGTATCTTTGAATATCTTTTTCTATCTTCAAAAGAAATTACCAAAGTTTACCATTGGAGGGAGATAGCGATGAAGCTTTTGCTCTCAGACAAACTGTAACAGTCTATGCAGAGAGGAAACAGAAGAAACAAATGGTTCTAGTCCAGGTGGTAAACTTCATATTTAAATTGATAGTAAATTGCTGAATGCCGTTGCTTTCGCTATTGCTGTAAACTCTAGGAATAGGTATCTCTCTGCAGCCAGGTGAAATAGCTGGTCCCTGACCCAGAGAGACTGTGACCTAAGACTGTGGGGATAAACTTTTAAAAAGCACCTAGACTCATCTGAATTGATGGGAATTAGTCTCCTGGAAGACTGATGCTCAGGATGGGATTTTCTGTGTTGTACTGTAGCTTTACTCTTTTATATGTCTTCATGAATTCCATGGCCTGAAAGGTAAGAATCCTACCTTCCTTTCACAATATGCAGTGAGACTGAAATCCTTATCAACTGGATCCACAAAAGCCAGTGTGGTTATAAATAAACCAGAAGAAATATAATCTGAAACTCCACTTCTTCCCAGTCTCCAAACTGCAGGCAATTGGTGATTTTTATTGGAATTCACTACCCTGAGCTCTCTTCCATCTCCAGCTGCCTGTGCTGTGTTAAATTAACACAAATTACAGCCATGGTGATCTTACTGCACCAATATAGAGGCTAGCAGAAACAGGACCAGAGAAGACTGTGAGAATTAATTCCTTTCCTTTGTCTGTAAGAACTGGAAGCAGTATTTCTTACCTCCTGGATAATGATTAAACTACATGAGTATTAGGCATCCTGAGACAGCCTATGGCAATAGCAGTATTTTACAGGGCAGAGCCTGGAAGAGCTATGAGCCAAGGAAGAGGGGTTCTTCTCCCAAAGGTGAACCCTCCGTGCTGCATAGTCATGCAGTCAAGAGCTATAGCAGGTGAGATGCTTCCCCAGCCATGGGAACACCCAGCCCAAGAGTCTGTAAAATTATTCATTCTCTCTCTCTGACCTAATAAACATGCTGTTATTCACTACAATGTGTTATTCAAATCACCAAAGAGGATCTCAGAGTACTCTGTTGACTGAGATCTATGGTGTTCACCTCTAAATATATTAGACATCAAAAGGCCTCTCAGAACAGGATGGAATTCAGGGTCTTAATTGTCTGATTCACTGGTGCTGAATCGGTTTGAACCAGTTTGTACTGAAAACGAAAACACTTAAAAGTGGGAATGCTTTCCATTCCAGTTGCTCTCTCTCCATCTGAACTTCACAGATCCAGTACAGCCTGAGTGTTTACTTTTCAAACGCAGACACTGGTAGGTGGAAAATCAGGCTCCTGTCCTCCTACTCACGTAACAACACCTGCCTTTTGAGCAGGGGTGAACAGTACCAAATACATGGTCAGGTTCTTCAGCTAGGAAGACCTCACTTAATGCTGGTTCAAAAGTGTCCGCTTTAAACATGTTCTGCATGGGTCTGTGCAGTATTCCAGCACAGCGTAAGTGAGCTGAAACAGGGGATAACGACGGTGAGCCAAGGTGTGAGGGAGAGATGAGGGGGAAGGATAGTAAGAATATCACACTGCTGTCATGTTTTTCAGATGCAAGCAGTCCCTGAGATGACAGGTCCCTGATAACAGACGTCAGTTTTGTAGATCTACAATGCCAGTAACTGATTGTTACATTTATATATGTGTGCACGCAGATGTGCATACGTACATACATGTATCCACACAATGTGAGTATATGTACATATGTGCACATACAAAAAAATTGGTGGTGGGGGATCCAATGAAATGCAAATTTCAAACAAATGGTTAGGTTAAATTCTGGATTCAATAAAAGTATATTGGGTTGAATAGACTTTCAGATGGGGTTTGACTGCCTGATGACATCATACGGCAAGTGGAGTGAGCAACATGTTTGGGCACGGGGCCAGGGGGACCTGGCCAATGTCAGGGCACTATTTGTCTGAGTAAGGCACACAACATCTTAGTTCCTTCCAGATTTCATCCAACACAGCTTTCCCCATGAGGCCTCTGCAGGCAGCATAAATGAGGAAAGACAGGTTACTGCTCCCTCATCTCAGCAGACACTTTGAGACACTGGCTGATCTGAGTCCAGGGAAGCAACAAAAGCAGTTCGCAGCTGCCTTTCCCTCCTATTATACTCAGGTGCTTGATGTGTGATCTTTGCTCACAGCAGATCTGTTTCTTCACCATTGACTTCCTTAACATATGGGAAAGAGATTAGGAAAGGAGGACTGGAAAGTGAAATACTGTAATATCTACAATGTTGCCTGTAAATATGAGTATGCTATGGTATATTATACATAGTTTTGATGTAATGGAAAAAACTGAGTATGTGCAGGTGCATTCAGAGAATACACTTATTTTTTTGTAGATCTTCTACATTTCAGAGCTTCACCCTCCTCATTCCCGGCCTGTTTTACTCTCTGTTCCTTGCAAGGTCAAGAGCCCTCACTACAGTGAAGCATGTACTGGTTGCATCATACTCTCTGCACTGTGCTCCACAGCATTTTACAGCTGCCACACCAATCACATGCTGAACTTGGACAAGGGGACTGATATGGCTAAACACAGTTGGGCTTCTATTACCAAGCACATTCAAATCCAACCAAATTCAAAACCATCAAGTTGTGAGAGTAATATCTCTACCTTACTCTCATGAAACTTCTGAGTAGAAAGCACAAAACCACCATTAAGGTTTACATCCCTGACTGTGGTGCAGTTCCACCTCTAAATATACTCTGAAAGGTACGGTAAAATCAATGAAGGGGCAAAATGTCACTGCATTATTCAGAGATTGCTGTTTGCCATTTAAGTAGTTTCTTTTATGACTAAATATAGAGGCCGAAAGATCTTCTTATATGTATTGGAAAGATAACAGCTTCTGAAGTGATTGACACACCTTTTAGATTTAGAAATTAGAGACTGATTTGCATTTGGTAGGAATAACAGCTTTCTGTTCTGAAGAAAACAAATGATGTACCTAGAAGAAATTTAATTATGACTACACTAGACTAAGAGCTTTCCACAGTCATCCAAAACATAATTGTGCTGCTGTAAAATCTAGTCTATTTGAGTATTCTTCGTATTCTTATAGTATTTTAAAATATGTGAGACAATATTTAAAGTTTGCCTTTCCAAATGGACTATATTTCCTCGCATTCAGTTGTACAGACTAAAAGATTAATACAAATGTACTTAAAAGTAGGTTCCTTGGCCCTCATGCAAGGATATAAATGGTTTTATTTTCCCAGAATTTGGGTACCTTACAGTTGCCTTTGGAATGACTAAGTCAACAGGAGATGCCTGGATTCCCGGTGCTTATGAAATTCAATCTATTTCTTTAGGTGCATAAATAAGAATTTAGAGCTCAGACACTTGATCTAATTATGTGGTTTAGCAAGTTGACACTCATGATGTGTGATAAACTGTCCTTTCATTTAACACAGTTCAAGTCATCCTGACAACTCAGAATTATTTCTGTTGCAGACATAAATGGCAAAGGTCCCACTGTCTTGCGTGGAATAAGTTCACTGCAAGCCCAAGATGTTTTGCTTCAAGCTACATGCACATGAACATGCCTGTAGGGCATTTCTTCTGGGTTTCTCATCTCCTCTCTTGCAGCTAGTGTTTCTGCAAGTCTATGGCTGCGTGTTCTTTTCCAGCTGCAGCTGTGCCAACAAAAAAGTGAGTGCCCCAGCCTCCTGGCTATTCTGCTACTGGAAGTTATCATCCCCTCTGATCTGCTGGCCAGGGTCCTCGTGTGACTTCCCGTAACCTTTTTCAGTCAAAATAAGTTGCTATAACAGTGTCTCCTTCTTTAAATTCTTAAAATTGACTCATCTTTTTTTTGATGAGGCCACAGAGAGAAGGTGACGAGCGCATGGGGTCGAGGTCCTGCTTCAGTAACCTCATCAGCTGGTCAGCTACAGCCCAAGAGGGTGTGTGTCCCCAGACTAAGTGCAATTGCTGAGTTTCTTGTTGTCAAGAAGTCCTGTGTTCTGGGACTAAGCTGTCTGAAACAAAACTTTTTATACAGCCCAAGGAATTCCTGCAGGCAAAGTGAATGAGCAGACTGATGACCATGCTAGTACCAGCTCATTTAGATTTCTAAAAAATAAGTAAAAGAAAGTAATTAAATAAATGGTTTATATTAAATAAAATTCAATGAAAGAAAGCCAGGATGCCATTTGGGATGGTAAAGCAGAACAGAACAGGAACAGAAAAAGAAAGGGTTGGTGTAGAGTGAAAGGTAGCTACTGGACAAACAGATGTGTTTATCTTTGAGGTATTTTTTAATTTTTGTGTTGCTTCATTTACACTTACACAAAGTCAGCATCAGTCATATTTGTCTTGGTTTCCGGTGACTATTATTTTAAACTAACTGTGTACATTGTTGGAACATACAAAGAGGAGTTAGTACAGACAGCTTTACCAGACTGATGACTAATTTCACTTCTGGTTCCTTTCTGGATGACTTTTTATGACTAGTTTCAATGAAAATTTAGTTTATACCTACAGTAGTCAAGAGAATGTTTTTCATTTCATACGCTGTTTCTTCCTTCACTTCCCGTTAGCCTGTGAGACAGACTTCTTGGAATTGTAAACTCAGTGAAATTCATTGTCTCATTAAATCTCAGCACTAGCAAGCAACCTGTGCTAATCTTGGATTCACAGCAAGGCATGAAACAGAAAGTCAATAGGCTACTTTGCATGCCACAGCTCAGTGAGAATAAGATTGAAGTAAATACATAAAACATCCTACCACATGAAAAATCTTTCCTAGGAAGGAAGGGAGGCCCAAACCACCTGGTTTTGCAGAGGGAAGGGGTGAAGATTTGGTCTCTCGTGGGACCAGCAGATAGGAGTGTCCCATTAGTAAAACTGTTTTCTATCATTCTCTTCTACCTAATAGTAACCATCAATGGGGGGAGAGTCCACAACAATGCAGGGTGGATAATGGGTGGAAAAAGGAGGTTACTGCCATAGATCACTGTTATACATAATTATATTATCAGTACAGTTATTATATATGAGTATATTATATTATGGGTATGTATTTTTATATATGCACCCTTTCCACACTTTGCAGCCAGGGGTAGTCTGAGGCTAGAAATAGGATTCCCTTCTAGGTGATAAATTATGCTAATTAGAGGTCAGCTAAGGCATAGAGACCCAAAAGGCAGTGCAGAAGCAGAGGAATGCCAATGAGTTTGGCAGTTCTAGTGCAAAGAAAACTTGAAATGGGACAGTCTGTGTTATTGCCCTGGATTATCAAGACTGGTTAACACTACACAGCACAGCTGACAAGTCAAAACACTGAGGCAGTTTTTGCTGTTTTTCAGAATGAGTCATAATTATGTATGGTACACTTTCCAGTAAAAGGTTATCTTTCAGACAGCTCACACATAGATTGCCATTCATCAAGGAATTTGGGGTTATTGTGAACAAAGATAAACTGAAAGGCAATACACCAAAGTAATTTGTGGCGTGGGTTTAGTGGGGGAAACAATGACTAACTGCTGAAGTGGTTAGACCTGATAAATTTTAAAAAAAGATCAAAAAGAATATTGGAAGTAATTTCTGAGTCAAAGGCTATAATCTCATCCCTGAAGCTGATGTAAAAAGTAAGATCCACTTAGTTCTCGTTCACCAGCTGAAGCAAGACCAGCAGTGCAGTTTCTCAGAGGTCAAAAGTACTGAGAACCTGGCTCAAATACTGGCCATTTTTTCTGAAGTTATGCAGTTTTCTCAGATCCCGTTGCCACAGGGGGACAAAGGTGTCACTGAGCCACTGTGGCTGAACTCTGCCTTTATGCCAGTGGATGGTTGACATGGTCGGATAAAAAATTAACACAGATTCTTTTGGGTTTTGCACATTTATTTTGCTGCAAAAATAGCTCAAAGGGTTGGTTTCTTTGTTTCTACAATATGACTTTTTTACTTTTTTCATGGGCTTATTAAGTTTCGTTTATCTGGGGAGAGGTTTAAGTTAAAGATAACTTCAGCCTAAAAAAAAGCCTCCTTGAGCTTGCTATAGAGCCATGGGGGAGAGATAGGATCCTCCCCAACTTGCTCTGTAGAAGGAAGCTCCCTAGGGAGATTAGATTTTCTAGAGTAATATTAACAACTGCGTAAAATATCTGTTGGATTGGAGATACCATAGGGAACATCCCTTCCCATTCCCAATGGTGTCTCTTTTGGACCTATTTTGATTCATTTTGTCTAATCCTGTTTTGAACCTGGAGGTTTGCTCTGACTCCTCACCATGGCTCCTATGGCAGCATATTTCAGCAGTGCACTGCCTGCTCTGTAAAGTGACTTTTACCTGTTTTAAACTGTGCTCTGTTCTACTAGTGGAGAATGCAGGTGAACACCTTCTCCCTCACCTCCTCCACTGCCTTCCTCCTTGTACAAACCTTGGTCATACCCTCTCAGTGCTCACAGTTGAGCCATCCCACCCTTCTTCACCTCGTAGCCATCTCAGCCCCTAAAATGATCTGCAAATATCCTCAGCTGATCCGTTAGGGATTTAAGGCATAAAGTACCAAACTCTTATGCAGTGTAAAGCAGAGGTTTCAGGGAAAAAGTTGATGCCACAGTAACAGCCTGAAGACCAATGGGTGCCTAAGGCTACTGTGCCTGCTTTGCAACACTGAGCTGGCTGAAAGTCACCATGAGAAAACCAACCCACAGCCTGCCACAGCAGTGCATAAAAGCACACCTTGTTGCCCACTGGATGTTTTGAGGCAGTTTGTTTTGGAAGAATTTAGATCTGATGATGAAATCAGGCAGCTCAAGTCCATGATTCTCCATGGTATTATTATGTTTCCTCTTTTTCAGGAAAAAATGGGTGTTATAAAGAACCAGCTGAAAACAGCCTCCCCCTCACAGCTAAGTAAACCATCATTGTCAGGAATGTGGGCACACTCTGGTTTGTGCCAGGCTGCGTGTGCGCTCCCTTCTGAAGCATTTCCTTTAGCAAAACAAATAAGTGCCACAACGACAAATACTACAACAATCAGTCGATTGATGGACTGAAATGCTCCTTTGCCATCATGCAGTGAATCTCCACATGAAAAACACAGGGCCTGGAGAATTGCTTTTCCTGCATCTTATATCAACAATATATTTTTTCCATGATACTGACCTGACACACATTGCTTCTTAAAACTCAGAGAACAGAGAGAACATTGAAGAAGGCAGCAGGGAATGTGCTATGGTAGCCCTTCTAACGTTTTTACAGAAGAGCATCTTGAACAGCACTGGCTGTCTTGGAATAAAACAAGGATTTCAGGCCATGAACCATTGCCACACAGTTCCTGTCACTCACTTTGAATTCTCACTGAAAGTGTCACAAAGCACAGGGATATTTTGGCTCTCTTAAAAGTAACATATATAGTCATAGTACTTTCCCTAAGATAGCGCACAAACGCAAGCAAAAGTGCATTTTTGTTTTTTTCCTCCAAGCTGTGGCTGTGTGGTCATTCGGTCTTCTGTTTAAAAAATACAGTACATTCCTTACTCCCAGCCACCTTGACCACTAGCTGTTGTGTTTCCTATGTCAGAGAAGATGAGATCATTAATACCACCAGTAATGATGTCTGCAGAAGCTCCTCTTTTTGCCAGCTCCTAGGCCTGGTCTGGATGAACTACGAAAAGGGTCTACGATCCATTTAAACTCCTCATTGTTTAAATTGGCCATTAGAGATATGCCTTCACTGTCTTTGGCTTCTTCCTGATAAAAGGAAAGATTACTCTAGTGAGCCACCTTGGTTGAGGAAAAGTGTATGAAAGCAGAATTTTACAAAAAAAAATTGAAGAGGGAGGCAAGTAGAGAACTTGTAACACAGCACAAAGAAAGAAAAAGGGGAAAAATAAAACAGAGATCTGGGGGAAGAGAAAGAAAATGGTAGTTCTGCTAACAAAAGGCCAGTGGAACAGAACTTTGGTCAGATTATATCTCATCATGTCTTCATAATCTTCAACAGAGGAGTGACTGTGTCCAAATATTACTGAAATAAAAGAGAATGATAAGGCTGTTATGTGATTTAAGTGTTGGAAACCGGTTTTGCCATAAAGGTATACACCAGTAAATCAGATTTGTTAATATTTTACTGACCTTTATCAATAGGAAATAAAGAAATGAGAGAACACAGACAAACCCACCAATTTATAGATAGCACAAAAACCACCTAGCTCATTCGACTGCGCAGTGCGAGAGTTGTTTACTTTAAAATGAGTAATGACGTGGCTGTCTTTGAAAAGCAGCATTCAACTCTTCTCCCCAGGAGGGTCTGAAAGAGGCAATTCAGATCACAGAACAAGAGAACTGGCTGAATCCCAGGAGGATGGCTCCTGGCCGTCTTCTTGGAGGTGCTCTACTGGAGTTTGTGGGCACGATGCTTCAGATGATCCATGGTCTCCTGAAAAGGGCTGCTGCATCCTTGTGGGGTAAAAATTAACATAGGAGACCAAGGATGAATTATTCTTTCACTTGCTGACAGCAGAGAGAAGAATGTCACAGCCAGTGACCTCAGTCCTCCAGCTCAAAGAAGGATGTATGAATTCAGGAATAACTGACAAGACTTTTGCTGCTGAGGATGTATGTGAGGAAGGTGCCAGACAGCACGGGCCTGTTGCTGCCCATGTTCAGCAAGCCTGAAGAAGGTCTGCAAACTTTGCAGGACTAGGCACAATGAGTAATCATTGGAAGAAGACTGTAATATGGATTTGTTTCTGTTGTTTTCATTAAGGTGTTTTTTTTCTTCATTCACCGTTCAGTTAATGGACTGTGTCATTCCAAGGGAAACAGAGTGATGCTCTGGGACTTGATCCTAGCACTGTAGATATAGTGCATGGTGTTTTGGCACACTGTTGCAGAGGGACATATAAGAAAAGTGGGCAACAAAATGGTGTTTTCTGACCTCAGCCTTCCCACCTTCTGCATTTATCAACACTTGATAGATGGGTTAAGGCTACCTGTAATCTAGCTAGAACCAAGTACTTCAACAGATTCAGTTGCAAGATGTCACTTACTATCCAAACACATGGGTTGTTTGAAATTTTCTTTTCCTTACACACTTTCTATAAAATAAAACCTACAGCAGTAATAATTCTTACAAGCTTTTCATAGAGTTGAATTATTCTTTTGTTGATTCTACAATGCATTTACTTCTGTTACTAATGTGATTTTTTTAAAGTAAATTAACACCACTGAAAAGCTGAGTGTTTTAAGGTCCCATTGTCTGAAACCTCACAAGTTTTACTTATCTGAATGTACAGCTTTGTTTCTGTGGATGTGGCCAGCTGTCTTTAGTTCAGTATCCAAAATATCACTCAAAATCTCATTTATAATGAACAATTTGTTTTGTTTATAGCTAGATGGTTTTTAAATTATGCTTATCGGCTAAACTCCTGTCTCTTGTACAGCTTTTAAAACAAAGTGCATGAAAAAACCAGTTTGCTCACTCTTTTTGTTCTGTATTTGCCAATAGCATCTGACTGGGAGCCTAGGAACAATGCACAAGTCACAATGAAGTGATATTCAGAATGATGAACAACAGCGATACAAAAATACCGATATTGCTCAGGTGTGGGTCAGTGCACAATTAATAATCTGACATCTGGGCATTAAGTCCTCTGTAGACCGCTTTGTCATTTCCCAGTATGGACACAGTGGGTCATAGGGAACTATACACCAATAAGTTAGTCCTGTGCTCCCACCATTAATTTCAAAAGTCCATGAATAGAAGCAAAATTTGGTCTGAAATGTACATAATAAAAGCTGAAATATACAAAACCAAGGATGTTTCTAGGATATTTACTCCAGTAATTGCTTTTTGAATTGCAGAGGTTATTGGGGTTTTTTGTGAGACACCCATAAAAGTGAAAGAGTTTGTTGGCTTCACAGAAAGCTATAAATCCCAGTGGACTACCAAATGGAAGTGGTTCACAGTCTACTACTGGGCTGACAGTGATAAAAAGGACTACATTTGATGGTAGAAGTCTGTTACTAGCCAGAGCTCAATGAAAAAGATTTCTTGACAGAAAACTGTTTTTCAGACAATAGGAAACTGTATTTGATGTCACCAGCACAAAAGCACATTGCACTCTTACTGGTAACCATCAAATGCTTTGGTTTCTTAACTTGGAAACAAACAAGCCTTGAGAAATTTGAGATTTTATACATCTCACATACTTTTTTAAAACATAGATAAATTTGCAAATATTTTAAAACTTTTGAAGTAACTTTCCACTCCCGTAAAGAAGAATGAAAAGAAAATTCCTTTTTTCATAGATTTTAAACAGCTCTTCAGCTCAAATTAAATACTTGGCTACAAACAGCTGCTGCTGCTTCTTTGGAGGAACACAGCACTTTTCAGAAATATTTTGTTGCCTTCAGAATGTGACAGTAGAGAAACTATTTTAAAGGTTTGCATAGATTATTTAAACTTCTTACTTTGTCCACCTTTAATCTCACTGAGATAGTTTGATTTGCTGCTTTGCAATTTGTAACCTGAGATTCAGTTTTGTCACTGTTTGCCATACAGTATTATCTAGCTTCCCTTGTGTGCCTGGAGGGGTGACCCAGCCCTCTGTTAAGGATGGAGATTGTATGACCAGCTGTTTGTGCTATTGTGCTGTGACAGTTTTCCCCCTAACTGCAGACACACTCCAATGTGGATTTTTTCCTGAGTGGAAGAAACAGCAGCCCCTTCACCTGGCTGCTGCCGCATGGGAGCTGCACGGGGGCCTGAAGTGCAGTTCCAAGGAGACTTAATGATAACATGGGCAGGCTCTAGATATACAAGATTATCCATAGAACAAAGGGTCATTTGAGAATGATGGGGCTCTACATTCCACTTCTGTGGAGCCAACTGCATGAAACTGATGGTGTGGTGAGAAGTATGCTGGAATATGCCTGGAAATGCCTTGGTGATTTAGGAGATTTCTCTCAACATCACCATTGAGAATATGAAACCAAGATGCAGTGATACACCATGACTCAATTTTAAATGTGGGTCTTCACCTTCGCAATGAGCTAGCTACTTCTTTGATAAAAATTATATACAAGATTACAATTCTACAGTGCACTCTGACTATATTGACAATTACAGATATTAACCTCTTGTCTGCACCTGTATGAACAATGTGCTAGCATCTTTGAAATCCCATCCTGCTTCTCAATAGCTGGAAAAAGTATACCCTAATGTCAAGTCAATTTATAAAACTCTGTTGTTTGGGTCTCAAGAAACATCAGAACTCATCATTCTAATTCTGTGCTGTCTTAATTCTGAACCACTTTTGCTAGCAGCATTTGATTTTAAGTTCTGGAAGGAGGGGGTTACATTACAACAAACCCCAAGTCTGTTGACTTGAAAAGTATGCTGAAAGGGCTTCATATCTCTAGAAACTTTTCTTGGACATGTTGGGTGTCACACAGCAGGGTGATGCAAACCATTTTTGAATTCACTTCTATTACTTTTGGTTAATGTAGTTCTGTGTATTTATTGTAGATTGTCCCCAGAGACTGCAAAAGTCATCATCCAATAGGCCGTGAAAGGCATGTTTAATCATGTGTATGAGCTAACCTAGTGTTACTGTTGATTTTTTTTTTTTAAGATATAGATGGTATTATTGTTCATTTGCTTTAAAAAAATCTGATTTTAACTGTGTTAGCAATGATAACTGAATGGTAATAGCTGTGACTTTAATTAAGAAGCATCTGAATGAAACTCTGTCTCCTCCTCAGAGTGTTTTGTCCTTACTCTTCTCTGAAATTAATAGGTAGAGGATATATATAAACATGATTCAGCAAAGAAGTTTGGTGAGACACTCAATACAGCTGTATCAATTGCCTAATGAATACATCCATCTTCCCAATAATGGATTGATTTTCAAAGTACTGGTAGACAGAGGATAGATTTGTATTTAAGGCACAGGACGTAAGTCCATTAAGTAAGGGTCAAATTTAGGTTTGAATAAAAGTGCTTTCAAATTCGAGTGGGTATTGTGCACATTTATACTGTGGTCTGGTTTGCTTCCATTCCTGGATTTATCTTTGACTTCCTCTGTGATACTCAAACGAGTTACTTTACATATATGTACCCTGGTTTCCAAACTGTAAATTGAGGACTGTGCAGGACATTAGCCCACAAAGAGTTCAGATTCCAACTTAATTAAAGGTTGAAGAGGCAATTTTGTTCCTTGGAGAAGTGAGTGGGTTTTATTACAAACTATTATTGCGGTAATTATAATTTACTGTAGCTACTAGAGTCCATTTACTTCCCCTAATTTAAATCATGCAATGTCCATGAAACTTTCCTTCATTTAAAGCAAAGCTGTCAGGTACATATCAGCCACTAAGTGTCCCAAACGAGCTGTCACTGAGGCACTTCTCACCTTCTGAGAGGTATTGTGAATCTCCAGTACTAGGTTTATTTCTGCTCAGTTTGCACAAGCTCCTCATGTCCATTTAGAGAGGCCTGCGAGTAGACTTGATAGCAATCGAGAGGAACAGTAAAAAATATGGTCCTCTTGGCAAGCACTTATGGGAAACACGACTCGTAACTGAAACATGAGATATTTCACTGTGCGGGAATAAGAGCAACAGAGAAAGAGCCTCTGTGTTTTGCCTTCCTCCTGCGGCTAAACAACATGTCCCCTCAGTGAAGGATATCAAAGGCAGCTACCAGGTAACTGATGAAAGCTCAGTCACCAAGGAAGGTGGGCAGGAGTGACCAGAGAAAGCTGTGGGTTTGGATTCCTGCAGCATAACAAACTCCCGACTTCCTGTGCTGCTCCTTCTCTTGGGGATGTTTTGGTAACCCACCAGACCCAGCCTGGTGGCAGCTTAAAAGAGTGTGGCCAAGTAAATAGCCCTGGTGATATGAATAGTGATTAAAAGGTTAAAGAAACCCCATGTGACTAGCTGGAATCATGGGAGCATGAGTAGACCTGGTACTCTAATAAACAAACAGCGGCACATTTGCTTCAGTAATTGGATAGATACACCATGTATAGGCTTTTACCCTATTTACTGCTTCAGTGTGTTTATCCCTAGCTGCTGAGACATTATTTCATCAACATAAGTAAAGATGTTATTTGCTTAAACTTGGTGAAATAAAATAAAACCCGATCCCAGACTAGGAAGTTTTTCTCCAGATTCTTTCCACCTTCCTTGGCACCTTTGATGTGTGACCCTTACCACCCACTACCCTCCCTTCCAGCTGGCCCTCCTTGGAATAGCCTCCAAATGAAACGATGGTCCCCAGGACCAAAGAGGAGGTTGTGGTTTCCATAGATGACTGCCCGCTGCAGGCACTGCTTACTTGTGGTGTTCATTTCAGTCCCTCCTAGCTACGGTGCCTGGAGTTGGAAGGGTCAATCCGCAGTTTGAATTGGCATATTTTTAAGGTTTTTTCTATTATGAAATATTTATGAGAGGAAACAAGGTTGGACATTCCTGCAGCCAGTCCAGTGTAGGAACGCGATGTGCCTTCCTCCCCTGAACATGTAAATGCAGTCAGTTATTTAATGGAAGACTCACATACCTTGTTCCTTTACATTTCAAGTGAGCTGTCAGAGGAATGTAAACATTTATTTGGAGCAAGCCCTCAGGTAAAGGATTACCATATGCCGCAGAAGGAAATTCCAGCATGCCCACCAAAATTTATGCTGTGGAGAGAGCTATGAATAGAAAGTTTGTACACTGTTATGAATATGGATAAAATACATCACTCATGGCTGGGCTATGGCATGCAAAATTGAAAAAACACATATTTTGGATCACACAATGTTTTCAAAAATATACTTAAAAGAAAATAAACATGGGATCTTGTGTGTTCGTTTACTGTTTGAAGTACCTTCGGGGAAGAGAGACATCAACAATTTTTCTTCCAGACCACTCAATTCTCTTGATAACAGGGGGTTCTTTGGGAGAAAAGCAGCAGTCTCATTCCTGGGATCTCTTTGTTTCCTTAGCCAGTGCCCATTTATTGGGAGTTTACATTGTGTTCAGAGCTAGCAAAAGCAAACATGTTTAGAGGGCTACATTCAGTCTTAAAGGTCAGAATTCCCCATTCTCTGCCACCTCACAGGGTGACTTTTTCATAAGTATTACATGACCCTTGTTCACCTTGCAAATGAGTGTAATTAGCATTTTTATTATTATTCTTCTACAGCCATACAGTCATCACTGATGTTTTGGTGTGGTCAGCATCGGTTTCTTTTGAAGTAAAAGGACTTCTGCTAAATGTGTTAAAAAGAGATGTTAAAACTTGTGTCTGTGAGAAGGACACGGTGCAAACCAATGGCCTCTGGATGCCTCAGTGCCTCCAGGCTGTGCAAAGCAATGGCCCTGTCTGTGCTCCAGAGCTTGCTACTGTGATCTGAGGACACATAGAGCTTCTGCACTGCAACCTCTTGTCCTGGTTTCCCAAGGAACAGACCCATGGGCCAGCCATGGCAGGCAGGCCATGAGCAGTCCAGAGTCAGCTGGGAGTTTCAGTGAGGGCAGCTGCCCCAAGCTGACTCACAGGTGTATCCCATACCACTGACACCTGCTCATTATAAAAGGAAGGGGTTTACTGAGGGTAGAGGGGGTTTAAATCTTCCTGGGGCTTATTCCTCTTGGTCTCCTGCTTCTGCTGATCCTAAGGACCAGGGTGATTAAAACCTTCTATGCTTTACATTGGTGATTATATTAATTTTGTTCTTCCATTAAATCCATTTAAACTTCAACCCACAGGGCTTCTTCTTTTTCCCCCCAATTCCCCTTCTCATTTGGAGAGGGTGCATTGAGTGATAGAGCAACTGCTATAGTTTAGCTTCAAGTACAGGGTAAAAGTAGACACCTCTACATCAGCCCCATCTAACTGTTTACAGTAGTACTGTGCAAGCCCCTTTAGGTGGGAGAGATTCCTGAGGGGTGAGGCCCTTCCTCTGGGTGTATGCGTTTGGGCCAATTCATGAGTTTGTTTTCAGGACCTCCCTGCTACCTTTTCTTCTCTGCTTGCACACCACAGCATCTCTTTCTGTTGCAGAGTTTCTTTTTGCATATGTGTGGAAGTGACAGGAGAACAATACTGTACTTAAATGAGATCAAGTAGAGCAACCCTATTATTAGTGAAGGATGAGTGTGAGATGGTGCAAGAAAACAGTACTGGGCAGTGGGAACACTTAGAATGGCATCAGGCCAAAGCTGCCCAGAATACGTTGATGCAGAGGAAGGAAGGAGTTTGATGTGGAATAATGATCTGCTTTGATTATCATTCACTGTTAACCCAAAGTTTATTTTAACTGGAAATTGCACCTGACAATTGAATGGGAAACTTATCGAAAGAAAAAGTTACTTATTTAGTGTCTTAAGATTCCTCCTGCTTAAGGAATTACAGCCCAAATCTTGCTTAGGGGTAGCTGTGGCACCCGTGTTCAAGCTGAACATCAATGAGCTGCCTAGACGCACATTCCCACCCCCATATACCTCTCTCTAGGCTATTCATACCCAGGATGATTTGAGCCACAAGCTTCCTACACCTACTTGCACCTGTTGTTCTCCAGCCCCTTGTCCAGCACAGTGCCCAGTACTGATTGCAGGGGTGTGGTAGAGCACTCCCCGCATTGGAGGCTCTGAGTGCAGAGTGGTACCTGAATTTATTGTCAGTGAGAGACAAGGAGAAGTGTGTTTAGTGGTGAAACAACAAGGTACAGCTGAAGAGGTATAACTTCTCTCTCCCATACATGTTAAGAAAAAATGGTAGCTTATTTAGTTAATCGAGAATCAATTAGCACTTGATAATTTGAGAAACAACCATTGAGTAAGACCTTTACTGCAATGCAGGTGAGTTTTCAGGTGAGGCTGAAGGAACCAATCAATCTCAGTCTCTTTGCCTTCAATCATAGAATCATAGAATCATTAAGATTGGAAAGGACCTCCAAGATCATCAAGTCCAACCGTCAACTCAATACCACCATGCCCACTAAACCGTGTCCTGAAGTGCCACATCTACATGTTTTTTTGAGCACCTCCAGGGATGGGAACTCCAACACGTCCCTGGGCAGCCTGTTCTAGTGCTTGACCACTCTTTCAGTGAATAAATTTTTCCTAATATTCAATCTAAACCTCCCCTGGCACAACTTGAGGCCATTTCCTCTTGTCTTATTGCTAGTTACTTGGGAGAAGAGACCAACACCCCCTCCTTTCAGGCAGTTGTAGAGAGCAGTAATGTCTCCCCTCAGCCTCCTCCAGGATAAACAATCCCAGTTCCCTCAGCTGCTCCTCATAAGACTTGTGTTCCAGACCCTTCACTGGCTTCCTTGCCCTTCTTTGGACATGCTCCAGCAGCTCAGTGTCCTTTTTGTAGTGAGAGGCCCAAAACTGAACACAGTATTCGAGGTGCAGCCTCACCAGTGCTGCATACAGGGGAACAGTCACCTCCCTAGTCCTGCTGGCCACACCATTTCTGATACAAGCCAGGATGCTGTGGGCCTTCTTGGCCACCTGGGCACACTGCTGGCTCATATTCACCTGGCTATCGACCAACATCCCCAGGTCCCTTTCTGCTGGACAGCTTTACAGCCACTCTTCCCCAAGCCTGTAGTGTTGCATGGGATTGTTGTAACCCAAGAGCAGGATCCGGCACTTGGCCTTGTTAAACTTCATACAATTGACCTCAGCCGATTGATCCAGCCTGTCGAGATCCCTCTGTAGAGCCTTCCTACCCTCAGGCAGATCAACACTCCCACCCAACTTGGTGTTGTCTGCAAACTTACTAAGGGTGCACTCAATCCCCTCATCCAGATCATTGATAAAGACATTAAACAAGACTAGACCCAGCACTGATCCCTGGGGAACAATAATTGTGACCGGTCTTCAACTGGATTTAACTCCATTCACCACAGCTCTCTGGGCTCGGCCATCCAGCCAGTTTTTAACCTAGTGAAGAGTCCACCTGTCTAAACCATGAGCTGCCAGCTTCTCTAGGAGAATGGTGTGGGAGACAGTGTCAAAAGCTTTACTAAAGTCCAGGTAGACAACATCCACAACTTTTCCCTCATCTACTAAGCAGGTCATCTGGTCATAGAAGGAGATCAGGTTGATCAAGCAGGACCTGCCTTTTGTGAACCTGTGCTGGCTGGTCCTGATGTCCTGGTTGTCCTACACATGCCATGTGAGTGCACTCAAGATGAGCTGCTCCATAACCTTCCCCGGTACTGAGGTCAGGCTGACAGGCCTGTAGTTCCCCGGATCCTCCTTCAGGCCATTCTTGTAGATGGACATGGCCTCCAGTTGTCTGGGGCCTCCCCTGTTAACCAGGACTGCTGATAAATGGAGGAGAGTGGCTTGGCAAGCTCCTCCTCCAGCTCCCTGAGTACTCTCGGGTGTATCCCATCTGGCCCCATAGATTTATGAGTATCCAGGCAGCGTAGCAAGTCATTAACTGCTTCCTCTTTGATTATGGGAGGTTTATTCTGCTCTCTGTCCCTGTCTTTCAGCTAAGGGGGCTGAATACCCTGAGGATGACTGGACTGACTATTAAAGACTGAGGCAATGAAGGCCTTAAGTACCTCAGCCTTTTCCTCATCCTTGGTGGCAGTGTTCCTCCCACATCCAATAAAGGATCCAATAAAGTACGGAGATTCTCCTGGCTCTCTTTTTGTTGTTAATGTATTTGTAAAAATATTTTTTGTTATCTCTTACGACAGTGGCCAGATTGAGTTCTAGCTGGGCTTTTGCCTTTCTAATTTTCTAATGAGATCCCTATAGTCTTCTTGAGTCATCTGCCCCTTCTTCCAAAGGTGGTAAACTCTCCTATTTTTCCTGAGTCCCAGCAAAAATTCCCTGTTCAGCCAGGCCGGTCATCTTCCCTGCCTGTTCGTCTTACGGCACATGGACCAAACTGCTTCTGTGCCTTTAAGACTTACTTCTTGAAGAATGTCCAGCCTTCCTGGACTCCTTTGCCCTTCAGGACTGTCTCCCAAGGGACTCTTTCAATCACTGTCCTGAACAGGCCAAAGTCTGCCCTTTGGAAGTCCATGGTAGTGGCTTTGCTGACCCCCCTCCTTACTTCACCAAGAATTGAGAGCTCATGTCTTTTATAATGTCTTTAGAACAGGGGTAGGAATATCAATTCTGTAATTATGGTGATGAAAAAATTATTAAGAGTAAATATTTTGAAGCTGGAGAGTGAAGACGTGGCGTTTGTGATTTTTGCACTAATAGACTGTTTCCTTTGTTGTAAACACCTTAGTTTTTAATTCTTAATCTGATGTAGCAGCTGTACACTCTTTGACCTTCCTGTAAAGGAAAACCAAGGTACCGCTCACTTCAGGCTACTAACACTGAGATTAAAAAATTCTGTTGCTTGGGTGAGGAGTGGTTCTTAAGGCAGCAAAGGGTGGCAGTGAAGTGGAACATAGGATCATAACAAGGTAACAGCTTCAGACTACTCAGCATCATGATACTGTGCGTGTCACATTTGACGCAGCAAATGATCAAGGTGTCATGGCTGTTTTCTAGCTAAGGAAACTTCGACAAGAAGCTTTCAGTGGTGGTGGCATAGAAACAAATGAAACTCTAATGTGCTCACTTGCAGGCTTCTTCTTGAGGTACAGATAATTTGAAACCACTTTGAAATTTTAACATCTGACGAATTTTTAAACATGAGGCCCTACATGAAATATCTCAGTCTGACAAACAGGCTACCCAGTTTGATCCTAAAGTGCATCAATCACATCATTGTAGGTGCTGAAAAGTGCCATCAGAGTCCAGCACCCACATTTGAAAGCTGAGTGTGGGAGAAGGGGAGGGCAGGGAACAAAGAGACTTTCTATCCTTGTGCCCACTTGCACAAACATCGCAGCGTGTCTGAGCCTCAGCACTCTTACTGTACACCTCTGTGGGTGTAAATCACATCAAAGAGATTCTTGGAAACACTACCCCAAGGAAGGCTGCAGCTTGCCTGCGGTTCCTGGGTGGTGGGGCCCTGGGCAAGGCACAGCCCTTCTAATTATGTCCCGTTAGGATCCTCAGGGTGGACCCAAAGTTAAATAACACAGTTTGCATGGAAAACACACTAAGATGTAACTGAACTGGCACACTCGCTCTGTTGACTGAGGGCTGTAATCTAATAGGAGACTCGGCTCATGGTGTGACATCCCACGAACATCTATGTCCCACTGCAGGCAACCTGCTCAGCAAGGGAGAAACAGAAGAGACTGTCCCAAAGGGCTCTTGACCTGCTGACCAAATGATGAACAGCAGACCTTTCAGACCAAACCTGGCTACAATTTGGGCCCAGGTTTTTGTGAAAATTTTTTCTAGAAGAAAGGTGTGTCACACAGTAATTTACTGGCAAGCCTGAATCCTCCAGACCATGGTTGTTTCACCTGTAGGAACATTTATTTGGCACAATCTGAATTTGGTGCCCACCGTTGATCTTTGCAAAAAGTTCTAGTGTCCTTGAAATTGGCTAAGAGTAACAGATACTTGTGAGTTTGCCTATTGATCCTCTGTCTCACAGTCAGTTGCGCTGTTTGTACATGGAGTCAAGTTCCCAGTACACAAGTAGCGACACTAAGAGATAGGCAGCACTGAGAAACAATCATGTTTTTAAAGGCAGCTGATGTCGGGTCATATAATTTGCTGTGGAATGCTTGCAGATACGATGCACATACATCCTGTTGATTGCCCTCTGATTGTACATCTGCATGAACACTTTACCTCAAAAATTAAAGCCCTCAGCGAGGATTTTCCATCAGTGTTACCAACTTGTGGCCTGAGAACAACCTGAGCTCTGTTGAGGTCCATTAGAACAACTGCTGCAACAGGAAAATGTATCTGATTAGCAACAAAACCTTGGCAGTTCTGATTTTCAAGGTGGGGAGCTGGAAGCAAATCTACTTCTCTGGAGGGGCAGGGGAAGGCAAGTGGCTTGGCAAGAAGTGTTCTAGGGGAAGCTGCCACACTAGCTGAGGTCTTACAGGGATTGCAAATCTATACACAAAGTACCTAAAACTCTCTCACTGCAATACTTAAACTCCCTAAGGTGTTAAAAAAGAAAACATCTAGATTTTTAAATTAATTTTGTGATTTGGTGACAAGAATGGGGTTTTCAGTCATTATTTGGTAATGTTTAAAATATGATATTTACTGTTATTTTATGGACTTCTCTTAATCCCCTCAGTTGACATTTCTCAATGACAAATTCCAGGTACACCTGTAAATCACATGGTGTTGCTTCTTCTTGTTTGCGTAAACATAGCTGTTCTTTCAAGCTGAAAAAAAAATGGAGCTTAGAAACAACTTGCAGAATAAACATATGTGCAAAAGTTTGTACGTGAGAATGTCAGATATTTCCAAGATCATGGAAACAGATGTCAATGAGGAAGTAGCACAAGTTTATACAGCAAAACAATGTTGAATTGGAGGGTAATAGATCAGGAGATTTACTTGCTCTGTTGTTCTCATTGATTGCTTATAATTTTTCTTTGACTCTAGTTATAAGTATTGATTAAAGACAGATTAGTTTAACATTAGCACATGGTTCAGAGAGTGAGCAGTGAAAGATATCTTGCGGTAAATAATTTTTAAGGTAACACAATCTATTTCTTTTATAGGAATGTTGCTTCCTGTGGTATTTCTAGCTCAGTTTTGTAAATGCATCGAGTTCGGATGGTTTTCTTACAGACATAGGATAAGCATCCAGATTTTATACTTTTTCACAATACTTGACATCTTTAAAGCTTCATGTTATACTGTGAATGTCTGTGTTGATTATCACTGGATACATAAGAGACATATTTGGACATATGAGTCTTTCAGTACTGAATTGAAGTCTTGACAACAATTTATGAATAATGATATTATAGATGCTGTATGCTTTTGTCAAAAAATTGCTTCCAAGTAACATCTTCATTGTGAATATGATGCAATTATCTGTAGCACTCTTACGACTGCCACTTTACTGGGCTGTGAGTATGTTCAAATGTAAAATATTCTTTGTCACTACTGGTGACATGCATTTGTTGTGGGAGTTTTTTTCTTGCAAGTGAAGGAATATTTGTCTTACTTCTGCTAATAATAGTGGCTGTACTGATTTTAAGGAATTGAGATTGAAATATGCAATTTTGTTGGAGTTCCTATAATTAAATACATAATTTACATACACAAAAGTCAGTTAAATGCAAAGAAGAGAAGTCACTTTAAAAATACAAAAAAACTTTGTTGTTGTTTATATGTGCTGCCATGCTGATCACAGATATTAGATATTTTGTGGTGAAATTCTTCTGCCAGGCCTGGCATGTGAGCCTGGTATGCTGTAAACAGAAAGGTGGCCCTTGCAGTCATTGCATTTTGAATGGGAAGGTGAAGAACAGATTCTAGTTTGACCGAAGATGAGGTATGGATGGAGTGTATTCCTCCAGAGACATTTTGCTCTCTGAACCTGGGTGTCTTCAAAAGGAGCTAAACATCTCGGGCACCTTTGCAGCCTCCAAGCTGCAGTCTCCTAAATGGGCACTGGTCTCAGTGTGACATGGAGAGATTCATTTGCTGGCTTACCACCTTGGTCCATCAGCATGTGCCTGCCTTCCCTGCCCTGCATGCAGTGCCAATGGACAGTGGAACAGTTGCCCACAACATACCAGTTAAAAGCGGGATACCAATCTCATGAGTATGCTTTCATAAAAGAGCAGACAGTTCACAGGAAACCTGACAATCTGCTGGTTTTACTACAGAGGATAAAGCCCTACTTGTTACTTAACTTGGCATTTTTTCAGTTTCATTTAATTGAAACAGACAAGTTGTGCATGTGTTCTCCTTTTCTATTTCCAGACTCTTCTGATTATGATGACTGAAGTAGACTGCTCCAAATATGTAAAGATTTATTTCCTATAAGGCGCATCATAAATTTCCTGCCAGAGCTAGCCTAGAGTTGCTCAAGGTGTTTGTGGAATACAACTGTGGTCACAGGCCCCAGCAGAGAAGTTGTACAGAGTGTGGAGGTGTCAGGAGGGACCTGTAATAAGCTTCCTGGATCATCACAGGCCATTTACCATCTGAAACAGCACAAAATGCTGTCAACCAGCAGATGCCCCTGAGGAGAATCATCTATTCTCCTGAAGTCATTGAGGAGATGCTAGCTCTGAGGAGAACTGAAAAGGATTCCTGGCTACAGTAGATGTTCCATACTTACTCAATGGCTCAGTATTCTGTTAACTAGTAAAGAAATCCTGACCAAGGTAAAATTTACTGTTTTTTCCAGGTAGATTTCTACCTTCCCTTTTAGTTCAGAATTGGTTACCTGGAAATAAAGAAGAAAATGCATAAATTTAGCTTTATAGCTCAGCATCACCTCAGAGAAAGGAACCAGTGACTGAACTCCATTTGCTCCTTTGCCATAAAGAGGATGTGAAATTGTTGTCCTCCTTTAAAAAAGTCTATGTAAGAGTGCACAACACACTTAAAATGACATTCTGCAGGAAATCTAGTCTGATCTTATTCCCAGGCTAAGAAGTCAGATAATCTTTGCATGGGTAGTTTTCCAGGTTGTGGGATGTGATTTTTGTTATTATTGCTGCCTTTTAGTCTAATGTAATCATTGCTGATGTCACCTGTCCCTGAAGTGTATCAAAACTTTTAGTACATAGGAATGGCTAATAGGCTAGAAAACCAACCCTAAATAAAAAATGGCTGAAAAAGAAAATAATATACATAAATAATATTAAAAAAATAAATTGTTGTGATAAAGAGCATATTGAATTTTACACATATTTGCATAACTACTAGCTTTCTCTATCACACAGAAATAAATGCTGTTGTCTAGATAAGAACTTTGCTTCCACTTTGGTACTGAGGCTGCATAAAGCTTTGTGCTTGAAAATATATTTTCTATTAAAAAACGTGCAGGAAGATGAATTATAGAAGGAGAAGACAAATACGAGTTTTTCCAACTTTTCTAAGTTTTTATGAAAATGCATTTTAAGCAGAGTCCTGTAGGTCACCCCACAGGTTCTTGTCATCTGCTTGTGGGGATTATGTCAGGAGTATGGTTAACTTGCAGTGAATGAAGACAGATGGGCTTGTCCAGAAGATGGCTTCTGGGTGGCCTGAGTCACTTTCTCCAGCCACCTCCTTTCATGCTCTATGGATGTAATCAGGGGCAACCATATTCCTACCCAAAGAGTCACAGCCGGGTGCTGGAAGCCTGAGAGATGAGTCCGAGCCTCAGGCCTGTCTGTCTGTCTGGACAGACAGGTTTACAATGACCTAACAAAACACTCAGATTAAGCGGGAAAACATTTGCAGAGGGAAGTGAGAGATACTGAAAAGTTTAATACTTGCAAGTCCTGCACAGGTGGAGTTCCCCTACAGCACTATAGTGTCATTTACAGCAATATGCATTGCTGTGAATTAAATGTCACCTGCTTAAACTGAACAAGGACAGCCATGATTCCCTTGTAGACAGCTCTGAGGAAGGCATGAAGGATCACAGAGCCCAAAACTGAAACTGAGTCTGCCTTCAAATGGGATTTTAGGAATCCCATTTACCCTGATTGTCTGCCCCCGCACAACTTTTCTTTTGTCTCCCAGGGTGATAATTTTTTCATTCCTTAGATATTTGGAAGAGAAAGGTAGACAATGAAAAAGAGAAATGGGTATAAAGCAGAAAGTCTCAGCATCCACTAGTATTAGAGTATCACCAGATGGTCTATGCTGAGGTAGATCATAATTCAATCTATTGCTCATCCTTTATGCAGCTTCCAGAGACAGATATATGATAAACTTGGACTGTATTTGCATAAGTTTTCTCTCACTCTCCTTACCTGCACTGGAATTATATACTCCTTTTTCGGTCGTATTCCATGCTCCTCCCTGTAAAAACAATTCCTCAGCTCTGTGTGAGATTTCTCCTTGGTGGATCCACTTTCACAGGGGTCAGAGTGGAAGGGTGCCAGGAAAGCAAATGTGGGCAGCAGATAGATATAAGCAGTGTGAAAAGGTTTTTGACATAGCCACAGACTTTCTATTATGGTTATGTTTTGAACTTTTTAAGTCTATTGCTCTCAAATTCTTCAGTGAACTATCATTCACTATTCACTGAAGCATTGTGATGCACCAAAATTGTTTGTTACGTAGAGTAATGCCTTAGCTTAAGTCTTCTGCAGGACTGAAATATGTTCCATTTTATAACCTTGCCCATACTTTCTACACATTTGCAAAGCATGTTTGCATGTACATTCCTATCACTTTATAAATAATTATGTTCTGTGTGTGATAGAAAATTTCCAGGGAAAGCACCAGGATTATTATTGAAAAAAACTTGGAAAGGATCAAGAATAAATTATTTGGGTCTGATTTAAAAATATTTGCTTGTATTTTTATAAGCTCTGTGGAGGCATAGGGAGTATGCTAGGCATGTCTAGTACTGCAAATACAGAGTGCCTTCACTGTATTATTTTTGCCACTTTTTGGTGAGAGGTGACATGAAAATGTTTTAGTAAAATTTAGAAACTTGCAGAATCTCCGTTAATGAGATCTCTGTTCATTATTCTTGGCCCCTACTCAGTTTACTATATGATGTGCCTTGTATCATGAGACTATGATCTAATTATTGAAGTCACCGGGCATCAATTTCAATTTGGCCTCATCTCTTGTTTTCTCAGGAAGATGGACTCTGAATCTTTGCATGATCTGTTTATTATCCTAACCTCTACATCTATAGCAGAAGACCTGTGCTGTACCTAACCTAATGTTAGATTCATATTAGGAAGAACTTCTTCACTGAAAGGGTTCTTGGACACTGGAATGGGCTGCCTAGGGCAGTGGTGGAGTCCCCATCCCTGGAGGTGTTTAAGAGTCATGTTGACATAGTCCTCAGGGATACGGAATAGTTGAGGACTGTCAATGTTAGGTTAATGTTTGGACTCAATGATCTTAAAGGTCTTTTCCAACCTAGATGATTCTGTGATTCTGTAATATTCTAATGAACATTTCCTCTGTAATAGACGCGAGTCCTTTTCTATGTTTTTGTACTTGCAAATGTAACAATCTTAATGGCGACTGGTTTTATTTATAGATCCTGTATTAAGCCTTACAAAAGCTGTACAAGCCTTATCCTTTTCCTCTTGAAGTCACGCCACAACTTCAAAGAGAGAAGAAAACAGGATTTTATGCATTTGGAATAGCTAATACCTCAGCACTGGGTCAGCAGAGAAGCTAATGCAGATATCTGAAAAATATGGAGGGTGCCTCTTTCTATGAATATGCATTAGATCACTGATCTCCTAGCTGTCCATGTCTACTTCTATCAACTGTGTTACATCTATGTCTTTTATTTCTCTCCTTTTTGAAATTATTCATCCAGTAGGCCTCTGCTGCAAGAAGTGGGCAGTGATGAGAACAGCCAATTGGGCGTTAACCACAATACTCTACTTCAAAAGATGTCAAGATGGTGCTGTAAATTGCAAAACTTGTAGGTCCAGCTGCTTTATGAAAAAACAGATCCTCCCAAATATTATTAATTCTGTAATATTTTCACAACACTGTTTAATTTATTACTAAAGGAAGGAATGTGATATTTTACTAGTATTTACTTAAAGCAGCATGATTTTTTTATGACAACAGCTGGAATATAGTAAGTAACAGTCTTCTATCATGCTTTTCAACAACCCAGTGCTGGCTTTGCATAAAAGAGAGTTATGAAAGTACACTGTGTATATCATACTTACGTGTCTGGCTTTGGCTCTAGCTGCTATATTATGCTGCACAGGTTCAAGAGGAGGTGGGGTGTGAAAACTGACACTGAGATCAAACTAAGGTGAGCCAGATACGAAGTATAATATAGATCAGTGTCTGTGGCTAATTATATACAGTTTCTAAGAAGCACAATGGACCTCTCAATTTTACCCAAACTCAGAGATACATTTGGGCATAATGCTTGTCCTAGGGAGTGGAAGGAGATAGTATGGTATGGTATGGTATCACAGAATCATAGAATAGCCTTGGTTGGAAGAGACCTCTAAGATCATCAGGTCCAAACATTAACCTAACACTATCAATTCACCACTACCCCATGTCCCTCAGCACCTCATCTACACGTTTCTTGAATACCTCCTGGGATGGTGACCACACTACTGCCCTGGGCAGCCTGTTCCAATGCCTGACAACCCTTTCAGTGAAAATTTTTTTCCTAATATCTAATCTAAACCTCCCTTGGCACAACTTGAGGCTGTTACCCCTCGTCCTATCACTAGTTACCCAGGAGAAGAGACCGACCCCCGCCTCACTACCTCCTCCTTTCAGGTAGCTGTAGAGAGCAATGAGGTCTCCCCTCAGCCTCCTCTTCTCCAGACCAAACAACCCCAGTTCCCTCAGCCGCTCCTCATCAGACTTGTGCTCCAGACCCTTCACCAGCTTCATTGCTCTTCTTTGACACGCTCCAGTGTCCTTCTTGTAGCGAGGTATAATACAGTAGTTCTGCTGTCCTCTAGGGTTTAAATCCACCAGAGTAAATCTTCTACAGGTTAAATCTTGCTTTCTGGATACTTTGTCAAAACACTGTATAACCAGAGCTGAATAGTGAAGATAAATAAATAACATCAATGTGCTTCAGTAAAAATCTGCTCAACTGAGTGTAATATAACAGTAGTTTTACTTTAAACCAGCTCCAAATAATCTACAGTGGTTACACTGAGCAGATGAAAAGTCTGTGATGAAGCAGCTAGAAAACAATGCAGGAATATTCTCCAGTGCCTAATGAAAACATGTAGGAAACATAGGCATGTGATTCTCTGCTCTTTGCATCTCCTGCTCCTTGCTCTAGGGAATCAGAAGATGATGTAACAGAGGTTTTGATTTCCCCTCCTCCCCAAAAAGCAGAAATTCTTAAAATAGGAGATCAGCAATCAGTTTACCAGATAGTGAGAAAATTGACTCCTCTGAATTGTTTTTTTATTTTTTTCTTTATGCTTCCCATGAGAGGAAGATGATGGTGCATCTGCCAAATTACCAAGCTAGCTGTCTACTCTATGGAAAGTCAGTACCATACAGAACTGTACTGCATTGAGTTGCATGTGTCACTATGCCCTATGTCTACAGCTCTTCTGAGAAAGCAGCAGCCATTCAGATACAATAATGTAAACATCACATGTTTTTTCAAGTCATTCTCCAAAGACAGAATATTTTCAGAACTTGAATTTGCTCTTCTTGCTCTTCTCATTACCCCAGGAAATCATGAGCTGTTCCCAGCAATGATGAATACATACCCATTCAGCTGACAGGAACTCAAAACAGGTCCCTCCCTGAAAGAAAAACAAATTTAAAAACTCATATAAATCTCAGGCAAACCATATCAGTGATACAAGAAAACACATCAACAGCTCATGAATATCTTGTGAACACCAGAAAAACCACATCAAGCATGTGCACATGGCATGAGAGATGTCAGACAAGGGGCAGGAGGGTTTTGCACTACCGTTTTATGGTGTCAATGTAGGCATCCAGAGCTCGGTAGTGAAACAGAGAAGTTCAGTCATGCAACGTATATACTTATGAATTCCTTTAAGGCAATGTTTTAAAACTCCCCTTGGTGTATTTATTTATCTTAATATTTGGAAAAGCTGTTATTGACTACTGATAAGGAAAGTGTAAGGAATTTTGCTACTGAGCAAAACACAACAGAAAGAGTACTTAATTTTTAAATGGATTTACTACTGGAAGATAATTCAGAAAAGAACTTAAATGGATTATCCACACGCATGCTTGCTATCTGTGAGATAACGTTTATCTGTGCTTCAGCTGTTGAGTGATGTCACAGTAAGTTAATACCATAAAATCTATGAAACGCTTGAGACTAGAGTCTAACGCTCTTTAGTAGAGAAAAGATGAGTATTAATGCAACATTGAGTATGATTCCCACTTTAGGGAACTGTACCTAACAGCAGTGCTTTCTGTGATTATAGCACAAATACCATTACCCATCCCTGCCCTGCTGGAATCTAGTAGGATGCCTGCAGTCCTAGTACATGCTATCCAGCAGGATTTGCCAGGGGATTTCTGCCATGGTATTCAGGGAAAATCATATTCAAATATTGGCTTCTTGCTTCCCTGTTTGCGATTGTCTGTCCACTTCCTTAGAATATAAACAAGGGCAGGAACAGTCTTTTCACTCTCATTTTGCATTGTGTCCACAGGGACACAAAGCTCTGGGCAGGTAAATGTTCCTACTATTTTTATTATTTTTAATTTTTCATGTTGTTACTTATTAAAACAACTATTATAAAGTAGAAATGGCTGCATTTTGATTTGCTCCCATACAGAAAAGACTGGAAGACAAATCTTCCATCTGTTCGTTGGCAGAGGCCATATGTAACTGCCATGATAGTCCATTACCAATTAGAGAAATATCAGCTCTATTTGTTAAAATACTAAAAGGCTCCTCTAACGCAGGACTTTTCAGTTTGATTGGTGGCCTAGCAACACTCTTAGTTTTTTCATTAAATTGTTTATTCATATAGTCTTAGGCATGGCTGGAAAGCTCTTCCTACATATGTGTGACTACAGTTGCTATCCTCCTCCTCCCATTTAACAAAAATAGAAGCATTATAAATATCATATCAAGTGCAAATATTGTTCTGCTTCATGAGGAGTTGATCATTAATGCGGGGAAACTTAATCATGCAACAGAGAGGGCTTGGTAACTTTAAACACGAGCTGAGACCCTGGGAAGCTATGCCTGAGTCTGCAAGGTGAGGAGCCTTGGAGGCTGCTTGCTTGACAATATAAGACACTGTAGGGATGGAATAAGGCTATTTCTGTGCTCCTCAGCACCTGGAGGACATTGCTTTGACACAGTACCACAGGATCATATGGACATTTTGTCAGTGCTGGGCAGGAACAATGGGAAGGTGAGAGGGCAACTGAAGAGCAGGTCATCTAGTTTGCAGTGGGCAAGTGCAGATGGAATCCAGGGCAAGGGCAGCTGGAGTAGGAAGGGAAGGTGTGGGTGAGGGAGAGAATTGTTCCTTCTCGCTAGGCTTAAAATTCCAGCTTGGTTTTAGCAGCCACAGGGATTTACTGCCCTTTCAGTTGGTGAGATGAAACCTGGTGGGTGTCCTCTGGTGACCCACTTTTGGGTCATGCCCCAGTGCTTGTAAGCTGTTGGTCTGATAGATCTCAGTAATAGGAAGTTTATTCTGATGTGGTTCTTGAATGGTTTAGGAGATGTTTTGGAGGGAGGTTTGATGTAGGTCATGGAGGACTGATGTGGTCTGTCTGTGTTTTTCCATCTGTTTTTGTTCAGGGAGGGACCTAATTTGAGTTCCTTTCACCACATGGCAAGTTCCTCATTGCACAGATTTTTTCATGATCCCCTTGCATTTTAGGAATGTCTAAAAGCCAGACTTGACAAAGTGTAGGAAGTGTCTGATCCTGTAGAGCTGCTGAAAAAATCTCACCCAAGATTGCATGCTGCCATCACCAGCACTGGCACACCAGTGGCTAGATTTCAGAAGGTGTTGTGTAACTGAACTTTTCCTTGGGTTTTCAGAAATACTTATGCATTTAACCTGTTTCAGTATGTTTGAAATTTTTATTGATTACTTTTCGGGCACCACTGAAGCGAGATTCAGTACATCGAAGCCAGGACCCTGCTCCATTAGCTTGGGGAGGGTGGGGTCAGAAGTACCTACCATATTTTCTGGAACATGTATGCACCCTCTGGAAGCAGACCGATTTCCTGAACAGGGAATGGGGGCAGGGGGGCACTGAAAGGAGACTGTGTGGGTCCTCTAGATACCTGCAAATGCATCTGTCTCTTTTTAGCGACTGAATAAAGAGGATGAGCATTTCAACTCAATCTCCCCAGAACCTTTTGGAAATCTGATTTTAGTTCACTAAGAGTCAATTGAAATTTCTATCTATTTCCTTCAAACTAAGATTATTTGATCTCTGTAGACAAAACATTTTTAAAGGATTTATTTTTAATTTTTCTCCTAGTTCTCCCTCTTCTATTTTCTCCTAGTTCTCCCTCTTCTATTTGTGTTCCTGAATGAAAAACCACAGTCCATCCTAACTCAGAAAATTTCACATTAGTGTAAAACACAGTACAAAAGCCACTTCTGGTATATGAACAGGAAACTCATTTGTCAGGTTCACTTTAGAGATGAAGTCTAGAAAATATTGTCCCATACTAACTAACAGGAAACAAAAATAAAGTTACAGTCTACAGAGAGTAAGCCTTTCTTAATTTTTTGGACAGCAACTGCTGTCCTCATAGTGTAGGTAGATAGGGTAGTATGTGGCAGCAGAATAAAGGGATGAAGTAACTAAGATGATTATGATATCCCATTTCCTTGGTGGATGACTCAGGAACTCATGACTTGTGCTTTCCGTGATGAACCAAACAGCCTGTATTGACTTTTCCTCAAGTTATGTGTAGGTGCATACAGTAAAACGATGGGATTCTTGTGGTTTTTTTTTTTTTTATTTCCACTTGTACCTGTGTATACAATCGCATTGTCTACTGTTCCATAGACCACATAATTGACCTATGGGTAACAACAGCTGTGGTAGATCTCTCACAGATTGGCTGGTAGCAGAGTAAAGAGCTGGAGAGGAAAGACAAAAGATCTAATGATAGCTTGCCAACCAGATCAGTATTTCAAATGGTAATTCATCCTCTTTCTGGTAGCACATCAGTGACATTTCGGTGACAAAGAAAAATGATTGTACCAAGAAGAAATATTAGCAGATAGGCTGGGACTTTCTTTTCCAAGGTCTGGAGATCTTGGAAACGTGTTGGAGTTTTGCTACAGCTTATAGTGTTTGGGGATGGAGGGCTGAGCAGGGTAACTGAGGAGTTTAACATGAGAGCCTTGAGGTTTTGCAGGTAACTGCTCTTGTAAACCACTAAAGGGACAACAGTTGCTTGCTGAGCCAAAATGAACTGTCCTGAGCTATAGTTACCTGGATGTTCTTGTTGTACACTGGCACAATGACAGTAAACAGAAAGCAGTACTCAGAAGCCATTTATCTGGCTGCAGAAACAGTAGAATATATGACAGAAAAGAATGGCTTGGCAACCAGACTTGAACCATGTTTCAAAAGCAAAAGTGAGACCACCCATGCTTCCAAATGATGGCTGTATAGAGACTTTTTTTTTTAAAACAAAGGATATGTGTTACAAATAATTTCCCACTGGTTCCTCTTCTCTTATGCAAGTTGATATTTAAAATTGAATTAAAAAAAAAACAAAGCATGTTCACAAATACAAGCTGAGGAAAAAGTTTTCTCAATTTAGTTAACCACTACTTAGAATGGTCCTTGACATGACACACAGTGTAATTGATGCTATAGGTAGTAGTATCGATGTACTAATTTCAGAAACTATTTTTGAGAGTGGTAGGGAACGAGATTTAACAAAAATTTTCCCTTCCCAAGTCAGGGAGAAAAACCCATAAAAGGATGATACATATACAAAGATAGCATTTTTGATTCAAGAGGTGCCTGATCACAAATTCATAGGGAGGCAGATTTTTCTGGGAAAATATCTCTGTTTTCTTCCTATGCTTTTATACTTTTGTCTATTTATCTACATTGACCACTGTTGGAGAAGGACAATGGCTATATGGACCGCTGGTCTGACTCATTTGTGTCTCCTTCTGTTCTGCCCTAGTTCTGAAACAGGAAGTACAGTAGTAAGATGCATGATGCAAGACATTACTGCTTCAGTTTTCATAAACTGAAATACTGATAGTACTTACATATTTTCAAGCATATAGAAAAAACAGAACTTTTATAACCTCAGAAAATGTGTATCACAGCTGTGGAAAAGAGGGCCAAGATACTGTTGATAAGCTGGAAGAAATGGTGGAGCGATACCTCCTCAATAATAGATGTTCACATCTGACCAAAACAATGGGTCTTTCCTTTTGTAAAGATGATCAAAAGGAAAGATCACATACAGTTCACATGCACTTGGTGAAGGCATTTTTTTGAGACTACGTGTTGTCTTGTCATTATTCATATTCTATTTCTACTCCAGCAGGATGCAGAAGTCTCAGTCATGTGCACCGTTCTAAAGCCTACCTGTGGAGGAGATGCACAAGCATTAAAACTGCCCTTTCCTGAAAAACTGTGGCCATTTCTAGTGGGGTTCTCTTGAACACTAAGAGGGAGAAGTGTTAGTTGAAAAACAGGTATAACAATTGCGTATGGTGAGCAGTTGCATGATCATGAATCATAGAATCATAGAATCACAGAATCATGAATCATAGAATGGTTTGGGTTGGGAGGGACCACAAAGATCATCTCATTCTACCCTCCCTGCCATGGGCAGGGACACCTCCTCAAAGCCCCATTCAACCTGGCCTTGAACACTTCCAGGGAGGGGGCAGCAACAGCTTTTCTGGGCAACCTGTGCCAGTGTCTCACCACCCTCACAGTAAAGAACTTAAGAATTTCTTCCTAATATGTGATCTAAATTTACCTTGTTTCGGTTTAAAAGTGTTACCCCTCGTCCTATCACTACATGCCTTTGTAAAAAGCCCCTTCCCAGCTTTCTTGTAGGCCCCTTCATGTACTGGAAGGTCACTATAAGGTCTCCCCAGAGCCTTCTCCAGGCTGAACCCCAACTATCTTAGCTTTTCTTCATAGCAGAGGTGCTCCAGACCTCTGATCATCTTTATGGCCCTCCTCTGGACCCGCTCCAACAGCTCGATGTCCTTATGTTTGGGACCCCAGAGCTGAACACAGTACTCCAGATAGGATCTCACAAGAGCAGAGTAGAAGGGGAGAATCACCTCCCTTGACCTGCTGACCATGTTTCTTTTGATGCAGTCCAGGATATGGTTGGCTTTCTAGGCTGCAAGCACACATTGATGGCTCATGTTGAGTTTTTCATCAACCAACACCCTCAAGTCCTTCTCCTCAGAGCTGCTCTGGACCCATTCTCCGCCCAGCCTGTATTTGTGCTTGGGATTTCCCTGACCCAGGTGCAAGACCTTGCACTTGGCCTTGTTGAACTTCATGTGGTTTGCACAGTCCCACCTATCCAGCCTGTCAAGGTCCCTCTGGATGGCATCCCTTCCGTCCAGCGTGTTGACCACACTGCACAGCTTGGTGTCGTTGACAAACTTGGTGATGGTGCATTCAATCCCACTGTCCATGTTGCCCACAAAGATGTTAAACTGTGCTGGTTCCAATACTGACTCTTGAGGAATACCATTTGTCACTGATCTCCACTTGGACATCGGCTTACACTATATCAAAATGTGTAAGCCTCAAATATTGAAAAATGTGCATTTGCAGTGATTGCAACTCCCCTGTCTACACTACCTTTTCAAAAAGATTTTTTCCAATTTTTCTTCTTAAAAAACCAGCAAATTTTTAAATATATATATATAAATTAATAATTCATGGGCAAATAGCATTGATAGAACATTGCAGAAAATGGAGAAAAATGAGAAAAAGCAAGAAGTGGAGTAAAGGACAAAATAAGGAAAGAAGTGATGTGAACTGACATGAGGAGAGTAAGTAATATCTGAGAACTTCAGCAAAAATATTTCCTAACCACATTGGGAGGTCTCAGAGACGGCTGAGAGCCTTACACGTTTGATGGAGGTTGCAGGAAAGACATATATACACTCCAAAAAGAAATGTTAAATCCTGTAGATTGAAACAATGCTGAACTGCACGTGCTAGCAGGCTGCACAATTCTCAGGGCAGTAGAAAAGCCAAGAGAAACATCAGGGAGTCTGTGCCTTTTTAGAGAAAAGCTGTTAGAATTTAATGAAGTACTACAAGAATGATGTTGGGATTTCCATGATTCACAATTAAATCCTGGATGGATAGTTTGAATATCTAGTAGAGATGGTATTATTTTGAGTTACATTCTGAAGTCTTTAAGCTCAGAAGCAGGGAGGATCAGGCAAACTCCCTGTGAGGGACAATACAGCAAGAAATTCAACTCCTATGGGCATTTCCAAGCTTACACTGTGTATGCTCCATTACCATTTATTTCCATCAATTTGATTAGACTGCTCAAGGCAAACATACAATATCTTGAACAAGTTTCTGCTTCCTCCATCAGCACTTAATGGGTAAATCAAATTTAGGTTAATAGGAATACAATTAACAACATCTGAGGTACTACTCCAGCTAGGATTTGATTATGTTGCACACGTCAAGATCACCACTAATCTTTGGCATGAGGAACTGATTAAAAGGGATTTTTTTTTCTACATCAATTATATTTTCTTTAAATCTTCCCACAAACAATCTGTTAGCATCACAAAATGTTTTCTAATCATTAATGGAGGTTGGGCTGAAGCAAACATTTTGAGTCAAGATATGGCAGAAGTTTTCCTAAGTATGAAGACATTCAGATAATTATATGCAGTTTTCTTTTCCAGTTTACAAGAAGGATAGGTAATGCACATCAAAACACTCACCCATATACTCTTCGTACTTTTCTGGAAAGATGATCATACTCATGCTTGCTCTCACAGTCCCAAATACGCTGAACTTATTTCAAAGGCAAAAAAATTAAGAGGAAAATTGGCAACTCGTCTGCTGTTGCTTGTTTTCCAAGTGGATTGTCATAAGGCAGATCCAGATCTGTTACAAGGCAGCCTTGATTTTCCCTGTCCCTTGGTCACCCTTGAAGCTACCATTTTACAGCTCACAGATACAGCCTGGCCCAAGAGTCAGGGATAGGTTTGCAAGCCACCATGTCACTCTCCTTATGTAGATTTAACAATGGTAGTTGGGAGCTCTCAGACTTTAAGGGTAGGCTTTTGTACTACGTTTGCATAACAGAGAAGAGAGCATCTGTAGTCTGAACTTCATGATGAGAAAGGGAATGAATGAGAGCAGTGAGATCTTGTTGTTGCTGTAGGACCACAGAGATGTCCTGAGGGCTCAGGCACAGCTCCAGATAGGTCCTATCATTTTTTTGTGGATTCTTGCCACTAAAAAGGAATTATTCTGAAGTGAAAAATCTAAGTAAAATTTGTTGACTTTGCTCCTGTCTGAATTCCTTGACCACCTTTGTAGGCTTCCTCCCTCCTCTTTGTCTAAGCCACCTGGCATAGCCTGAATAAATTGCTGACAAGTCTGTGTCACAGACTTACTTGGGAGACTCCCTGCCACAGTATGTGATGAGTTAAATTTTTCTTTTACAGCAAGTGGTTTTTTCCCTGAATCATATGATCATCACTGAGCTACAGGGTTCACCTGAACATGAGTGTGAGTATTCTCCTACATATACATGTTCATTTCTAATTTTATTTTTTAGGGACAGCTGTTTTACAAGTTTCTCCAGCTCCAATATACTAGAGTTGACTGAACTTCTCTTCTTTGAAAAAAAATACTGATTGGATGCCACACATCAGTTTTGCACAGTTACCTTTCTCTTGCCAATGTATTTCTGCTAGGGAATTAAAAAAAGGCTTCCTAAAAAAAGTTTCTTTAAAAAAATCAGTTCCATTAAGAAACTAAAGAAGTCTTAAAAGTACTCAAATGCCTAAATATGGAGTAGTTTTTTCTTTACAAAACATTTGAAATATTGTATTTGACTTAACATGAACTTCATTTAGCCTTTTTATTTGTCAAATGTTTGACATTGAAATTTTTTCATTTTGGTTTTGCTCGAGAAATTATTTTTGTTTATATTTATTTCCAAGGGACTGACAAATCAATTATGCATGATGTATCAGAAATAATAAATCAGGAAATCTGTTTTGTGCCTTCACTGCTAAAATAAACACAGCTAATTAGAAATAGATGATAACAGTAACTCTTCTAAAGCTTAATACTAATCCATTGAAAAGGATGGTTTTGTGATATCACCACTTGGTCAGGGCTTGGTAAAACTGAGTTTGATTCCCAGTTTTGCTAGGCACACCATCTCATATAAGTTATTTCATCCCACTTAAGCTCATTACCCCAACACACACAGACATCTCCAAAGTTGAGTCATCTTTTTTGTGCCAGGTGCCTTTCTAGGATGAGACCCCAGAGGGTGGCTATTTTTCTGTATTGATGACAAAACTGCTGAGATGAATCCCTCTTTTTCTGGCTCAGGCAAGTCCTTTATATTTGAGAGAAGGGAGTCTTTGGACAAAGATCAAGATCTATTTTATTTCATCACCTTCCAAATTTGGCTAAGGTAGTCTGCTCCCTGTCTGAAACTACACCAGAGTTTGCAAAGGGCAATGGTTTGGGTTAGTCCCAAAGGGTATCAATGTCATTACAATGGAATAGCCTATTCATCTAAAGAATGAAGATACAAGTCTCTCAAAAAATTTGCCTGGCAAAGATAGAAAACTACATTCTTAATATGTTCCTTGCTCTTCCTCCTTCTATGCTCAAAATAATGTGGCTGCTGTGGCCAGAACCATGCCTGCCTAGACTGTAGGACTCAGCTTTCTTGTCCATTTCATTCAGATGTCTTGTTTAAATCCTTGTATGGCACATGCAGTTACTACAATCAATTGTAATTGACAGGAAGATCTGCACTTAAGACATGGAAGAATCTTTGGGAGCTGTAAGCACAGTGACAATGAAATTGCACCAAAAAAAATTGTAGGCAGTTAGCTACAGTGTCAATGATGGGACTTCCAACTCTAATAAACACTGATATTTTGGGGGGTTCATCCCATGGAGATATTGTACAGGTAACTGAAGACCTCTGGTCTCCCGTGAGAGGGAGTCAGGGAACATCTCATGGAACTGGAGGAGACCACAGCCTCATTTTACTAGATACAGCCTGCCTGTTTACCAGCCCACCTCCTCAGACCATCCAAGGAGCAAGGGCCAAATATCAGCAAGAAGCAAGTCTGTAGTTCTGGATTATAACCTTCAGGGCTACCACTTGTAAGAGCAATTATTCTTCCTGCAACAAAATCCAAAGGATTTAACACAGACAGAAATAAAACTGCAGTCTGTGCACAGGTTCTGAAGTGAATACTCAGGATCCTATCTCAAGAAATGGAAAAGGAGAATATTTCTTCCCTAACTTTAGCCAGGATACTTAAAACATAAGTATCCTGTCTAATCTAGTTGTCTAGGTGCTATTGAATGGAGAATGATTGACACCTGCAAGGATAATGTGTCATATCCTAAAATAGGTGTCACCAAGAAGACTTTTATACAGGCTAAATATAGACTTGTCTCTCTCCATTGATAGCAGGAAACACAAATGACCAGTTTAGACTATACATGTTCCTTGAAGATGGCTGAACTTAGGTGAGATGCCTCCTACTTCCAACAGTCTCAACCCACACACAAAGTCTCCACTTTATTTTCCACAGTTACAAAATGCAGTTTCAAGACATTCTTCTAAAATTTTCTTCCTCAAAAATGCCCTTGTTTTCAACATTTCAAGCTGTTGCTGCCCCAGGCTCATTAATCTGGGAAAAGCAATTCTAGCAGTTCTCATAGATCTGGGCAGAATTCCCACAGATCATTGTTCTTTCCAGTCATTATTTCACAAGCTGCTCTTGAGTCAAAGTCTGCCTTCATATATCACACATAGGCTTATTCAAAGTCTCATGCCTGCATCACTTGGCAGAAGAGTTACCATGAAAGTAGTAAAAGCCATATGCAACATGCTTAAGTACTAAACAGATTCCTGATTTGTAGCATCATTACTGATTAAGAAAAATTTTGGATTTGAGGAGAGGTTTTTAATTTGGAGTTTTTCTACTTCAGTCCTGAAATCCTAGCTAACCCATGGTGGTTATGTGGTACCCTTGCTACTCAAGCAATTGGAACTTCATTTTATTCAAAATGGCAGCTGTTGGAAGATGGTCTGCATAAACTGGCACAATGTCAAATTAGTACACTGAATGAAGGTGCAATTGAAGGCATTGTGAGATTCCCAGCACCAAACAAGCTCAAAACTAACTGCTACTGGTGTTCCTGTTTTTGCTGTTATCATTGTTCATACCCAAAACCACATGGGGCATCTCTTCCCATAGAACAACTTTCTTAGCAGCTTCACCAAAGCAGCTGAGGGTTGAATTGCTATGGAAAATGGACTGTCATAGCTAAGGATGTTGCTACAAGAACAAACTGGAGGTAGGTTGGTTGTACAAGAAAGCATTGCCACTGCAAGTGCTTTTACTATTCTGGGAATTTATAAAGGACTTAATGCCTGCCACTTCAGTCCTGTTCCTGAGCACAACATTCACTTCAAATTATGTGTATACCCACAAATATGTATTTGCCTACTCAACGGAACTATTGTTATTGCTTAGAAAGGGGTAATGTAGTTCAGCAAAAATAAGAATTATTCCAGATCTCAAACAACTTGAAGTTTGGAAGATGTATATAAACATACAACTAATACCAATTGTAGTAGAAGTAGAAATAATTATTATAATAATAATAAAATACATCATATGTTGCCTCAATCTGCCTGTTGTCAACCAGTTACATGAATATTGAAACACTCCAGTGGCTCTTTTTGTACCATTTCTGAGCTGGCTGAGACAGAAGATCCCTGGAATATGTCCAGGAAATCCAGATCTGATGAAAATGACTGACTATTTCCGAACAAGGGAGGCTTGTAAATGTATCCAAGCGTTTGGATGCTTAACCAAAACTGAACTTCTTTTGCAGTATGCCCATTATTGATTGCTACCATGTGAAATTGTCATTGTGAAATTCAGAAGTAGGAAAAACTCATCTGGTTTTACTATAAAGTTTAAACTCAGTCCTTGTACATTTAAAAACTTATGTTCGTGTAAGTTACGCTCTTGTTTACTCCTAACACCCAGGGGAAATGATACCTCCTGACATACATAATGCCAACTAGGAGAGTTCACCGTCAATGTGAAAGTGTTCCAGCAAAGTCTGTTTCAACTGTTTCAAAATCTAAACATAAAGTTTTTTTGATTGTTTTTTTTTGGGGTTGTTTTGTTTTGTTTTTCCCCAGAGAAACAGCAAAGTAGACAGATGGGAGCAGTGGAATATGAAAATAAGATTTACATGAAATGCTAAATATTGTTATACTACTGCCTCTCTTCTTTCTACAGACAGCTTTAACCTATTTTCACTTACTGACATTTTCAGCATCAGCGAAGCTTGCAGTATCTGCATGAGTCAGATCATGGGTGATTTTTGTCTTGTTCTCATTAACTGGAGGTCAGCAAGAACTCAGTGGTGAAGATTATGAGCTGAGTCCTCAGAATAAGGGAGAAGCTGTTGAGCATTAGGGAAGAGAGTATGAACAAAAGAGAGCAAGTTCTCAAATAAAACAAGGAATGTGAAATAGTGTTGTTTCCTGTAGTCTTACATTGGTATTGCTTCTAAGATGGAGTTGGAGTTCCTTGCATTCTACACCTCTTCCAGGACCACCCTGTGCACCACTTGCCTGTACCCCAGCACTTCAGAAACTCCCTGAAGGTCTTATAGGTTCCCACAGATCAGACAATCTGTTTGTCTTAAATTCCTTCTGCCAGTTGAGGTCCTCTCTGCTTCCTTCTTTTCTGGTCCCTGCCACAAGAGGCAGTCTCAGTTCCTCACACTTTTACACCCCTCAGCATCCTCTGCATGTCAATGGGTTAATGTATTTTGGGGAGACAGTCAAATGTGAGATGGGAAAACTGAAATGCATGAGCATGTTAACAGCTGCTGTAAATCTGTTTTGCCTAGAGACACTACTAAGCCATTGGAAGCTGTTACCAGTACTAACTGCACATTGGAGGTCCATGAACTGCTTGCCTCTTTTGGCTTTCACCAGTTGGGTTCATCCCACTGACACTCAGGTTATTCTCTGAGATTTTGGAATTGGTTCCACTTACTGAAATATAGAAGTGTGGTGGTATTCTGTCCCTGGTTTCACTTCAAATGCCCTTAAATCACCTAGAAGGTTTTTGGGGAAAATTATCCTGTATTCACAACCCATAGAGGGTGTGACATTTCTCTTCTTCACAATCATGTTGTGAGGCGAGTTGAGTAACTCTTATCCAGTACTTCGGGAGTTACAGTGGAAAGTATTCCTATAAATGTTTCCATGATATTTTTCCTTAATTAAACATTTTACTTCTCATACTAAGATGTTTCCTCAGCCTTAAACAATAGAAAGAGCCTGAATGTAACTTTGGTCATGGGCAGAAGAATACTGCATAAAAGACAAGATTTTCTAACCTTTTTTTTTCTCGCTTCCTACTCTTTTAGCACAAGACAAAGGTGGGAGTGCTGAACATTCTGGCAGCTCACCAACAGGTTTATATGTCAGCTGCCACCTCCGACTGTGATAAATGTGTAATTCTGACATCTCGTGGGTGAGAAGGGTGATGTTTTAGTGAGCATTTCCCCTGCTTTCCCTTCGGTTTGTGATTGCCTTGGTGGGGCAGCAGGGTACAAATGCAGATGGATGAACACTAGATGGAGACAGATGCTCCTGCCATTGACTGTAGAAGATTTCCTGTGGGGAGCTGACATTTCCTATCAAAGAAAGAGCTAAGGCTAATGAGGTGCTGACTGTTCTGAAGCAGCAGGAGGATTTAAGCATTAGAGAGGTTTTAGTCCCCCCACGTCATCTCAGACCTCAGCAAGCAGCTTTTTAAGGGCTAAATTTGAGCTTTGCTGTCATGTGAATGTCGTATTAGTTCATAGCAGAGATGTAGGGTACATGGAACGTTGCATAAATTGTGTGGTTTGAAAGGGGTGAATCCAAGGAAACGGTAACTTTCATTAATGTCTTTCTACTTTGTCTATGCCTGCAATCAGAGGTCTTTGCTAAAACCAGAATTGTACTTGTCTTTTGTGACCTACCTTCATTTTTCATTATATAGCCTGAAGATACATGATCACTGCAGCACTGGAAACAAACCACATATAAGAAGAGGTGGGTGAAAGGTTTAGAGTTGGGATGAGGTAAATGTCTGGAAGTTTAGAGCTTTTTAAGAATGTATCAAGCCCCATGTGTAAGTAAGGCATGATAGATGGAGGCATTAATTCTGGGTTAGAGATATTCTTGTCCACCAGATGAGCATCCATGAATTTTTTGTTTTGAAATTCAGATCTATTTTTGAATGCAATAGTTAGCACTTGATTAAAAGAAAAATAGAAACTAGTTACCTTTAGAAACTAACAGTCAAGCACTTCTAGCCTGAAAGCATCATCTAGTCCAGAATTGCACAAGAGTTGACCTGTTTGAGGCAGCAGAGCCTGGTATGGGAAACCAGGGATGCTGCAGGAGTGGCTCACCATCACATCAGCACCCCCAGCTGCAGCCTTTCACCCTGACATCACTGGGAAGTAGCTGACACCTACATGAAAAAAAGGAAGATAAATTGGTGGGTAAGGATGTAAAGTGAATAGGTGTCCTCTGTCAGCTGACACCTTCTCTCATCCAACAAGGTCTGTGTGCCCATACCTGAGACTCAGCTCTGAGCTCTGGCCAACAATGTGACTGTGGGGAAATCTTTTCATGAAGGTGGGCCTTCACTTATCCATTTTTTCTTGTTATGGGTACAAAGTTTAAAAGTCAGTTCTGCCTAAATCAAAGTGAAATAAAAACAGCATGTGGATTTCTCCTGAGGTAAATGAAATCTCATTAAATATGGTAGATAATGATGTACCTCATGATGACAGATGAGAAAAGGGCATACAACAGAGGGGAAGAATTCACAAAGTTGGATCTTTCTTTTGTAAATGATTTGGTTTTCCAGTGCTATTTGAGTTTTTTTAAAAAAAAATTTCAGGAGGAAGGTAATGGCATGAGTGTGCATTTATGTAAGCATACCTGAGCCACAAGATTTTGCAAGTCCTTCTTTATGTCATAAACAAGTGCAGATACAACAATCACCAGCTAAGAAGAAAATGATGCAATAGGAAACAGCTGGTGTTAGAACTGGTCACATTTCATGGAAACAAGCCCAATGAAGAAAGACAGCCTGGTGGCAAATACATTAGCCAGAGGTGTTGGGGTTAAAGTCCATTCTCTGCCTGACTTGAAAGTGTTTGTAATGAAAAACTAAACTGAGGTCTGATTCAAACAAAATCAAGGACTGGAACAACTCAGTTTTGTCAGAAATACGGGGAAGATTTTGCTATCTTTCCACCGCAGAATGAAAACCAGTTCCTGCTATAATTAGATATGATATCTTCTGAGCAGCTCTGCATGTTTTTGACTCACTTACCTCTTACTTCCCCTGTTCCCTGGCTTTAAAAGCAAAGAAAGCATGGGTAAGCTGTCAAGAAAACACATTTATTCTTTGGAAGGAGCACTCAAGTCCACACAAACACCTGTACCTCAGCTCTGAATTTCATTCATGCACTCAGTAAATGACTTCTCCAGCACTTGTGTAGTGAGGTAGGTTGCTCTGACAAACAAACAAGGGAACTGCACTGAATGTAGCATGAAGCGTAGAATAGAGGCTCTGACGTAAAATCCTTCACCATTTATTAGTACCAGCAGAAGCAGAGTAAATGGAGTACTGACATTCTCAAAAGGTATTAAGTTTGCACCCATTTGGCTTTTTAGGCACTGAGGTAGATGTAACTTCTCCTGAGAAAAGGCTCCAAGAGAAAGTAGAAGGAAACCATCACTTTTGCCTATGTTGTATAACTAGATAAGGTGCAGTGAGGGTTGGGGCCTGCACTTCTGATTTCAGAAAGGACAGGTTCACGTGCGGACAGTTACCTGCTAGACTAATACTTAACCTCATAGAATATAATGTTTGTTATGACCATAGCTTCAAGAGCAGGATCTTACTCTATTAAATAAGGCATCCTATCTTTTTTTTTTCCTTAAAAATATATTGATAAACTCTTTCTTTCTTTCTTTCTTTCTCTTTCTTTCTTTCTTTTTCTTTCTCTTTCTTTCTCTTTCTTTCTTTCTTTCTTTTTCTTTCTTTCTTTCTTTTTCTTTCTCTTTCTTTCTCTTTCTTTCTTTCTTTTTCTTTCTCTTTCTCTTTCTTTCTTTCTTTCTTTTTCTTTCTCTTTCTTTCTCTTTCTTTCATTCTTTCTTTTTCTTTCTTTCTCTTTCTTTCTTCCTTTCTTCCTTCCTTCCTTCCTTTCTTTCTTTCTTTCTTTCTTTCTTTCTTTCTTTCTTTCTTTCTTTCTTTCTTTCTTTCTTTCTTTCTTTCTTTCTTTCTTTCTTTCTTTCTTTCTTTTTTATTTTTTTTGGGTCCTTTAAATGTAATAATTCTCTTCCTTGGAAAATTGCATAAATCCAGCTGCACTGACTTTAGCTCAAAGGATTAATTATTCCAATAGAGGCAGTTGAAAGTTTTTCGAAGTTTGTGTCAGATAAGTATTCAAAAGACCGATGCTTATTCAAAAGTTGTCCAAACTATGTGAACCTGTTTGGCACAGAAATACTGAAAGAATAAATCTGAGAGCCTTTTATTACATCCTGGAATGACTGCCCTTCTTGTAGTGAAAGATGCCTGATTCCTTGAAACACAGAGCTGGAGAATATCTGTTCACATTCCAGCAGTCAATTTGTCTGTAATTCTCTCCCTTAAACATATTCACACAATCTGTTTTTTTTTTCCTTTTTCATGTCACAGTTCAAGAAAATTCAGTTCTTTCCTTGTATTAACTGAAAAGGGGTGCTTAAGCACAAATAATTAATTTGCTTAGAAACTTTCGGCAGTCTGGTCAGAGACCAAAATGTAGAGGATAGATCCCACCCCCTGAACAATGAATGCTGAACAGGCAAAACCAGTATTCATGAAAATCCAAATAATACAAGCAAGACTACCAGTATTTGGATTACTGTTGCTAAATACATATGCAGAAACTGAGCTTGGTGCAACATATTTTTGGCAAAAATGTTTATATATGCCAGATAATTTTTCATATGTTTTTGCCATCTTCAGTATTTCAGACCTACTTTAGCTTTTCTCTGAACCTGAGAATGTGAAAGGTTACTGACAAAGGAGGTTTAAAGGGTGACTGTCACTAAACTATAGTTTCCGTAGCATTTAGACTATGATGCAGAACCCCATTCTTTGCTCTTATGCTTTATTTCAGGCTTTCAAAGTAAATTCATGTTTTGTAAACTAATTATCTCTGTCAGTTCTAGTGTGTCAGGAAGGGCCTTCTTGGATGTTACCATATCAAATACTTAGAGAAACACCACGGAAAAGTGTTGAGCCACAGCTAATTAGCTTCCATTGCATCAGCATAGAAAGACAAGGAACAGATGTAAAGTTTCTTTACAGCACCCCAAGAGCAAAATAAGTCAATGATTGTGGTGAAAATATCAAATTTCTACAAATTCAATTTATATCAGAAATTTGGACCACTTAATGGGCCAGTTGTCTGAGTCTTGAGGAAACCTTGCAAGATGCTGTTGTTGTTTAGGAAAGAAGGTAGTGTCAGGGAACATCCCACCTGCATGAGTTTCTCCTGTCTGGATGCGTTCCTGTGTGACCTGATTTAGGTATTCCTGCTCTGGCAGGGGGATTGGACTAGATGATCTTTTGAGGTCCCTTCTAATCCCTAACATTCTGTGATTCTGTGGTTCTGTGAACTACCAGCTCTCAAAAGACCAGCCCCTCAATGGGCCAGGCATATTCTATAGTCATGGAGGATACAGTGCTACCTGCTTAAAGACACCATGACATTCTCCTTGTTCAGAGAAGTAGAAAGTAAACCACCGTCTCCCTTAATCTCAGTGCCTTTTAGGACCAGTTCCTACACACAGTCCTCTGCATGGGACAGTAGCTAAACACACAAAGTGCAAGTAGGACAGACAAAAGGCAAATATAGGGGCTGTGTAAGCTACAATCAACACTTATTCATAAGCAAGTTTGTTTTTTTGTACAGATTGCCCCCTTTGTCAGGTACAATTAGACACTCATGTTTTTTGTCGGAGAAGCAGGGGAGCATGGTTTGTAAATCAGAGAACCTGCTTCCTCTCTCAAGCCATGCGTCATTGCCTTGGGGAACTGTTACCGTAACCAAGCTCCCAGCCAGTCCATCCTGCTGTCTAGCCACAAAAGCTTTTTAATACAAACACTGCTGAACACTGCTCCTGAGCACGGCAGATGTCTGTAATCAGCTATTGACTGACTACTGTGTTTGTCTCATGGGCTGGCCAGTACTTCTGGTTGACAGTAGATATCTAGGCTATGAAGTAATGCTGCTGAGAAGAAGCATATAGACATGGAGATTGGTACTGTCTCACAGGAGTTTAGTAATCTTTTTGCAGCACAGTCAGAGACAGCAGACATGAAATCAGCAGTAGGAGCAAGCTCTGGAAGATTTGGTTATGATTAATCTTTCATGGGGGATGAGTACTTTCCTGTAGCTCCTTTGCTTCTGTGTAGTTTTGATAAAACCTTCATAGACATGTTACAGTGTTCACAACAACCTGATAGGCTATTTCCAACTCTAATAGGTTCAAGCGAAATACCAGGCATCTTATCCAGTTTCCACTCAAAACTTCCTTTGGAGACAAGAGGTATTTGAATGAGACCAAAGAATCTGAGTATCTTGCTCTGTTTATCCAGGGGCTGTCACCACCAGCACCTGTGAATGACTGTAATGCCACTGATGGCAGATGGCTTAAGTTCAAAACCCCTCTCCTCTTCCAACTCAACTGCTTTCCTCATTAGCTCCTGCTCTCATTAACCTACTGAGCTTTGTATTGCAAGGGCATTGTGCAAATGGTGGCAGAGCAAACACAGGTTGCTCTGGTGGCAGGTGCAGGAATTTTTGCAGCACCCAATTTACATCAGCAGCCCTCAGGAAGATGTCACTTGGTGCTTGTTTGGCATCACTCATCAGTACCAAGCCAGATTTCTCTGTGTCCTCTGTGTCTTACATGTATTTTAGTAACTTCTCAAGGTCCCAGCTGGGGTCCAGGTCCTGTTGTGTTGCAGTAAGGCACACGGCCCCACTCTTTATACTGCAGAAATTACTCTAATTTGTGGTTACCATCTGTGTTTCCGCTCACCATATTTTTCTTAGTGACTGACTGAGTAGATTAGTGTCTTTGATTTGTGTTGGAGTAGTTCAAGTGATATAAACCTTTGCCTGATGGAAACTATCACCACTCCACAAAAGCTGTACTTCTGTAACATTTTTTAGGGAATGAAAGCCTTGTAACTAAGGTACAGCTATATTTCCACACAAAGACTTGTGTTCCACCTTGTGAAGAAATTAAACCTGTTTGACTCACTCCAGTTTCATCTTGTTTCTAAAAGCAAATTACTCACTGTAGCAACTGAAGTAACATCACAGGATTTAGTTAACCAACAGGAGATTTATGAATAGCAAATGCTGAAAGCAATGTATTTCCAGGAAATATATTTGTAACCTATGAATGCATCTTGTACTTTAAATAATGGGCTTGCTGATGAAATGGAAGTCTGCCTTAGGCAACTTGTGAGCAGATAATAGTGTTAGATCAAATAGATCAACAATTTGCCCAGTCACTGCAGAAAATGATTAGAGACATATGAAAGGGACAATATCATGTTTTCAGGTGGTTATATTTGTCTAACTTAGTCATTAGACAATTATACTACTATTATACTTTTTTGTACTACTATTATACAATTATAATACTATATCACTATTATACTTCAACAAGAACAGAGTGTGTTCTTCTGGCTTCAACTTGCCACTGAGGCAATGGTGATCCCAAGCACTTCGTGCAATCAGTTAACCACAGCAGTTAACCCTCCTGCTCCGAATACAGGCTGTCCCTTTAATATACTTACTGATACAAATCCACAGGTCACAGCTGAATACAATATATATAGCCCATGTATATGTATCCCACAAAAAACAGTAAAAGTGTTGAGAGTAAGCTGTAAGGTTATTGCTACAACTGCACCTATGAAGATCTTGTGGCTCTGCATTATAGAGCAGTTTGTTTTAAAAAATTGATTAAATGTGGAATCATTCATTAGAATGACTAACACTGATATTAGGAATAAAAAGCAGAGGACACTTGTTTGACCCATCTTTTCCCAATTACCACTTTGCTTCCCTACAGTCAGTCTCACCTCCCTAAAATCTACTCCTTTTTATGTTTTAGTTGTCATTTTGTGATTAGTATAGAAGCACACAGCTATCACCACAGTGCTGTACAGACATCTTTTTTTTGATGTATTGAGTATGTAGGAACAAGAAGTCTCTTCCTGCAAGAAGTACCAGAGAAAAAATGAATTGCCTCACAGGTTAAACACTGTGCAATATATATCCAGCAGCTCCTTCTGGGTCTTGCCACCTGCACAGGATGTTGTGCAGGAAATGGTAAGAGGGAGGAAGAAAATAACGGTGGCCAAATGTATGGCTTTTGAACTGTGAGCAAAAGCAGTTTTATCCTTCTTTGCACATCTCCATAATCAAATTTTCCTTCCGCTGGGATCCATATGCAAGTTAGGAAGAACTTCTGAGTTAGGCTAACTTTTCAAGCCAGGAGAGGTAGCAGTATGTCCTCAGCATGCAGCATCCCTTTCTGCCTTTCATCTTGTTAGCAACCAAATCTGTTAAAGAACACTGCTTAGGAGACCTTTTAACTTCTTAACGTATCCATTGCCTTTCATGCAGATATTTCCCATGCTGAAATCATGCCAGAGAGATTGCTGAGAAATCTCCATCTGTCGTATGACATGCTGAACACCACGAGGTAGCTAAATTCTTTATCCAGTCTGACTTGCCAGTGACATGACTCTGCAGACAAAATGTGAAACTTTGTGGGCTGGATTTCTCCTGCATATTTCCAGTGAAAGGCAGTTGCTTTTAGATGAACATGAGTCCATGGGATGGCAGAGAGTATGGTCCTTCTTGAATCCTTGTCTTTGCACTGTTGGTGACCTGGTTTTGCACTGTGAAGTCTGGTAACAGACAGCTTTTTCCTCTTGGGGAAAAGTTTTACAAGATGAACTGGATGAGTTAAAAGTGGTGAACCAGATTTCCCTGGATAGGAACAATTCTTTTTCTTTGGTTCTCATAGGGGATTTCAAACACCCTGGTATCTGCTGGGAAGCCACACAGCCAGGCATGTACAGTCCAAGAGGATCCTCCAGTGCATTGATGATAACTTTTCTATTCAGGTGGTGGAGGAGCCAACAAGGTGAGGTGTACTACTAGATCTAGTACTGAGAGACAAAGAGGGACTGGTGGAGGACATGAATGTTGGCTGTAGTGATAATGAGAAGACAGAGTTCAGGATCATGGGTAGTAGGCACACAAGAACAAGTAGGATTACAACCTTGGACTTCAGGAGGGGTAACTTTGACCTCTTCAAGAATCTGATTGTAGAAATCCCATGGGTTAGGGCTCTGGAAGGTAGGGTGACTCAGGAGAGCTAGTTGATATTCAAGTACCACTTCCTTCAAACTCAGGATTGGTGCATCCCTAAGAGCAAGAAATCAGGCAAAGGGTGCAGGAGACATGCATAGCTGAGCAGGGAGCTCTTGAAAAAGCACAAGTGTAGGAAAGAAGTTTACAGTATATGGAAGAAGGGACTGACCACTTGTGAGATTACAATAATGTTGTCAGAGTATGCAGGGATGAAATGAGGAAAGCCAAGTCCTCTATGGAATTAAACCTGGCAAGAGACGTCAAGGTTAACAGGAAGGGTTTCTTCAAGTACATCAGAGGAAAAAGAAAAAATAGAGAAAATGTGGGCCCACTGTTGAATGAGGCAGCTCCCATGGTGACAAAGGATACAAAAGTGGAGTTACTGAATGCCTTCTTTGCTTCAGTCTTTGCTGCTCTGACCAGCCCCCAGGAGTCTCAGACTTTGGAGGTAACACAGAAAGTCTGGAGGAAGGAAGACTTTCCCTTGGTTGAAGAAGATCAAGTTAGAGATCAATTAAATAAACTGGATATCTACAAATCCATGGGCCCTTATGAGATGCACCCACGAGTGCTGATGAATCTGGCAGAAGTCATTGCTGGGCCACTCTCCATCATCTTTGAAAGGTCATGGAGAACAGGTGAGGTGACTGAGGACTGGAGGAAAGCCAATGTCACTCCAGTCTTCAAAAAGGGAAGAAGGAAGACCAAGGAAACTACAGGCCAGTCAGCCTCACCTCCATCAGTGGAAAGGTGATGGAACTGCTTGGTCTGGGCATCATCTCAAAGCATGTGGAGAAAAAGAAAGCTATCCAAAGTAGTAAACACAGATTCACCAAGGGGAAGTCATGTCTGACTAATCTGATAGCCTTCTATGATGGCATGACTGGATAGATAGATGAGGGGAGGGCAGTGGAAAATCACATCACTGACACAATTTAAACCAGATTTTTGCTTGCTTAACTACAGGTAGACAGGTTTGAAGATGCTGGCCTGGGTACTGTTAAGATCTTCATATTAAAGACTATGTGAGATACAAAAACCACTCAAGATCTACTGCTATTGTGCAGATGATTTCCAGAAAACTTGAGTGAAAATATAGCCTTGTATCACACATGTTAATATGTCTTAGTCTTTCCGTCTCCAGCCGGGTGGCTGTCTCGCACAAATGCCAAGAAATGAAGTACAGTATGTACTGTACCTGTTGTTTATGCATCTATTATTTGTGCAGAATTTTTCCTGGAATAGATCATTTTGGGCAGGAATTGGTTGCCAGCTAGGAAAGGAGAGAAGGAAAAACAAAATAATGTCCCTTAGGGTGGGTGGTACTAGTAAGCAGAATATTATTGGTCTGTGCAGGCAGCAGGATCTGGGTTTGGTGGTGTCACTGACATCTTCACTGAGCATGGCAATAGAGGAGAACTATTACAGGAGCCACAAGTCCAGCATGCAATTAGGGTTAGGTAAAGGGACTGAGTAATCCTGCAATGGTTGCTGTTACATAACTTGGAAGACTGTGCCCAGGGAACAGAGATGTAACTTAATACTACAGCAGCAATTTTTAACACTGTGGCTGCCAAGGGTCAATTGCTATTCCCATTAAAAACCTTGTTTTGCAGCTAATTTAGAACCCAGAGACTTTAATTCACAGCAGGCTAAAGCTTGGCATATACACTGTGGGTTTTTTTCCCACTTTGAAGGCTTAAACTAATTAGACAACAATAAAAATAGAATATAATTATGACTATTGTTATGATTAATTTAGACTCAGACCATACAAAACAGTGAAAGGAGCTTGATGGCTTTAGATTTGTATTTTGTTCACTTATCACAGGTTCAATTTAATTCTTAAAGCACACAATAAGTCAGTCACTATACTGGAAGCCTTTTCCTTTGCAGTTTGTCTCCTGTTTGGCTTAATATACATTTAATTCACATCCCAATAATTTATATTAAATCTGATACATTAGTTCTTGTTCTCAGTACCTGATAATGGAACATTTGAAAGAAGCACTAAATTCTTCTTCTTTATAAGGCTGGCCAAGAAGGCCAATGGCATCCTGGGGTGTATTAGAAAGGGGGTCGTTAGTAGGTCAAGAGAGGTTCTCCTTCCCCTCTATTCTGCCTTGATGAGGCCACATCTGGAGTATTGTGTCCAGTTCTGGGCCCCCAGTTCAAGAAGGACAGGGAACTGCTTGAGAGAGTCCAGCGCAGAGCCACAAAGATGATGAAGGGAGTGGAACATCTCCCTTATGAGGAAAGGCTGAGGGAGCTGGGTCTCTTTAGCTTGGAGGAGACTGAGGGGTGACCTCATTAATGTTTATAAATATGTAAAGGGTGAGTGTCATGAGGATGGAGCCAGGCTCTTCTCAGTGACATCCAATGATAGGACAAGGGGCAATGGGTACAAGCTGGAACATAGGAGGTTCTGCATAAATATGAGAAAAAACTTCTTCACAGTGAGGGTAACAGAACACTGGAACAGGCTGCCCAGAGAGGTTGTGGAGTCTCCTTCTCTGGAGACATTCAAAACCCGCCTGGACATATTCCTGTGTGACCTGACCTAGGTGTTCCTGCTCTGGCAGGGGGATTGGACTAGATGATCTTTTGAGGTCCCTTCCAACCCCTAACATTCTGTGATTCTGTTTTTCCTTTCTTGTTCTACAGAGTGTTTTCCATTCAGGTTATTTTGTTAGCAGGTTAACCACTACTTTGCAGCAAGATTCTTAATTTTTTAATTGTCATGTACCTAGAGATTTTTGCTATAGTGCCACTCAACTGTAAAAAATCTAAGTACATGTAAAGACTTAATTTGAGCCCCAACTGAATTTCTGCTTATAATGCACTCTTGTTATAAATTACTTTATTACTTTATCATTTATCTCTGTGGCATCTAGCCAACAGTAAAAATAGGAACTTTCCTGAACTGGGTAATCTTGTGTAAAGCAAAAAAACCCAACCCAACACACAAGAGAAAGTTTGTTTGATTAAGATGACAGAACTGGATACATTAGATAATGACTTAATTCAGACAGATTACATCAGGCCTACGGTTCTGAGAAAGCTGCATGGCCTCAGGGGAGGTCTACAGCGTGATGTGCTCCACAGTTTGTCCCCAAAGGAAGGCTGTTGCATTCTGCAGGCACAGGACACATACCTCATGATAACAGATGTACCACAGGGTGACATCGTTGCAGCTGGATGCCAAAGTTTTAACCTATCTCTATCCTCATTGCACCATTTGGGAAGATCAGGTATAGTGAAGGCACAGGCTAAAGTATGCTTTGTGCTGGTCTTCGTAAAATAGCCACCAACCTGGCTACAGAAAATAAGGACCAAGGATATGGCTGTTTAATCCTACTTTTTTTGCTAAGCTATGGAACTGCATGGAAAACACTTGAAAAACATGAAAATGCAAAAATTCATCAGCCTACCACTAAGAAGTTAGACCTTTCTCCCCTTTTTCAGATAGCCTCATTAGATTCAGCAGTACTTATTTCAGAAGAGATATGGAGTAGGACCATAGTCTCTCCATCGCAGCAGTTCCAAAATGAAGTTGTAAGCTGGAGATCATAATTGTACATACAATGTTTCAATTGAGTTGAGATGGCTAATTTAAGTTTTCGCTCTTGTCCTTGAGAATTATTTTTTAAAAAAATGAGCTTTGTAAACATGACTACTGATCACAGTATGCAGGGGGAGATTATGTGATGGTAGAGGCTTATCACAAAATGGATTACAGAGGTTTCATGTTTACATTAGTTGCATAAACTTATAACTGTTACCTTCACAAACCCCCCTCACATATAAAGGATTATTTATAGGGTCATTTTGCTTTCAAATGGACTTCTGTAATAATGTTGTATTATATCCCTCTGTGTCTTTGCGAAATGTTTTATTAATCAGATCTTTCTTATTGTAATTATTTAACTGCTGTGCATGTTTACACTTAATATTCTGTGAATTTACCAAAAAAGGAAAGCCAGGAGTTCATAATATAAGAAAGAGGCTTTGAGTGCTAGGTGGCAAATAGCAGGGGCAGAAGTAAAGAAAGTTAGTCAAGACTTGTTTTAATCTTTTGGCCCTAGGAGACATTTAATTTGTTTGTTGTTCCTATTCCAATGTATTATAACATTATTGGAATTGACTTCACAGGTCAAGTGTCACTAAGAAACTGCATATTTCATTTAGCATTATGGGTTTCAAACCTGTCAGAGAGTCAATATTTGTCAGGGACACTGCATTTAATATTTTTGCTTTCTACATAGCCTAATTCACACTCTAAAATTGAGAACTTAGTCAGTGGTCCACTCAGTGTACCTGTATTTGTAACAGTGTGTACCGATTCAAACTGCCAGCTGCCAAAAGCAAGACAAAGCTAGAGTGTTGTTAACTTATCATTAAACATCGTGCTTTTGCAGTTATTGGGCCACTCATGACCAAATTCAAGTTTTGGTGGTGATTTTGGTGCTATTTTGGGACATTCAGTCTAGGAAATGAAAAATTTGCATGTGTTTTTTAATATGCATTACTAAGAAAAAATTTGAAGCTATTCAATTTGTTTCAAGGCTTTAATCAGGTGCATTCTATTTCTTTGCTCAGTTACAGAAACAGCAATGGTACTTGCTTTAAAATCTATTACAATTTTGAAATTATTTATTTTTTTAGGGGTAGCAAAATCTTTTTAGAAAGAACAAGAATCTAAGTTCAGCAGCATTCTTATTTGCCTTCATCTTGGTTCTCATTAGCTGTTCCATTTCTTGGTTTTAAGCTGCATTAAAAATGCTAGAATAGGTAGAACCTAGTCCTGAGATTTCCAAATGACCAGATGGAAGAACTAGAAATGTCACCAAAATGCTTGTTCATTGCCCAACCAATTTTACAGACTAGCTCTTGCCAGTACTTAACCAAACCCGGCTGAAATTCCATCTGAATTCTTTGAAGTTCTTCTGGAAAAGTAGTTAAAAAGAGTGACTTGTTAATCACTCATTAACTCACAAGTAACTACGTGAAATCTCATATTGTCACTTGGTTGAATTGTCAATAGGGCTGTTTCTGTTTTCCTTGATGTTAGTGTTTTGACATTTGAGATACTCAGAACCCAACATCAAGATCTAAATATAAATAACTGCTTGGGTTTTTTGTTTTTTGTTTTTTTTTTCCTGGTGAAACGGTCTTGTATTTTTTCCATATATGATTTCCTGATATTTAGACTTAAAACATTCTGAGTTCAGCAACTGTATGTCAGAGCTACCTTTGATTGTGCAGTGGCAGGAGAGCAAGATCTTTTAGGATATGGACATAGCACAGAAGCAGGGGAAGCAAAGCCAGTATGGAGTTGCCCTGATCCAACCCTTTCATTGATGGTTTCTTTTAGTGAACAGCTGCTCAAAGAAGAGAGAAAGCCGTTGTTATAAAGAACCGCAAGTTTTAAGACCACTTTTTTTTGGCTTTGTTTTTAATAGATGTTATCTGATATCACTTAAATACAAGAGGCAGGGAAAGAGGGTATAAGGATGAGTCATCAGGCAAACATGCCAGCCTTCCTGCAGATCAGAAGAATTCCTCTGAGGTCAGCCACAGAAACCCTCCATCTGTATCAACAGCCCAAGAAGGAGCCAAGAGCACATGGAAAGGGCACAGGAAGGACCTGAAAATTGCAAATGGTTCCTTTTGAGACCTGTCAATACCTTCTCACACAAAGTGTCACATGAGTTCTGGGGAAGACAAAAATGTAGAAAGGAATCCACAACTGGTGACAGCAGTTGTTAGAGGCAGCATCTTTCTTATGAAACAGAGAAGAGAGCAGAAATGCTGAGCAGATGTGATGGTGGTTTTCAAAATATGGAAAGTTATAGAAAAAGCATGTGAGTTCTTACATTTAGCCTTTTTCATAACACAAGAAAGATGGTGTGCTGATGAATTTGAAAGGCAGCAGATGTGAAACAAATGGAAATATTCTCAGAGTTCCTGATTAACTTGAGCAACTCACTGACACTAGACATCACCGAGGTCAACAGCTTAAATGCAGGCAAATTAGAAAAAGTTAAAACCCTGATAGCTACTCTCATGTCTAGCTCCAGGGACTCCCAATTCTGCAGAGTGCAACTGTTCTGCTTAGTATTTGAACAGCAAATTGGTTAAGATGTTCCTTGTAATACAAGTAAGCAAGGTCATGCTTGCCGACTGGGATCTTCAAGTAAAACTAAAAACTCATGTCAAAAATTGCTATAAAATGGCAAAATTATCTGTTATGACTCTTTTCAGCACTTTGCTATCAAGCATTCATTGGAGATTGCTGTTGGACTTCAGGTAGAGGAGGAGTGTTTCTGCTGCCCCTTGCATGAGTCTAGATTAACAGGCTGGTTAACTGCACAGACATTTACTAAAATCTTGAGAAAAACAAGAGCTGAAATTTATGTTTAATGTTCCAGCTGTCTGCAGATTGAAGAATAAAGTAAAAATTTAAATGAGCTCACCAAAAATAATGAAGTCTGGCTGAAAACCAGCTGGGCAAGAACATAGTTTAAAATCTGGAGTTACTCTGAGTACTGAATCTGATTCCAGTAAAGCTTTAGTACGATTCCAGCAAAAATCCAATTTCCCTGCTGTTGTTTTCTCTTGGAGCTACTTTTTAAAACCAGTTGTACCCATGACATCCCTTCCAGAAAATGGTTTGAAGTGGATACGAATAAGGATAAGATTTGACCACCATTTTCCCTTTTGAATGTCCTGATATTTGGTGCAGGCTTTATGAACACAAGAAACAGTTGATGCCCCCCTCAACTGTTTTTATCCAAAAACTCACATCAAAGGAAATAAAAACAAGTGCTAGCATCTAGAAACTAATCTAAATAACACCCGGCTCCAAAACATAACAAGGGGTTGTGTTTCGGTCAAATCTGGGCCTCCAGAACACAGTGAGTAGGCACTACCCTAAGATTAGGCACATGTTTCTTTGAGATGCTGTTTACTGTTGAAACTTTTCATTGGAGGCTCTTGCACCGTCAGCAGGACCTTGACTAGTTTGTTACAAAAGGACCTTATAGCAGAGATCTATACAAACTACGACAAAGCTGAATGTCAAATCAACAGTGTACTGAAAATATTTGGACATATCAGAGGTACTTAAAAACATACTGCATGTAAAAACCCAGATTTACCTATGCAGAGAAGAAAGTTCCTTGTAAAGCAAGTTGTTGCAACAGATACAAGTCTAGTGGATCACTTAGCTAAGACTGATCAACAGATTGGCCTCAAGAAAGTCCCACTAACATGATAAAGAACTCATTTTTAATGTCCACAGTACATGAAACTACAAGGAAATACCCCCTGATAACAGCAAATCAAGATATTGTTCAGTAGAGATTACAGGGTGGTATGAAGTGTTCCAATAAATGGTGAAAATGTTAGCAGATATAGAAGTGCATTAAACAGAAAAGCAATGAAAGAAGGGAAAAGTCTTCTTTTTAATGTGACGATCTCATAGACAAAGGAGCAGCGTGACAAAACCTTCAGCACTAACAATCAATGAAATGTTTGTGAAAAACCATTAGACATGTTATAAGTCAAATGACAAAGCCAACACAAAGTGCAGCAGAAGAAATGCTCGACCTGTGACAAGAGAAGAATGTTGCTATAGTTTGTAAAGCAAGAACAAATAAGGGGTGGAATAAATTAGCCACAGTGGAAGGGAAGAGAACCCTGTACAGCCAATGGCTTTGAAATATGGAATTATTGTGACTGTCACCAAGTCAAAGAAAAGGTGACATGAAGTAGTTGTACAGACAGTGCAACAATGGGACTTCTTCTGAAAGCATGCTCAGATATGAGCTGACTAGAGAATTCATTTTGTTCCGAACTAAATGAACGCCTAGTGCAACATAAAAGACTGCGAAAATGAAGCCCTTTTGATAAATCACCAGTGCATGTTGTTGGTAGATTAGACCATATGCTTTCACAAAGGAAAAACATTGCCCAGAACTATTTAAATTGCTACCATTACATCAGCCCCAAATTATAAAAATAGCAGAGAACTTTTTACAGATAAAGTCATTCTTAATTCAGCAGAAGGAAATGGATTGCACAAAAACATTATTGCAACAGAAAACAGGCTTTTATTGCCCCCCCAAGGTCTCAGGATGTTAGCAGAGGCTTATGAATGCAATCATGGAACAAAAGAAAACAAGCAATATATTTGCCAGGAAGCATCCCATTGACATTGCTACCAAATTTGGAGATGGCCTTGGAGCAAGAGCTGGAAAATTGAAAATAAATAAATAGAAAGGAAATGTCATTATTAAAAAGAAAATGTATAAAAATACACAACTGATAAAAGCCATTGAAAAAACTCAGAACATCACAAAATGGCAAGGAAACATGAGAAAGCAAAGATTGCTTTTGACACATAAATATATGAGAGAAAAAGATGCTGGTTTAGAGAAAGAGGCAGTGGTGGGACAAAAATCAAATTATGCTACATTTGGATACAATAAAGAGCTATTTTTCAACTTTATTTTTGGCACGTTTTCCACAGAGAAGTGAAACTCTCCACTTCATTAAAAGATGATCTATAGATATTGTGTTATGTCTTTGGGAAAGATAGGAAAGACCAAAAGAACTGACAAGTTTCTGAGCTATACTGATGAACATTATGGGCTACGGATCACATGACTGGAATTAAAACTGTCCAACAAAGGACCATTTTCCCAAAAAAAGAGTTCTCACATCCATTTTATATTTCTTTTTTCATAAAATAGCCAATGACATTTTAAACATTATTTACATTTTTCCTTTAACAATTTTAATAATGTTTAGAACAATAAATTATTTATTGAAAGGGTAGTTTTCGTCTTGGAAAACCATTTTTTGGCTGGAAAAAATATAAAAGAATTTTGGAGATAATTTCCAGAGCTATGAAGACAAATATTTAATAGTGTTACAGGGAAGTAAAATGGGTCATTTAAGCAGTAGGAAATTAAGAACAACTTTAAAACTGCTATTTTCCATGAAATACTCAAGGAGCTCTAGCATGCAAACAAGAGGTGCATTCTGTTCCCAAAACACTACTCTGTTCCCGAAGTTTCAATAAGTCAAATCATCACTCTGTGATTACTTCTTCTCCCACCTTCTGTCTGTGTTCTCAATATGGATCATATGCTCTCAGACAGGATTTGATCCTTATAAATTTATACAACATCTGTCACAGAAAACTTCTGATATTAAGTGCAATCTAAAAACACCAGAGTAATAAAGTGGAATAAAAACTTTTAAAGTGTACTTCTTCCATATGCTAAATTCCAGGTGTTCAACAACAAATACTAAAATAATATATTTTCATTGGTTAGCATTGTATTGCAGTAATCCTCATGACAAATTTCTGAAGTCCCTGTAGACTATGTAGAAAACAGCCAATGCCTTAGTAAAAAACTCAGTGTAAACACTTTCATTTGTGAAAAGCAGATGGGTTTCTCACAACTGACATAGCAGAAGAATAACATCAGACACCTAGCTATGAAGTGGAATCTCTTCAGGATTTATCAAGGTATCTGGAAAGGAGTAGTTTTTAGAGTAGGATGTCAGAGTGGGCAGCAAGATGAGATCACAGGAGCAAGTGGACATTTCACTGCATTTTCTGCAGGGCACATGTTCGGAAAGCAATTTGAGGAGGATGAGCTTCTACACAGCAAGAGGCAAGAGGCTGGGTACTCCTTTCTTCATTGCCAGTGAGAGAACAGAAAGTAGCCAAAAGCAATTAAAAATACTTACATTAATATGCAGCAAACCTTGAGAGCTTTTTGTAGTCTAGTATTTATCTAAAGAATAATCCCATTTATTTTGTCATTTTGGCTTCTCTGCCAAGTTTAGCTGAAGCCACTCCAGAAAAGACAGGGAAGTTCGTATCTAGTACTTCTACTTGTCGTTCTTGAAGAAGAAAGAGCATAAAAAAGTTCTGTCAACAAGAAATGCTTTTTTATTTGTTTGTTTGTTCCACAGGTGCATGTCTTATCACCAGAAACAAATACGAGAAGGAAAAAAAAAGACTCCTATTGAAGGAGAATAATGTTTTTTCCCTCTCAGTAGGTGATTTGGTCTGAGATCATCCAGGTATGTGTGATATTTTTGTTTTTCTCACAGCATTGTGGTTTGCTTCCCGTTGACAGGATATGTTATCTTCTGTGGTAGGAATATCACTTGGTTTGGAAATTGTAATATAACCAATGCCCTGAATCAGATTTTGTTTGAATTGATGTAAATCTGGAAAAATCCCAGAACTAAGAGGTTTTAAAAAAAAATTACAGAGAAAAACATATTCGCTACAATTAGAAAATCTCACTTCATCATTTGTTAATTATGTGTGGTAGTTATGCCCTGTGCGGTAACCTGAGATATAAGTTGAGAGCAAATAGTACTTTTAAAAACCATGTATAGGGAATCAGTTCAGTAATTATGATGGCAGAGAAGCTATAAAATATTCACCATCTCCATAGACTAAATGCATATGTAAAATACAGGTTCTACAAATATTAGCACCAGATTTATCAGGATTTAATAATGAGTTTGTAGTGTAAAAAAGATGATGCTTTTCCAAAGCCAGCCAGCTACCTTGTGTCCTTGTTGCCTGTCTAACCAGCACCATTTATAAGGAAAGCTACAGTCTCCTCTTAAAGCCTTTTAGTGGGAATGTATCAAGAAAATTTCTCAGGTGTTCCAGCCACACAATACACTGAAATATCTTCCCTGACAGTCTGGAAACACAAACAGGAAGATATTTATGAGAGAATGGGTTAGCTGCTGGTTTGGTTTATTTTAAATTCTCTTTACTGCACATGTCCAGTTTCCAATATGTGAAACCAGCAGCAAAGGAGCTACTGTACTCTACAGAAACACAAAGGAAAGATCCCAGGTGCTGAAATGGGCATAGTGGAAACCAGAAACATTCACATTCCCAGATACTGTACTTTCTCTAGCAGAGATGGAATCTCTACCAGAGCAAACAGATCAATCCATAAAACAAGGCCTCTCTTTTGGTTGTTGCACCTGGTGGTCATGTATTTTTTTCTACTCATTATAGTGGTCATTACTTTCATTCTACACAGCCATTGTTTTCATGATACACTGCAGTTTTTTTCCAGGATGGCTAGGCAAGATGTTATTTGGGACACATTAGCATACATTTTAGACTAATAATGTTTGACATATTTTTCATTACTTATTGGAAGATACCAGTAAAGATAAATAATTTGGAAGGCTTGTTTTTACTGTGAAAATAAAAGAAGATACCCCATGTATGAGAAAAGCGTGTTCAAAACTTTGCCTTGGCCTTCTCCACAGTACCTTGAAGTCCCTTCTCAGATGCTTTTACCCTTTCTTGAGCCTCCTTGGAGGCCCCTCTTCTCCCTTTGTCCTTCCTGTGTGCAAGGTAGCTTTTCTCCGCAAGTTCCCAGCAGCTGACTTATTTTTTGGCACAATTCCTGCTGCTGATTTCACTCAACAGCTATTCTGCAGTCTGGTTGCACACATAATGGGCCTGCCTCAAGTGAATTTAAACTTGTAATGGTTCCTGAAGCACCCAGGGTTTAATCAGTTCCCTATTTGCAGCTTTCAAGAGGACAGAGCACATTAATGAATCACCTCAAGGTGTCCATTGCTCTGATCCTCAGCCTAGGACTGGACAACTCCTGTGAAGCTTTCCTGAAATAGAAAGACAGCTTTCTGTGCAAGGCAAGCCCACACAAAACCTTACGAACATATTACCACAGTCACTGATTTCTTTGGGATATAAGAAAAACTTTTTTCCTGTTTCTGTACAGTTCTCAAAATCCATGTATCTTGATGAGATTTTTTCCTTTTTGTGGGAGACCGCAGTCTACAGAGAGAATTTAGTACAATACTTTCAGCTTTTTACTAATGAAAATAAAATACTGAAGCAGCACTTCCTCCATTCTTCCTTACTCAAAGTTTATTTTATACTTAGATGCCAAGATGATTATGTCTGAGATCAGGTTATCTTGGTGGGGTGTTGTCATTAGTTGACTATCACTTCATTATGTCTGTAACCTCTATCCAGTTTGCTTCTGTCCCAACGGTGCTCACCACCCAGATGTTCACTGTTAGCAGAGTCTTCTCAGCCAACAGAAGCAGAAGTGTGCAGGGTCATGCTTAATATGCTTGCCCTGCTTCTAATTACCCAGGAAAAGGAGTTCAGGATAACTGCTCTGTTATGCGTCCCAACAGGAACTGGCTACATATTTCTGCTTCAGCTAACGATCTTAATTTCACCATATTAAATATGTTGTGCTAATATTCACTCGCTGAGGATGTGTCAAGTTGCCCTCCAAAGTTTCAGACTACTGTTGTATTAGATTGTTCAGAATTACATAAAATTCATATCTCCAGATACTTCTGGGGCTTTTATACATTTAACGTAATTAGCACAAAGAAAAAGAGTGAAAATATGCCTCTGGAATGTTCAGAGCAGTTATAGCAGAGATGAATTTGGGCCAAATTTCTCCAGGGAAAACTGGTCATCAGCAGACAAAGCGTGTGCTCCGTGTACAAATTCTTTGATGTTGCACTACACAGTCTGGCTATATGGAATGCAATTCCTATTTAAAGACTAACCCCAAATCCTATTCTGTTCTATGAAAAAGGTGAGGTTTTTTGCAAAACATTCCTGAAATCTAGAGACATCAGTGGAAAACATGAGCAATTTAAGCTTTTGTGTAGCAGTCATGCATATGCAATATGTATACAGAAAATACCATGCATATATTCTGAGAGAGACAGACTGTGCTTTCTGCTTTAAAATAATCTCTCTGACATTTTTTACATGCCAGAATGTTAAAAAATGTTGCTATTCTCTGATGAGCAAGGGAAAGTAGTAAACAGACGCAATACCCTTCTCCTAACTATTGATCCCATTTATTTTGTGCACAAGGTAGAAAGAAACCTGTTTTCAGAAAATGATAACTTCAGAATAGAGTTCAGCTGCTAGTCATGCTTACCAGCTGAAAAGACTTTTCAGGCCATTTGGTACAATAATAGTCAAAGTTAGAGAACCATTTTTCTCCCTCTTAAATATGTCCTAGCACCAGCATGATTTTAACAAGACAGTTCTTCGTTTTTATTTCTTTCACTCATGCCTTGGGTTTGTTGCCAAGAGCAACACAAAGAATGCACCAGGGTGTCATAATAATCCTCCATTAAATCCCTAGTATTTAAATTTTAATGCTATAATTCAACAGCTGACAAAAGCCCATTGAGCAGGTCTAAGGAGAGGAAAAGAGCCGGTCCCATTTTCTCAGGGGGTGATGCTATAGCAACACGGAATGAATTTGGGGTCAGGGAACAAGCTGTCTCCAAGCTTTGTTTGCATTTCCTGGCTAAAAGTAGAATCTGGTGTTATAAATTTTACCAAAATAAGTGGTTATTTGGAGCTGCATGAAGATCGTTCACTCAGTAAAGACCTTCACCTTGTAAAAAAAAAGAGTGGAGACAACAAAACCAGCAGCCAGAAAGACAACAAACTAACAGACTATTTTAGAAAGTGCTAGCCTAAGAATTATTTCACAGTCCCTCTTCCTTCTCCAGTTTCCCTACCTTCCAGCACAAACCCCACACCAGAATTCGAAATGATACAACGCACTAAGTCCATTTTAAAGGAATAACACAAAGACAGCAAAGTCAATAACGGTGGAACAGAGACCTCTTATAATCATCAAAGACCTCGGGAAAGTCTGGTATGTCATTTGTTATGCTTAGCTGTCCCCACACTGAAGGCTTTTGTGCTCTGGGGAATGTTGTTCGGTGGAGACAAATGAATACACCTGGAAGACAATTGTCCATTGTGCAAAGCACTGCTCATCGGGTGCAGGGCACCCCCCTGCCCCGAACTCTCCCCTCCCAGACTCTCCTCTCTGCTCAGGGCCCAAGTCACAGTGCGTCTGTTTGCAAAGTTGGGTTTAGTGACAGTTAGAGCTCAGGGTGTCTGTAGGTAATACAGTATATTGGCAATTTCTGTGTTTTTCACTGTACTGTGAGGTATATTTTGAAGAAGAGGGCTGACACATTCTTCTTCTCATTTAAAATAATCAGAGATTCATTAGAGAATAGTGGTATAATGAGATATAAAAATTAGAAGTAGTAAGATATGCCTCTCTCTATGGAGAGGCAGATTTTGTCACTGAAGAAAACTGTCAATGTTTAATTATATTTGAGATTATTGAGCTTCTTTCTCTGTTTTTCCCCTTTGAAATCCACTGCTGATCAGCTGTAACCAGCCAGCTCCCCAGCTGCTCTGCTGCTAGAGCCCACTGCAAGAACGTCTCAGGTCTGGCACTTCTTGTTCAGGCTGTGAGATGAAGGACATGACAGCACAGGGAGTATGTGTTAACAGCCTGGTGTAAGGTGGGCGGAGTGGGTTTGTTAGGTGAACTGATGTAGCCAGGATGGATGACAGAGGAACTGCTGTGACAGTAGGGTGGAGAAGTGAGATAGATAGTTTTGAGGCCTTTGAGAGGTGTGTGTGTAAGAAAGAGCAGGATGAGTAGGAACTGGCACAGCAGCAGCCCTTCTTGAAGCTGGTATGTCTAATAGCTGCTTGGTCCCACAGGTGTTAGTGGTGAAGTACAAGACACCTGGAGCATAGGGCAGGCTGCCTTGAATGCAGTGCCTGCACGTCTTACTGACAGGGTGGAGTTTTCTGTCTTTCATGCAGATCTCTCTGACAAGGGTTTAGTGCCCAGCAAGAGGGTTAGGAAGCCTTCCTCCTTCCACTCTTTCCCTCTAGAGCTCAGCAGAAACAGTTTCCTACAAGTAAAACAGGGCTACATAATGTCTTCCTCTGCAATTCACAATCTTTCCTCCTGCATGCTTCTAGATGGGAGAAGCCACTGAGGAGTCAGTGAACCTCTCCTCTCTTCAGTATATCTCTGTGACAAAACACAACCTCCCTTATTTTGTTTGTTAACAAATTCACTACAACAAATGATTGTTTTTCCAAGCCTGCATTTCAAACTTATAAAGACCAAACTTGTATTACAGGTGCTAGATGTAATGCATGTGACTGCTGCTAGGCTGTCCACATACTGCTTTTTGGAAGTGGTACATCCATTTCTGATCTGCATAGTGTAAGCATCCATTTTCTGTCTACTATTGTATCAATATTATTAAGCTGTTTATTCACAGTCCTCTAAAAGGAGAGCACCTTGTGCCTGTGTTTTCTTTTCTGTGTCTGTGATTTGCTTTCTAGTTCAGTTTAGCTGTATCTAAGATGAATAGATTTTATGAAAATTCCACTCTTTCAACCCTATAAAGAACTGTTTTTCAATAGAAAAGCTGTGAGCACTGGAGCCCCACTCCAAAAGAGTTCAGCTGACTTGACTTTGGGGTCTTTAGAGCAGGAATGATTCCTGTCAGCCTGCTAGATCTAAAAGGGAAGCAGTTCATGTGCAAACAGCTTTCCATCATTATCCTGGGAAGAATCCCACTGGGAGAATAAAGAGTAGCCATAGGAGAAAATTTTTGCAGTAATGGCATGTCATTCCCTTGACCCTCTGCTGAAGTGTTCATTTCAGTTATAGCTCAGGCAAGAAATATGACATTTTATTGTCTGAGTTTTCCAGGCAAGCATTCCTGAATGGGGTGCAGTTCTCATTGGGCAATAATCTATGCGACCATCCAAGAGAAAACAAGAAATTCACTGTCATAACTTTAAAGCCTGGCAAGCTATAAACTGTAACAAAGATCCTTTGTTAGCTGCTTTTTTATTTAATGTCCTTTGTGTGACAGAACTGATTTACATACAGATCTTATTGGATTTATATATTAGCCGCAACAATTCTGATTATTCCAAGCAAGACAGAGTTTGGAAGGTTTGCCAAGGCTTTGGAGCACCTTTTCTGTTCTGGAATCCTGGATTCTCTGGATAAAATGAAAAGTTTCTTGGCTTGAATTAGGGAGCTCCTGATCTTTTTGCAGCAGTCACTTGAAATTGCTCTGAAATTACCCTTTCATAGTATAAATTTTGCCACAATGTGACTGAACTGATGGCCTCCTCTGGCAGCAAAGTTCATAGGTATGCATGAATGACACTACATGGGATTCATTCCAAGATAATTCTTCACTAAACAGCATTTCACTTTTTAAGTCCAGATGCTGGTCTGCTAATCCTGGTGCACCAGGAGGTGCTCGGAGGAGCAGTGCGCTCAGGCCTCCTGCATGCCAAACACACATATACAAACATACACTGAAAATGCCAGCAATCAATCCTTAGAAAAATGCTGCTTGAAGACTTCCTATTTTGCAGCACTTCTGTTGGCAATAGGTCTTAGAATCAGCAAAATAAATGGCTTCAGTATAAACCAGATATACATGTGTTGGAGGAGAATTGAAACTGAAACAGAATTGGCCAAGGTGAATCAACACTGAAAATAGGGCTCACTGCATTTATGGCACTGGGTATGTCTATGCTGGTTTTGCACACTCTGCTGAGGATTTTTCATGGCCAGACATGCATCAGCCTCAGTCTAAAGGCACTTCATTTCATCAGTACAATATTAGACTGGTGCCGATTCCTGAAATTGCAGTGGCTGTATTTCAATTACCTCCACTTCCAGTGTGTGTAGGGTACAAATATCCTTTCATGCTAAAGATAAGTCTGCTCCTCACAGGGGAAGTCCCATCCCCTGTTAGTTTGGTGTAAATTCTGTGTATTAATTTTAGTTCTGTTAATACCTGCTTAATTGTGTTTGACTGTCTATTAGACTCCTCTATACTTTTTGAATGCCATCAGTGGATGCTTGAGGCAGATTTGGCCAGGGAAATGAAGTGGCCACAGTAGAAAAAAAAAATCTGTGGAAATTTTATCAAGTAATTCACAGTAAGGATTTAAAGGAGAAATAAAAAGACCTGTTAGAACTAATCAAAATATGTTGAAACACCTCTTCCTCAATAGTATTAATAATTTCAGTGTAATAGAAGAGTGAGCTCAGTCTCACAGATCAGTATCTCTTGTGCAGGTAGATAAGTATTAATAAAAACATAATGAAAATGGAGAAGTAAAAGATATAAGACAGTTCCTGGCCTAATGCTCTGTCATATAAAAGGTGGGCATTAGGACTCAGGGTTACTAACTGCAACACTGCTGATTTCTGCAAATGACAATGTCCAGGTGCTAAAATGTCTGAAACTACTGTACTAGAATCCAAAGGAAAATTTCATATTATTCTTTGAACATTTTCTTCAGCGCTTACATATAGCTTCAGAAGAAAATGATGCATTTAAGAAGCATTTCCAAAACTCTGTCACAGATCCATGATAGTGATAAGGTTTTGTCTGCTCCTATGACATCTTAGCTCTGGGCCTATCTCTTCCTAAAGGTGTTCCCATCGAAATGACTAATTCTCCTTTTTGAAAGGCTCAGTCTCTTTAAGATAAAACAAGTCACAGGGAAGACAAAGATGGTATACATATAAAGAATTTGATGTACAGAATGAGGTCAGCATTGGAGTTCACAGTCAAGGGCTCTCAGAATCTAAGTATCTCCCTTCAAGTTTTCCATGGTCCACTACATACAGTTATCAGAGAAAGGAATCCTCTTGCTAATAAATGCCAACCAGAATCAAATCTGTGATCACAAATATACCCTCATGCTTTCTCCTCTTTATTACCTATTTCCATGACAAGCTATCTTATTTCTTTGCACAGGATGGTGTCCAGGTGGGTTTTGAATGTCTCCAGAGATGGAGACTCTACCACCTCGCTGGGCAGCCTGTGCCAGCGCTCTGTCATCCTCAAAGTAAAGAAGTTCCTCCTCATGTTTAGATGGAACTTCCTATGTTCAAGCTCCTGCCCTATGCCCCTTGTCCTGTCACTGGACACCACTGAAATAAGGCTGTTCCCATCCTCCTGACACCCACCCTTTAAGTATTTGTAAGCATTGATAAGATCGCTTCTCAGTCTTCTCTCCTTCAGACCAAAAAGCCCCAAATCCCTCAGCCTTTCTTCATAAGAGAGATGTTCTATTCCCCTAATCATCTTCATAGCCCTTTGCTGTACCCTCTCCAGCAGTTCCCTGTCCTTCTTGAACTGGGGGGCCCTGAACTGGACACAATATTCCAGATGGGGCCTCACCAGGGCAGAGTAGAGGGGGAGAAGAACCTCCCTCGACCTGCTGGCCACACTCTTCTTGATACACCCCAGGATGCCATTGGCCTTCTTGGCCACAAGGGCACATTGCTGGCTCACGGTTAACTGCTTGTCCACCAGGACTCTCAGGTCTTTTTCCACAGAGCTGCTTTTCAGCAGGTGTTTTGCCAATTAGTAGGCCCAGTACAAAAGACACAGCCAGCAGTAGAACAACAATCCAGTACGCAGGTTCTATTTCACGTAAAGGGGTCAGTATATAGAGAATCGCTGGGGGTACAAACAAGTCAGATAGATCACAAATAACAGACATCAACCCCAGCGACCCCAGCAATGACACAGTATTGCTCATAATAGATGGAACAAACAGAGACACGAGATAACCCACAGAGAAAATGGGAGACAACCAGGAGAACAAGGCAGTTACATATGACAGAAGTAACCCCATGTTGCCTCCCCACAGAGCCCGCATTTGTACGTGCCAGACCTGACTGCGATCCGGTTGCATGAGTGGTCAGGAGGTCCTTCCCCAACAGGAAAACTCTGTGAAGTGCGTCCACTCCACAGACAGACTCTCCAACCCTTCCTGCAAGTGGGCCCAGCTTTTATCCCCAAACAGGACACCTGGCACTCATTTACCCAATGCAGGGCACCTGGGGCTTGTTTACCCAAGGGCTTTCCCTACAAGGTTGGCTGCACCCTGGAGGAAAGCCAAAAGGTAAACTCATCCCCTCCTTTTAAAGGGCCGTGGGGACCACCCATATGTCAACCTTAATTCAGGGCTTGGGGTTCAGACCCCAGCACTTCAGCAGGTCAGCCTCTAACCTGTACTGATATATAGGATTATTCCTGCACTTGTTGAATTTCATAAGGTTACCCTCTGCTCAGCTCTCCAGCCCGTCCAGGTCTTGCTGAATGGCAGCACAGCCTTCTGTGTCAGTCATCCCTCAGAGTCTTGTGCCATCAGTAAACTTGTTGAGGGTACACTCTATCCCTTCATCTAGGTCACTGGTTAATATACTGAACAGGACTGGACCCAGTACTGACCCCCGGAGAACCCCACTTATTGCAGACATCCAACTAGACTCTGTGTCACTAATCACAACCCTCTGAGCTCTATCTTTCATCCAGTTTTCAATTCACCCCACTGTGCATTCATCTAACCCGCACTTGCTAAGCTTGCCTATACGGATGCTGTGGGAATGAATTTGGGACCACCCGGTAGCCTGTGGATGTGAAATGCATAATCCTGATCCAGTTCCTAAGCCATCAGAGACCATTTTTCAGGGGAAGTATGTACACATTTCTCCCAATTGGAGATGGATGATGGCAAAGGAATAGGGTATTTCAAAGAGAGCAAGAAATATATTACCCCCTCTTTTTTTTCAGCTTGTTTGGAATCTGCTGGTGTCAGCTCTGGCCAGTTAAACAGCAATCTCCTGATGTCACTTATCTGTCAAAAGAAGGAAAGTTATTTTCCATGATGAAATCAAGAGATGTGAGTTGCACCCCGGAAACTGAACCTCAAGTCAAACTTGAGAGTGAAAAGGGCAAAAATGAAATCAAGAACAACCTAATTACATTTCTGGTTTAACAAAACTGGGATTTTTTTACCCTTTTCTCAGAGCCAACACATTTATTAGCTGACAGGAAGTTTCTGTGAGAAAGATACAAAGTTTTTGCAGCACTGAAGTTATGCAGTGTTTTGCTATGTGTTTGGATGAACACATGCAGCCATGTTAATGAAAGCTGATTTGGCTCCCTGTCTGTGTACTGAGAATGGCAAACATGGACTCAAGTCACTCCTAACAATGTCTGCTTCAGTGTGGGTACACAAAGTGCTCTCATGTTTCCTTCTGGGAAATCCTGGACTGGAATATATGTATGCATGCATTGCACAGATGGCTAGCACATGCAATCAGAAATGGGTTTGGGTGCATGAGACTAGATGCAAAGATTGACTCCTGTATGTGCATTGAGCCCAGGATGTCTGTAGAGTCAGTTAACACCAGTGCTCTGACTACTGGTCCAAGACCTCTGGACACACAGCAACCCATTGAGAGCTACTGCTGTTGTCAGGTCAGGCAGCAGGACACCCCCTAGACCCTCTGGACAAATGACCACATCCCTTTTTCCCAACTGAGTTACATTTTGGGCTGAGTTAAAAGAGGGGACATGTCAGAGAAAGCAGGATAACTAGTTGCTGTAGACAAGGGGAAACAAAAAAAAAGGTCTGAATTTCTGTTTAGCTGTGTGTGTTTCAGCGTACACAATAACTATCTGTCAGATGACTCAGGGGAAAAAAAAAAAGTCCCTATGTTCACACTATCACACAAAATATACAGATAAACCATGTACTCCTTCATTTTCTTTGGAGTATCATTTTAGAGGCAAATTAACTGTTTTTAAGGAGAACTGGTCAGAATAAACGTTCTCACCTTAAATGGTAAGCATATCTTCATAACTATAGACCTTAAGCTGGCAAGGAATAATATAGTATTGGCAGCTGAAAGTGACAGTCTTTAATTTCTCAATTTCTAACAGTAGTTCCCATTCTCCCAATCTTGTCTAGAGGGAGAAAAAGAACTGGGGTCTTGCCCTCCATGTAACTCATCTCCACATGTAGAAGTACTGCAGGAGCATAATAAAAATCCTGCTTAAGTTCAGTAGTAAAAGTAGTTTGCTATATATTGAGAAAGTCATTGTGACAGTACGAGCAAGCAAGTGAACCTGCCAAAAATCTAGGAGAATCTGTGCTGTGATGTTGCAATCTTTAAAGCCAAGTGATATATTTTCTTTCAGTGTGGTCAGTCCAAATATCGGATTTTAGAAAGTCTTCAGATTTTAGTTTTTCAGCTGTTTTCCAAGCTTTGAATGTCTATCCTTATATAGAGACAGTTGGACTGATCATCTTCTGAAATGAAATTATGAAAGGAATAGTCATGCCAAGTCAGATTCCAAGGTTTAAGGTTTCTGGTTTGTTTTTGTTTTATTTTGGTTTTTTTTTATAAATTATTTTCACACACAAGAAAAGATGAGCTGCACACAAGAGCTGTACTCTGCAGCTGGATCTGCTTCCAAGTCTGTATCCAAAGGTGGGATATGGACTCTGGATATTTTTAGCCACAAAATATGTGAACCACAGAAGTATGTAAACTACACACATATATTTGCCTGTTCTTTTCAAAGGAATTCTCTTCATTGCAGTAAAAAAAATATTGCCCACAGAAAGTTGGCAGAGCAGTAGCCCATGTCCCAGCAGATGCCTATGGAATGTTCCTTTCTGCTTTGCATGCTAAAATGTGTGGCTTTATAAATAGTGTTAAAATATTCAACTCTAGTAAAAAAAAAAAATTAAAAAAACATTAATATAATCTCCCAAAAGCAAAAGTATGGACAATAAAAAATGTGCTAATAAACCAGCCATACCCTAAATGTTTTTCTCATCTGGTGTTTTAAGAATGTAATCAGAGTGGGCCCAGTTAGGTCAAACAGGACTATTTGTTAATTAATTAATACTTGGGGAGAGTGTGGTTGATGCAATATGGTGCTTATTCATCACCGATTTCATATCTAATTATGAGCATAGGTCTAGATTCAGGGAAGCACTTAGGTGAACACGTAAGCTGGTTTCTCTTCAAGAAAGCATATAAATACTCTATAAATGCTGTATTTTAGCTAAGTATCTGTGCCTCTTTTTTCCCTATTAGCTAATTCTAATTACTACTTTGCTTAACATGTAGTTTAAGCTCTTTCTTTGAATGATTCTTTAAAGCATGTTTAGTTCTCTTAGAGACAGAGACTTAAGGAGAATTCAGGCTGTTTGAGTATAGCCTAGAATGATCAGTTTTAAGCAGGTACTTCAATCAAATGAAATTTTAATGTATGCTTAACATTAATCATGTTCTTATTTATTTTTCTGAAGAGACAACCATTGTTTTATTAAAATAATTACACATACAATTAGTTTTTCAATACTTTAGTATATTTCATCTGATGATCTAAAAATATGTTTTAAAGGTGTGTGAATTAAGCTACAAAATATTCCTCTGAAATGAGTAACTATTAACCTTGAATTCTTAATATTCTTAACAAGGAGTACATGAAATTCCCCTTCTCTTTGAGGAATAGTAGTGATTGAATCTGCATTTTCTCAAATTAATTAATTGAAAGTATTCTAAATTTTCTCTGAACTGGGTTAGTCATCACACCACTTGATAGTCTAGGTCCTAAATTCAACTACTTCCTGAATTAACTGGTTTGCTGCAGTTATATGGTATTTCGTACCTCAACACCTGCCCATCATATGCAATTGTCAGCTGTGAATACTCATCCTCTTTCCAAGGCTTCTGTTACTCACCTCTTCTTCCCCCTTGTTCACCATTTGTATGTCATTATTTGTACAGATTTACCTATTAACTCTGAGCCGACAAGTCTGCTTCAGAAAATGTCTCCCTTTTTCCTTCTCCAGCTTCTTTCAGTTTGACATTTCTATTTTTTTCAAACTTTACATTCTGAATGGCTCATGGTCAACTCAGGCGTAGTCTAACTAAAACCAGTCCTTTTTATCTTACCTCTAAAGCCCTTTCCACTCCCATTTTTTATGGCTGCCAAGAACACCATTCTCCTTGTCATCCAAACACACAATCTTTGATTCTTCTTTTGACTTATCTCCTCAGACTCTGACTATAAGTAAAGTCAGCCACACATAAATTATTTTGTCCATCTTTGCAAATATCTTTTCTTGAAATTTAAAATTTTACATAGCTCTATCCTACTTATATTTTGAAAACACCTCCTTTAGCCTTGAGTTTAATTTAATAGCTCACTTTTAAGTAAAATCACTCATAAAATTATCTTTTTGGGTCACCTTTAAGAAGAGTTTACTACAACAGCAATTGCAATAATGATACCAATAAGAATGGAATCAATATATAGCAATTCCAAACCCATCTTCATAATTCTTTTTCTTCCTCTTTTTCTTCCTCCACATTTCCCCTTATTATTACTATCTTTCACATAGTAAGTATTAGTAAATAAAGATTGTTGAAGGTTCAGGTCAGGTACATTGTCCTTCTTTTTGTTCAGGAAAATTCTGGTAATATGTGCGCATGTGAAAATATAAACAATATATGAAACTCTTGGACAGTTAGGTTTCGGTGGTTAGCATCTTTTTTTGAAGTTGACTCTATGCCAAGCGAATCTGTCCTTGATGTGGAAACAGTTTTGTTGACTTCATAATGCTTCTTTGTTTTGGAGGGAAAATAACCCTTTGAACTGGCTTTAAAAAATGTGTTGCAAAGATTCATGAAAGAAATAGATTTTTTTTATTGTTGGATTGAACAGGTCAAAAGGTGAAACTGCAACAATTTCAGGCTCTGATTGATAGTCTTTGCTGTAGAATATCTGCCCATGATTCTCCAGGGCTGCTCAGCTGAGAAAGTGTTGTGTGATCAAACTGTTCTCAGTAGCGGGGGAAACAACAAGGAGTGTCAGGGGATGGATGGTAGCTCACTGCATTTTTATTTGTAATAATTCATTGGGTCTGGTTTGCTTTTTTCTTAAATCCCCATTTCCTGAGAGGAAAAAGCCACAACTCAATCTGGACCTAACCTTTCTTGAAATTAAATGCAAACTAAGTTTCATGCTACTTTTCAAGTATACGTTTTCCATCCAAGGATATCAAAACAAAGAGAGTAGGAGATATTCCTGCTTCTCCTATAAAGGAAGTTGTTCTGGACTGAATATGTGATTCACGTTATTAAAGCTTCAGCATACACTGTTCTGCAGTTCTAGTCTCACACATAAAAGAAGTCTTAACTGAGAAGAGAGGTTTCTGATACAAAATAAGGTACAAACCTTATTGATGCTTCTACCAGAAGCAGGGCTTTCATCAGATCTCCCTTTTGTGTGGCTTATGTGGTGCTTAGCTCACCGCAGCCTACTCCCAGTGAGCACTCATCTGTCTATCTGTCTTCTACCTGTATATCGTCTCTCCTTTCAGGACTATTGAGCTTGGTTGAAATTGAATGATGGGTTCAAATGTAATTGGACTTAAATGTCTGGCAGACAGAGATACACACAACACAATCTCCAGATCCTTAGTGCCTCAGGAAAGAAACCAGACTAAAAAAATATGAAATAAAATATCCACCTCACCAAGCCCAAAAAATTAAGGCATAAATTTAATAATTTTCTGCAAGAAGTTTTTCCTCTGAAAAAATAAAAGCTGTCAAGTCCTGGACATCCAGCATGGGTTTTGATACTGCTCGTGATTTGATGTGAATGTCCCTCCTATCCAACTGTGATGGCTATCAGTACACAGTTGTACGACAACCCCAGGCAGATAAAATACTGTCTTCAATAAATTACTCAAGACAATCACCAAATAAAGTTATAGATCATGATTGTCCCATGTATATTTGGACCACTACCTGCTGTTGAAGTCAAATAACAACATAAATCTATATAAACAGAGTTGTATAAATATCAGCATCACTGATCAGGCAGCATTAGCTGTTATCTATCTTCTAGTTTGCATCTTAAGAACTAGATAAAGGGATTTCATTTACTGTTTAAAAATGCTCAATCAGTTTAAACTATGAGCAATACTTCAGCATGAGAAAAATCATCAAGTGCTATAAGCTGCATTTATCTTTGAGCTGTTGCTCTCCATGCTCATCCTCATTAGTCTTGTGCCTGTTGTACAGATATGAAAAAGCGTTATGCAGTTTAACCATAAGGCTGTTGAAAAACAAGGCTGAAGGTCATGAAGTTTGTTTCCCTCTGAAAGGTTCTCCTGTATTTCTGCATTACATAAATACTGAAGGAAAAAAAAAAAAGAAAAAACACAGGCCCTGTCATAAAAGTTTAACCAACCAGGTGAAAACTTCTAAAAGCAAGTCAACTCAAAGATATTTCAGATTTAGTTTGTCCAGATTGTATAAACTATAGAAAAATAAAGCTGCCTTTCCATAGTTTACTGGGTTGTAAGTATATTTTCACACTGTAATTTAGCAATTAAATATGTAAATTATCAAGGTCAAAGTTGAACGTGAAGCTTTGACCTTTTCATGGCTCAATTCACTGGCATGTTACCAGTTCTGCTTTAGCACCATCATTTCCCTGGTTAGCTGGCACTAATTGCTTATTGCAAAAATAGAAATTGTATTTGCTTCATGTGTTGCCAGTACATTATGAGCTGCTCACTGATTCTTGAGTTTCACTGTCCAAAAAGGCAGAAGAAAAAAAAAGCATTCTAGACCCTCAGTTCATTCATCACTTGATACTTATAAGCTGAATTTTACCTTTGCTCTTCTTCATATTATACCATACAGATGACTAGATTGTATGAAGGTTGCAATCCATGTATGTGTCTGCATTAACACATATTGCAGATCAACAAGGAAGAATTTGTAGAGCTAACTAATTGGTACTGAGGACTTGACATTCAAAATTATGTACATTTTGGAGGTTTTCAGTCTTCAAACTAACCATTGCCTGGCACCAGGAACTAAAGGTCCAACTTGAGCTGAAGGGTATCAGCTGTGATCCCATTGTCCAGCTGCAGAAGTATTCAAGTTCATTAACCCTAAACCAGCTCCATGTTGCAAACCAAAACACAGGAAGCAAGTAGGACTGTCATATTCACTTCAAAAGTACAGTCCTGGTTCAGCCAAACTCTAAAGCAGACGGACATGTTGTCTCAGAGCAAAGACCTGCCAAGACCAGTATCCTGTCTAGTTGAAGGCAGTAGTTTAGGGGAAGGATGCAAGAAGCAGGACAAGTACATGGTGATCTTTCTCTTTGCTTCCAAAAAACAGTTTTTAATGAAGCTGAGATCAGAATTGGATACAATTCAACATGAACATTAATGTGCTATATAGGGTTGTCACGTTAATCTCGTAAATGACATGATGAAGAGCAACACTATGCTCCGTGAAGAGTGTATGTGGATATGTATAGTCAGGAAGAGGAACAAAGAAAAGCCCATCTGCTGTTGGTTAAACGCAGCTTATGTGTTTGCATGAAGGGCTAATTTATCTCTTTCGTGGTTCTTACCTTCCCCTCTGCTAAGTACTGCTATTGAAAAGGTTAAATATGTTGCATTTCTATGATAAAACATGTCATCATTGTCAACATAGATTGATTCTGAACTTGCACACGATGAAATATTTGAAAACACAATATGTACCTGTTCATATATAAAATGGAAAAGAAGGATGCAATATGTGTGGAAAAAAATTACACTTCTTCCAAAATACACGTTAGTTCTGTGCAGAACTAAACCTCAGACTAGTTTCTCTGTGATATAACCCTTTCCATTGTTGTAGCAAAATGCTTTTAAAAAGCATGTCTTCCCTTGACCCCTTCAAGGACTTGTATGTGATCTCCTTCCTGCCTTTTCCTCTTTGGCTTTGTCTAAGGAGCGATTAGCAGCTCATGTGAGCAGGTAGCTGTGAGAAAGACAACTCTGGTGTATGAAGGGAAAACAGCTGTGGTCATCTAAGAAAGCAGCAATATATGTAAGGAAAAAAACCCAAAACAAACCAACAACAAAAATCACACTGAACTTGGCAAGTCGTGGTGGTAATGATGGTTGTGTACATCACAAGACCTGAGTCAATGCAAAAAACTCCTTTACAAATATTATCATTTTCCATGCCATTTCTCTCACTTTATTCAAAAATAGCATTTGTCCATGCACATGGATCTTAAGTACAAATCAATCAAAAAACACAGACTTGGTATTTCAGTGGGATCTTAGCATTTCCACTGAAACCAGGTCTACACTGTACTGGGCATTACATGCATAAGATCCCTGTCTTCAGGAGCATGGGGATAAGGTGCATAAGACCTGGGTGCTGTTTCCACTCTGCCAGAGTGGGAAATGAAGGCACAGAGTTAACTACAGAGGATTGTCTGAGGTGATACAGGAAGTCTGTGTCAAAAGTGAAGTCTGCTGCAATTAAACCCATATATTATAAGATCCCTGGGTTTTGCCTCACTTTAAAGCGATTCTGTTTGCTTAAAATGCAATGATATGGTTGGTTTGTTTGTTGTTTTTCTTAACCTCAGTTGTTTTCTCAGGCTTAAATGGTTACACTGGGTATACAGTAAGGAAGTCAGGCCTCCTGGACTGAAAAGCAGAGCAGTCTAATGCAGATATGAAAGTTAGATCTTAGGACAGCACAGCATGGTTACAACTTGTTCTCACAGAATATTGACATCCATAGAAGACACAGATTCACTGAAATGGTAGGTCCTGAGTCAAAATTATGGAGATGCCTCTCTGTGAGGGTTCACGGGTCCTACATCCAATTTTCCACAATTTTTCTTGTAACAGTTATCAAACAGCCTAACAGCAGCTCTGATGGTATCTAAACACATCCAAATGCACTTGTTTGTGGAGCTTTAGAGCTTTCACTTTCACTTTTCCCCCTCACATCCCCCCTCACATCAAGTTTTCGCACAACGATGTGGGCAATGTGTCTTTGTGGGATCTCTAGAAGGAAGCAGACTCTGGACCTACTACCTTCACTCTCACGTAGCTCTACTGTGCTAATGGGACGATATTTGGACCAGAATGTGCTGGAGTGATGAATGTGGCTTCCAAGTCAGGCATGCCTCATCTTTTCCAAACAACATTCTTGTACAGATTAAAGGATAATCTGACAGGCAGGCCCAGCCAATTAAAACAGTAATTGAAATAGCTGAGATTGTTTTATTTGGCAGAAATTGACCATTCTGTTTCATTTTTTAATGAACAAACAAGCAGGGTCAATCATAATAGTTTCATTAATTTAAGAAGTCATTTTTCTGCTAGGATAATTTCCTATCTTGTGTTTCTAAAAACAAAAACAGAAAAGACAGAAATAAAAATTCCTTTCGACCTTTGGTGGGACACTATAAACATCAGTCAGTGAATAAAATCCTGAAATGATGGTGAAACCACGAAAAGCAAAACAGTTCCTCTTTTGACTAGAGGTAGGCAAAGGTATTTCAAATGCAGGGAAGGGGGAAACCTCAGGAAGCCCATGCTCATTAAAGGATTGAGGTTCATTTTCCTGAGTCTCAGAAACATTTAGGAAAACAACATTAAACAAAAAGCAAACTAAAACTTTCCCTGCAACTTCTATAACCTTATTGAGGCTCTTGCAAAGAGCTAGGGCTTTCTTTCATTCCACCCACTTTTGACCAACCCTATACTGTAAAGAAAAAACAAGAAAAAAGATCCTAGTCCAAAAGCAAAATTTCCATTAGGAAAGTAAATGTAACGCATATTTCGAACAACCAGCACACATCCCTAATTGACAGTTGCTTAGTGATTTACAGGAGACAGTTTGTTAGCTTTGGTGCAGTGCCAAGTGGTATCCACATCACTGAAAGCATCTCAGCTGGTGTTTGGGCATGGATATCTCAGACTCTCCTTCCTACTGTCCCCAGTTTAGGAAAGTAACGCTATTCATCAAAGTACTTAGGCCACATGCTTAATTTCAAGCATGTGCTTTCCTCAAAAGTGATGCATTTAAACATGTGCTGGGGATTTAAACATGTGCTAAAGTTATTTATGGAATTACTCCTTCCAGGAATGGCATGCATCTGAAGGCAATATGGGAAGTATTGACTGCCAAGATGAAGACTGTGTCTTTTCTGTGGGTGAGTTGCGGATTTGAGACCTCAGACCAGCTAATTTGGCACCCTGCAAAAGGAATTTAAAGATATCAACTGTTTCCTGAAGATAACACGCGTGAGTAACAAGACATTGTGTTCAGTCAAAGGTTGGAATGATGCATTCAACAATTTTGACAAAGAATACAAACCTTGATCTGTGTGATTTATTTTGAAGTGAGGGTGGCTGTGGGAACCACAGTGTGTGGGATTCAGCAATTAAGTACCTTCAAACATTTTTCCTTGCTAAGCATCGATTAGGTTTTCCAGTGTGATGTTGAAGGCAGAGGTAAGTTGGGCTAGTCAAGGATGTCACTCCCAAATAGTGGAAATTCCAACTCATAGCTTACATTATATTGCAGATACACACTGAAGCCTGTCTTCTGGGAACTTGTCTTCCAGTGTTGTGAAAAGCCATGCAGACTTTTTTCATTGATCCTGTCTGTGATTTCCTGATAGCAAGAATGAAAAATGTATTGAAGTGCAAGTAGCAAAACTAATTTTCCTTCACAGTCCCATTGTTACAAAGGAATTTTTTAATTTAGTTGTAAGAAGAATTAATCACAGTAGTACTGAAAATAAACTCATGCACCATTTTCTGATTTTGTCAGTGAGCTGGAGTGGCTGGTCTGGGCCATGTTACCTGCAAGGAAATGAGACCACATGTCTGGCCAACTATGAATCCTTTCCTCCTCTTCCTTGCTAATCAAAAGTAGACCATGCCCCTACCTGGCTTTTGGGCGATAGCACAGCTGCACCACCTGCCCACTTCATAGGGACACTGTATTCAACATGCATGGCTCTCCCCAGTTAAGGATTTTGTTCAAATAAGCTCCAGGATTCTGGTGTGCTGGGCTGTAGAATAATTTGAGGAGATATGCTATAAATATATTGTTGCTTCTTTCTACTTTTCAGGTCCTAGAAGGACAGACTTCACAAAAGAGGTTTCATATAAGATGCTGCCAACTGATCAGAAAACTTCAACATCAAGAATTGCATTAGATACATGTGTGTAGCCATCCTCCTTAGTTCTCCTGTCATAAGGATCATGTATGCCACCTCCAACCTCCCTGAACAACAGCAGCCTATCCTCTACAGCACAGCTATAAGGCCTGATAGGAAACAAAATTGACACAATGCTTCACAACTTCCCTTGATCTTAGAATATATCTATCTCATTTGTCTACCCTCACAGCAGACAGGACAGTTAGGTTGTTGAGCCCTGGCACACATATGTTAGTCTCAGAAAAAAACAGAAAATGTCTCATGGCAGCATTTGCCAAACTCCACATTAAAGATTGCATAGTGGCAGCTCATCTGCGCTACTTAGGGCAGCGATGCGGTGCTCTGAGCTGCTTACCATGAAGTCTGCATGGGACTCAACTATTTTTAGTTGTTTCTCATAAGTGAACTGGCTAATTCAATATAATATGAAGCCCAAAATGCACTTTGAATTCAAGCTTCGGCACCTAAAGTTGCTGCCGCTGATTCCCATAGAGTCAGTCATTGCTGCAGCTTGGCTTTGTCAACCTGTTGGCCATTTAGGCTTAAAACAACATCTGAGATGAAAAATTCTGAGGAGAGTACTAAAGCACTTGGAAAAAGTAACACATAAGTTATTATTTAGACAACAAAAATATGATGTAAGTAATTGGTAAGTATTTGGGTAAACAGGTCTTGTTTCCAGGAAATTTCATCTGTTGCTTCCTTGGCTTTTTTGCTTGCAGAAGCTGCTACCCCTACCATTTCTGCACCTCTTGCCAAGTCAAGAGTTCTCACAGCTGGAACGCTCCAAGGCCATGTAACTGTCTGCTCTGGGATTTGCACTCCATACCTGTCTCCTTCTGCCTCTTTGCATTGGCTTGTTCCAAAGCCTATTGATCTTTTTTCAAGATGACCAAAGTTCAAGAGTTCAAACACTGACAAATTATAGTGTATTGCAGAAAAGCTGTAAGTAGGAGTGTAAGCAACTGTCTTGGTGCCTTCATTTCCATCTGTTTCCCATGTGTAATAAATGCAGCCAAGTTTATTAATATTCTAATTGCTACCCAAAGGCCACAATTCCATGCTTTGACTGAATTAATGCTGAGGTTTTGGATCTCAGAATCATATTCTATTTATATAAACAGAAAGGATACAACATTGTGCAACGATTTTGCTGATATCTTATTAGGATACTTAGACTCTCTTTCCATGCTCAGGATGGTTTAATAGGATTATCTCTTTGTGAAAGAAACATTTATCCAGAAGTTCAGGAGGTGTGTATTAAAGACTCATGTATTACACCACAGAATGACCTAAGGATGTGTGTGCTCTGTGTCAGATATAATTTGTACAGAAAATATCATCAGATTTGCCTCCACTTGATAAAAGAGGCTTTTCTGGAGACATCAGAACAACAGCTTTCTCAGCTAGCTATGCTTGAGTGAGCTGTATCATGTTTGAGATATTTGTAGTAATATAATAAATACATTTTATAATACAATAAAGTAGAAGTAATTTTATTCTTTTAAATGGGAATTTTTGCATACCATAGCATTCGAAACTGGCAGGTGGAAAGAAACCACATCAATAAATTGTACTATGAAAGAATATTTTGTGGTTTTATAATGCCTTTCATCTGAGGATCCAAACACACTTTATAAACTTACATTACCTTTCACAGCATGTTTGTGGGTATCTGAAGCCCTTTAAATTCACATAAAAAAACCTGAGACGTACATAGATGAACCAGCCTGGCTAAGGATATGCATATTTTACAATCTGTGACTATCCAATCTGAGAAAAATCCAAAGTGTGATCCCTGTTTGTCTGCTTTGAACGTATTTTTAGATATTATTTTCCTTATTGAATGATCACAAGCAACATGGGAAAACAGATTGATTGAGTTTAGATTATGTCTGAAAGGAAAATCCAACTTCTTCATTTTGCCACCATGATCCCTTGCTCTTACAATATTTTAAAACTACCCAGACAAATGAATTTCTAACAGTACTCTATAGCATGTGGCAGCATCATTGTGCGTCAACAATTTTTAAACTACGAAAACTACATGCACAGAGAGGTTTTCTGCTGGTTCAAAAATTCTTATTGTGGAGCACAACAGTTGAGCTAGCATAACAAAATGGGCCTGGGAGCTCAAATTCTTCAAGCTGCCTCTGCTGTCTATGAACTACTTCTGTACATATAATGATGCTGCAACTTTGCACCCGTGTAGTTTTTGTAGATAATAATCAAACAGGCAGCAAACCAATTAAAAAATCTTTTCAGCCTCCTGTGTTCCCTGTTGCCCAATACCCTTCTTAAGGCTAGTAGTTAATTAACCATGAACTGGTGCTGCAGTGTTTGGCTGGTTGATAACATCTGATAAGATCTGAATAGCCTTCCCAGCAACTTAAACTATTGCTGTCAGGACAGTGAGTGAGAGCTAAAAACTCCAAACATCATTATATGTTAAAGTTATACAAACACATCAGGTTTGAGAAAAATTTTATGAAAACTGGTGATCTACTTTATAACAAAAACAGTCGATTTGGCCGCTAAGCAAGTTCTGACTGTTCTAGTGTCTACTGGATGCTACAGAATTACACAGAAATAATCCCCAGCTACTTCCAAGTATTCTGCTCATCACTTTAACCAGCTAACAATGTCTCTTCATTGCTGTATATATTTGAATTTGTAATACATATTTGCAGAAGTTTGACACTGTGTCTAGTAGAACACAGGGTATGTACACCCTTGCTGAAATGCCACATAGTCTCCTTTAGCAGACAACACACCAGAGATATATAAGATTCCTACATGGCATTATTGACAGTTAAGATGCCAGATTATGAGCCCAGCTTCAATTTCACTGCTGCACACAATGATGGAGTTCAGATAGAAAGAAGACCCACCTTCAGGAAGCCAAAGCATCAGATCAAGCTCTGCAACAAGTGCTATGGATTTTCCTAAATGTACTTAACAGAAGTTTGCAAAGAGCATGGTTCACATTTACACTGCATCCTCAAGACTGCTGCCTGCACAGCTTGCTTTCACAGAAAGACTCTTCCATGTAATTACAGTCTACAGGATAATCATCATTCTCAGATCTACTTGCTTTATGTGTGTGTGTGGTATTGCCTGTCTTCTTAAGTCATCATGTCCTATCATGAAGAGACCATCTGTGTTAAGTTAAACAGCTCATGGGAGCTATTTCTGTCACCCTGCAAAAGGAAGATGTCATGGCTGTGGTTCTCAGAGTCCATCTGTCTCTCCCAGGAGCAAGGAATAACTTCACTAGTAACTTGCATTTTAAAAACAGGTGCAGATTGGTAAAGGAAACAAACTGAAGGAAGGGGAAAAAAATGGAAGGAAAAATGAAGAGAAGCAGCCCTGTATTTCTCTCAGGAGTGGGGGCCAGAGGTGAGAAGACAGCAGGGAAAGCACAGAGGTTGTCTTTGATAAAAGTCAGAAAGGTTAGTTCATTCCAGTTTTTGTGTCCACTGCTGCCAGACTGTGGAATAAATGTATAAAGCTTTCACAACTTCCTCATTCAAGTAAACAAACACCAGATGAGAGAATCTCTTGTATTTGCTTTTCAGAAGCTGTCTGGTGTCCTCAAATTATCTTAACTATCTGGGTACTATCTACACTCTTCAAGTAGACCCCTGGATTCACGTATTATTGTCTGACACAGGTCATCAGTCCGATGTTTTGACCTGAGTGGGTTACTTTTAAGCATATTTGTCACTACGAACACTTTTAAACACAGAGCAGTCATCATTCAATGATTTAACTTATTTTCCAGTGACTTGGAAAGTCTATATTTGCATCATTTGATGACAAACTCTACTTGTGTCTATGTGCACTACAGATAAAACTGGGTAAGCCAAATATATATAATTGGACTGATGGGAAGGTTTACTCTACCGCTCTTCACCACTCCGCTCCCCTATCAACTGGATTTGGGTCCTGGCCAGTGATTCTCATCCGGACTGGGAGCCTCAATTTCTTCCCTATAGGAGGCATAAGGCTTACAGTAGGGGACAATACGCTTTCCATCCTCATCTTGGCACGGAAATCTGAATAGAGCACTCAATTGCACATGGATACTGGTCTTATTTCCAGGACCCATAGTTTCTGATACAGTTTCAGGAAATATGTGTGAGGTAAGGCCTCTGAAAACTTGTGCCTTAATGCATGTAAACATTAATCAGTTTGATGGATGCAGTCCCATAGATTGCTCCACTGTGTTATCCACTGATTGCTCCTAAAGAATCCTCCTATCTCACATTCACTAATATTTTAAGATCATCCTGAATTAGTGATGATCCTTTGATCTAGAGGGCAATCACTGAACTCATCAAGCTTGCATTTCCTCTGCATTTCCTTCAAAGTTACCTCTTCTCCTTAAGCGTATCCCTCAACTACATGTATCTCGATTTGTACACTATAGAAGTATAATTGCATGTCTAAAATTCCATATGTTTCTGGGTAAGAAATTTCTAGACTCCAGGTCCCTCACCCTTTCTTTTCACATAACCTCTTCCTGTGCTGATGTTAGTATGTTGATATATGTGAGGCAGACCACATCCCATGCACAATGAATTTCTTCAGTGGGTCAAATGGTCTGAAAAACAAAGTATGAAGTGTGAGAGAGCCTGGGATGCAAAGAGAACAGACATGTAACATGATGATTCATGAAGCAAGAAAAGGAGAGGTATCAACATTTATTCCCAGAAAACTAGTTCCCTTTTATAAAAGTATCATTGTTTTGGGAACATTTAGCTCTGAAGAGGAATCAAAGCTTGTCCAGACTTCTTACCTCAGAAAGAAAGGAGAATTTTGTCTCTGACTTGCAACAGTAGTAACTCCACAGATTCTTTGCCAAACCATACAGTGAATATGGAGGAGGATGTGTCACAGCCACTACTGTGTAATGCATAGCTGCCATTAGCATCCCTTAGTGTAATAATCATAAGTAGCTTTCTGCATGGATTAAGCAGTCCTTTTGTAAGTTCAGGCCAGAAAAAGGAAAAAATACCATATACTTTGCTTGTCCTATAAGGTAAAATGAATAAGGGTAACAAATAAGGTAGGATTTAAGCCAAACCATAAACTGCCAGTTTTTTGGAACAACCTAAGTGTTTCAGCTGCTCCCCAAACTCTGGAATCTATGTTGAAGAAAGGAATTTGCAAAGCCAGAAAGAAGAGGCAATGCCACACTGCCTGTCCCTAGCAAGGAGGGCTGGAGGGGGTCTGCAAAATTTTTATGTCAGGGAATATTTATTTTGTAGTGAGACAGAAATTATCTCATTTAAATAACATTTTTCCTACAGTACATTCTCAGAGCCCAAGGGCTGCTCTTCCAAAAAATAAGATTTTTGGCAGTCTCAGAGCTTTTCTCGTGTTTCTGTCTGTCCTACTCATTCTATAAACAGTATTCTTACAAAATAATTTCTAGACTACAGTTTCTTCATCAGCCCACTGGAGGAGGAAGGAAAAAACCCTATGTTTTATGTAACTTAGCAGCTGCAGACAGTTACTCGTTTGTGCTGTAAATGTCATTTGTTAGCCAAACAATCCAATTCTATGGCTGGGATTATATGGGAGGTCAGCCTAATGTTTGAATAGCCATTTTTGGCATTAAAAGCTATGAAAACAACTATTATTTCAGTATTATAAACAACATTATTAAATACAAATACAAAGTGTCTGCATGCTAACCACCCCTTGAAGTTTTTATGTTGTATTGGAGTCACTCATTAGACTGAATGTAGTTTATGGTCTGAGGACAAATTCAAGCTTCCTAGAAGCTGGAAAGGTGATAACAAACATACTAATAAGAATCCATTAGCAACAAAACAAGATTTGAGGAAAAGCACAAGAGGCAATGGGTACAAACTTGAACATAGGAGGTTCCATGTAAACATGCGGAGGAACTTCTTTACGTTGAGAGTGGCAGAGCACTGGCACCGGCTGCCCAGAGAGGATGTGGAGTCTCCTCTGGAGACATTCAAAACCTGCCTGGACATGATCCTGTGCGACCTGCTCTAGGTGAACCTGCTCTGGCAGGGGACTTGGACTAGATGATCTCCAGAGGTACTTTCCAACCCCTGCCATTCTGTGATTCTGTGAAACTGTGGGGGAAATTCCTTGTAATTGCTCATTCAACTTCAAAAGTGAATATCAGTTTCTGTTCACTACTGTATTCAATTTGTATCTCACAGGTAATCAATCTAGTCCTGAAGAAAAAAAAATAAGGGAAAGAACCATTATATTCAAATACCCACTGATAGGCCATTTCAGAGTGTTAAATCCACTTTAGAATGAGAAATTAAAGTTGATTACTTTCATAAATCCTGTGAGGACCAACTGGATTGTGAAAGGTAATAGTGAAAAACTGTTGGTTAGATTAAGAATATTCCCATTACCGTTATTCCTGTACATTTATGAACAACTGAAACTGCTGAAACTAGTCAGGGATTTTGGTTGAATTTGTGAGTTGTTTTGGCAATAGCTAAAAGAATGGGTTTATTCATTAATTTACAACTTGTGGATATCCTTGCCCTGCACAGCTCTCCAGGGATGTCTTGGATGTCTACAGAATGGAGGGAATGTAAATTGCTCCTCCTTCTGGCCAAAGATGATGGCTGTCAATTTAACAGTCCTGTGATGCTCTACAACATCTCAGGGAGAACTATCTCCCCAGGAAACCTCAAAATTGAGTGCAGTCACTCCACCTCCTGCCCTGGCAAAACCGTGATGCCCCAAGCTCCACAGCACCTCCTTGCTCAATTCTTGTTAAAACAAATTAGATCCACCAAGCTCCTTTGGACTTTCTGGAGAGGGAAAAAAACCAATCGTACAAACAACTAGCTGAAGCAATTAGGGAAGCTGTGAATGGTTCCACCAAACAGACAGATGAACAGACTGTTTCCCCATAGGTATATTAAAGAATAGTTTTGTATTTTATATGTTCTATAAACAATTTTAAATGCAGTGGAGTTACTGGGGATGAAGGGAAATATAAGAAGTGAGCAGGGTGGGACTGTAGGATGAGGGAGGATATGAAAGTCGAGCTGTCTGAAATATGAAGATCTCAAGTACTGGCGTGTCTGGTTATTTGAGTGTCCCTAGCAGTCAAGTAATGAGCCTTCTTCATGTTTTGCCTTGCTGGATTTGGCTTACTTAGACAAATTTGTAGGCATTAGGGTCTGTCTGGAGTTAGTTCCAAGATCTTTTTTTTTTTTTCCCCTTAACATTTTGCAGCTGAGGCAGCCTTGTGAAAAAGACGCTTTGAAGAGAAACATTACCAAATATGTCTTTTCTCCTGCCCATATCTTCTATTTCCACAGGAAAGGGATGCAGGCAGAGGCAGACCAATGGAAATGCAGGAGCAGCCACCGTCACTGGAGGAGAAAGACAAGTCTTGCCTGCAGTCCCACTTGCAGAGACAAAGCTGCTGAAGGTAAACGTCTCCGTTAGTAAAGGGGATGCTGTCACCTTGACATTTCTGTCAGTTTTGCAAACATTTTACTCAGTGCTTCCTCCCTCCCCTTCCAGCCACCCCTGGCCACTCCTGGCTGACCACCGCCGAAGATTGTTTTGCTTCCCTCAGCTGCACTTTGCAAACTGCAGACAGCAGAGTCTGTCTATTTTTGTCAGGGAACACCACTCATACAAGCAGAATAACTGAGCCTTGTGCCATTAATGCTTCCTGCCAGAACCTCAGCTGCAAATACTGCTCCAGAACCTGCGCTCTCCTCTGTGTTTCCAAAGATTTTAGGTAATCATAGAATGAGAGTGGAGCAAGAACTACTTGTTCCTTTCTCCTGCTACTACTTTTCTCATACAAAGTGTCATTACTAATAACAGCTTCAGGTAAAAGCCCTGAGTAACGAGTCTGCGTTGTGCTAGGATACATAAAATACTAATAGTTCTTACCCAAAATGATTTGCAGTCCTGTTCATTACTGCCCACTCCTACAATTTATTTTTTTATTATTATTATTTTTATTTTTTCTTTCTTTTCCCCAAAAAAAGTCCTAAACTCTGGAATCACAATTACTTAAGAGTCTTGATTTACATGTACTGAAACTCCTCTCCCTTTTCCCCAAAATGTTACTGTGAACTTTAACACAAATGAATCAGAATTCCTAAGTAATCATCTTTATCCCTTCACCATTCTTCCTTGCTATTCTTTACTCCCCTTTTTCTGTATCCTGTGATAGCTGTGCCAGACATGAGACAGTATGGACAGTTTCTTCCAGAAACACATAAATGATGGTTTCTTGTCTGGTCCCTCTTCTAACTGAATGGGCAGCTGCTGCCAGGCAAAGCCTTCCAAGGCTTAGCTCTGCCTTCCTCTCCTTCTGGAAGGAACTCAACTGGTCACCTTGCTTCTAACCAGCTTTCACAGAACTTGAAAATTTAAACTTTGTGACAAGTCCGGATGAAATTAGCAAATGCATTCAAAAGATACCGGAGGCAATCAAATAGATAGGTCAGGTCAATAATATGATAAGCCATTTTCCTTAGGAAAACAGACAAAATTAATTCTAGACCTTTCTTGCAGTTAGGGAGAAAAACTTGAAATTGTAGCTATTCCATTTCAGAATAGGAACAAATCTGGATTATTAGGATAGTAAGGTTCCCCTAAGCACCCCTTCTGCACATCCCATTTTGAACAGAGAGTTTTGTTCTGCTTTCTGTACTGCTCTTGTGTGCCATTGTATTGAAATATAATTCAAATCAAGTGAGACTTGTGAAATCTTGTGAAAGACCTGGAGTGACATTACACTTCGACAGCCCAAGTGTTCAGAGTTTGAACTCAGCTGTCAGGCAACTTTTTGTGGGAGTTAACAGATAAGATTGGGACCAATAAAGAGCAAAGAGTTAAGAATAAAGTTATGCCTAACAATAACCTTGGGCTGGGGTTCAGAGAGAGTAGGTAGTCTTGGCAGAGAGTTTCAGGCTCTATGTGGCTGAATGGTAGATTTATGATGGGTTTCGTTTGGTGATCGCAGGCTAGCAAAGAGATAAACCATAGGCGACCACTGATAAGCCACTTGGAGCTTAGGTAATGACCAGTATGAGACCTAAGATTAGATATAAGGCAGTTAGAAACTGGTAGGGGAACGTCGCATGATACTTTTGATTAGTTTTGGCAAATATCTACTGCACATGACAATGTTAGATTAGATGAGAACTAAAAGGAAGCAGAGGACTGAGGGTAGGTTTGAAGATAGTGAAATAGCTGGACCAGGTCCTAAACCATACCCGACTGGGTTTAGGATTTGGGCCAGTGGATGGCTTTAGGATGGGACTGATGAATCCAACACAGAGCACACAATCAGGTTTTGGGGAATCAGGCAGCACTGCCCTGTGTGAGTGGTTGTGGGTGGGACAGGAAAGTAACCTGGCTCTGGCATGAGAGAAGAGATCATCAGGAAGTCTGGCACTAACAAGAAGTTTGGAGACAACAGACCACACCTGATTTTTGTTAAATCTAGCTGACAAGGCTGAAAATGAGGTGTCTGACTGAACCCAGCCAGACATTATCTCTTGGGCCAATGGTTGACTTCATTTGCTAGCACAAGTGCTGGGTGAGACTGTAGTGCTATGGGTACAGGCTAATGTGCAGGACTTCAGGCAAGGCTGTGGCTGAGGCTGGCAGCAGTGCCACCAGAGGGCCACCTCAGGGCTGGCAGAGCTGCAGGACAGCCAGCGGCTTTGTGCCAGGGCCACCATCAAAGGTTGCTTGTGACCAGGGAGAGCACAGAGTGGAGGTCTCAGGGTCTAGTCAGGACCTGGCACAGTGGGCACTTTGGGTCAGGGATAAGACTGCAGTGGCAGGCCACAGCAAATGATCTTAAGGTTCAGACCTGGAGGGTAGTTTTCGTAAAGCTGCAGGCACTGGGTAGATTAGGATTATATTTATATGCAATTATTTTTGCTAAAATAGGGTTAGAGGCAGCAGGTGGCTGTGAGAAAGGGGTAGGTTAGGAGTCAGTCAGCATCTTGGGGATAGTCCTCAGGCCCAGGACAGATAGCAGTTTGGAGCTAGGATTAAGACTAAATCCAGCAGAATTTTCTGAGAACTGCACCCTTCAAAAAACCTAGCTTTATCTCTAGGCTGCTTTCTACCATTCCTCAATTCAAACTCAAGCCACATTTATACCAGTACCTGAGACTACTTATCTTCCTGAACTCCCACTCACTCAAATTTATTTAGAGAAAATAATCATAATCCGATTTAGTGTTACCTATTGCCTTCAATCCTAATCCCAACTCACAAATGCACGCCTACATCAAGAGTTATCCTGTTCACATCAGTCCTCATGGCCATCTGAAGCTTAGTACTAGCCCAGTATATTGTTAAGATCTTGACAGGTAAGTTTCACCCCAGACATCTTGACCAATATAATTAAAATAAAGGTGAAAGCTATATTTCTCCACTGAACACCTGCAATTATTTTATTAAATTTCTGTGGCTGCACATTATTTTTCAATACAACAGAAAAAAAGCACAGGGACTCACTTGCACCAGCACACGTGAGGTGCAGAGGTGCTTGGCAGACACTTTCAGGGACTACCCTGACGATGGAGTTCATGTCTGCACCTGTAGAAAAGCTGAGGTTGCTTCATTGATGCCACAAGCTTCTGCATACACCTGTGATGTTTTTGTTCAGTAATAAATGAAACTACTAAAATAGCAGAAAATAAAATGGGTAATGAGAACAGAAGAGGTGTTTCTTTTCAACAGAAAAACCCCAAACATACAGACATCAAAAACAGAGGCCTTTGCATTTTCAGGTATAATATTCCCTCTGGATACTCAGCTGGAACATGTGGGGGAAATGACTCATTGGCTTACTACTAACTTCAATCAGCAAATAATTGTTAATCATGTCTAACAAATATTCTTCCCCTTGGGAATGACAGTCAAATAAAGCATGATATTCCCTGTTTACTTCCTGAGGAGACAGATAAATACCTCCTGTTATGACTGCGCAGAGATCCAATCCCTCCCGCAAGTCACCTGTGTCACTCATCCCCCTCTTCCCACAAAGCCCTTGTGCCTACATGTGTAATTACAACCATTCTGAATTTTTGATCTCTTGGATTTTTGTTTTTCCTTCTTTCCTGCTCCCATTCCTCTCTCCAGCCTTGTAATACTCTACAGACTCTGAACAATGGATTAGCTGTTCCCTCCAGTCAAGGTTTCCAGAAATAGACTTTAGAGTTTTGCCATATGTTTATCTTTCTTAATACTCCAGTGAGCAGCCCCCTCATGACTCACAGGCAAACAAAGGTCTTGAATGGTTTGTTTATTCTTCTGAGCTGGATGGCACTGCCTGGGGCTCACCACGAGGGCAGCAGAGGAGCTCTGAGGAGGTGCATATTGTTGCACATATTTAATTACGAACAACATCATATTTACCCTGACCCAAACTGCTATGAATCAGAATGAAGGTTGGTTGCCCTCAGGTAGCCCCACTCTGACATTGTTCCTGGAAAGTCTTGGTCCCATGAGCCAGCATGCTCCTACACGTACACCAGTTCCCATGTCAAGCTGCTGCTGGGAGAAGCGGAAGAGGAGTAGTGAGGAAGTCACCCTAAATAACTCAGTTTCTAACCTTCTCTCACTGAGCTCACTCCTACTCCTGACACAGTCACTGAATGTCCCTTGTCCATCAGTGGTAAGGGGTATTTTGGCATACAAAGAACAAAGGCAACCAACAGTACTGGAGCCCAATAATATAGTATTAAATAAATCAACAAATTTACCATGCATGACAAAGACAAAACCCTAACAGTCAGTCACAGAATGAAATGCCCAGCAAAAATAAAGGTGCCCAGAAGACCTGAGCTGTGGGGCTAGGTCATGTTCTTCAGAGTACTGAATATAAGACTAGTTCTCATGACTGGCACTGGGTGTGCAAAGCTGTACACACCATTCAGGTATGAAACCTTAAGTCACCACAGCAACTGGAGAAGAAAAGATATAGGTTACTCAGCTATCCATCCCCTCTAGGGAAAAGATCAACGTGAAAAGTCAGATGTGATCCAAGCAGATACCTAAGCAACCAGTTTTCATATGCTTTTAAACACCGGTCTCTAAGGGAACTGTGCTGTGCTGGCAGCTCTGACTGGGAACACCAGGGAGCTCTTACTTTTCCAGAGAAGGCGCTGGAAGTTGGGCACAGGATGCTATTTAGAGGTCTTTCTTTCATGGGTCAGAAAACACTTCTGAGACCTATCAATTTAGTAACACATAAATATAGTCAGGGCACACCATTACATTGATTAAGATGGAAAAGCAACAGGTGTGTGATATTTTGACAATCTCCTCATGAGTTCTGGGAAGTTATGCTGGGCAAGATAGATACAGCTGCTGTTTTAGACACAAAATTGTAAATAAAACAGTTAAAGGAAATATCTAAAGTCTAGGTCTGAGTAGCAGAATTCCAGAAGCGTTCATGGTCCTCATATAGACAGGGCTGGACACGAAAACTTGGAACTCAGCACAAGGGTGAGCAAGTCACTCGAGATCTCAGGAGCATGTTCCAGGGGAAAAAATTCTATCAGATCACTAAAGGAGAAAGATGAATCAAAACTACCACATGCTGAAAAGGATAAAAAAAAAGGATTGGGACTCAGATACCTGAACATCAGCATCTAAAATAGCAGAAGAGTACCCAGGTGTTCTACCTGGTATACAGCTCCTGTTTCAGAGTAACATGGGCCTCTCACATATGAGCTGTGCTAGGTCTCTGTTTTGCCAATCACTAGGCCTAGCACAAAGGATGGAGACAGCAGTTGAACAAACCAGTAACTAGATTCTACTGCACACAAAAATGTCAGTACATGGGTGATCACTGGGTGTACAAACAAGTCAATCAGATTACGTATAACAGACACCAACCCCAGTGACCCCAAGAATGATACAACACGGCCGACAATTGGTGGAACAAAGCAAGCAACAGTCTCCCATGGCAGAGATGGGAGACAGCCAAGCGAATAGGCTGATAATATAGGACAGAGGTAGCCACATACTGATCTCACAGAGCCCGCATTCACAAGTGCCAAACCTGACCAGGGTCCAATTGCAGGGAGAGTCAGGAGATCCTTCCTCAACAGGGAAACTCCACAAAGTGCATCCACCTCACAGACAGACACTCCACCCTTCCTGCAAGTGGTCCCAGCTTTTATCCCCAAAACAGGACACCTGGCACTCATTTACCCAATGCAGGGCACCTGGGGCTTGTTTACCCAAGGGCTTTCCTTACAAGGTTGGCTGCACCTTGGAGGAAAGCCAAGAGGCAAACTCATCCCCTCCTCTTAAAGGACCATGGGGACCACCCATATGTCAACCTTAATTCAGGGCTCAGACCCCAGCACTTCAACCTCCTAGCCAAATTCACAAATCTCCAAATGCTGACTCACTAAGGCAGGCTACTCCTGGAAGATCAGTATATTAAGGGTTTGTGGGCACATGAAACCAGTGAACTCCAGCAGGCTGCTGGAGTATCTTTCCCTTAAAGACAGGACCTTCTGTTCAAAAGACTTTGCTGATCACAGCTGTGCAAATAGGGTGAGAAGGAAAGCCTTCTTCTGGAGGGAGGATTTATGTCTTTCATAGGTCAAGCTCCACCTGAAATCCAGGGGAAGACCAGGGCAGGTAGTTGTGAGAAACCGATGGTCTGGGAGAAAGATGGAAAAAGCTATCTCAGCATTGCCAGGATGTCTCAACACTCAGTCTATGTCTCAGCATTGTCTGTGCTTGGCACCCCCCTTTCTGCAGCTGGAGATGGGCTTTTGTGGGAAACCAGTAGGCTCAGCATCCTCCCTTCCTGCAGTTGGAGAGGGGCTGTTGTGGAAAACTGCCAGGTTCAGCATCCCCCTTCCTGCATCTGAAGGGAGACAAGCAGGACCATTCCCCATTCCTGCATCTAAAGGGAGATAAGCAGGACAATTCACACAGATACTACAAACAGGACACATCAGTGCACATGCTCCAGCAACAAGGTCTTCAAGAGGAAAACGAAGGAGGGATGGAGATCGCTCCTAATGACCCTCGAACGACCCCTGGAGTGATACTTGCACACGTAGGTCGGATGTATGCGAAGCAGCGTGTGGCAGAAACACCCACCCAGAGTAAGTGGGTGGAGAAAGAGACTATATCTAGCAACAACAGCTCACAACTAATCTCAAGATATTCCCTACTAATCAACAACTGGACTTGTGAGATGTTGCTGGATCTGTGGTGGTAACCCCTTTCTCTCTCTGCTCTCTCTCTTGTAACACTGCTTATTCTTATATCCCCTTCTTTCCTATCACTCTTTAATTTTCAAGTGCACACAACTTTATAATAGACCATAGAGAGTCTGTGACATTTGACCTCGTTTGTGTCTTAATTTCACCTCTGGGATCAAAACAAATCTCCCTTGGCCCAAACTGGGTCAAGACAGCAGTGAAGCATGAATATAAAATATACACTTCAAGATAGTACTTGGTATATGAGATATTTTTTGAAAATTCAGAAGGGCTTGATGGTATCTTGAGTATTCAACATACCTTGGAAATATCGCCAGATTTCCAAGTTTTCAGCATCAACAGTAAATGAAAGGTGAATTCCTTTTCTTAAGGGTAGAAAAGGGAAGTGGAGGAAGAAAGATATAATGCTGGCAAATATTTTGTTGCTTTCTCTGAGCCACTCTAATCATCACAAGTCCAAATATTTTGCAACAGGAAGAAAAGGATAATTCGTACACTGAGGTCTTTCATAAGAAAGGAAGTTCAGTCAAAGTGTGTATTTCCTAAGCAACAGAGAAACAAATACATTCAGCATCAAAAAAATTGAAAAACAGAACAAGTTTTCCAGGCACAGCCCACGTCTTCTCACAAGGCAGGTAGAATTCCTACAGGAAGAGGATGAGACACAAGTTCAGGTGTTCGAAAGCTAACTCAGTTTTATGCTGTACTGAATCATGTTAAATTCCACTGTTACTCTGAAACTAAGCCATAAGGTCTGAGGCTTTCTGCTGTTGAGCTTTTAGACAGTTATTTCTTTCTTGTTATTTATGTGCTTACATTCTACAATATACTACCATCATACACTGCATTGTTTCATTTTATATGAATTGGCATTGGCTGTACTATCTTGGGAGCATGCTAACTGGTGCACTGAAGAGGAAACAGGTCTCTGTCCATCTGCTTGTAGAGTACTGCAGTTTTCTGCTGGAGCAATGGGTTTTCAAAGAAAGAAGCATCATTTTTTCTGTTTTGAACATGTACAGATAAAAATATTGTTTTGCACACAAGTATATTACAGAATTTCAAGGCTGCAAAGTCAAGCGCTCTGTTTAAGGCTTCTGTAATATGTATAGTACGTATACCATATGTTGTAATTTAGAAACAAATAATCTGCTGCAGTGTGACTCCTCTGGCTTTTTTCTCAGCACTGCTACATAAAAGGGAGTAAAAATATTACTTTATAGAAACCATCTTGTATAATATTTGAGAAGGCCATGAAATCTTATCTGTATCACTGCAAATCAAGGTGCATGAGATGCTTTTTGCTTCATCAGGGCTTGGGCCACCGATGTAGGTCCTAAGGATCAAAGAGCATCCTTTGCTGTGTTTAGCAAGGACATAGTAGGCTGCTGCTTTGAGGAACTATTCACCGTTTCAGCTGATTTTTCGTCCAAGCCTGTTTTTGTGAACCTCATCATTACATGGGACATTTTAAGTACACATCACAAACAGACTTAATGGCTTCAGCTGCTCAGCAGAAAGCACAGAATAACTCATGCATATGCTCATATATTTCAGACAGGATGGTTCAACAGAAAAAAAAATTGAAGTCTGCATAGGTATTATTACACTGGATAAAAGTGTCCACCCACAAATGGAAGTAACCATAATTAATTTGCTGCCCCCTCTTTTTTTTTTTTTTTTTTTTTTTTTTTTTTTTTTTTTTTTTAAGAATAACCTTTGTCTTGACCTCATACAAGTAGAAAGAAAGGTTTTGTGAGGGTAATGTGGGGGTTTGTTCACGCTGTGTTTCTGGTCATTCCATTACCAGCTGCCAAATCCTGCTGAGATTCCTTAACCATCTAGAAAGTTTGCTGCATTTTGCTGATAAAAGTGCTTTTACTTTGGAAGTGAATTGTTTGTAAACTTTACAAGATTCATTATTCTTCTAGTGTCTGGTTCTGTTGAAACACGTGGTAACTGACCAGTTCCCATCAGCTCCTCTACCCTTTATGTAAATCAATTTGCTTTCCTGTGTATGAGGCAATTTGATAACTGTAGGACCAATAAATCATCAGCATAGTTCTCTATCATGTGCATCAGAAATACTGAGAGGCATTACAGGGGGCAAATGTAATTTCAACTCCTTACACATCCTAGTTTCATCTTTACCAAATGCCAATTCTGATTTGCCATCTTGCTTTCATATTGGGATGTTTAGGCACTTTGACCAGTCTGCTCCACTGCACAGCTGCCAGTTGCTCATTACTTTTAGCAATTGCTCCTTGAATCATAGCTCACACCTGTCATGATGTCAGAAGAGCATCATGATCACCTGAATTCATTTCCTAACATCAGGTTACGAAGTGTCACACATTTCTCCATCAGGCTCCAAACCTCTCTTGAAAATATTGAGACTCTCCAAAACTGCCTTTCAAATAAACAGATCTTGCCTTATTCAAAGGCTGCCACAGTGCTCACCACCACATTATACACAAATAACATAACCATATTCTATTAATATTGCGTTATACAACAACACTACATTGTAGAGCATAATATATTATATGCTATGTACTATGTATATGCTGCATATTATAAGTCATTGTATATATGAATAGCCTAATACTGCAACGTTAATGTAATTAGTGCTATATCAATTATATACGTTAGTATATTATTGTAGATAGTACACGGTACATGTCTATGTTTAGTCTGTACCAGGGGCTAAATTGTAGGAGTTGTTCTATTACCCGATGACCCCTCCTCAGCTAAGAAGGGGAATTGGGGAAAAAAAGGAGAAGCCCTGTCAGATGAAGTAGAAACAGATTTAATTATAGAATGGTTTGGTTGGAAGGGACCTCAAAGATCACCTAGTTCCAACCCCCCCCATAGGCAGGGACACCTCCCACCAGACCACAAGGCTCAAAGTCCCATCTAACCTGACCTTAAACACTTCCAGGGAGGGGGTATCCACAGTTTCCCTGGGCAACTTGTTCCAGTGTCTCACCACTCTCACAGTAAAAAACTTCTTCCTAATATCTAGTCTAAACCTACGCTCTTCTAGTAGAGTTAGTAGTAGTTATTTTGAAATAACAAAACTAATACAATCACCAACATAAAGCATACAAGCTTATACTCAGCCTCATCCTTAGGCTCAGGAGCAGAAGATCAAAAGAAAAAAGCCCCAGGAAAAGGAACTCCCCACTCTCAGTGAACTCTCTCCTTTTATAATGAGCATGATCTAAGTGGTATGGGATACACCTGTGAGTCAGCTTCAGTCACCTGTGCTGACTGAATCTCCCAGATGACTCGGGGCTGCTCATGGCCTGTCTGCCATGGCTGAGCTATGGGTCTGTTCCTGGGAAACCAGGACAGTATACATGCATTTATATATACAAACCTCACTGTGCGTATACACATATATGCATATGTATATATACACCTGGGTATACACACACGCACACAAATACAGGCTGTAGAATTGATTAATTTTCCACTGTAAAAAAAAAAAAAATGCTTTTTTTTCCTAGCTGGAATTTATACAGTCTTAGTTATAATCACTGATTTATATCACACTTTTTTTTCTGCTAGGTTAAAGTGCAAAATAGTAATGTGAATCTTTTCCCTAGATAGGTGATTGCAGTCAAAAATAAAATCAATGGTAATCTGTCCTTAGGGATACATATACTGATCTTCTTAAGTGTTTTAATAGCTAGTACAATAGCATTGGTTGCAGCGATCATCATTAATTTCTTTTAATCTGTATTTGTTAAGTATGTTAGTTACCATGCAACATGTGATAGTTTATTATTAGTTTTATTTATTCCCCATGGCACCAGTCCAAGGTGTGACATGTCTTATAGTCTGCTCAAGCTTAAACCTCACTGCAGCAGTGGCTACCTACTGGACTGCCAATGAATACAAAGGGCCATGAGCAGTCCCAGAGGATGGGTGAAGGGTATGTCATGGTGAAGCAGGAGAGAGAAAGAGGCTGGTGAGTGTGCTGGCACCTTCCCCTTATGTTAGACTCAAAATTATAAAGTGCCAGCACCTGAGAGTCTAGTTCAGGCCCAGTATTTTTAGGAACAGACTGCTCACCCACCTCAGAGCTCTGGGAATCAATGCGTTACCTCCCCATCCCTGTGGGTCTTCTCCCTTTGCCAAAGCCCTCTGTGAGGTCTTAGCATTTCCTTACTTTCTCTGGGACTTTGCCCTCATTCAAGACCCTAGCGCATTATGCTCTTGTATTTTTATTTCCGTATATTTTTTAGCACAGGTGGAGGTGTGACATGTTTTCAGTCAGCAAGGCTACACCCATGTCACGATGGCAACAGGTCGGATTTCTGCCTGGATTTGCCATCGTATGCCAATTGTTTGCTGTTTCTCAAGCTGGCTCCTGAAGGCAAGCTGCTGATTAGCATCTGAACTCCACTATTGAGACTTTTCCCCTGTCACCACGGATCTGTCTCCCTTTCTTAGTCCTCTATCCTACAAGGAGATAAATTTTGAACTGTCCCTTCCCTTTCATCTGACATATTCCTATTCAGCAGTAAAGATTCTTAGGATCCCAAATATTGGAGTTACTTACCTGCAGTGTGAACAAAATATTGTTTCAAAGCCATGTTGAGTTCCTCAATCAGTGAAGATTTGTATAGTGTGGAAAACCCTACCATGTCTTATTTTCCTGCAAAAAAACCTCTCTACATAAACTGTGAAGGAAAGACATATCTAAGAAAGTGAAGAACATTCTTATCTTCCACAGGAAAAAGACTCTTTAAATATTTTTAAGCATGTTTCTTAACAAGTACAAGTAGACAGGTGTCTATTATGCAATGAACAAGCCCTCCAGTAGCATTTTTTTTAAGCAGCTATATGGCTTCACTCAGTCATGAAAGTCATAGACAGATTAAATGATCTAAGATGATATACTCATTTTTCCATTCCTTTCCTGGTAAACAATTGTTCTCTGAGTGATGTTTTTCCAGTGCTTTTTCTCAGTTCTCTTTAAAGGAAACAGACAATAGGGGATCTCATTGTTTTCTCAGGAGGTTATTTCAGAGCCAAAAAATTCTCCCTAGATGTAATAACTAAATTTTTCTTAATATTATCACATTTTCCTGTAGTCCATGTTGTTAATTTTACTCATGTTCAAATCATATCTTTGTGGTGTTTTCACTCTCAAAACCCTTACAGGTAGTTGCTGTAATGCATGTATGTATATTCTCCCAGTTGTGTGTTAGTCTTAAATGAGATCTCTGTCAGTGGGTTCCTGTGCCTGCCTAGCATTATCTTGGATTTAATAAATTGGTTGCAAAATAATGATCTACTATTCTATTATCTACAGATCCTTCAGAAATCATATTTTCCTTGCTTTAATTTATTGGTTTTTTACTGGTCATCTTTTAATTCCTTCCAAATTGCTGATTTGTTTCCTGCTTTTTATATAAATTGAATGTGATATTGAAGGTTTAAAATACAGATTATTTTTTTTTTTTTGGGGAACAGTTATTAATGTACTAGTTCATCCCAGTGAGGTAGTGGTTCTCAGGTACTTTGAGCTAGGAATACACGTAATGAAACTTTCTTATCTCCCAGATAAGCACCGTACTTTTTAAAGTGTTCCAGCACACAATCATTCACCTTTTTAACTTATACAGTCACAGGCAAAATATAGAAAACTTACTCATATTCATGCCAAAACTGAGACAACTTCTGCCTTTCATCAACAGGTGCAGTGTTTCTTATGACCAGCAAGCTACAAAAGCCTTGCACCTGATACGATTTGGCTTGCAATACAAAACAAATGCCTTTCTACTTGTTTAATTTGACTGTGAGAAAGCAATCCTGTGAAAGCACATACTTACAGAGCTAAAATGTGGCTATAAAAAGTATTCCTTTGTTCTTTAATCTAAGTTAGTGCCTCAGTAGTGTTTCATTCACCTGTGAATGTGATGAATGTCTAAAAAAACCCAAGTAAATTTCTGCTGAAACTTCATTGAGTCAAAATGCACTATAGATTTTTTCAGAGCACTGTGCAAGAGTTGTTGGACTACGGCACTTAGAAGTGTTGGATGTTACAAGTACTTAATGAGTACGGTATGCTAGGAGCACCTCAGTTCCATTACACTTGAGATAGTACTTGAAGTAATTTCCATCTGGCTGGCTCTCAAGCATTTGCTGTTGTCTCTTTCTGAACTACAGCTAAAGAAAAAATAAGAAAGGCTCTTTTCCACACTGCATTCCACACTTCTCAGCTCAGACTTTTCTCTTTCAAGACCCATGTAATTTATTAGCCTGGAAGGCAAAATGAAAGATCCGAAAAAAAAAAAAAAGGAAGTCTTTCAAGATGATGTAACCTGGGTTGCGGAGTAGGTCAGGGCAGGAGTCCTAGCCAGTGTGCAGAGGAAATTGGGTGGCTCTTTTGTGCAAGGATGGGGAGGAAGAAGTGAGGGACCTTTACAGTACAGATATCTCAACACAAGCACTATATATGGTGATCAAATCATAAAATCACTGGTAACCACATATTATCCCCTCTGTGCAAGTGGAGAGAAGATCCTATAGACAAAAAAGGCACCGCCAGGGGACAGCTAGTGCTGCATGACTCCAGCTTGGTGGCACATCTTGCCTTCTACCTACTTTGAGTCTAGAGTTGGAAAACAAACTTTCTGCTTTCTGGGTAACACAGTTCTTCAGGTATCTTGAGGCCAAGCTAAGCAAAATAATTGTTTACCACAACTGTCCTGTAAAAGGAACTGATGGAAAGAAGCTTTTGCTGAACAATGGGATCAGGTCAGGAGTTTATAATTTGAAGTTTCCTTCATGAGCACATCTGAAGTTTCCTTTATGAGTTTTTTCATAGTTTGTTCAAAAAAAATAGTGATTTTCCATTCACAGAACTGAAAGATTTTAAAAAAACCCAAACCAGTTGTGCGAATTTAAGCAAATAAGCCCCGCTACCGCTTATAGCAATGGGAAAGAAATCAGCACTTCCAGAGGTAATTCCTCTTATCCTCCCTACAGCTGTCTAATAGGAGATGACTTGACCTTTGAGAAGGTATCTATGCCTTTCTATCTGTGTGTAAGGGGAAGGTATTGGCACAGTCTTTCTTCCTGTATTTGTCAACAGAGATTCTTAGACCAGCAAATATCTCATAGGACATGAGAAAGGGAGCTGTGATGGAGAGTTAATAGGAGTAGGCACTGGGTAGTCAGAACATCTGTGTACTCCTGTTCCTTTCCCCACTGAAGAAACACAGCTTTAAATATAAATACATAGATATAGATGAATTTAACAAGAGCCACTTTACTATGCTTATCTGGTTTTTGGCAAACCACTTGACTAAGCAGTAGAGCTTATTAAAAATACAGTTACCTGAAACAACTGTTTTAAAAGGTTCTTCACCAAAAGTGTTGTCAGGCACTGGAACAGGCTGTCCAGGGCAGTGGTGGAGTCACTTTCCCTGAAGGTATTTAGGAGACATGTAGATGTGGTGCTGAGGGACATGGTGTAGTGGTGAATTGGCAGCGTTAGATTAATGCTTGGACTTGATGATCTTAGAGGTCTTTTCCAATCAAGGCTATTCTATGATTTTATGGTTCTATGATTCTATATTTTGTGTTGCTTCACATAGACAGGTTTAGACAGTTTCAGGTGTGAAAGCTTCACTGGTCCTAAGACTTGCCCTGGCACAGAACAATCTAGAAGTGACACCCATTTCTAGTACAGGCAGCATCACAGGGGCCCTTTCAAAGCCTCTAAAGTCATTCTGACTATCTAATTCATGTCCCACAGGGATTTCAATGGTTTGTGAGTCTGGTCTTCAGCCTGTTTGCTGTAGAGAGGCCTAAGGAAAATGCAATTTACAAGGAGTCCTCAGCACTCTCCCAGAACTGCTTCAATTCAAAGAAATGTTGGCAACACTCAAGAAACTGCAGGGCATTTTTGAAAGTCCTTCGATCCCACTTTTGTGATGATGGGATAAGGTATTTTTCTTTCTAAAACTTGAACTTTCCCACACTGTTTTGAGAATGGTGAACAATATTAAGAGACTTTCTTACCTCAAACTTTTGGGATGGTTTTAAGCAAGTTACTTGAAAGAAGATAGTTATATACTCTTTCCTCACTGAGGAGAAAAACAAAACATTAAAACATGCACCTACTGATGTCCTGAAAAATCTACAGAAAATGAAAAGTCCAAGCTTATTGCAATTCTAAACAAACATCACTTCAATATATTTTTATTCTTTTAATGAGCTTATTTTTTAGTGACTTTTCTTATCTGAAATTCCTGGAGGGCCCTTGGCATTCCTCACATTTTTTCCCTTTTGCTTTCAGCTGCTTCATGGTCCCTTTTCTACTTCAATCTATCATTGAGATGCTAAACTGAGTGACAGACTTTAATTAGGTGACATTTGTTGCTAAGGAGACATGCTTATTTAAACTAAATAAGAGGAGATTACTTTAAAATCCAAATGCACTATAAATGGCAGCTTTATATGTGGGAGGGGGTAATAGTTTTATCGGAGAGGTCATTAGCATATTTCTCATGTGTTATGTTGGAAAGAAACTTGCAACAACATTCATTTTGCACTGCCCAACATAGTTCCAGTCTTGCCAGTCTGCCATGCTAATTAAATATTTTTCACAATTATGCAGTTAAAGTTGGCAGTGCCTGGCAAGCACTTTGATTTAAATCCTCTTGGCGTCTATGTTGCATTGGTGTAAGAAGACCTATGCTTTTAGTATGTTTATTTTGGCATTTTGCAGTCCTAATTCTAGTAATGATAATACTTAAAAAAAAGTTGCTAGCTTTAATTTGAAAAAAAATAAATGGTTCCTTTTCAGAGTACCCAGCCTGGCTAGGTCTTGTCTGAATTCCGCCTCTGGTAAAAGGAGTAAAAGATGGAGGACGTGCAATATTAATTATGGGAACACACATATAAGATTTGATCACTGCGGTAAGATTAAGCCATTATATTAGGTTTCACATATCAACAGCAGCATCCATGGGGATGTTCATGTGTTTCAAGTTGAACCATTAAAAACTTCTCAAATTTAAAAAAAAAATTAAAAGTGGCTCACATGGCCAAAGATAGGGAGCAAAGATTGATATATATTAAAAGAAGTATACGAAGTAATGTAGTCAATCTGTATGTAACTGCACAGTTAGAGATCTCCACAGAGGCTCCGCAGAGATTAATGAATTATATACCAAATTCCAGAGAGTTCTGAACCATCCCATGGCTTTTCTTCCTGAAGTGCAACCTTATGCATTTTAGAATAGTGCCTCTGATACAATCTTGGTTCAATTTCTGTAGGTGAACATCCTATAAATCATTGAAGACCTTTCCATAGTTTTTTTTTACCTAGAAGGTAAAAAAAAGGTTGTTTTGAAGCAAATGACAATAAAATTAAATTTTCACTAAGATAAGAGAAAAATAAGTTGGTATCTCACTTAAATAAGCATTATCAGGAAAGGAAATGAACTTTTGTTTTGTTGTGGTAGTAGTGATAAGGGAGATCATTACAGATGTCTTATATTGCAGCTGTTTGTTTTTGACCTTGCCTTTTTCCTGGACAGCATGCTTTATCCAGTCTGGACAGAAACTGATTGCAGTGAGACTGGAGGGAGAATGAAACTTTTCCAGTCTGAGTTACAAGGGGCCTAAGGAGCTATTGGTGCCTTTGAATGAATCCAGCAAAACATTTTGGGTTAGATGCACATTTAGGATAGTGAAATTTATGTGACACATTAAAAAATTATTCCTTATTACCATGCCAACTGCATGTTTAAACGTTGTTTAGTTATTCAGTGCAAAATATAAAAAATTTCAGTTCAGAAACACTCTTAAACATCTTGATGGAAGTCAGAATATACTTAATAAAAAACGTAAATTCTTAAGTGCTTTGCTGATCTAGGTAAGAATCCCATATCACATACACCTTTCCACCTGACTTCAGTATGAATAAATCCTTCAGTATGAGGATTACTTGTGAGCAGAAGGAGTCTGAAGGTCAGACATTTAACCTTAAAAATATCTTAAGTTTTTCTCATAGAATCAGTCTTATAGGAAAAAGTAAGTTTAAAATAGCAATCATATTTTGTAATCTTCTTAAGGCTGGTGTTTGATGTTCTGGTTCTTTTTTCAAAATCACACACCAGTACACTTACACATTCTCCCTCGGTCAACCTTAGTCTTTAATTGTCTGCTGTGTGATCAGCCACAGAGATGAGCTTACACTGGCGAGTGCTGCAGACTGTAGAAATGAGGCCCATCATCTTATTCATTGAGATGGTGTCTACTAGCTGAACACATTTCTAGGAGTATGTATTTCCTATGCAAGCAGAAGCTTTTCCTGTGCAGGTGGACAGCCATGAGAGTCCCAGAGGTTTTGGCCCGAGTATGACAAAAACATTGGCCAACATAAAGCAGGGATGACAAACACTTTATATTTTTGGCTTAGAGTAGGTTTGTAGGTCTGTTCCCACCTCTCCAGTTTGCAGAGCTGCTGGATGAATGCCCTGCTTCGGCAGCACTTGGGTGAGCGTGGGTGAGGGAGGCAGCTCACTTTGGCAGCTCGAGCACAGAGCTGTTACTTGGGTCACCTCTGTCACCACTGGTACTTGTCACTGCATTATTTCAGCTAAACAAGATATTGTCCAAGAAAAAAATGCAGTGCCCCTTCCCTTAGCTAAGCTTCACAACAGCCATTTAGCATCAGTATTTTTAATCTTGAAATCTAGGACATGAGAGTGGAGATTTCTCCAAGAAATGAGGGAAATGAAACTGGTTTCCCACATCCTGACAAGTGCCTGAGGGAACTGCTGACTCAGAAAATGACAGGAGTAAAGAATGCATTTACTCTTATGACAAATAATATGAACTGATTTGTAGTAAATTTGAAATGTCATCGAGCTCTAGTAAAAATAGTATAGATAGAGTAAAAAAAATTTACCTTCATAATGTTGAATTCAAGGCAGTTTTAGGAAGAAGGCATCTGGATAATAGTTACCTGGGTCTGCAGATTCCCCTCAGACATTGCATTGTGTACATTTTTGCTTGAAAAGGTTTGAACAAATTGTACAGTGTTGACTCAAATCCGATGTAAATGAAGTCAAGTATACTGGGCAAGCTAATAATAAATTACATCACTAAAAAAAAAAAAAAGGCTTATTAGATCAACTGGGTTCTTGCTGAGACAAAAAATAACTGGTGTTTGCACAGCATCAATAAAAATGAGCTCTTGTTGATAGTGGATGCTTCAAATACATCAATAAAGCATTTAAGCAGGTTTTAATGCCTTCCTGAATAAGAGTTCTTGTCCAGCATATCTTAGTGCTGTTCCCTTCACTATACTTTATAGTGGTTTATTAGAGCAATGGTAAATGTGCTTGACTTTTTCCAAAATTATGAAAGACAGGTAAAATGAAACTGCTACCACTCCTGTGGCTTCTCTCATTTCTATTTTTGTTTCCTTAACAAAGAAGACTTCAGTGGAAATTTCAAGATGTATTTTCTCTTGCTGTTTATTTGTTCTTAATTCCTTTTAATTGAAAAGTATATGGAGAGTTTCAATCTCTCTAGTTATCTGTTCATGTCTATAAATATCTGTCTTACTATTTCTCTTCATATATACAATTATATCTCAAAAATATAGGCAAAACCCGAAGATAATTTATTTATTTAATTTAAAGACACAATAACATGCCTGTCCATGACTTTAGCTTAATTTGATTTAAAACAAACATAGAAAAATATTTAACTTTGAATAAAAGTCAAGGTTTGACCCCACCCTTCCTCCCACATCCCAACCCACCAGCCAGGAGAGAGCCTAAAATAATAACATAGCAATTCTGCAACATGGCCTCAAGGTCAACAGATTGAAGTTCTGCTAGATCAAATACCAATCTGGTCTTAAAAGCTCCTGATTGAAACAGTACTCCTCTGTTTAAAATTCAGATTTGTGCACTCAAGTGCCTAAGCAGATCTTAGTGTTGTGGTTACTGGCAAAAGGGGAGATTTCAGATAGCCAGTGCTACTCCAGTTTTCTTAGTGGGAAATACAGGTATGTGCAGAGTCATTAGCCTGCACTAACAAATGTGTTGACTCTATTGGCTTCATTTAGATAATTCATGATGAACTCTGGTATCGTGAAGGTCAGTACTGAACTCAGGGAGCCATAGAGGCAGAAATTCAGTTGAGTTCTTTTCCAGCACCACAGTAAAAGTTAGTATTTATTGTTCAGGTGTCACTCAGCTAGATATCTGTGCCTAGAGTACATCACACAAAATATTTACTCTAGGCCTTCCTTTTCCTTCTGTCCCTCTTTCTACACACAACTGTATAAAGGTGAATCTACCAAATGTGTTTGTGGAAATAATTTGCCACTGCTACTAATGCTTTCCTGTGTTATTAATCCCTCTTCCATTAGCATGGTACAAGGAGATAGCTGTAGTACTATTTACTCCTGTAGAGGCTTTTCTTTTTAATTTGCTTTTAATTGCTAACTTCAGGACCCAAAGCTTTTGAACGTCCATCTATAGTGGAATTTAAGTGCTGAATCAGACCTTAAGCATACTTGAAGATGAGAATGAGTATGGGTATGCCTAAACAACTTTACCTGGGTGTCAGAATGGGCAGGACTCTCATGAAGAGAGATGTAGAGAATTGACTACAGCTAGATTGCTTTCAGGACTGTCACTGACTCCCTTTGTGCAAGTGCCAACATCTCTCTGCTGAATGCAGTGCAGAAAAGCCATATAAATATACAGCTCATCTTTCAGTTCTTCCCTCGGACCCAGGGGAAGCCTGGAGATTTATTTATCCACAATGCTGAAATTCCTTTTTCTTTCTTATTATGAGGTCAGGAGAGAATTGCCACCCACTCTGAATCATAACATGGTAAACCTCAAAGCCCTGACACCGAAATCAACAGCAGGGCTTATTTTCCTGTAGAGGAAGAGAAGGATAGGTTGTCAGAGACAGTGTTGTGACTGTGATTCTTCTAATATTTTGATTTGATTGGGTGAAAATAGTATCCACAGTTCATTTTTACTTCCAATAAAAAACAGTCACTGAAGGTGTTAATGGCACTTTGTTACAAAAAAGGCACTAACTGCTGCTAATGGCATGGTTCTGCTTGGCTACCTCTCTGGTAGAGCTCCTCAAGGCAGCCCGTTTAATGTAAGTTCTGGTTCCTCATCCTTGTGAGCACATTTACAGTACATGGACTGGAATACCTCCCAGACTCACATCTTTTCTATGAGGTAGTGTGAGTACACAGGGACTGGAACACACACTTAGGATCTCTTTGGGGGTAACTTTGCCTGGATAGGATAAAAGCACAAGAAGAAAGCTTCACAAGGACCACTGCACTTTGCTCAGGTGGCCTGCTTAGTTGTGTGCTGTCATGAATTTTCAGGTTGTCCTGGAAGAGTCTGGCCAGCTACAATGCAATGATACTTTCACAGAATATCTTTTTGCATATTGCATATTGCTACTGTGTAAAATATGGTGGATGCATAAATATTTCCCTGTGTAATTTTGATTAAATGATGTGTTATTTGGACTAAAGACCATGTCCTGTAATGATGGTGTCTGTCAGATCAGTCACAGAGAGAATTTCAAAGAAGTGCCATATACCAAAGCTATAAGTTCACTTCTAGCTTTCTGTGCAAGCAGTCAAGTTTTGAAGGGTATTTTGGGGAAATCATTAACTTCCTTTGTCTAAGTCAGGCAAAATACTCCACAAATATGACTGCTCTTCTGAAGCACTCATTTTCTATCTGTTTTCTATGCTTTTAGAGCTCTTCATTTCTGGTGTCTGGGTGAAATACCTGTCTACTAATGCAAGATGTTCCACATTTTTGAAAGCAGCTACTATCTATATTATTTTATGATCATTACAACATTTAACAAATGGAGATTTGCAGCATTAGAAGGAAGAAGTAAAGATAGAATCCTATAAGTTAATGAGACAATTTACATTGCACACTGCTGTTTCATTCTGTATCTGTAGTACAAGTGTTCGTGTGTGTTTGCACACGCCTATGTACCCACCGTAATGAAAGAGAGGCTTGGAAAAACAGCATCATGCAGAGCAAGAAGAGTATAGGTTATACACCATTAGTATAATACCAACAAGATACTAATATTTGGGTTTCTGACATCAGAAACCAGAATAAAAGACAGTTACATGTGAAAGCACCTTGTATCTTTTAATGATAGGGATATTGCATGTCACCACCTTGACAGAATGACACAGAAAGACCACACTGAGGTTTCTAAAGTTCTGCTGGTCATGGACCCCAGCAACCACAAACTAAGAGGCCACCCTGGGATAAAGTAAACCCTTAGGATGATTGTGGCTAACAAAATCATGGAAACATGGTCCTGGAAATCTCAGCTTACCTGTCATTTAACCCTGGTATAAACTAAATTCCATATGTGCATCTTTTCCTGACGTTTAAGTTTTCCATGTGTCTAAATTTGTTTCCTCACATGCCAGAAGTCCCTTCCAACCCAAACTACCCTACGATCCTATGAACTGGATGCCTAACTCACACATAGGTGCAACAAGTATCCACAAAATGGAACTTCCGTCTCCTTGACCAAGGGGACATGCAAACAACACATCTAATGCAGTACTATATTGACAAAAAATAAAGCAGTGAAAATAAACATTTTCTTTTGAAAAATTGCCACAGCACACAGCAGGTCCCTTCTGGCAACCTACTGGCTGCTTACTGATGATGCTGACTAAGGCACTCCTTGCGTGGGATGGTGCTTGTCCTCGACCCTGGGTGACAACTGCCACACAATCCACAGGGAACCTGGATGTTTAAAGGCAAGTCATTACAATCCTCCCTGTTGCTGTTGTAGTCTCCAAATCTTTTTTTTTTTTTTTTTAATTTGTCCTTCAGTTGTTTGTTTTAAATGAAGGCTGACATCCTGAAGATAAATTGGAGTGGTTTATATCCTTCCAGAAGTGGCTCTCTTAGGTGCAGGAAAATACCGTCCTATTGGCAGTACAAAGGAAAGTCTAAATGTTGTTGCAAAATCTGACCACCACATCCCTAAAGCAAAAGATGCAACAGAGGAATCACAGAATCACAGAATGGTGGGAGTTGGAAGAAATGTCTGGATATCATTTAGTCCAAGTCCCCTGCCAGAGCAAGTTCACCTAGAGCAAGTTGCACAGGGTCGCGTCCAGGAGTGTTTTGAATGTATCCAGAGATGGAGACTCCACATCCTCTCTGGGCAGCCTGTGCCAGTGATCTGCCACCCTCAAGGTGAAGAAGTTTTTCCTTGTGTTAAGATGGAATGTCTTGTGTTCCAGTTTGTGCCCGTTGCCTCTTGTCCTGTCACTGGGCACCAGTGAAAAGAGCCTGGCCTCATCCTCTTTACACCCACCCTTTAGATATTTATAAGCATTGATGAGATCCCCTCTCAGTCTTCTCTTCTCCAGGCTAAATAGAACCAGGTCTCTCAGCCTTTCCTCATAAGAGAGATGCTCCAGTCCCCTCATCATCTTAGTGGCCCTCCACTGGAATCTCTCCAGTAGTTCCTTGTCTCTCTTGAACTGGGGAGCCCAGAACTGGACACAGTACTCCAGATGAGGCCTCACCAGGGCAGAGTAGAGGGGGAGGAGAACCTCCCTTGCCCTGCTGGCTACACTCTTCTTATTGTACCCCAGGATACCATTGGCCTTCTTGCCCACGAAGGCACATTGCTGGCTCATGGCTAACTCCTTGTCCACTAGGACTCCCAGGCCCTTCTCCACAGAGCTGCTTTCCAGCAAGTCAGTCCCTAACCTGTACATGGGGTTGTTCCTCCACAGGTGCAGGACCCTGTACTTGCCTTTGTTGAACTTCATGAGGTTCCTCTCTGCCCAACTCTCCAGCCTGTCCAGGTCTCGCTGGATGGCAGCACAGCCTTCAGCCACTCCTCCCAGTTCTGTATCAGCAAACTTGCTGAAGGTACACCCTGCACCCTCATCCAGGTCACTGATGAATATGTTGAACAAGACTGGACCCAGTACTGACCCCTGAGGAACACCATTAGCTACAGGTCTCCAACTAGACTCTGTGCTGCTCAGAAGGTTGATCACAACCTTCTGAGCTCCGTCATTCAGCCAGTTCTCAAACCACCTCACTGTCCACTCATCTAACCTGCACTTCCTAAGCTTACCAATGAGGATGTTGTGAGACAGCATCAAAAGCCTTGCCAAAGTCGAGGTAGACAACATCCACTGCTCTCCCTGCATCTACCCAGCCAGTCATTCCAGCACAGAAGGCTAGGAAATTGGTCAAGCATGTTTTTCCCTTGGTGAATCCATGCTGACTATTCCTGATAACATTCTTTTCCTCCACATGCTTAGAGATGACATCCAGTTGTTCCATCACCTTTCCAGAGATGGAGGTGAGGTTAGCTGGCCTACAGTTTTCTGGGTCCTCCTTTTTGTCCTTCTTGAAGACTGAAGAGACATTGGCTTTCCTCCAGTGTTCAGGCACCTCTCCTGTTCTCCAGGACCTTTCAAAGCTGATGGAGAGTGGCCTAGCAATAACATCTGCCAGCTCCCTCAGCACTCATTGGTGCATCTCATTGGGGCCCATGGATTTGTGTCCAGTTTGCCTAAACACAGTCTTCCTTGCCCAAGGGAAATTCTTGTTTTCTCCAGACTTTCTCTTTTACCTCCAGAGTCTGGGATTCCTGAGGGCCAACCTTAGCAATAAAGACTGAATGGCAGAGGTACAAAGTATGCAGTTAACTAGAGCTCTCCAGAGTGTACAACTTCTGTTTCCTCACTCTGACCTTGAATTTTAAAAATGAATAAATGTTAAAAACATCCAGTAAAATAACCAAGCTGTGGAATACAAGCCTAATGGACAAAGGTAGCCAGACCTAGTTCCCATCCTTGTCAAAAACAATAGGAAATCCATTTCAGACATGAAAATAAACTTCTACAGAAGAAATCTGATTCAAAGCCAAAATGAAATATGGTCTCTTCACACAAGTTTGTGTTTGTCAAGTTACTGTTCAAGCAAGGTCTTCTAAGCAGGAAAAAAGGAACTCAAAGTGCTGAAATACAGAATAATCCATCTAAGACAGGAAAATACTTTCTCTGTACTAATACCTGAAAATGGAATAGAGTTGCATTATCTTTGCTTGTTTGACAGCCACTTTCCTTTTTTAGTCTGTATTTCTGTGCCAAACCAAAGTTTTAATTTAACAATATGAAATGTCTGCAGCAATACCAACCTAGAGTACTGTCTTCCACAGACAGACCAATAACCATAAAGTTTTAGAGGTCAAAATGCTTTCATATACAAAGGTAAATGTGAGGAAAGGATGAGCTGATCAAACTTCATGTTTCTTTTATACTGCTCAGGATATCCTTAAAGAGCCTTTGTCATTTCTGGAAGATCCTCTGTTATTCCTATGTTTGGCTCTGCATGGGAGAGTTATATATGGACAGAGAGTAACCATGTATTCTATTGATACTGACACAAAAGGATAATCTGTCCATTTTCATCAAGAAAATAAGGATAGTAGTACAAAAAACCCAGGAAAATAATCAAGATATGAAAACATGTCTGTGTCAACTTCTCAGTGAGACGCTGGCCCTCAATCAAACACAAAGCCACAGACTAAATAGAGTTTTCTTACCCATAGGATGAAGTGCAGACTTCTTTGACTACCACACTATTTACTTTTCAATACTTTGATAAGTGCACTACTGTTTTCTCACACTTGATTTCGGCATTTTTCTTCATAATGTTGCAATTGCCTCTATACAGAAATAGGAAAGATATGCCAGAAGGAGAAGGTTATTTTATAAGAAGAAAAAGCCTTTCTTTGTAAAAATTAAAATATCATCAGAAAGGCTGGATTCTCTTTGACACTTAGCAAAATATTCTGATCATGATGTACCATGAAGGAAAAAATCCAGGTGCATCAGATTTTCGAAAAATATACTGAACAGCTGCCTATTCTTCTAGACACTTAGAATAACTTTGTTAAAAATATTCCAAAATTAAGATTGAGAGCAGTTCCCCAGAGATTTACTGCAGTCTGGAAAAGCACCCAAAACAGGGAGTGCTTTGTCTGCACCCTGCAGATTAGTGAAGCTGAACACTTTCTGAAATCAGATTTCACTGGGCAGTGAAACAATAACCTTTCTTTGGAAAGACCTCGCAAAAATAATTACATGTCACGCATGCTAATGTTAGTTTTCTTACTCAGCAAAGCAAAATTCAATCTATTTTATGTCCGTAGACTATCATCTTTTTGAGGCACACTTGTCATCACTTCCTGTTCCATCCTACTGGCATGTGAGCTGACTTCAATAGTCCATGAAGTGACTGCATATAAGGCAAAACAGTTATTAAAAATATCTATCTATCTTCTCATTTAACACTACATTAGAAAATTGTAGCCTCACTCATATAAATTACAGAAATTTAATTAACCAGAAAGTGGTGTGGAGGAAGAACAGCAATTCTCTCCCACAGAGGACTTTGCCATTTCCAAATTTGAGTACAGTCTGGTTAGAAATTATTTGTGACACTGAATTGTTGGCAGAAGAACCACCGAAGCACAAGTAGGAATGCAGACAGAGTAGCAGGGAAGAGGTGTGCAGGCAGTCTGCTTGGCTTCTGTCAGAAGGTTTTCCAAATGACCGAGGTCTTTTCCATTCTGACTGGTCACAAGACAACAGCTGAACTGATGTTGCAACTGTGTATTTCTCTGCCCAGCTCTAATCATGACAGAAATTAGTCTTTCTGGACTGAGAAAAATGTTAGTCAGTTTTAAATGTGGGATGCTGGTCTGAGCAGTCACTTTGACTACTGTTTCAAAGAAATGGCTTTATTCAGACAAACACTTAACATGTTCCTGTGTCCCATTTCCATCGATGGTTAAGCACGTATTTTAGACTAGGCACATGCTCGACTTTTTACTGAGTAGCAATAGATGTAAATGCAATCTTCTCATAAGGTTTCCCAGCCAGTTCTGTCACATGTCAGCACTGAACTGAAACACCTTTAGAAACCTGGAAAAGAAAATCTTCTGAGCAGAAACGGCCTATCATCAGTTCTGTCAAACCATGGGGGAGCAAAAAAGAGTGTTAAGAGAAGGTTCCTCAGTTGATCCAGTGTCAGAATTTGAGCTGGACTTGCAGATCCTCAGGTGTGACCCATCCACTGACTCTCTGGATAGTTCTTCCCCTGAAGACCTGTGTAAGTAATAAGACTGTAAATGAAAAAATAAATGCTTCCTATACAACCAGACACATTGTCTCAACTCCTTCCATATGAGTACCATGAGTTATTACAGGACAAGACTGAGAAGAGGTGATATGCTATCCATGCACAAAGGCTGTCTTCATGAAGGAATTCCTAATTATTTTCTACTGTGGTTCAGATTTTATGAAACAATAATACAAGCAAGCACAGCGTGTGACTTAAGGATGTAACAGTTGTGAATATTTGCTTGAAGTGGAAATGGCATTTATTTTTTCACATGGACTTTAAAGTTGAATAAAGCTTGACTTGAGAAGGGGCTTTCTATGATGGTTGCAGTTAGAGGGTGTTACTCTTACAGAAAGAACATTATCCCTAAAGATATTCTTTCAGAGGTGGAGTGCCAGATGGTTGCAGGCTCTCCAGTTTCACAATTTGTAAGAAGGCTGCATTATATTTTCATTTAAGTATACGCTTTCCAAACTGTGGTAACATCAGTTATCTGTTACAGCCTGGCTTGCCTCATTCCACCCTGTACCCACTGAATTAGACAAGGAAAATGGGATTCTCCCATGGGCCATCTCAGAGTAGTTTTTAAAATCCCACCCATGGAGCAATTGTATGAACTGTTAGCAGTAAGTACCCGCAGAGTTAAGGCCTTCCTTAAGACATGGTTCAAAATATCTAAATTAACAGATTCAGCATGGGGAAAGGAAAATCAAAAGTCAGGGAGGCTTGTGAGGTTTGTGTCTTCTAAACATTTTTATTGTGGACAGTTTGTTCACAGTTATATCATTTCAAGGCCAAATAGTCTGGTTTGTTTCATTCATCTTGCATTAAACAAAGTGAATGTATGCCAGGCAGAGGGATTCACTGCTGGTCAATTCCCACAAGCTGGAGCAGTCTCTGGCCACTTCAGACACTGCAGGGATTGCTCTGCCATCTGTCCCCCACAACCATGTCACCACCTGCTTTCCTGGACAATTCATCCCCTGCAGTAGGGGAAAACAGAGCACAAATTAATATTTTCCCTGTGTTTTCAATCCAGAGAGATTCAACAGAAGAAGCAGGTTTATTTTATAGGGAGTAACTTGGAGGAATGCTTCTCACAGCCAAAGAAGCCCTCATTTTTCAAAGTCTGGTTGAGTGGGGCACTTGTCCTGCAGGGCAGCTCCTCCGCATTGAGCTGCTCTCACTTCTGCAGGAAAAGGATGTGAAAAGCTGCTCTACCATCAGATGGATGCGCTGCCCAGCCATGCAACCATTTCTTTCCTCTGCTTTTATTAATACAGGGTTACCCTTCTCCTAGCTATTCAGAAAGCTACTACAGTGATCATTTTCCTAATCCATCTCTTTGACTACTGTCATGTTTTTCCTTGCAACTTAAACTGTGTTTCTTTACTCTTTCATGTCAGAGAAAAACCTCACTAGCTAGTTCCTATCTCCCCTACTATTTCACTTATACTGAGTCAATTTCCATCTTTCACAGTCACATAACTTTACATAATTGGATTTTCAAGTATGGTATCAAAAGCAAAGCCATTTTACAGGTTTCCTTCAAAACCCTATTGAAATCTCTCTTTTGACAAGATGCCTAGGAAAATCTTGACAAAAGTTCGGCTACCAGAGGGTTAACACTGCCAAGAGCATTGAACATACCTGTAACCAGTCTTCTGCTGGTATCCAGCTCTGTCAACTTCTTTCAAAGACACCACCAGTATTCCCCACATTGTGCAGGTAGTCTATGACTATGGCTCCTAGGCACAATGCAAACATTGCCTCAAAAATGTATTATTAGTAAAAGTACTAAGCAGGGTTTTTATAGCTTGCTTTTCCATTACAATTGGTTCAGGAATTCAGGAAGTTTTCTTTCTGTCAGTCACACACTTAAATCTCCAGAGCAGTATTATTCATAACTCAGCTTATTTTCAGAACAATAATGAATAAATGTTATAAATTAATTAACAAATTAGTGAAATAAATGTTTCCTCACAGTTGGAATCTTTACAGATGCATACAGAGACCCACTTTTCCTAAATAAAGCCCAGGATGAAAATTTCTTACAGAGAAGAGTAAAGATTGACTAAGGTTGTAGGAAACTATAAGATCATCCTATCAAACTCTTTAAAAAGGGGGTCAGCCACTGATATAGTAAATGCATTTTAAAGCAATTCCAATAGAACTTTAATGTCTTCAGAACATGATTGGTTTTATTCAAATCATACTCTTTAAATCTTTTACATAAGAGATATCAGCACAGCGGTTATGTCATGACATCCAAGAAGACAGTCTGTGTGGGTGAACTTGTGTCTTGCTTTTTTCTGGTGTTCTCTAGTGAAACAATATGGATACAGACCTCAGGGAAAGAAAAATATCCGTGTTCATTGGAAATTCGATAAATCTGTGCTGTCTTTTCCTAATATTTCTTTCCTAATATTCAGCTTTTCCCATCTCTTAGAAAAGGAATAAAATTATCCATCAATTCCCTGCCAGGTTAGAAAACAGGCACCCTGGATTACCAGGCTGGCAAAAAGTACATTCCTTGTCAGCTCTCACACAGTGGCAGCTGAACAGGAGGCTGAAAGGAAAGCTGTTCTGTATGCAGGCTACCTCTCATTTCTGATGCCATATATATTCAATGTGAGGCATTTCAACTAAAAGTAAAAGAGTAGAGTCACAAAATCAGCAAGGCTGGGAAGTTGCCATCTTCATACCACTGTGGTGAGGACACTCATGATGGATGTACAAAACAGATCCAAGATCCCTCTTTCTCTCATCCAGCACACAACAATGAACCAAGGAGCAGCAAGTGATGACCAGAGTGATTCACTGAAGATGAATTCTCCCCTGTTGAGGTTTGTTTCATCTTCTACCTCATTCTTTACTGTTTGGAGGGAGAAGATGAAAAGGATTCTTCTGTCTGGCAAGTGATTGATCTGTGGCATAATTTTTGGAAAGTCACATCATATCTCTTTTTTTCCCTATCCTTTAGTCATGAGGGTCACTTTGATCACTGACTTTTAAGGGCAGAGCCTGTCTCTCACCATGTGTTTGCACACAGCCTAGTGATGCAGGCTTCAGTTTGGAACAGGGCCTCTAAGTACTACCATCGTATAAATAGTCATTCTCAGAGAAACAAAAATCAAACACGAAAACTACAAGGAGATGAAAAGCACACATGGTTTCCTGGTGACTCATTTTGCACAGTCCTGAACACGTTGTTTTATTTTGCTCTCAAAGGCCAAGTCGCATGTGGTACCCTCCAAAGAAGAGTAAGGATGCCAGCACGGAGGAGTAACCAACAGCAGGGCAAGCGTTTAGGGACTGAGCTGCTTTTTATCCTTTTTTCCTTCTCTGACTACTGAATCACTAAGCAAGTATCTCTCCCTGACAGTTATAAATAGGCACTAGTGCCTTATCATGTTTTCGCTCACTGGGAAAGAATGTGGATCAGCTGAAGAATGAGACACTCAGGAAAGCTGCTGAACAGCAACAACAATTTATTTTTTTTTAAACCTTCTCTCCTAGAGTCAGAGGCATACATTCTTTGGGAGTGAGTTTCTTGACCTGGTAAATGACATGATGCTTTATATACAAAACTATTAAAAGGAGATTATGTCACTGGTAAAAATGTGCTGAAATGAGGCCTTTCCTTTTTGAGAACCTTTAAAGGAACTTTCCAAGCTTACCAAAACTGTGCAGTCATGCTTTTGACAGGCTGCCAAGTTCACATAAGGACCAGTTCAAGGGCACTTTAAAGCTGGGGTACTGATGGACACCCATGTAATGTAATGTGTGCTAGAGAACACATTACCAGCACAGGATCTCAGTAACCAGAGCCCAGAAACAATTACCTTCCTTCATTCTTGTATCACAAGGTGAATCTTGAAATAGCTGTAAGTCAGGACTCCAGGAAACGTGGAGATGATTAGAGAAAGAGAAGCTATTAAGACAAGGCACTGGACAGGGATCAACAAGGCACAGGCCAATATCCACATAGGTATTTAAGTTCCTGTCCTCCCATCAATTTCATAGTGAGCACTGGTACCTAAAAACGAATTACAGTCTTAAATTATTTTGTAGATTTTGGCCCTCTGTTTTATTCCCGGGCTCATTCAGCTAACAAATCAACTCACTTCTCTGTGGAGAGTTCATGGTTCATAACTTGTAAAACGTATGCATAGCGCACGTGTAGCACATGCACATCTTCATGGACTCAATGCCATGACAAGAAGACAGAATATCCCCAGGCAAAAACATTTTGGTCAAATAATTGAACATTTGTTCTGCTTGTGTAGTAGGAAGTACTTCAAGTTTCAGCAGGCACTTCCAATAAAGCAAGGCATCACATTTCTCTTGCCAGTTCAGTTGCAGCCATAAGCAATAGACAGGCCAGGGATTTTTGCTTTTGAGCAAGGAAGGGTAAATTAATTTGAATATTGTCTCTTCAGAGACACCTATCCTTTTATTTTTTCATATAGTAAGCACCTAACTCAAACTGATCCTGCTTTATTCAGAGTTCCCATGTAGAAGTTCTATTCACTGAATCTTTAACATTCAAGATTTTAGGGTTACCACAAAATTTAAAAAAGAAAAAAAAAAAACCCAAACCATTGTGGTCAGGATTTGACCTTAAAAGGAGTAAAAATTAATAAAAAATGAAAAATAATTATCATCATTTTCAGCTTTGTAGTTTGGTTCTGCAGGAGATTTTTTTTTTAAAAAAACATTCATTATTTTAAGCTTTAGGAATTTCTTACCTAAAGCATGTATAGAGCCAAAAGACAGAGCTAATTTTAGAGTGATATTTCTCAGCTTGTTTTGGCAAGGTAAAGGCCAAAGTATTTGAAAGACTTGCATCCCCCAAGATTATAAACTTTGAGAATACACAGGTCAGTCCCTGTCTTCAGGGGAGTTTGGCAGACACCTACCCACAAGAGAAAGCTTTCCAGAAGGAAACTTACTGCAATAACTTATTTGCTATGAGTGGAGTATCCAGGACAAAGTAGTACTCACTGTTGCCCAGGGCTCTATAAAACAGGCCGTTAGTATAGTATTTTCTAGATGACTCTGTGGTTTTCTGTACTTTCTGAATCCCTTGCTATAATAGTCCATCCCCTTCAGACATCAAAAAAAAAAGTTACATTGGACATCTATTTTCTTCCACTAATACCCCAGAACTCTTTCTGGATTTCAACAGTAACTGCAAAAGACTGCTGTGGTTTCAAATTCAGCACAATTTCATGGGAAAGAGATACTAAATGAAGAGGAATCCCTCAATCACAGAAAAATGTCCCACATACAAACAAGACAGACAGCAACAAGAAATGTTCTTCCCTACACACCTGAAGTTTCATCTAGTAGATCTTCTACTTCTGGTAGGAGCCATGGGACAATGCAGTAGCCTCAGCATGAAGATTAGCAACACCCATTGGCACCTGTTGTTGTAATCATAGGTCATATAGGACCTCTCACCAGCCTTCTACAGTGCCTTTCATTTCACGTGCTGCTCTGTGGTAGTAAGTAAAAAAAATGGGTCCACTTAAAGAGTTCACAGAGTAATAAGGGGTGAAGTATCTTAGTATTACTGTAGCAGCTAGCAGACCTTTGTTTTTCAGGAGCAGAATTCTTGTCCTGATTTTACTAATAACTGTGCTAGAATGAGAAAATTTTTGGTTTGATTTTTTTAATACCAACAGAGACATTTTCTAAAACAAATGTAACTGCAGACAGGAATCTGGGCTAAGTATGGTAGAATTACACAAGCAGACAGACTTACATCAAACTTAGAGAGCTGCTCCCAAAATGTATACACACCCTTTATATTTGAAAGTCCTGGACTTTGATCTCCATTTCAATTTAAACCACAGCCAGAGTCTAATTTCCCTTTCTTCACATTTTTAAATTCTCAAAACTAACTCAGCAAGTTTTCATCCTGCCCTGCACCTGGGGAGAAAAAATGGCCAAAAAGGCAATAGAATCAGCCAAAAGGAACAGCAGTGTTCCTGGGTTGCTAACGGACTTTGCTCCAAGAGGGGGAAAAAAGTTGACCCACTCCTAGTAGGTGGTGCCAGTCTGGTTGTCACTGACTTCCATATGTTTAGGATGTAAGCAGAGAATTAATCCTCTCTGACAATACAACATGCTAACATGGACAAGCTGTCTTGTTCTTTGTTCATAAGGATCTGCCAGAGTACTCTTTTTAATATATCTGGTTGTCTCCACTTACATCTGTTCTTGGCTACATAATAGAGGGATCCTCTGATCAACCATGCCCTTTCTGAGTTCTTCAGCTTGTTATGCATCTCATAAAAAATGTTTGGAAATAGTATTAGAAGAAAGGCTGACATCTCACATAACTGTTTCTTTGGATTTTGGTTGTGTTGGGTTTTTTTTAATCTGAGAATTTGCATTTTTTAAACATACTAGCTAATGAAACAAAGATTCTAGCCCTACCCATAAAATTCCTTTATTCTACAGCTCCCAGACTTGAGTTCAATGTAGGACACTTGCTTTTCAGATTTGTGAGCCTGTGCTTTAACAAGGACAACTCAGATTACTTCCAAATCTCATCTATTTCTTCCTCTAGCACACAAAAAAGAGCCTTTCCTGAGAGGACCCTCCACTGCTTTGTCTGCACAACGTCAGCCATGCAATGAATTTACATGGACAGACAAATTCATGGTGGCAGAGCATTAATACTGTCTATAGCTGTGTGTTTGAGCCTTCACAAAGAGTCTGCACCCAAATATTCTTTGCAACATGTTCAGAGGCTTTTCCCCAATAACCTGACAGCAGAATTTTACTTCCTCACAGTGCGAACATGTAGCAGTTCATGCTCAAAGCATGGTAGAGACATATCCAGTAGAAAATATCTACAGAGATGGATGCGGTCCTTTGTATGTCTGCTCCATGGCTCCAAAACAGTCATAGACCAGATGTAGTTTGGAAGTTGAACAACTACAGAAGTGCAGCACTAAACTCAAGCCAATGTATCTGTCACATAGCAAAGTTAATCAGCTTTGACTCAGCATTGTATTAATGTAGTTAAAGCTTGCTGTAGGCTTGACAGGTCAGCGGGCTTTCCCCTGCTATGTACTAGATCTCCCTTTAGAGTACTGCGACAATGTAAATACTCTTAATGTGAGTTTACCTGTAGTTTCCAAAGATTTTAATGCATCTCCACATTGTCAAAGCAGAATACGCCAGAGTCTCCACGGTGCAGTGAAATGAAAGATTGGCTATTGTACTTGCTAGCTTCAAGGTAAAAACTGGGCAATTTTTATTTAATTTAATTAATTACTCATTAACAGAAATTTCCAATCACTGATCCAGGTATTGAGGAAGAAAAAGAGAGAACATAAATAATTAAACACTTAAGTAAACATCTTTTCTCCTCCTTCATCAGGCTTATCATAAGTCACATACCTATCCTCTTTACTTCTTAGGCTCAGTTTCCCTTATTCTTGCTGCAGGATACACTCAGTCCATCCCAATTCCTACAGTGAAGCAGTGGGTGGCCCAGAAAGTCAGCTTGTGTGCATAGCAGCTTCTGCTTATTGCTCTGTACTTGATGGCTTATTTCTGCTTCACTGTGCTTCTTACTGGTTTTCTTCAGCCACTCTGCTGCTTCTTACTGGTTTTCCAGGATCACCTCCTCCAAGCTCAAGAATGGTCTATCCTGACAAGAAGGTGTCCTGGTTCCCCAGGCACAGCCCCATGGTCCAGCCATGCAGGCAGGCCATGAGTAGCCCTGAGTCAGCTGGGAGATCCAATCAAGGCAGCTGACTCACAGGTGTATCCCATACCACTTAACCATGCTCATTATAAAAGGAGGGAGTTTACTGAGGGCAAGTGTTCCTCTTCCTAGGGCTCCTCCATCTTGGCTTTCTGCTCCTGAGCATAAGGATTGGGCTGAGTGTAAGCTTGTACACTTTATGTTGGTGTTTGTGTTAGTTTTGTTGTTTTGTTAAATCTGCTGCTTCTTTAACCCATGAGGCTTCTCCCTTTTCCCCCCAATTTCCCTTCTCAGCTGGGGAGGAGTTATCAGGTGGTAGAATAACTGCTACAGTTTAGCCCTGGGTACAGGCTATATGTAGACAGAAGGAAATCAAGCAAAGGTGACAGGAGGTCTGCATGGATGAACAATATCTCGTGATAAATCTTAAATAAAAAGGGTGCGTACAAGATGGTGGAAGCAGGGAGAGGTGACTCGGAAGTAATATAGAGACATTGCTTGATTTTTGCAGTGATGGGGTTCAGAAAGCCAAATCCCACCTGGAGTTGAATCTGGTGAGAGACATGAAGGACAACAGGAAAAGGCTAGGGAAAATGTAGGCCCCCTGCAGGTGACCTTGTGGCAAAAGATATGGAAAAGGACATAGTATTCAAGATCTTCTTCACTTTAGTCTTTACTGGTAAAAACAATCTTCAGGAATCCCAGGCTCCTGAGATAGGTGGGAAAGACTACAACAAGGACGACTTACCCTTGGAGGATGAGGATCAAGTCAGGGAACTTCTAAACAAACCGGACAAGCATAACTCTGTGGCAACTAATGGGATACACTCATGAATGCTGAGGAAGCTGGGTGGGGTCAGCATGAGGGTACTTGCAATTTATCTTTGACAGGTCTTGGTGATCAGGGGAGGTTCCTCAATACTGGAAGAAATGAAATTTCAATTCTATTATCTATCTATGGGATGCAGTCCCCCAGGGATGTCTTTGCTCTGGTGTGGCTCATCCTTGGCAACAGTCCCTCAGGAGCAACTCTGCGACTGGGTGGATCACCCATGACTGCAGTGTCTCAGAGGTGCCCCTGTTCCATTGTGGGTTAGCCTTGGCTGCACTGTCAGGACTATCATTCCTCTAGTGTGGGTCACCCACAGCTGCAGTCCCTCAGAGGTATCTCCTGCAGCACAGAGCACCTCCTCCCAAGTGTGCTCTTCCAGCTACCTCATCAGCAGTGTCACCCTCCATGCATCTACTACCCTCAGCAGTCAATGCTCTTACACTTATTTAAGAAAGTGAGGACATCAAGGGTTCTGCTAACCAGCCAGAGCTTTGGCATGCAGTAGATAACATGGAAATAAACAGCATGGAGTAAGACCAAAAAGAAGGGAAAAAAGATATATAGAACAAAGGAAAGAGATAAGGCACAGAGATGACAGGCATAGACTTTGTATCTCTATTTGTATCTCTAGAAGAGCCTCTTTTATTGATTTTATTAAAACATAATAATAATTTTTAAAAGCTGATAAAATGGAGCTCCAGTGATTGGACTCCAATCAGGACATTACGGTTATGGATCGTTGGGTGGTTAAGAGTGTTGCCTGCTCTCTGTTGCATAATTTCATTGCATGAACAACAGGCTTGTGTTCCCTACAAAAAATTTGAGTATGAATTGCCCTTCCTTTCTCTGGAATAAACCTAGTTTGAAAAGTCAGTAAATTGCACAAGGTATGCTGCAGCATATGTCACCATTTAATCCCTTTTTTAAACCTGATCAAGCTTCCACCTTAATCATAGAGGGAGGAAAAGGAATAAATATTTACTTGGAAATTTATGTAGATTTTTCAGTAAAAACAACTTAATTGATCACAAAATAAATATATGGAATCAAAATAGTTAAGAACTGAGGAAAATAACATTTGTTTTACATGAAATGAGCTAACAGGATGGGAAGACATTGCTTAACTCTATAAGAATGCTATTATAACTGACTAAACACATTTAAAAGTTGTAATCACCATAGAGTGAGACTAATCGCATATAATCATAAGTGATGATATGATATCAAGCAATGCAAAATGTTGACTTTGTATATGGAAAACAACTGTCTTTATCAGAGACAAATCTGCTATATAGCATCAGACATAACTCTACCTCAGTTTTCTGTAAGTGTTCCAGTGTCAGTCTAGGGAGAGCTTTGTGCAGTGTACCACACCACACTACTGGCAGAAGGATAATCATATTCTCATTGCTAAGAACGAGGAACATCACCTACTTAGTGTCCATATCATTGTTCCCTGTTTCCTGATACTGCCTACATCTTCCTGTATAATCCCATTCAGCAAGATGTGTCTTAAAACCGATTAGGTTTCTTGCCCCAGACTCATCATACCTCTGCTAAAACTTTGCAGTACTGCCAGTTCTTTCAGTTTCTAACCCAGAGTGATTCATAGTCAAATAAAAACAAAACAAAACCCAACCAAAAAAAAACCCCAAATATTTTTTCCTGTGCAACACACTATTTAAGCTCAGATAGTTCCTTCCCCTGTTGTTCTTCACCCATCAACAGATTTAGGGAGTGCAATCTTGTTCTTTCACTGTGCTAGGCTATGTAATCCAGTCCTTCTCAGCCTCTATCTTGTAAGACAGGACCCTCATCCCCTGGCCATTTCAGTCATCCTCTCTGCACATGTTTTTTTTTTAAATTCATCTTGCTGGAGAAATTGTGTTAGGTGCCAGAGGTAAAATACCCAGTGATGCTTCAGACTCATCTGCAGGCCTTATTAGAAACATTGTAGCTGATAAATCTGAAGATATGTGCCTCTTTCATGACTGGTCCTGTCAGTGTTTCATAGTTATCCTATGGCTGACTAGTACCCTCAGCCAATATAGCATACACTCCATCCTGATTTCCAACAGGTGAACTCCCAGCCTCCAATGGAAAATCTTTCTGTTTACCTCTAGGTGTGTAACTTCTGCACTTGGACAATTCGAACACAGGGCAGGAATCTAAATCACTTAATAGTGCAGAACCTGTACAGCTGCTATGATTTTGTCTTGAGAATGGTTAGCTCTTCCCCTTTTATGGAGAAAAAGAATGACCTAAATAGAAATACAATGCACTGCATGTTTGCATGACCTCACCCTAGCCTTGTCTCTTTGGAAAGTACCCTACACTTGACATGCATTCCAAGTATACACTGCTTTGTAAATGTTTTTTATTCCTTCTTCCCAGATCTTATTTTAAGCCACTAGTTCCTCAGCAAAGGTCACAACCTTACTTTAATGCACAAGCTTGACAGTATAATTGGAAGTGGGGTCATGACCCCAGAAGTGGGTCTTGACAGGCAGATGTTCTGAGATTCAAAACCCCTTCCGACCTCTTTTAACACCACTGAAGTCTCTAGTAGTGTGAATGCAACAGGAGAAGATGAAGCTCCACTTACCATCATTTGAGCAATTCTGATTAAGTCTGCAGCTCTCGGCTTGAGCAGCACTCATGTTGCTGGTCTCAAGGCATAACTCTGATGTGTTTCCCAATGTGCAATTAGCAATACAATTTTCTTTGTGTCCATGCAGAGTATTTTTAAGCTATTCAGCAAAGCTCTTAGTAATACATAGCACTTCATGAAGACTGTGGACTTTATTCTAGGCCTCTCTACTTAAACTGTGAAATTATTCTGACATTCTGATAAAGTCTTTCCAGACTTCCATAGGGATCATACACATCATCCCTCTCAGATAAATTGCACTCAGTTATTCCTGTGAGCTGAAATACTCTGGTTTAATTACAGAACAGTTCATACCCAGATAGTGCTCTGGAAGGAATTCAAGGGCAAACAAAGCCATTTTCCATAGAAAAGGGCCAGAAGCAAAATAGATGCAGACTGAGTCCTGTTGTCACAAATATTATTTAGGTCCATATTCTAGTGCACTCATAAAATGAAGAAATGCCTTATCATATTAGGGTGAGTGTGGACCAATGATGAAATCTGTGTCAGAGCACTCTGATTCCACAGTCGTCTGGATAGTCAGCCTTCTCACTTGTGTATCCAAGTCTCCTTCTCAGAGCAGTCAAGGCATGAGATTGCCTTTCTCTCACTTCAGAGCATGGTTGGGAAGCAAGGGAACATATATCCAGATCCTGGAATTGAAAAGCTCTCTGGAGTCTGCCACTTTAGACAATGAGGCTACATCTATGCTAGTAAGTTAAACAGTGCCCAGGAACAATCCCAAGCACTGGAGTGCAATTCTCTATAGAGTCCCCTGTCAGAGGGCTCCCAGGCATGCTTTCAATCTCTGCCAGCCAGCATCCCTAAACAATTCCTGGACATGGTCTGGGGTCTGAACATTCCCGGGATTGTTCCCAGCAGAGACTTTGCATGCAAGTCCTCTGTTTTGCAGGCTGAAAGAGTTTATTAGAATAGACATAGACTATTCCTGCCAGTAAGCTGGTGTAAATGACGTAAGTAGAGTGTTAAAGGTTCCATTACCTTCATTAAAGCTATTTGTGATGTAACATGTTATTGTGGTTTAGGTGTTGGGATCTTGACCGTAGGAAGACAGTAAAGAGGCTTTCTGAAATACTCTGAGTAAGAAGCAAGACTGTGAACAGCTTTTAATGGATCTGAAGGAGGCAGAAGTATTCCCTTTGTTCTTTCTGTTGTTGTGTAGCTGCTCGTAATACCAGTCCTGTCTTCCCCAGAGCACAGAGACAGAGCTGGCAGTGGCGCTTGGGGAATGATATGCCAGCCAAAAGAATAAACTCTTGCTGGTCTGCTCTATTTAAACTGCTCTAGACACCTGGCACTTTTGTCAGTATTTTTTCCATTGTGCTTAGCACATATGCTCAGCTATAGAGCATGTTCAAGGACCCATGCTGGCGCAGTCTGTTCCTGAAGGACTGCACCCCATGGAAGGGACCCACGCTGGAGCAGTTCATGAAGAACTGCAGCCCATGGGAAGGACTCACGTTGGAGAAGTTCATGGAGAACTGTCTCCCATGAGAGGGACCCCATGCTGGAGCAGGGAAAGAGTGTGAGCAGTCCTGCCCTGAGGAGGAAAGAGCAGCAGAGACAATGGGTGATGAACTGACCACAACCCCCATTCCCCGTACCCCTGTGCCACCGGGGGGCAGGAGGTAGAGAAAATTGGAACTTGAGCCCGGGAAGAAGGGATGGGTGGGGGGAAAGTGTTTTAAGATCTGGTGTTTTTCTTGTTACCCTACTCTGATTTGATTGGCAGTAAATTAAATTCCCTGAGTCAAGTCTGTTTTGCCCGTGACAGTAACTGCTGAGTGATCAACCTGTCCTTATCTCGACCCACAAGCCTTTCATTATATTTTCTCTCCCCTGTCCAGATGAGCAGGGAAGCGATAGAGCAGCTTTTGTGGGCACCTGGTGGCCAGCCAGGGTCAACCCACCACAGTCAGGCAGCCAAAAGCAACCAACACCTATTCATGTCCTTGTCATGCCCTCGGCTGAGTCATCTGAAATGTTTTGGGCGAGTTGCCTTCTGCCCAAAATGGAAGAAATACTGGGAGTGTAAAAAATGACCTATAAAACAAAGGTGCACTTTTTAGTCCAGATTATTTTATTGCTCTGATTAGAGCACAATGCCACAATTATATCAAGGCACTGGAGGGTGCACTTGTTCTTGCCTTCTCTCAACAAGGGCTTTCCTTTCCCCCTCCCTTTTCCCACTTTCAGCTGGTTAACATCACCATGGGGCTGAGGTCAACTGCCCTCCTAGCTGTGCCTGAGCAACTCTTTGTGGGGTTCCCCTACAAACTCTGTACTGAAATGGCAAGGGGGGGTTTGCCCTTCCTGAAGCAGTTGCATTTCTGCCCTGGGTCACAAGATGGATGGCTCCAGAGAGTGCTGCACTGGCACTGATGGGAGGCAACCGCTGCATCACAGGGAAGGCAGCAGACATGAGATTTCATATACCAGCTCTACTCTCAAAGCTTTATGTCTTGACAGCACTCAGCCCAGGCCTAAGCCCAATCACAAGATGCACATGTCAGATCCAGTCTGGTTGTCCTCTGGCCACCACTGATTTGGATAAAGAATTACTTTCACACAATAACATATAAGCTTGCAGTAGATCAGATCACAGGACTACATCACCTCCAGTAGCATCTTCAAGCAAATGCTAAGAGAACATTCTAAAAATAAAGCAAGTATGCACAATGTTTCCCTATTATATTGTCATAGCCTGTGAATATTTCCATCTGAGAGGCATCTTGAAGCAGATATGATTTCAGTGTGTTTAGAAATTCTCAACAAATTTCCCTGAACTCATCCAGTCTCCTTTTGAACTTAGGTCAGCTTGGACTACTACACTGTTAATAACTTACCACCACCACCAAATTTATCTCTTACTAGAATCATTTGATGTCCTATAGTTTTACTGTTAGAAGAGATATTTAAATGACATCCACCACTACTTACTCTTTCTGTGTGACTCATGAATTCATAGACCTCTACTACGTCAGCCTCAGTCATCTCTTTCCCAGGCTGAAAAATCTAAGTTTACGTAATTTTCTGTCATGCAAAGGCATTCTTAATCTCCAGCCATCTTTGTTGCTCCTCTCTGAACTCTTTCCAGTTCTGATACACCCTTTTTCATATGACAGGATGAGAGTGGCATGCAGCATTCAAGATGTGGGCAAACAAGCATGTAATGCTGTTCCCTGTTTAGTTCAAACTTCCTTACCTTCTTACCTGCACTGCACTTCCACCTCCTTAGGACGGCACTCATTGCTTACTTCATCAGACAGCTGGAGGTAGGGACCTGATGATTTATTTTTCTTCTTATTTAGGCCTGGAATTTCAGTCTGTACAAACTTGGTGTAACTCATGGAAGCAGTTAATTTGTTAATCTACCTTTACAGTAGGTTCTCATTAAGCTCTAATATCACTGCAGTATCAGAAGAATTTACTATGTTTTCAGGTACATTTTGTACCGCCATGTACTGTGGTGATCTTTCTTCCACCAAGTCTCTGGCACACACAGTGTCAGTATTTTCCTGAAGGCCGATGTACTCCAGTTTTCTCATCTTCTTTATCAGACTCCTTGCAATCCTCTGGAAGCACAAATACCTCTCATTTGGTTCCTGGCAGTCTAAATGACAGTTTTCCATTTCCTATGTGGCTATCAATCCTCTGATCTGTCTGATTTGATTTGGATATAGAATCCAGAACAGAAGAATTGCTTCAAAGCATGAGCTTTTCCATACCCACCACCTTTGATTAATGCTCTTCAGTTTAAAAACTCATTCACAACCTTCTTAAGTGCTATAAGTTTGATTTCTTTAATGTCTATACAAAGCCCGGATGTTTGTATTTGTCTCCCATATAACAGAAAGATCCCCCATTCCTATCATCCCAAGTCCCTGCTCATCTATCATCTTTTCTGCTGGACATTACAACTCTGCTTTTTGGCTTCTCTCTCCAGACCTGCACAGAGCACTGTAAACATTTCTGAGACCACTGCCATAGAAGCTTTGCTGTCGGTGCCCCAACTTAGTCTCCAAAATCTCTGTCCTGCCCCTCCTTTTTCCCTTGGTGCCTATGTGGACCAGGACTCCAGGATCCTGCCTGGTGCATTTTATGAGCCAGCCCAGACTCCTAGGGAGATCTGCCACCTTTGTAGCCCTTCTCAGCCTGCTCAAGCTGCTGGTCATATGTGCCTCCCAAAGGCAGAGTGGGACCTCAGCTCTGCTGTAGCTCTGCCTATGCATTTGTTCCCCAGCCCAGATCTTTGGGATCCAAAGCTTTGCACAGGGTTCCAAAATACTGGAGTCACTGTGACGGTAACAGACCAAAAAATCTGCCCTGCAAGAAAAGAGAAGTTTAGCAAAATTCTTCTTTTTCCCTAACCAGCCTGGAGATCCCATGAATTCTCCCCACTGCCCACAGAGACCCCTGCATTGCTAGCAACCCAATTAGTCTCTTCCCCTTCAAAAAGGGCACAGACCTTAGAGCTGTGCCAGATACAGGACACTGGGCTTTGTAAGATCTGGAGCATAGGCAGGCACAAGATGTCTTACATCCTTTTAATTACTTACAGTTTTAAATCTGAGAGTATAAACTCTGCAAGGCTAAACAATACCTTCTCCCATGACTTACTAAATTTGAATGGCACACGATCTTGTTCTTTTGCCATGGTGTTTCACACAGCTCCGACTCAGACTGGTTGGTGAAAACTCACTTTAAGATGAAAAGCTTTTGGAAAGAGAACAGCACATTCTGAGCACATAACAAGCACTCTGAGGCAAGAAAGACTTTATCTTATTTTTAAAGTTAAGCTCATTAGGGATTGGGCTTGTGTTTTGTAAGTGATGTTGCAATGGCAACAAAGCGGCTCCTTAATCAATCTAGGTGGAACGGATTCACCTTCTCACATCTCCCTGCACACTCCTCTCCCTGCACAGATACTCTGTTCCTCGTACCTTTAAACTGACTGACAAATCTGCAGGCTGTGCATCCCATCTCAGTCTGACCAGGAAAGTGGTGTCTGGCTGATGATTACAGACCACTTTGAGTGTATGGTGGTCTTCCACTGAAGCAGAGGAGCAGATAAAACATCCTCTCAAAGCTGTTTGCAGCTGTGTTCTGTATATCTGCAGCTGTGCTTGTCATAATCTCTCCTTCCACTGCTTTCCGGTATTGCAGTGTTTTGGTTCACAAAAAGCAAAATCACTAACAAAAAGTTCTGATCATACTCTTTTATCTCACTACTGAATTTACTTCTTTTCCTGCATGAGGGTAACAGTTCTTGTATTTTTCTCCAAGGCCATTTAAACTCTGTCCCTCCTAATTTTTTTTCTCTTGCATCACAAATCACAGCTTCAGTCTTTTCCCACTTCAAGTCACTCTCCATTCCACAAACCACTTTTTTTAATCCACGGTTCTCATCCCCTTCAGACTGCTTCTCAAGTTTTCCTTTTGCATCAAAACCTAGGGAAGAACAAGGAGATCATTTTAAAAGTCAAACAACTTCACAAGGACCTGTGAAGCAGAATTAAATCATCCTTGGTCTTCTTTGGAGAAAGAGGTACAAGGGACCATCATGTGAAACATGCTGTCACTCCTTGTTTTCCTGCCTCACCCCTTGTTTGCTGCTTCTCCTCAAAGCTGCACAGTTTTGAGAGCTTATGTGCTCCAGCTTATCTGGGTAGATCCCAACATGCAGCGATACTCTGTGTTCAAGGAGAAAGGATAATCCGAAGAAGAATGAAAGCTGGAGGTTTTTCTCTGGCTGTAGTACTTTCTGTATTTTGCTTTGTTCCACACTTTCCACATGGAATGACAAAGGTAACACTGTTATGGTCGGCACTGTATTTTTACCTACTCATTTACTACTTCTATATTTTCCACTGGGCAGAAGACAGGTTTTCCCCCCCTTTTAACTAGTAAATAAAAAAGAAATGACAGATTTATTTCTCTACTTTATCATCTTTCTCTCAGATAGAGGCCTAGCTTTCATTTTGCAAAAACTCTAGTAGTTTTGGTGATTAAACTCACAAAGTGACTGAGGACCCAGTTACTTTTCTAGACCCCAGTGTTTGAGGTATAGCAGTTCAAGACTCTTCACTGGCTGCACCACCACAACTTTTACAAGGCTGTGAAAAATAATTACAATAGATATGGGGTATCTCTAGGGAAAAATACTGACTGTGGGGTCAAAAAGGACATTGACTGTGACATCATGAGAAAAATATACTTAAACATTGTGTTTGATGCAGAAAAAAGTGAGAAGTCTCGAACTGATAGTGAAAGTTGCCTTGCTGGAACAATCTGCCTTTGTCCATGCTACTGTTAAGTATATATATACGCATATAGAAATGTTCCTGTGAGAAAAAAATCAGTCTGGTAATGAAAAATTGGCAGCATCATATTCTGTGCTGGATTAAAATATTTTACATTAGCCAGATCAAAGTAAATATTTCAATAACAACTGACAAATTATTTCCTTCAGCTGGGCAGAAGAGAATGAAAAGGAAAACAAAAAAAAAGGAAGAGAAAAAGCCACAGAGACAATTAAAAGTAGAAGAGGAATAGAAAGCAGCCAAAACAGGGCATATATCAAATGGGCATACAGAGAATCTGGCTAGCATGACAGTGTGTTAGGAGCTGGAGAACAAAACCTTGATGCTGTGAACACCCTCTTCTGCTTTGATGTGGTCACTAGCATCCTACCTAAAAAGAGAAAAGGCACTGTGTACAAGTGCCACACCATTTTATGAGCACTTGACACAAGGAATTAATCATTTTTCCTCACCAGAAGCAGCTTGCCAAGTATTGTTCTGTGTTCTGTGAATGAATTCAATGAGCACTGCACCTTCCTAATAGAGACTGAAAGCTGGCCCAGGGTTTCACTTTGAAGGCATTTTGCTAGAGCTTTCCTGTCATAATGCATTCATTTCTATAGGATTTGAAATCTTTAGCTCCTTAAAGAGCTTCACGGGGACACAGATATGTGGGGGTTACTCCATGCAGTTCAGAGTCCTGCCTCCAACAGCCTCCATTTACCATTGGTCTGGGAAAAAGTGGAAACCACCCAGACAACTGCATAAAGCTCTCATCGGGGGAAATGCCTTCCTGCTTCTTGCAGAGATCAGCATGTGCCCCGAAGCGTGAGATTTGATTACCTTTCTCCAGAACATAAAACTTTTAATGTTATTAGAAAGCTTTCAGGCTATTAGTCATTTTCTTGAAATACAGCTACCATGTCTAACTTGATGAACACCTATAGAACAGGCCATGTGCCTGGTATTACCTTGTACTAATTACCAATCATTCATATCATCACATGAGCTCTGTTCATAATCAAACATCCATTTGCAAGAAGCCAAGAGCCACCCAGTCTTAGTTTCCACCAGAAAAGAAAAGGTCAGTCTCAGATTCAGGACTGATAGGACAACTACCTTACAAGAAAGGTCTATTTCCCCACTACGAGCAGCTGCACTCAGGCTACACTCCTGGAACCCAAACCTTCTCTCTAGCAAGGACATCCTCAGAGGAAGCTCGCATGTGCCAGCTGTGTAAAGTGGGTCAGCAGCCTGACCATTAGCATTTCGCCCAGAGGCTTATTCTCAACCTTATGGTGCAGCTGCTCTTTCAGCCAGAGGCTTGGATAGAAAAGAGCTCTGTGAAGTAATCGTGGTTTGGAGAAGCTCAGGTCTGAGCTATTCTGGGAGAAAAAGAAAGACAAAGCAAGATAGTTTACTGTTGGCTAAGCCTGTGATCCCTTGTAGTAAAACTGACAGGCAAACTGCATACCTGTAGGCAGACAATGTTATGTCATTTGCTTGATCTGCACCATAGCCACAGATCACTTCAAACAGCCTAGGGGAAAGGTAAATCTTCTTCTAGCCCCATCTCCTTCTGATCAGTAAGAGTTCTCCCAGAAGAGACAAAATGCTCTTCTTTAGATTCATTGATACCCAGGGATTTGCTGGAAGTAAGGGCCCCTGCATCTCACCTGACCAGATCTGACCTGGTACCAACTGGCAAATTCCTCGCTGCCCTCAATGAAACCAGGATTTCATTCCCTAGCCCTGCAAAAGCTTCAGATTCTGCAATTTCTCTACAGTAAGATCTGTGACTCTCAGAAAGCTTTGCTCTAGAGTCACCCTTCAGGCATTTTTCCACGATATGCTAACAGTCAGTACAGTCAGCTAGATTATACCAAACGATGCCGGGCCAACTCACACAGTGGTCCTGCAAGCAGACTCCTTTCCTGTTGGGAAAGGAGTCTGGTTCCATACTGGTCTTTAACAGAACAAACAGCATGCAGAAGGATGCAGCATTCTCCTCCTACAGGGGCAAGGAGTCATACATACAAAGATGCATGTATATTTAACGTCACAAAAAGTTCTGAACATAAAAATAATTATCTCTGCATCGACTAATTGTGCAGATGGCACAGAAGAGGTGAGAGAATACAAGCAATGATCTCCGCCATACCATATAGCAATGATCTCTCTGATTAGATATACAGGTCAGTACAGAAGGGATTTAAAGCCTTACGGTCGCCAAATTATTTTGGAAGGTGTTAACATATAAATATATTTAAAATAAATCTATAGTTGCATATATAGCTTGACATAAATATTTCACAATTTCAGAAAAAGTACAAAGAATTGAGACAAAAATGACCAGCACTGCATGAGTGATACAACGGTATCAAAATATCCTCCATCTCACAAAATGACTGGAATTAGAATTAGGGGAGGTTTGTTGTTCTGCTTAGTGTCTGTGTCTGCTTGGTTCTTCATGTTATCAAATCTTAATTTGATATGAACTTTGTGTTGAAATAAAGACAAGAACTCAAAATTAAATTAAGCTAGAATAGCAAGCTTTGCCAATTTTAAGATGACATCACCTGTTTTTACAGCATTTCTACTTGAAAACACTTTTCACCCATGCCTTAGATAGTAGAGGAGATCAACTGAGCTACAAAATTGAAATCTGGATTTTCAACCTGCCTTTATCTTCAAAACTTAAGAGAATTTGGAGCATGGCTTTTTGTTTTGACAGAACCATTTTAAATGGCTGCAGATGTTTGTGAATCTTTGAATGCATCTGAACTATGAAATTTTCTCTGTAACAAGACACTAGACAGATTTTAATCAGACTCCAGTCTTTGGAGAGACCATTCTGAACACTCGAGGCCTGAAAAAATTGTCACTAGGCTCAGGGCAGAACTATGTCTTTCAGAAAATACGGATGTATTCACATGCAATGGTTCTTTCTGTGAACTGAAGAGGTGTACTTTTTCTTTCTGATAAACTTCTTTTTCTGACATCTTATTTACACACTTTCAATATTAAACTGGGGAAATCTATCAGAAATGAACTTCTGCAAAGAGGAGATCTGGCAAAAGCCAAATTGGAAAAGTATCCTATGTCTATGTAATAACTGTGTTTCCATTTAACTAGAGAAGACAGTACAGGATAAGTAGGGCAATGATAGTAGTACTTCAAAGTAAGCATCTTATGAACATTCTGTGACTTGAATTCCCTGCTATACATATAAAGCAAGCCAACTGACTGTTAAAAGCATGTTTATTGAGGATTAACATTCATGTAAAGGATGCATGCTTCCTAAGCCTTGGCAAATCTGGTTTTAATGATCAACTGGCATGCAATTAGCCAAGAATAATGAACCTTTAAAATTTACATTAAAATCGTATTGGAGACATTTGTTTCAAACTGTCACTGAAATATTTCTTAGCTAATGGCAACAACATTTTTATTCAGAAATATAGAAATAATCACAGGCTCTCATTTTTATTGCCTCTCACTGAAGAAGGCCTGATTGGAATAATTAAGTATGTCATTTTAGATTAATCCCTTCTGTTTCTTAGAAGACGAAAATGGGTTCTTCCCCACATTTGCATTCATTAAAACCCATAAGCATTGTTTCCTGTTCATGCCAGCATTCTAATGTCTTCTTAAAGTTAACAACATTAAGGTTTGAGAAGAAAAGCATTGATAAGTTTTCTTACCATAGCAGCTCACTAAAAACTGCAGGTGACATTGGTGTGTAGGAAGAAGCCATCACTCCGAAGTTGTCACTGCTGCAGAAGAGTTTATGGTTGCACTTCACTAGCAAAACTGAGCATTGATTTTTTAAGGAAACCAACTAAAGAATAACTTGTCCAATTGAAATAGTACCTCTCCTGCCAGCAGTTGTTGCCAAGTTTGGGTCAAGCTGTGGGAAACTTTGGGCCAGTTCTGTTCTACTACTCACACTATGTTGGTGCTGGCTGCTCTAGCACTTACCTTCAGCTGCTAGAAAACAGAGACTACTTTCCCACAACAGTAGCACACTTGCATTAGAGAATTGCAGATTGATCCTGATGCTGGTTCACTCAAAAAGCCCCATGACCACAGAGCTTGGGTATGATTTGTTATTTGCAGAAGCCCACTGTTTTAACTCTGATTAGAGGCAAACATTTGCATTTCTACCTGTGTTGTCTCAGGATCGGGACTTATATTTGTCATTTTGCTGATAGATTTGGATAGGTACTTGACAAGAAGAAAGTAAAATAATTCTTTAAATGAAAGGAACTGTTTCTTATCCTCCTGTATTTCTAAGTTATACCTCAAATCAATGGACTCTAAATCCCACCAAAAAAATCCCAGAACCAGAGAACTGTTATTGGGGAATTCTTTGGGGCAATAAATACACTTCTAGAGGCATGCCAGGAAAGGAACATTAAATGTTAACAGTTACTGTATTATTCTGTGCTAACTAGTGGGTTGATTTTTTTCTTTTTAAGAGGCTGCAGCTCTCCGCTTCCTCACAAACAATAAAGCCTTGAATTACTCAACAGGAAACCCTAATTTTTCAGAAGAATTTATTATTTCAACCACTCTTTTCTTCTGGAAAACCCAAGGAGAGGGGAGCAATTTCTCCCAACAAGGTTGCAAGGATTTGTTTATCTGCTCGTGATGAAGAAATCCTCTTCTACAGTTCCACAGCACTTGTGCTCAGACTGACCCTCCTCATGATGAGAATAAACAAGTAAAAGCAAGTACTCTTGCCATGTATCTTAATGATCCCTTTCAGAGGTCTTAGTTTAAAAAGCAATGCAGCACCCATTACAGCAAAGAGCCAGGAACTTCACAATTTGAATTTACATAAACTCACTCAATAGAAATCCTGTGCTTCACATTTGACAGATGTGCAACTGAAGCACAGAAACTGAGGTGAATGCAGAGCCTGTTGTGGCTCTGTGGCTCACTGATTTGTACAAGATAGCACAGGAAGTCTGTGACAGAGATTTTAATTTAGGTTTCCTTAGTCTGCAGCTATCATCCTGACTAACCTCCTGCCTTTTTCCTCTCATTGGTAATATCACCACAGTGATCATTACCAAGCATCAAACACGTATTTGGAGAGGAAATGGGAGGTAGTTGCTAAGACTAAAAAGAAAGTCTATGTTTTAGAAAGAAAACAAGCCCTGTACTCTCCAGCTGGCACCCACAGTTGGAAAACGAGCTTCACTTTCTGTTCAGGGTGCAATTAAAAATGCTATTTGTTGTGGACATATGCAAAATACACATAGAGGAGAACTGTCACAAGCTGGGGAATAAAACAACCAAGCAGCCAACACCACTGAGTCTTGAATACTCCTGAACACCTTTTCTCCAGAAAAAAGACTGAAGAAGTATGAGGACTTTTCCACTGCTGTCAGTTCTCTCTTTTTTCTGTGTGCAAAAAGGAGGCTTCCCCTTGCTGTGTTCTTGGTCTCATGACCTAACTGAGAGAGAAATCTCCCTCGCCTGAGTGGCACCGTGGCTGGCCTTCAGAACATAAAGCTTTCTGCATAAAACATCCATGTTAATTTCATAACACAACATTGCTGTGGAGAGACATGCTGAGATTGGAAATTGTGCTTATGAAGTAGCCTCACATTCCTGTGCATCTCTGGCATGCCATAACCCTACCAAGTCTGCTGCCTCCAGCAAAACAATGCATTTTTATAGAAGAGGCCCCTAGCCATGACTGTAGTTGAGGGTCTGTTGTTTTGAAATGACCTTAGACATAGGCCACATCCATTCACAGGGCAAAGGAGAGTAAGTCCTCTATTATCTCCTCCAGAGAAAAGCAAAGCATGTGAGAAGGCAAAACTGTACAGTTATCACTGACAAATATACAGTAAAGAGGCAAGTCTGCTGTAAAACTCTGCATTTCTTTTCAGTAGTGGAATGAAACTGATATAAGGCTGAGGAAAGTAATCCTCTGAAACTTATCAGGAAGTGGTGGTTGGTTTTTTTTTGTTGTCACATGCAGCACAGTGAGAATCCAAGAGAATTTAGTGTCCCCGTTTGGGCTGAAAATGGCCATGATACACAACTGGAGGGTGCTGATAGCATATTGCCCTACAGGCGTTCTCCACAATATCTTTGCATTGCTCATTTTAAAAGAAGAAAAACATTTCCTGCCTGGGTACAAAACAGGGAAGGGCAAATGTTCTGGAATGACCTGAGACAAAGGCAGGGTTCTTGTTTTGTTTTCTTTTGTTTTAATGAGACTCGGAGAATAATAATGGTTCAGGATACCAGCAAATAGCCCAGTTGGGCTTTTGCCCTAGTTCTCAGAAGGAAGAAAAACAACCTCACTGGACTGCTCACATTTTTTCCCCGTATCTATCTTACATCTCAACTGGGAAGGCCTGCTAATACTGGGAGAGTGGTGTTGCTCCTGCTAGACTTTTAGAAAAAAGGTCTTCAAGTGTTAAGATTTCTTCTTTATGTTAAGAGTGATGCAGTTGCCTTCTCTCAAGATGTTTCTCCACTGCATAGCTGTAGTCATAGCAGCAATGGTAATGACTGTAGTAGCCAGGAGTAGAGCTGACCTATTCATTAGCACTGAAACAAACACACAAAAAAGTGAAAATAACCCCTACACTCAGAAACTTTTATTCATATATTTTTTCATTATTTCATATAAGAAATTATTTGGTGTTTGAAAATGCACTATTCATTCAACTAAAGTATTTTAAAATATCTTGAATAACATATTAACTCATCAAAGTCAGAACCAGAGAAAGCCAAGATTTGGAGAATCTGCTTGGATTTTCCCATCAGAAGCAAGAGGCTTGACTTTGAACTTTCACTAGTGTTTCATTATTTTTGTTCAGCTGGCTTGCAGAGAACTCTTGACAGCACTGTTAAGTGCAATAGGATCCAGGGTCAATGTTTTGATTGCATTCAGAAATAATTACTTGTGTAACAGAAGAATATATACAAAGATATTCAACTCCTGCTTCTCAGTCCAATCTTCCATAGGGTATAATATCAACAGTCACAAGAAGTTTCCACTTTCCTCAGCTCTTAGTTCTGAGGAGAAGTAAAAGCAAGAGGCACATGTGGGATGATTCAGCTTTCACATCACTGAGAATCAGGACTAGTTCCAGAAAGATCAAGTGAGCTGTACTAGTATAACGTTAGCATAAGTGAGAACACAAGTGATATGTAATACTGCTGTAATTGTTGGCAGTAAGAGTTCTGCCCTCCCGTGTATTTGTTCTTGTAATTTTGACTGTCTGCCTAGTATCTTTTCACATGCTGAATTTCATAGTTATGTTAGCCCCTGTTTATTTCTTTTTGTCTGGTGACACCCACTCTCAGACATTTTCTTTCAGGTTCTCCTGATAAGGTTAGGAAATCTTGGTAGATCATGAACTTTGAACAGCGTTTTAACATTGAAAGAAGACTAACATTTTCTCCTTCTTCAGGCCAAAATTGCAATCTTCGCTATAAATCTCTGGATGATTTCATTTTTAAAGTCTTGATAAACAAATTTGAACCAATAATAATAACTCTTGTATTTGTCTGTTAATTTTCCATTTAAATTTTCATGAGTCTCTTCGCTCCCCACCTTTTTTGTGCACGTAGAGCACTTTGCTGCTAATATATTGTGCAGTACTGGCAGCTTTAGGTATGTTCCCTCTTTCTTATAAATGGAACTGGTGACACGCAGTATTGTTTCTCCCTTCAAAGCTTTTTGCACCATCTCATTTCTAATACTCAAGTATTGTTCAGATCTGGAGTAGGACTCATCTCACGTAACCATCCCAAGGTTACGGCATCTGGTCAAATCAATTCCTCTGGTTTCTTCTGTATATAAGGAGAGAAACTGTTACGTCACAATACAAGTCTTTCCACTTCAGATCAGTGAGATGAATTGCCTTACGCTAGTCAGCTAGCGTGAACAGTCAGCTTTCAAGTGGCAATGGTTAAATGAGATGAATCTGAACCCTGGTCGCAGGAGCTGAGGTCCCCAAGCACACAGTGAACAGAAAAGGGTAAAACTAGAAATAGTGTTTTCAAGCAGAGAGATGATAAATTTCTCCATAGATTTTTATCATATCATTTGAAAATATCTCCAGGACTAATAAGGTTCAGGGCAGAAATTTCACTAAAGCATGATTTTGCAGTGTGTACAGGTAAGTGTCTAGGTTTATTATGCACAGGTACAGCCATTTATATAGGTATAGTAACCTATATTCAAGTGAAGATGAAGTACACTTCTCAAAAGATCAGAAGTGCTAAAAAATTTACACAGAAAGTAAGTTAGCATGGTTTGCTTGGTTTGGAAAGACAATGCACAGGGAGTATTTTTCCACTTCTTACAAATAAAATGCAAGATGAGAAAAAAAAAAAGAAAACAAGGAAGAAGATTTAAATTAAAGAGCAATACTGACAGAAGACTAGATGGGAACACAGGGAGTGCAGACACACTTAGGACAGCTGTCAGAATGGTGCCGTAAGAGCCGTGCAGCAGAGTGGTTTTGCGGATGTGTGATTAACTCTCAGCTTTACGTGTGTACCCAGGAGACAGACTGAGAGCCCTCCATTCAACAGAAAGTAGATTGAAATCAAGAGTGATAGGTCTTTTGAAAGAAGTACTATGGACACATCTATTTACATAGTACCCAAGCCCCTTTTCGTACTGACACAACACCTGTCGCTGCTAAAACCATATTTCTTACAATGGTTAAAGGGGCAAAAAAATAACACTGCTCATCACTTCTCTATCCAGTCTATGCTTCCTTCTTTTTAAAGTGAAGATTTTGCTAACTGCTACCATGTGTAGTTTTAATACATATCTCAGAAAAGTATCTAACAAACATTAACAGTCACTTTAGTTTGCAATTTAAATCCACGGTCACTCTTCCAAGAGAGGAAAAAACACTTCCATTACAACCTTCTGCTCCGACTACTGGTAGGGAGGTCATAACCCATTGAAAAAGAGCGTGAAACTGGAAATACTGGCAACCATTTCAGCAGAAGAGCCTGACTCTACACTGCTAAAAGCAGGATATGGAAAGAATGATGCTTATGACATCAGCTATCACTTTCTTCAAGAGCTTAAAATTTTTTCCATAAAGTTTTTTTATCATCTTACCAATGCTGTAAAAAATCTTGTTGCATCCCTATATGTGGGCCAGATTCGGCAGTCAAAAAGGAATTAAAGCACCACTACTTTAAACAGAACTTGCTGGTGCAAGTAAGCACTTTCTGGATGTAGCGAGTGCCGTAGAATCTGACCCTGTATTAATAGATGCTAGTGGTATGCTCTCCATGTATAACTTTATGCTTAATTTAGAATAAACAGTACTAATGAGGAGTGGTTTGAAGTACATGAAGGCTATGCAGAAGTGTTTATCCTGTGTCAGTGCTCCAATAACAAAACTCCATTTGGTACCAGTGGACATTTTACCCTTCAAGAGACCACTTAAGGGGAAGAGACATTAGAGAGAATTACAAATTATTTGTTATATCTGTTATTTTTGTTGCAAAAAGAAAATGTGTTTTGACATAGAACTCAACCTAGCCAAAAATACTTTCTTGCTGAAGGTCGTATGTTAAAATAAAAATAATCCTTTAAGGGAGCAAGAGTGGCAAGGCTGAGGATAAGAGGAATAGATGCAGGTACAGACTAAGGCACAGGACACTTGTAGTGTGTATGGATCAGACTGGACATTAGATCCAAAAGCAGGACTCAGTTCTCAAAGGGCAGGTATTGCAACATTCAATTTTTCTGGCTGTGCCCAAAAGCTCAGATCTCCAGTTTCCTTTGTACTCACCTGGGACTTGAGCACTAAACCACCTGCACTCCATCACTCGCAGCTGCCTGGAGCCAGTCAGATGGGACAGACTGAGCCTTGGTACCTGCTTTCCTCAAGTTTTTGGTTGATGCCCAAAGAAGTGTGAGACACTTTATGAAAACTTTGGGTAAAACATAGAAACTGCTCTGTAACCTACTAGCCCTTAAGTGTCATGCTCCCTCTCTCTCTTTTCTAGGCCAGTGAGTGCTGGATTCCTCATTGCATAAGGTTTCCTCTTTAACAGAAGCTGTGGAAAACAAGTTTTCCAAAACCAGATGATTAAGAAATTCTTCAAGGACATCTGAAAGCAGACATCCCACAGACTGGGCAACTGTACTATTAGATTAAGTAACTTCTTGAGGACTAAGTAAGGCAGGATAAATCCTACCCTAAGTGTCCATCACAGTATAAGATATTGCTTAAAATCAAAACTGGACACTGCACCCCTGATTCAGAACCAGCTGGCATCCAGACTCCTAAAGCTCAGAGATGACTAGACTTGAAAGGCTTTTAATTAGCTCTTTGCTTATTTGTTTGTTTTCATAAACAGTAAACAGTGATCTCCACTCAGAGATTCACAAAAGTAACAGCACAGCACTTTGAGCCCATTCACGTCCATACACCACAGGAACAGATCAATATTTAGTTCTTTTTATAACACACTTTTTATATCATGTCTTTTTGCATCTAGGGCCCAGTAACAGAGATCCTATTTCAGGCCACAGAGCACATATTCCCTTTGAGTAACTTGCATGTCCTCAGAAAGGCCAAAAGGAAGCAAGCAAGAAGATGGGCCAGATGTTCACTGCCAGCCCACCACACTGGACTTCTGCTCAGCAGTAAGGTACGTGAGAGCATTCTGCTAAATACACCCAGTATTTTGGAAGCTTTCTACAGGCTATCACTGGACCCTGTTTGTCCTTTCCTTGGGCAGAATGGACTCACCACCTCAGGAAGCTGTCCTCACAGCAACATGTGGGGCTGAGCACCATGTGCAAAGGGGCTGCCCTTTCTCTCTCGAGTGCATCCTAGATGCAGTCTATGATGGTGTTATCAGCGATACCTGTCATGCACATGATAGTTCCAAAGACAAATGTATGCTTAGGAACTTCTGTATCCTCATGAGCCTCAGAAAGTTAAATCCCTTAAAAGCTCAATGCAGCTTCATTTCAGTCAACCAGAAGATTCCCATCGGCCATAGGCAGGACTGAACTGACAGCGATGCTTGCTGCCAAGAGCAGCATTTCCTGGTAACCTGGAAGCTTTCAGTCATGGGAAACAACTGGAAGCTGCAATGCTGCATGCCGTAAGTATCCCAAGGAACTTGCTTAGGAAAAGGAAGCTGAGGATATAAAGAAATGCCTTTGTTTTAGTCTTCAAGTATCATAACAGATTAATTATACCTTGCAATAGTTAATCTCACTTTTCCCAGTAAAGTAATTTGTGAGGGCTTTTTTGTACATAATCTATCTATTCGCTTCTGCACTTTGTCTCTCACTAAATCCCTCTCCCTCCTATTACAATGAATAAAAAATATATGGTGCTCTGAGCTATTCTCCCATCTCAAGGTAGGGCACTTCTGTGACTTGGAAAGTATTACATCCCACTGGTTTTGTGGTGGTATCGGGCTCTCCTGGAAATGTGGTCCCTACTCACTCAGCTTTCTTTGGACTGCTGCATGCATTCTGAAGGACATTATTACAGCAAAAATGATAACATCCTGGACAAACTGTAGTTTGGAGCCTAAAAAATCCTGTGAAGAGACACAGCCTAACACTGTTCCTGTGCCTCACACTGTCTCAGATGAAATTTCTGAGAAGATCCAACCCTATATGGATCATGCTTTTCCACAGCCTACCCCTATCCTTCAGTAAACAGAGAAAACATCTAGAGCTGCCTTGAGAACTGGAGTTGCAAATGAATAAAGGTAGTAAAGACTTTCTACAGAAAATTTGGTAACAAATTAACAAAAAGTATTAAATTATTAGAACATTTCAGTCCTCACTGGAAACAGAAATGGTATCATAATACCTTAAACATGTTATAGTTGGTGGGCTTTATCCTCATATTTCCGTCTATAGGCATAGCTCTCTGGTTAAAACACATTTTCCAGAGCACACCACAGCCTCCTCACTTGGAAAGAAGATCTCGTTCATTATTGGAGCCAGAGATCAACACAGCAGTGTGACCTTTCAGCAGAATATCTGAACACAAAGATTCATCTATACTGCTGTGCCCCAAAATAATTTGTTTTGACTCCTGGCATTCCACTTTTCCATAGCTAGCAATCTATATAGATAGATAGACAGGTAGGTAGGCAAGCAGGTAGACAGACAGAGAGAAAGACAGATTTTCTACCAAAGGCAAACATATTCTCTTGTATTTTTGGTTTTGAAAAGACAGTTTTCAAACATGTGTAAAAACACTGATTATCAGAGAATAAGAAAAATTTGAAATCAGCAGCAATTAAAAGTCAAATTACAATGTACAGCTTCATAAGCCACCTACAGCTCTGTGGTTCTGGCCACATCTGTCTGTTCATGCCGAAATTAGAAAATGTGCTGTCAGCCTGAGACGTGGTCCCACAGGGCTGAGAGGAAGCTGAACGCTGTTTGCCATGGAGCAGCAGACGTGCCTGAGTTTCTGGTCCTCCAGATGCACTTGGTGTCTTGCTATGGAAATGTTTTTCTGGCCCACAGGCAACAATAAAACAAATGGTGTACCACATGCCATTCTCCTTGGCCAGCTATACTGATAATGGGGTTTTCTCATGACCTTTTCACAGGACATGCTTGAACACCATACTACATTGTTATTATATCTGTACAGCTTTCAGATTAGAACTGGCTGGGCAGTTTGGACAGCAGAAACAATTACTCAAGTCTAATCTGCACTCATTTAGAAAAAGACTCATTATAACTTTCCTGGATGTTTTATGTAGGCAACACCTGAAGTGATGTAGGATCAAATATGCAGAAAGAAAAGGGAATTTCACTTCAGAGCTCATGCTCTCGACTAGTGGGAATTAGTCCTTCTTTTCTTGTCTCTTTAATTCTTTTTATTTATTTATTTTTAAAAATGTAATTATTGTCTGGGAAATCTGAGTTCAGTTAGCCACCTGCCAAGTACTGACTCACATCTGTGTACAAGATGTTCCCAGCTCTTGTGCATGTATTTGTATCTATTTGCAGAAGGTATCAGATCAGCTGCTTTCTGCATGCAGAGAAAAGAAGGGGAAAGGACCCCCAGCATAACCAAAAGGTCTGGTTCTGGCGTTTCTTTCCCTCCTAGTTGCTTCTGCTTGCATCTTTCCACTCTTGATGTCTTTTGACAGAATTGTTCTGTGTGGCTCAGAAGCATTGTTAGGGACTCCCAAGTACCACTAAGTCATATGGCAAATTTTCAGTCCTGTTTTTTGATAAGATGCTGATTAATTAATCTGCTATGAATATATGATGTTTTGAAAACAAGCTGGCTAAAATGGCTTAGTTCCCATTCCTGAATTACCAGGTTAGAGTGTTTCTCCAGTGATGGCAGCATTCAAATATAGTAACATTCATGGTATCAGCTTTGCATTGATACTGCCTTTCAGCACACTCAGTAACACCAGGGCATTCCTGAAATTAATTTGGGCTCTTTTGAGTGTGTGTGTATGCACATGTGTGTACATACTGACAGAGAACAAGGGAGAAAGAGAGAATTGCTGTTTTATACTTAGTATGGTTCCTGAAAAGGCTCGACTGCTAATAAACACTAACCATCACTGATAACCAATCACTTAGATTGGCCTTGAGCTCGAATTTGTTTCAATCTCCCATCAGGGCACCTAGTACACCTGAGGGATGTCCTGAGGGGAAGAGGAGGACTGCAAAGAATCACTGCCTGGTACAGACAGAGCAGAACAGTTATTGCACCCAGTGCCCTAACATCTACCACTGGATAACAGTCAAGAAACCTCTCTTAAATGTTAGACTAGCCCATCAGTAATGTATGCAGACTAGGAAAGAAATTACTGCTGGATCTTGCAATTTGTTTCCTGTTAGTCCATTGCTGGCCTACTTGCTGGTTATTCTTGCAGTACAGCACTCAAGGAAACCTGAAATTACACTGTCAGCACTTGCAGCCTTTCATCTGCTGAGCTGCAAAAGACCCTGGAATTTTCTGTAAGCTGGAAATAGCTGGAAATTTCATGTTTTAAGCCTTTTTCTGAGAGCAATTCAGAGCCCAGCTTGTCTTCAGAATTGTGCTTCATCTGAGGAGTTTGCTTTCACCAGTAAAAGAACCTGTTGTACATGACTCTCCAATTATTTTCCTTAATTTTCATTCTGCAGAAACAAGACAAAGAAAAGGAAAAGAAAAGGAAGAGGAAGAGGAATACGGAGAGGAAGAGGGAGAGGAAGAGGAAGAGGAGGAGGAGGAAAGGAAAAAGACGCAACAGGTTGGTTTCCCGTAGCCTTGTACAAGTAACACCTCTGGTGCATGAACAGAAGCATTACTGAAGTGTGTTAGCTGGTTGTCTAGTCTTCCTTTTATCCCACTTGCTGCAAAAAGGAATACTCAGAGTGGCACTGCACAACTGAAAAACATCTCAGTTACTTTTCACAGAAACTTGTATAAGACAGTATGGTACAGCACCACAGATTTCCCTTAGTCTCTTCTGCTAAACTCTCAGATGGACAAGTCCCACTGGTTTTATGTTTACATGTCACAGAAACTGGGACCGGAGACCAGTGTTTGTGAATGCATTTTACTAGTACCTAGAGCATTGGTCCCCTATAATGTGGAAACTGAGGTGTCTATGGGGTGGACCAAAGGAAGTCATTGCTTCAGAGTAATGCAGTATGGTAGCAGAGAAAGGGTGGATTCTGGCAGGTAGGTTTGCTCGTAAGGAGAAGTAGATGTACCCATCTCTCTAGCATCCTCTCTTGACCTGTGGCCAACTGTGGCTGGGGAAAAGGACAAGGACAAGTCAAGCATCGAGTGATGCATCCATCTGGAACAAACAGCTGCAGTTTCCTAGCTACAGATCAGCATCACCTGACTTTCCCAGCAAGTATTTGGTTTTGAAGTTTGGACTCCTTAAACGATTCAAAGCATGGAATACTGAAAGCAGAGAAGAATGGAAAAATCAGAGAAAACAAAGTCTGATGTCTCTTGAAGAGTAACATGAGCCTCTGGCTGTTACTTCATCCACTTATGCCATTTGGCAGAAGTCAACCATACAATGACTCCACAGCACACGCGACTGCTTCAGAGCACCTTCACAGAATCACAGAATCACAGAATGTTAGGGATTGGAAGGGACCTCAAAAGATCATCTAGTCCAATCCCCCTGCCAGAGCAGGAACACCTAGGTCAGGTCACACAGGAACATGTCCAGGCGGGTTTTGAATGTCTCCAGAGAAGGAGACTCCACAACCTCTCTGGGCAGCCTGTTCCAGTGTTCTGTTACCCTCACTGTGAAGAAATTCTTGCTCACATTTATGTGGAACCTCCTATGTTCCAGCTTACACCCATTGCCCCTTGTCCTATCATTGGATGTCACTGAGAAGAGCCTGGCTCCATCCTCATGACACTCACCCTTTACATATTTATAAACATTAATGAGGTCACCCCTCAGTCTTCAGACTGCTTTCATGGGGTGTCTCTACTGAGTACACTGTATTCCTTGTTTTGTTTTATCACAGTCACCTTCAGCCCTAATTATTTCTTTAGCAGATATACAGAAAAAAACCCAGTCTTTCCTGCCAAGGAAAAAAATGTATTCCCATTATGTAAAGAGTACATGTATGGACTTTGCTTCCACAAAACAAGTAACACTTTACTTAAGCAGCTGTCTCTGAAATTGGTATATGCTAGAAGCAAATAAGAAGAAATAGCAAAATGTTAAATTCTCCACAGTAAAAAATGTCACAGGTACAAATCTCCAATGAGAGAGACTTTTGGAATCATGGTGAGACTGAAAAAAATAATTTCAAGACAGAGCTTGTCAACTGAGATAATGAAGCCTGCAACTATGTATCATTATAATGACAGCTATAGTATTATGTGTTGTTTTTTTTCCTAGATTCCTGAATATGACCTACATGACCTTGAGGAAGTACTCCAGGATGTCAATAATAGTTTCATTACCTGCTGGGATGGCTGGCACTTAACATGCAAGTCTTGCAGAACCACTGATCAGCAATCCCACTTACCATGTTGGCTGCCCAGCTTTCAGCAGCAGCTGCAGTGGCGACATGGCTGGAGCTGCTGCTGTGTGCCTTGGAGATAAAAAAAAGAACACACTATCTGACTCACTGAGTTAGTATCTATTAGCTCTGCCAACACTGTGTTCAGTGTCTGGGAAGCTGATATAGTAAATTTCTGCCCATATTGGTAATGGCAATGATTCACTGAAGCAGTTGGAAAGATGTTAGGGTCATGTAACAGGATTAGGATTTCTCTACCTGGCAAAAGAAACAGGGATTTGAACTACTATAAACTTTCCCTGAAATCTTTCTTTTGCATTGGCTTTCTTTTCCATATTTCATTAGATTTCTGTTCTCAACCATCTCTCTCTCTTTCTTTCTTTCTTTCTTTCTTTCTTTCTTTCTTTCTTTCTTTCTTTCTTTCTTTCTTTCTTTCTTTCTTTCTTTCTTTCTTTCTTTCTTTCTTTCTTTCTTTCTTTCTTTCTTTCTTTCTTTCTTTCTTTCTTTCTTTCTTTCTTTCTTTCTTTCTTTCTTTCTTTCTTTCTTTTCTTTCTTCCTTCCTTCCTTCCTTCCTTCCTTCCTTCCTTCCTTCCTTCCTTCCTTCCTTCCTTCCTTCCTTCCTTCCTTCCTTCCTTCCTTCCTTCCTTCCTTCCTTCCTTCCTTCCTTCCTTCCTTCCTTCCTTCCTTCCTTCCTTCCTTTCTCTCTCTCTCTCTCTTTTTCTTCTTATATTTTCTTTTTTCTTCTCTTTTCTTTTTTTCCTTCCTTCTCTCTCATGCTCTCTCTTTCATTTGTTCTTTTATCATGCCCTATTTCTGTCTTTCCTTAAAAGTGTGGGGGGGGAACACACACAGAGCAGTACCTCTGAAAATGAGTACTATAGATGGCTGGGCCAAAAGAAAATCACTGCTTAGTCTGGTGCAAATCAGCACAAGATGAATTTAACGGACTTAGGTAAGACTGGAGATCTAGATCTCTTCCTAGGATACAGTTTCTTCAAGCAAATACCCCAAAAATATATGTTTATAAGGGCCTGATAATGTGGGGTTTTTTTAAAAAAAAAAAAAGTAGAAAGAACCAAAACAAAATACACAGCTTGGTTCATTCAAGGTGGCATAACAGCAACAGACAGGACCAATGCCTCACAACACACCATATTGGACTGTACTCGGTACATAGCATTCTTCAAATATTGAAACAGAACAGTGTTTAGATCCCAAGTTTGCTCAAAAACTCTGGAATGAAAAAAAAAAAAAAAGTTAAAAAAAATAGTTGGCTACCACTTGCATGGCTTCTGTTTGTTTGGAACTGGGAGGAAAAAAATGTCACCAGAAGCAATAATTGGTAAGACTTCTGAAATTATACTGAAAGGGACAAATTGATGCTCAGGTCAGTTAGATGTAACTATTGCCCACTATCTCTAAAAAAAAAAGTGTACTTTGGTGATTATTTTTTTTGCAAAAAGTACCCTGTGGCTTCAAGGAGGAACTGGAAAACCTCCTCACTTTGGCACATCCATGACTAATGGTGCTCCATACTTTTTTCCCATGTATGTTATTTTCACTTTTGGCCATGTAATCAAATCTTATAAACCTAAAAAAAAATAAAAATAACCTAAAGATCTATCTGCAAAGAACATGCAGTACCAAATAACATTTGAGGCTAATGTTGCAGAAGAAAACAGATCAACAATTTGTGAATTATAGGTTTTACACCAATGGGGGAAAATGGTGTAACACACCTCGCATCCTCAAATATTTGCTGTTTCCCTGTCTTTGCATGAGGCCAACCTCTTGAGCTCTTGTATGCATCTACTCATTAGGGCTCAACAGCCTCAAACGCCAGTGGAGAATGACATTGACTGGTTCCTTTTTAAGTACCTTTACTGGGAAGTGTGAATGTTTGTGGATTAACTGAAGGCTAATCATTGAACTTCCTCAGTGAAGGAGGAAACTTTGGTCACATTTTACTATTTTTTTTTTGGGGGGGGGAGGGGGGTGGGGAGGGTATGAGGGGGGATTAAAAACATTTGATTTGGCCTGAAGTAAAAGTGCATACTTCACACATATTTCTAACCAATCCCTAAAAACAGTCTGTAGCTTTGAACGTGTTGAACAGGAAGCCATTTGGTGTTGGAATGCTTGCTTTGCCAGTCCAAGAAACACACATTCTTATTACTCCTGGGCTATCTAAAAAGGTTGAGGGTGAAAAAGTTTAATTTATATGTAGAACCTTGTTTCCTGTTTTGTTTTTTTCTCTTGTGTGCCAAGTCTGTTTTTTAAACTCCGTGATAGGAAACACATTTCCCTTTTCCCCCCTTTCGTCTCACTTTATTTACTCAGCTGTATATTTCACTTCAATTTATAGCTCATACTCTCACCTGGCTTAAAGTCTTTGGACTTTAAAGACAGAGTGAGAGCGAAGGAAAGATGGATGTTGTGTTTTCATAGTTACTGAGGAAAGGGAAGAACCTGGGTGGAGGTGAAGCTGCCTTTATATCAGTATCAAGGGAATGGTGGATGGAAACTTCTCTTTCAGGATGTGCCACAGTATGTGTTCAAGAAAGGTGAGGAAGAGGGCAAAAGGAAAGCAGTGGCAGTGCAGAGCATCCCCTGATCATTGAATGAACTTCTGCATATTTTAATTCTACTTAGTTTCTCCAAACGAGATACCCATCTCAGCAATTTTGCTCAGTTTGGAACTACTTGCATGTAGAAGCACGAGTAGCTAAAAATAAAATAAAATTAAACTGAAGTAAAGTAAAACAAAGTAAAACAAAGCAAAGCAAAGCAAAACAAAAACCAAACCAAGCTAAACTAAACTAAACTAAACTAAACTAAGCTAAATAAAATAAAATAAAATAAAATAAAATAATAAAATAAGACCAGTTCACAGATCTTTTGTGTGCCTAATACACGTATGTATTTATGCACGTAGTCTGCAAGGGAATTAGCTCCCCAAAGAGGAAGAAAAGCCTTCCTGAACAAGGACTGCAGCATTTTAAAATAAAATTGTGCACATAAATTTAGATTTCTACAATTAAAACCAAACCAGGGTGTTCCTGTATAACTGTTTCTTATTGTCATTAGTTTAGGACCATTGTATAGAACAGACTTCAAGTAAATGGATGATTTTTTAACTTTGGAGGTAAAGTGATGGCTAATGAAAGCCATTGCACACGCAAGTATACATGTCTATCACGGCTAAAGGGAACTACCAGGCACACTGCTTTATTCAGTTTAGTACTCAAATTTTTAAGACTACAACAGCCTTTGGGATAGTTTGAGGCTTTTCTTTGTTGCTGTCCCAGCATTTTGATGTTGCCCAATATAAAAAAATCCAAGCTATTAAGTGGAGGGAATGCATCAAGAAGAAGTCTGAGGCTGTGGCTCTTCTTGTGTGCTGTCCTGGGGGTGAAGTGACGTAAAAATACCACTCCTCTGGTTTGCACAGCTCTTCCTCTAGAGGTCAAAGTGTTTATGTTAAAAGCCTCAGATTTAAAGTTTAGTATAAATGCTTATGATTTCTTCTGTATGTGCAGCAGATCCTTCACTTCCTTATACCTCTATTGATAAGAAGGCCCAAGAAGTCAATAAAATAGTCAGTGCACCCACCTAATCTGTCCAAATCAATCCACACTACTTCAAGGTTATGTGGCTGGGATACACAGGCTACTGAGAACAGGTACCTCCCAGCGGAATCGCTCCGCACACCACATGGCTTCTGGACGAGTTCCTAGAAGGACAAGCATGGGACTGAAGAGATTTGACATGGAGCTTGTCCACATTTCTGCCAATATTCCCAGCCAGACTGCCTGGCATATACCAGCACAATCGTTGCTACAGTCTGGAGTGAAGCCTTGTTCTGGTTTGAGGAATTCTTCTCTCTCCAGAGATGCAGGATACAGAGAAGAAAGGAGGGGCTGAGCCTTCAGTGCATATCACCTGGCTTAAGGAGAAAAGACGATGCAATTATCTCTCGGGTTTTGAATGCCAAAAATTCTGCAAGGGACTCAACCTCTGGACAGCAAAATAAAGTCTTCCTCCATCTGTCACAATACTTGCAAAACAAAGTGAAATTATTACTTTTTCTGACTAAATAATATAAAAATTAGGCACTTTCAGTGCACCATTTCAAAGGCTGGTGCTAACCACCAACACTAAATATATTTCACTGGTAATTGAATGCAGGAATTATGGTAAAGCAAATCACTATTTGGGGCCTGACTGAGGCATATTGCAATGAAATATTGGCAGAAGTAGAATGAACTTCTTCTATCCAGCTAGTGTGCTTCTCATCCATCATCCCTTTTACTCTCAGAATAGATTCTAAATATTTTTTTATTCCTTATGTCTTTCTCATTCTTCTGAGAATCCTTAAAAATATTTCTATTTCTTCCCCATTTTAGGAATTCTCCATTTTATCTCTGCAGCACCAGCTACAACCACATTACTACAGGCTTTCCCTCGGAGCGATCCTACACCAGGCAGCATGGGGTGACTTGCATCCATACCACTCAGGGCTATACTTGCAGCAACTCACCTGCCGTCTCCTCTGGAGCCCATAGGAAGCCCCCATGGCCATAAGACATAATTATTTTATGTTGTGGCCTTTCAGAACATTTCAGCCTGCTGCAGCTGCACCTTTATAGTGTGATGTCAAATCAGTGCACACCATGGGGCATGGTATGAGTCTGTGTTAGGGTACCTGAGAGCACGAGTTTGCTAGAATAACACAGGAAGACTGCATAGAGCTGAACAAGCCGAACTAGTGTTTTCTGGGAGTAAATTATTCCAAGAATAATTCATGGATTTCATCTCAGGGAAGACTAGACTTATTCCAAAGGGCAGCCCAGGACTCTGGTATCAATGGAAAAAAATGAATAGGGGTCAGGAGCCTGAGAACAAGCTGAGAACCTGAGTTACAGTGGGGACATATCTACAGCCTCCGGCATTTCTAACTAACCTCTGGCTCTCTCAACTCTTCTTCCCAATTAGCCCTAAGTGGTCATGCAAATAACACTGAGCACGTCCTTATCTGCTGAGAGGCTCTGCATGATTCCTGAAAGTTTCCAAAAGGTTAGATGGTTCAGAAGAGAGAGCAGCTGCTTGTGCTCCAAAACAAAAATGAAAAGCCATGGGCTTTTTAAGTAACTTTTTTCCATATCCTAAAAAAAAGCTTGATTAGAACTTGATGTGACAAAGACCTTCTCCCATTAGTTTTTGTTTTATCCCAGAAGGGTCATTCCCATCTTGGTCACTACCGCGCAAGCAAGTTGAAGAGCTGTCTGTCTCTAGCTACGTGCTCTGGTGAGAGGGGATTAAGAACCCAGAAGTGATGCTCTGACAGGTCTCTGGCTGTCTCAGCCACATTAGGTTTGGCCTGACACTTCCAAAAACTTCAGGGGCCCAACTCTACACTTAGCAAAGTTAGTGGTAACAGTCCCATCGATTTCTACATTTGCTTGATCTGAGTCAAAGCATCCAATTCATAAGAAAATGACTGGGGGGTTGTGCAAGAAAATTATTTGGATAAACAGTGCCCAGAAAGAGTTTTGTGGAGGGCCCTTAAATCAGCCTTGTACAGGGCCCATTAAAACCAAAGGTAAGTCTCCACTGACTGTAACACAAGTGGAGGTAGGCAGTCACACAGGGCTTTGGAAGTCAATTATCACCAACAAAGGTGTAAAGCCTAAACACTTACTCAGGAGTAGGTGTTTGATGATAATGCTCAGAAAACTGAAATCCATATTTAATGGTTAAAAGTTTTCCTTGCTGATATTAGAAAACTTACTGATAGGGATTTTAAAAACCTGGCAGGCACTTTGTAAGCTTCCTAGGCCAAACGGTTCAAGCTAATTAGAAAGCTTGTCATCATCTTCTGTATTAGGTTAAGAAAATGCTGTATTAGCATAAGAAAAGGTGCTTTTATACCAATTTTTATGAAAGTCTGCAAATGTAGCAACTCTTTTGCACACATAAACTTAACTCCTGACTAATCTGTGAATCCTGGCATACAGCCTGCCACCTCCAGGATCCGTGTCTCTTATCTAACCAACCCAAGCAGTAGTGGTCCACTGAAAAACTAAATACAACTTTCAGATCTTTCCCAATACATCTTCCTTAAAGTTGACTATATAATACTAGTAGGAAGCACAGAAGAATTTTCTCATTCTGTATAGTTCTGAGTGACTAGAAGCCATATTCAGACTTATAGATACCACATAGAAAAAGATACGGTTTATATTTCCATTTCGCAGTTAAATAAATGCTGGCACTTAATGAGAACTCCCATATAAACACGCATGCAAGAACAATTTTAATGCTATAAACTTTTTACAAGAGGATTTTTAGCTATTTTCTGTTCCCTGACAAAATCCAAATGACTAACAAAGAGAAGATGGCGTACAACTCAAAGCTTTTATTGCTGTACACTTAATATTTAAAACCAAAATAACTGACATATATTCTGTTTCTTTCTGGTTTTTGAACTTCCAGCTAAAAGAGGTTAAATTGTAAACTCTTCCATGTAATAGCTGCACTGTCAACAAATTTGGGTGAGTTCTTAACCTCAGTACCTCTGATTACTTAATTCAATGCACTCAATTATGTACGTATACATTTACAAAGATGAAGCAGAAAGGAAAAGTCAGTGTAATAATCACAAAACAACCCAAAGTATGTAAAAAATCTAGTCTGTAATTTACTTTGCACATAAATTACCTGATAGGAAATGTTGTGCAAAAGTTCTCTTAAGCTGTAGAAAAAGTAGGTCTTCCAAAATGCTTACAAGGGAGCCCCCAACCTGTCTTCTAGCAGTAAAGCAGAATTAAGTACACACAGGCCATGCCTGACAGATGTTTGCTTACGACTGCTCTTAGAAATCCTTATGTGGAGGGTGTTCCACAGCTTCATTAGCATTTGTTCCAGTATGTCAATAACGTAACTAGATATTTTCACCTAAAGTCTAATTTCTGGGGGGTTTGTCAAAAATTAAGCAGATCTCTTCCTGTTCTGTTCCCAAAGAGAAAAGGAGAACAAATGTATATTGTTCTCTCTATAACATTTCATATATTGGGGGATTACATTAACATGTCCCCTCTAAGTCTTCTGTTTTGTAGACTAAACAAACCCAGTTCCTTTATCCTCTCCTCTACATCATGTTTTCTAATCTTATAATTTTTACTTGTCTCTTCCAAAATCTCATGCCAAAAGTTGTTTCTATTGTAACTAGAAGCTAAGAAGAGTAAGAATTCCCTCTCTTACCTTACCATCTTACAAATCACAAATCCTAACATAAACCTAAATTTTTACCTTTTATTTTTTTCATTGACATAGTAAAAGCATCTCATATTTTTATTCGTATTTGTTTTGCATTGTACCAGCTAAACAATCCCCATTCTTTGAAAAGAACTCAACCTGTGGGTTAGTTTCATGTAGCCCTGATCCTCTAACACTTTCTCAAAGACATTTTATTCCAACATATATTGCATATCAGTACAACAAAGTCCTTGTTAACATATGCTCATCTGACCTCAAACTAAGGGGTATCCACCCACCTTCTTCCATGAATGACTCAAGCATATTTCTATCCCCACACTTAGTATCATGTCAAAATTACATTTTCCTCTCTGCATCTGTAAAACACTCTGGTCTGCCAGCCTGGGGTGGAGGTACTTGCAAGGAGGCAGACATGTGCCAAGAGCAGAGAGGCAACATGTCTTGGAATTTGGCACAACACAAGGAGCCAGCAGTGCTGAGAAAGGGAAGAGCACTCAGGGACACTGCAGGAGAATGAGCTAGGATATCTGGTTACATAGCTCCTTAAGGAGCTTCATTATTTCTAACTTATCCACATAGCAATCTATTATAACTGGTTACAAGAAGACAGCTGCAGGTCAGTCGCCACAGTCCTTAACTAACGTCTAGGTGAACAAAGCCATAGCTGCCCCAATACCAGTGATTGTGTCCTCTGTTTAAAAGAGGGGGAAATCATTCAGTGTAGCTCAGTGTTAGCTCAGTGATTCTCTGTGTTGGAAAACTGGGGGAGCCAGACTGTATAACTTTTAGAACGTATTTTTCTTCTCTGCCAACATTGTGGGTAGTGTAAAGTAACTTTTAAGGATTCCAGGTCATTAACTTCAGCTTCCTCAAATCCCAGAGCAGACTTTTTTAATTCTTGTAAAATTATCTTCATTTTTCAAACGTTGCTATATCTTTATGGCTGGCGATTCCCTCATCGATGTATTTCACCTAAAAATAAGATCATTTTTATACCATTAGTAAAAAGATATTAGTATGTCTAGAAGAAAAATAGACTTTAGTTAACCACATGTCTATGTAAATGAGACTAACGAAGCCTATTGCATTACCTCTCCATCACTTGTAATTTACTTTGAAGATTAGAAATGGTAATGTTGACTTTTTATAGGTAGTAGATTCTAAGGAAGAGAAAATGGCTTTTGCTTTCAACCCAAAGGACCAAGAGGCATTTCCATTAATTTTGGATGAACTGTCAAAAAATAATCCTGAGAAATTTTAAGAACTATAGTATATAATTCCCTCTACCCCCTCAAACACTTGAGCTTGATATTTTTGCACCCCAATTTATCAAGAGTTACCTTTCTACTATATGTGATAATGAGGTCAGTTTTTTTAAAGATGCAGATGTAGACAATTTTGCACACATAGTGTCAGGCTGTGTTTCTGTCTGCATTAGGCTACATTTTATGATCAATTTTACCTCTAGAAAATGTTGAGTGTCCTTAGTGTCATTCTAGGATCTAACTCAGTCTCTTAAAAACTGTTAGTTACAAATCCAAGAAATGGGTTCCTTTCTGTTAAACCTTTGACTGCTTCCCATAAGTAGTACTTTGGGAAATAGGCTTTGATAAACATTTTTGATTTCTCTGAGTTTTGTGTGGTTTTATGTATATCTACATATATGTGTATATCAATGAGTTCATTGTTTATTAAGGCAAAACCATCAACCAATCTATGTATTAATGATCTTGTTTATTCCTACTCCTTTTTGACTTGTGATCCTGGTGGGACTTGGGTTTCTTTACTGTTTTATTTATAGATTACATAACCATTAGAATTGTCATTGTATTTGCACCAACTCCCGCAGAAGTCCTGTAAGTCTCAAAATAAATAGTTTTCTGTGTGTTGTCAAAACACTATTTAGAGCCAGACTAGCATTTAAAAGTGGTTCACATTTACTGTCTTTCAGTGACTTCCCATCATTTTTCCTCAGTTTAAAAGCAAAAGGATGCTGGTGGTTTTCGCTGTCAGGTCAATGAGCTGTTTCTTGTTTTGAAAATAAGGTACGGTTCTTCCTGGCTCATGTATCATCACCTCTAAACTAGTCCCAGTTTCAGCAATACATTAATGTAGAAAATGAGGGAGATCTCTAGAAGCCCAAATGCCAGGAAAGCACCACAAGACGTAAATCATTTATAACAACCAGGCATGTTATGTGTGGTAGGGTAAATGGCAGCACACAGGGATAAGACTACTAACTTCTGCTTATCAACCATATACATGACCAATGGGATGGAAAGAAAAGCATTCTTTTACATCCATTTACAGGATTAGTTTTTTTAAAGCCAGGAGGAGACAAAGAACATGGCCTATACCAGCATTTTTAGAGAAACACTTTGGAAGTTAGACTTCAGTCTAGCCATAAATACACTGGTCTGAGCAAATGATTTCTCTCCCTCTTCATATCTACTACTATCTAGCAAATACAATGAATCCATCCTTGATAATACAGTCCACAGTTATTTTCCTTTTATTAATATGTGTATCATTAGGCATCACTACATCTGTCTGTGTTCATGTAAGAGGTCTGGGTTTTAATATCTTGTGGTTTCCTGGCAAATTCTGAGGTGAAGATGGGCAAAGCAGTTCAAGTGAAATAAAAGATCTTTGCCTATTCTTAGAATTAGTACTGGCCAAAGCTTGCCCTGCTTCCTGAAATGTTAGGTTCATATTTTTTACAAAGGTTTTTACTTTTGTGCTTCTAGATCTGGGATAGACATGGAAACAAATGTCAATATTACAGAAGAAAAGCTGAAATTGTGGTAGTGCCTACTGGGACCAGAAATATGGAAATCTGTTGAGAAAGTCTTATATTTAAATACCTTCCTCTCCAATTTTGCAGTATCAAGATGTTTGACTCATTCAGATAAGGTTTGGACAAGAGTCTGGGCTCTCCAGCATGTGTCTGAACTGAAAACACAAACTAAAGTGGAATTGCCAACACTTTGGGACAAAAATATTTGGGCACTGGGTATGTTTAAATGTTATAGGAAGAATATTTGAAAAGCTGCAATATCCAGCTGCTGTATACAACAATGACTGTTTGAAATTCCACCACCTTTCACCTTTTTGTTAAATGGATGAATAAAACCTGAATGTGAAAAAAACCAAATCTCAATAATGCAGTCCTCATATCTACGCTGGGAGCAGCAAATGCATTCTAGGAAATACATTATGAGGAGAAGTCCTTCCCAGAGCTCTAGGGGGATAGACTGTTGCTTAGCTAGAAGTCTCTCTAGTGACCTTGTTGAATTTTAGATCAGCCCTTAGATGTCAGTTTTATGTGTACATTGGAATATAAATGCTATATAAATGCACATGTAGGCTGTGCCATAGGATCTGCAAAAGTACAGATCAAAAAATAGAGATTGGTGAGAAAGACAAATGTGATTACAATTAAGTCAGATGAAACTAATATGTTTTCCAGCTGCAGTTAAGAGCTGTTAAGCAAATGGCAGTTACATATTTTCATCTTTCTAACATGGGAATGCAAGTATTTTATAGCTGTTGAAAGACAGGCTTTATAAACTACATTGTCAAAGTTTGAGCAATTGGTTTTTACCTTAATTTCCCCAAGTTTCTGTCTTTCCACAATAATAGCATCACGGTTCTTTAGGAAAAAAAACCAAACCAAAACAAAACAAAATGAAAGAGTTCAGACCATTCAGCTAATAAAGATAGCTTAGACATCAAATAATATTTATAATCATAGATACAGAGTTGAGTCCACGTATTAACCTACCTTGTGGAGTCAACAAGAATATCAACACTAAGTTTAGGGAAGAGCTGTATAACTCAGTCCCTCATTCTTATTATTTGCTAATTCATAGACTAATCAAATACTGCTCCCTATTGCTACTGTTGTCTGAAACATCATATTTCAAGAATTTATCTACTGTTAGTTAAAAGTGTATCAAATAGAACTTTTGCATATTGTGTATCTTCCTCAAGACGAATGGTTCTGAAATGTTTCGGACAATCTATGGGAATGTTCCTGAGAATATGCAAGAACTTAGAGAATTGGTGTTTTTGTTTTCCTGACCAGACTCATTTCACAACTTGGTCATGTTGTAGCTGAAAGTGGCTGTGACTGCCAGACTCAGTGCTGTGGGCATGCGATAGGCACACTAAACTATTGCTTACAACATCCAGTCCCATTGGACTTAGGCACAGGGCTGCTTAGCTTACAAAACAGCAGAAAGAGGCTATTATCATCAGACAAGCCAGCAAGACCCCCAGAACTGAGGGAATGTAGGGATGTTTTGTGTTAGCTGCTCAGGTGCCTGCAGACCCTGCCCCAGAAAACAGTCCATTTCTCACAAATTCACAAATGTGACAATGTCACAAATGTGACAATTACATGTCTCCATCCTACCTGAAGTGAAATTTAAGTAAATTTGTGCATCCAAGACATGAATAAAGAGCAAGACATGCAGTGAACAAATACCAAATTGCTTCTTATTTAATGAGCCCCAGACAATCTGTGTCTCCAGTGGAGCAGGACTTCTCTTGCACAACAGTATGTGAATGTTTGCTGCATCAAAATGTGAACACAACAAGTTGCGGAAATAAAAAAGAGTATCTGGATACTACCTAGCTTGTCCTTGACTTTGCATCTTTTGTATAATCACAAATTGTCACATTGTGAGTGTTTCTAGAGTGGACAATGTAACTAATTTCTTTGTTTAATGTTCTTTGTGTTACTATGCTTCTAACCATTAGAAAGTTCATAGTTATTCCATAATTACTTCAGTCTGTAGAACATGAAGTGAAAGTAAATGTAGAAGTAAACTGTCAGTAATGTATGTCCTTTCTTTGAATGTAACCAGGGCAATATTCTTTCTGTCAGAATGAAAGTAGGCTAATTGTTATACCTCCAACACTGTTACAAGTCAGTTCAATAACAGGAGGTTTATTCCCAAAGACTCACTGAAATGTGAGGCATGTGTTGCACACCTAAATGTACATCAAGGTCTGATTATCAGTCAGCCTGTATTCTGAGTGAAAATGTATTAACGTCAGCAACAAGTCTGTCGAAAAAGTTGCAAAAGGGTTCCAACAGCCATCTCCCCCTCTCATGAAGAGCTCTAACACCTTTGTAACAACTCCAGGAACTGCAGGTACTCCACCAGATGTAGAAAGACATATTACAACCAGCAGGTCCTGTAGTACTCAGTCACAGTCCCCGAATTGTCACTTTATAATTGTCGAGCAATTGTAATAGCTTTAGTCATTTAGAAAAAAAAAATCCACAAAATGCTTCTTTTGCTTTTTCCCACATCCAGCAAATTGTACTGGTGTTAGTCATACGACTGTCCTGCAGAAGACATAGACAAGTTGTCTTCTGCATGCAGTGGGTCTCTGATGCACCAACAATAGCAGAAAGGTGATTCGGCTGTTGCATTTTACTTTTTGTTAGAATTCAGTTTTTAAAACAGCTCTCTACTGTTTGTTTCTTCCCCTAATTAAAATCTTGCACTGGGAAAATGTGATGACTCACCTACTTCTCCCTTTGCTATAGTAAGATAAAAGAGGTTGGCAAGTGGCTGCAGAGCAAGATGAAGTCGAGAAGAGAAGCCCATTCTCCTGTCCCATCACAAGCAGGATCTAGCAAGCCCTGCTCTGCAGACCTTTTCTTCAGGTGACTCAATCTCCCACATTGACTGTGATCCTGGATAAAGGGCTCATACCAAATAACCATGAAGATAATGCTGCAAATTCCAAGCTAATCAAGAAAATTGCCTATTCACTTGAACAACAGTCACAGGCCTGAGAGACACCAGCCTCTAACTGCAGTCATGCCTTGGCTCATTAGTCCTACGTGTCCCTGAAACTAAACTGTCAAAAGAGTGTTGAGTGCACAAAGCACTGGGCAGCATCTGAATTAAATTCCTGCGTGGAACCAAAAATAGAACACTTTGAGGCCCATTTCTGTTGTGAAGAAAAAATGCCTATACAAAAAAAATGCTTTTCTTGGTATTATTTAATGTGTTTTTCTGTCTAAAAAGCTAAAGATTTTTGGCCTGAAGGGGTGCTAGCCTGTTACCTTAGAGACTGTTTCTTTTAGAGGCAGTGGAGTGGCAGAGGGCATGCCTTTGCTGCTTACCTTGGCAACCATGAATTGCTAAATGCTGTTCCCATGAATGCAAGCCTTTCACTGCCATTAGCGCTTGCCCACAGGTATAAACATTCCTTCATGAAAAGGTCCAGGGGAATGTATACTACCTCGATAAAAATCAAGACGACAAACAAAAGCATATTATATAACAGAGCAGTTATATAAAATTAGATTTTAAAACAAGACGTGTCTTTAATGACATTGATCCTGGACGTGGTCAAATTTCCTGTTCCATTTATATTCCCTACAGCCATACCAAGCAGTGGCAGCGGGGAAGGGAGGAAAATGAGAAAGCTCAACAGGATATTCTTGTTTCTGTAATTGCAAAATGGAAGACCACGGTGTCTGTACTCAGAATAAATGTGCTGGACAGCTTCACAGGAATAGTGCAACTCCAGCGGCCTCCCTCCCTGGCACAGGGGCAGATGGAGGCAGGAGGAAAGCAGAGCTCACCAGGGCTGTGCAATGACACTAGCTGCCCCCGCTAACAGGAATTCTTTATGGTCTAACTGGGCAAACACTACAGGCAACATTCTCAACATGTTTACCTGTATAAAATCCTTGTGCTGCAAAAACAAGTGATTTGTTGTATTCTTCCTGTAAATGAGGCTGTTGAGCACGGATGAATTAAGTTCTAAACTTAATTCTCCCCTCCCTCCCTACCCCCCAGTCTCCATTTTGTAAACTTTTTTTTCAAAAAAACTCAAGGTTTTCATTCCATTATCAAGTCAATTCACTTTCTCAGGTCTCATCTGATAGTCAGTACTTCTAACAAAACCTTGGCTCATCTGTTTTTTTTAGATTGCAGCGAGGTGTATTTTAGGAGAATAATCTCTTGGGAAAATGGCTCCACTACAAGATATGTCTCTAAGTGTCCTTCAAAGGGGAGCCAGAAAGCAACTAGTGGCTCCTGTGGACTGAAAAGCACAGACCTCAGCAAAGCACAGGGAGGCTATGGTGTTGATCTGCCTATACAACTTTTTGTAATGATAGTGAGGTATTATTCTACAGCATGCCTGTTGGGACAGGAGAAGACTCCTCCTGCCTTGAGAAAATCCATGTAGCAATGATGCTTAGCACCTCCCACATAATGCTCCCTGTGAGCAGAATGGGCTGGCCTTGCATCCCCCGTGTGCCATGACAGCTGGCAGTCAAATGAGCTCTTGAAAGCCGAGCCTACTGCAAGGGCATCAGGATGGCCACTGAGTCAATGGTCACATCACTGCACCCAGTTCGCCACGTTTATATGCAGACAGACACGAGTGGCAGGGAGTGAGACCGGCAGGGCAAGTGAACCTCTGGGTCAGCTGCAGGCCCCTTATTTTTTAGATAAAATCATTACTTTTTTCAAAATTCCAAGTGAATCTTTCCCCTCTGTGCAAAGGGTCCAAGCCTGGCCAGGAAACCAAGTGTGGCCTTTTCCTTTGCTCCTGAAACTTGTGGGTTTGACATTTTCTCTCTCAAAAGAGGAAATGTTACACAGACAGGAAAAATATTCATATATGTCTCTTCTTAAGATACTTCTCTCCCCCTTTCTCTGTCCCCCCTCTCGAGGTCCAGTCAAGTAGTTCTCAATTCTCTGCTGCTAAAGCAACTACATTTTTATTTTCCTTTGCCCCCACACTGTAGCACTGTCAGAGAGCAAAGCATACAGTAGAGGCTCTTCTCCTGGTGGGGCAGGCCAGCCGCCCCCAGAGGTCCTGCCTCAGCATCTTCCCTTACTCTCCAACCTACTCACGTCCTTCTACTAGGTCTGGCACCAAGCACTGACCCTGGGAACACCAGCCAACAAACCAGTGTCCTCTCCCACTGCAACAGCATAAGCTTCATGACTGCTGACCAACTAGTGCTGTAACTTTGGGCTTCTACTGGTGTCACTGGGAAAACAGCTTTATGCTTCTTTCTGCTAATCACTCTGGTGATCACACCACCATCTCCTTGTAGGAACGGAATCTTTACAGATTTACATGACATACTACCATGAAACCACTGCCTATTCTACTACTTTCTACACATACCTTTATTGACATTTCCACTCCTGGTGCAACGTCAAGAGAATGAGGAACCTCCTTGTCTGCTGCATCAGGTAGTGTCCATGGGCTCCACAGCCCCAGGGCCTTTCAGGGGCGTGGTGAGGGTCTAAAGGTCTTGTTTTCAGAGGTTTCCTCTGAAAAAGAAACCAAAAGACTTGCAGAGTACAGGATTTACCCCTGCTTGAATTCAAATCTCACGAGAGATTACCAGCATCCATCTCTATGCATATAAACATACAACCAAACCAAAACACGCCAAGCCCACCAGGAAAAAATAAGCATTAAAAAGGTCAAAACAGTACCTACACTTCTGGTCCCCCAAAAAGTAAATGTTCTTCTCAGCAGCACTAAATGCAAAAGCAACAACAAAAAATGAGAGCTATTCCTTGGCTTCTTGAATGAAATAACCTTCCTTCACAAAACAAATAGTATCACTTTCCAGGTGTTGTCAAGTGAGAGACAATGGTAGTTATGGGACATTTCTATAATCCACAACTCCCAAATGAGAAAAAATGAAAAGACATTTGATTTATGAGAAATGAAGCAATTGTGAAGCAATGCAGTTGTGACATCCATTTCTGCTAACATCTTTCAAGGAATACTAAAAAACTGGGGACACATAGATGAAGCTTAGCAACTTTACAAACTCAGAATGTTTACTGTGTAAGAGTTATGGTGCAACTCAAGAAAACAAACAAACAAAATTATTTACGATACTTTTTCCTGTTTTTTCCTGAATTATCTAAGTACATGAAATGTTCCAAGTAGCACAACACTTGTTCTGCTCAGTTCAAAGTAGCAGAATGGATAATATGTGTAAATTGAGCAAATTAAGAAAAAAAAAATCATAAACGTTTTTGAATTGAATAGGCACATCAGAAAAAAATATTCTGTCTCATAGTTTTGTGTTCAAACACTGTTGCTCAGGTTGGTTTCTGAAGCCCTTAGCGTACTGAGAAGACCAATATGAGCTCTGGCATCTCCTTTAGGAAAAAAGAAAAAGAGGAAGAAGAAAGAAAAACAATCAGGAGGGCTGGAGTACCCACCATCTGGCAGCTGAGCTGGCAGCAAGTAGACTTTAATATTTAGAGGCAATTAAATTTTTTAGCCAAAAACTATCAAAATTCTGTTTCCTTTTAAAATTTTGGATGGTTCAGACTTGGGGTCCCTCCCTTCCTTTACCCCAAAGGCACCTTCACCTTCCTCCCTCACCCAACTCTGTTATGAAAGTACAGGCCAATGGCTGCTGCTGTTTCTTTCCTGGCATGGAGCAACAATAACCGTTTAGATCAATGAAACATAAATCAGGGCACATAATGGCATCAGATATCAAATGAAACAAGCCAGCTATTAAACAAACCTGAGGACTGATAGGGGAATAAAGACAAAATCAAAGGCCACTGTTCCCACGCTAACACGAGCTTTTCCGCTGCTTCCCAGTTGTTGCTCAATCGAGTGACAACAGCCCACTGTATTTCAGAGCTACCAAAGAAATTTTCACTACAGGAAACACACATAATAAGGTCAGATACTTCATTATTTCAGTTTTCCAACATCTGTGTCAGGCTACATTTAGATTTGCTTATCTGAATTTCCTGCATCTGAGCCGTAAATTTGTGACATATAGAGCAGTTCCTCCATAACTACGGCCTCCAGAATAAAATGTTCTTGCCTTGCCTTCGCTCCCTTCCCACAAAAACTCTCTTCCTTCTCCAAGAAAGGAATTTGGTGTGGTTTGGTCGCCAAATTATGACACTTAGGTTTCAGAGGGTGGCTTTCCCCAGTTCCACACTGACCTCAGCCCCCCTGCAGCCGGACAGCCAGCGGTCCTGAAAGACAGCGCAGCCATAGTTTTGTCCCAAGAGCATCTACATGATCAACAGATCTGGCATCCCTCCCTGTGACATACAGAGCTGGCCGCCAGGGTATAATAGTCTGGGTGGGTGAAATCAAATAAACGGGTGTAATTTCAGGGGAAGCAAGTAGCAGTGGTTTTGGTTCACTCCATTGAAGGTGTTAAAGGTTGAGAGTTGCCAGGAAAAGGACCATGCAAATTAAGGGATATTTTTTTCCTGTAACATGTTGAAATTAAAGAAAAGCTAAAATTAGCACTCTAACACAAGCTTCACAAGTCCCAATTCTGCCATTACTGAATGAATATGCTGAAATGTGGGGGGAAAAAAGACTCTTACTTCTGGCAGGGAGCTGTGAAATGCTGTGATTATCAGGGAGTAGTGAAAAAGTTTCCTGGAATTAGCTAGCGGTCATGTATCAGGCTGCTTCAGCTACTGTGAACAGCTCATTCCTACTGTGAACACACCAAGGGAGCAGCCCTCACCTCCCTCTTTCCACATTTATGTTGTGGACTGGACATTCCTGATCATTTTCTTCCTCTGCTTACAGCAAACACACTCTAATTCACCCACCAACATAACTTCTCAGCTTCCATTGTAAAACAGTGGTCACAGTTTGAAGGTATCAGTACAGATGGCCCACAGTGATCCTCTTATATTGCTGTACCAAAGCCACCATCAAACATTCCTCATTTGAAAGCAACAGTAGCTAACCGTGTTGCTGTCACAAGTTATTGTACTACCTAGTCATGGTTCAAAACACATTTTACTCTGAAAGTTTTGGACTAACAAAAATTTTTGATGGTAAATACCACAAGAATATGCTACTAAATTTTACTTATCCAGTGGCTTTAATCACTGCCTCTATAGTGAAATCACTTCTGGGATGGTGGACAACAAATATTTAACAGTACTCAATAATACTATGCAAAAGTGTAGGGCACAAACTGAGGAAGAACACCATATCCAATTGATGTGGCAGAGGAATGCGGTAGGCAGAATGTAATCACTTGTATGAGAACTTGCCTAGGAAACTGAAGCTAACACCTCCGTTCCTTTGAAAAATATACTTTTTAGCATATAATCATCTAAGTTTCTTTGCTAGGTGAACATTGCATTGTTAGAGTGTTGGCAGGAAAGTTAGGGTGAAAAAAAAAACAAATACCACAGAATGAATGTTTCTTGAATGTCTATTAATTTCAAGGAAAAAAAAATGCCATAGCTGTCTAATGAAAGCAAAATGGAAACCAAGGGCATCACACATTTCTGGACTTCTGAAAGCCACAGACAGCAGCATACTGGGGACACTTCTGACCCAGGAAATGTTAAACTCCATATGAATGCCTTTTTTTCTACAGGATTTAAGACCTAGGGCTACATGTAATTTGGAAACTCTTGAAAACAGTTTGGCAATTCACTATGGTTTTGATGAGAGCACTAAACTACTTAAAATAATAGCCTGGGATTTTCTGGATGCCCTTGAGAACTGGAAGGAAAACCTTCAGTCTGTACTCATTAGTAACAGTGAAAGTCTACATCCAGAAGGTGACTCAGAGGCAGCACTGGGGGGACGCCTGATGTTCACAAGGCCACCACCTACCCTGCGATGCTGGGCTCCTACTACCAGGCACTGTGCAGGAGGTGGCTACAGGGAGTCACATCCACTCTGCACACTGCTGAGACTAACACTGAATAGCAAGCCTCTCCAGCTAGCAAACAGGGAAACCCTGAGGACAGGAACAGATTTTAACTGTCCTCAGTGGCCCACATGCTGTACTCAGAGTTACTGGAAGGTGCCTTCCCCTCTTCAAAACAACGTCCCAGTCTCTAAGAAAATAGCCTAAATTGCAACACAGAGCAGACATGTCCAGTCATGTTTGCAAAAATCACCCCATAATAGTGGTCTGGTCAACATTTGCAGTTATGTGGGAAGGGGCTGATTGCTGCTCACCTTGGTCCTTCAAAACTGGGAGAAATGGGCTCTGCCCTTCCCTGTTTCTTTGGAAAGCTCCCAAACGAGCCAGTAAGAGGCACGTGCCCACCCACCTGCTCAGACACCCTGTGCAACAGAAGGACAGACTCGCTTGGACAAAAGGAGAGCAAGTGGCAATTAATACACTATGTGTAGAGTACAGAAAGGGGTAGCTCGCCATGCTAATCCCTTGGGCCCTGGAAGTAGCATAGCTAAAAAAAGCTAATTAGCTGAAGCATAGCACCATGCAGAGGCAGAAATATTGCCTTTATCTGGAAGCTAACCTGGGTGTGCGGGGTCTACATATGTGCTAGAGCCAAAGGAGAGAGGGGACAGGGATACTTGGCTTCAAATTCTGCTCTGGTCCTTGGTTTCTTATGCTGTCTGATTTTCCACAGGTGATAAATATAGCCTGTTCTGGTATACCGGCTGAAGACAAACATTATCCATTAAAACACAATGGTATACAGCTGCAGCAAGAAAGAAAACAGAAGAGACAGGGGAGATGAGCTTCAAATATAAAATTCACTTTAATGACATATCATATTTTAGACCAGCCTCCCTTCAGTGTTCCACAAAATCAATCTTAATAGAGATGTTTACAAACACAGAGTATAGATCTGGAGGAAGCAAAGTTCCCTTTTATTCCTGGAAATAGAAACTTTCCATGCATACATATGCACTCATGCACTCACAAAACCTCCTTGAATATAATTTAAGAGAAGCAGCAGCATTGCTCAGCTCGGATCAGGAAGAACCACTTCATTTTGATTGAGGAGAGGAAAAACAACAACAGCAAAACTCAAACCACTGGGCTCAACAATTTGATCCAAGTCCTAAAAATAGAACTGCTTTCTTATGGAAAGAAATACCCAAAAAAACCCCAACCCAAAACAAAACAAAACAAAAAAAAAACCCTCTAGATCTGAACTGTTCTCAAAATTGTCTGAACTTAGTGCCAAGCACACAGGGCAGCCTAATACTTAAGAGGCTGCCTGTGCCAGCTCTGAATCCCTCCAGTAACTGGAGACTGCATATCCAAGACTGGGAAGTGACTGTGGAAAAAAACCCTGTTTTCTAGTGGGCAAGCTGTCCAGCCATTTTAACCCTTGCTTGAATGCTTGCCTTGAGGCCTCACGCTGCACAGTCTTTCCCCGGCAGCCAGCACCTGCAGGCTGGCATGGCACTGTGGCGCACCCTCCACCAGCATGCAGGGTGAAACAGCAGCTTTACTGCTTGGGAGGAGAGGGCTGGACTCTGCTGGTGAGGCCGGCAACTTCAGTCTTCCCCGCTGCCTGGGCCGGGCATCTTTGGCAGCATCCATCTGCCAGAAGGGAGGTGGTTTGGCCCAAGGCTCCAGCCAGAGGGTGCTTGCAGGAGCTTGACCTCACCATGCCCACTGGGCACAAAGCAACCCACCGGCTTCCTCCCAGCAGGGACCAGGGCACCACTGGTGGAGAATGGATCTGCTTTTGCACAACAAATCACTTCTGTGAATTATGTGCCTGAAATTATGGTCATGGAGCAAGGCCTTGCTGTGCTTGGTGCTGTACAAACTCAGAAGTGTTTCTATAGGACTGAAAAGGCATGGGGGATGTGCTGTCAGTGGCATGCGAAATAATTTAAGAGGAAAGAGAGTCTTCTGTTTCCCTGCCTGCACTGCTCAGAATGGGCAAAACACAAAAAATAATGTTAAGAAAATAAGTAACAAAGCAGCTTACGTTTATCCCCTGTGAGACTCCCTATTATCTTACTAAGAATGAGGCAGAAACAGAGCTCCTCATGATTTTGCTTTCATGCTTTGCCCAATCTCAAAATGTATAGCTTAGAGAACATATCCCCTTCAGGGACAGAACACAGGAAAAAATGCTTTCTGCACATTATACTGGCAAGAAATATGAGACTTCATTATCCATGCAGGAAGGCAGGATTCTTGATTTGCACAGGTTACCTGAGAGCTTCTTGTTAAAATACCTGAAATGTCACTGCTGACTTCTGACAAACGAGTTCTCGAGTGTTATCAAATCTGCATCTCCTTCTCTTTCTCTCCGTGCCTATATCCTAGCAGATGTTTGTCTGAAACATCTGAGGATCCTGCCTGCAAAGACTCTGGGAGGGCAACTCCACCATCTCCCTCTCCTGTAATTCTTTCCAGACCCTGCTGTTCTTGCTTTCACCTGTGGTCCAAGACAGTCTCTGGTTTTCTTAGTGGTCATTTGCCTAGGTATAAAAAGGTATTAAAAAAAAAGCATTAAAAAAATTTCTAAGTAGTACAACATTAGTTAATCTTCATCAGTTTTATTGCTGCTAAATAGGTTCCATTGTAGCTCCTCCAGTTTTCATATAAACTACAGATCCAATTCTAACTTCAGATTCCTGAAAACCTTTGTTAGGGTAGCAGGATAAGCTATTTTCTTCCATTCCACATGGCTGAAATTTGTGTAAGGAGGAAGAGAGGCCAGGACATTTTAAGGAAGAAAGGTCACTTCTCTTTTCATGTAAAAGGGTATTTAAGAAGCCAGGTTCCCAGCTGAATTTTTATATGCCAAATACAAGAAATATAACATGAGAGAAACAGAAGTGCTATTTTGGGTCACATAAGTATCATATTCTGAATAATCCTTTTATTAGCAAGCAGCCCTTTTCTGCCTCTTCTTTCTCTCCAGCATTTACAGACCTCAGGCTCCTAAATTTTCATCGCTGCTGTGAGGACATTTGTCAACTTCCTGTCCTTTAAAAAATATAAGTAAATCTGAACTTCAACTAAGCAAGAAGCACATCACAAAGCACAGAGCAGCAACTCTCATAGTTGTTTAAAAATGTGTTTTCAAGGAGAAGGTCAATATTTTTATACTAGATTTATCTTCTTTCTAAATGCCTGACCCAAATAATTAATCAAAGAGAATGAAAGCCTAAAGCACTCAGTTCGAATTTCATCATGTGATTCTGGTCTGGTGTGTAAGAAAACACTCCGTTAACTTAACAAGCAAAGTGTGCATTGGAAATATTATTCTAAGCATTTAATGGAGTTGCATAACGCTTGTGTGTTTGCTAGACATAGTAAAATAGTCAAGAGAAACATTTTTTTTCAATTAAAAAATGCCTTTTTATTTTAAAAAACAGAAGTTGATTAAGCTTTTTACAGACATGTAGTGTCAAAATGCTTCTGATAAACATTACCAAGGATCTTCAGGTTACATCTTTAATAAAAACAGTAATTAAAAAATAGTCTCTTTCACACATGATAAAATAAGAATTGAAACTTTTTTTTGTAAAGTTTTGTTTTCCAGACAGCTATCACAAATACTTTCACTTCAGAACACAAAGTGGTTAAATTTGTTTATTCAAGAGTCTGAATACTTAGGGTATTTACTCTACTTGTTCTTTTTAAGCTTAACTCTATGTGTAAGTATTAAAGCTTTCATATGATTTGGACCAGTTATGGAAGCCCCCTTGGAACCGAAGTTATGCCTGTACTAGGCATGTCTTCGACGCTGAGGCCAACCGAGCGAGTGCAGGAGCATGTTTAATTACAGCACCACCCTATGCATTTATGATTACTTAACTGCACTTGACCCCACCAGTTGTCTAATCCTTCCTTTTAACTTCTCCACGGTCTATTAAACATCCCCATTTACAAGACTCTCTGCTGGAATCAAGCCCTTGGCAGTTGCAATGTCTGCCTTTCCCGCTTACAATGTTCTGAGAGCCCTTAACATATTCCAGTCCAGATTTGACCTCTCAATGGTACGTGTCTAAATTGAGTCGATCTCACTCACACAAAGATCAAAATGCTACTTAAAGTGTCTCGTGGCTGGATTTCCCAGCAGACCCACAACTCCAAGCTGAAGCAGACATGAAAGGCTACATGCAGCTGTAAGCAGTGTTAGGTAGGAGAACAGCACAAGCATCACATGATCTGAGCAGCAAGTGCTCCTGTGGCAGCGGTACAGCGAGAAGGGAGGGGAAACAGGTGACAGGCTCTTGGCCCTAGTGCAAATCCACACCTAGAAAGCAAGACAGTGATACTCATCCATGCATGATGGTGACACTCACCCACTGCACTACTCATGCACAATGATGATACAGTCAGCACTAGATAAATAGGTTCTCTGAATAGAAATGATTTTATGCTATTTCCCTTCGTCGTGATGTTCACAAATACCATCTGGAAAACCGACTTCCCTACCAATCCAGGAGATCCAGCAATACAACATGCACTATAGGTACTCTGAAAAAAGATTTTCTGCTCTCAAGTACATAGAGTAATTAATGAATGCAGTCCTGAAGGTGATTGCCAGCTGACATTAAAATGGAACATAGAATACAATTCCTCCTCTTTTCCACCGAGAAGTCACAAACAAAGTAGACAAAACCACTGCTAAGCAAAGAGCTATAGCATCTACAGTTTTCTCTGTGTTTTCATTATTTACTTAATAATTAGTCATTTCATTTTCCTTTGAGGCTACATCCTCTTCTTTGGGACAAGTATTCTAGTAGGAAGAGAGGAGAAAGCTCTTGATATAACTTTATTGGAAAGGCTATTTTGCCATTAATATACTAGAAAATAGCCAATTACCATCTTCCCACAGGGCCTACAGAAACAGAACTAGTACAGAAAAAAAAAGTCTTTGAACTAATTCTTGCAATAACAATGTAAAAGAAAATGGTGTGCTTGCCAGGCAAGTTCTTTAGGTCTAGTACAGCCAGAATGTGTACTTTGAAAAAGAGAATCTATTTCCCAGATAATAATGTTCTTTGGAAACCATTCCATGCTCCTAGAAATTAATCTGTGAAGTTTATTTTCTGGCTACGTGGGTGGGGGAACACAGATCCAGGAAATACACTCATCATTCTCAGTGGATTAGAAAAGTTAATGTTCATCTCACACAACTCTTTTAACCCTCCTTGTTCCTCTCCTTATTTTCCTAGCCATCATTTTTCCACTCAGTCCTACAGGGACTCTGATCTCACTGAATGTAAACTCGTCACTCCTGCATTTCTTTACCTATATCCCATACTTGAAGAAATGTGTGAAACTGTCACTCAGCACTTTCTTCTAGTGAGTCCAAGTACAGAAGAAAACAAAAACAGAGCCTTGATAAGATCTACTGGGTGATTATGAAGGGCTGGGGCAACTAAGGTTTTCTCAGATTCAATTCCTAAAAAAGATACCTCTTACTGTTCTGGTAATGGAAGGGAGAAATCAATTAAACTGTGGATTTAAGAAAGCAATCCAAACCAATTACTTTCCATTTTGTTCTATAAAGCAAAAATGAAACCAAGAAATAAATAAGATCCCAGCTATCCTGGGGTTAGCAGGTAAATAATTGTTCTGTACTGTATCCTAGCAGTGAGAAAACCACTATCTCATTTCAAGAGATATTTATGTAGGTATATATAGCAACCACTGACACAATACATCCCCTAGGAAATGTTTCCTTCTTCATGTATTACACAATGGACTGAAGATTTTTAATTATCCCCTCCCAGCTTACTACTAGCTCTCCTCCCTGCCAGGATGAAAAACTCTGTGTCATTTCAATTCCACCCTGCAGCTAACCATTTGCAGTACCCACTGTACGTTTCTTGCCTTGAGGTCACAAAATCAATTTGTTAATTTAGCTGTTAATTCAGGGAAAGGTGGGCCATTTCATGGATTTCTAAGGTTTCTGTGCAATTCTCCATCCCTTAGCTATGTTTGGTTTCCTTCCAAACATACTGCAGGGTTTGGAATTTGAAGAAAAGATGAGAAATTATTCTAGGATTTGTTTCTCCCTTTGAAAAGTATCTGGCCAGTACTTGGCAATTCTTACTTAGAGAATAGTTTCTTGCTAAATCCTGTGTTGCAACTGGTGCAACAAGCCCAGCCACCACACTGAAGGAAAGTGAGGGTATTCCTGGGAATTTCACCAGACACATATGAAAACCTGAAATTTCCACACACACCATGTAACCAGTTCCTGTTGATCCTGAACTCCACATTTGAACAATACCATTGTCCTTCTTGCCCACTATAAAATGATACAGGGTGTTTGTATAACGACAGTTAGCATTTCCCCTTCTCACACAATAAAAGGTGATGTCATCTGTCTATAAGCACACACAGAAATCTGCTGGAACTTCGTACTATGAAAATTTTGAGGCAAGATGTCCAGTATCTCTCGTATGAGAATATTATGCTGTAGAAATAGAATGCAGGATAGGATTAACAGTACCTAAGACACTTAATAGCTCAGAGTCTAGGCAGAGATGATGTAGCATACAGATTTCTTTGCACTCAGCATGACTAAGTCTTTGACTAGTTTAAGCATTTTAAAAGTATTTCATATGTATCTCATAATTCCAGGAACACAGCAAGCCTTTTGCTGCATTGCTGTTTACATGATTGGTAAATCCTGTATTCCACGTAAGCATCTGCTTCCATTACAGTTGTTTTGGTTCCCAAGAAACAAAACTCTGCGTTTAAAAGCTTCCTCTGGTTTCTTTTCAATTCTTTTAATAAAACTTGTGGAATGAATTTCATTTACATAAAATTACCACATACATTTTTCTGTGACTTCTTGGGAGCACTACTTTTGACTGCATAGAAGTAAAATATTTGTGTTTTACACTACTAAAATTAAACTGTCAACATACCAGTAAATCTCTCACCGGAACTTCTTTTGTCAAAAACAGGACCACAATAATGTGCAACTCAACTACTGAGACTATCTTCAGCGATTTCATTCATTCTTTGCTGGACTCCTAGATAGGACAGAAATAATAATTAACACACATCATGAAAGCTGCTTTGACAGTATTTACAGTTAGACTCACTGAGGCTGGAGTTTTCTGACTTGAACTTAGATATCTTATCTGAGCTAGGCTTCTCTCATTTGAAGACTGAAGAAACTTCATGAATCTGTGAAGTAAATCCTTCACTGATATGAATTTTCATAGTTCCTCATTTTAGCTCTCACTTCTAATAATAAAGGGTTCATCAAAAGTTCTATTCAAACCTCTTCTGCTCTTCTCAATATGTGAGCGTTTAAGTAGTTGACAGTATTGGAAAAATGGAAATTACGTAGAACAGTGCAAAAAACCTACTACTTTTTACTTAGATAAATACTATACATACCTATTCTTTGGAAAAAAATATATTGCAAAATTTCCAGATTCTTTGACCAATTCAATTCACTGTCATTGAACTCTCTAATGATATTCTTTGCCTGGGTCTTTTTCTTCTTCCAGCCATTTTGCTCTGTTTCAAGGGTCTGTGCTGCTTTGCTCCGCTAATGTTCACCTCTGGGGAACTCAGCTTTACCCCAGCTGCTGAAATACAAAGCAAGGCAAACAAAATGTTGTCTTGATTCCTTCATACTTTTCTGCCACTCTTCTATTTTTCTCATCACGAGTGGTTTTCTATGCCAAGACAACAGAACTGTTCCATGTCATGGACCCCAAGAAGCCCTTTTTCTTCCCAGACCCCTTCTCCCTGTCCCTAAATCCCTTCTTCCTTTTGGGACAGTATTCCCCTTTGAGCCTCCTGTCTCTCTGCTCAGCACTGAGACTGGCACACAAAAGCTGCCTCCTGCTCACCTAGGTCGTATCTCCTACCTCAGCAGAAGCCATCCTCAGCTCCAGTGCTACTTCTTCCTACAAAACTGCTCAGTTTAACTGGTTGGCCAGGGTAGAAAACTGTTGGATGCACTACCTTCAAGGTGCGGTTTTAGCAGAACAGGCACAGGGGAATCATCTGTCCTGCCTGAAGGATGAACCTTCAGTATTCACACTTTCACAGAAACTCTTGCATTTTGTAAGTGCTTTTTATACATGTTCCCTATTTTCATTTCTATCTAAATCTCAAGTTTAGGATTTAGCTGAAATAAATTTTAAAAAACCCCGAAGTTTTGTCAGTGTGTTTTCTGCAGACATAAGACAGTAATTTGACCTAGGTGATTCATTGTTTATTCCTTTCCAGTTTTAGTGGTCACTATGAAAAAATAAAGACCTTTCTTTTAAATGTCCTGCAAAACAACAGTAGCTATTTTCACAGACTAAGTATTGTACTCCTAAAGAAATATTGATACAGGAATTGAACTGTCAAGACTCCCCTCAGTTTCTTGCATCACAAAACTGTAGCATGGTCAAAACATGCCGCTTGAATACATTATTTAAAATGAAGCTGCAGGAAGCAGCTCCACTGACTGGAGACTCTAACTGAGTCTGCAGAAACACAGCTTTGAAGAAGAAACATGCTTTAACAGAGATCGCCTCTATCCTTCCTAATTATTGCTGAGGCATTAATCACTGCAGTTTGTAAGGGCAAAGCAGAACATTTAGACAAAACATGACCATACTGCATTTAGAAATCTCAGGTACTGCCCTGACTTTCTTACTTCTAGTCCCACAGGATCATGATGCTTTTTGTTACTCCTGAATATATCTGTAACTGACTTCATAAGTAGGCCTAACTGGGACAACTTCTCACAGAAGACCTTGGCAAGAAGAATGCACAAAAATCCCTCCAAGAGATGTTTCTCACTGCATGTGGGGTTGTTACATGAGACTTTATTCTAGGATGGGATACAGATCTAAAGCAGTCTGGTTCTTAATACCCAGGCTAAATCATTGAGAACAGTACAAACCATGGTATTTAAATTAAGAAAAGTAAACAGCAGTTTTCAGTCATGTTGCTCTGTTCTAACATGCTGTATGCTGTGGCTGAACCATCCAACATCTGGACTGTGAATACGATACTGCCAAAGCTGTACTCGGTGGTTGCCAAACTGCTGAGCCCACGTGTGGCTTCACAGCTTGATATCCAGAGAGTTCAGCTATGATTCAAATTCTGAAAAGTCACCAGGTCTACGGCTGCAATATGATTCAGCAGTTTGGATAAGAGCCTTCTTGAAGAAAAAAGAAAACAGCAGCAAAAAACCTCACAACTGACCATATATGGCATACAACTCTTCGCAAAGAAGTAAACTCCTTGAAACATCTTCAGTTTACAGCACAGCTCTATAACTTGACTGGTTGGTACAAAATATGGCTAGTCACAAGCATCAGGGGCTAAATTCTGTTCCCCTAACAATGGTGCAAACTGAGATTAACTCCACTAATTTCAGTGATACACAGCCTGTTTAAATGTGAGTATACAGAAGCTCCTCAACATGCCTTTCTGCTGTTTGGGGGAAGCTGAAAATCATTAACCAGGTAGAGAGCAGCTTCCTTACCAAAGAAAGCCTTCAGTGGTATTCCAGGAACGCAGCTAGAGAGGCGGACTCAGTCCCTACCACACAAAGATACTTGATTTGTAAATGAATTAAGGCTTGTGAACTGACAACGAACAAACCCCAGGGTTCTGCACACACAGAGAATGCACTGGGAACCTCAGTCTTGCACTAATTGCTCAGTGTGCTCCAGAGATGTTTACACACACATAAAAGGTGACCATAGCTTGCAAAAATGAGGTGCCTACTGGCCTGGTACTTGGAAGAGTTCAGCTGCCGATTCACATTGCAAAGCATTTTCCTCAAACTTGGCTCCTTGCCTTCTTGAAGATAAAAATAGTTAAGCCGTGATTTTTTTCTTCATTTATTGATCATTTGGGCTGGCCTGCACTCCACCAAGCCATGTGAGTACTCAGCCCTCATGCTCTGCTGCTCAGCCCTGCCTGGTCAGCCCGGCCAGACATCATCCATCCATTTTTCAACACTACAAAACGTTGCTTTAGGAAAGCTTCTTTTTAATATAGTATATGAGACAAATGGAATCCCTTTTCTTATTCCCTTCTCTTTACCAGCAATTGAATGAAGTGGAGATTGTGAGGTAAAATCAAGCACATATGGGTCAGTTAGCACGGAAAGTCAATTCTTTAAAACCTGATGGATACCTCTGGGAATTGTGCACTTCACAGCACTCCCAGCAACTCAACTCAATTAAGCCATTACGTGGTTCTTTAAATCTGAGGATCTGGGGGAATTGGTTAATTGTCTCCTTGTCATGGTTCCTCCTCAGGGAGCATGTAAACGTCTTCTGTTTCTCCTATAGATGTGCAGTGCACATAAGAACAACCCATTTTAGCTGACTTATTCAAAGCTTATTTCTCCCATGGGAAAATTAATCTTCCTCCTCCAACACTGCCCAGAAGAACAAAGCTCTCCAGTGGAAACAAACCATAGGTTTTCAGTGACTGCAGTCAAGTTTGTATTTCCTTTTCCTTGCAAGACTCAACTATTCCCTATTTAAGAGATGTGTGGATGAGGTGTCGAGGGACACGGTTCAGTGGTCAATTGGCAGTGTTAGGTTAACGGTAGGACTTGATCTTAGAGGTCTCTTCCAGCCAAGGCGATTTTGTGATTCTATGATTCTGTTTCTCGCCACTTTCACTTGTTTGTAACTTTCACAACCAAACTCTTCAGGCCTGAGATGGGATTTCACCATTCTCCACAGCTATGAGCAGTTCTGCAATGCTCTTGGCCTTGCCTAATCCACCACAGTCACCTGCTGACTTTACAATCAGCAGAGCCCGAGAAAGCTGTCTAAGCATTTATGAAGCACTTTACTCTGTGGACAGAGCTGAGTGCCTCTGAAGGGTAACTCATCCCATGTCTGGATAGGTGGGCAGGATGACACATTGGCAGGCGCTCATCTGTCCCCACTGAGAACTGCTCAATCTGTCCCCACTGAGAATCCACTCAATCAAGGAGTCCACTAAAGAGATCTTGAACAACCAGCCTAAGGCAGATATCCTACTTTTAGACAGTAAAATTAGGGAGATTAATCCCACCCACATCTCCCCACCACTGACTGTGACAACCACCCAGGAAAGACAGACTACTGTCCCTGCCTCACACCACATCAGTAAGCTTCTCTTCACACGCACACAATCAGCTGCTTTCACTCTTCTTCTGCTTCATGTTTCAGACTGCTAAAGACCCAAAATCTCTAGCTGGCCTCGGTCGGGGAGAGTTACTGGGTGCTCAGGACTGTGGAAAACAAATCACTCCATTTAGCCTCTTAATATGGATTTAGAAGGCTAACTTTAGCTTCAGATTTTTTTTAAACTTGGCATGGTATTAAAATCCATCCATGGGGCAAGTTAATATTTTACCATCAAAGAGAAGTAAAACATCTCCTCCAAGGTCACACAGCGGGATGACTAGGATTAGAATGCCACAAATTTTGTGTGCTATAACCAGAAAATTATTCTGTTTCCTAAATGTAACATAACTGGGACATAGTCTGATAAATGGAGACTGAGTAAGCCACACTAAATCTACTGACGTGTTCTGCAATGTCTGGATGCGTCCCCAACCCTAGCTATGAAAGCAAATGTAATTATGGTAATGGGAAAGTGCAGTCCACCCATCATTTGGGTTACCACACACGTACGTAACCGATTCCAAATATAGAACAGCAGTAATGTCTCTTACACTCTTATCTCCCTTAGATCCCTTTTTCCTTAAGTTATAAGTTTGCCATCTCTTCCTCTCACAGAAGAAACAATCTATTTCAGTGTATGCACACCAGCTAAAGGGTTGTCAGGACACAGGGAACGGCTGCTTGACATCCACCAGAGAGCTGCCATTGGGGGCAGACACTTTCACTTGCCCACGTAGATCTAACCAGAGTGTTTGCTCAGGCGTGGTGCTGAGGATGAAGGATGGAAGCTAAGCCTCAGGAAGAAAGAAAGTTCAAGGAGGAGAGGAAGATTAGGAATCCAGAAAATTTTATAAAGCGGTCTTGTGTTTTGGAACCTATGCCAATTTTAAAAATGAGGTGTATGTCTCTTATTGCAGTCTCAGCCATGAATGCAGGGCAGTGTAGAGATTCACAAGCCTTATTTAAACATCCTAGTTTGGCTCTGGAGAAACAGAACAGCATAGCACACAGTCCAGGCTAACTTACACAGCTTCTGAGAATGCAGTTTAGACTAGTCAGCTCCTTGGGTTTAAAAAGGTAAGTAAATTTACATTGGTGTCTTTAGCATGTATCACTCACTTGGTTTACATCATCTGGAGGACCTGTCTTCGGAAGTTGTGCAATACACGTTTAACTTGAAAATTTTAGCTGCAGCCCCAGAGTATGTGCAAGGGATCTTGACAACAAACTTCCTGGCTCTCCTGCCTTTCTGCAATCCAGGGTCACAATGCCAGACACTTTTCCTCCTGTGGTGGACTGGCATGCAATTATTTTTGTGCACCTCAGTTTGCCTTAGTTACAGAAAAGAGAGGAAATATTTTATTAACTTTCATCTCCTAACCCAGAGTTTAGTAGATCACTAGACTTCCAGTTTCAGCAAGTTTCTGTGGGCAAAGAAGTGGCTCATTGCCAGGTGTTTATAAATGCATTCAGAGATATCTAAAGTTGAAAAGGAGTTTTGACTGCAACTTTAAAATGTTAGTATCTTTAGGCTGTCATGCCTAGATGTTCATCATGAGTTACAGGAGTATAATCAGAGGCAGCAGTGAAAAGAATTAGAGAAAGGGATTGTGATATGCACTTCCCTACACAAAGCCACCTTCTTGGAAGCACCACCTTCTTGCACTGAGCAGTGCCATGTCACAGCAAAGTCATCCCAGACATGGCAGCAGCAGTCAGTCCCAGTGCGTTGGTGGCAAGCTCCATCAGCGTTCAGTGCTTCCAGACACAGTCACAAATCAGACCTGCATGTCAAAGGGACTCTCCTTTCACTTTCCACCCACTGCCAAAGCAACACAATAGCTGTGTTCTTTCTGAAAATAACTGATGCTCATGTACATGCATCTGCACCAATCATCAAGTTGTTGAGGCTTCAAGATACTTAAACTTCTTTTTTAGAAAAAAAAGAAAAAAAAAAAAATCAGCAGACTATCTCTTCTGCCTTCTGTCTTTCTTATTGCCTGGAATTCACCAAGATGGTGCCTGATCAACCATGGCTGGAAAAAGAAAAGTGGGGAAGAACTCGAGTAATCACAGTAAACTCAATCCAACCAAGTCAACAGCAGCTTGAAGGCTTTCTGGTTGCTTCACAATCCATGCAAGGAGTTTCCCCAGTCCACCTTCTGCTAAAAATGTCTCTGCATCCCAAAGATAATGCAGAGGTCAGTAGCTGCTGAATTGCTTCCTGACCATAAGGTACAATAGCCTCTATAGTTGAATATACATTATATACATGTTGAGGAAGGGACAGATGATTGCATGGGAATTACATGTAGCATAGCCAGTTCCTGACCGCCCTGCATATTCAGTGCTCTGGTCTTCTATCCTAGTTGAAAGATTCTGTAAAATACTGCTACCATGTTTATGCTGGTTTTATACTTTAATGCAAAGGACTACATGAAATGTGAGACACACACAATAAAGACAGGCCTTCTACCAGAGCTGTGAGCAGCACCTTTGAAACCTTGTATATGCACCTTAAAAGGGAAAAAAACCCAACAAAGCAAACACACAAACAAACAAATGAAAAAAAAACCCAAAAAACAAATAAGCCACCTAAAAAATCAAATTTTTTTTTTTTTTTAAAAAAAAGGAACCATTTGCAATGAATAAGAACTTGCTTTTCTGACCTTTCTTTAGAAACAGCTCTAGCACTCTCCAACACCCAGAGTAGCACAAAGCCTGGTATGTTTGCCTTGGCATCACAAATATATATACACGCATGAACATACATACAGATACCTACACAGACCCAAAGCCCTCTCCCCAGAAACGTGGCCTTCTCTTTTCAGATACATACCAGCAGGAATGCATGCACTGAAGAAACACAGGAGGAAAACTAATTTTTTTTCACACAGTCGTTTTTATTCTGCTTGCAGAATTCTCCTTCCTTTTACAGCCACAGGCAAGGGTTGAATCCAGCTGAGCCAAAGGCAGTCTGGGCAGGATGTAAATTAGACCACACCTTCCAAACACTCTCCAATCATAAGGAAAGAGCATGGATGTAAATAAAACCACACCTTTGCTGGACCAGCCTCCTCTTCTTATGTAAAAATAGTTTCCATGTAAATAAGGCCACTCCCTCAGATGGCCTGCCTATTACAATTCGTGATGAGAGGCATGTAAGCAAGGCAAAAATCCTTTTCCACAAACACTTAAACAAAACTGAGAGGAGTGTAAGGAACTTTTACCCTACTCTTGCTCAGAGAAAAGCTAGTTCCTTCTTTGGAAAGCACTTTCTTGCCGTGCATAGGATACCATGAGCTAGCACAAATCTCTCCTCAGTCTTCCTGTCAGGCACTGAAGACTGCTTTACGAGCAAATTGTTTGCCTATAAGACACGGATACACATTTTAAGATGTCACTTTTACTTTGCACTGACAAGCCTTCTCAGCCGGCCATTATATGGGTGCCTTCCTTCCAAATGAGCAGAACTAAAAAAACAATGGGAACAGTGAGATCCTCCTGCATTTTCTCTTATATCCTTCTTTCCACAGGCACATCCAAAGCTGATTTCGAGATTTCTAACCCAGATCAAATGCAAAAGGCTTGTCCCAAAAGGTAAAGTACTAAACTGCAGCCAGGCTGCAGTGTAACTTTTTCCAGATGTCAGAGCTCACTACAATCATCTCTAAAATCGATTCTGGTTTCGGCCAACAAGCAGCATAAGTATCAGTAAAACATTACTGTCACTGGAGAGTCATTTAACTACTTGGAAACACTTAAGATGTCTAGGTTAGAAAGACAAACAACTTGAAGGCATTCTGAGAGGAAAAACACAGTTCTCATCTACACTCTCCATAGTAAGAGAGGCCTGGAGAAATGAAATAGGCAGACCCCAATTTCCTAGAACAAGATATACGAGACATAATGAAAGTGCTTGCAATGGCACACACTTTAGCCAAAAAGGTGGTTTTCAATAAAATTGGAAAAGGGTGTACTGCATTACCACAGAAACGGTGGAAACACAGATGTTGTCCAAGTTCAAGAAAACAAAGTTGTCCACATTTTTGATGTTTGCACCAAAGAAAAAACTATCACTTTGAACATTTAATGGAAGATTATTAAAGGAAATCATTATCATGGCTCCCACCAGTGATACAAGAGGCCAGGATCTGTCAACATTTTCCTTATAAATCCATCTTTCAGTAGAGTCTAAATTGGCCTGAAATAGCTAGTTTGGGCCAAAATCTGGATTGTGAGATCTCTGGAAGCAAAACTCCATCTAGCTGTTTACAAAATTCTAGTCTAAAGAGACCGTGAGAGCGGAAGAGGGCACATATTTAGTGGTTAAAGCTAACTATCTTGTTTGTGCCACTTTACAGTGCTAATCAGTGATCAGAAACCAAAGAGGAAGTTTGGAAACGGTGCTGATGAGCATCCAGAAGTCCGTGTGCACGTTCAGCCATCTCCTCCAGCATTTTCTTCTGAAACATGCAGCTGCCATATAATACACAGACTGTCTCATGATATATCTGGAGCTCGCATTTCCAATGACATCCTGGTCAAAACCCAGCTAGGACCACAGCAGGAAAAGAAAGATTCCCAAACATTCTTGAATTTCAGCAAAGAATCATTTCACGCCTAGGCTTAAAACTAGACTATGTCTAAAGCATGATAATTATACCAATTTAACGAACCAGTTCATTAGGTTTAAAGGGTAGTGCTCAAACCAAAGCTTAGGTGCAGTTTTCCTTTTTGAGCCAGCCCCCCAAAAGCACCTACCCCAAAGCAGTACAGTTTAATGGAAACCAGAGAGGAAGTAAAATGAGAAATGCAGTTACACAGCAAGACCCATTTGCCAGACATTTCATTTTATGGACTGAGAATACTGCTTCCCATCCACTGCTCCTGCACCACGGCACTGTTCAGTGGCCCAGGCCTCTCTCACGTACATGGAGTACATCCCTGCTTTCCATTTCCTTCTACAGCTTCCTTCCACATTTCAACTTCCATAGCTGTAAAAAGGAAAAGAGTAAATTGTGAAGTCCACTAATGTTCCCCTGTACCAGCCTCATTAGATGTCAGTCAGAACAGCAATGGGCCCTGGTACAAAATCCACGACAGACTCAGTCATCTCTCCATATGTTTTTTCTGCTTTACGGTTTGTTGATCTTCCCCTCACCATTCTCCTTTCTTGTCATTTCTGCTTTAGTTTATGCCACACACCTCCTCTTCCTCACTCTTTCTTGTTCATAGTGCTCAGCCCCTTCCCAGTCTCCATGCTCTTTTGCTACTATGGTCTTGCATTTAACCTCCACTCTCAGCTGCAACACCCCTAAAGTCAAATCACCTTACCTGCATCCTCATGAAATACCTATCCCAGGTCACTGTTTCTCCCTATTTTACCAGATTTTACAAGACCTTTTATACAAACATGCTCTTAATTTGTGCAGCACAACTGGCAAAATTGGGACCCATTTGTGGTCTCTTCAACACAGAGGCTGTTTTCTACTGTGCATTCCTGCAAAACTCTGCACAACTGGGTTTTTTTGCACACTAGTTTACTACTAAAAATGTATTGCCCCATCAATTATGTCTTAAATTTATTAGTTCAACAAACTCTATAAATCTCTCATATTTTAATTAGCTGATTAGTTAGATCCTTTAGGACGACTGTCACTTAAACTCCTAGGCTTACAACAGAGATATTTTTTGAACAGAATCTATATAACAGTATCTGAGAGAAACTTTGAAACAAAAATATTACAACAGAGAAACTGCAGTTGGTGAGAGACCAATAAACACACTGTAAATTCCGAGGGTTTGCACAAGAAACACTGAGTCGTCAATGACTATTCCAGAAATGGAAAAATAGAGAGTCTCTTGACATCCAAATAGGGTGAGCAGGCAGTGCTCCAACAAACAAATCAGAAGTGGAAAGAGAAAAAAATGTCTTCTCCGATCCAAATAGTTTTGAAAATGAAAACAGGGATTAAAAAAGAATTAAAACATGGGAAGCTGAAGCCTATTCCCATATTTTATTGCGCCACTTGAAAGAAAGCTAAATGCAGGCTCTGTCCTGATGAGAATCAACATCGTGTTTCTGCCAGTGTTAGATAAGACTCACTGATGAAGAGGGGGTTTAAAATAGGATGGGATTTAAATGGGTGCACAGAAAGAGAGGGCAGGCCACTTGCTCTTCCTTTTTTAAATCCAAGGATGATTTTTCTAACCTGTACACTTGGGAGGTGGTAGTTCAGGTAAATAAGCTTTTCCATGTGCCAATCTGCAAAGCAGTGAGTCTGAAAGAGCAACTGCTGGTAACACTGACAAGTGCTGAATGCTTCTGCCCTTTGCTACAAAAGGTAGGAAAACCCCCGAAGGAATAACCTGCACCAGCTTTCAGACCTGCAGGCACGGGCAACACAGCCCACACTTGCGCCCTCTGCAAACACTGCTGGCACATCGCCCTTCTAGGAGATGCTTGAGGGGTTATGGCAGAAGCCCAGCTATGACAACTTTGGAGAGCTGTTCTGCGTTAGATCATTTCTGTAGGGCCATTTAGATGAAACTTGATAAAAACAATATGGTCATAAAGCAGCTGCGAGGGGAGTAAGGCCGTGTGTAAGCACCATCAGAGAATGGCTTACTACACTCAGGTCTCCGAAGAAGCTCTCACTAGACTCAGTCCCTCCTGCTCTGTGACTCAGGAACTCCCCCTGCAACCTCAGCAGTGAAAAAGTACGACATACAAGTACCGTGTCTTTATGAGTAGCGAAGCTTTAGCCAACGCTCCCAACTACAATGCATACTCAAGCACAGGACTTGAGTAAAAGCGCAGAAGACACAGAATGACAGCTGAAGGTCTCCAGAGAAGCCATCAGTGACAGACCACCACCTGTTGGACTCGCTGGCATGTTATCCAACAGTGAGCCTTTGAACTACCCAGTCCAAGGCTCTGTACTGCAGAATGGAATTTGTTTTAGGAACAACTACAGGGACAGAAAACAGTAAAACTGCGTTACCAAATTTGTTTTTACACAATAGGCTTTAATGACTCTAAACAAATCACAGAATAATTTTAAAATATTCCCTGATGTGGGCCAGAAAATGGATTCTCTGCTCCTTGAAACTACTGGGATTCCAAACATCTCCTCAGCCCCACTTACAGTGACAGACATTAAAAGAGTCCCTCAACGTAAAAATTTTAGAAGTATTTTTCAGACCAATCAAGATCAGTAGGTTATTGACACAAAGTGAATTTCAAAATAAACTCCCCCAATGTTTTTCCCTTCCAAAATCAAACCAGAACACTGACATATTGAAATAAAGGATTCTAAATTTTTTCCTAATCTTCATTTTGCTGAAAATTAATGCAAGTGATGCACAGAGACCCTCTTCCTAATGAAAACAAACTTCAATCAAAGCTTCCCAATTGCCCTAGAAATGTAAGGAGAAAAGACTACGAATGTTCCCAGTGACTTTTTCTCTCAGTTGAGAAAATGATAGGCTGTATAAACTCCGTAAGGCAGATGAACAGATAGGCAGGCAGATGACCTCAAATTTAAACTCACACCAAAAAAAGTCCCAGAGATCTGAAGGGGATTTTCATAGCCTGTCTGTAGCACTGACTGGCTCCCTAAGAGGAAAACAAAAATCTGACTGCCTTTTATACTCTTGTAAAAAATCCCCTGTCATAATTTTTAAGTGTGTTGATCATAGTTTATTTTTAGGTCTGACAAACCAAAGAAACATCTCCAAAAAGATCCTAAAGAAACACAGTGACCTTTCCAGCTTGGAAAGCAGAGATGTTTTAACAACATCATCCAAGCTACTGTACAGGCTGAACAAATGTGTAAGACCCCTCGATGGCCTATCGAAAAGCCTCCCACATTCACCTATACACTGTACCCTAAAAACTTCTGCCCTAGGCTAGCAAAAGTAGTCCTAACTATCAGCTCATATTCAGAAACAGACTGAGGAGTCACCTATCGGAGAGGGGAGCATTGCTCTACAGACAGAAAAGGAGGTTCATGGGAACCTGAGCTGAAGATGGTGAGGAGTGACGGCCAGCTTTACCTCTATGCTTGAGAGAAGGCAATTCAGTTAAGACCCAAACACAATGGGGAAAGGTGGTGACAAGGAACCAAGACTCAGACTGCTGTTGGAATGGGAAAATAATGGCCAGGAAATGAAAAAAGCTTACAAAATGAACAGGGATTTGATAAACAAATGATGCAAAACTGAGTGAATATTTTTCAAGGTCCAAAGGGCTGAGGTGGGCAGGGAAGACTTACCCCTCATGCTCTGGTGATGACATATTATAGCTTGTCAGGCAGACTGTGACCACTGGCTGATAGTCAATCTGCTGAAGCCACCTATAGCTGGGCATTGTATTATGTCTGACAATTATCTCAGCCCCTATGCTTACTTATGGATTCAAGACTTCTTTCCAAGCAAGAGCAGCCATGGGGCAAGAGCATCGCAGACCTTGGGTCTGTTTTCATCATAAGTTTCCCAGCACTGATACTGTGGCCTCATATCACACAAATTATGGGTGCTGTACTGTCTTAACCTTTGGAGTTTTTTTCTCTCCACCTTCCCTATTATTCCCATCTTAGTTCTCCCCAAAACTCTACTGCACTGGTTCACTTAGTCAGGGAGTAACAAATATGCTCTAAGTCCTGCAACTATGTTCCAGCTTCACTTTCTTGGTAAATATATCTCAGACAGAACTTGTTACCTCAGCTTTTTTTTGTTGAATATTACTTCTTATATATATAATTAAGTGATGAGAATGTACTGCTCTGTTTTGGTCTGCAGGAGAAAATAAGGAATTTTGAGCAAAAATGTAATTTTGGCAGGATTTGCTCTGATGGCCTTCAAGAAGCAAAAATTAGACACTTCATCATCAACTAATTTTGCCTGAAACATAGCATGTGTGGTTTTCTTGCTGGAATTACATAATTATAAAATAACCTTTTTCAAATGTCAAAAGTACATTATGAGTCAGGTCTGAACATAATGTAAAATGGAGTCTCTGTACAAATGAACCTGTGACCTCCAGCACCAGGAATACACATCTATACATCTTCAACTAAAAGAATGATTCAATTACACTACAGTAACTATGCTGTCCATTCATCCTAAACCCTGATAAGCAGTAGAAATAGAAGGGCTAACACATCTAGTCAAAGTGTTGGATGCCTTAAATCCTCATAAAGGATTCCTGTAATTCCCCTGAAACTTCAAAATCTTTTTTTTTTTTTTTTCCTGAAAAGAATAAAGTGATGAAAACAGAAAAGTCATAGAAAGGGTTCTAGATTACAAACCACATAATGCATTTTTTGCTCTTGGTTTTGTCTTTGCGCATGTATTGATTCTTCAAACATTACAAAACACACCCCGTGTCCAGAATGAGCATCTTGACACTGTGCTTTGCAAAACCACTCTAACCAGGGTTGAGGTTTTTACACTGTTAGATGCCTGCCTTTTCATTATCTTCTTTTATAATACCCTTCATTGCCACTTTCGTCAGCAAATGTTCTAGGTAAAAAGCTTTCACAAACCAAGCTGAAAGTGCTTTGGGAAGAGTGGGCAGAAGTGTAGGTATCTTTAAAAGTGATTTATGTGACATTTTGACACTGACCCAGGTCAGTGTTCTCCAGGTTTTTATTATTGCAAGAGTCCAGGTGAGTACAATAAACTGTGGTACAACCTTCAGTATGTTTCTGCCTTTAGTTCCTTCTATAACTCATGAACCATTGGAACTAAGGGAAAATTTTGAAGTTGCTCTGAATTTATTAATTTTTTATTTTTCTATTTGTATTTTTATCTCCGGTTAAGTCCTTAAACTTATAACAACCATCTCTAAGAGAAAACTAGAAACGTGAGGTTTAGGCACAAGTTTGCCAAATGCATAAATAACCTTGTTATCTTAGATGTTTATTGTTGAACAAAACCAGCCTTGCATTCCTTGAGACTTTCCATATACTTACCTGTGTTCCATTCAAACCTAGATACATTACCTCCCAAAAGCATAAACAAACTCCTTATGTCTTATTTGGAAACTGAACCATTAATTCTCTTCTTCTGTGTATGTTAGGCACAAGGTTGTGGAACAGGCATTGAATTTATCAATATATTATATACACAGAATGTGGATTTCTCCCAAGTTCCTTTTGATGATAGTTTAACAGTCCAAGAATCACAGACGTACAAAAAGCACAGAAAAATGTCACCCAAATAATTATTTTCCTTCTCATCCTACTTCCACCACTAAAATCAAAAGCAAAGACTTGCTTGCCATATTTTTGTCTGCATTCTAAAATAACACACACAGCAAGCAATACACAACATTGCTATTTCTCGTGATAGGTTACAGAAACATAAATGCCACTTTTGCATTCCTCCTTTAATTCTTCCTTTTTCCTCGCTTACTCTAGCTCATTACAGATCTGTGCGCTCAGATCTGGAGGATTTTATAAAAGAAAATGTGCCTCATTCACTCCTTTCAGTTGCTTTCCCGATCAGTAAGCAGCTCCTGAAAATAACCTCATTCTTTCACAAACAAAAACGTTGACTAGGTTGTTCAATGATAAAACTCCCCAAAACAGCTCCAAAAAGCAAGAAACACATAGTCACTCCGCAGTGCCCCTCAACACAGCCTGTTCCTGAGCACAGTGGGGCCTGGAAAAAAGGGGACTGACATCCAACAGTGCTCAGAACAGGAGCAGCTAGACTTCGCTGCAGACACATCTCCTCTCTTCTTCTGGCACGCAAGTACACCTGTGGTTGAACAGACCTGAATACTGTTTCTTGGTTGTAAAATGCTGTGAAGGCAGTGGGAAGGAAGCTGCCAAGCCCACCTCATCGTTGGCTGGTTCATGTACACTGCTCTCCTCACACACCATTTCCTCCACTTCCTCCCGTGTCCTCCCCCAACCCTTCCCACACAAACACATACGTGCACCTCTCTCTTCAGCCCTATTTACCCTTTCCCACTCAGCACCACAGCTGGGTGTCTCTGGGTACAGGCTCAGATCCGGCACGTGGCTGGGAACCTGACAGGAGGGTTAAGTCCCTTTCCATTCTCCTGTCATGCTGCGCTAATCCAAAATCCCAGACTGCTCCCTCTGCTCTCACAACTACTTCCTCATCTCTGCCCACATCCCTCCTCAAAGCTGCACTGGGCCCATTGGCAGGGCAAGACAGCTGCCACAGACCAGGCGCTGCAAGAACAGCTGTGGTCAGACATGGGACCAGAGGGCAACCCTGCAGCTGGGGCCAAGGCGTGAGGAACACATTCCCCCTCACGCTGGCTGCACAGGACCCGTGGAGCCCAGCTCCTCATGCATTAAGCAGGCAGAGCAGATTTCACCAACACTAACAGTCCCACAAGAACAACCCTTTCCTACCAAGCTGGCAAACGTCCCTCGCCATGTCTTCTGCCTTGCAAAGATGCCTTGCCTCTGCCTAGCATTTTTTCTTCATCAGCAAATAGTCCTAACGTGGGAAAAGCCTTTCGTCAGACTGACAGGGATTTTGCAAGTGCTGTACAACTCCCAGATGTCATCTTCCCTCCTCAGGCAGGAAAACAATTCAGTCACATTGCCCTAACATCTGGACAGAAAAGGGAATGAATAACAAAGTGTGGTTTTGCAATGCAGTGAACTATTCAGCCTGTCCCAGCTACAGAAGCCTTACAACTCCTTCCTCCAAGCGACCGTTTCATCCCTAGCACGTCCATGCTTCTTTTGCGCTTGTTCCCCGTAAGGGACTGGCCAGGGCACACACTTGGAATACAACATGCGCATCGGTGGCTTCTTGGGCAGCACAGTCCTTTCCAAACTTCTACTCCCCCCTGTGGCAGCCTGGTGGCAAGAAAGAAATACAAAGCCCGGTTCCCAAGTCATATACTCTACTGTCACTCTTTGCAAGCTGTTTATGAAGAAAAAAAAAAAAAAAGATACGTAAAGGCCTAGATAAGGTCTCACTAAATGTAAGACAGTAAAATAAGAAAGCTGTTCCTGGGGAATTTGAAATTCAACCCTCTGTATCTTGTGAGTGACACAAAGAAAAATAAAAAGCTAGGCTAGTTCATATATGCTTTTGAAACTCACCTGACATTTTTGTGTTACAGTTCCTAAGTGACAGGGTGAACACTGGTTAGGACAGTTCTAGGATTTTCAAATACCTTGTAAATCTCAGGTAATGAAAAAAGGCAATTGATGAACTGTCTTTTCATCCCATGTCATAACTGAATCTTAACTAATCATACAGATCTACCATGCTATTAAGGTTAGACTTTTCCACAAGATCCATCACAGGTAACTTCCTCACAAGAAATGCACCACAAATAACTTCATAGACTCTAATTTAATAAAGACCCCATTGTCCAAAATGGTCAAAACAAACATCTAGGTACAGTAAAAACTTAACCTTGATTTCTATTTAAAACCTTCTAATAAAAATGTTATAAATGGAGTAATATGCTCAGAAACACTTGCTGTTAGTGTGAGTGCTACCACTTTTACACCTTCATGTTTATTACTTAAAAGCCACTCATCATCAAGACATTTGCAGCAACATGGCTGTAAACTCTAGACCAGTGACCACTGCCATTTAAAACAACTAAGTTTTGTCAATTAGTCCCTGCAGGAAATCAAAATATCTTAGAAATTTCCCCACTTCCCTGACAATGCACTTTTCTTCAAGTATCTGCTCTTCTCGGCTCCATGTGAAAAATGGTCTGACAGAGAATTTCCCACCGACACCAGAGAGATTAGCATTAGAAAATGGTTTTCAGATCTGGTCCGGTAGTTGCTACATTTCACACACATCCGCAGGTCAATAAGGAAGCCACCTTGGCTGTTGTAGGTTACATCCTGGTTTCCCTATCTGCGTCAGTTGTACAGATGTATTTACACAGGTCACATACCACACATCACTTGCTGAAAAAACAGCCAGCCAAGCTGGCAACTGAACCATGGGGGAACCATTTTCCAGAAAATCAAGCAATATCTAAAATTATATATTAATACATTGAAGTCCTTTGTAGGACAGATGATGCAGTGTGCTTATCAAGTCCTCCAGAGGCATTATAGACCTATCTCCTCCACTTTCTCAGGAAGGATTGTGTAAACAGAAAAGTCTATGCTACACTATACCAAGGTCAGTGAAATCAGGTTGCATCAAAGAGGGGGCAAAATTTTACAGTGATCTCTCTCTTTCTCCACAAATAAAATGCTCTATTCATCATTCCCGAACTGTACAAATATTAATCCTATCCTATCAGACAACATGGACAAATATATCCCGTGGGATTCTCCACAGGACTCTATTTCTTCACAGCAGCTACAACATAAACTAAGAAATCCCATGGTCTAGAGCAGAGGAAACTGCATTTGTTAAGTCCCTAATCTGGTCAAGTCTTAATTAAATATCAATGTTTCTCAGCCTGGCCGAAAAAAACCCTGCAAAACCTCAAAATTTACACTGACAGCTGCTGAGAGAAGACAGGTGAAAAAATGAAAATAGCATCACATGCATTTAAAAATAAGCAGATCTGATTCATTCCTGCTCACATAAGCCATGACAGAGTGGAAAGAAGTGTTCTCCAGCTGTTTTCCACGTGGTTCCTCTAAGAGATGGGCCTCAAAGGATTTCTGGTGGATGTTCTGAATCAAGTCCCTGGCCACATTTCCTCTCCAGCTAGTGACACTTACTTTTTATGAATTGTTAACCATTTATAGGACAATTGTCAAAGGAGTGGTTAGTGACTCACTGCAGTCCTACACTAGTTAACTTCTGCAAGAGGTTGCAAATCTCAGTGAAATCTGAGAAATAAACAACCAAATGTCTCTTCCCTCCTCACTTTTGTGAGCTGTGAAATGGCTCTGCGCTTCCCCAGAAAAACCTACGACACAGCCAGCCTCTGCACAGATGATAAGTGCTGATAAGATCTCTGGCAAATTTTTCAGAATAAAATCAGATATACTGAAACTGAGGTTTGGTAGGTAAAGGACCTTTGGCTTCATGCTACTTATAATGTCTCTTTCGCACAAACAGTTTTACATGTGTTTCGAATGCTCATTTAGATTATTCTACTTCCAGTAATCGCTTTGCTGCTTTAAGACCACACACATTCATAAAAAACTCCAGCTACTTTTTAAGAATGAAGCCAAGAGCTTAAAGCAGCTTTCTCAGTGACTCTAGAAGTAACAAAATATTACATGTTAGAACATAAAGAACGTAAGTTTAAATAACGACCATTACGGAAGACAACAGAACTCAGATCTGCTAATGGGAATCACATCTGATGGTTTTGCTGTGCTCATACTGCTGAGTAGCTTTAGCTCAATGGACTTGGACTTCTCAAATCCAAGTATTTTCATGGCCAAAAGTGCATTCAGTGAATCTGCACAACTGATGCTAGCAGAGAATCTGACCCATTATCTCGAGGAACTTGGACTAAGTCCACCAGTTCAGCAGCGAACATTTCCATAGGCCCTACGCCAGAAGACTTGCACCATGTACCTCACTCTTAACAAAGCAATACAAATGGCACAACATGGATAACTTGCTTGACAGCTCCTGGGAAATGAAGTTTTCTATTTCACTTTGCCTTTGTTGATTCATGAGCTCACACATCCCTGTAGAAAACGATGAGCAAAAGTCCACCAAGCAGTCCGCTTCAGAACACTTACTATGCCTACAGATACATAGAATAAGTTACCAGATGACTTCTAAGAAAGACAAATACCAGGCAACCACATTCACGATGGAATAATCTCTTTATTTTTATGTGGTGTCTATTTCTGAGCTAGCAGAGTAAGTCTTGCTTGGAATCTGCATTTTAAGCAAAAGTTTACTAACGTAACTTGAACTAGACCTCTCAGGATTTTGAGATATATTTATTACAATTTTTAAGAAATATCCTGCTGAGCATTTAGGGAAAGGAACTAATCGGCATACTAAACCTAAGGCAAGCCAGAAACATCTGAAGCCAGCTACAAGCGTATCATGATGATAAACAGCTGAAGGTCCAGATGTCCATATATGGCAAGACTTCCTATAAGACTGACAGTACTGTATGTGCATTGCGTATGGTTGTTGGATCAGATTCACATTCCTTGGGTATGTTTCTCTGGGAGCTTTTGATTTCCGCTTTGAGGGCTGGCTCAGACCTCCAATTGCTCTTATAAAAAAATATCTGTGACTGAAAGTTGAAAATGTGCAAGATTCTTTCTTTAAGTACACAAACACTCTAAGTCTAGCCACTTTCCTCTAGTCTTGCCAGGTTTTCAGTATGTCTGATACCTGATCAAGTGACTTTTTGGGGGGAAGGAGAAAAAAAAGAAGGAAAAACACAAGAGAGGAATGTAGGATATCCACACCTGTACATTTTACAAGACTTCACCAAAGGAACTATACCAACTGAAGCTTATGTAGACACACACATACTGTATATAGCTGTGTAAACAAGTCTGCGAGGCTGGTGTAGTGAATTCCTAGTTTCAGCAGAAAAAATATACTATCTTAAAAGCATGTGCTATATAAACACCTGCATGGAAGTCAAAATTAGTGCATTTTAACCATTTTATGCATTAATGCCAGGATGTACTTCTCCTACCCATGACATATTGCCATCAGAAAGTAAGCTGAAGACTGACTGGACTCTGAAAGAACTACCTTTGCTTCCAGGTTCTCTTCACCCCTGTGCATAAAAACACATGCACAAACAAGGTACCCCAAGGAGTCACACCTAACAGCACAGAAACCAAAAAAAGGTAAACCTGATGGACTCTGATTCTTACCCACTTTCACAAGTTGATATAACTGGTAATTCAGCGGGCTAATACCTGATTCACAGTGATGCAAGACAAGAATTAGTTCTGAAGTCCAAAAGTCTATTTAAGTCTTTTTTCTCAGGGCAGCAAGTGGATGGGCTTGCTGTACTTGGCCCACAGTGTGAGGGGTTGGGACAGATTTATCCTTTAATTTTGGATTTCCTAGCTTTCTGGTGGTTTGTTACTTTTAAACATATTTTTTTTCTGTCAGTGAGATTCCTAGGTTTTGTTTAATAAAATCATTTCTCTGAAAAAACCTCTTACATGGAAAGTTATAAAACACGTCTAGAGCCTCTCTCTGATGTTCTCGTACCATATTTAGGCATTTAAAAAAGGCATTCTGTTTACCTGGTTACATTTGCATTTTGGTATGCATGTCATACATAGTTTGGTACACATATTATTTGCCCAGCACTGAGGCCATTGGAGCCCTTCAAGTAAATACGGATTTCAGGAGACCTCATGGGTTTGGGAACATATATTATTTACCATAACTGTTCCTCTGGGATTTTATTTTTTTTCTGTCGTAGCCAATCTCATTTCTTTTAATGGAGAATTTCAAGCTGAAGAAACGACACCCAAATGACTTTACTAGCCAAAGTACAGTGCTGCCAGAATATAAATAACAGTTTCACAGTACAGTATATCCTACTGGGGCTTTACATGAAAACACTTATTTTTCCCTCAAGAATCCTGTGCATACATATTGCTGTATCACAGTGTGGAAGTATGCCTACATATGGAGGGACAGAAAGGAGGGGAGTATGGCAGCAGGAGAAAGCCAGCATGGAAAAGATGGTATTTTTTAACATAGCCATCAGATTTAATTTTGCCTAATAAGATGCATTAAGCCAGTCTCTCTCATTAAACACTACCATACTTCTACAGGTCAAAAGCCAAAACACTGGCATTCTTTGCGTTAAAGCAGAGGTCAAACAATGTGACATCATTGAATATTCCAATGATATATGGGGATGCGGGGGAAGAACCATCTTCCTGGTTAAAGGAAAAAAAAAAAAAAGAAAACCGTAACAGTTATCTGCAATGACTTAATACAAGCCACAGTGCTTAGGCCTTGGGTTTGGTCAAATACAAACCACAGCGTTTAGGTTTTGGCCGAGTGTGGTGGCACGCCAGTCTCTTCTCGCCGTGACGCTGGGGCGGACTGTCAGGAAGGCTGGGCAGGAGGGATGTGCGAGGAACGTGTTGCTCAGCAATGACAGCTGCACACAGGCAGCGGGAAAATAATAGCCACTTCTTCCACGCTTCAGACTCCGTCCGCCGTGCCAAGTATTTCAGAGTAAACAGGCACCCTCTCTATTCATAGAGAGCATCTATTAGGGAAGGAACACATGACAAATATCCAGTGTGATTCAGTGGCACACAGAGTCAATTTATACCCGGTAGTTTAATTATACCTTTTTTCGGTGGCACCAAAGCGCTGGGGCCGCTGCCCACCGGGCACCCCACAGGTAGGGCCCCGCCGGCCCCGGGAGCTCGGCGGGACCGTGCCCCCCGCCAGCCACCGCCTGCCGCCCGCCCTGCCCGGGGGAGGGAGCGCAGGGGACGGGAGAGAACGGATTCCCCCGGCCGGCCCTGGCAACCGCCCCGCCGCCCCCCTCACCCTTCCCGCTGGAACCGCCGCCCGCCTCGGAATAACGCGCTGCCGGGGGCTGGGGGACACAGACACGGGACGGGAGCCGCTGGCAGCGGTGACGACTCGCATTTAAAAAACATCGGGATGAAAAAATAAAAAGAGGCGGGGGAGGGCCGCGCTGTGCGCTGGGGGGCGCAGACGGAGGAATGCGGGAGTCAGGGGTCAGGGCCGCTGCGGGGCGGGGCGGGCGGCGCGGCGCGGCGCGGCGGAATGCGCGGAATGTCGCTGTTTGTCCGCGGCCCCATTCAGCCCATTGGCGCGGCAGCGCCGCCGCCGCCTATAAAGGGGCGCCCGCCCCAACACTCGGCAGTCGCACAGACACTCTCCCGCCGGGTCGGAAGGAGCGGAGAGGAGCAGCGCAGCGCAGAGACGACAGCCGGCCGCCCGCCCAGCGCACACTGCCACAGGCCCAGCGCCGCTGAGGGGAATCGCCCGGCAGGAAACTCTCCTCACCGCCCCGCCGCCGCCGCCGCCTGCCCGACGCCGCTGCCTGCCCAAGCCGACGATCGTCTCAGCATGGCCCCCGCCAGCCTCGCGGTAGCCCTTCTCCTCGCCATCCTCAGCCCGGTAAGTGCCGCCGCCCGCGGTGCCGCCACCCCTGCCTCGGCCGGCGCGGCCCCGACGGCGGCCCTGACGCACCTCTCTCCCCCCCGCCGCTCGCAGGAGGCGCAGGGCCAGGAGTGCAGCGGCCAGTGCCAGTGCGGCGCGGGGCCCGGCCCCACCTGCCCCGCCGGCGTGTCCCTGGTGCTCGACGGCTGCGGCTGCTGCCGCGTCTGCGCCAAGCAGCTGGGCGAGCTCTGCACCGAGCGCGACCCCTGCGACCACCACAAGGGGCTCTTCTGCGACTTCGGCTCCCCCGCCAACCGCAGGATCGGCGTCTGCACCGGTGAGTGGGGGCCGGGGGCACCGGGACGGGGTCCTGCCGGGCTGGGGAAGGGGGAAGCCGGAGCTGCGGCCCTGCACCGCCCGCCTCACCCTCCAACTCCTGTCCCTGGCAGCTCGGGATGGCGCCCCGTGCGTCTTCGGCGGCACGGTGTACCGGAGCGGCGAGTCCTTCCAGAGCAGCTGCAAGTACCAGTGCACCTGCCTGGACGGGGCGGTGGGCTGCGTGCCCCTCTGCAGCATGGACGTCCGCCTGCCCAGCCCCGACTGCCCCTACCCTCGCCGGGTGAAGCTCCCCGGAAAGTGCTGCGAGGAGTGGGTCTGCGACGAGGCCAAAGAGCAGACCGCCGTGGGACCTGCTCTGGCTGGTGAGTGGGGGTCCCTCTCTGGATGGCAGCCTGGGGGGAAGGGGCACGGAGGGTGAAGGCAGTGGGACGGGTTAACGCAGGGCACCCCAGCAGCCGGAGTGCAGAAGTTAGTGGGGTCACCCCACAGATTCGGCTGACCGAATTTCTAAGGAAAGGGAAGAGAGCCTCTAGCAGGGCATGAGAGTGGACTGTGGTCTCATCCTAGTTGTCTGTCCCCTGCAGCTTACAGACTGGAAGATACTTACGGTCCAGATCCAACAATGATGCGTGCCAACTGCCTGGTGCAGACCACTGAATGGAGTGCTTGCTCTAAGACCTGTGGCATGGGCATCTCAACCAGAGTCACCAACGATAATGCCTTCTGCAGACTGGAGAAACAGAGTAGGCTGTGCATGGTCAGACCTTGCGAAGCAGACCTGGAGGAGAACATCAAGGTAAATATTCTCATCTTTATGTATGATCTACTAGGAAGCTTCCATCTACTAGCAAAACCCCAGTGTTTCACCAAAAAGTCTGCAGTTCTGACATGTGGTCAGTTTCAAGTGTTTTACTTTGAAATTTGAGTTTTGCCCCAGCGTTGAATAGTTTACAGTTAAATGCCCTTAATTTTCTCTTGGGCTGTTGTTATGGCACTATGTAAGACACTCTTGCTTAATGAAAGTATAGTAAGGATTAGCGTGTGTCTGCTTATCCTTCACTTGTAAGCTTAGTGCTGTGTGAAAGCCTTCCTTCTAAACATTTTGTATTCACTTATATCCTGACAGAAAGGCAAAAAGTGCATTCGTACCCCCAAAATCTCCAAGCCCATCAAGTTTGAGCTGTCCGGCTGCACCAGCGTGAAGACCTACAGAGCTAAGTTCTGTGGTGTCTGCACTGATGGGCGCTGCTGCACACCCCACAGAACAGCCACCCTTCCCGTGGAGTTCAAGTGCCCTGATGGGGAAATCATGAAAAGGAAAATGATGTTCATCAAGACCTGCGCGTGCCACTACAACTGCCCTGGAGACAATGACATCTTTGAGTCTCTGTACTACAGAAAGATGTATGGAGACATGGCATAAAGCCAGAAGGAGACGCTAACTAGATTCTCAACTTGAACTGATTCGCATCTCATTTTTTAAAACATGATTCAATAGCACAAGGTATTTAAATCAGTTTCTTTTTTTTTTTAATTTCAACAAACTGCTCCATGTGACTTAAGACAATTTTTCTACTGACCCCAAATGGTGGTTTGAAGAAGATGGTAAAATGGACAGTGGGACCACAGCAAGACACAGCTGCAGAACACGCTGCTTGTGAGGTGGTGTGAAGGGGTTAAGGGAAATAGGCAGAAAAAGCAGCGTCAAGCAAATGTTCCCTTAATGTGGTACAGTGTTCTTCATCTAGCAGTGCAATTGAGAAGAGACCGTTAGCATGTTTGCTGGCTGGCGCTGGTTTAGTGACAGCAGCAGCTGGAATGCAAACCCTCACCCAGAAATGTGCTAAGTAGAAGGTGTTCTGTTAGTCAGGACAGTAATGTTTCAGCTCTGACACTCTGATTCATATGGCTTGGTCAGCAAGAATCAGAATCATGTCTATTAGACTGGACAGCTTGTGGCAGTTAATTTACCTGTAACAAGCTACTTTTTATTAATATTGTACATACTGTGTGTATATATATTTGTACAGTTATCTAAATTAATTTAAAGTTTTGTGCCTTTGTTTAATGCTTTGAAATTTCAATGATAGCCTTTTTTGGAACAAGATAGATAGGATTTAAAGCTTGTCTGACAATGCATTCAAAGCATGAAATAGGTACTCTAGTGGAAATTGTTCAGATGGGGTCAAATGGTGAGTTGAGATCAAGATGGAGAGTATTAGAGTTGAGGTGCCTGTATCCTTACAAAGCACTCATCTGGAAAAATATCTTTGATTCCACTTCGTTGGACAGGTGGCTCTGAAAAAAAAATTGCTCTTATGTAGCTCATCAATCTTTCCACTCGAGCATTTGTTTCTTTCTTTGACTATGGCTCTTTTTGGACAGTTTATTTGTTGAGAAGTGTGACCAAAAGTTACATGTTTGCACCTTTCTAGTTGAAAATAAAGTATTTATATTTTTTATATAAATGGCTTGGTATTTCATTTACCTTTAGTCTTCACTATTGCTTTATATATTCCTAGAAGGGTTTGGCTTTGCCCTAGATGAAAATCATGTAATGTGTGGTGGGGTACTTTGTCCAGAAGCACATGCACTCATGAATAAGTTAATCATTTATGGTTACTTATTGTGTTACTAATGAACCAAATGTAGTTTGTTCCTCTTCTGAATTTAGAATGGAGGGCAGGGCCAGGCTTTCTTTGCCAACCCTGGTATTGCATTAGAAAGTGCAGCAGGTTCCTCATGCATTACATGTGGTGGCTTTGAAATGAGCCAGCTGATCACCATAGTATTCAACTCCTGCCATAATACTCCATGCAATGTGCTTAATTTCACTGAAGTGTTCCACTTGTTAAGATTTGTTTTCAACTAAGTCAAGGAAAGGGTTTTTAAAATACCTTCATTGCAGTGCCTCCTGACTCTGGAATCAAATCTAGAAGTCCAAGATTTGGTAAAATTCTCAGTGAAGAGCTGTTGAGTTGTATCATAAAAATCACAGAATAATACAGGTTAAGATCTGATTTAACCTTCATGGAGAGTGGGGCTAACTTAGATGTGGGTTTACTTGAATTAAGACCTTAGTATGGTATGGTAGACAGAGTACTGAACTCAGATGGCAAATACCTGGGTTATCTTCCTGCTTGATGACTGGGGCAAATCATTTTACGTGACATTTCTGTCTGAAGGGTCCATTGGTTCAAACTCTTGCAGGCCCACAGATGAGAAGCGTTGTAAGAGCTACATGTTTTGACAACGATCCAAACATTATTCTTAGATAAGCAAAAAACAGTATAAGGACAGTTGTGAGTCACTCGCCTCATCCCCCTGAAGCTAAAAGGAAAGCTTCAGTCCTGTGCTAGGTCCGACATTAATAACAGACTTTTTTTGTCCCTTTATTAAGATGAGGGAAGTCTCTGAATTTAAAATTAACCTTTGCACTGGAAGCATTAGTTCTTGTTTTCAGAAAAAACACGTACTCTGCAACAAGAATCCTTCTCAGGCAAACAAGTTCAGTCTGGAATTTCCTGGTAGTGAAAGAGTGTTAGCTTACAAAAATGTACATCCTTCCTGAGCACCTTCCAATCCCATTGATTTCAGATAGCATTAGCGGCAGATCAGTGTAACACCAGCTTTGACTAATGGTGGGCAACAGAGCCCTACACTAAGGGGAAGTCAATGGGAGTCTCGCCAGCGGCCTCACCAGGCTTTGCACAAGCCCATAGAAGCATTTCCCCTTCCTCTAAAAAAATACATGGAATTCTCTTGGCATGAGGAAATGGTTTTCTGTGTGCCGTATGAAATAGTTTTGGGTAGCCTCTGGCTCTTACACTCCCTGAGAGTCTCCAGCACTTTTTCCCTCTTTTTTTTTTTTTTTTTTTTTTTTTCAGGTTATGAATATGATGCAGCCATTCAGTTCACCCTGGAAACACTTCAAACACTTGTACAACCACAAGGACTGGTTGTCTGACCGCTGCTGTGGCTCCACCCCCAAATAACAAGAGAACTGGCATTTCTAGTCCCAGCAAGGACAGGACGTACATGGACTTCATTCATAGCCATCACTACAGAATCTTTCAGGATCAGAAGAACAGAAAGAAGCACAACATACCTGGCAGGTTGGGACTAGTGCCCTTAAGAGATGGGGTGTTTATGATGCTACTCAAGCCCGTTCTTAACATCTCTGCCCTGCCATTCTTTTAGAAATTAATATCAGACATTATAATGAATGGCCATTCCTTATAATATCGACATCTTGAACCTCATGACCAGCTCATGAGATTCACTCAGGTTCTGTTCCAGTCCTCTGCAGTGTGGGCTGTATCATCTCAGACACCTAAGCTGCACAGTGTGGTGGCCTCCCCTGGCACTGTCCACCAGCCATGCTGGGCGTACATGGCTGCAGGGTCAGCAGTGGTCTAGTTTAGGAAGGGTCATCTGTAATTAGACACATGCAAAGAGGGTCCCCCAAAACCAATCAGGACCACAACCTGTGCTCTGCGTGCCATCTGACAAATGAGGCCTCCTATGAGAATATTTTAATGGTGGTTTGCTGTTGCCACTGTGAATTAAAACAAGGAAGTATGCTGCATATGCACATCTGCTTAGCTCTTCCCTAAGCATATCAAGGATCATAAATCTCAGCTATCACTGCATTATAGTGATTTGCACACTTTTTTTTTTACAGGAACACATGGAGTCTTCTGAGGGAAGCATGCATTTTACACAATTTCACAGGTGTTAAACCTCAGCAGGTAAAGAAATTTAAATACTCCTTTGTAAGGTCTTCCAGAGAGTAGGTGGGCATCATACTTTTTGTAAGACTTTCTTTCAAAGGTATCATGGGACAAAGGAGGTGTTGTGTGGAATTTATGGCATCTTAAATGATGGTTAAAATGTGGGCCTTTCAATTGTAAAGATGTTTCCTGATTTCATTCTTTGTCCCTAAGATGCATTGATGCAAGAACGAAAACCTAAGTTCAAAAGTCCAAAGTCACTTACATGGAAGAGAACGTTGGTTCATGTTCCTTCCAAAATACCTTGTTCTGGAAGTTCACTTTTGGGTGTTTGCATCCTCAGGCAATTCTGTTGTGTGGGTTTCTTACTGTAATTTTAAAATATTTTATTCATAGATGAAAGTATATTCATTCAAATGACTAGCTCCTTAAAATGTATCTCCAGCAATACTAATAATCCAGTTGGTAAAGGACCACTGTAAAGCAAATACTTATTTAATAAATGATAGTCAATTAATCATTAAACAGGAATTCAAGGTGGCTGGAGACCAGAGTATCAAATAATTTGTGAAATAACCCTAAGCCATTGTATTTCAGATTTTTGTACCATAACACTTTTGCATGGATTTGCAGCTTAGCTTTCTAACACGATACAGATGTGAACAACAGACACGGATTAGAGCCCTTTCATATGAAGTAGGCTCTACTCTCCAGATGGAAATTTGTCAGATTCCTCAGAGCTAAGAAACATCCAAAAGACACTAGTTAAGAAACTCTTCAAGAATGAGCCACTTCTAATGATCTGTAACCACACAGGAACAAATAAGTCTTTGAACAGTATCCAGTTGTTTGTCTCACCAAAAAAGGGGCTCAGCTGAGAAAACTGACTTTTGGACACCACTAGAAATAGCATACTCCCAGCTAGATCATTTGTATTTTTTTCATGTAGCATAGCTTTTTCAGACGTCACACTTGAAGAAAGCACTCATACCATTACACTGAAAAGGACATTAAATGTAAGAAAGAACGGTAATATTCCTACCTAAATATATATAATAATTCAACCGTTCTGACTTTGCATCCTACCACCAAAAACCTAAGTTCCTTGAAAACAGTGCTTAAATGTGGCTTTAAGTGGTGTTATACTGTGCCTACATATGGAAGTAGTTAGCAAGGAGAAGTTGGGATGAAATACCAGTGTAAGGCTTGCCCAAAACCCAACAAGAATCCGAGAGAGGAAGTAGCTCAGTTAACTTATTTTTCCTCTCATTTTCCACTTTTTTTCCTCCCTGCAGTTCCTTTGATTCATGCCCATAAATGGACATACCAAAAGCCACCACATTCTCACAGTGTTTTTCAGCCTGCCTGGAACCAGGAAATACCAGGAATTTCTTCAAGGAACCTGTTCCCAAACTGTACTAAAGCCTTCAACACATTTAGTGTTTGAACAAAGTCTAGAGGCATGACTAAGGTCCCATCTCCACTGCACGACCCAGCGTTGCTCCTGCATTGAAGATCAACTGCTTGCAGTCATTGCTGCTAGCTCTGGCCCTTTCAGTTCTCTGTGCCAGTCTGAGCCCACAGCCCTAGGGCAGCAAATACGGGGCAATTCTGAAAAGTCCCCTCGTAAACCTCTGGCTGTGTATTGTGGCAGCGTTCCTCAGCTCCTGTCTGTTATTGGGGCAGTGCCAAATGCAGGAGTATTTACATTTGCTTAATGGCAAGTAAATCCAACCCTAACAGTAGTATAGCAGTGTTTATGCTGTGAGGAACAAAGCATTTTACAGCCTTGTGAGCAGGACCAAAAGGTTGCTAATGCCATGCTGCAGTGTAAACATGATCCAGTGGTGCCTCCATTCATTACACAGCTCCATTAATTGGGACACTGAAAGAAAGGCACAATCCAAAGAAATGTTTGTTGTTTTAAATTAGTCCTATTAAAAGCAGGTATTTAACAGCTTTCAGCAGCTACGAAATGTTTTCCTGCTCCTGAGCTAGAAGCTAAGAACCAGCTTTTCAGGACTTCTATCAGCCTAGCTAATAGACATAACTGCAGTTGCACTGGTTTAAGTCACCTGTGGCCCAAAGTCCTGAGGCTGTGTGAAGTTAGGGGAACTGCATGGGGCTGTGCTACTGGGGGGGGGGGGCTCCCACGAGGCCACAGGCTGGCTCCTGTGACATTTGCTGGGCATTAAGCACTTGCACGAGCACAAATTGCACGAGACAGTATTCTGTAAACAGCTAAAAGTACAGCCTACTAGGGAAGTGATAAGCCACTGTATCTGGTAAATGAATGTGATAGACAAGGATTCAAAATAGATCTGAAATACTGTTCAAGCTCTAGACAGTGTAACATCTGGGAAGGTATTAGATATAATCTTAATACACTGTGATATGGTATGGTGTTAATTATGCTTTCTTAATTACATGTTTCTTAAATCATGTAATTAAAATAAAAAATCTCTATTCTTAACCAAATAAGACATCTGATGTCTTCTGATGAGAGATCATCTCATCATGGACTTTGTGATTTGGCACAACACCATGCTCTGAAGGAACTTACTTTGCCCTAACTCTCAGGTTTTGGTTACACCACATACACCAAGCCACTCACTGCTCCTAGAATAGGTATGGCCCAGCTGATGTCCATTACAGCACTCTGCTATCACACAGCTCCCGCCCCAGTTGGAGAGCCTGGCAGGAGGAGGGGATTGGTAAAACAACAGAAAACAGATCAGCTAAACAGATGACCATCCCTCTGGGGTTCAGCTTCACAGCCAACAAGAGCTAGACAGAAAGATAATACTGTGCAAAATTTGGACCTTCTCATCTGTGAATCAAGAGCAAGAGAGAAATGCGTATTTGATGCAAAGCATGAGAGTAGTTGAGGACCACTACACACTGTAAAGCCAGGGAGTAAAAGTACATGGTCTTGTTGACAAAATACTTATTTTCACAAATTTCGAATTTCTGCCACCCTAAGGAAGGTCAGTGTTAGAGATCATTGGTCTCAGTGGAAAAGAGTATTTGATTTTACTTAATTTGCAAGAACACCATATTTGCAAGAGAGCAAACACACAACAACAGAAATACATTAAAAGTCACATTTGGGCTTTTCCATTTATACATATTGTTCTAATTCCAGGTTTGCTCTGAAGTCAAAAAGTCCAAGGCCAATAAGTTGATCAAGCTTCTGAAATCTAACATGGTAGTTGTTACTGAAGAAGGCTGACTTACCTATCTCGGGAACTGCCACATTGAGTGTCTCTCAATGGGTTACTGTAGTTACTCAGCTGGGGGAGTCTGCTCAGCTGACAATTTTCTTCTGCATGTAGCCTCAAAGATTTTTATTAAATGGCATAGAAATGAAATGTTTCTTTCTTTCGATCACACACACATGCACACACACAAACACACAAGCATGCACACGTGTGCACACACACACAGTATGCAACTGGGATTTTTAGTTCTGGATTTTCTGACTTCTGCAAGAATATAATGAGTACGGCAAAGCTTGTAAGTACAGCCAGCCTTTAGAGTGCAAGGACTCTGGGTAAAAACTTGTTTTCTGTATGAAGAATTAATAGACTTTTTACATGCAGAAATCAAGCAAGACTATCCTTAAGACTGCTTTGATTTCATACAGTTGAAAAGCAAATTTAAGACTATTTATGTAGTGTTTTCTTTGGCTCCTGCATGTCATTCTTCACAGACCTTATCACAAAACAATTTAGAAACAATACGTATGTTTGTTAGCAACCACACACAGACATATATGAAGGCCCTCTCGACAAAAATCGGAGCCAAACAAGCAACCGTAATGCCGGCTGATAAAATCTCCTTGTGCTGTATGGTGACTGCTGATTGTGAGAGGCAGCAGATAGTTAACAGTTTTGTCTAAGATCTCTCTAAGATTATTTATTAGACTTTTTAAAACCAGTTCTTGAATTTTTTGTTGCTCTGTGTATCCACACCAGGACAACTTGTGGGCTAGTAAGATTGCGAAGAAACTGCCTGTCCTTTAGTGAGCAAATAAAAAATTGTGCACTGGCACCTGTATTTTTTCTGTCTGCTTCTCCAAAACAAGGAGGAGGAACAAGTCAGTCTGGCATTTTACCTCATGAGTGCATTTAGATAAAAATAGAGTTTTTAATGAGGCAAATTTGGATCATGTAATTTCTGTTATACGATGCTGCTAATAGATGGTGTAGGAAATACATCAATATATTCTAATATTTAACCTGTCCAGCGCTTAATACACGCCCTGATCCAGCATCAGACTAACAGCTCCTAAAACAGCAAATACACCCGTGGGGTCCCAGTTGGCAGACGGCTCTGCTGCTGGGGGTTGCCAGACTCGGGGCCGGGTCCTAGGTATGAGACTGGGTTCTTTCCCTGCGTCACACTGACACCGTGTGGCTGCTCTGCACGGGCAGCAGCAGCAGCATTATGCTCCAGGTACGAGCTTTCCCTCCCCATAAATGAAGATAAACAAGTTCATTATGCTCTTTTCTGTGCTAGGTATTTCATTTCTCACTTGAAACAATTCCTGCAATTTTGTTAAAAAGGATGATGTGAGCTAAGTATAGACTTGTTTGGAATATAGGGGTCTTATTTTCTCATAAAGTATTAAAGTAACAGGTACACAGGTCTGTCTGAGCACTACCCATTACTTAGACGTGTTTATACACTCTGCAAATCATTATTATCCGCATTAAAGAGAGAAAATAAAGCATCCAAGCATGCACTTAAGAATCCTCTGGAACAAGCTGCAAGTCACAGGGTGAGGTCTCACTGATCCCCTTTCTCTTCTGCTTTGGGCTGCTGCCGTGCTTTGAACTGGCAGCAGACCATAGAACAGGTGCCCCTTGCAGACCCTCCCTGGGCATCCTCTGACTTCAGAAGGCAGCCATTCTGGAGAAACAGATCACAGAAATATGTCACAATATATCACAATAGTTGTTACCAGCAGATGCCTGGAAAAATCATCTGAAAGAGCGATTTATTTATTAAAAGCAATAATAAAGAAAAGTGTGTTTTAAGTGTCTTGTTTTTAATCTTGTATACTTCTTAGAAAATAATCAGCCCTCCAAGGTCCAAGTTCTAGGATGAGCAGAGCTTGCTTCTCCTCCTTAGGCAGGTACATATTCACATGTAGGTATTGGGGATCTGTCAGAAATCAATGAAATTATCTTATGTAATTGCATCTCTTTTTCCAGTTGACTAATTATGTTACAATAAGCCTTTGAGTTAAATTGTTGAAAGGGAAACTCATTTCCCTCCTGACTTCTTCAACATGCATCGACAATGAGTCGTGTCCATTTTGTGTAGGTTTGGTCTGATGAATAGGACTTTGAGTCTGATGCTCTGGGTCTAACCCAAGCCTGCTGTAAAAAACCTCTGATCCAGCCCCTTACTTAACTGTTTCTGTGAAATCAGTTTGGACATACAAATGGGCAAGAGGGCTGCTGGGCCTTGTCCTCTGGATCTTCTCTGCTGCAGCTGGTTCCCCTAGCCAAAGTGCAGGCAGAGTCTGGTACATGGACACCTACATTAGTTACACCCAAAAAAATGGTAAGATATGCCAGTTGTTTGTTAGGCACATATAAATCCTTTTTAAACAAACACTAGGATTTTTACAACTTGTTTGAATGACACCTTTATTTGACAGTAGTAGTGATGGACTGACCGCACTGGAATTCTGAACCAGACATTCACCTGAGATTTGCTTTCATGACTCTTCTCCTTTACAGCACTGTGCACCTCATCTTCTGCATGAGCAAAGAAAAGAGGCTTTTTAGAAATACATTTCCTCAACATCACCTTTCTCAGGTGAACATCTTTTAACATGGGGTCTTCACAGAATTTCAGACCTTTGCCACCAACCTCTTAACTAACCTGGCTGGAAGTGCTCAGCAAGCCTCAGACCTGGAACAGGATTCAGAGGCCTTGAGACATCAGTACCACTGGGTCAGGCAGGGGTTAGAAAAAACTCTTCAGTCTCCTAGTGCCAGCCTCCTTCTGGGCAAGGCTTGTGGACAGCCCAGCTTTGTGCTTACTGTCAGCCTGGTCCTAGCTGACCAAATTCTTCACTTCTAAATCTCTCCCAATAGTTGCATCCCATAACTAACTGTGCACAAGTAGTGCTCTCAAACTGCTGATTTGAGAATCCAGACTAGGCAAACATTTCCTTACATATTTGCTTTACACAGCAATCCCTCTGCTCCCTTGTTTTCATGTTAAAGTGTGTGGCTTAGCCAAACAGGTCTAAGATCAGGTTAACTTCTCTCCCAAGCACTATATTCCACATATAAGTATTTTGTGTTGTGATTTAGCCTTAGCACAGCTGTTCTAGCTGTTTTCAGGATGGCTTTGAAATTCTCATCATCTCCCCAACAAAACTGTCTACATAGTGTCACCTCTTATACCATCAAAATCTGTTGTATGTATCATGTGTCTGAGAAAACCATCTTCCAAAGAGAGGACTGAAATAAGTGTTCTGTTTTTGAAGATGGGGCTTTAGGAAGGTGTTTGTCATCTACCAAAACTTATCTTCTTATTAATAGTGGAAAATATTTCCTTTTTAAATATTTATCCAAGTCTTTTGAGCCAAAACAGGCTTCCAATTAATTGCTTTTTCTTTTTTAAGAAGTCATGTGATTGTTCTCAACCAATAGATCCATTCTCCCCAATTCCCAAAGCTCTGCCTCTTTTTTGATGCCCTCTCAGTGATGGAACAATTGCAGCCTTGATGAAATATGTACAGCTGCGTGATTTTTGTGGACTCTGATATTATGCCGTTTTCTTGTAGATAGGGGTTTTTTTTGTAATACTTTGGTTTCAACATCATGTCTTTGATGACAAAAATGTCCCTCTTTCATAGCTTTATTTTGGGGTGGATGACATTTTGGCAAATTGTCACTGTGAAGGGTTCATTCTGGATGTTGCGGGAGTCTCCACACTTTCTGTATTCAAGGAACTACATATAACAAAGCTACGTGTGTTGAATGCAACTTTGATCAGCTTCTGAACCTATATGGCTGTCAAGTCTTTTTCCAGAGCTTCAGCTATCTGTGTTCTCAGGTGACAAAACTGTGGAATGTGCAAATCATTTCAACAGACACTCCTGATAAGAACTTAAAGCCAGATAGTGGGTATGTCTAACCATTGGTGCCTACTTCCTCAAGGTGTTTTCTGATCTTTCCGAGTTTGTTTGCCCTTAATACATGTTGAGAAGTGTCCAGTAAATCTAAAGCTCTTCTCTCCTCCATGTGAACAGCACATCAGTCCTAGTCCTGTCCTCTGGAACCTGAGATCTGCAGCCAAATTTGTTGACTTAATCAAATACAGTCTTTACCACCCAATCTGTTAGCTAACTTCCCTCTGAAGTCATGAGTGTTTGTTGTCATAACACCACCCCACCTCTCCCGTTTGAATCAGGCTATGTTGCCTGAATGTGTTCTGATCTTGTAGTATATGGGGGCAAGCGGTCTGAGGTTATGCTTTTGCTAGTTTTGTTTTTTCTGTTTTTGCCAAAAATGGTGGACAGCCTAGTTTATATTGTGTAAGCTCCAAGATTATAGCCATTTCTACAAGATATCCCAAGAGCAGTTATTCCCTGCAGCGATGAAGTAGTTGTTACAGAGTCACACTGAATTTCTGCTCTGGTAAAGCCAGCAGTAGGCGTCAGCAATGAGCATCTTATGTGATTTGAGCTCATTTGTACAAGGAAAGAAAAGTGTTAACATCTGCAGTGTAATTAGTTCCACTGGTATGCCTGATACACAGGATATGCAATAATTTATATGAATAAAACCTTCCTCAGTCATGGGAAGTCATCGCATAACCTTCTTCTGCAAAAGATTTTTGATTCTTTGGACATGAGTAATTCGGTTTTCCCAGTGCTCTTGTCTCTGAAAATTGTAGTAAGGAGTGTCAGCTAATTACAAGAATGTGAAGTATTTCATAAAAAGCTTAGGAAAGCCCATCCTTTTCTAATGGTTTGCCTGGATTTCTATTGTCCTGGGACCATATTTCCTTAAAAACTATGTACACTGAGCAAAACAGATCTCTTCACAGTTGTCTCAGATCGGACCAGAAGAGGGACAGATACCACCAACACATGCAGCTGCATTCACTATTTGTTCAAAGTCAAACGCATTCATACGTGATTATCAAACTTTGCACCTCCCTAAACAATTTATTTTCAACAGCAGAACCAAGTGTACATCATTTCTTTCTCCAGTGTAAAGAGGCTAAGTACAGTTTTCACCCAGTTACAGCACTGTAAGAGTATAATTACAATTTTGTAGTGAACTGTGCCATCTTACACAGCCTGCAGGTACAGGATTTAAAATCAAATTTGTCATCCTGAATCAGCATCCTTTCTACCACCCAGAAACTCAAAGCTCTGGTACAGATGCAAGATGACAAAGGTAAGGCCTCCAGCACAAAGAGACAGGGAGAGACATAAACAAATTCTCTTTCAAGCCCCAGATGGAGGCTGGTGCTGAAGCTCAGTTTTGCCAGAGTGCTATCAACACAGAGTCTCATACCTTCTAGACTGACTTCCAGCCACTCACATGTGCCTTATGGGCATGACCAAAGGGTGCTTCTGCTGTCTTCTGATCAAGGGGAGACCAGTCAGGAGCTTTGGGATGACTTAAAAATCCTACTGTATTCATTTTATTTCAGCAGAGAAACTAAAAATAGAAACCTGCCATAAAGGGCAACACAAATTTAACACATGCTGTGGCTAAGGAAGAATATGATAATTTGCAATGACATCCTCTAAAACCTGTTGCCAAGCTTCCCTAATTATTGTAGATTTGTCCATGGTCTCCATAGCAGCCTTTCCTGAGACTTGAGGCCAGTGTGGTGACTCACAGCAGTTCAGTGAGGGACTCAACTTCTTTCCAAGGGAGTCTGAGTCACAAGATGCCAAACCTGGACTGGTTTCCTGTAATATAGAGGTTCCCAAACTGTGGTAGCCATACCACTCATGGGACAGAAGCCACCTCAGTGCGGTGCTCCAACACCTCCCAGACACTGCCTGACAGAGGGTGTACGAGGGTGAGCAGGAGATATTGCTGCTGCAGCCACTGGCAATAGTGTTACTCAAACAAAAATATTTTGAAACTTCTGCGTTAGTAAGTTGCTGGACTCACACTAACTTTGTCCCTGAACTCCTCAGAAGGGTAAAACCAGTTTACCATAGCAGTAAAAGAGCTAAGTACAGCCTTCACTGTGAGCCCTGGGATGGTTTCCTAGCCTCATTAGTGATGCTGCTGTGGGCAGAGTTACAGCAGCTGCCCTGTGACTCTGCCGTAGGAGAGGTCCCTCACAGTGCTGTCACCCCAGAGCATCTGCTTGAGAGAGGTACGATGGGCAACTGATCCTGGCACAGGCGCCTCCCCCCCAGCAACAGGCTTGAGCTCTGGGGCAGATCTTGGATGAAGGGAGATCAGAAATGAGATCTTTCCTCCCAGCTGAGTGCCCAAACCACAGAGCCAGAGATTTAGGCTTTTATATTACTTTTTGTCTTCTGGTCGCCATGATTCTCATTTTCCTGGAAAAGTGGGTGCCCTCCCATACAGCAGAGGGGTAGCTCCTCCCAGCTTGCCAAGCCTGGTTTATAAGCTTGCATTTAAAGGGATAATTTTGTACTTGGAATCTCCTGAGACCAAGAAGAGGCAGAAGCCCAGGCCACCCACTTGCCAGATGAGACAGGGCAGCTGATGGCAGGTGCTGTTAGTGGACAGCTGTTGCACATAGGGGTGGACACAGGGGTTTAGAGAATGCTGGATTGAATAATGCCATCACGCCACAACAGTGTTGCTATGATACTTTCCAGCTTCATCTGCTGAGAATGCTCAGTGGAGTGCTGATACCACACATCAGCTGAAACAGGAAATATTTTACGTCCAGACAAAGCTGTAGGAGTTTTGTGGAATTACAAGTTTGATGGTGGCTGTAGCAAGCTCCTTCATGCCCATCAGGCTTCAAAAACACAACCCTGTATCATCCATCCTTGGGCATTGCCAGGCACTGGATACCATGACTAGATCCAGCATTTATCCAGCTCTGACACCACCATTACAAATGCTTCTAAAAAGCAAAGATGAAGAAATAAAAGAAGAAAACTATTTATTTTAAATCAGCATAACTCTCTTTCTTGCCAAGTTAACTTGTCAATTTCTGGCAAAGCCACATCCTAAGCCCCTCTCAGCCACTACCCTCTCTTGATGACCCTAACAGCTTTCACAGCTGCTCTCCCTTCCCTCCCTAGGTCAAATGAGCTATCATCTGCTCCCTGAAACCTACCCTGTTCCATCTTCACCCAAGACCTAGGTCAGCCCTATCTCTTAACCGAAACTGGCATTGCTTCACTTTCTGAAGACATTAATATCTGTCATTTGCATTCAGAGGACAGTACTAGTTCTAAAGAAATTTAAGAACATCTTGACCATTTTTCTTCCTACCTTCCCTTTCCAATAATGAATATAATAACTTTTCCTCCAACTGGAATGTTGACATCTTCAACTCAAAGAGCAGGGATTCAAGCAACCCCTTCCCCACTCCCAAAAATTAATGTGAAATAGTGTTCTGTATCTGCATCAGTGTTTGACTAACCAGTAGCATTTGGTAGAGAAAGCATACTACTTGTTATGAACAGCATACTACTTTTGATGTTTTTATTGGTCACAGGAAATGTTACAAAGCAGTTACACTGAATAATGCTGTCACAGTCATATAATGTGAGGTTGCTACAAGACATTTAAAATTTCACACAGTGAAACTACTTTAGGGGAAGGAAAAAAAAAAAAATCATGCTTGTAACAGAGAATCAAGAAAATACATTTGGTTAAGAGAAAAAATGGTCCCAGGATTTTAGCCTGCTCAAACTGAAATTAATGGAAAAGCTTCCACTAACTTCTAACAGCCTCCAACATTCCCTGACCAAGCTGTAAGGGGTAAAATGCCTCTCTGCTCAGTCACAGGCACTTCCTTCTTCTAATGTACTTGTGCGTGATGTATTATTTTTAAATGAGAAGAACATAAATGTGTAATTGACTATGCCAAACTTTATACATAACAGAGCCAATTTTGGTTCATCAGCTTTAGAGAGAATGGGAGAATTACAAAGGTGATAGCATGTGTACTAGAAAAGGGGGAGTTCCTACACTCCTGAGTGCCTGTAGCAGCTGTTTGTGTAGACTGAAAGCTTCCAAGAAAGCTCATTACATGCTTCTTCAGAATTTGAATCTGGCAGTGTCTGCATTCAAGATGGGTAACTTATGTGAGCTGGAATTTCAATGATGTAGCACTAAGAAAAGCTACAAATGCAGCTAGGATCTGGTCATTTGCTGCTAAGGGACAACTGAATGGCCAGTGGGCATTTACTGTAGTGAAAAGATGTGTCAGAGAAAATCATCTGACCAGTCTAACTAAGGCAACAATCTTCATGCAAAATTACCTTTTCTTCACAAAAATGGAATTTCAAAACCGTGGCTGAGAAAATCATGCACTGAATTGAGAAAAGACATCTCAGCTTCAAGAAAGCAAAATCTTTTTGACAAATCTAAGTGTAATTTGAAGATAATTATTTCTGGGAGCTCAGAGATATATTCCTGAATTCATTTTTTCTGATTTGTAGTTGACCTGATGCATCCTATACCTGCTCATTCCAAGGATGCATGAACAACCTGCAAACATTTTCCTTCAGTGTTGGAAACACCAGAGGGCAGCAACGTACCAAGGCCTCTTTCTTTCGTGTTGGGGAAGTTTCAATTGCCCACCCCAAAGCTCAGAATGTAATTCAGGCTTCAAGGAAAACTGGAGTGAGAGGTGCTGTTGTTTATATTTCAGTGCTCACCAACAATGTAGTTATTTCCCAGAACTGTATTTTCTTGTTATCTATATTTTTTGAAGTAGAATATTGATCATAACCCATGCCTTATAAACTTCTCCCTCTCCAGTGCATATAAAAGATAACATTTTTATTCATGTCTCAGACTATGGTGATCAAATGCTGTTAGCATTTAATAATGGACATGGTTCTACCACATTCAAGTGGGAATGACAGGAACTGCCATCCTGTATTACATACATAGTCCATCAGGAGTCCCTGAGATACAAATACGGCACCCACACTCCTCCCTACTGGCATTTTGGTCAAGAGTTCTCAATAAATGTTCCAGCTTTTTTTTTTTTTTAAAAAAAAAGTTTTCATTAATTAAAAACAGTCTATTTACAAAATCAGTTGTGAAATGGACAACATTCCATAGGAAAAATCAGACCGTTTCAAAAGTTGGTAAATAAGTTTTTAACTGTAAAATCTCAGATACTGGCTGTTTTCTGTCTTGATAGAAGCTGAGTCCAGTAAGTAATTCTACATCTCTAATCCGAGCTGTATGAAACTTCAGTCTCTCTTCAACCCACATTGACTCAGACTTTCCATCCTATTGGGACAGAAGAGGAAAAAAGGGTTTGCAAAACAGGTGGCTTTTTTTAATTGACATACATCTAATCAAATAGCAAAATACATTTGATGTTTTATAAAGACAGAAAGCTATAACAGTTGGCAAATGTTTAACAAAAAAAACAGAGCACTAGATTATAAATAGTTGTACGCTTGCCCGAATTTAGTACTTGCTGTTGCTTCCTCAAGTACACAGAACTTGTAGCTCTACTGGTGGAAGTTAGCAATAATGGGGAATGGCAGGTGAGGTCTAGCATCTATCCACCATCTATAATAAAACTTTTCCTGAGAGCTATACCTGACTTGGTCAGTGACTTGTATAATTCTTTGCTGTAGGATAAGACTACACACTTTCTATGCTTTGTTCTGGTTTATATGGAGTGCAGCTATGTGCATTCCCATCACAATCATAGAATCATAGAATGGTTTGGGTTGGAAAGGACCTTAAAAGATCATTTAGTTCCAACTCCACTGCCATGGGCAGGGACACCTCCCACTAGACCAGGTTGCTCAAAGCCCCGTCCAACCTGGCCTTCAACACTTCCAGGGAGGAGATAACTACAGCTTCCCTGGGCAACCTGTGCCAGTGTCTCATCATCCTCACAGTCAAGAATTTCTTCCTAATATCTAGTCTAAATCTACCCTCTTCCAGTTTAAAATTGTTATACCTCATCCTATCACTACATGCCCTTGTAAGAAGTACCTCTCCAGCTTTTGAATGCCAACGTACTTGAACTAGAAGCAACCATTGCTCTTCAGGAACATCTGGGTCTTTTCCTTTTGCATATGCATTTGGCCTAGCCCTGACCTTTCTTTGTGGATCACTCACCTTCCCCTAGAAGGTCTTAATTCTTCTCAGCTGTATATTTGTGCTACATAAGTCTATGTATGTATCACATCGACGGTCTCAATGTTCTCTGACTCCACCCTGCCAGCTGTAAGTTTTGTTCTTTGAACAGGGAACTTCTATTTTCAATTTGATCATACATACAGACTAACATAATTCTGTTTACAAAAAATACTCTCTTCTGTCTCAAGATGATCATGATAAACTGTACTTTTTTTACACTCTTTACAGTCTTTAATAGTTAGTCACTGACATTCAAGCAAAACAAGCTCAAGCCTGACTTCAGATGTTTATGAGGACTGAACAGACTACTTACTGCACAGCTTTCGCTGTTGTCTTCTCTGTGAGGTACAACGAAAGACATGGCATCTAGAGACCCTTCACACTCCAGAGGACTTTCAGAAGTATTTTTACAACTAGTTAGCACAATGAAGAAGTGAGTTGGAACTGGAACTTCTGAATTACTGGGGTGCCTGAGACACAAAAGATATTTCTTTTAATCCACCAAATCATACTTGCACAAAGAACAAATGACAGCAATCAGCTACATTCTGGCCTATCAGTTTTTAGTAATCCACCTATTTAGCCCAAAGAAAACTTTAGCCTGGAAGGAAAGTTCCAGATTACTATTTTGCAAATCAAGTTTGGTTTATATGCTGATCTAAGTAACAAGTTTGATAAATTATAGCAACAAACTGATTTATCAGAAAAATGTGTAAGAATCCTGAATAGATGGAGAGTTCAGCCTGAGACCAGGAAACTGCCTGCAGGCTTGAACCAATTCTGCTAACAAATGTATTCGTACTCACAAATTTGTAGTGGAACTGCCAGCTCAGAAAGTGTCAACTATGACAGCAGGGATAAGCTCCTGCCTCGTATACTTCTAGAGGCAATGTCATAAGATTTCAGACTAGTGGACATTCTTCCACATGCAACAGATTCTCTTACACTGCACCTTTGGATTTTAGGATGACACATTTTGAGGGTACATTTTCTCTTTGTACTTGTTGCTTTTTTCTTAGTTTTACACTTCTGTATCTGCTTAGAGCCATTTGACTGTCTCTCTTAACTGACAAAACCTGCCAAGGGCCCATCTTCACAAGAAGCTTTCCTTTATAACAAGGATCATTACTGTTAACAAGGATCATATTACTATACCAAAGATCATAGTTACTATTACTATCTACAACCACTAATAGAGGAAAGAAACAAAGGATTAGAATGTGAAAGGTTCCTACCTTTTCACCTTTTCTGGAGTGTCATAGAGCCCATTAGAGTCATAATCAAATACCGGACCACTAACTACATTGACACCACTCCTGGCTGCAGCATATTCAGGTAGCAGGTATTGGTGGAAGTAGTTCCATAACACTGAAACACAGTAATGGAAGAGGGAAACAATCTCTAAAGTAGAAGCTGTTAATACAACTCTGCAGAGTTTTCAGGGTAGCATAAGCAGACACGATAAGCTAAGGAAACAACAAATTATGCAGGTGTTTACAGTTTTTAAAGATTGCATATAACTGAGCAGCAACATGCACTGCAGCATCTCCTGGCATTGTGGTTTCTGAGTTACCCTAGCCACAAACCTGACAGAGGCATAATGATGCTGCTCCCTTGTGGCCTTGGGTTTCTTTCCTTGAAAACCAAATCATGCAGAGGCTAGAAGAGGGAAGCTGAGAGAAGACCATGCCTGCCTGTGTCTTATCCCACTATCAAGTTGGCCTGGCTAGCTTGTACACCCACACCTATGAGCTGGGAAGTATCTTTTGGAAGGTATTAAGTTTGCTGATGATACAGAACTGGGAGGAGTGGCTGATACACCTGAAGGCTGTGCTGCCATCCTCCGAGACCTGGACAGGCTGGAGAGTTGGGTGGAGAGGAACCTCACGAAGTTCAACAAAGGCAAGTGCAGGGTCCTGCACCTATGAAGGTACAACCCCATGCACCAGTACAGGTTAGGGACTGACCTGCTGGAAAGCAGCTCTGTGGAGAAGGGCCTGGGAGTCCTGGTGGACAAGGAGTTAGCCATGAGCCAGCAATGTGCCCTTGTGGCCAAGAAGGCCAATGGTATCCTGGGGTGCATTAAGAAGAGTGTGGCCAGCAGGGCGAGAGAGGTCATCCTCCCCCTTTACTCTGCCCTAGTGAGGCCTCATCTGGAGTACTGTGTCCAGTTCAAGAGAGACAAGGAACTGCTACAGAGAGTCCAGCAGAGGGCTACGAAGACGTCTAGGGGACTGGAGCATCCCTCTTATGAGGAAAGGCTGAGAGACCTGGTTCTGTTTAGCCTGGAGATGAGAAGACTGAGAGGGCATCTCATCAGTGCTTACAAATATGTAACGGACAGGTGTCAAGACCATGAGGCCAGACTTTTCAGTGGTGCCCAGTGACAGGACATGGGGCAGTGGGCACAAACTGGAACACAGGAAATCCCATCTGAACATGAGGAATAACTTCTTTACATTGAGGGTAATAGAGCAGTGAAATAGGCTGCCAACCATCTCATGTTCCCTCTCACCCAGGAAAGCCCAGGTCTTCATATCTTTTCTACTAGAAATATGATTATTTTCCTGTTTGCTTGGTGACTGAGACCCTAGATTCATGCCTGGAAACTCATCTGAGTTTAGAAAACATTCCTAAACTGTAAATGTATTTAAATCACAAAATTATATGTGGTATCTCAGTTGTCCAGAAAATATTCAATAGAAAATCCTGTTTAGGTAGATCGGAAAATGCTAACAAAAATGTCAGACATTAAATGTAGATGCTTACATTATACTCCCATGTAATGATTCCTAATCAACTGGCTTATAAGATCACAATGGTGGGCCTTTTTCACAAGAGTGATAATCCTACTTTAAGGAACTTTTAATTGAGATAAGAAGTCCACAGTTGGAGGAGATCTTATTTTACAGCAGCATCTGAATCAGGCATCATTTGCATGGTTTGAAGCAAGTAGAAAACTCAATAGTCTTTCTTATATTCAATTGTGCACACAAAATATACATACAAATAAAATACCTTTAAATGCAGGATACATTGGCACAATGTTGCTGGTAAGCAAGGCATCATAGTGAGGTTTCTTTGCATCTGTCATTAAATCTAAAACAAAACAAAAAACCAGCATTTCATTACTTGGATTTGTTACTTAAAAAGCATGAAAATGCAAATTTGAAGATCAGTGTAATAATGTTAAGGTGGAGTTGACCTAACTTCACTTTCCAAAGATGATGTAGGTCTAAGTGCTAACTTCAGTACATGCTGGATCCCATCCAAAATCAATAATCTTAGCAGCAGCAGCAATTGCACTTGTCAGATATACAGTGGAGAAATTTTTGCAAGTTTTAAAAATATCAGAACAGACTTTTGAATTGTGGGGAAGGGAATAAAATTCACTTCATGAGTGTCAGACCAACTTGTTCTGACTGCAGAATCTAGGCATAAAAATAGGAGCTCTGTTGGAACTTCGCAAATTACACTTGATGTGGCCGTTTCAATAACCTACTACTCAATACTTCATGCAGTAAAGTCGATGTAAAATGCTGCCAAATCAGGTCACCAGTAGTTCACAAACAATTTAACCACTTGTAAACAGCTAAGTGTTTTGTAATATGTTTGAGTATCAGAGCTATGTTCTTCAGACCAATGCTGAATTGCATTACTAAAGACGACATATGGCACACAACAGTACATTTCAGACAGAAAATAAACTATCAAGGCAGTTTTTTACTTAATGAAACATCCCTAAAGTTGACTTTGGATGGTTCCAAGTAATACCTGTCATACAAAGTAAATTTGTAACTTACTAGCTTGCCAGACTTGACTTAAGGTTTACCTGTTCCTGCCAGTTTTTTCTATGAGATGCCACTTCTGAAACCTGAGAAGTTCCAAAGCTTTCAGGAAGTACTAAATGACCTTGGACAACCCATCAACTGCTGAAGCGCCCAAAACGTTTTTCTTTCTCATATACTGAGGTGAACTGCAACAATTCAGTAACTACTGCTTCATACTCTGACTATCAAGAACATCTATAAAAGACTACACCTACTACATTACAAATTATTTAAATTAGATATGCTGTAAAAGGAAGGAAATGTACTTACTTGGAGGAGAAAGGAATCCATAAGTTAGGCGGGGATGATTGTTGTAAAACAAACATGTCTGGTTATGATTAAAAGAAACACGAACATCCCTGTGTAAGCAGGTGGAGATACCTTCTGTAGCAGAAACCCATTTGTCCTATTGAACAAGAAGAAAGTACTATTGGTAAAACAGATAGCCAATTTACAGTAATTCTCTCAGTGTGGGGGACTGCAGAACTATGAATCCCAGATAATCAAACTAATAAACATCCTCTACTGTCCTAGTTCCTTTTAAGCATGATGTGGCTTCTAAATTTGCCCTGAATGGAAAAGGCCAACTGAAAAAAAACTTTCATTCACAAGATCAGTGCTCTGCATGAACATGTGCATCTTAGATAGGCTTCAGGACAGCAAAGACCAGATTTATCTTCAACTACCTCTTTTTTTTTTGCCCCCCCTAATCAGGATGATCTTCTGAGAGAAGGGTCAGATCAGGACATGAACAGTTCAAGATAGTCCAGAGATTATTTTTTCAAAAGAATCCTGCCACATTACGAATATTGCTTCAAGACCACAAAACCCATGTTGAGACCAGACTTTAAGGACAACACTGGTAGACTGCTATAGCAGACCTATGCTGCCAAGCAGTAAGCCAGTGCAGACTCATAGGGCTTCTATATCAATGGCAATGAGCTCTTCACTTCCTGGTGGTGCAGCTCACTCCAAGAAACAGGAAAGAGTCAAATTCAACAGAAAACTCATACAAAATTCCTCTTTGTATCTCATGTGGTTCTACTTTGTTCCCTGGGAGATAATATTATCACAGCAGATCTAAGAAGCATTCAAGAATAACTAACATTCAAGCTTTTTTACCTTTCAAGGTTGCTTCTAACCTTTCTTCATATACTTACGTCTTTGTTAACAGTGTATGAACTCCACAGAGACATCCTGTAGTCCTTGCTGTATCCACTCACATAGTGGTAATGGTAAAGGAGGCAATAATTATGTCTCTTCTGCAGAACCCTGGGCCGTCCATAAGGCAAAGTAAGTTTCTCTGTCTTCTTAACTGCAGCCAAAATAGTGCTTATTACATTTGAATCAATACTGGTTGTTAAGCATCTTCTTTTATACACCTAAGGTTGCCACAATTTCCAATTGCCAAACAGAGAAGTCACAGTAACGGAACAAAAAAAGTTTCATTCTTATTTCAAAGGTACAGTTTATATGGTAAGGCAATAAATTAAATTACAAAGCCAGTATAACGCATTCACTTATACTGTAGAAATTAAGTTTATACTTAGAACAAAACATTTTGCCATTTAAAACAGGAGATGGATCCAAGTTGCAAAGTTAAAGTCTTCGTTGACTATGTTTCAATCTAAATATATAATGTGGGATCTGCTTCTACGTAACTTTTAGATTGGACGGTAAACAACTGTGGTGATTTGAAATCTGCTGAGGGGACTATTTTAGTAGAAACCACAAAGTCATATGTAAAAGTGACATTTAAAGGATGAAGTACCAGTGAAGTACTGGTTGGATTTTCAGATGTGCCAGGACTCACTTTATAATGAGTTTGACATGAGTCACAAAACTTTCCTTCTGCCTCACTCTCATGGACCACACCTCTTCAGAAAGTTTGCATACAGGGAAAGATTTCTCAAAATGTATCATGTACGACACCGCACAGAGGTTTTGGCAGACCCTTGCCTAAGGCATAGTCTGGTTATTGGCCAACTACTGCATCCAATGCAAGAGTGAAGACTTTCCTTTAAAACTGTATCAGAAAGAAGCTATATGGGATGAGCAGAGGGCAAGTCATTAGACAGAAGCTAAAATGTAAAGCAGAGTTAGCAACAGAATTACTTTAGAGTCAATGCCCTTTATCTTAAGAAAAAACAAGTTAGAGCCATATGAAACACATGCTCTTGCAATCATGCAGTCAAATGTCAGCAGAAAGTTTCAGTTTTTAACCCTTAAGATAGACTTCAATTTCATCAAAACGCTGAACATTCAAATCTTTGCCATCTGGAAACTAAAAAATAAATAAATAAATAGGGTTTTCAAGTTTCAAATCCTTTGATGTAAAATAAGTACTGAGGAAAGCTACTACATCATGGAAACATTTTTAAATAACAAAAATATTACTTTGCTATTGAAACACAAGTATTTTCATTCATTACATGACTGGAATTATAAAGAAGACGTCAAGGTATATTTTCCATTAAATAGGTCACGACCATCCAAAAATTATGCAGAACTACAATTTCAAGGAAACTGTTTTAATAGGGAAAGAAATCGAGCAATGAATGCTGCAGTTTTTTTCCACATTAATTCCACAACTCAAGAAAAATGTCAAGATTATGACATTTATTTCTCTACCCATGAGGTAAAAGGCAAACAATTCACATTACAAAATGGAGCTGAAATAGGTTATGTGGCTGGCCTTGCCATATTTCTTCAAAGCCAGGTTCAGCAAGGTACTCGGGCACCCACCTACACATTAGCTGAGTCTGTTTCAGTGAAACCACTTAGATGCTTAGGGAAAAGCACACCGTATCATACTAGCTAGATTTCATTTTGTTGCTTTCATGACTGTTACAATATTGAGAGAGTTATTTTAAAAGGGTTCTGGGACACATTTTAAAAAGATGCCCTGTCATTAGTGGAAAAGATTCAAGAAAGCACTATTCGATCTTTGTGCCAGGACAAACTACAAAAAACAACAGAAGCCTTAAATTAGCCCTGAATAAGCAGCAAGTACTGGATCCTGCCTGTAATTGGCATTTAAGTCCAGTTCTTAATAGTGAGCTACATTGGGGTGTTGTCAAATACAAAGTTTATTTGCATAAGACACAAGGTTTCATGAACAGACATGAGGCAAGGTCTCTATCAGCCTGTTTCTCTTGATTTCATTTTTAAGGTATTAGCACCAAGGGCTACATTCCATTTTGACTTACCGTTTTCATAATTTACTTAGTCTTACCTGCTTCATGCTCAAAATTGTTTTGTTTTACAAGTCATGAGCACACTTACAGCCTTGCAACTGCAGCTCAAACATGGCATGTGTATGTCCAAAGAATTAAAATAAACCATAAGGAAAATATGCAACGGCTTAAGACCACGTAACAACTCAACCACGTAAAATACCCCTTATGCTTCATTAGAAGTATGCTGCAGTTGTGATGTCAGTATTTGCAGGGATTTCTTATCAGGTACTTCCCCATACATTGCTTTTGCTTCCCATTCTGGAATGCTCATTACTTCAGAGCTAGAAAATTCAAAAATATCTGCTAATACATATGCCATAAAGATAAATGTATAAGGATACACATTTATTTGAGAACAGATGGTTCAGTGTGTCTGTATTTGAAAAACCTTAGAACTATAGTCCCAGAAACTGTTTCAAAGAATTTTTACCTCATATACTTGAGAGTTGCTCAAAAGTTCAGATATCAAACACTTAATATTTTCAATAATTCTTACATTTTTGTTATAATTTTATAGTACTATCTAAAGTTCTTACCTTCTGTTTCAGTGAGATTTAGACGCTGATGAAAATCCTTTACTGGCAAGCCCTGTAATTATAAAGCAAAACCAGTGAAGTTCTACTAAGTGTTCTACAAAGCATATAAAGAGCCACTACCACACTTAAAGTACTGAATGTAACATCCGCCTTGCAAGTTATCCCTATACGTAAGTCACTGATATCTACTGGTGAAGGACTATGGAGAATTTGCAGAAATGAATGGTTTTAGCCACAAGCAAATCTACAGCCTTAAAAACCACAGCTCAAACACACAACATCCACAGAAGGGAAATTTCAACATAATTAAGTGAAGCAAGCAAGAAGTGAATGCTTTCCCCATCAAAGCTCGTTTCTGTGGTATCCTCCAGGCTCTTCAGAGCTGAATATGACTTTATATAAGCAAACTGCAAAGACGAACATACAAATACAGGCTAGTACCCACTAACCCCAGGCGAGATTTGATTTTGAAACCAGCAGTGGAGGACTGCAAAAATTAGCTGGTAAAGATAAACACTGGAGAACACTCTGAATGCAACAGAGGTCTACTTTCACAACTTTAACCATTTCAGTACTTACCCCTGACTTGCAGGAGCAGCCAGGGCTCACTGAAAAAGCTCTTTGTCCTACCACAGAGCATTCAGAAGGATGGCTTATTTCTTTGGGATGGTGGGGGGTATAAACAGGGTTCCTTAAAAGATGGTTTAGGCGTCCATGAGTTCCATTGTTTGGGGCTGGTTTCAAATCAAGCAAGTCTATAAAAGAATTCAAATGATATTAACAAGATGAGAAAGACTGTAATACACTGCTGATTGTATTGTGATTACAAGTATGGGCGAGACAATACAGCTGCTCTGCTTGTTGCTCACAACACCGAAAAGGGAAAGCAGTGTAACCCCTTTAAAAGGAAGCACATTTGTTCTTAGCAAGGGCTCAGAATGGTATTAGTCTGCTTGTAAAGAGGGACAGAACAAGTGCAAAAAATGAAAGGCTTACATCTGAGGGGAAGTGAACTTGCAGCACCCAAACTTGCAGTGGGGGACAGAATGGGAATCTTAAACACATGAAGCTAGTGACTGCATAATATTGAAGCTTTGGGAAATAAGTCTGGGGGCTTTGTTTTTGCTTTTTTGTTTTTCATTATCTGGAAATTAAATACATAAATTTCAGTTAATAAGCATCACTAAAGGGTAAAGCCATTAAAGAGCCTAGGTACAACATAGATTTCTGCTTGCCACTTAGGTCTAAAATGGTAAGCTTCAAAATTCTCAAAAGTAGTCTAACCAAAGAAACATCCCTACCCCACAAACACCTAAATCTCTGCCACTGAAGTAACTTAGACAACTAAAAGCTGCCTACCACCAATGCTCAGAGACACTTCAGACACCTTCAAAATACTGAATAGATCAAGCTCTACTTCATACTTAATCCTCCCTAGCATTCATAGATTTGCTGTTCCTCCACTTAACTTGTACTGAATCTATGAAATGTTTTCAAAACATAGCAGGTGATAAGACACACTCGTACCAAAAAGCTTGGAGTCTAAATCACTCACCTAGAGCACAAGGATAAGAGTAGAACTTCCCTTCCTGCACGGGGAACTAAATACATTTCTCCCCGCACTGTGCTACTCACATATGCTAATGTCATTCCCTCCAGATGAAGCAGTTTTGCTTTGGAAAGAAGAATAAAACAACCTTTCTAATTCTAGCAGTTCCTGCTGCAATGAATACATGACACAAAGCAGTGAAAAAACAAACCAGAACCAGTCCTGGAACTCGGATCCCTACTTCAATAGTTAAAATAATAGGAACATAACAATGTTTAAGCAGCATATTCAGAAATTCAATACACCCCAGACATCCCCAAATCTGCTAATCTGAACACCTTGGAAAACAACTACTGGAAAGAGTCCGATGCAGGGCCACTAAGATGAAGTGATTGGAGCATCTCCCATATGAGGAGAGGCTGAGGGAACTGGGCCTGTTCAGCTTGGAGAAGAGGAGGCTGAGGGGGGATCTCATCAATGCTTATAAATATCTTAAGGGCGGGTGTCAGGAAGACGGGGCCAGACTCTTCTCAGTGGTGTCCAGTGACAGGAAAAGGGGCAATGGGCACAAACTGGAACACAGGAGGTTCAATCTTAACATAAGAAAACACTTCTTTACTGTGAGGGTGACAGAGCACTGGCACAGGCTGCCCAGAGAGGTTGTGGAGCCTCCGTCTCTGGAGACATTTAAAACCCATCTGGACATGTTCCTGTGTGATCTACTCTAGGATCCTGCTCTAGCAGAGGGGTTGGACTAGATGATCTTCAGAGGTGCCTTCCAACCCCTACTACTCTCTGACTGTAACGTGAGTTGAAATGCCCCAATTCAGACAAGACAGTTAGTTGTGCTCATACTCTTAGGAGACAGTATCTCTTCCCTGGCTGCACTTTGCAAGAAGGTGCAAGTCAGGCACCTTCAAGAGAAATGCTAGAGCCCCAAATGACAAGTGAAAGAAGATGCCTTTCTGCAGTCCAGAAGACATCTAAGCCCTCAGCAAGGATAAGGTCGGGTAAGTCGCCTGACTTCATTTTCTATCTGAAAGTTAATGTGCTGTCTTTTCACAGAATCACAGAATGTTAGGGATTTGAAGGGACCTCAAAAGATCATCTAGTCCAATCCCCCTGCCAGAGCAGGAACACCTAGGTCAGGTCACACAGGAACGCATCCAGGCAGGTTTTGAATGTCTCCAGAGAAGGAGACTCCACAACCTCTCTGGGCAGCCTGTTCCAGTGTTCTGTTACCTTCACTGTGAAGAAATTCTTCCTCACATTTATGTGGAACCTCCTATGTTCCAGCTTTTGCACATCCTATTCTTCCAATTCTTTCTATACAGGATGGAAGTAATCTAGACCTCAATGACTGCACTTGAAATAATGGAAAACGAGTGAAGACCTCAAAGGAAATAAATAAGGAGAAAGTGGTAGAACTAGTGATAGAATTTTGGAGAAATCATGAAATACAGAATGAAGAAGGGACAAAGGAACAATGAGTCATGGTAACATTATGGTTGAAAGGGGGGGAAAAAGGGCCACAAAGCATCTAATTTTCAGAAAGAAACACCATTTCGCTGGTGCAGTGTACTGTACAGCATCAGAAAATAAAGTGAAGAATATCTGTGTATGGAGTGGGCTATCTGTGATCCTCAGACACAGAAGTAAACTGCATGGAACAGAAATCAGTCTTGAATTCTCGAGTGATACCATAGAGGGGTAAGAAACAGGAAACCTGACTATTACAGAGACAACTGGCTCTACAGCAAGACTCCAAAGCAACAGGACTACAGACCAACAAGACAGTTGCAGTCCATCAAAAGACCAAAAAAAAAAAAAAAAAAAAGCACATTTGATTCACCTGTTGTATTAGGGACAGCAATGTGCCATTGCAGCCAAGAGGGCCAATGGAATCCTGGGGTGCATTAAGAAAAGTGTGTCCAGCAGGTCTAGGGAGGTTCTCCTCTCCCTCTACTCTGCCCTGGTGAGATCACACACCTGGAACACCATGTCCAGTTTTGGGCTCCCCAGTTCAGGAGAGACTGGGATCTACTGGAGAGAGTACAATGGAGAGCTACAAGGATGATCAAGGGACTTTGACATCTCTCCTATGAAGACAGACAGAGAACTGGGGCTGTTTAGTCTTGAAAAAAGAAGGCTGAGAGGGTATCTTATTAATGTCTATAAATACCTGAGGAGTGGGGGTCAAGAGAAAGATGCCAGTCTCTTCACAGTGGTGCCCAGCGATAGGACAAGGAATAATGGGTGCAAGCTGGAACATAGGAAGTTCCACCTCAACATGAGGAGAAACTACTTTACTGTGAGGGTGACGGAGCACTGGAACAGGCTGCCCAGAGAGGGCATTGTCTCTTCTCTGGAGACATTCAAAACCCACTTGGACGTGTTCCTGTGTGGCCTACTCTAGATGATCCTGCTTTGGCAGGGGGGTTGGACTAGATGATCTCTAGAGGTCCCTTCCAACCCCTAACGTTCTATGATGAGACAATGAAAATAGACCAAGAAATATCCAAATCTAGGATACAATACGTAAATTGAACAAGTGACACAAACCTCCTCCCAAATTCATCATTGTATATTATATGAATAAAGTAAACAAAAATTTAAAAATTTAAAAATCTAAATTTTATCTGAATATAAAACCTGTTTATATCAAGTAACTAAAATTAACAATATGGTAAAGGAAAACAACAAGTAAGAAAACACACGGCAAAACACAAGGAATTGTTTGAGTGTGTAAAAAGCAGAGGGGGTGACTGACTCGGGCTTTCTGGAAATAAGCTGCCTGGCAGCTGCACCCATACCCATTACTATGCTTGTTATTTATTGTTCTGCCTGAATAAGGTCACATGAGTAATTCATCTGATATAGGTAGATTTGAGAGTTAGTTAGATATGAGAGAGAAATATCCCTCCTTCTTGGTGGTAGAGAGATTGCGAAGTAGTCAGTTTTAGCAGGGGTGAGTCAAAGTGCCAGCCCTGGAACAGCCAGAGGAATACAGTGACCAGCAGAAGGGAGAGACACAAGGTGGCCTGAGCAGCAGATCCTGAACAGCCGTTAGTTGCTTAGAAGCCGGACCTCTCAGAAAAACAAACAGCTTTTTATTTGTGAAAAATCAGCAGCAAGCCTTAAGGACAAATTCCTAAGAACACTTAAAAATCTGTTATTAGAAGATTTACAGTGCCCAAAAGATACTATATTTCACTGAACAAAGATGACCCCCATCAATCATACTTACCACACATTAAATTATATACTTCAATGTTTTCAAATGGATCAACTTGAGTATGAAACTTGAATCCTGGTCCAAAACCAATAAAGATAGCCTAGAAGTTACAGAAAAAAGTAAAGTGGAACTCTGCTGAAGACAAGCTGAAATGAAAAATACCTTAATACTCAGAAGGCATTTTCTTCCAAGAACTTAATCTTTATTTTACCAACACAGTATGGATCGAGTCAAAAGCATGGGGTTTTTTTTAAAGAAAGAGTAAATGTATAAGAATAATTCTTAAAAGTAGTAAAAGACTATTAGGAAACCCAAGTCTGTCTGATTGTTGGCTTTAAAAAGTTGCCTTCGGCCATTTATGAAGTCCCTTGATCTCTGCTTTTGAAGAAATCAAAGTCATTTTCTTAAAGGTTTCACAAGATTTAATGGAAATGTTGAGCCAAAATAACCATCACATTTCATGCCCTGTAAACAATTTGGAAGCTTTTGACTTAAGGCTATAAAAATATCTGTTGGTAGCAATGTTTCAAATGGTTTAAGCAACGGCAAGATCCTACACTTCTCCGCCTAGTTTGCAGCTGTTCTTCCTTCTTCTTACACCACTTCCTGAGCTGTACTGGCACAAGCCATTGTGTAGCCATACAGGGAACCTGATCCAGGAACGCAGCCAGCTCAAAAAATTTTTTTTTCTGCTGGCTTGTTTCCTTCTGGTTCAGTTCCCCGACCTACTTAGCACTGCAGCCACGTAAAGCTTACACTAGCATAGGGCAGGGTTTACTGCAGGAATAGGAACAGGGAGGCAAGGGCAGCAAATGCTTCAACTCAATTGCTGCCAAAAAGAATGTTTTTAAAACTTATCCTGAGATATTCAGCTCAGTTTTAATTAACTGAAACAGATTGCACTTATCTGTCATATCAAGACACTGAATGAGTGATGGATGCTTTGCACTCTATAGCATCTTCTTGGGTAAGACCTCAAAGGTCTTTGCAAACAATGCAATTGTGCCAAATTTCATAGCTGTTTGGCAAAAATAGAGGCTAAAAACTCGACACTAACTTTGTTTTACGTGATTAAAGCATATCACAGTCTGTCATTCTGCAACTGTTAATACTAAAATCTGTAGGCTAATAATTTACTCAACAAGCCTAATTTGAACCAGATGAGGCAGAAACATGCTGCCTCCTTTCTGGTGAACTAGGTAATTACAGAGTATGACATTTATGCTGCTATAATAAGACCGATTAGGGAGGCTATAAACTGACAATGCCAATTTTGGCCAAAAGTTTGAATAGAGTCAACCTACTGCAAAAAAAAAAAAAAATTACACAAACTGTAGCACAGAGAAAATATACTAAGCTGGCATTTGGCATCCCTTGGCCTTGCTGGTTGCAACCCATTACTAGATACCCTATCAACAAGTTTTCCACTGTCAAATCAGTGGAGAAGAGTAGGCCTGGAAAGGTAAACTGATACAAAATTAACACAGGTTTTGGCTAACAGTTTTTAAAACACAGTTTGATGCCAACACTACATAATTCTACAAGACATGAAAAATAAGGCTTTTAAAAGAAATGTATGGTTTACATGGACTACATAGGTCTTTTCATAAAACTTGTTTTCAATATTTTTTTTAATATATGGTTCTCTCTTTATTGATGTTTTCACATGTATTCACTGTAATAGTATTAAGTACTTCACAACTGTTAATCCTGAAAATGGCTTTTTAAAATGAAGAGTATTACCCTTCATTTCACTGATAGCAGAAACTAAAGTAGAGGATAGGTTAAGTGACTTGCTCAAATTAGACAGAGCTAAGGATCTGATTTTATGTTTTCCTATGATCTCTCTCCGCTTCTCATTAAAGAGAAGATCTTATTTTGTGACTCTCCTTATTTTAAGCATGACTGACATGCTGTCTCCTGAACTGGCTACCTCAAAACAGTGATACATAATCTATCATGACACAGTTGAATTACAGAGTTGGAAGATCATTTAGTCAACTTTTGCAAAAGACAGAATCAAAAGTAATTATGTTATTTCTGAAAGATGCTTAGCTGACCAGTCATTAAGTAATGCCTGTGGGGGAGCTCCTCAGACTTCCAGGGCAAACTGTTGTATTCATTAATGGTTTAAAAAAAGTTTTCTAATGACCGAATCAACTCTTCTTTATTGCAGTTTAAGCCTGTTACTTTTGTTCTTAGGCAACCCAGAAAAAAAAAGAATGAACTAGCCTTACAGACCAAAGGACTGGCTGGCTAAGAAACAACTTTGCTTGCAAGGGCCTGGGTGACATTGTGGACAACAAGCCAAATATGAGCCAGCAGCACACTCTGGCAGCAAAGGCAGCCAACAGCATACTATGCAGTATAAACAGAAGCAAGAAGGGATTATCCCTCTCTACTCAGCACTTCTTTAGGCCACATAGGGATACTGCACCTCCAACATAAGAATGACGCCAGTAAACAATCATCGCAAATTCAGTGGAGGGCCCCCAAGATGGCTGGGGACTGAAGCTCTCGCCCTGCAAAGAGGAACAGGGCTTGTTCATTGTGGAGAAGAGACTGCTTTAGGTGGACCTAGCAGCAGTCCCCCAGTACCTACAAATGAGGTCATCTAGGAGATAAAGCCATGCTCTTCAGTGCTACACAGCAGGAGACAGAGACAACAGGCATAAATTGAAATAAGAAAGTTTCTGGCTGGCTATAACTACACATGTTACACTAGGAGGACAGACAGGCAGTGGAATGGGTGGGTTAGAAGTTTTGTAGCCTCTGCCCCTGGCAATTTCAAAGATGCAACTGCACAAAGCCCCAAGTAACCTGGTCTGATCTCACAGCTGACTGTTTTGAGTTGGAGGTGGGACAGGAGACCTCCTGAGATCTCTTCCAATCTGAATTCCCTTAAGATCTACAATTACTGTATTTGAGGATTTGATGAGGTAGGTTTTCTCTTTTCCTGCTTTTAGTGTTACAACAAAACAACTTGGCACAACTTTATACTCTTACCAGCACAGTGAAATCTCTGAGGTAAGCCCTGTTGGGATTTTGCCCAACTCTTACGACAACAGAATCCCACCCTGTATGGGTTACCCAGCACATCACAATAGCAATCCTACAAATGCTTAGTTTCTTTAATTGCAGATATAATGGTGTCACACAGATATTTTTTTTTTAAAAAAAACAACAATAAAAAACAACACAAAAAAACCCCTCACCCCTCAGCAAACACAACATGCAGAAACAGAAGGAGCTAAAAATAAGAGCTAGCATAAGTTTAAGTCTCACCTGCATACTGGGGAAGCGATTGTCTGAGCCATGGAATCCACCTGTGCAGCCTTTAATCTCAAGTGGTTTCCTAATAAAAATCCAGTTAATTTAACTCACACTTTACAAATCATATCAGTATAAAATACATTCAGTGATTAATTGTTTACTTGTCTATTTAAAGATTATTAAAGCCTTGTCCATAACGAACAGAAAGTCTTTAGGCTCTGGAAGAGAATGCCTTTAAAATCAGAATGATAGCTTTCTGTAAACGTTATCCCTTTAGAATTCTCAAGTGTCCACTAGAGTCATTTAGAGGCAAATATCAGATGACATATGAACAAAATGTTTGTTCCCAAGATAACAAATTTTCACTTCACTGTCATTTGGGTAACAGAACTTCACAGTATGTTATTATAAGTAGATTCTTAAGATTGTTTGGCTGGTTTTTAATAAAAATTCTAATGTAATTTAGAGCATTCATCTGGTATTTTACGGCCCAGTAAAAACAAATCTCTAACATATGCCATATTATTTAAACGTGTACAGTTCTAGTAACCCAAACCTGATCAGCATCACTTGCACACATTTACAGTGTTATACAACAGGACTTACTGAATACACGGACTGAAAAACTCTTTCGTGATAAAAGCCCTGCAGTATCACAGAGGTGCTCAAATTTATATTACTATAGCAGGTGACATTATTCTCGGAGTTGTAAATTCATTGGTCAGAACATGCAAAGCAATTAAAAACAGTGGGCTCAGCAAATTCAATGGATGCCAGTGGATCGCTCACAAGACTGACTCAACCAAGTAGTTATGCGCATGCTTAGCCTTCATTACTCACTTTGTAAATCCCTAAAGCATGGCAAGATGTGCTCAAGTATCTGACAAAGGAGACCTTAGTTTCTAACATTTGCATCACAAAGCCTGTCACTACCTGCATATTCAGCAGAGAGAATATCTACAGTTGCTGACAGTTTAGAATTGAGCCTCCCCAGGCCAGCAAAAAACGTAGAGGAAAGCATGCATGTTTCTTTGCTATGACAAACGAGAATACCATACTCCAATAGCTATCACTGAATTCTAGGGATCTGGAAGAGCAAAGCTATGAGAAAACAAGAAATTATTTCCTATATAATCAAGTACTGAAAAGTGTAACTTACCTAGCAAGCTGCCATTGGGAGTCTAAATAAAAGTGCAATGGTTCAATCCGGTCATTATAAGAATAATGGAAACGCTTGGGTAGCAGCTGTTTCATGTATGCTTTGAAAGGCTGATTTGGTTCTATGCACTGAAATATTTAAATTAAAATATAAAATGTACACTTCACCAAACTTTTGCTTATGTCATGTACAGTTCTTATAAAGCACTTCAATTGCAAAGGGTCTGCAATAAATTCCACTGAGAACAGGACTCCATCAGGTTTGGAGTCATATGGTCTGGGACATAAATATTAATAACTATTTAAATAACAAATACTGGCTGGTTTTGCATTCAATAGTTATTAGAAGAATATTTATATTGGATTATGGATAAAACTTACTTTTTTTTTTTTTCATTACAGCCTACGATTGTACAGAACCAAACAGTACCACTTAGAATAGAGAATTACATTGAGACATGAACATCATGATACTTTTCACAAGTGGTAGAAGACTATCCAGAACAATAGTTCTACAGCTCTGTAATACACAAAGTAACATGCAAAGGGTTTTTAGATTGGTCACTCAAGGACAAATAGATATTTCCACCAACTAAGATCCATTTATGATTTGAAAATAAAATTTAAAAAAAAAAAAATCAAACAGAAAAACCCCTCTCCTGTAATCCTGGAATTTTTGAATAGTGAAGTCATCTAGAAAAACAGCACAGCTCTCACCAACAGCAGTGTCTGCACAACTGAGAAACAAACAGATTGTAGTGCAGGGATGAGAACAGAAGCCAAGTATAGAGCAGAGAAATAAATTCCTTTAGCTGGAACTGACAAAAAAAAAATTAAGATCCTCTCAAAGCTGTTTAGGAAAAGGCATGAGAAAGAAAATCTTATGCCTGTCCAGGAAATGGAGCTGAGCTTTACACTGACTTGGCCCTTAGCCAGCATAGTCCAGATACACAAGTTCTCCAGTTTGAAGAGCAACATGATACAGTGCTAGATAAGAGTTAGTGAAAAGAAATGAACACAAAACCTTAGTTAATGCACAACCACGGATAGCCATATGACACCTTTCTCAACTTTAACCTTCCCTTCCCCTGCATGGAACTGCTTTTGTTGTTGTTAAGCATATGGAAGGTCGTTGATTCAAAGTCCAAATGCTATGTAAGTAGCCCAGCAAACAGCTGATGCTATAAAATACCTGTAAATGTCAGTAAAAATTAAGCCAGAACAACAGATAAGATGACACTTACTGTGAGGTTTCTGACAATGCCTTCATAATTAACTGGAAGAATCATATGTAAGAATTAGTCACCTAAGTTAAAAAAAAAATCAGATGAAAAATGAAAGCATTCCCATCACATAATACAATTAGCTTAGCTTCAAAAAATCTCTGGACATAGGAAATTATTTTTCCAGAATGAAAACAATATGGAACAAAACCACCACTAAACTGTCAAGCTATTGCTTTTATGAAATTTTAGTTCAGTCTTTCCTCCCCTTGCTTACTTATTTACAACTTTAAAATTTTAAGCTATATTTGCCATAATTAGAAAAATAATCCGAGAAGTCAGTTTTCACAGAAGAAGCAACTAAATGCTGTGCTGATCAAGCTGGATTTTTCCTGCTTGCTAATAAACTTCTAAGGTAAAAGAAACAAATACAGTGACCAGGACAGCAGTTTTATCTGGCAGGCATCCTTATGAAGATAGCCAAGTGCAAGCTGGCTAAGATTCAGATGCTTAGACTCAAGCCAAAAGGGACCATTACATCATTTAGTTTGACATGTTGTATAACACAGGCCCATTACATTTCACACAGTTACCCTGTCCCGAGTCTGATATCCAACACTTGACTAAAGTACATAAAGGATTACATTGGCAAGGGAACCATTAATTCCTGCATAGATACAAGCAGTGCTACAAAGACAGCTATGCTACTTCATTAAAACAGTGCATGTGTCAAAAGCAGGAGATATTCTGCTTTTCTTCCTGAACTTGTTTCTCCAGGGAGAACCTGGAACTGAATTTGACTCCCATGTTCTTCAAGGAAACATTTAAAACAGTTTAGTACAGCATCAAGCAATGACATAAACAGGACTTAAAGTCACTGGGTTTGAGGCCTACAAGTTTTAGAGAGCACAGAGAACAATAATCTAGATAGACAAAAAAACCCAACAACCACCTATGCAACATGAAAGAAACGCCTGCATTCAACATTAAAAGGTACCAAAAACTGCAGGCATTAAATGTTCATCTAAAAGGAGACTGCATAACAAATCAAAGTTTAAAATTTGTGAGTATTCATTGATTTTTAATCAGGTTTATTATCTTATTTATGTTTATTTGCAGTTTATCCAACTGCTGTCAGGCCATTAGGCCATTTTTTAATAACTAGGAAATATAATACTCAAAATAATATGTAAAAGATATTAACAATCTAACATTCCTTTAAGACAGAAACATAGCAAATTTATATATAAACTGGTAAATCGGGAAATGAGGTGAGACATGAGAAGGGATTTTTTGGCTATCTTGAGCACCAAAGATCTGATTTAAAGGAATGCCATTTGCAAGGCCAGAGCATTTGCAGTTGGTTGCTCTGAGGCAGCCCACAAAAGCAATCTGCAGGATTCAAATATGCTTTCAGACCTGCAAAAGTCAAATGGTCTTTAAAAACACAGCTGCACTACTCAGTATTTCCTCTTCATCATTATCCAGGTTGTCCCTACTTGACCTTGGAACAGGCTGGCAAGGGAGGTGGTGGAGTCGCCGTCCCTGGAGGTGTTTAAAAAATGAGTGGATGAAGCACTTGAGGCCATGGTCTAGTGGTTAGGGAGATGCTGGGATAAAAGTTGGACTTGATGATCTTAGAGGTCCCTTTCCAACCATAGTGATTCTATGATTCTATGACCTTCACTCAGGTTTACCAATGGAATACATGGATCCTAACTTTGTATTCATAAAGGTCAAAAGTGTATAACTGAGTAACAAAAATTAGTTTAGCAATTACATACAAGAGAAATACTCATCTGGAACATTATTAGGTCTTAGGCGAGCTGCAGGACCAGGTACTACTATGAAATCTTGAACATCATCCAGATAGCTGTTCAGATATGCTGTTTTTCTGCAGCTCCCTGCTTCCATCCCTGCAAAAGGAAATAAATTTTAATTAAAAATAGGAATATCAATGTAGAGTAGCCTTGCTGAGGAGACATGTAACTTAAGTTTTAGAAGTAAGAAATGTAATTTCTCAGGTCTTTTTATCAACAACCCCAAGACATCTGATCCAAGGAGACCACAATACTCCTGTATGGAAGAAAACAAAACATTACATAAATACACATAATCAGCTATTTCCTCAGCTGAGAAATACACTCCAATTGAGTAGACAACTTTTCCTTCTCTGTAGGGAAAGAAATCTCATGAGCCTAAGACCAGAAGTAATGGTCAGGCCAAATATTCATTTGGCCCAATAGCCTACCTAATAGTGTTCAGTAACATATCTAGAGAAATACTGAGAAAGCACAGCAATTATGGACTGATCTTCCCTTCAGTGTTTCTTAACAGTTTCCAGAAGTCAAAGGGACTTCAAGTCACATATGGCATTTGAAATCTTAATTTTAATAATTCTTGACAGGTTTACCCTCCATTATTTTTGTAAATTTTTTTTAAACCTATAGAGATATTTGGCTTGGATCATTCCAGGTGGCAATGATATGGCTGGTATTTTCATTTCTTCAGCAATTCAAAAACTATTGCTGTGCAGTTAAAAGACAGAATAAAATAAAATGAAATCTATTTTTTTACAATTTGTATTTTTTATTCTATTTATTTCTTTTATTGGCTGGTAATGATCACAAGAGGAATTAGGAATAAAATATGAAAAATCCCTCCCTATGTTCTCCACTTCTTCCACCCCCATCAAGTCTGATTCTCACCTACACTGATTATCTCTTACAATATCTTGATAAAATAAAACATAATTTCTAGATATTAGCTGCTTCGTTTACCTTGCCAGAAACATGCAAGTATAAATTCAGAAAATTACTTTATAAAAACAGCTCTTCAAAATTCTGATATATTTTATAAAATTGAATTTACCATGATCTGATATAAAAATAATGTTGAGGCACTTATGCAAGTTCATTTGCTTGAGACCATCCATCAGCATCCCTACTATGTTGTCCACTCTCTGTAACGCCATAATGACCTGCAGGACAAAAATAGGAATGTAATTAAAAAATAGAATTTATTTCTAGGGAGAGTGAATAAATTTAACCTATAAATAATAAAGAATAAATAAAGAACAAAATTAAACCCCTTTCTTCAAAGGGGATTGAGCTGTGTCAGAACAATACAGTATATGCTACTAAAGAATAAGGAGCTCTTCTTGTAGATCATTCAAGGCTAGATGAAGGACACAGAGGACATAAAACTGTGCAGTAACCCCAAAACTCATGACAGGGAGCGCATGTAGCACACATTAACAGGAGGAACTGTGAGGACAGGAGACATATCATTCTCAATACCCTGTTAAACCTGCTTTTTGCCTGTTCCTACTTCTCTCAGTTGTATACCCTTTAGATGCATAGTCTTCACATCTACTGAGAATGGATGGACTCAACAGGAACATCTAATACTGCTAAATAAAAACGGGAGCCTGCAGTCTGCCTAGCAACTGCACTGCTCAGGGCTACCTCCATGTACAGAAGACTGGCTATATCTATACTACACAGCTTGCAGCCCCAATTTTTTCTGGGCCCCGCACTGTACTAAAACATATTTCTAAGTGTTATTTCAGTTGAAAAATTAAAAAAAAAAGAACAAATCACACCCATGTTATAGCCAGTGAGGGTGATTTTAAAGTTTTAGGGTGCTTGTTGCATTACCAGGGGCACAACTGAGGACAACAGGGAATGCCTGGGGGTGCAGATGCTGATGGCAGAATACCAGAGGGCTGAAGTGAATAGAGGAAGCCAAGACTGTGACACTCTTCCTCAAAATCTCTGTTGGGAGAGACCCTGGAGCAAACTGTCCTTGAAACTGTGACTGGATATTAGACTCAGGGCAAACTAGTTTAAAGGGACTGAAAAAGCAAAAAACCAAGCTACTAGTCTAGCACTGTCTGTGATCAGGAGTCTGGCGTTCAAACTCACTTGCATAGGTACAGCCACTGGGGCTACTTTTGAAGACTTGCTAAGTAAACAAAACAAAAAGTACTTTTAGATTAAGTCATACTGTTACCTCATTGAACTACTTGTATAGGCTGTCATGCTTTGTGAGATGCTCCTACAGAGATCAGGTACCTTCAGGGTCTTTCTCTCCAGAGCATTTCTGACATACAGAACTTTAAACTGATTATCCTTTGTTAATTAAGTGGATCTAAACACCTTCCCTATATTGCAGTTCCAACTAGTTGTGTGCTACTTCACTGGGCACTTATATTCATCTTACAGTTCCTTACAGGAATGATAACTCCTCACAGAGAAACTGGCAAGAGCTTTTTACTGTTGCCACCACTGAGGTTAAATACTTAGTTAAGATGCCCAAGCTTCCTGACCATTCAAGACAGGAGAATTTCACAATGTTCAGGAATTTCCAAGAGCTTTTTCCTTTGCATTTTTCACTTTGGTTTGTTAAAATGTAAAGCTATTTAGTACTTTTGAAAACAGTAGCAGCCTCAAAGACTTTGTATTTACATGATAAGTACACCACAGGCTGTGATGAGGCAAACATCCCTTTTATTACCCTCTTTCCAAGAAGGCATAAAATCTAACTGCAGGAAGATAAGACCTAACCTTCATCTAACCTTTGCACAGAGACTGGGGGAAAATGAATGACAATTATAACAAATACTTCACCACCAAAACGTGGACCACTGCAATGAAAAAAATCGGTATTTTTGCTAAATTGAAAGTTTATATGCTTTCTTTCCCCCTAAAAATCAACATAAAGAATTAGCTGGAGTAGATAAAACAACACACAAGACATATCTAAACATGCTTTGGCAATTTAAAAGTTACTGAAATAAAGAAAACAAAAATTAGACTTATTAAATAGGCTATTTATTTCATGCTTTATATCAATGTTAATTTATGGATAGGCTGTCTATTCACTTTTTTTTTTCCTAAGAAGCATATTGAACATGGTCTTGGTTAATCTAATATAAATTATAGAAGTTTGTTATAGAGTCAGAACAAAACTTCAAATTTAAAAAAAAAAAAAGGAAAAGAAGAAATTAAGAAACTACAAAACTACTTACTCCACTGCTTACTGGTCCAAACTGATGGCCTGAGGAATCTGGTTCTTCTAAATACAGAGTGTAAAAGTGTGGTCTATATCAAACAGTACCAAAAATGTAATATTTTACATACATGTTGAGACACTTTGAAGAGATTATATTTCAACAATGGAAATCAAATATTGGAAATAATGCTATCATTCAGAGGACGGACACATTAAAGGGAAACAGAGAAATGTAACTTAATAAAAAAAGGTTCCAGTCACAGAAACAGGCTAGCATTAAATAATATTTTAACATTGCTAGAATAACACAAGATAAGATATTAAAATAGAAATCATATTTACAAAATAATTCATTGCAATACCACTTCAACTGGAACTTACACTTGGAATTGCATACCTACCTTTCATCTTCAGGTAACTGCAGCCAACGAAGAACAGTTACCACCCTTTCTTCAAAGGGGATTGAGCTGTGTCAGAACAATACAAGATCAACCAACTATGTATTTCCAAGAGCTAAAAAATTTTAGTCACACATTACAAAGTCAATGTACTTCAGCAGAGAAAATTGAATTTAACTGGATGCTATTAACAGATGCAAGTTTATCTATCCTAATTGCCTGTGATTCTACAGGAGTTAATGGCTGATCTACAACTCCCTTGAATATTGTCCCCATTGATAGCAGTGTGATTAGGCCAGAATTTCCAATATTGATTGTGTTTATTATATAAAGACAATAATTGGCTTCAAGGTACAAAATTATGTGCAGGCTTTCATTCCTGTATTATGTTTTGAAAAAGTTTTGGGTTGGGGGTGGTTTGGGTTTTTTTTAAATGTTTAAACAGTTTGAATACAAGTTCTCCTACTGTGTCACAAAGTAGATGCTCTATATCAATTACTGAGGTAGATCAACAACAAGCATGTTGACCTGTATCAACATGAGATGCCCACAAAGTTAGCAATTCAGCTACTTCACACAAGTTCAAGTAATAATGTACAAGTTCCTAGAGAAAAAAAAATAAGTAGTAAGTCAAAAATCAAAATTTACAAAGTAATTCGTTGGACTGAATGACTCTAAACACATCCACAAAAGATTTTTTTAAGTAGAAACAGAAAAGCACTAAAGCTTCAAAGCTGGCTGCTCTTAAAGCTGATTTTTCTACCTCTTTCCTGTAAAATGTTTTCTAGGGAATGAAAAAAATGGTTAGACAAAGAATCTATATTATACCAAAACAAAGTTAATTGGATGCTACCTTTTTTTAATATTGTATGCAACTATTTAGAAAAGCAGACGAAAAAAAATTATGCTTTCTCAGGTGTCTGTCCATTGCAACAGCGAAAGTAAAATACTCATCCAAGACACAGGAGTTTACATACCTATTGTATTTTTCATACAGGTTTGGAAAGGTTCCATTAACTGCTACATCTGACCCAGGCCAAAAGAATGTACCTGCTTTTAGACCTTGGTATATAGCTGTTAGCCAAATCTGCAGGATAAGAACAATCGCCACCATTAGTGCAGCCCACTGAATGAGCTGAGTAACTGCCAGATCCATTACCACCCCCACCAGCTCTGCACCTTTCAGCAAGATTAAAATCTAAAAATGTAAACAGAGCACTCCAAACAGTCAGTCTTGCATGTCATCCCTATCTGCAGTCCAGATATACCTTGTAGACTGATTCCTTATGGCAAACATTCACATCCCTTCTGCTTCTACACCGGGGAGGGGCCAGGATAGAAGTAGGAACTCCCATGGATGGAGCAGTAACACAATGGTAGAACCAGGCTGAACACCAGGAAAGGGAAATGTCTCAAGAACAGTAAAGTAAGAAGGGGTGGGAATGTTCCAAGGACCTATGTTTCACATACTTTGAAACATAGGAGCAAGAGTTTGGTCAACTCTTCTGATTTTATTGCTCATGGTTTGTAGATTTCTGCATGTTCTCCTGCCTGACTTGTACACTACTTTCTTCTCAGCAGCCTGTAAAGTCTACACTTGTGTGTTCTTTCCTCAAAAAAAGAAAAAAAAAGTCCTCCCCACATTACAGAACAGTTGCATCTGTTCCCTTGCTATTCTTCAGGCTAGCGCTCACCCAAAATTTCCCATACCACTTCATTTTGATGGCAGCCTCAGCAGATTTACCATAGTTGTGATTTTACTGAGATATTTTCTTTTAAAACTGCATCTTTAGAGACTTAGTAGTAATTTGAGCAGAGCGTAAACCTTTAATACAGCTTATTACTAAATGGTCTGTCGATTTCCTCAGAGAAATTAACTGCAAGCCCACTTTATATTAAAAAAGGAACAAAATCCAGTATCTTTACCACTTATTTTAAGATAGTTTTCTCCTTAGAGAAAATTCCATTTAAGCTCAACAAAATCTGTTACACTTTGTTTCATCTGTCATTTTGCAGCTCTGGTATGGCAATCATGCTGAGTAATGTTTCTTGGCTGACTTAGAAGTACCCTCTGTACTCTTTCAACATCACAATGCATCCAAGTGATATTAAGTAACATAACAGGCTGATGTACATTCTCAGCAGTGTATTAATACTTACAGGCTGTCCTTGGTACCACTGTGGATTAAACTTTTCTTCACTTTTAAGGGTGAAGGATGCATTTCTTTTGGGGTCATACATCTTGTTATCAATTATACCATGAGATTCAGGATACAACCCCTGTAATTGAGAGTATGCCTTGTTGCAATGTTATAAAGAAAAAGAACCTTATGGCTACACAAACAGATGTCTGTTAGACAAATATGTCCAAGGAATAATCTATATGTGACTTTTATTCCACTAGTACCTCAAGATCCAAATTCAACAGCATCACCTACTGTTGCTACCGAGTTCTACCTTCCAATTCTTAATTGCTTCTCAGGGAGATTAAAAAATACAGGCAAGTAATTTGCTCTGGGATAAAACTGAAAGACACCATCTCAGTTCATGCATGTGTTGTACGTTTAGTACCAATGACAAAGCAATTACCTATGCTGGGACCCTATCATATGACCAAAACACAGATATTTCAAAGGAGAATTGCATATCAACAAGTGAAAGCTCTAGCTGGGGATAAACATTACACAAGCAGTGAAAGAAGTGCTCAGAGGCACCAGCTGTTACATGGTTTTAACAGAGTTTGAGCTCTGCCTTCAAGCAGACTAGCTACTTTTTTACATTAAAGGACAATATTTACATTTACATTACATTAACATCACCACCATTAGGACCCTGATAAACACCAGGGCCTGCTACTTTTCACAAGACTGGGGATCTGAAACAAAGCTCTATACTGTATTTAGGGACACTCTCACATGGATGCAGGGTATGATTAATGCCTTAGTTGCATATTCAATCATGGATATTTGAGAGTATTACACAATTTAACATATCATTCCTGAACCTGCGCTCCTCAATTACCAAAAGACAGTCCTGATAAACTGAGAAGATAAGAAAGCAAGCACAGATCAAGTATTTGATTGAATTTTAGTTCTGACACGATGAAACTAAGAAGGATCTGTTGGATTCCAACCCTGCATTCAGTGTTGAAAACCTCCATTTTTCTTTTTCCTCCTATATGCAGGAGGTGATAAATTTACAAGATTAGCTTTGTGACAATCCTGTCCAGGCTTGGGTATAATCCATCACATAGTCAACACCAATGTGATGGTCAAACCTTTCCTTTCATACTCTTCTTTGTGTCATGCCAAGCTACCTTAAAGAAGTGGAACAAGGCTGGCAGTTTAAAGGAGTCAGGCTGCTCGCTCCAAGAGAGAGAGCTGCAATTTAGTGGAAGTATTTTCAGAAATGAGTAAAGTGATGTGACCTTCCACCTATATGGGAATTATTGCAGCCAGTCTTGGAAGGACTGAATAAATCAGATCAGATCTGACCACTTAGCTGTAGCATTATATAATGATTGTTAATCTAAATTAGATAAAGAGTATAACACGTACATTTTCATATTCTGAAGGGAAATCCTATTGTTTTAATAATCCTGAAAAGAAATATACTATTCCCGTGGAGACAACTTGATAATGAACAGTCTCCTCAGTAGTGGAAACATATAATATACAGGAATTCTTACTGTGACGATGGAGTAATGATTGGGAAAGGTTTTTGAAGGATACACTGGTCTTATACTGGAAGTGTATGTTCCACATCTCTCTAGAGGGAGGAAAAAAGAAAATCAGCAAAGTTACAGAAATAAAAACCCTTGCAGATTTCTCTCATGAAGACATACACCTATTAAAAGAAAAAGGAAAGGGGCGAAAAAAACCAAGGCAGAAAAAGGGGCGAAAAAAACCAAGGCAGAAAAAGGGGCGAAAAAAAAATTCCCAGAAAGTTTTCATTTTTCAAAACTCTGGAGTTTCTTCCCACATTCATTTACAAGCTGACTAAATGGCTATTAACACAGATTTTATATATCCCTAATGACTGACTTGAATGGTTACATGAGCAAAACCTACAGTCCTTATGAAAAGTATGAATAGATAAGAATGAATAACAAAAGAAGTCACACCCTCCAAAGTTGCCCTGGTGTGTGATAAGTAAAGTCTGCAGCTGGAGACCAACTAGCTACTTCACCACGGGTGCTCCCAGAGATGAAGTGGCCACTGGCACAGCGGTACCCTGTCTCTCAGTCACTTGTCAAATCACTATTTATTTTGCAGTCTCCTTTTTGTTTGTGGTTGTTCTGGTTTTTAAATAAAAATACACTCTTATTCTAGGATTAATGTCAAAGCTTTCTCTATCTTGATATAAAAAACACAGCCTTTTAAGGAGATTAGTGCACAGTATTTGCTACTATGAAGAGTCATTAGCCAGGCCAAAGCACTTAGGCAATCTTTACTTAAGTTTGTTTCCTATATTTCCACAGGCAAATATATGGGTCCTGATTTTCAGAAAGAAAATAAAAGAAAAAAAAAGCCTATGTGATAACCAAAACCACCTCAACTGATGCTGAAGAACAAAAGTAGTGACCCCACAGAAAGACCACCACTGGGTCATCTTCGCTGTCCCTCTAGGTCATTATAAGTATAAATACAAGTAAAATAGAATGAAAGGTTTGATAACATCGGAAGTATTGCATCAAGGCACTTTGAACTCATTGGATTGGGGCTTTGGATTAGATATCAGCTGAAATAATAAATTTGAGTTAATTGAGATAAAAAGAAACCAAGCCAGAAAAATAAATCCTCTCAAGTTACATCGACATCCTCTCCCACATTACATTCCATAGTAATCCTTTTTGCTACTGCAACACACGACTCATTTCAACCATTTCCAAATCTGTTGATGAGGCTGTTTTCCAATATTGTAGATTTTTGGTGGAGGTGAGGAATGGTTGGGGTTTTTTTGTTTTGTTTTTAAAGCACGAGGAAAATACACTTAAAAACTTCTGTTTTATCCAAAACCCTAAGGGGTTTTGCTGGGGCTTTCTGTAAGTTATCTTTCTTCTTTTTGGCTTGTTGCCTTAAAGACAATTTAAGACAAAAGGAGGATTTATTTAAAAGTTATCACAGAATAGAAATACATGAGACCATCTCTGAACCCCAGACCTACATATTATGGGTACACCTGGATTCACTGAAAACCCTCAGCTCCATGCTGAATTGCCCACCTTTCAGCAGGCAGCAGAGAGAGCAAGTGTATAATAAAACTTGCTAAAAAGTGAAATTATTATACTGTCTCACAGGCATCTACTCTAACATCAAGGAGACATCAGAATTTCATTGGAGGCATGGCTGAATTAACAGGACTAGATAATGGGAATATCTTTTAACAGTATGCTGCACTTGTCATCAAGTGTTTTTTAAAGAGGAAAATTCAAGGATTTAGCATGGTTCAATAAAGAACTGGGCAGTCTGTTAAGTTACTTAATGCAAATAATTGTTCACTGTTTTGTAGATGCTATTATTCATAAACTGTATCTCTTTGTGAACTTTTACTAATCCTGTAAATGGATATGAACTTCAAAAGGACTCTATACAATCTTTCAGCAATGGTCAAGTAATTTATCCGTTATTGTTACTTGTGTACTACAGAAGAATAGATTTCATTACTCTTTCCTGCATAGTAAAATACTGTAGCAGTATTTACACATTCATAGAAATGTTTTTCTTTGCAATATGACTGCTTCCACCATTTTCAGTGCCTAGACACATGGGACATGAAGCACATGGAGATTTGAAGCCACAGGCCCTCGGAGTGTTATGTGATACACACCCTAGTAACACCAATTTTCATTCATGAGACTGTTTTTCTCTTACTGAAAAAAATTTGCCTTATCTGAGCTTTTCATCCACCATTTTACCATGAGGAAAAGCCTAGAAAGCAAGGTTTCATGACAAGAAAGCTGAAGATCCTGTAGTATATCATATCAGAAAAGTCTTCTATCAGATTACAAAAAAAATGCTCCAGAGTAATGCAGAACTGTAGACATAATAAAGAAATAATATTTTTTCCCAGACTGTTCCTTATTTTATCGTGTCCAAAACATGTATTATTAGAGATTCTGGTTTTAGAATCCTTTTAAAAATATAAGTTTTGACCATCAAAAACTCAATGGTTCTGGAGAATTGAAGTGACTTTGATGAAGATACTAAGATATTTGTATTTCTTAGTGGTCAGAATTTATCATGGGTTCAGCAGAAAGAGAAACACAAGTTTCTCACAAAAGTCAACGAGAAAAGTTACACTGTGGCCTATCCAGACCAAAGAAACCTTACATGGGGAAATGGATGTTGCAGACTGGAAGTCCTGCAGGTACTTCGTGGCACTGTTATCTTGTATGTCAGCCAAAGCTATAACCATTTGTAATAGCCAGTCTCTCCTCACAATGCTCAAGAATTCTTCATTTGAAATTTTTTATAACTGTATCTAATGAAATTGTTTCAAACGCCTCATTTTATTCTAACATGGAACAAACTGAAAAAAGCTAAAACCTCAAATACATCTGTGAATTGTTATCCTCTGGAACAGATCAAGTTGTAACAACCACTGTTCAAAAAAGTATTTTTACTGATTTATTTTTAGTCAAACTGAAACCAGCCACCCCAGGTAGTAATTTATGAATGACAAGAAGATTGGCATATTTGTCAGACAAGAAATGCCATCAGTTCTTTACAGACCACAGCCAAAATACCGACAGGAAAAGTAACTAAAGTTACTTAGACACTATGAAGTTAAGTGAGACACTATCAAAAGCTAGGAAAAAAAATAGGTACTTAGGAGGCTCACATTTCTTCTGCAAATGTTTGTTAAATGAAGGTTTCCCCAGATTCAGCACATTTCTACCAGCCCTCCTGTATTATGTGTTCCTAGTCCCTCCTCTATCTTCTTTTTCTACTTTTTCTATGCTTTCCATTTTCCAAAGCCACTGCACCTAAATATGAGATAATACGCAATGTAGAGTAAAAAGTGGGTTTGCTACTATTTTGAAGAAATAAAGTAAGCTCACAGCAAAAAGCATGCACCTCCTAAATAAAGCAAGGGCTACTTAATTTTTAAGGTTTCACTGAAAATCTGAAGGGCCCTGTCCTCATGCCCTCCCTCTTTTTGCCCCTCTACTCTGCCACACCTCAAGTTCTCTGTGCACAGTTGTTTAGGACAACTTCCATTTCCACACAGGAAGAGTGAGGATTTTAACGAGTAAGCACAGCTGCATCTATGGATTTTTCAGGTGAGACATCATGATATTGCTTAGACAAGGAAGCTACTCACGTAATTTGCTAATAACAGGTAGCAGTCCACCCCAAGTCTGCAAATATTCTGCTCTGAAGCCATCCAATGAAAACAGTAACACTGGAGACTTCTTAAATCTGAACAAACAGAAATTGAAGTATTAAAAGACAGAATCTGAGAAATAATTTCCTACCACTTATTTCAAGAAAGTTTCCCCCAAATTGTGAGGATGTTTATTATTGGACTATAAACCAGGCCAAGTAAGTCTTCCTAAGCAGGAAAGTTCATGGGCTGGCATAGTGGTGAGCAGACCACCCGTTCGGCCCCTCTGCTTGTACGCTGGTGTGGCAGCCCTGCCCAAGAAGCTGAGGATTGCAATAGGGCATGCACAGGGAAATCATGACGAGGTCTGGTAACACAAACACCCATAAAATAAAAAACAAGCGAAGATGCTCATGTAATCCATCTGGTGAGTTTGGTGCTCCTTATCTTAAAATCAGTCCCACTGGAGCAACATACAGCCCCTCCAACCTCACCATCCCACCTCGAGGTAAGAACAGGGAAAGGAAAAAGAAAAAAAAAAAAAGCAATGTGAAGTCATGGCTTTCCTTTATTCACTTTGCTCCCAAATAACATGTAACCTAGCTGAAAAAAAAAATGGAATTTATCTTTTTTACATATGTGGTGCACAAAACTATAAGAAAGTCTAATGTACAGAATATGTTAAATCAGCAACCATAACACACATTTTTCCTTTCATCTTATAAAGATTATTTAACCAATAAGAACTTAGTTACTGTACCAGAAGTACTACCAATCTCCAAACTGAAAAATATGGCCCTATGACTGGAACACTGTAACAGTATTTCTGCTTGGAACTCGACAAATGAAGTCAGAAACTGATTTCACTGGAACTAGCAAAAAAAAATTCTCCCTTTCCAGTCTCCACAGAATCCATGTTTTCCAGCCTTGACTTGTTCCCGGCTTCAGCCCTGTTTAAACAATTTCTCTCCAACTGTAAGTACTTAAAACATTGCATCACAGACAAGAAAAGTTATCAGTAAGATGAAAGAAAAATATCCTATGTTTGACCTATACATACGAGGACACGTAAGACTACAAAAAAAATACAGATTTGCAATTGGCATATATTCAATTTTTCTATGCAAGCTCATTTTCCCTTTTCATGTTTACAAATAGTACAATGAAAATGTTATTTTTCTAAAAAAAAAAACCCAACTTTCTTGCACTTTCATTTCCCAAAATAAAACAGTGAGGATATAAGACAAATATTATTTATAAAGTGTTGGCAATTTCTTTAGTGAGGTACTCCACAAAAAATCCAAACAGTCATTTTACAAGTGAAACATTTGTAAATCTTATTTCAGTCAAGTAAACGTGACTACATTAAATTGAAGATCAGTCAGGCAACCAAAACATGTTTATCCTAAGAAAATTTTAATCAACAATTTGGATAAAAGTTCAGTCAAAAGGATTTCATTAGTCAGAACTAATGTTGCCTACCCTACACCCCACACAGAATAAAACATTAAGATGTATTTGTAAGATAGGTGTTTGCAGCCTGGATTTTATTTATATGGTCTATGTAATACCATCTTTTGAAAATATTAGTAGAAGCAGTTATTTGGGAGCAATAAATGATCGATCTTCAGACCAAGACTAGAACAGAATAGGGAAACTTCATGGACTACCTTCACCCATATTACAAGTATTTTTTGCACCACAGATTCTGATCTCTGTAACTTCTGCAAATACCTTCTCCACTCCCCCAACAAATTGATTCCCTCCAATGCAGAGGTCTAAAAATCTTCACTGCAGTTTCCTGCAATAAAATATGAACTCTGAGGCAAGGACTGTTCAAGACTGCTTACCAACAATTCTAACTTAAAAAAAAGACAACAAACCAAATTTAAAATAACTCCTTAGAAAGGGACTTTACGCAACTGTTTCTGGTTTGGCATTTACAAGTAAACCAATTGTAAAGTACATGTTTTGGTTGTCTGATACTGACCCCCTCGCACATGTAAAATTAAACTTGGCAAAATAGACCATTGCCACAACTAGGAAGATCAGCCAGTTTACTTCTTGTACATTCTACACATGCTGAAACTTGTATAGTTCGTGATTTTCCCTGTGCTCAGGGAAGCAAAGCATGACAGACCACATTAAACTGTACTCTCTTTGGAACAGCTCCAGTAAAATCCCCAGATAAACTGACCTGAGCTCAGTTCTAAGATATATCAGTGATTCCCATGACTTTTTCCTGTCGCTAGCCAAGGTTACAATTACTACTTCAAAAATGTGCTACCATAAGCAAGCAAGCCTGGGAGGCTCAAGTTTTGGCCCTGCCAGTGATTCATGCTGGCTGTGTCCAAACAGTCTGACAAGGGTGTTTCACAGCTCTTGGATAAATATGTATGCCACAGTCACATCCTGACTCCAAACTGAAGGAAATGCAGTGGTAATTATCCCCTCCTGTAAACTGGCTTCTATGGAAACATAATGCAGGCAACACAGGCTTGCTGTGGTCTAGCAGGTTCACCAGTCTGGATGATCAAGAGCCCAGAACTGCAGATCACACTGCCAAGGTGACCTACCTCACCGCAGGCAAGTCAGACCACAATTAAAGGAAAAAATAAAAGAAAAAAGGAAAAAAAGAAAATCCCCTTGAAAAGCTAAACATACTAAACAGAAAACTTCATGTCCCGCACACATACACACTACTGCCTACAAATAGCCTTAAAATATAAAGTAAAGCCTTTTTCTTTTGTGCTGAAAGTACATAAAGCCTCAACAGGAGGCATAACAGCATCCACATATACAGGAGAGTTCTGCAAAGAGGAAAGTAATCAGCCACTCTTTCAGCTCAATGAAGAAAGAACAAATAGTAATAGGCTTTAAGTACAGCAAAAGATACTATGACATCAGGAAAACCATCTAGCTAAGCACTAGGATAAACTGCTGAAGTAGGTTTGAATTCTCTAAGTATTATTTCACTCCTAGACCAGTGGGAAAGTCCAGATCACTCCTGAAATATTATAGCCCATTAACTTTATAATCCTATTAAATAATATAGAACCTAGCCTTAGAAAGACTTAGGTGTGTACTTAAAATTAAGCATTTGATGGGTCTCACTGAAATCAGTGGGCTATGTCAGATCACGCACCTCATTGAACACTGCATTGTCTTTATTCTGCATCACAAGAGCAAACAACTAAAACCAAAACAGAAAAAAACCCAGCAATTTGAACCCACAAAACACACTGTATTAACAGGCACAGAAATAGAATGGATATACCAAGGCTTCAAAATGAGAACTTAGTTAAAGTCACCTGGTGCTCCTGCTTACCCCACCATAGGAAGAAGTAGATTGTTTACAGAGTTGTTAGTTTTGGGAGAGGATTGTGTGCTAATAGTCTGAGATGAGCCTTCGGTCAACACTGATTCAGCTTTGACCACACATCATCCTTTCCTGGTCTGGGTTTTATTGCAACGTTTCTGGTTTTGCCAGGATTAAAACAATTTTAGTAGAGTAACTACATATCCCTTTCATGCACTGAACAGAAATAACAAATATAAAACCTTAAAAACAAGTTAACCAACAGGAGTTGCCCTACAGCATTTACACCATTAACTTTGTGGATCTGCACAAGGCTCTTGGTTATTTATCCACCCGTTAACACTTCCGAATCTTGCATTAGGAAAATCAGCATCCTAGAGTCAGTTCCCAGCACTCAGTCCTGAATGGCCCTGACCTCAGAATAGGAGTTAATGACAAAAGCTTCCAGAACCACCCAGCTACCACCTTCCGACATGGGGGCTTATCAGGAACTTGGACTCCAAGCTAGTCAGAAGCTCCAATTTCTGTCTTGATAGAGGTTCTGAAGCATCAGCGTTTATCATTTGGTATAAAAATATTCCCAAATAAAGTATATTTTGTTTGACAGTATTATAATGCCAATGCATAAATATAGCATGATATTTAAATATCTTAACATAAGTCAAAAAAAGTAATGACATAAGAGCAAAATGAAATGTTTTTACTTTACTAGAAATATCTCAAGCACACCATAATTTCAAAATCATCAAAATGAAAACCTCTTTTGATGGTTTTGACATTTTTCAGACAAGAGCATTACTGATTCAACTCATCCCCACAACATATCTCCAAACTATTTTCCAGTACAAGAATTGCAGGCCTTGTCCTGGCTGGGAGCCTTGCTGTACTACTTGAGTCTGAGTGCTGATGCCATAAACTACATGAGTCATCCCTCACACAGTGTATACAAAACTTGTAGGAGCTCAGCCAGAGAATACAAGGATCCCATGGCATTTTACACCTTTTAAAGAAAGTAGTTCAGACAGCTGGCAAATAATGCTGTCTCACTGCTGGTGAAACTGTGACAGTGATGTGCCCATATTTTGGAGCTTTGGGGCTGGAACAGGCAAGGAAGTGGAAAGGTCTTTAGAAATGACCAGGGAAGGAGGCAGTCTTCGGAGCCTGAGATTGCTGGATGGGTTCCCAAAATATTTGGGACAGCAGGTATTTGAGCACATGTAGGACAATAATGAGGCTGGCATGAGGCAGAGCTGCCCAGAGCGCACACATCTGTGAGAGACAGAGGGGTTCAGGAAGAGGCATGTCTTGCAAGTCAAGAAATTGCTGGGATACACAAGTGCTGCTGGGACAGTGCAACCTAATCTGTTAGTAAGCACTACCAAATGCTGGCTGAATAGGTGCCCTTCTGTATCTGGCAACTGCTCTTAGTGTAGATAAGAAAGACAAGCAGGTCCCAGGAAGGCACAGTGGGGGCGGTGGGGGGCAGGGAAATCTCAAAAATGAACATAAGCAGAGAGCAGAGCTATGCAAATATGCAATATCCTCACCCTTTTGGACACTGAGGTTCAGTAATGTCCTCACACTCTTCTTCAACCCAGCTTGCCTCTCCTTAAAACAAATGAGTGCAGTTTTTAAGACAGTACATTCTTATTGATAAACGAAAGTTTTCTCATTTTACTGGATGCTTTTAAAGTTATATTATATCCTTGCTCCTTTCATACAAATATGGGTACAGATATATATGAGAGTCTGTAGGAACTTGTTGAGGGTATTTACCTTTACAAACAGCATTATAATTGACACAGCAATCTTTATTTTCCACACAATCATCTGAACAGGAACAATGATATTCTGATCGCCTTTTCTCTCCACATCTGAATTTATTACAGGTCCATATGTGGGCTAAAACATAGATGAGAGGGTAGTACAATGATTAGTATCAGTGTAAGTGGAGAATTAATTAACTGAGTGTTAAATTCTGTCTCAAATACGTACCCCCTGAAAAACAGTTCCAAGTTATCTCATGCATGCATAATATTGCAAGCTTTGGCACTTTAGAAAACAGAAACAACCATGGCTAAACAATCCAAGTGCATAGCCATCTGAACACAATTATGCAGCATATGGTTATCAATATCACAGATCAGAAAGGATCTCTTTTATGGGCCTCCTTAAATATGGTAATTTATGTGGGTTTAATCTGGTAAATGCACAGAATAAAGAAGCTCCCAAACAACTCCTGCAGAAAAAAACCCAAACTTGAGTCTGAATTTGGAATGCCTAGAAAACATTGAGCAGCAGTAACTTATTCTGACTTGCATTGAAGTTGCAATGGATTTTACCAGTCACCATCAGGCACTCCAGCTTCTTTCAGCACCTCTTAAGCACAGGTATCACTCTGCCACTATTTGAAACTACAAGCTCAAAGGAAACTCTGCTGGCTTCAGCTTCACTGCTGCTTTTAGTAGAGATTATTTTCCCTGAATCACAGTGATTTTTCTGAATGGAATATTCTAATACATTGTATCATTTGAAGACGATAATTTTGTTATCAACTGTAAACACAACCAGAGTCTTTGCAGTCAATGAGAATAAACATGAATGAACTTACCAACTGGGTGAATACTGAAGTGAAGGTCAGAGACACAGAAGCAAAATCTAAATCTTCATACATGACTAACGATTACAAGTCCCTAAAAGCATTCTGAGGAGGTTAATCTCACTTCCAGAAATACTGAACTTCGTGTCAGCAGATCAATTATAGTTCTAGCTACATTAAACTATCTAGAAAGTAGAATTTAATTCTCCATTGATGCTAAGGCTAATCCATTTAAATAAAACAGCATCAAGCAATGAATTCCCACTTCTAGTGCTAAGACAGAGTCTCCAGTTTGTTTTTAAAGACTTTGTTAAAATTAGTGGTACAATGAAACAAGTAAATCTCATGCAACTATTCTGTCAGCAAAAAGCTTTATGCAGTTTGGAGACCTTTCAATAACAGCCAGTTGAAGCAGGGATCTGAGCTCAATTTCATCACTCAGTTTTAAAAGTCAACATTGGAATTTTTAATTTCAGGGTGAGACTACACTGATAAATTTTACAAATACACATAAAGAGGAGTGAGAAGAAAAACAGTTAACTGAAAAGAATGCTCCATACAAAGCATTAAGGCCAAACCAAGTTCGAGAAAACAGTCAAGTTCTGTCCTCAGTGTTACTACCCACACTAACATCTTTCCCTGTAAAATTTCTCTGTGGTACCTTTGCCTATCTGACCTTTGCTTTTTGGCAAATCATGAGAACTGCTTCTCACTTTGCACTGGTGGAGAATGATTGCAATCTGTTTTGTCATCCCGCCTTGTTGCAAAGGCCAGCACATGACCCTTCCTTCACACTCAAGCTGCGGAGCAACAAGGCAGAGGGCCTGAGCAGCCAGGTAAGAAGAGATGGCAGTTTTCACAGAGTTGCTCTGTCCCTTCCCCCTTTTCACACGGGCTATGTCAGAAAGATACAATATGCAGAGTGCACTCCTATTCCTGGCTTGCCCGAGAACGTAGGAGATGTCTCTGACACCAAAGACAATACAGGTCACTGTTCTCTCACCCCCAGACAGAGAACAAAAGGCTGAGATCTCAAGTTGCAGTTCTTCCTCTTCTTTCCAAGGGGGAGGGCAGGAACACAGTCCCTTCACAGCCTCTGTCCCCACAGGAGCCATGGGAAAGTCAGCCTACTGGCTATGTCAGCTCCTGCATAGTCCAGCTGGGTGGAACCCAAGCTTTGTTTTCGTACAACAGCTGCACTAAGCCCTGGTGTTTTGTACCACTATCAATACTGCAACTTCACCTGTGGTTGCAAAGGAGGGAGCACAAAAGAGGGGGAGACCACTGGCATCAGAACCACCCTGTTCAGCAGCCCCCTCTTTGCAGCCACAGCCCATCTGAAATAAGTCAGGGGTTATGGCCACCTGACCTCACCAGTACTCACATACACAGCTGTTCCATGTCACAGAATAGGAGAGTTTGCCCCCACAGCATTTTTCCCCATCCTTACCTGGTTGTATACATGCTTCCTGGTAATCTAAGCAGCAGTTTCCAAGCTTGACACAGTCTCTATCACAACGGCAGCTTCCAAAGGTCCTTTCAAAGCAACGACCTTTGCAGGTTTTCACTGTAATATTGGATAGTGTTAGACGTCAGTGGCTGAACCCAAATCAGACAAAATACAAAAGAATGATAAGGTCAGCATGTGCAATGACACAGCTGGCCATTCCACAACTTACAGGATGGCTGCAAAACCAGTGACAGCCAAGGGAAAAGGAAAGTCTTGATCCAACTAAATGCTTATTTTCTCTTGTTGAATAAAAATATTCTTCATCATATTAAACCAAGCGTTCTGTTCCATTTTAGCAGGAACATACTGCTTCATTATCAGCAGAAACAAGTGAAACAAAAGACTACAATTCAAGTTTCTGTATCACCAGAAGATATAAGTGCAGTCATTCAGAATACAGAAGTACCCTATCAGAGGAAATCTGAACGTAGGTTTTCAATAAGCAGGCCCTAAACAGTGAAATGCTTTTACGGAGAACACAGATCTTCATTTTCACATCTGACAAGGTTCCACTTCCTGTAAATAATTAAACATTAATTAGAATCTAGACTGCATTGGCTATGCTTGTAATTCTCCCATGCTTATGCTCTGGTTGAATGACTGTCCTCACACAAATTAGAGGAAATGAAGACAACTCAGTTCCACATCCTGCTGTACCACGGTTAAGGTACTATCTCAAGACACAGGAAGGGCTGTTCCAACCCAGACATGGAAGAGGCAAAACTGAGTGTACTCCTCACTGGCTTACTTTTTGTTCAGTTTTAATGTTAATGTTTAATGTTAAAGGGCATAGCATTCTTTCACTACATTGGGGTTGCCTGGGAAAAAAGGGAGTGAAGCATTAACAACAGTTGAGTAGTTGGTCAGTCTGTTTCATCCTGTGCAACCACCAGAATGGAGTGAGGTAAATCCCTCATCATTTGGCACCTCTTAGGAATCTTGAGTCGTGTGATATTAGGAAAATGAGATAATAATGAGCCAATATTGCAAAGCTGTAATAAAGTGAGAAAAAAACCTAAACATATTCTAGTGGGAAATTAATAATCTGAATCTTAGTTAAAAAAGATTGTAGGACTGTTCGTTAAACAGATCAACTTGGAAATTATTCTAGCTAGTTGTTCCTAAAGTGAAGTTTGATTTCTTAAAATATCTTTCATAACCTACCTGAAGAAACTTCCCCATTGAAAAAACACATTTTTTTTCAGAACAGAAAACAGCCAGAGGAATTCCACAAGGAACATTTTCTGACTGCAACTCTAACCAACAAAAAAAAATAACTTCCCCCCCCCCTCCCATAATTGACTGGAAATGATGAAAAACAAATGTTCCAGGACAACATGAAATAGAAATTGTTGTGTTGGATTTCTTTTTTTAATAGTGAAATGAGAAAAGCCAGCCATGTGACATCACCACAGTGACAGCTGGGATACATGGAAGCTGCCAGACCAGATACTGAGTGCCAAGATCAGTTTACCTCTTAAGTGAGTACACACAAATACTGAGTACACCTGAGATTTATTAAAAAAAAAAAAAAAAAACAAAAAAAACCCAAAAACAAAACCCACAACTGCTTAGAAATATTACTAAATAAAAAGCATATTAGTTACCATCTTTGGAACAGCTAGGCTTCAGGCCAAATATACATCCTAGGATTGTCGTTAACATGCAGACACAGAGTACCTGTGGGACAGGGAAGGAAAGAAAGTAATCTTAAATGACCACTGAACGGTTTTGAAAGCCCTCATTTTCTCTATATGCTATACAATTGTACTGAAATTTATAAACATGAAGATTAGGAAGCCAATTTCACTGCTTTCATAAGCAGTTTTCAATCACACAAGTAGTTATGTTGCTTGCAATTAATTACTGGTGCATGAACATGAATATTCTCAAGACTGGGCCTGTGTATTTCACTTCTTATGAAGTTATTTAATGTAGACATGATATATTTCCTTTGCATTAACCAAAAATTACTATATTTATGGTTACATACATATTGGTTTATAGAAAACTTTCTTTTCTGCACTTCTTCCTTCCTCCTAGATTGTTCTAAGAAGGTGAAGTTTTGCCATTGACCACGGATGACAGACAGAAGGCATGGCCCTTAAGCGATACCTATAATTTTCTTCAGGAGGAAAAACCTTTTCCACTTCCTAGTATCCAGTTCATACTAGATGTTGGTCCATACCACGGTAAGCAACTGTGGGATGTCACATTAGACTGACCACAGTGTCTTACACTGACTAGAAACTATGGCCATGTTTATTTTGGATTCAGAATGCATTAAGGTTATCAGACAAGCACCATGTTGTCCTAGCCCAGAATTTTAGGGCAAGATCTAATGCCTACTCAAATACTGGGAAAGATTCCTTTTAATCTTATTAATTTTTGGATTTGGCCCGTAAACTCTTTAGGAAAAGTGAATACATTATCAATGCAGACACAAAAATTAAAGAGGCCAGGAAAGCCAATAATGCACTTATGATGGCTATTCTATTCAAGTGTAGAATGTAATAAGGTACTTTGCTGAAAGTCCTGAAAGAGAAGGCACTGTAATAATGCAGGCTTTCTTATTCAGAAGTATTTGGGCAGGTATGGGTATGAGAGAATGTACATGTCACTTTGCAGGTCATTGTTTTCTGAGGAAAAATTGCTTTCAAGCAATACTTCAATAACTTAACAAACATGCCTACACAAAGACTGTCTCTTTTTTCGCCTCCTCCCCCACCAACAAAAGCTGCTAAGTCAGTCTTTTGAGTATGATGCATGTTGTGACGTGGCAAAAATCCATCCCATTTTAAAATGCACCTAATCATTTCTCAAGCTTACTTTTTTAAAGACTGTGAGCGCTTGAGTAAATAAAAACTATTTGTGCTGCTTAATAAATATACAGTTTGCTATAAAATTTTGTTCACTAAGCAATATCAATAGTATTTTCCATGTAAATTGTTCTGGACCTTTAAAATCTTCCATATGAATTATCACCTAGATACGAGCACATGTACAGCTAGGCAGGTAGCACATCAGATGCAAGATGTCAAATTCCAGCAAAATCCGTGGAGAGAGCAAAACCTGTTATTGTCCTCTTAACTTATTATTTATCATAGAATGGTTTGGATTGGAAGGAACCTTAAAGATCATCTTGAACACTTCCAGGGAGGAGGCATCCAGAAGTTCCCTGGACAACCTGGTCCAGTGTCTCACCACTCTCACACGAAAGAATTTCTTCCCAATATCTAATCAAAATCTACCCTCTTTCAGTTTAAAGCAGTTGCCCCTTGTCCTATCACTACATGCCCTTGTAAAAATTCCCTCTCCAGCTTTCTTGTACGCCTCTTGAGGAAGGTTGCTAGAAAGTCACCTCGGAGCCTTCTCTTCTTCAGACTGAACAAATATTTTGGAAAATACAAATTGGTTCACTTGTTTTTAAAAAGCCAACTTGAGAAAATTTTATTTCTAGGTGATGATATATTGCTTCTCTACTCCCACCAGGTCCTACTACTAAGATCAAATCAAAGATTAGAATGTCCTCTGACATGTAACCAAAACCACACTTCAAAACCAAACAAAACCCACACCTACTCTACCTGTAAGAGCTTTATTCCTATATCTTCAAATAGCTACACGACCTATGGGACTTATGCCACCTAAGGCATCCTTGTAATGAAAACACATTGCCGTGCCACTAAATGGACTATGAATATTCCCTTACAGAGCTTCAGTGTAGGCAAGGCATGTTCGAAAAACAGGAATTTAATTGTGACACCAAATTAATGTAAAAATAAAATCTACAGAAAACAAAGAGGTAGCATTATAATACTTCCCAAATAAAACTTGTAAACCCTCACTAAAGTTCTCACAAATAATTCCTGAGATATTGGCACCAAATGGTATCAAATCAGTTTTGTGTTGTCTTCCAGATTTTTAGTTTTACACTTCTGTGAACATAGTTAATTCCAACAACCAGGAACATGAAAGGATTAAGTTCCCTGAGGCATATGGATGTTCTTTTGGGTAGGAAACACTATGAAATGGTAATGCAATAGTGCAACTCGTATTTCCTGCAAGTAATCTGGAAACCTCATAGCATCACAAACCACAGCATACTACAAATGCTCTGTGTCTCTACTACAAGTCATTTGCATTCTCACATTCCTTATACATACTCAGGGGAAAACATGGTCCAGGTCCTTACCTGGTATACTATGTCCATCTAGAATTAACGAAAAACTAGGAACTTCTATTGACTCGTTACATTCAAGCCTTTGCTTTCTTCACATTAGTCGCTATCTTAAATTTTAGTATTAAAAATATTTTACTACAAAATACTAAAGCTCCTCCCCCCCCCCCTTTTTTTTTTTCTTTCTTCAAGGCTTAATAAAAAAGCTTCACAAAAATGGTAGGCTTAGAGGTAAAGCATTTGACAATGTTCTGGGACAGCCAACTCTAATCTAGTGTACTGTACCATGTAATTGCAGCTTAGTGTTTAAGGCTTTGAATCAAAGCTTTATCTTGAGCCTGAATGACTTAAGTCATGTGGATATTATCCACACAAATGGCACAAATGTTCAGCTGGAACAGTGTGGAGCAACTACCAGCCAAAAGCAGCAGTAGTCCTGACTAGGCACAGCAAGAAGTGTTACAGTAGTAGTTGACCTATTGTCAGTGGAAAGGCTCTAAGAATATCAGCTCTGCAGATGACAAAGAATATTCAAGCTAGCTTTAAAGGTCATCCAGGTACAGAAAGTCATCTGACTGCTACACCCCAAATGTGGACTAATTTATTTTGCTTCTTGCTGTATGGGACCTCGCTACACCAAGTAGGTTACTAATATTACCTGAACTATTTTACATACACGTAGCTCAGGTTTGGGTTGCTTCAGTGTGCTGTGTAAAGATTATAAATATTTTTTAATCTGTACAAAGATGAGTAGCTGCACATGTAGTTTAAGGTTTACTATCAGGAAGCTCATTAGAACCCTGAAGCATTCTGCTGCAAGCACCAGACTCAGATCTCTAGCTACTACCACACTGTCAACCTAACACCTGCCTTCAAGGTTTAGTCTGTCTTTTTAAACAAAAGGACAAAAATCTTACCCATTCTCTCCCCCAGATTCTTCCTCCCAAAAGAGAAAGCAAGAATTGAGAAAAAGGTGCAATTAAGAAAGAACATGGGAATCCAACATTTAATAGAAAAGCAAATGAAAGCAAAGACTCTGGCCTTGTTATCCACAAGAGTAGCACATGAAGTTTTTATGGTCTGAAACTTGAGACATTGCTAGGACAAAATGTCAGATTTTGTTTTAATATAATATCCAAGAAAAGTTTTTAAACCAACAGAGTAACAAAAAAAGGACACTTTCTTCTCTGCAGTTGTTTCAAAAATATTTTTTAGAAAGTTTGTTTTGGAATCAAAAAACATTGTCATCTAGGGATGAATCTCTGTCCCATCACTGCTTCCTTTACAAGGAAGCAATAAAAGCTTTGCTTTGTAAACATTATAGTGGTTGAGAATAGGTGGTTGAGTGTCTGGAAAAATGCAATCCCCAAAACATTTCAAAAGCCTTTTATTTTGAGCTGGGCAGAAGGAAGTATGAAAAAACAGAGAGCAGAATCATTTCCATCACTCATCTCTAGAACTGCAGCTAACGAGAGTTTCTCAGCAGTGATTTCAGGGAGCTGGTGGAAGGGCCACAGAGCCAGCAAGTATGCAGGCTACAGACACCAGATCCCAAAGAGACTGGTCAACCGTACAGGTCTTAGTGGCATACAAAGAAATCTCTCACCAGCCTGACCTACTATCACCTTACATTTGCTATTGTATTTTACTCTTCCTTTACACAGTCAATGCTACTGTCCCTTTCTTTTCACTCTTCCCCCTACTTCCCCTCTACTTTTCTGCATTTTCTTTGTCAAAGAAGGCATTGATATTTATTTTAAGAAATAATAACTCTGAATTAAGTTTCTTTCTGTGTTGATCTTCCTCACTCTTTGTCTACCATATACTCCATTGTTTTCCATCATCCTTCCTTCATTCCTGGTATTCCATGGCCAACAAAACTTGTCACTCCAAGATTTAAGGCACATACATTAATAACTACACAATTAACAAAGCAGCACTGCAAAGTAGTGGTTTTCTATTCTAATCTCCATGATTGACTCTCACAGTTGTGTCATGTCTATCCACGAAGGCAAAATGCCTAGACTGGGTCCGTAATGCCAGTACTGCAAAAACCCACTGAATTTTCCAAAACCACTGGGATCCATGAAGGGCATACTATGTTTTCACAGTTTTGTGCGCTTAGAATAGATGACTAACAAGCTGGACCTTAACACTGAAATATCTCTGAGAAATAATTTCATCTGCAAAAGTGTAAAGAACACAGTAATGAAAATGAATTTCGAGTAAGAACAGTCACCTTCTGTCTTTAAAAGGGCATTGTTAAAAATGCAGAAATCATACAGTACAGAGAAAAAAGCCTTATCTACACTTGTCGGGGGCAGTGGAACACTTACTCATGCTTGTAAAAGTTATTTTTAAACAGAAATAACACCCCAGCAGCTCAGTTTTATTCAAAAGCAGAGGATACTTAATAAAGTTAACTAAACTGAAAGAAGGTAGATACTTCACTCACACCAGCACAGCTACACAGGATTTAAAAAAAAAAAAAAAAAAAAAAAATCACCTAAAAAAAAATTATCAGCACTGAAACAAGTGCACCACCTCCTTCTTGCACCACTCATTTCTTCTTTCCACATCTGTAAATATTCCTATGCTCTTCAAAGACTTGCTTCTGTTGATCCACATTTCACACCTAGAGCCCAGGAGGAGGAGGCTCACAGGACCTGATTGTCCTGAAATACTAAAAGCAACTGAATTATCCTGAAGTTAGTGGATGGAAAAGCTGGAGCTTACACCCAAAACCTTTTCAGAGCTAAAAAGATGATTTACTCTAAAAATGTAGAGATTATTGTTTTTCTTCTCAAAGCAGCACACCGAAGGTCTACTTTTGCTGTTTCTATGGAATGTTCTCAAGACTGTTATTACATACTATTGCAACCTAAGGTCATTCAAAGGACAAGAATATTTTAAAGGTAGCTCAAGCCACTGTAAGATATTATAAAAAGCCTTCACAGAGCTTACCAAAGAGTGATAACTGTTCATTCAGCAGGGAATTATCAGCAGAAGACACTGCTCTCTAAATACCTTCCAAAACTATTCAAGCATCTGGTTTTTAAGAAGAAAGAGACAAAAAGATAGAAGAGTTAGTATTTGTCAGCTAGGGTGTAAAAATATTTTTCTTTTTTGCTTGTCCAACTGTATAGGTACATACTCTTCTGAAAGGCATTAACACATAAGGTGTTCTCAAAGCACACACATTTTACCCCTGGCTGTTCTGTTTTTCAATGTATTTTAAATCATGGGAGAACTTAGAGAGAAACTAAAGTGCAACTATGGGCTAGTCAGAAATAGGAAATATAATGTCTGCTTAAATTCCCAGAAAATAAATATCAGAGTCTGCTGCTATCTGATCAACCGGTAGGTTTTTGTAAAAACTTAAGGATAAACAGGACTGAAAAATAATCTTGATTTATGAGGAAAAAGTAAAGATTGTACTTTCAAGCACAATTATTTTATTCAGCACAATGGACTATTAACACAGAACAAAGACCACAACATACCATCTGCTTTAGTGGCAACCACATATGAATGCATGTTTACGTAGAAAGAAAAGAAACTGTCAGCATTATGCCAACTCAAAACTGTTGTCCAAACAAGCTGCACTTGACTCATGAATAAAGGCAGAACTGGAGAAAAAATATGGCCTTGAGCCATCTTCATGCTCTTCCTATTCCAAAAATCCCTTTTCAAGAATAAAGCTAAACCTGTTCCAATTTATAGTACCGTCATGAGAGTCATAACAAGACCAGTGTAAAAAGGGGGCTGCTTCTACTGAGTACTGATAATACCACTGAATACACCAAGTACACTTATATTTATGGCAGGTGCTGTTGCTACTGCCACTATGACAGCCACATTAGGCTGAGCAGGAAGACACAGCGACCTTAAAGAGCAAGTGAAGAAATCCTGTAAAACGCTAAGAATGTAAAGTGTGTGAGAAACTTCAGAACCACAAAGCAGTATGGGAAAGATGGGACAAATAAGGTTTCAAAGCTATTCACTAGGGGTCTTTATTAAGCACACTGATATCAATCACAGGCCAATCTTTAGCCCTAAATCCTTTGGCCATTTTCCCAAAATGAAGGCCAGGGCTGACAGAGAGGCCATTATTTACCTCTGCACCCTTCAAATGCAGCCCCTCAAAAAGTAAAAGGCAAACTAACAAATTTTGATTCTTCATAACATGGAAACATATTTCAGCCAAAAGAGGACTCAAGAACTTGCCCACTCAATCATGTCAGAGATATACAGCACAACGGAAGATAAGTAGCTGGGTTTGATTATTGACTTTTGTACAAGCAGCTATAAAATAATAAAAAGTATAATGTTGTTAAGAACAACAAACAAACAAGAAAACCTTAAACACAAACTTGTACCCAAATACTACCATGTATTAGAAGGCATTTACATAGGTTGATTTGCCTATATGCCATTACGCAGCAGAACTGGGACAAGGGTCACACTCACCTGAGCTTCTTCAGAAATGCAAATGTTTCACCTTTTCTCATTAGCCAGCTTATTCAGTGTTTAATAGTTAAACAATAGCCTATTTGACAAAAGTCCTTACTTATACTACTTGCCTTTGCCCTCTGCCACACTCCGTTCACGGTAAAATCTTATAGGTGCCCTTGAAGGAAAACTTTAATACAGCTGACCTGTGCAACACTTGTGCAGGAAATAAAAGTTTTTGCTTTTCAGTGCAGAAAATACATATTTTTAATTTGTTTGGATATATTTCCTGTCTTGTTTTCAAAATACCATTCCAATATTGATCATAATAAAATAGATTCTCTGAAAATTGTATATACTACTGTTTCATTCAAATGGGACACTACTGCGATGCAGTACGTTGCCAAATTCTGTCAGACAGAACATTATTTAAAACACGTATTCTTACGTTGCCCGTAGCATATCGTTGCGGTCATGTTTGCCAATATATTCATTTATAATATCAGCTACAAGGCGAGAAACTTTTCATACTTTCCATACTTCCACAGACTTTAATTTGCTCTGCTGCTGCTTTCAGCTGAAAGCAACAGAAACATAGCTTCCATGGTAAATCAAATCAGAACAATTCACTCCTTGTGTAATTCTACTGATATCAGTGAAAGAATGCCAAGGAAAAATGTTGAAGAACAGGAATTGGAAGGAAGCCTTGCATAATTTTCATATCTTTGGCCTTGCCTGAAATCTAGGAGTTTTAGCACAGTAAATAAGTTGTTCTGAATTCAAGTTATTAAATGAATAGAGTTTCTGTAGAGATAAACTATTAACATGTTCCTTATTATTTTAGCATCAAAGAGCCTTGCAGAACTACATGGAGGTGGTGTTCAGATGAAAAGCATGTTCCCTACTCCCAGGAGTTCGGCTGCCTGTGCTTGGGATCAGTTCTCCAATATTGTTTCAGCTGTTGAGAGCACTGTTTGGGATCAGCCTTGAAGACAGCTCTTCAACAAAAGGCTAGAAGGAGCCTCAGTAGAGCCACCCGTCACATTGTTTTAGCCAGCTCTTGCCTCTGTTCTGTGCCTGGGCTATGTTACAGCCACACTGCAGTCATATCCATCCTGGTCAAGTACTCTATTGACCCTGACCCTAACTCACAGGCTTTACTTCCCTCACCTTGGACCTGCCCCATCACTATATACTCTTTGGCAATCTAGACTATTGGCTGAACCTGATTAGCATTCCCAAACCTGCTTTGCTCACCTTGCTCAGTTATGGCAAGACTATCCCTTTTCAATGACGCCACTGCCTGTGTCTGCCTTGTTGTCACGCCTGGGTACAGTTTTACCTTTTCTTTCAGCACCACCTGCCCTTCCGTACTACATACAGGGCTACAGCTTGATATATCCTCACTAGACAGAGGAGGGGGGAGAGTGAGGCTTGACAGGTAGACAATTACTGCAAAATTAAAGAAAATAATGAAAACCCTAAGGCATAGATTAAGTCAGAGCTCTGAATGCTCGAGCAGGAAACCTAATCACACACAACACTAATCACTCATTTGTTTTGCCTGAATGGACCAAATTGCTGATCCTAGCACACTATAAACCTAATCTACCAGCATATTCTACATTCAAATTCCTAGACAAAATGTGGATGTTTTCAGGCAGGCAACCAGCCAGCAGTGTTGACAGAAACACACAAGTCACACAGCTGGGTGTACTTCAGCCTGTTCCAAGCTTTGCACTCCAGCTGGACTCCAGGAAGCCAGAAGCATCCACAGACTGCACAGAGGGGTGACCGAAACCTCCCAGATGGCTTAAATCCCCCAGCTCAGTTTAATGAGAAAGTATCTTGCAGTCTGTCCTAAACTCCACACTGTTTTGTCTATGCTGAAAGCAATACCTAAACTACCCAGCTTAAAGCAAACTGAAGGATGCTTAGCAAAATCACAACCACACCTCTGATTATGGCACAGCCGCACTTAAAGTCAACCTAGTTTAGCAATAAAATTTAAAATGAGTTCTAAGTCAAATTATAACCAAAGGTCGTCTCTACTGTCCCTTTGTGAAGATTTTTATTTAAGTGGAATTTGTTGAGTTTTTTGAGGTTTCTTTGTTTGTTTTCAGGGTTTTTTGTTGTTGTTTGTTTGTTTTTTAAGTATAGACAAAGCTTTAATTTCTGCAAGTATTTCTTTGGATCACAGAATCACAGAATCTGTATTCTGCCTTGGTGAGGCCACATCTGGAGTACTGTGTCCAGTTCTGGGCCCCCCAGTTCAAGAAGGACAGGGAGCTGCTTGAGAGAGTCCAGCGTAGAGCCACAAAGATGATTAAGGGAGTGGAACATCTCCCTTATGAGGAAAGGCTGAGGGAGCTGGGTCTCTTTAGCTTGGAGGAGACTGAGGGGTGACCTCATTAATGTTTATAAATATGTCAAGGGTGAGTGTCATAAGGATGGAGCCAGGCTCTTCTCAGTGACATCCAATGATAGGACAAGGGGCAATGGGTGTAAGCTGGAACATAGGAGGTTCCACATAAATGTGAGCAAGAATTTCTTCACAGTGAGGGTAACAGAACACTGGAACAGGCTGCCCAGAGAGGTTGTGGAGTCTCCTTCTCTGGAGACATTCAAAACCCGCCTGGATGCGTTCCTGTGTGACCTGATCTAGGTATTCCTGCTCTGGCAGGGGGATTGGACTAGATGATCTTTTGAGGTCCCTTCCAATCCCTAACATTCTGTGATTTTATTTCATATCAGCTTCTGTAATCCAGGGCAGGATATGCTGACTAGCTCTGTGAAGTAAGGTGCAAGTAAATCAAGAATACAATTCAACCCTGGAAACCCCTTCAGAGCTGAAATGGCTAAATATTCCTTAGTTTTTTACTGTATGAGAGCAAGATTATGACTTTTGTCTTCAATACCCAGCATAAAGGTACCCACTTTTAGAAGAGTAAAGAAATCATGGGTTTACAGCTCCCTGTGTATGGTAAGAACTATCTGCAAAGTCTTCCTTGAAAAATGCATGGACTAAAGAAGTTATAATGATCTTAAAATTCACCAAAACCCAGATTTCTTTTTGATGGATTAAACTGGATAACAATATATTTATTGTATGTATTTACAGTTACAATTCTATTACAAGTGGATGTATTTAAGCAATAGCAAGAGCAAATGCAATTAAAATCTTTTGTCAAACACCAGTTTCTACTGTGTCTTCAGAATTCAAAACAAGCCACAATTGGAGCTGGACGGCTGTAACGTTGATGGAAGACAGGCAAGACATTTCATGTAAAATGCCCTTGTTTCCAAACACTGGAATAGATTTTCCTACAAAATATTAAAATATTGGAGATTGGCCAAGAACTGATTTAATATTTCTGAACCAAAAAGCACTTCAAAGTCTGTTTAAACTATGGCTATCCTGTCACTGTCATTTTTTTACTTCATATTTCACCAAAGGATGTTTGGTGCTAAAAAAAAAAAACAAAGCAAAACAAACAAGAAACCACTTGACAGTCAGCCACTTTAATATTACTGTTAAGCTGCATGGAGCTTCTTGGAACACAGGAGTCCCATCTAAGCTTAATCCAGCACTCTCATTGAAGCAAGTAATTTCAGCAAGGATTACTTTTACTTACTGCAAAAGGCAAGGCACATAAAGCAAAACAGTACAAAAAGGGTTGAAATGGAATGATTCACTGAGAGCCAAAAAAGATTAAAGACTGAACATGGTGCCCAGGTCTCCCATACTCAGGCACGCAACACAGTGTCCTTGAATCCAGTGCTTGAGAGCTGATGGATACCCATAAAAATACCCATGTCGAAGTTGGCTGAAGTCAATAACAGAGTTCCAAATGACAAGGTTTGGGCACAAACACTTTTCATTCGTTGTCTTTCCTCTCCTCACATAAGTTACATAAGTTAACTCCAGAACCTGTATGATGAGCAAAAAGGGAAAATCCAGGAGTACAGAACCAGCTTTCTACACAGTCCTTCCCCCAGAAATCAAGACCACACTGCACCAACACAACAGCAATGGCAGAAGACAAAGGAGTTCATTCAGTGATCACACCCCTCTCAGAAGCCCGAATCCAAGAGCAGAACAAGCTTTTGAAAGGTCTGGGCCAACACAGTACTTCGACAAGTCCAATTCATTTCTCACCTGCTGTCTCACTAACTGCTCCCGATCCTTCCTTCTCCAACAGCAGATGTAGAAGAGAAAGTAAGATTATGTTGACAAGCATATTAAATAATTAAATAGGTATTTGCAGATTTATCTGGACAAGGAATATAGAAATGCATTATTCAAAAAAAGTATTAACCTATACAAAGGTTTGGGCATTATCAAACATATTTAGGAGGAAAACTATCAGCATTAAAACAACCAAACAGGCATGCAATCTTCCAGACACCTACATAACAAAAGGGTGTTTCCACACCTTCATCTCTGTGTGGGAAGCAAAAACATACCAAACAAAAAACACACCAACAAAACAACCAAACAAACCAACCTACAGCTGTCTCCACAATTCTGATACAGCACACCCATCTTTCCCTGCATGAGCAGAAAGTCAGTAGCTATGGGTTATTTTGGAAGAAAGTAATGAAAAACTTTCAGGACACTTACATAAAACATCACGGTAGCCAACAAATCTCTCTTCCGTAGTTACACTCTCTCCTGACTGCAGCAATGGCAGATAATAATTGACGAGAGATACTCGCCCTTGGGCCAAGACTCTCATTTATGTTTTGTGGGGGTTTATGATTCAGATCTTACATGCTAAACTTTAATGTAGAGACAAATGGACAACTGGAAAGAGGTTTTTAGAATCATACTGCTAAGAAGGGACCTCAAGAGGTTTTTAGACCAAACTCCTACCCAAACTTGGGTCAAAACCAAATTCAGACCTAGCTGGTCAGGGTTTTGTGCTGTTGAGTCTTGAAAACTTCCAAGGCCAGAGACAACACAGTCTCTCTGTGCAACCTACTCCAACACTTAATTATCCTCACAGAAATTCCTCCCCCACCCCCAATCCAGTAAGATCCTCTCATTTCATTTTATTGCCTCATTCTCTGACTGCATACAGCAATACAAAGCCTGGTTACATCTTCTTGATGAAATCCTTGGACATATGGGAAGGTTGCTGTTAGGTGTTCCTCACCCAAGACATCTCTTCCCCAGGCTGGACAAGTGCAGGTCCTTGGCATCTCCTCACAGGACAAGGGCTCCAGCCCCTGACCACCTTGGTGGCCCTCAGGTGAACTCACTCCAGTTGAATTGGAATCCTCCCAAGGATGACACCTTTATCATGGTATCCTTCACTGGCTTCACTTCACAGATGATTACAAGACCATGTCCCACCCACTGCCTTAGTCTGACCCTCAGGCTGATAAAGAGTTCACTAACCATCCAAAAGAGTAACCAAATCCGTAGGCATTAAAGCACATATCCTGGATTGCTTCTCACTGCATCTGCAACCAGTCATAAAACACAGAGCAGCTTTCTGGGAGTAGGCACCAAGAGTTACTTAATCTGTTAAGTAAAGCTGTTTTAATTCACAGGTATTACACAAGTTCTAGCTACCCTCTCAGTGAACTGCAGAAGGCAACTGAAAAAAAAGAACATTTCAGAAGACTGTTTAGTGTTTGGCACGCACATAAAACTAGACTTAAAAAAAAAAGCCTGGACTGCCTCAAAGAAAAAAAAGTACAAGGAAAAAATAACCCCAGACTTACCAAATATTTTTAAATGTATTCCCAGAGCATTTTTTAAAACCTCACAATTTATTATCTTTATGCACTCTGAAATGCTCCAGTTACTCTTTAGAGAAGACCAACACACTTCCAAAGTTCCAGTCTGGACCTCAGCTGAATTTTTTTTATAATTTTGTTCTAATCAGGAATTCTGAAGTTGCAAAAACTCCTTAAGAAGTTTTCCACAGAAGCGTCAGTTTAAATGAATTTTCCAGTTCTGACAGAGAAAGCCTGAAACTGTCAAAAAGAAACATTGTCTATTTTGTTACTTTTTTCCCCCTCAATGTTTCGGGTGTTATAAAGTGCAAGGAAAAATTTATTTTAATGGAATGAGTGAATCAGAGCAAAATGCAACACCCAAGAGTCACTGGCAAGCTGGAATAGAAAACCTCAAACCTAAGCAAGAGTTACACTGCTCTTGGGCAGCACCATATTGCTCAGTCACACGATGGCAGGAGGTAAGCCTGGAGAGACTACAGAGAGACAGCTCATTGGGCTTTGAGGGACAAAGCTAAGAGCTCAGGAAATTGGCAAGACACTAAATGAAAAGGTGTGCACAGAAATTATGTAAATGGTAAAAGGATTACCATTTTATGATTACTCAAAGTGGAATGTTTTCATTCCATTGCCTTAGGGAAGCACCACGGGGTAGTAAATCCCTGTGGGCCTGCCCACTATTTGGGGAATCCTCCCTGTGCAGCAGCAACAGAAGAATGGCCTGCATGGTATGAACTTAAATTTACGCCGGCCACAAGCAGCACTGCAAGAAATGGAAGTGACCCTATACCACTTCCTTCTCTCTCTACATCCTCCCTCAACCAACATACATTCAGTTAACTAAGTACTGTCACAACACAGAGGCTTTTAGAGCAAACAACAAAAGCCAGGTGTAGAGTCCATATGGTACAAACTTTTGTACATGGGAAATTTGCAGTTCCTCTGTAACTGGGTAAGGTTGGCTCATGGACAGAAGCTGGGAACATCAAGGTTGTGTTCACAAATTGTCCAGACATCTATGAGTAGCAGGCACATGGACAGGAACAGAGGAAAGTAATCAAGACTCGCTTTCCAGAAAAATGAAAAAAGTAATTCAAATATTCTCTAACCATCAGAAATGCACTCACCAATTTTTATTAAAAAAAATTCAACATAAACTCCATCAGCTCTCTGGGCAGCCTGTTCCAGTGCTCTGTCACCCTCACAGTAAAGAAGTTCTTCCTCATGTTCAGATGGAACTTCCTGTGTTCCAGTTTATGCCCATTGTTCCTTGTCCTGTCACTGGGCACCACTGAAAAGTCTCGTGCTCTTGACACCTGTCCTTTACATATTTATAAGCATTGATGAGATCCCCTCTCAGTCTTCTCTTCTCCAGAAGAAACAGAACCAAGTGTCTCAGACCTTCCCCATAAGAGAGATGCTCCATCAACATCTTCATAGCCCTCTGCTGGACTCTCTGTAGCAGCTCCTTGTCTCTCTTGAACTGGGGAGCCCAGAACTGGACGCAGTACTCTAGATGTGACCTCACCAGGGCAGAGTAGAGGGGGAGGATGACCTCTCTCGCCCTGCTAGCCACACTCTTCTTAATGCACCCCAGGATATCATTGGCCTTCTTGGCCACAAGGGCACATTGCTGGCTCATCGCTAACTCCGTGTCCACCAGGACTCCCAGGCCCTTCTCCACAGAGCTGCTTTCCAGCAGGTCAGTCTCTAACCTGTACTGGTGCATGGGGTTGTTCCTTTATAGGTGCAGGACCCTGCACTTGCCTTTGCTGAACTTCATGAGGTTCCTCTCTGCTCAACTCTCCAGCCTGTCCAGGTCTCGCAGGATGGCAGCACAGCCTTCTGGTGTATCAGCCACTCCTCCCAGTTTGGTATCATCAGCAAACTTGCTGAGGGTACACTGTCCCTTCATCAACATTAGGCTTTGAATAATATATGGTTACTTTCCACTATTACTAACTACTTCTAAGCCTGGAAAAAAGCTGAGCTGTTTTCACCATCCAACTGCAATGGCTTTTATGGCACAACCTAACCTCTCTAGAAGACAACACAAGCTACAAACCACTACCTTTAAGAACGCTTTTCATCAGAATAGTTACCAAAAAAACTTCAAAAAAACTTCTACATGGAAACTACCATAGACCCTTACATGAATTTTGATTTTTTTCTCATGATGTTCTGACAAACTGGGAAATGCAACTTACCACCCATTCTGTCAGAAAGTACAATCAACATATGGTAGATAGTTCATTTGAAACAGTAACCAAATTACAAAGCTATAGGTAAAATTGGAAAGATTTCTTAATCCTTATACTCTAACGCATTGAAAGAGGACTACTTATGGAGATACATATATATGTCAGAAAGTCTGCTGCAGTTCTACTAAGCTTTGTTCCACTAATTCCGCAGTTCTTTCACCTTGATAATGACTTTAGCCTTATAACGATCGCTCCAGGCAGACTGGAAGGTCTTATTTTCCCATCTCTACAGGGAGGATAATTACAACACAGCAGCATGGCTAAAACTGGAAAGTGACCTACCTGCTAACAATGGCTTTGGGCACTGGGGCCTCGGAACCAGGGCTGGAAGAGGCTCCAAGCAGCACTTGGAGATAAACTTTCAGTCCACAGTACTTCAAATTCAGTGAAAAGCAAGTTTTTATACTTCCTCTGTCATTTCAGCTCTTGAACTCTTTTTAGCTTTTCCAGCCAGATTTTCCTGTTTTAACCTGGTTTCGTCTTCCCTACCGCATCCCCTACACCGAACAGCTACAGCCACATGATGGATGACGGGACAACCATCAACACTACGAAAGAATAGAGACGCTTCAGCCCGGAGTGCTGTCAAGAGAGTAAGGTGAGTCAGCCGAGACACCATGAACCTCCCTTCAGCCGGGGCACTGCCTGCAAGCGGGAACGTACCCGCAAAAACCGAGCCCTGAGGCGGGAGCCGCCCCGCAGCACGGCTGTCCTGGGAAGCCCGAGGAGCCGCCGGGGCCGGGGACTGTTCCCTCTCCCACCGCCGCAACAGACCGGCGGGACAGACCCCTCCGGGAGGCTCTGGAGGTCCCGCCGGGACAAGTCTCCCTCAGCCCAGCCCTGGGAGCGCACACCTGCCCGCAGCCGCACCACTTCCCCGCGCACCCGCCGGCGAGGCGAGCCCAGGGAGCACGCCCGGCCCGCAGCCGCCGCAGCCCTTACCAAAGAGAGCACTTTGTAGGTGTTGGGGTCCTTGCTCTTGCCGCCCGCGGCTCCCTCCGGTTCCTCGGCCACCTCCATGGCCGGCAGCATGGGCACGGCCGCAGCCTGCAGCCCGCTGCCAGCCGCCCCTAGCCCATCGAGGCGGTCCTCCTGGCCCTTCCCCGCCGCTGCCTGCTGCCCGTCGCCCTGCATGGTGCCCCCAGCTCTGCCCTCCGGCCGCCGCCGGCACGGCTATTAATAACGTGACAGCCCGGCCCCGCCCCGCCGGGAGTGCGGCCGCCGGCGGCCCCCGCTCCCCCGCCAGCCCCGGCTGCCCCGCCGGCACACCCGCCAGCCGCGGCGCGGAGGGGACACTGGGCTGTCCGCCCCGCTCGGCCGCCCGCGCTTTCCGCCCCCTCCCGGCAGGTGAGGGCGGGCCGCGGCTGCCCCTCCCTGCGGGCAGGGCGGCGGTGGGGCCGGGCCGCGGGGCCCAGGGCTGGCGGGGTGCCGTGACATCACGCCGCTCCAAAATAGCGGCCGGGGGAGGGCGCCGGGCCGTGTTTACAAGGGAGCGCGGAGAAAGTTTCCGCTGCCCGGCTGCCGCCGCGGGAAGCGGGCGGAGGCGGTGGCGCGGCCTTCCCCGAAGCCGCCCGGCGGCGGCACAGGTGCTGCAGTCAAGCTGCCACTACAATTTTCTTTTAAAAATAATTGTAAAGACACAGCATGGACATCAGTGCTGGTCTGTAGTTCTGCTGCAGCCAGCAGCACGTTGCAGGTGACGGCAGAGCTGCCTGCAGATACCTGCTGTCTTCTAATGAGGGCCCTGAGGTGCAGCCTGGAGAATTCCTGTGCTAATATTTCACTTCATCACAAAGAAAAGGGCAAGAGAAATCGTGAGAACTAAGCTCTCGAGTCTGCCTAAGTCCCCTTTATTCCATTAATGCAGTATTTCAAACAACTGTCCAACTGAGCAGCTGACTTACTATACGTTCAAGTATTTTAACATCTGACCTATTAAAAAAAAAAAAGCGAATTTAACACTGGTTGTCTGTTAATTTTAAAACACTCATGAAAACTGGCATAGCCAAATTGCTTTGGTGGTTTTGTTTTGTTGGGTTTTTTTTTCAGGGAATGTGGTTTTTAATAACTAGCACAAGAAGCAGTAACAACCTCACTTTCCCCCTCTCCCCCCCCCCCAAAAAAAAAAAAATCTTCTTTTTCTTTCTGTTTCCAGCCACTCTGGCAGGAAAGAAAATGCCTTCTTCCCCCCTTCCTCCTGGAAAAAAACAACAGAAAAACAACCAAAAAAACCCCCACCAAAAAAAACCACAAACAAAACAAACACCAAAACAGAGAAAATTAAAACCTTTCAGATGTTTCTTTACAAATAATTAAAATGTCATTTTTAATTTTCATGCTTTTGTATGTAGAAAGATATTTTCTGATTAACAATAAGTCAAGTTGATATCCCCTTTCTTGTCCTAGTCATCCACTCAAAAGTTTGAATAGCACACACTGTGTACTGATGATTCAATGGAAATTATGTATAACTACATCACAGACAAAAATGTATCTTTTTTTCCATATTCTACAGCTGGAGCTAATTTACTAGTTGTTCATTCAGTAACTACTCATTAACGGTTACTTTTCTATGTACAAATACTCATGAAACACACGCAGTTTTAACATTTTTTTCTTTGTCAATACGAAGAGTTATGGTACTTCATGCTAAGTGTGGAAAATAATTAACCAGCATGGAAAATAATTAACCTACCAGTGAGAAGTACATTAATTTCAACTGACTGACAGGATGTCAAGGTACTCTGGACAAGAGAATGGAAAACCAGTAAAGACTAAGCTTTGACACTGAAGGAATGAAGTAAAATATCTTTTCTGTTGAATACTGGGAGAACAGACAAAACATTTAAACCAGTGTTAAACCTTTAGAAATTTACAGCTGCTTGATCTCTTTGGGAGGAGACTGTTAAATAGCAGTCAATCCCATTTTTAACAAATCTGTGACAAAATACATCATTGTGCAATGAATTAGTTGCAGGGATTACTGAGGTTGCAAATCCAAATTCCAAAGAATTGGCTGTCCAACAGAGACTGAGGAAGCTTTTGAGGAAGCCAGGGCTGCTGCCAGCACAGCTGCCAGCTCCAGCTGTGACTGAATCAAGCTACCTCACCAAATGTCAAGGGAGAATAGCAGCAACACCAGCTTTGTGTTTCCAGGCCTTATCTGTAAAGGGAGTCATCAGAGATTATCAGTTTTAAATTGTCGTTAGTGGCTGCAGGGGAGACAAACAAATTATGTAGTAGGGGAGAAAGGTAAACATAGGGAGTTTTCCACCCTGCCGCATGTTGGAGCTAGTGACACTTGTCACTTGCATTTTTTTTACCTCTCGAAAATTTCCCACCAAATGTCTGTTAGAAAGACCGGAGCAAACACCACGTACCCACGTAACCCTCATCTGACCCCAGTTTGTGAGGCGGATATGGCACAAATAGGAACTATGGGCTACAGACAGAGAGTGTAAATTGCACCTCCTTGCATGAGTGGACTATCTGCTCCCTCCAGGCAGTGTGGAGACCCTTGCTGCTCTTGCAGCAGGGGGACAGACTGAGCTTGCAGGCAGAGGAGTGCCACCATGTAAGGTTGCTTGTGATAATCAGTGCTGGGCTGGCTGGGTCTTGACCCTTAAATTGCAGCATAAACATTCTCCCAGTGGTTGGTGTTTGTGGCAACTATTTTGTGTTGAATTGTCTCTAATCCTCAGCAAAATTTCTGTAGCTGTAAAAAAGGCCAGGAGCTCCAGACTAAAAGCCTGAAGCTGCTTATTAAAGAACATTGTTGCTCAGTGTAACACTGGACTCTGCCTCACTGCAGCTAATGAAGCTCTGTTTCTCAGCTCCTGCTGTGAGGACTTCACTGGCATTGCTGCATGAGAGCTGGGTTGTTAGCTATTCTAAAAATCAATTAAAAAATAGTAATTGTCTTACTTTTTGAGATATCCTTGTTGGGCATTTTATTTAGCACTTGAAGTATGTCTAAAACTTTACAAAAGTGGAAGACATGATTAATAAAAAGGACAAATTAAACTGGAAGTATATCTGAAACTGTTCTATTGTGTCTGGCAGTAGTGCCTGAAGGGAAGTTAGAAATCCCCTGGAATTTACGGGTACCTTAAACCATGTGGACTGAACGGTGTTTTTCAAATGTACATCTCTAAATCCAGTGTCAAGGGATGGTACGTAGCTGAGCAAAGGTCCAAGACACATGGGCAAGGTAAAGTTTTAAGACACACATTGCAAGGGTCAGGTTCTGAACTTTCCATCACATTGTCTCTTTGTCAGGAAAAAACTTAGAACAACTTAGTCCTTTATAACAGCTTGTTCCAGAATCTGTTAATTTTGCTCTCCAAAATGCCCTGGGTTTGGCAAGTACGCAAGGAAAATTCTTTTTGCAAAGAATTACCTGTTTTTTTGCTGGTTTAGTGGTCTTCAAGAAAAATATGATCTAAGGATAATGAACTGTTCACTTAATATTTCCTGTATCATTCAAAAATGGCATAATCCTGCTTACTTTCAGTCTTAGTTTAATATAGATTATTGCAAATTTAATAACTGTTAATCTAACAGTTGTTAGATTGCTGGCTACAATACAAGCAAACAATTAAAAGCCTTTATTTTAGCAGTAGGAAACATTTGCTTGACAGATTGCCTGTCTCTCTAAACTGTAGAAAAATGGTGTTATTTGATATTAGAAAAAATGCCTAAACACCTTTAAACAACAAAATCCTGACACAATGACATGTATTGACAGTATTTGGTAGGAAGCACATTATAAGATGTTTGAATACTTTAATGCTACCCAAGCAGACATTCTTTATGCTGTTATCAGTGTAATCTCTCTAACAAGCACAGTTTTAATACTTAATCTGACAACCATATCTAAGCGCTCTGCACAAGCCAAGCCTGTTGCCAAGAAGAATACTGTTGTACCTACGATGGAAAAATTATATGATGTTCACCAACAGGAAGAACAAAAATAAAAGGAAAAATATTGCACTAGAGTATTAGTCCAGTGGTTTCTTGAAGACCTGAAGGGTTAATTCAGTGCTGCTTCTAGCAAGGTTAAAAACAGTGCTTATCAACCTGAGAAGAATTCAGAACAAAGCAATAGCCTAGGTACTGTAACACCCACTGCAGCTAGAGGGTGATTTAAAAAAAGACTGAAACAATGTTTTGTTGTTTGGACCAAACCTCCCTTCCATAAAAGGACATCCATACAGCCTCCAAGTAATTTGAATAGCTGTGGCATTTCTGTGCTTCAGAGAAATGACAACAACAAACACTCCACGTTTCTGGTCTTGACCATCACATCCTTCACTGGACTTCTGGTTCTGCAATCCTGACAGGTCTATGCACAAAGTCTTTTGAAAGTTTAAACACTGTTTAGGAATAACATCTGTATATACATTTTAATCAGCCATGAATTTTAGAGCTCTCTAATAATCTCTAAGCAAGCTGACTAGAATTGTGTTTTCTCAGGAAGGTAACTCTTTTCCAATGGAAACAACTATCTAATATTAGTCTTACATGTTTTTACTGTCCAGAATAAATGCTTGTCCTTGCACTGTCATGTCAGTCTATGCCCAAGTTCCTTGCTGGCACACATGTCCTGTTCACCCATTCTGCTTCTGTGCTTCTGCTTGATGCGAGCACACACATACAGAAAAATTCACCAAGCAGAGAAAACCTCTCTCCTGGTAGGAAATGTTCACACTCTCGTGTCCAACAGTGTGAGTGGATGTGACCAGCACTTGAGCTCTACCCAGTAGTCCTTCAACTCTAGAATCTTCAACTCTGCCCTGCCACCCAGCTAACCCATGCTGCTTCCTCTTAAGCTCTCACAGCAAAAAACTACCCAGGGAAATTCTGGGAGAACATTTTAGTATTATTCTTTTGGATTCCATAGTTTGCCTCTTCTGCATGTATGAAAGCAGATCTTTAGAAATGCTCATAAAAGTACAAGAGGATGCACCACATTGCTTCTGATAAAGATGCTTCAGAGTGATCAGAAACAGTGTGACCAGCAGGACTAGGGAGGTGATTGTACCCCTGTACTCGGCACTCGTGAGACCACACCTTGAGTACTGTGTCCAGTTCTGGGCACCACAGTATAAGAAGGACATTGAGGTGCTGGAGCGAGTCCAGAGAAGGGCAACGAGGCTGGTGAGAGGTCTGGAAAACAGGCCTTATGGAGACCAGCTGAGGGAACTGGGGTTGTTCAGTCTGGAGAAGAGGAGACCGAGAGGAGACCTCATTGCTCTCTACAGCTACCTAAAAGGAGGTTGTAGTGAGGCTGGTGTTGGTCTCTTCTCCCAAATTACTAATGACAGGACGAGAGGAAATGGCCTCAAGTTGCATCAGGGGAAGTTTAGATTGGATATTAGGAAGGAATTCTTTCCTGAGAGGGTGGTTAGGCACTGGAACAGGCTGCCCAGGGAGGTGGTGGAATCGCCATCCCTGGAGGTGTTTAAAAAACGAGTGGATGAAGCACTTGAGGCCATGGTCTAGTGGTTAGGGAGATGTTGGGATAAAGGTTGGACTTGATGATCCTGGAGGTCTTTTCCAACCATGGTGATTCTATGATTCTATGAAATGAAACCATTTTCTGGGATGTGGCCCAGGTGAGAAACCCATTAGGAAGGGAAACAATGAATGTTTAAGTAATTGTTAAAAAAAAAAAAATCCTTCAGGATGACATCTCAAGGATGCAGTCAGTGTTCTGGGGCAGCACACTGAACCTACTCCTTTTTTTGAGAACCGGCATGAAGTCTCTAGCAGGGTGCCTATTCCTGAATCCCTGCTACTTTATGACCAGGTCTAGACCCAGGCATCTTCAAAAAACTGTCCAGAGATTCACCAGAGGTAGGTGTTGGAAACAATAGCTAATTCAGACTGTGGGGAATCCCAGGACACACATTCTTCCAAGTTTGACTCAAAATGCCCAAGGAATGATCTTCAGGAGCCCAGAAGGTCACAAAGGATATCTTGCCATTCAAACTCAGCCCACTGCCCTACTTTCAGAGCAGAATTTGAGTATGTTGATATGAGTCATAGTATTGTTGGTGGACAAAGAGAACTGAAGTCTGCAGGTAAGGCTGACAGTTCTAGGGAACACATGCTAAACCAGTCCTAAAGGGACACCAGGTGAGTTAGTCAATATTGGCTTCACAATCAGTATAAAGGAATAGTAAAAAAAAAATAATTCTTCCCATCTCTACTATTGTTCTTTTATACACCTTCCTGTAGCCCATAAGAGAAGTGGAAGGCAATACTCCTGAATCTATTCAGGAAATAGAATAACAAAAAGCAGGTCTTTTACAAATAGAGCAGCCACCCCTCTGCTTTCTCCAAGCCGACACGAAGTATTTCAAGCAGCAGTCTCTCAGCCCCTTCAGTACTCAATCCACTTTGTTTCAGCATAATATGCAAATGTAGCTTCTGAGGAGTACAGTTAAATATCCTTTTTAAAATTCCCAAATCATTTATGTCATGTTTGTTAACAAATTTTTTTTTGCAGATGCCTACATTAAAATAAATTGGCAATTCCCTTACATGGACATGCCACAGCCAGATTATCTTCAGATATTAGAGACAGATTTGTTCATTCCATATTTGCTTTCCTTGCCTAAAACTTGTTTGCCCCCAGTTTCTCAGTAGTCCGTCACTTATGAGAAAGTCTGTATTAGTCAGCAAATCTTGGCTAAGCATCATTTGCTGTAGGATATGTAATGCAGACTCTGCAAGTGTTGCTTTCTCATACGAGCTCTTCCCATTAAGACTAATAAACTGGTAAAAAGGAAAGTATCTCAAAAGTCAGGTGTATGAAATTTACCCCATGAAGAACTCCTTCAGAGAAAAGCATAAAAGCTCATTTTTTTTTCTATTCCTTTTTCTATTCATTTGTCTTTCTGTAAGAAGATACGAAGGAAAAAAACCCACACTTCTATCATCAGCTCTTATAGGGATGTTTCTTTAGACTGTCACCATTTAAAAACTAATATGTTCAACCAAACACAACTATGTATTTTAAGGGAGGTTGAATTGACTCAACCAGGATGTTAGTGGTGTCTAAAAGTCATTTTACCCTCACCCCAGAAAGAAACATGAAGTATTTTTAGAGAATGTTTATTTTTGTCTGGGGTTCCTTTTTCATGGAAAGTTCCAAGAGCTCTGTGTACCAGATATCTTGGCCACATAGTTTACAAGTTTTTGGTAAATCAGTTTGTCTCAGACTAGCCGTTTAAGCTTCTGAAGAATTGTGTGTCTTTGGGACAATTGTTTGTCTTCCTATAACTCTTTCAGGGTGTTAACTCACCAAAGGGTTGTTGTGCTTTGTCACCCTGGTGCTTACTCTTATCTTCTGCATTGCAGGATAATTCACAGAGAAAGCATCTGAACAGTAGCAATAGCTGACATTTTGAAGATGACAAAGCATTTGTGCTAGGGCACTTCTTTGTTAAGTTACCCCTTTAAACATGTTTAGTGTCAATAATCATGATAGCGTTCATTGGCAGCATGTTGACTCATAGTGATGCCCTGTGACACATGGTTAGAACCGTTGATCAAACAGCTAGACAAGATCTTCTTGTACTTTGAATCTCACATTATGTTTTTAATCTAGCCTATTTAGAAAAAGGTCCAGAGTTTACTTTGAATTGCTCTCCATGGAGGAGAGGGGTGAGGCAAGAAATTCCTGAATGTGAAGTAATGATGTGCATTGACAGTCAGAAATCATTGCTCATATTCTTCTGCCTTAGCAATCCACCATGCCCCAGGGGCTTTCAGAGCATGTACAAACAATTGTGAAACAAGGAAAACTTTGGGCAATAGCTCCATGTTCTTATTGGTATTCTTAGAGAGCAATGGGAGTGCCTAAGAGGATTCTGTAAATGCAGATTAGCTTTTCCACTGAAACAACACATTATTTCCCCATGTAGACAAGCCAAGAGTTTCTTCGCCTTATGCCTCACAGAGATATTTCACCTCACTTTTATCACAGCCCTCTTTACTAGCACAATTTATAGTACAGGAACCCCAAGCCTGTCTCTTTCCATGACTCACATCTCTCTAACATGAGGAAATCCAATTCAACAACTCCGAGATCGATCGGGAAGACTGACCTGATAAGGAAGCCGTCTTATACAGGATCAACACCTGGGGCTCCCACCATGACCTGGTACCTCACCACAACCACCAGTCCCATAAATAAACTAGTGAGTGGGCACCAGTTAATAAGGTGAATCCCAAACACTGATGGCCAGTCCCAGCAGTGTCACTGCCCTTGTACTCCATTCAGTCTGTACTTTGTTTACAAACAAAAGCCTAGATGTTATCAAACATTATCATTATTTCTCCACTAATTATCAGAAGATAGATATTAATGGAATGGGTTTTGAGGATGCAGGGAAAATATTACTATACTCCTTTCTGTACATGAGCTTAAAGTCTCAAAGTACGTGCCAGACATCTGTCTTTTTAGAAGTTTTATTGAAGAGCAGAGATAAGTAAGCAGTAATTGTACCCTATGAACTATGTAAATACTGGATCCTTGCAAGGCTTACATGAAAAGTATTTGGAATAACCTTCTTATAAAAGCTACAAGGCAGTAAAACTGCTCATTCTTCCCCTTTATGGCATAAATATGCAAAGCTCCAGCATATCAGTTTTAGCTCATGCATCAGCTCAAGCATGTAAAACAATTTCCCTCTGATCTTTCTGAGGTTATTTCTCAGCCATTGGTGTTTATCTTATACATTGTGTGTCCCCTAGACAATTGAAAGGTGGACAGAAATGTAGAATATTTTTTTTCAATTACTCTGGAAGTCTGCAAACAGTAAAACAGGCAGGTCTTTCCACTATCCACCATCCTAGGATAATAGTTGAGTCGTGTTTGACACAGTCTCCCACAGCATCCTTGTAGCTAAACTGAGGAAGTGTGGTCTGGATGATCAGATAGTGAGGTGGATTGTGAACTGGCTGAAGGAAAGAAGTCAGAGAGTTGTGGTCAATGGGACAGAGTCCAGTTGGAGGCCTGTATCTAGTGGAGTCCCTCAGGGGTCGGTACTGGGACCAGTACTGTTCAATATATTCATCAACAACTTGGATGAGGGAATAGAGTGCTCTGTCAGCAAGTTTGCTGATGACAGAAAACTCGGAGGAGTGGCTGACACACCAGAAGGCTGTGCTGCCATTCAGAGAGACCTAGACAGGCTGGAGAGTTGGGTGGGGAGAAATTTAATGAAATAGAACAAGGGCAAGTGTAGAGTCTTGCATCTGGGTAAGAACAACCCTATGTGCCAGTCTAAGTTGGGGACTGACCTGTTGGAGAGCAGCGTAGGGGAAAGGGGCCTGGGGGTCCTGGTGGACAGCAGGCTGACCATGAGCCAGCAATGTGCCCTTGTGGCCAAGAAGGCCAATGGCATCCTGGGGTGTATTAGAAGGGATGTGGTTAGTAGGTCAAGAGAGGTTCTTCTCCCCCTCTACTCTGCCCTGGTGAGGCCACATCTGGAATATTGTGTCCAGTTTTGGGCCCCCCAGTTCAAGAAGGACAGGGAACTGCTTGAGAGAGTCCAGTGCAGAGCCACAAAGATGATGGAATGGAATGAGGAGAGGTTGAGGGAGCTGGGTCTCTTTAGCCTGGAGAAGAAGAGACTGAGGGATGACCTCATTAATGTTTATAAATATGTACAGGGTGAGTGTCATGAGGATGGAGCCAGGCTCTTCTCAGTGACATCCAATGATAGGACAAGGGGCAATGGGTGCAAGCTGGAACATAGGAGGTTCTGCATAAATATGAGGAAGAATTTCTTCACAGTGAGGGTAACAGAACACTGGAACAGGCTGCCCAGAGAGGTTGTGGAGTCTCCTTCTCTGGAGACATTCAAAACCCACCTGGACATGTTCCTGTGTGACCTGACCTAGGTGTTCCTGTTCTGGCAGGGAGATTGGACTAGATGATCTTTTGGGGTCCCTTCCAATCCCTAACATTCTGTGTGATTCTGTGATGTTCTGTCACTAATGAAATAATGATACTGATGAAAAATGATCAACAGCTGCACCCTGTATCCAAACCAATAAAGAGGCAGGGACCCAGGTGTTACGATAGTCATGTAACAGTCACTCAGTCAATCAGCTCTCATGTCTAGATAATTTAGTACACTTAATTGCCTTTAGCCTCCTGCATTTCTTCTCTGTCTTCTGACTGACTGCTCTCAGTGGATATAAATGAGAATGACCTGCAAGGCAGCTTCTCTGCAGTGAAAGTTTCTGAAGAAATTCTCTGTCGTGTGTCTGGGCTCTTTTTAGCCAGGCTGCCTTGCCCCAGTCTCTGTATATGTTCCAACTAAAATTCACATAGCTTTTTCTTATGAGGAGTTGGAACAGGACTTTGGCGAAGAAAGTAAGGACAACAGCATGACTTTTGGATGAGATGAAGAGGAGAGTCATGGCAGAAATGCTGTGCTGGAAAAAATTTCCTGTCCTTGGAGAATTTTTAGGACTTCAGAAGGTCTTACAATCTGCACAAAATCATAGCCATCTTTCAGATGAGGAGGTCAGGCAGAAAGGCAACAAAACAAGTAGCAGGTCAGTTATTAAGACACTCACTTGAGTTTTACAAAATCCATCATCAAGCTTGTGCTTGCAAGCTGCTCCAGCTTTGGATATTGTCAACTCAGCCGGCCATGGAGCAATATGACTGTCAGCCAGGATGCAATGAGTTCAGGTTGTTTGTCAGCTCAGGAGAAGCCTGTAAAAAAAGTCACGGAGATGATATGTTGGCATCTAATCGTGTTCTGAAAATTGTTTGGCCAACAAGGTTGTGTTGGGACACCACTGAAAGCAAATTCAGACTGAAAAATTCTTTCATTTCGGTGAGCTGACTAATTTGTACAAGAAAAAAAAACCCACACAAAAAACCACCCTAAAACAAACCAAACAACCAAACTAAGCTTTATTAAGCTTTTTATGACCAACTCTATCCATGCCCTTTTTTCCCCAACTAGTTAAAGGCACTTTGTACAGAATTTTTCTGGATCAGCATGACATCTCCTGTCATTACATTTCAGAGGATTTCTCTCACACATTCCTGCAGATGCTGTGCAAAGTAATCAATAAAGTCAATACAGGAAGGAGGTATTGATGAGTTGCATTACAACTCCACCCTTGGAAAAAAGGACCCCTCCACTCCACCACCATCTTTTTCTTCAGTCATCCACACACATACTTCCCAACCTCACAAACATAGCTGGAAGTAAAGCAAGGAGGGAGCTGTTTTCCTATCCAAGTGTTCAGGAAGATGATTCACAAGCAGTGAAAGCAGAGCAGGAGCTAGGACTGCTGAAATGGCAGCATGAGCAGTGCTCATGCAAATCCTGGAAACACAGATACTTTTTATTTAAATTGCAGTAAACCCAGGTATGTTTCTCAGCTTCCTGGACATGAGAACTTTCTGTGTTAATCTCCATTAAATATCCTTGAGCATTGTCTCAATGAAACAGCTCTTGCATTACCTTTCTATGGTAAAAATGCCTTTTTAAAATAAATTTAATCATTATTCATTGAGGCAAAAACCCACAGATCCAACTGAGTCACCAAGGCAGTTCCCTGTTATCATGGGCAACTGTGTCATTCAAGCTGATTCACAGGATGACCAAGCTCCTTCTTAAAAGTATTTTTGTTTATTCCTTGCAATTTCCCTTGAGTAGCTGTTCCAGAAGCTTACTGGTGAGAATCTGTCTTCTGATTTCCAGCTGGAATCTACTGCTAGCAAGTTTATATATAGGTATAATTATTAGGTGACAATACTGTTCTATACTATAGATAACTCTTTTTTTCTTTGTTTACTGTTCATCACTACTATCACTCTTAGCAATACAGCTAGAAAGACTGGTTTTTCTGCTCTCAGGTTCTGGGTTTGCTCTGCTAGATAAGACCATTTTTTAAATCTCTTGTTTGAGAAGAGACTGAAGTAGGCAAGAATGCAGGGACTTCATTTTTCTTATCATAGCAGGATCTTGCCTTTTTTCCTGTTCCAAATTGAAATCACCTCTTCAATACCTGGCATTACAGTGTTCCCTTACAGTTTGAAGTCCGCTTCACCTACTAAGCAGCAAGAAAAATGTATCATCAGTGCGCAGTAGTGAAGTGCTGGGGTCTGAACCCTGAGTCCTGAATTAAGATTGACATACAGGTGGTTCCCATGGTCCTTTAAGAGGAGGGGATGAGTTTGCCTTTTGGCTTTCCTCCAAGGTGCAGCCAACCTTGTAAGGAAAGCCCTTGGGTAAACAAGCCCCAGGTGCCCTGCATTGGGTAAATGAGTGCCAGGTGTCCTGCTTTGGGCATAAAAGCTGGGACCACTTGCAGGAAGGGTGGAGAGTCTGTTTGTGAAGTGGATGTACTGTATAGAGTTTCCTGTTGGGGAAGGATCTCCTGACTCTTCATGCGACTGGGCCCTGGTCAGGTTTGGCGCTTGTGAATGCGGGCTCTGTGAGAACAATATGTGGCTACCTCTATCCTGTATTATCAGCCTTTTGGCTTGGCTGTCTCCCATCTCTGCCTTGGGAGACTTTGTTGCTTTGTTTGTTCCACTAATTGTTGGTTGTGTTGTATCATTCTCGGGGTCGCAGATGCTGATGTCTATTATGTGTAATCTGATTGACTTGTTTGTACCCCCAGTGATCACCCATGTACGGACCTTTTTGTGTGCAATAGAATCTGGTTACTGGTTTGTTCTACTGCTGTCTTTGTCCTTTGTGCTAGGCCTAGTGATTGGCAAAGCAACTAGCCAGTCCTACCTCAGCTCTACTCTGTCTCTACCTACAACAATTACCTCTGGAGACCATGTGGACAACTATTTGACAAGCTCCTTAGCTACTGACAACCAGCAATCCAAGACAGGTATGTACCACCAGTGACAGTCATACCTTTTTTCACTTTGAAGCAAGTTTTTGGTTAGGTAAAAGAGTGCTGCAGCTCTAAGTGAACTCTGTACAGGCTTTAGGATGATTAAGACCATTGGAAGTTTCACTGCCAGTGATGGTAATTCTACGTCTACAACACAGTCCTTGTGCCATCTGGCCTGAGCTGGCCAAACCTGTAAGTAGCCATATGTGAAACCACTCAGAATCAATATCTAAAGAAAAAATTACACAATTCTTTGTTTCCTCTCATCTACATGGCAATTAGGGTATTACTGTAGTTGTCACTCAGTCCAGCCAAACCCATGTGGCTATATAAACACCAATATACATGGAACACCTTGTTTGTATTCAAAGTGATACACAGAAGTTGACAGCAGTTCACAAAGGACACTGAGTACTTAAAAAGGAGCTGCATTATTGGAGACCAGGAGGACATAACTGTTTTCTTCAGTTTAACCTCAAACCTAAGTGAACAATCCAAGATGTCACACAGGAAAATCCCAGAGCATAAACAACATACTGGTGCATCATGGCCCATACATCATTATCTCATACTATAGCTGTCCAGAATGCTGTACAGCTGTCGGACAACAGCGAGACTGTGGATTCAGTGATTCATAAAGCAGAAGCTTTAGCCAGAACATAACAAAAAATTCAGTGCTATTTTTCTCTGCAGTTGTCCTGTATTAATTACAGTATAGAAAGATATAATCAAAAATAGAAAATTGATTCTTATGTCATTCTTCAGCTGTGTTTCACCAGGACACATTTTCTACAGCAGTCAATCAGGAAATTTGTCAAGCAATATTATAGCAATCTGACCATGGTTGTATTAGGTTGTTCATGTCTGGAAAAAACGGAGCTTTCCATAACTCCATTAACAGCAGACAACAATTTCTGTCTGCTACTTTGAACTACACACTACTTGTCTTTGTGCAAGACACAAAAATGTTTTTTCCTATTTTTATTTCTATTTCTGGAAATCTTCCACATTGCTTTTATACACATCTTTTAACATTTGGTAGCTTTCGATAATTAGAACATTTGGTAGTACTCTGACAACATTTCCACTGGATTATTTTACTTAAAGATTTTGCATGTGGGACTACATGAAAAACAGAATGAAAAGAAAGATTACATATACTTCTGTAACCCATTCAGCTTTACAGCAGTTTTCATACAACGATATTTACTTGTAAGTTCTCACCCAAAATTAATTTAGACCAACAGAAATTTTCAGTCTCAGGGTCTTTACACGAGTACACTAAATTAAATCAGTACCTCAGAGAAGTTACAATGATATACATGTTATCATAAAATGTTAAAGTCTTTTGTTACTGAGAGTGTTTATTTCTGGACTTCTCACAGCTTACCCTATTCCTTTGGCAGAAGCCATATGATTTTAATGACTAAGTTCATCACTTTTACACTAAGCTTTTTGAAGTTTCAGTGTTGTAGAAGCAGCATGATTTCTGCTCTGAGAAAGCATGGGTGGCAGTGATCACAGTCCCAAAGACAGAGCAGGGAGCTAGTTTACATACTGGTTTTATTCCAAATTAATTGTTTAAAGAATATGGCTGGCACATGAACAGTTGGGCCAAATGCTAAGGGCCAAGTTGAAAAAGGAATGGGGACTCCTTTAATTGCAAGTGGCAACAGCTGGAGAAGCCAAAGATCACATTGAGCCAAAGCTGCAGCGGAGAATCACAGCTGGGGCTGGGAAGAGAAAAAGACACATTAGAATAAGAGAAATGATAAGCAGGAACCATGGGAAAAGGAAGATGCTGGACAGCAGATAGAGTCAGTGACACACTGCACGAAAAATAGAAACTGATGTGCTGACTTCTTATACCCAGTGTTGTGGCTCAACTGCAAAGAGGGGTCACTGGCCGGTCCTTGCACCCTCCACAGCCCACAGTCTCCTCAGGAAATGTTACCAGTCCTTTTTGAAACACGCCTCACTGACATCTCATTCTCTTTTCTCATTCCTCTGCTCTTCCACCAAACAGTGTCCTGTTTGCTGTCATTCCATTTGACTGTGCCTTTAGGAACCAGGATTATAGGGAATTATTTGCTGCCAAACCACCAGAAGCATGTTTTATATGCTGAACAGACCCTGAAAGTTGTTGGCAATGTTCATAAAGAAAAATTTACTAAAACAAATACGAGATCATATGATGTGCATTTTTTAAGTCTATGCACCTAAACTGTTTCCAAAACTATCTACTACTCATAAGATTAAGTCACATACCATATAAAATGTGATCCAACTCATAACTGAGGAAAGGAAATGAGGCAAGAGTTCTCATTCTGTGGAAAGAATGAGAGTAAGCAACAGTTTGAACTCACCTTTCCCATGGGTCTGCAGTTAAGCTTTTAAAAATTCCAAGGAACAAAACCTTGAATATTATATTTTTTTCTGCATTCAGCCACAGTGCTTTTTTTCTGCCCTTCTTCCTCCTTGGAACTAAAGAGTCATCTGAAATGCTTAATGGTGCTAGGGAGATATCCAGCTTCTGGAATCTGAGGAAAAAATTCAGAAGAATATAAACTAGTGAGGTGAAAAGATGTGGACAATGCCCCTTAGGGAAGACTGGAAAGGAGGACTGCAAACTAATACCTTAGGAATCTGCTGCTGCATGAAAAATATGCTCCCAGATATAGAAAAGGCATCCTTCTGCCTAACATGGAGGAGATATTCATAAGGAGAAATTAAAAACAACTATCATTTCTTAAGTACATTTTGCATTCTTGGCTGATGGGAATAGCCTTCAAATGTTCTAGAGATGACAGAAATGGTATTCACAGCTGTAGTTTTGGTAGTTAGACACAAATCTATCAGCTTTTCTCCTGAAAACAAATAGCAATGGGAAAAAAAAATATAAACCAGAAGAGCTGAATAGATGGAAATAACATTCACTGGCTTGCCTGCAAAGAAAAAGGAACATTCTTTTCCAAAATGCTTTTTCTAAGCCATTCACTGTCCATCCACTTTCTTCCACTGGAAATGTGGTTACTCCTGAGATTTGAGAGAAAATTCTGTGGCATGTCTTGCATACAATAATAAGAGGAGGACAGAGAGGTTGTTAGTTCCCATAGTCATTATGAAAGTTTTTTTGGTTGGCCAAATTGAGTGTTTTATATTTACAGCTTCCATCTGTGCTGACGAGTGTTAAGGTGCTCATACAGAACAGTCTGGCATATCTGAAGTGCAGGACAGAGAAAACTTTAATCCTGTCTACAGAATAACAGGCTTATATTTTGCCACTAAGAAAATTTCATAATATGAAATGGCTTCATAAAGCATTCCTGAAAAAGCACAATGATTAGCCTTGCAACCTTTGGGGCATTGGCAGTGCTGAATAGTCACTAGTGGTGTACCTCAGGGGTCTATACCGGGTTCAGTAGTGTTCAACATAGAATCATAGAATAGTTTGGGTTGGAAGGGACCTTAAAGATCATTAATGATCTGGATGATGGGGCAGAGCGTACCCTCAGTAAGTTTCCTGATGACACCAGACTGGGAGGAGTGGGTCGTGCTGCCGACCAGAGGGACCTCTACAGGCTGGAGAAACAGGCTGACAGAAACCTCATGAAGTTCAACAAGGGGAAGTGCAAAGTCCTGCACCTGGGGAAGAACAACCCCATGCACCAGCATATGCTGAGGACCATCCAGCTGGAAAGCAGCTTATCAGAAAAGGACCTGGGCATCGTGGTGGACAGCAAGATGAACACAAGCCAGCAATGTGCCCTTATGGCAAAGAAGGCCAGTGGTATCCTGGGCTGCATTAGGCATGCTGCCACCAGGTGGAGGGAGGTGAGATCCTTCCCCTTAGCACTAGTGAGGCCACACCTGGAATGCTGGGACCAGTCTGGGCTCCTCCGTACAAGAGAAATATGGGCATATCGGAGAGAGTTCAACAAAGGGCAACTATGGTGATTAAGAGATGGGAGCATTTCTTCTACAAGGAAAGGCTGAGAGAGCTGTGACTGTTTAACCTGGAGAAGAGCAGGCTCAGGGGGATCTCATCAATGTATATAAATACCTGAAAGGATGGTGCAGAGAGGATTGAGCTGGGCATTTTTCAGTGGTGCCCAGTGACAGGACAAGAAGCAATGGGCACAAACTGAAACACAGGAAATTCAACTTAAACATAAGAAAAACCTTTTTTCATGCATTAAGATGCACTGTTTGCAGTGATCTAGGAAATTCATCTAGACTAACCTTCAAGTTACAGGTCTTTTCAGCTTTTTAGTCCATTTTACCCTGTAAGTGGTCCTGAATTACTGCAGATATGGTGCCTGGAGCCTGTTGAGAACAACTCAAGTTGCTAAAGGGCTGAATTAATGGGGGAAAAAAAAAAAAAAAAAAGCTGAGAGTTTTGTTTTTAAGGAAAAGAAAGAACTTGCTTTTGGCTTATCGTGCCCCCATCAAAGTGAGGAGTCTAACCAATAGCTTTTTTCTTTTTCAGATATATGGCACTACAAATAGTCATGCAAATGATTAAAAAGCCCTTAGTTGCCTTTTTTTTGTGTCTTGCAAGCACAGCTGGTTGACATATCTGTTTGTGAACTGTTGATCTCACTGAAATCAGTGTGGTCAAAATTCACTTGTCCAGCCATGGCCCTCCTAAGAGAGTGGTTTCTAAATCATCTCTTGCTGTCAGTGTAACTGCAAACAACATCTGTTGTTGAGGTAAAACCAGCCAGAAAAATGGCTTCCTTACTGTCAAATATCAGATTACTTGAGTCTTTTCTTTGGTAGGATTGAAAGACTGTGCCCACCATCTGCCCAGATGAGACCACTCTGCCTCTTAGCTTGTAACACCACGCTCTGCAGTCCCTTGTGCAAAACCACACCTGCCTTTGGTGAGTTGTTCTGTCTGTTAAGCAGCAATCAGACTTAGTGATAAGAGGCAAGCTAGACAGCAAACAAAACTCTGCAAGTTAGCTTTTCCTTGGAGAGCCTCTGGAAAACTGGAGTCCTTTTCTCCCCAGCCACATTTCTCTCGCATGGTGTAAGACTTGGAGATCTGTCCTTCCTTGCGGCCAGTCTTGGGAAGCACTTGCACTCCTTCCAACTTCCAGCCATTAGAGACAAAGCAAGCTGTGGCTAAGCTTCCTGGACATGGGCAGTTTGGTTTATGTGCAACATCAGTTGCCGAGTCTCCTTAACATACATTTATAAGTAATTTGGGTCCTTGGCAAAAGACTCCTGGTTTCATGTCTGGTTGATCCCAGACCCAGAGCTATCATAAGCCCTGACCCTGACTGACACCAAATCACATTCCACCCACCACTTTTCATTCTTCTGAGGACAATCCTGTTCTTTCGTTTCTGCTCCAGGGACTGGGAAGGATTCAAATTTCCTGCTACTTCCAGACTATGGGAAGGAAAGTCATTCCAGTAGTTTTCACTTCCCCGTCCCCAGGGGAAATGTGATGGGGCAGCGAAAAGCTGCTTGAATAAGATGACACTTCTGAACCTCCACTTTTGCCAAGACATCAGGTTCAGAGGCATGACAGATTTGCCTTTCTCCTTATTGACACCTTATTGACCCAGAGGCAGGAACTGTCTGCACTGCACAGAAATGGTGCAGTTAGGGTAGAAAAAATCTGTACTTATAAACAGTTATGCATTTTGCATATGAAAATCCCATCATCCTATATACAAACATTGCAGGACCAGTGTAGAAGGTAATTTTAAAAAACAGCCCTTTCTATATCTATTAATACTATTTTTGTTAAAGAAGAATGTGCAAGGTAGGAGGCAAGGGTATTCTGTGCTATTTAAATGTCTGCACTGAACTTTGAAGGTAGCCTTCAGTGAGCTACTGACAAAAAGCCATCAGTCTCTATAAATATTAAGCAAAAATGTTTGTTTCATATGGTGACAGTCTGACAGGGCCAGGGTGTGGTGTTACAGAAACACAGTAGTGCTTGCTAAAAAAAATTCAGTTAAGCTTTTCCTTCCCCTGGTTGTAGGATTTTCTGGAGCAGGGTAGGCTGTGTTTCTCTTGCCTGCTCCCTTTTGTTATTACCCTGCTTTACTACAGAGAGAAGACCAGTTGTAGGTAGTGACAAATTTCTATATTTGCTCACAGATTTGGTTCTAATACTCTAAAACTCAAAAGCCCCCAAACATAAGAGAGGCAAACAGCCAGATCTTCAGAAGTTCAGATTTTCAGTGCCTACAGAAGTGCTCAGTTTCTCAGCTTCAATAATGGTCTATATAGAAAATTATGTTTTACAGAATTTATATTTTTAATTCTCACACATAAGGTGTCTATGAGAGGTAGGACTCAGCAACATCTGCTTTTACAGTCAGCAGATTGATTTACATCTATTCCACTCCAGCTTGGTACTTTGGGGTCCCAAAACTGGCTAAAAACCAAAGAAACAAAGGGCTTGCCTTTTTTGGAAAGTTATACCCACATCCCCTAGGAAGCAGGAGAAGACTGAAACTTTCAGAAACAGCTTTATTTCTTAGTTCTCAAGACAAAGCAGAGTGGTTATCAAAGGAGGAGCATGTTTTTAAGTTAAATATTTGCCATATGTTGGTTTTACTATGTGTTATCATCTATTTGTTGTTACTTTTACGGTTTCTGAACTTCTCAGCATTTCTCAGTAAAAAAAACCCAACAATTTTATATATTCAGTCAACTGTTCTTATGTCCTGCTTTTCTATATTAAGGAACATGCCCAAGGTAGACTTCTTACAATGTCACATTCAGTTTCACTGCCTTTGAACTTCAAGATAGAACTTATTCCCCTCCTACTCTCCTCTACATAGCAGAACTTTTGTATATTTTAGCCAAATCTCTTCCCTAATCACCATTCTATCCATCAACTTTACTATTAGTTCTCCCACTCTCCAATGCAGGCACTGGGTTGTGTAACCAGGGAAGGGAAAGTAAGAATTTAGCCCACAGCTTTCCACCAAATCAGTAAGAAATCTAGACATGTTTTAAAGCAGTCAATGACTAGGCTCCCTGGCTGAACTTAGTAGTGGTGGGGGAAACAAAACTTTCCATGGTTGTTTCTGTAAGTAACAAAAAAATGCAACAGTTTTAAGAAGGCCTGTGAAACCACAAGAAACCACAAACTAACAGAGGGACATGAGAACCTCTGGGAAGGAGGGGGAACACAATGCTGCTAGAAGCAGCTTATAGCAGAGTTTATGTCACGGGATGTGACAGAAGCTGTATGATACTGCATAGAGAGTTGGCACTGAGAAAGCTGGAGACTCTGCAACATGAAGAGAATACCCAGGTGTCAGTGTCAAGTGAAGAATAAAGGGCTAAGAACCAAGTCCTTTACTCACAGAAATTTTTCAGTTAGTTATTCCTATGTAATCTCCATACTTCTACCTGTAAATGACCCACTATACTTTTGAACGCTAGATATTATGACAGCTGAACGAATAGTAGGGGAAATAAACATGACTATAGCGAAGCCATTTTCATATTTGCTTTCTTAGAGTAACTGCAACTTCAGACTCCATTACTACAAAAGTTTGTGTAAGACCCAAATATGTAATCAAGATCCTATACAAAGCTATACAAATACTGAAAAAGAAATACAGTTTTTGTCAGCCTGATAGGCAAGGATCTTTATGCAGAAGGGGCTAACTTTTATCAGCAGGGTGGGGTGCTTTTGGGAGGAGAGGCTAGACATTTTGGTAAAGAATATTAAAGAACCTTGTGAAGGAGGACAGCAAATTAATTTTGCTCCTATTTAAGTCTGGTACCTGTCATGCATGAGAGCATGGATGACATTGATTTGTAGAAGTCTGGGCAAACTTGGACATTATTTCATCATGCAGGTACCCAGAGATATACATAATTCAAACATAAGTTTAACTGTTCACAAAGGCATATCTACACCAGAAATTTGTTTTCATAATTGAACTAGGGTATTGACCTGAAGCTTGTATTGCTGCCATGGGTGCTGATACAGGGATTAATTCAAAACTAAATATATCAAGTCACAACATCACATCAGTCAGGCTCGTTCTACTTTAAAATACTAATGTAGACATACCAAATATTATACTCTTAAACTGTTTCTTCTTATCTCTGAAATTAATTTTATTATTCTAGACTAATTCATTTACATGCCTAAATTAATGTGTTATGTAGATTGACTAAGTTAGGGTATGATTTACTATGCAGTGAAAAATCAGTTGTATTCTTAATTGAGGCAGTTTAGCAGAAGTCTCCAATGTAGATAGACAGACTTAGATGCCACAGTGTTCCAGGGTGAAATACAATTCCATGTTCAAGGAGATGGTGTAATGGTTTAACACTTCTGGGGTCTCTCTGCTATGAAACATGTTCCTTTTGCACATTTTTTTCAAACCACTACTAACAAAATACTCTGTATTTTGAAAGCCTGGCTCAGCAGTGATGATTTAATTTACTTTAGGTAATTTTTATTCAGTTGGCAAAAAACACGTGACCAAAGAACATGAATCTGAAAAAAGAAATTAGCTCCTCTAAGTGTGTTTTCCTATAAAAGCGCTGTAGTCATGTTTCCTACATACTCCAGCAAGATAAAAACTTAAATCACTTAAATTTGCTTTCTTCCAAGTACTGACACCATTTCAACAGATATTCAGTTAACTTCAGTCTCAAATATTGGCAAAAATGTCTTTAGCTGTAAGATCTCAGAGATGGATTCATTTCTTTCCTGGTAAAAGTCAAGCCCAGTCAGGAGTTCCACATCCCGAACACGTGCAGAATGAGCTTGAACTCTTGTTTCAACCCATTCAGAAGGTGACTTATTTTCCTGCCAAAACAAACAAGAACAATGTTCAAACACACAAAAGGCACTGTTGTTTGGTGGTGCTGTTAGACAATAACCAGTGTTTAAACTGGTTTGACAGACTAAAGGCTTTCAGTTGGTATACTTCTTCCAGGTTTTCCTACGTGTTTTTACAGCGGTGCATTTAGGGATCTCAATCAAATGGGTGTCGCCTCTTCCCACCTCCAAAGCAACCAAGAAGCAAAATTATGCAGAAATGGCAAGTATGACTTTTAACTACAAAGTACACTTGAGTCATGTTTTAAACACACAAGCAAGTATAGTTTTAGTTACAGTATAAATTAGCTGCAGTGCTCAGGTCAGTCAAACAACAGGCACCTGACAACCTGAACTAAGTCCTTAGAGCAGCTCAGTATTGATTGTTAGACAGCAATAATAATTGCTAGATAGACAGGGAAAATGATGGAAATGTAAGCACTAAACAATCCAGAAAATAAAAGTTAATTTGCAAACAGATGGTAAATTTGCTTTTCCGTTACCAACACCCGCTTCTGACACAAAAGGTTCACTAAATTTAGGTCACTGCAAGACACAATGAATATAAAATGCTATGCTATTTGGGGTCTGTTGCTAAACTTCAGAAGTAATAGATGTTAATTTCTAAAGTATAAAGACTAATTCATTCAAATTATTTATTTTGTATAATTAGTCAACTCCCATCTACCAAAAAGATCCCTGGGCAGTGGTGAGTTATCCATGCCACAAATGTGGAGACAGCCAAGCAGCACAAGCTTGCACCTGTCTAGAGTTACCAGTTTAAAGTTACAAATAAACTAAACACAACTGTATTGCTTTGAGGGCAAGCTGAAGTCTGTGCAGCTATACCTGTGTGTGGGGAGATACTGTAATACACAGACTGAGCTAAGGAACCTTCTGCATCCCAGAGCTGATGGAACAGACACTCAGATGGCTCAACAATATATATTACACTCAGCTAATATATTGAGTTTGCTACAAAACATGAGATTTACACTCTTAGTGGTAAGCATAGAACTTATTTCACTAACTCAAGTATGAATTTCAACTGCAGAACTGTCCATCTAAATGCCTACTGTCCTATTTCTGATAAAGGTGGAACAAAGGATTGAAGGAATTCTTCTAGCTACACTGAAGGGAATAACACTCAAAGTCCTCTGACACTTGTGGAGTAAGTTTATCCTGTCGCCCTTCTCAGGTCACAGCATTTCCAAGTCCTCTTATCAAACCCTGCTATCTTCTTCCTTGCTTCCTATCAGCTCATTAGTTTCTAGCTACCTCTCATGGAGTTTCTTGCTCTCCTATCCATCACTTTAGTTCTCAACTCACTGTCAACTCATGGGGAATGAATTAAACAATTAGTCTTCTAAAGATTCTCCAGATGACTAGATCCCACTGGGAACCAGTTCATAAAGCTCTTCGGCACACAGGAGCATACTTACAGCACAGCTTTCAGTGTTGTCGGGTCGATGAGGAATGACAAAAGACAAAGCATCCAAGGAGCCTGAACAGTTGAGTGGTGTGTAAGACTTGTTCTTGCAGCTAGTCAGAACCACAAAGTAATGTGTTGGGACAGGGATTTCTGTATTGTTTACATGCCTACAAAACAAACATTAAGAGATTTATCTAGATATCAGGTATTAAAACCACTGATGCCTTTAGTAATTTATAGAACTGATCTCAGCATAAATATTTCACTACTACATGACTTTTATTTATTTTTTAATTAAAATTAATATCTGATGGGATAGACAGCCTCACTCTCTGTTTCATGAACAGCCAAACACACGTGGATTAGTCTTTTTGCTACAAACAGTCCCACTGAAGCCAGCAGAATTGCTTATGTGGTCAACACACTATTTTGCCAAAGCCAGAGATCTCTACATCTAGAAGAGGTAGGACAGAGCATTGTATTTGCCCTTCATTACATTAAGAATTTCAACCACGTGAAACTGAATTGGAGGAGAGTGACAAGAAAATTACCTTCTGGTTCCCTGCCAGCAAGAAACGCCAGAATGATGAGTTGTGGCTATGTGCTATAGAAACCAGTTTAGGATACATGATTGAAAATATCTTTGCCTTCCTTTTCTGGATATTCTGTGAACATGATTGATTTTGTGTATAAAATTATGAGGAGCTGAGTGCTTCCCAAATTTGCTGTACATCTTTGGTATTCCACAAAATGCCATAACTGAAGTCATTGTACTGCTTCATATGACTTACTAACCAAGCTGAATAAAACATGCTTATTCCAAACTGTAGACAACATTATGTGGTCAACTGAGTATTACAGCATTCTGTTTGGAAGGAAGTTCTAGTTTCTCCTCTCTTTCACCCTCCTACTTCGTGGCAGAGCTGATTTTCCCATTCTCAAACCATTTCTGACAGATGTGGTATTAAGTCTAGCCTTGAATAAAACATCTTCAGTGACAGATGCAGCTGTGCGGATTTCCCAGCACTTTTCTACTGCTTAAGTGTTCTTACTGTCACAAGGCGTTTTCCCTATATTTGGAACAAAGTTGTTTGTTCATATTCTTTTCTTCCTCCTTCTGTCCTCATTCACTAACACAAATTGGTGTTTATCTCCTATATTTCTCTTTTATAGATTTTTCATGTAAGTATTCTCTTGTTCCTCTTTTTATACACAGATGAATTTTAAAATGTATTTGGCTATGCTACCAGAGTTCACTAAAATGTACCTAGAACTTGTCAGACCTCCAAGTGACTTCTATAAGCCATAGCTATGCAAAGGTACCACTCAGGAATGTCACATGGTACATTCCCAATTGCATGATTCACTGAAGGCAAACACAGAAATCTGGTCATTGATAAAACACCAGTTTAAGGCAACAGGGAGAAATAACAAATAGATGAGTGAGCACAACATGCAAGTGAGACAATTCTGCTTAAACACATCTTCTACATAATTTAGATGACATATATTATCCCAGTATTTCTTTTGCAAAGGCTCAAAAATCTAGGCATAAGCTTGGGAAGTTACTTGTCTGTATCTATGCATGTGTACATAGATACAAATGTAACTGCAAAGCTTTTTTCTCTTGACTGGAACTTCAACTTCTACAATACCGTATCAGTTTGCAGGAGTATTTGCTGTTGTATGAATAACTGTGGATGTAGTATTAGATAAGGAATACTCCATTCTCCATGATACTTGCTCCTTGTTCTTTTTGATTAGAAATTTCTTTGTGTGGAAATACAGTGGGAAATAATCTCAAGTTTGACTTCTGGTTTTTCAATGTACTTACTGCTTAATTTCATCAAGAGTATCAAAATGGCCATCATAATTGTAATCAAACACTGGTCCACTGATAACATTTACTCCATTCCTTTCTCTAGCATACTTCTGAAGGAGCACATCATGGAAATAGTCCCATATGTCTGTCATTAAAATAAAATATAAGCATATTAAACAAATTGGTTTTTTCATCACTAAACAAAAAGAAGATATCTTCTTTTTCACTATAGATGAATAGTAAAAAGTTCTGAACTAAACTGCCTGTAAAATCAACTCTTTGTTTCACAAAATTTGGATTTCATCAGAAGGGACATATTCACTATTCATATTCAGTATTCATATCATATTCACTATTGAAAGAGGAAAAGCAAATGTGATTGCTCTGCAAGGTCCATTGCACTACTGGAGATAATGTATTCAATCTGAAGCTACAATTCCAGACCTGAAAGGTCATTCATTTCTGGCTTATCTGCTAGCACCCGCAATAGTGCCAATTAGTAGGAACTCAGATAATGGCTTTGTGGGAGGAATATTTACCACCTGAGTTAGTCTAACTCTACAGAACTCATGTCAAATATCACTAGGCAATTTGGCTTATTTCACAGATGTTATTTGAGAAAACACAAGTTGTAAGATATAAGCTACTGAGACTATCCAATTATTTACGGCTATCATGCCAAAAAAACCCCAGATGGTTATGGGGAGTTGAGGGCATCACCTATTGATTTATCTCTTGCTCATGGCCTAAAGTAACTTCTTGTAAGTTTAAGTCTCTTGCAGAGTTTTCCTTGGAAAATTGTGTTTTTCATGATGTCTTTGATTTACTTGGAAGATTAAAGCCACTTAGGTTTTCTAGTTTTTGTGTTATATGAGTGAATGAATAAATGAGGTCTGAATGCATTAGAAAGGTAGTTACATCATTGCTTTTCCTCCAGCTTTTTCCTTATGCAATTTCTCTTTCTATCCTTTATCGAAGAAAATGAGCCTAGGCCTAAGAGTAAAACAGGACAATATGCAGTTGTAGAAAATTTCTTATCAGTGATTACAAACAAATGCAAGTCAGTCTGGATGCAAAGAGTTAATGTATCTTACTACACTTGTATAATAGAAACATCTGCCTGAAGTAAACACTCCAAGATTAATATTGTCTGGTTTGAGTTTCTGCTTGATGAAAGGAGCACTGTATCAGGACACTGTTCACAAACTTTGTCCCATGTGCCATTTTCATTCAGCTTGAGTATTTCCCCAATATCCCCTCACAGGGATATTTTGATGAGAGTTTCATAGTTAGCATTTCATGTTAGGACAGCACACAGTAGAGGAAGAGAAAATTCAAAAGTGAACAGGTACACCTAAGCAGAGGTCAGACAGGACTATAGACAGAAAGAGATTTAACTTGTATAAGTGCTTTTTAAAATTTGATGCATCCACTTTTTAATTTTTAAATATATTTGCACAAGATGTGGACATACTGAAGGCCATGCATTGATGTTTTTAACATCATAGCATAGCTTTATCAAATCCAGAACCATAATTACAGACAATTAATCAAAATTAATCAAAACTTTGCAACCTACCTATGAAAGCTCTATACATGGGAACAATATTGCTGGTCAGTAAAGCATCATACTGTTCAACTTCAGATGAATTGAAGTCTGTATAAAAGAACAAAGCAGAAATTAATGAAATACTACACAAAGATGAATTTGATCATGTGATACTATAAATTGCAGGTACATGTAATCCAACTACATTTTACATTTGAACATGAGTGTACGATACTACTTCAAACACACCTCCAAATTTATTTGTACAATCTGTTCAATAAAATAATTATCAAATTTGACAAGATGAAATGAAAATTCATACAAAGGATGAGGGATAGCCCTTCACTCCAACCCTTTACATCTTTCCAACCAGTTTTCATCACATTCAAGTCATTCAGTTTTTTAAAGAAAAACCTAAAAATTTTAAACTGAAAATATTTAGATATAAGTCCTGCTTTTGGTCAGTCTACAAACACTGGAAACCTTTTTCTGCCCAACATGCTGATCCAAAGAAGTTTGTTTTGGTATTTAGGTATATGTTTAAACATAAACCCACATCCAGCTGATTAAGACTTTCTAAAGTCTAACTATAAAAAGAACCACGCTCACTGGGAGGATAGAGGAAACTGCGGGTGAAGGTCAGCCCTTCTGGGTAGTTGGAACAATTTTGGCTCCGAGCAACAGGGATTCTAACATCAGCCCGCAGACAGTCTGAAATAGTGGGAGGAAGAGGAGACGTGTTTTCCTGTGAAAAGGAGAAAAAAAAAAAAGTATTACACCCACGACTGTGGCTAACCCAATGCTTTGTATGATTCTAACTTTCTAGAACAGACTTCATTCAATCTTCTATTTTCATAGTGAATCAGGTTAATGCAAGTAATGGATATTGATGTTTTCTGCTTAGTGTATTTCCTTTACTTCTGTTTTTAAGTAATTCAGGGAAATCTTTGTGCAGCATGTAAAACTGTAGTAGCAAAATAAGGTTATACCTTAAGCAAAAACAGGTGACAAGTTTGACTCATTTGACACTTCTACATATTTCTGGAAACACAAACTTGATGTCACATCCTCCTGGAAAGCAGCTAGTATATAAAGATGTCACTATCACCTCATCTTCGCATCTGAGGATGCTGTCTCCATAATAAGAGTCTGAAGAGTTAAAGCTAAACAGATTCATAGTAAATTCAGTACATTTTACTGGCTAGCTTCACTAACTTCAACTGAGACATGTTAACATGTGCACTAGCTTCGATCTGGCCAAAAGTGGTTCTAATGAGTATAATTGTTTCTATAATCTTTACTTTTTTTTTTCCTATAACATTTATTTTCATTTTACAATAGCATTAACTAAAACATCAGAATATGCTTTTCTGTGTTTAACTGCATTTTCTTTTTCATACTAATTTACATGTAATTTATTGTCATTTTGGTAAGACTGGAACATATTTATTTGCTTTATACCTTTAGAAACAGTAGTTAAACATCTAAATTGATTTTCAGTACACTGATTATTCTGATTGGGTAAAACCAAGCAGAAATAAAGAACTGGAATGTTGTTCTTGTGCATCTCTGTACTCCTTAATTTAATTTCTTTACTTGTTTTTATGAGAATTCCTGTAGATGCCCATATTATGGTCAGGTTGTATATTAATGGAAAATATGTTTACCACATGGAATGAAATATAAAAGAAAAAAGACTGTCTTTGCCACCTGAGCAGATAAGCTGTCGTTGTAAAGCAAATTTAAAATCCAATACAAAACTGACATCTAATTCATTTGAGAAGTTTGTCCTTTCTAATGTCCAAATCAGTAAGGCAGAGTTAATGGATCATGATCACTGAAGAAACCAATATTTTACACTTAATAATTGAGCTGTGATATTCAACAACGGCTTCAACTTCCATATGGTCTCTGAAGAGAAACCTGAATCAAAGTAACACAGGTCTGAGTAAACATGCCAATGTCTGTCCTGAGAAGAACTTCATTCTTCTTACTAAAAACACAGCGGTCACACCTAATGTTATCCAAATACAGCAGGGAACCTACTTTTGACCTGTATCATGAATCTGGGTAATTAATAGCGTTCACGTTTTCTCCAACTTGAAGCAATGAGGACACCACACAACTCTCTTCTCATTATTTCACATTTCTTGAAGCTAACTGTATGAGCTCTAGTCCAAGTGCCAAGGCAGGAGGACAGTGTTTTAGAGCTGTCTGTCCATCACATATGTAATACACCGTATAACCTGTATTTTCATGAACAGTCCCACACATTTAGGAGATGAAGGCTGCTCATGGCTGTTTCCATTGGTCATCACAGGAGAAAATTCTCCAGCTTAAGAAATGAGAATTCATAATGAACCTACAAACTCTCAAAATACAGAAAAAGCAACCACTCAAGAATATTTCAGCTTGTTTTTTCAAGGATCTACAAGTCAGCAGGTATATAATATCAAAAGCTGTTGAGAGATGAGAATGGCTATATCTGTGTCACCTTTTTGTACAATGAGATCAACAGTTAATGCAACCCCAGACTGTAAGCCATATTGCTAATACTCTGTGATCTGCTACAACCTCACTTCATTTCTTTTCCTCAAAATAGAGGAATACACTATTTTTAAAAAGAACATCTATGAATAAGAATAGAACTATTCTCAAAGAAGCTCTTGAAAGTGCTCCTTTATTAAGGAATGACATCTTGACAGCGAGAGCCACCACCTCAAAAATTCAGAATCAAAAAAACCCCATTCATCACCATTTCAACAGCTTTAGCCCTTTGACTCCTCATCTTTCAGGTCAAAGAACCATAATGTCTTCAAAAAAACCCAGTAACAACTCAAAAATGGCTTTGTCTATCACATCATGCATTACCTTTTCTGATGCAGGTTATTGTCTTTTGACAAGCTGGTCATTAATGTTGAGAAGCATGCATTATTTGCATTAGATGACAGATTTTAAGCATTTGCTGTGGTCTGTCACGTCAACTTCAGCCACCTCCAGGAACCTTTTTTTCAGTAGTTAAGAAGAAAAAATACTAAACCACAAAAAAAAAAAACCCTCCCATAATCCCCAGAACACTGAGCTTTAGTTCCAAAAATCCCAGTGATTTATACAAGTCTCATTGCTGTTTTCATCCCATTGAAGGAAAAATTAGATTGTTACACATTTTAATATATTTTTATAGTAAACTTCAGTGATTCTACATAGGAAAGCTATTTAAATTCCACAGGTGTCTGCAGGCAGGTGGAGTGACTGTCTTTTTGCAATAAAATCTGCCTTCTTTCCTGGCAGATGAGTATAAAACCTCAAGAAAATACATGTCCTTCAATCTTAATTTTTCCTTTGACTGAGAATACTAAGTAAAAAAACCTATCTGACTTAATTTATTTAAGATCTGTAACTATATTTACTCATAATATCCCTGATTCTGATATCACATGCATTAATACTGTGCAGGCTTGATCAGCCAGCCCAGTTTCAAAACTTCTAAATCACACCCAGCCAGCAAAACTTCAGCCTGCATAATCTATTTTACTGTTTAAACCCTTCTTTATAGCTACCTAATGTAAAGAAATGCCTCACCTTACAAATTGTGTAAATAACTGCACAGACCTTATCCACAACATAAATAACCTAGGATGCAATAAAAATTCTGTAGAAATTTCCATTTTCCATTATTCCCAAGTATTGTATCTAAAGCTTACAGTCAAAGGCATTAGCTCTGTCCTTCTGTCCCTCCACTGCTGTTACAATTTAAAAAGCTTTTTTCTCTTGATTAGTACATGTTGTAATAAAAAATTGTGATGTCAGCTTACTGTGTAAGGTAGGTCAATGCGTGAGCTCTTACATGTATAACCTTTCACCATTGTATCTCTGAGAGTATTACAGAGGAAATTTATTCTTTCTTGTTCTTTCTATAGAAAACATGCATCATTGCAGTAGAATCTGCTGTGAACTATACCCTCTAATGCTTCAGTCTCAATCATTTGCTGCTTCCCACAATGTTGCATAAACCACTATAAGAAACTTCTAGAAATATGTACTTCTGCTGATTTAGATGATATTAGGCAAGAACTTTCTTTATACACTTCTTTTCCAACTGAGAATTTAGTTTTCAACAAAGGGAAATGTCTGAAAAGTTATTTGCTTTTTTCATTCTTCAAATGTAATGAAGTAAAAATAATCTTTGTTGAAATGGACATTTGTTTCACTAGACTTTAAGCCTTCTTAGGGTTGGATTTGTGATCCTTCACCCATATTGTGAAAAATCAGTAGAAAGTGTGGAGTAAAACTTTCTGAAATACTAACATTATAGCAGCATATATTTGATTAAAATAATTTCCCCATATTGGTACTGATAAAATAAGAAATCATGTAGACATCTCTTCATGTAGTTCTCTTCAGACAGAAAAATCAGTGCAAAAGTCATTTCCTCAGGGCAACTTAGAAAAAGGGTCAAATTATAGAGGGAATTAAGCCCATGAATGTGCACTCATTTACTGACCCTGAAAACTCAAACAATTTATTCCACAGCCACATAACTTCAACTCTGAGGTTCATTCAGCTATAATTACTTTTTCAGATATTATATAATGTAATAGAGAATAAATAGAACATGTAGAAATATGCATTAGTACAAATTGTCTTGCAGAATCGTACAAATGTTTGTTAATAGGCAAAAGGTTGTTATATTCATAGGAAAGATTAAAAGCTTCTGGTTTTGGAAATCACAGCCTGCTTTTCCTCAGGAATTGACAAGCAAGTTGGAGCATGTCTTGACAGCTTATCACTTTTACAGAACAAGCTTAATGGAAGCAGCTTACCAGCAGCTCTATTCTTCTATATCTTTTGTGTCCCTAACATATGGCCATTCCCACTTTTTTAAACAATATTTTAAGATAGCTGAAACTTAAAAGATACCAAAGACACTTTTTCTTTTTCAGACGTAAGGGCCTTAATCACATGATATCCACCAGTCCTAAACCAGGATTTCTGATGAATGGACCACATTTCCAATCTGTTAATTACATATTTAAGAAGAGTACAGATATTTGATAACTTACAGGCTTATTCACAGTGTATGCAGTCCACAGTGGCATCCAGATATCATAGCTGTATCCACTCACATACTGATGATGTGAAAGGAGGCAGTAGACATTTTCCTTCTGAAGAACTTTGGGTCTCCCGTACGGCAAGTGATACAAGTTTGCTTTCCTGACTAGAATTTAAGCAATAATTATTGATGCATCCTTCTATAGCATTTTGGATGGCACAGAAGTTTAAGAGAGCAGAAAAAAACATAAATTAAAACATTAATAAATACAAATAAAATCGACCATAAACATCAGCATGTCTCTTTAAGCTCTTAGCTTCTGAGCGGAATAAAAAATGTAGAAAATAATTTTCATGTTATGTTTAATGTACAGAAGTCAACGTAACATATCAGACTTGCAAATTCTCTTTTTTTTTTTTTTTTTGCAATTTCATACCAATATAAATCTTTTGAACTCATCATGACAGTGGAGTGAAACTTACATATTTTTCCAGGACACATTATGATGCTTCCTAAAATTTCCAGAAATGCCACAAAAAAGCACACAGAAATATCTATGGGAATTTTTGATCAGAGAAAGGCAAAATTATGGTTACAAGGTGGGGAACAAGGGTTACAGCATATATCCTGTAAGTGCTCAGGCTTTCTTCAAAGACCACTGAAATCTGTATTTTTTTTCCAAGATTTAAATGGGATTCAGATCAGTTTCCCATGCATAAATGTTGCTATAACAGTATCAATTAGCATTTTTTTAAGAAATATAAAGAAAAAAGAAAAATGTTATGCTTCTGACTTGGCTTTTGTACTACACTTTAAATTGTAATTAACATTGAAAAAATTCCCACTGAAACCAATAATGTAAAATCTAAACCAGCACAGATTTAAAAATATTGATGTCCTTTCATTTTCTTGCTACTTACTTTCTTCTGTGGTGAGATTTAACCTCTCATTTAGTACTGAAACATTTGATGTCTGTAAAATATGAGAGAATCATTCAGAATGAATCCTTAGTTAAGAAAAAACAAAGAAAAGAGAACACACTTGACAAATATGACTAAAAGATTCCAGAATCCCCTACTTACATATAAGCATGTGCATCCCAGTTCATCTATGGGAGTCAGACGGGAAACTGGACAGGAAGAAGGAGATGAGTCTTCTTTTGTGTGTGAAGGATTGTAGAAAGGTTTTTTTAAGAGGTGATTCAAGCTGCCATGTGTTCCATTGTTTGGTGCTGGTGTAATATGCAGCAAATCTGTTGAAATATTTCAAATTCATAAATATCTTATACAGCTTAAGACCAAAATGGCATTTTAAAAAATCATTATCTTTCCAATTGTATGCATTTCCTATGCCTTCATTCTAAATATAGAAGAAATAGCTTATTCAGTTATCTAAACTGTCATGGTAACTCCTTCCATCAACTTGCAGTTTTCTAGGTATGAAGGTCCATTGTTATATTCCACTGCATCAAGATTTGATAATTATGCATTTGAGTATTGTTGATACAGTTTTATATATTGCCATAACATTCATAAGATTATATGATTTAATGCAGAGTACAAATGTGATTGCAAATGCACCATGTTGTGAAGCACAGTAACTTGTTGCATTTTTGTGTGATGCCTTAATCCATATTTTCTGAAGCACATACTTCCTAATAGCTCACTGCCGGGATTGTGACGGCTCATTTTAACTTGTGAGCAAGAGCGGCAACTCTCTGCAAGATTCTTATCCCAAAATTATGCCACAGGCACCATTTCAACAGCAAGCTCATGTGGCAGAAGAGCTTCTCCCTGATTCTTTAGTGTATTCCTGCAATCAGAAAGAACCTTCAAAGCAGAACAATTTCTGGCAGCTAATTTTTAGTACTGTACAGAAGGCAAAAGAGAATGGCTTCAGTGCTCTGTGTGAAAAGCCTAGCTTCTGAATTATCTCACTGAATTTCACCCTTCTTTTAGCTCTTAGAACTAAGTAGCTCTTAGTATTTGAAAGTGCTGTTGGTTTATTGTCTAAAGGACTGGATTGTTTCTACTCACCACACATAAGATTATAAACCTCAATGTTTTCAAAAGCATCCACTTCTGTTTTCTCTTTAAAGCTTGGGCCATATGCTAAGAATATAGCCTAGATTGTAATGAAACAAAAGTTGTTATCTAAAGGAATCCAAATTCAAAACCAATTCAGTTGTTGCATGTTACAGAAACAGGGACACTGGGACAAAATAAGTCTTTTCACAGTTGTAAAAGTTAAAATACAGGACTGTTCTGGTAAAGAAGGCAAATTTGCCCATTGCATATAATTTAAAGAAAAATGCAAAACAGATTAATTTCTCAGGATACTTGAAACTATGTAATGAATTGGGGGGGTTGTTCTTTAATATTTTGATGCATACTTAGGAAAATTATTGTTTGCCACATTTCAGATTCACATCTTTTTATGTTTTCATTGCAACAGCCAGTAACACTGCCATTTCAACAAATGCAGAGTTAAGTCACTCACAGCTCCTCTCTAAATGCTAATATTGAGTCAGAAGTATAAGCATTGCAGGGGCTGGGGTTTGTTTGTTTGTGTGTTTGTTTTGATACATGTTGCATACTGAGAAGTCTTTGGGTCACTTAAGAGCCTATATAGCTATGGCTAAAGCAAGCATCAGGGAACTGGGAGACACATCCCAAGCTCAGCAGAGACCTGTATCGGTACCACTAATGGTATAATGTAGTGCTGGGCAGACCTTGCTAGGGTCCGCAAGCATTGTAGCAAAACACTGATACTACTTACAGTCTCACATTAGTTTCTACTACTTTATAAGCCTCCTGAGCTGTCTGCCAGAAGATACAGGAAATATGACTAAACAGGACAATGATTTGTTCAAAAATAATATTTCTTATGTTTCCATAATATAAAAGGAATGTTTGACTTATTTTAAAACGACAACATTTAGACATTTCACTTCTTTATTAAGAAAAAAAATATGCCACCAGCATAAGGTTATCTATGATTAAGGTTTCCATAGTAATCAGAATTTACATTTTCTTTCTATACAAAACATTGAGCACCATTCTAATCAGTATATTGACATATAGTTTTAATATAGTTGTGAAAATCTAGAATAATCTGAGTCTTAGGCACAGGATATGGGACTAGTAGGGCATGCTTGACCTGGCTTAAAAGGTTCACATCACAGACAGTACATGAAAAACCAAAAGCTCAAGACCTCAAAATATTTTCCCTGTAACCAGAAGTGAAAATGAGATGAAACTGCAATAAAGGCTATAACTAACACACAGGTTATAATTTTTTTGGCTCTGATGATATGATTAAGTCTTGTAAGATAAGCAGAGACAATGAGATTTAGTTTATTTGAGCACACAGGCTTTTAGATGCTCAACTGAACTCCCAGAGCCTATGGAGATTTTTCAGTCATTGTTTCAGTAGAAGAATGAAGGAATTCAGTGTCCCATAGCTAAACGTGGTATGCTTGGTTTACTGTAGTCTGTCTGGCTCCATGGAGTTCAGGTGAGCCCAGACAAGTTTTACTATGAGATGTCAAGGAAGCAGGCCCTGTACATTGATGAAACACAACACAAATATGTGAACCTAGTATGTTTACACATTTACATAGTTTATATGTCTGGGAGACACATAAGAAAAAGCACACTACAAAAAACTATCATATATTCCATATTCTGGTGGTTCACCTAGCACATCATGATTTTCTGTATAAGAAGGTGCAAGACTTGAATAGAAATGTTCTTACCTCCATACTTTTAAATTCATTGTCATAGCCATGATTACCCCCATTACAATATGTATAACTTGCGTCCCTAAGGAGAAACCATTGTATAGTGTAAATAAAAATGGCACAAATAGAACCAGTTAGTAACAGTCACCCTGAATCACTGGACTCTGGATCATGTCTTAAGAACTGACTCTGGCATAGTATCGTAGTACCTTTTGCTCATCTAGAGTTCACTTCTATGAAGATCTCCTTCTCCTGTAACAGAGATTGCTATGGACAGAAATAAATTATCATGAGTAGCTACTGAGTGTACAGTGAACCAATGTTTTCAAAATAAATTGAAAAAATGACTTATTTTGAACTGAGGACTTCACCTAGCTACAAGTTTCAGAACTGGCGTAATCTGCGTAGAAAAAATTCTTCAGTTACGCTACCTGCATTTTAACAGAAAACTTATAATGGGAGAACTCTGCTATTAGCTTCTGTGGAACAACATAAATAAGACTGTAAAGGATTTTGCCTTACAAGACTACATTTTCATCATGGATTCTAAAGGGTGAAGGAGAGATGTGGATATATGTGTAGGTTATAGAATTAATAACATGTCAGAATAGTCTGACTTACAATGACTAACACTTGTTTTAATTTACTCATTGCTGAGATACATGAAAAGATAAAGAGATAGTCATCCCACACTGATTCAATGCACAGTTGTCAAGCATACATGTCCTGTTTTTTGAGGCACAAGAACATTTGAGCACAGCCAAAAAAAAGGGTAAATAGATTTTTCAGTGGGCATTTCTTTTTATATGTCTACAATTATTTGCTTTCAGCAAAACAAACAATCAAATCATACATGGATCAGGCATTTTCTACTATTTGAATAGTCTTGAAATTCCAAGTAGGCTCATGCTTCTGCTCCTGCAACACTGCAGCTCAGTAAATATAGTATTGCTACTAACGCCATAGGCTTTGTATTAGAGTTTTCAAAGCCTCAGGAGTGAGTCTTGTCTGAACTGTTCTTGACTTGCTCAGAGCTATTTTTTTATTGTTTAGCTCTTACAACATTTTTTTTGTAATGACAAGGTGGTTATGTCTGATTTGTTATCTTATCAGTTTATCTTTGCATGGCAAAGACACAGTTTTTATGGAGATAGCAGTAACAATTAATTATTCTATGCAGAATGCAGACCTCAAGGCTAGAAACAACTCACCAATGGTCCATTAAAGTAATGCAGATCTAGAACTGAGCAAAACCAGACTCAGAGGTAAGAGAGAGAAAAAAGAACAAATATCTAACACATCTAGAATGTACCATATCTCGTGAACAGAGACGTAATGTTACCTTACAGGCCAGCGAAGAATGAGCAAGCTGTAGTGTTAGCATACATACAGGAAAGGCCCCATTTGGATCACCAAGTGAGGAAGAAGAAACATCAACATCATATTCCTCCTGACGAAGGACTCATAATGCTGATTACTGACTGTATCCACACATGCACCAGACTGAGTGCCACCTTAGGACCCAGAAGGGCAGGGGAGGGGTGACCATAACACCAGGAAAAGGGCTAAATACTGGGAAGGCTTTGTATAACAATTCTAACTGCATTATTTTTGAGACTTTCACGTGTAGTAGTATTCGCTTCTTTGTTTTCTTTTTAAATTTTTTTTTTTTCCTGTACTTGATCTGGACTAATGATGATTCTTTTATTAGACTGTTAAGATTTGAATTGTACTAATAATACATTATTGGCTTTACGTATAAGGTGTGTTTCCTTTTTACCCATAATAAGACTTTAAATGGAAATGTAACAAGCCTAAAACAAAACAAGAAATGAGGCATCTGGGAAGGAAATTCAGAGGGTGATAATGGAATAAGAAAGATAAGAGAATAGTCACAAAAATTATGTTACCTTACAGCCAGCCACTGCTGATCCACCAAAAGATGAACTTTATCAATACGAATGTTGTTAGCATAGTGGAATCGTTTTGGCAAGTCAGGTGTCAGATAAGGCTTGAAGTGCTGAGGAGATTTTTTGCACTGTGCAAGAGGAAAGAGTTCAGTCATGAGTTTTGCTCAGTATCAAAAATACACCCATCACTCAAAATTATCACAAACATCTTAGTGACAGGAATGTAAGCACAAAGCACATTATTCACAGATAGCTTCTCAGATAACCTGCAGACTTCATTTTTGGCCCAAGAAGCAATGGAAGGAAAAGCAGCTTTTTTTTTGGAACTGTTCGAAAATAGACTGTTATAATATATATAGCAAGTTCACAAATACTGTGCTTAAAGTACTTATAAGACTGAAAGATATTTCATAGTAATATTTAGTCTATATGTCCATCCTAATGTCACAGATATCTAGTATGTAAGGTTATACTCTACAAGAGAAAGTTTCCTGGTAGTTTATTTCTGCCATCTTGTATTACTTTACCGTTCAATAAATACAAAGAAAACTAAGTACATGTAACGTAGCACAGTCTAGGGTTTTAGTTGCAAGACTGAACATGGACACTCATGCCATGTAAATGCTCAGTGCTCAGCAGTTAGTTAAAGGTTTTAGCTTTTACATCCACATTTAATGTGTTAATGTAACTGTTGTGTTAGCAGGCATGCCATGAATGAGTTTAGCATTGAGAGCCTAATGACAACCATATGACATATGGCTGTCAGGAGCCATTCCAGCTGGCTGTAAACATCATGGCAATGTTTCAGAAATGTTGCTCCTGATCAGAAATCCAGCACTGGCACAAGACGGAACATCTAAAATTCTAATGGAAGAGCTGCTAGGAAACTGGGTAAGCCAGAGAAGTGGACCTATTTTACTACACAGGCAGTACAAACTATAGCATGCTCAGAGTCTGATCTGACATCTTCACCTCTAAGTACTAGAATTGTACTCTGCACAGGATGACATTAACATGTGAAATGAGAGTAACTATGGATGGTTAGTCATCAAAGTAGCACAGTGGAATCCAAGAACATGAAAAATAAGGATTCAATGAGTTTGCTAGCCCAGGAGAGAAGGTCATTCTACAAAGGATAGTCTAATTAAAGGGGAAAATAGAGGAAATCAACATAATATGACTTTATGTCTATTGATTAGCAATTAATATACAACACACAACTCCCTTCTCTGCCCCAAACCCGCATTCTAAGAACTTCAAAGGGGCAAAATACACAAGCTAACTATTTATGGATAGAAAAGGAAAGGGGAAGTGTCCTGATAGCAGGCTGTTCCTGTAAGGCAGAGATGTCACATCCCTGTAACTATTAGCAGTTGCAATTTCAGCTGGGTTTGAGAACATGCAGTTGTGCTATTCCCCTCACACTAATGCTCTTTGATATGACCTGCACCACATCATACAATGGGGTAGGGGATGTAACACTGAAAATGCTGCTTCTGCTGTTCCCAACCATTGATATCGTACTCCTGCATCTGCTTTGGATGCTGGGGAATAAAGGACATGTTCTTAAGTATTCAAATAAAAATTGAATAGGAATATTCACTGCCCGTTGGACTTCAGTGGCAGGCAAAAGCTACATACAATACTGCACAACTGAGCTATTAAATAGGTTACAGGAAGACCTCTAGTGGTGATTTATCAGAAATACACCGAGCTGAGCCCAGAATTTTTCCAAGCTGAGAGCATTTATTCTAAAAGTATCAGAACATCTCTCTACTGCTTGGTCTAGGACTAGTCACAGAATAGAAACAAACTGGCAACAAAGGAAAGAAGGAAAAATTATGACAATACATACAGAGCAAGCAGTTTAAATGTTTAACTCACTGTAAATTATAAATGCAAAGAAATACAAAAAGACAACTTTCCTACAAACATTTTAGTTTTTCTACCATATTCATCCTACATGTATTAATGTATATCTTGAAAACTAAAAAAAAAAAAAAAAAAAAAAAAAAAGTAGCAAATTATCTGTCTAAAAAAGTACAAGGAAAAACATGCACTGTCACATCTTACCACCTTTCAGTAGAAGAAATAACCTTGGTCTTCCTTTGTTTTGCACTCTATTGCGCACTCCTTTGTTTGCACCCTTCAGAGCTCAGCTTTCAGAGTGCTCCTTGTCCTCAAGGAGGCTTGGACTTGAGTTGAAGTGCTACAGCCAAACAGTATGGCAGAGACCCGAGCAGAACTATGAGTATGGGGCCTAGTGGTAGTGCAGCATAACTAAAAGCACTGCAAGTACTTTAGCAATATGTTGCAAAAAGTCCTAAAAGAGCCATATTGCTTCATGCCAAAAGTCCATCTTGCCTAGTACTCTGTTTCCAAATAGACCTCCAGAATTTCTAGAGTCAGATACTTAGAGAAAGTGTGTAAGAACATGTATTGAATGAACCTTCTTTCTTGTACCTGTTCAGTTTCCTCTAGGCTTCAGGGATTCCTTAAGTCAGAGGCTGCTTGTAGATCATGTTTAATAGCCTTTACAGTCCTGTTCTCCATTAATTTGTCTGGTATTCCCCCTTCCTATTTATATTTCCAGCCTCTACAACACCTTGTGGCAATGTGCTCTACAATGTCATCTGTTGTGTGGAAAAGCTGCTTTAACCTAGCCTGGATGCAGCATTTGTGGTTCAGAGCTAACAGATGCCTCTTATCTAAAGCATCTGTGTTGTATTCTGTTCTATAATGAAGCTGTACCATACTTTCTCCACACGAAGTCAGCCACTTCTTCCCTTTCAAAGCAAAGTACAGAAAACCCTTTGGCTCTGAACAGAGGCCAGTGACAAACCTTTGTGCATCATCTTTGAACAACTTCCAGAACTGCCTCCTACGGTATGCTGGAGTCAGTATAGTATTTAAACTGGCACTGTAGTCTCAGTTTTTCACAAACTGTGCCTTTTGATCAGATTCCTATTAAGAGCATCTATGAGGAAAAATTATGAAAATATTTACTCACTGTGAGGTTTTTAACAATTCCTGCTGAGTCAACTGTTAAAAAGAAAAGATGAATCAACATACATTCAAACAGCTGAAGGTCCAAAGCCTCACAAGAAAGACTTCAACATTTTCTTTATTAGCCTGTGAAGATTATGGAAATCATAACCTACCCATTCCTACAGGTAGGAATGTTATGTTTCCAAGGGTAATTGACTGCAAGTGTGGTAGTCTGTGGAAGCACCTAGCATTTTGGATACATCAAGACAGGTGGTACATGCAGAAAACTGCCATGGTGATGACTGCCTACACCTAAAGATGATACTTCATCAGAACCAAATTTACTTCTCCCACCTAACCCCTCTTTGAAGTATAACCTTTTTAAAATTGTACTGGACCTGGAGCACTTCTCTTGTATTCCCCTTCCAGCAAGAGTCACAGATGAAAATCCAGTCTGCCTTAGTACTTTCACCTTCCACATTTTTAAAGAGTGACTTTAACATTTTGACATTAGCTTTCTAAAAAACAAATCTGAGTACTTTACAGAATGAAAATTCCTTCAGAAAAAGTAAAACCATTAGAGGAAATGAGCCAATGATTATACTGAGATTAAGACATATACAAAATATCATTATTCTCTCCTCTGCTTATTAATCTGCCCCTGTCTGACTTAGACTGTTTTCTACTTAAACCAAGGTAAGTCTGCTTTAGGTTGTATAAATATTGTGCCTACAAATATAAATACAATTAGAAAAGATAAATAAAAAGTACAATGGGATCTCAACTCTTCTGTGAGATCTGCAAGAATTATGCCTTTTAGAATACTTTATGAATTCTATAAACTCACTAAATAGAACACTTCCATGGTTTTTCCACTCTCCATTCTTCTCCCTTACAGAGAAAGTTTTGGGATGTTTTTTGTGGGTTTTTCTCAGTCTGGTAGCACAGTATCTATTCCAAGTCAGACTCAGCTCACATAGTTTCAGTTTTGTGTTCTTTTGTGATACTAGCTAAAGGGCTCAACCAAGACTTAGGCCCCACTGTGCTAAGATTTAGATTCCGTGACTTTGTATTCACAGTTAGAAATAGTCACTGCCACAAAAACACTGACTCTGCCAATATTGCACAAGAAATCTGTAAAGAACAATGCACTTACGGAAGAACTGAAGTTCCAATTCAAAACAATAAAACTAGCTTTACTTCAGTTTCCACATGCTAAGAAAATGTAAATCAGTCTGCAACAATATTTTCTAGCCCTCAATTTTATTTAAAGGGGTTGTTCTTGCTAAAAGAAAAAAAAAAAACAACCAACCCGAACCAGCTTCCACAGATGTTTAAGACAGGTTAAGTGAAACAGAAAGCTGTTCACTCCGCTGATTACTATTGACTGTCCAGTTTCCCTACTTATTTATTTCCTGTTAGAGCTGATCGTGCAATCCTTGGACTGGTCCACACTTACAGGTAAAATAGTCCGTTGGAACATTTCTTGCTCGAATGCGAGCTGCAGGCCCAGCATATATGTAGAAATTAGTCTGGTTTAAGTAATCAGTCATATATTCTAACTGGCTGCAGTAGGTCCTCTCCATCCCTGAAGAACAATATAGAAACAAGTTACTTTTTATAGACAATATATAGTAAAGAAGATAAAGTGAATTATAAAATAGATTAAAACTATTAAGCACACATACTACACAGAGGAAGAAAACAATGACTCAGTAAAATTAATATTGAAAAAATAACTATATGCAATACCATGATCAGCTACAACAACGAGGTTTACACATTTGTGCAGGTTTCTTTGTTTAAGTCCATCCATTAGCATCCCCAGTGCTTGATCTGCTAGCTGTAAGGCTTTGATTACCTGTGAGACAGACCAGCTTCATTAGAATTTTATTTTCTGATTTCAAGTTCTCACTTAAATGTAATCACCAAAGTCTGAAAAAACTGAACTTTTCTGTAGGTTTTCAGGTTCTTAAGAGGTTCTTCATCTTTTCTTTTTTCATCACCACTGAAGTGTAGATGTGCAGAATTCTACTACACTACCACAGAATATGTGACTTAAAAAATCTCACAATGTTTTTCTATTGCCTTAGAAAAAATGAGCTTTAAAATATCTTTATTGAAGGAAAAAAAAACATATGCAGCTCAAATTTGTTACTCAGTCCCATATTTATATAAAATTTCACATTTGTAACATTAAATACAATTTTTTGTTGTAGTATGAACATGTCATTACGTTAACAATAAGCAATGTTTCAAAAATATTTACACACACATATTAGCTATAAGACCAGCATAGCAGTGAAGAAGGCATGATGCCCTTCTCTCATATATACAGTCGCTTAAAACTTCCTACAGAAAATCACTGACCGCTACTGAAGTAATATGGGAGAAATCCGGCACAACCCACCCTGCAGCCATTGACAGATGGCTCTTCCCTAGTTGGTGCAGCTAACTTGCAGTCTTCCTGTAGGTCCTACAGTAAGGATGATACCTGACCGAGTCTGAGGACTCCACGTCCGAGCATTTACACTCTTCTTGTTTCCCTAGCTCTGCTGCACTCTCTTGAATGTCTTGCATGCATGGACAATGTACACATATACAACTACACACACAGTAATGGGTTTTTAGGTTCTTTGTGTACAAAGAGAAATGGAGTTCCCTTTCTAGTTAGAGAGCCTGAAACTACCCTATAAAGCTCAGTTTTTCTGTACTAGTCCACTACAATGTCTTCTGCTGATGATCATTTTCAAATATATTAAATAAGACCATTCCAGGAAGGAGCTGATATGATACGTCCTAAGCTCTTTAAAGACTGAACTTTTTACCTGCATGCAAGTAAAAATGTAATATTTTGGGGTTACAAATTAACAAACATTGTATTATAGTGTTCGGAATAAAAGACAGTTCTCAGAATTTGCCAGGTCACATGCTTCCAAATATCATTTAGCAATAAAATTAAAATTTGGTCTAAATACAACCATGAATATTATTTCTAATCATATGATCTGAAATTATTTTCTGCCAGTCTGTTTTGTTTACAGCTCTTTTGATTCACACACAGTGTTGGAATCATAACAATGGGCTCAATCAACCACAAGCAAGACTTCTTAATAAAAACTCATAAAACAGGCATGGTAATTTTTGATCTACTATCCTTTCCAAGTTTATAAGTTGGTTCAGTTCATAGTACAGCACCATTTTTAGGGCAATTTAGTCTAAGAAAAACACAAAAACTACTTACAGCACCACTAACTGGTCCAAATGAATGTCCAGAAGAATCTGGTTCTTCAATATATAAAGTGTAGAAATCAGGCCTTGAGTTAGAAATAAGCATGGAATATTATGAGAATTTGGAGACAGCATTTCAAAAGAACACTTTTATTTAAAAAAAACCTATACGAAACTTAAAACAAAATTATAAATAACTTATTCAAACCTTAACAATAGTCCATACAGCAAATATAGTTATACAGCTTCCTCTAAGTTTTGTATTTAATCAACACGGACTATTTGACATTACAGTTTCAGAAACAGCATTGAGTGTCTTTAACTGGTATCCAGAAATCACTCTGAAAAACTTCAAGATCTGACAGCAGAGAAAGCTATTCCTTTTTGAGATGTAAGTGGAACTATCACCTAAAGAATCTCTTCCTGATTAAGCAGTGAGGCTCCAGAGAGCATCTCCTAACTGGAAATACATTAGGAATTCGTTAAAAAGTTATCATATATAATCTTTCACTAGTTTACATGTCAAAAAGTTGAGCACCACAATCAGTACTGATATCTACTTTTCATCCTGAATTACTGCCTGAAATTACTTTAAGTTATTTCACCTTTCTTCTGCAGTATCTTTCATGTAAAATCTTTTATCCATACACTTAGACCAGAAACTGAACATTCCATATTTCCTCTAGGCCATGCACTAAGAAAGAAGACACAACAACAAAAGAAAACGTACACAACAGTATGTCCCCTTCAGATATACATGCACTTTTTCATCTTGTGTATCTAAAACCTTATTCTGAAAATGATTATCTATACTTATAGAACAGGCTTAAGTTCAGCAAATTTGAGATGGTGAGGAAGATTCCATGTTTCACACACAGCAAAAAAAATTTAAATTGCTAAGCATCAAAACCTTTCTAAGCTATAGTGTCACAAATCAGCTAGATATTAGTAAGTGTTACCTCTCGGATTTGGTATAATCCAGCCATTTCAATATTCCTGAAATTCTTTCTTCATATGTAACTGAACTGGAAAAAAAAAAATAATTTAGCAAGCCTCTTCTGATAAGCCCTTCTAATTCCAAGATACAAAGGATCCATCCTCTAGTCATACAGTAAAGCCACAGAGTCGGATTTCAAGAATGATGCATCTTAACAAGGTACTAGCAATCAGATTTATTATTCTCATTTTTGATTAACTGTAACTCACTTTTAATGGCAAATTAGACAGATCCTGATTTTGCACACATGTGATGTTGATGGGAATACTCATGTATTTAAAATTAAATACATGCAAACCCAAAGATACTTCAAGTTCACAACATAAACCTGAAGAACAAGTCAGAATAATTTTTATTCTTTCTAGCATGTATAAACCTTGGACTTTCATATTTAAAAGCAAGTAATGTCCCCAGCAAAATCCAAAATCTTTGTGAGGTCATGCTTTGTCTCCTATGAAGGAATTCACCCATTAACAGCTTTGCGTTTCCCCAAAATCATGCACAAGCTTTATGTTAGTTACCTACAGTACTTATGTATTTTCTGAGTACCAATCCTATACATCACTGCAAAACCTTTGTTATCTATAGAGACTTGCAGTTATACACTTGCTTTAGGTTATCTTTATAAATGTGAAGAATCATGGGAGAGTTACTGAAATCATCATGAAAATTTAGGAATTATTTACTAATATCATAAGAAAAAAGATACTATGAAGGTAATTGCTATATGTAACTTGTGAATTAACTAGATAAAACATACTATGATTCAGCAGCAATGTGCACGTTTATCACACAAGCAAGCAAGACCCAAGGGAATTTGTCTAGAGCCTGTTTTCCTTCAGTAGCTTCGCTATCCAGCATCTTCTCTTCAATTAGTTTCTGCCTTCCATAGCCTCTTGCCATGACTTCCAAGTTTGTGTTTGTTATCTTAGGGTATAGGTTATCTAAAAGCTTATTCTCAAGTACTATGTGTAGATTTTGTGTGTGGTAATCATTGGTAAAGCTTAGCAGTGGCTACCACTCTGTTACAGGATGCTTTCCTGGTGGGAGATCAGCGGTGTGCACAGCTGGCCGAAACTGTCAAAACTGTCTAGGAAAGGAGAATACATAGTACACTTTGACTTTCTCATTGTGAATACCCTAAATTGTTTTGAAAATTTGAACTACTATTGGTAGTTCCATGGCAAAAACAGGATGATGTGACATCACAGTTATCTCTCAGACCATTATTTTAAAAGTTTGTAGTTTAAAATCTTACCTTTCATTTCCTTCAACTGTCATATAGCAATTTGGATTTTTTTGAGTAATTTACAGGAATTTACTACAAGCCCTATAAAAACTTACCCATTGTATACACTGTACAAGGTGGGGTATGTTCCATTAATTGGAACATCAGAGCCTGGCCAAAAGAAGGTGCCTGCTTTCGAATTTTGGTACATTGCTGTCAGCCAGACCTATGGGTAAAGATACAAACAAATTATTTTATGGCATTTGCACCATGGGAGGACCTCAGATCACCGAAGTATAATACATAATTAGATCAGAAATATGGGCTGCAAGCACGTATTTCTTTTCTTTCACACATCACGCAGTTGCCTAATGACTATATCTGATTTGAAGTTTGTTTTCTACATATACATTCTGAAGAAAAATTAGTAGCACGGAAGCCATAATGTTGCCATTTCTTTGGTATTCTCATCATAGAAAAAAAGCCTGTCAGTGTTTAAGAGGCATTTGGACAATGCCCTTGATAACATAACTTTTGGTCAGCCCTGAACTGGTCAGGCAGTTGGACTAGATGACCATCATAGGTCCTTTCCAGCTGAAATATTCTATTCTATGGATTCTAGTTATATGACTTTATTATAAGAGGGAATATTTATATTAATCTTAAAGAGTGCAGCTGTGGTTCTGTTACAAACAGAATCATTCTATGATTCTATGAAACCTGATGGAATCCTTCATGAAGGTATAGCACCAGAACCTGGGTACTTGAGTATACTATAAACATGACTACACAGGCATACAGACACACACACATAAATAAATATATGAATATATATTAAGTAGATATAGCATATACTACATGTGTATTTTTTACATTTTTGTACCGTTAGTTTTGTAGGCAGCCTATAACATGAAGCCTACAGGACATTTAGCATATATTGCAAATATATCACTATATCACACAGTTTTGCAGTTTATTCTCTTTATGTTTTGTTTTATAATATGGCCCATGAGACACCCTAGATATAAAGGAATACCATGATGAGAAAGAAACTTACTGGCTGCCCCTTCCACCATGCAGGTTTGAATTTTTCCGACCCCGAAAGAGAGAAATGACTGTTCAAGTCTACATCATACATGTTGTTATCAATAATACCGTGAGATTCTGGATACAATCCCTGCAAAATGAGGGGTGGGGGGCAAGATGAATCTTGAAATCAAATGGAATCTAAACTATGCACATCGCTGCAGTACTGTGATTTTTTTTAGGGCTGCTTTATCACAGAAATAGAACATGCTTTTCTAACTCACACAGATCAGATTCCTGCCAATGAATTCAGCATGACTGCAAGTTCCCCTGAGTTTCCCTATTTTCTCCCCAGCCCAATTAACACCTGATGTGCTATAGATTAAGTACTGTATATGTCATGTAGCTGTATATTAGCTGCCAAACCCATTCTAACACGTAATTCCATCAAATGGCTGTGTCCTTACCCATACTCACCTGTATCCAATTAGACTAACAAAGATCAGGAATAACTGGTTCAGAGGCCAGGATCAGACAGCATATATAGAAAGCCACATAGGTCATGCCTGCATATACAATCTCAGCATCTCTCTCTTATACTCCTATAGCTTGGGTTCCCATGTCCCACCAAAAGACTGGCACCACAAAATCGTTTCTATGTTGTTCAGATAATGAAAAATAGCAAATTTTCACTTACTGTGACAATAGTATAGTGGTTTGGAAACGTTTTTGTGGGATAAACAGCTCTCATGTATTTGGAATGTGTGCCACATGTTTCTGTAACAGATCATGAAATTAATATAAATTTGCTTGGTTTTTTTTTAAATTGAAAACTAAGAGTCTTAAAAACAAACAAACAAAAAATCACCCTAGTCAGTTGCTGTGGTCTTAGAGGGGAAATGTGACTTCAAATGAAGACACATACATTTTGGTATCCCTTGTGAGCTAGGCCTACTGTCCCATTGCAGCATAGTTTTTTACAGATTTCCCTTGAATGGTAAACGAGCTACATTCATAGTATACATATTCTATGACAACTAGTTTGATTAGCTCTCCTGAAAATCCTAGGTTAATGGAGTTAGAGAAGAAATATTTTATGCTACAAATCAGTGTTATGTTTTTTCTTTTGCAAAGAAAGGAATTCTCCTTTCCTTTCCACTGTAGACTTCTGAGAAGTATAAGCATGAGTGTGCACAAGCAATTGTTAAAATTGGCTACAAATACGAGTAATGCTGAGTTAGATCTGTTCTCATTTAAAAGGATTTCTTGAAAAGATACATGTAGTATGGTTTTCACACCTTTTGTCAATTTGGCATTTCCCTTGCACCTGTTTCAAAAGACTGGAACTGAACACTACATTCTGCATGAATTATTTCTTCACTGATTCAAGTTTCTTCCAAATTCAGAATGACATCAAAGAATATTTGCACAAGAAGTCATGTTTGCACACTGCTTCAAGTTCAGGCTTCTGGATACTCTTATTATCCACAAACAAGATTGTTAACTATTCAGTAAAATGTAGTATTTTATAATAACCATGTGAAATATTCAAATGAGCACAATAGAAACACAATATAATATATTCAGAATAGATATGAACGCTGTCAATTTATACTATTACTGCTGAGAATAAATGAATAAATATGCAGACATTTTATCCAGGTACACAGTACCTTGAGATCTGAGCTCTAAAATATTCAGGAAATTTTAACTAAGTGTGAAGTAATAGGTCTCAATTTTTAGAGCCCTTTACAGCACAAGTTAAAGATCTTTAACTTACTTTTTCTCCCAGTACTCAGAAATACTGGGAAACATTTACTTGAACCTTACAGCAATCATATATTAAAATACACTGATATGTAAATTACTTTGAATTTAAGTCTAATATAATAATATTCACTGACATACTTTTAAATATACAGCTTCTCTTTAATAACTTACGATATCTGACTTGAAAAAGTGCATCTTTGAGGAAAATTTCCTGATAACCCAATGCATTTTCTCCTTGTGTTATACTTTAATGATGATCTCATTAGTTAGAATCTTTCAATGTAGTACAGAAAATGCAGGAAATCCTTCTCTGGAACTTTTTTCAGTCTTAAACTGTATTTGAATGTATATTTCAAACTATTTATTTAATGAAAAGCTGCTGACCAGTATTAGAAGCCTTGTTAAAAAGGTCATGTTTGCTGTACACTCAAATACAAGAATTAATGTAGAACATATCACAATGAAAATATACAACTGATGAGGGAGACCCAATTTGTGATTTTATTATTGCTGAGCAACAAGTGTGCATGACAGCAGCAAGAGGGACTGGAGAAGTATGAAGACTTTTAAATAGTCAAAGCACTCTTGGTAACTTACTGAGTTTTTCAATATTTGGAAGCAAAGAACTCCATGTTTGCAAGTATTCAGCTCTAAACCCATCCATTGAAAAAAGGATAAGTGGTGGCAGATCAAACCTACAAGAAAATACGAGTTTGTCACCATAAAGGAGTTTGGAGAGTTGGTGACTCATTAAAATCTTTGACAATATAAATTCTACTTTCAAAAGCAGGATCTGGAATTTCCATGTACTTCCCAGAGTAAATATCACAGTGTGAGATAAGCAAATAGTTTCATTTTGAGAGCAAATACACAATCTTTCTGAAAAAACACCACTAGAGGAATAAAACTCAAGCTACTAAGTATATATAGAACCTAGAAAAAGAAATTGGGTTTTGTTAAACTTTTAATTACCAATACAAATAAATACAAATGCTGCAGACTAGCATCCAAATACAAGCCCAGAGTATAGAACAGCCAAAGTACTTCTGTACATAGTAATGGGTTGAATTCTGTCTCTTGTCTCTTAATGACTCTTAAAAAATCTTTCAGGGCAGCTGCACAAGGTCTGTAGAAGCATAGCAGTCACCCAGCAAGCAGTTAGTGTCAATTGGCCTCAGTGCTGGGACATGTCATCTCTTTGTAATGCCAGGTTTGTGCTAACACCTTACCTTACCATATTTCCTTTGTGAAGACATCACTAAGCAGCCCATGTCCTTTGTGGATTATATCTTTTGAGTTTCCCAGCTCTCATGGAGCTGGAGAACACCTCTCCCCAAGGCGCCTGACAAACTGAACTCAAAGTCACAAAAGGAATGCAGCAGCTGCTAATGTGCTTAGAGTAAGACTTTATGGAAAGGAACAAGGATAAAAGCATCAGATCTGAGTTCATACAGTACGTATGATAAAATAGGCACAAACTGCAGCTGATCTCTAGAACAACGTTTAAATCCTTGCTATAAAAATTCTAACTAGGATGTGCTAGCTGTGAAAAGAAACTTCAAAGTTATTAAACTTGCTTTCTCTTAGCCAGCCTTGAAGGACTCCTAAAGAAAAATGCATTAGCAGTTCTAAAGTGCTGGTACTATATCATCTTTTTTTTTTCATAACACCAAGTGACAAGATCAGTATGATCAAGTCATTTAGTTCTGCAAATTCAGTCTTTTTGTTAACCCTCATTACATATACCACAGTCTCCTTAGAAACATATAAAGAAACCTAAAAATTGTAAACATGCAATTAAATTAAAAATGTAGTTTGAAGCAGGCTTCACTACATGTAATATCTAAAAAACCACCCAACTATTTGTAATTTTTAGGAATGGTTCACTGCATAAGCCTGGAAAACACTGGGGAAGAAAATGACTGATAAAATGCAGTTACTGATAACTGACTCCAAACCATTTTTGGAGTAATACTTTGAGTGATAACTATTAAAAAAAAGTTACATATTCACATCAGGCAGTAATTACTATCCCAGTTTGTTTCTGATCCACAGTGGTCTTTTCAAAACACAGAAGTACACTGGAATCAGTTTGTATAAAAACAGTTTATATAAAACAGGTTCCTGATTTGAATCTGAAATTAAATGGAGCTTTATATAGTAGTGCTGTTTACAGCACTTAAAGAAGCCCACCTCCACTAGTTTCCAAGCTTCAGCCCATGAAACTGTGTTAACTCAGCAAATTATTTGTTAACCTAAAAAGTATATTTTTTATACCTAAGATGGGAGACGCGTGCAGGAACCCAAAAAGAGGTCATAATACTGCTGGTATTATTGTTATAATTAAACTAAATTGGCAGTTAAACAGATAGAATAATGGATAACATCACAAATACCATAATTGAACCAGAAAATAATCCATTTTTCTTTGAGAACAACTTTTAAATTGTGTTTTTGCCTAGCCTCTACCTATGTTTCTGAAATACTGCACAAATAGCAAAATATGTACGGGTGGACATCGGAATTACCATGTTTCAGCATTTGTAGATATACGGCTACTTTCATAGCTTCCTTTCTAACACACCTTTCCTCCCTCTCGCAGATGATTCAGGTTAAAAAACCCTCTCACTTAGATAAAGAACTGCAATCACAGATTCTAACAGTTGTTGTAGCTTGCAATAAGGTGATTTATCCAAATTATCACAGATACAACATGGTAACGTAAAATGGACTATGAACTATTTGTGATACATAAACTTTGAGATAACTATAGCAATTTTTCCAGGTCTTTGCAAACTGACTTTCAGTCTGGATTTGAACTCCTGTACTCTGCCCTGAACTATAAATGATAAATGAATGTGAAACAAAATGACAAAGATTTTAGAAAACAAAACAAAACAAAGCAAAACAAAAAAACATTGCTAGCCACAAACTGCTTCTATAGAATATTCCTTAGGACAGGAACCTTATACTTAATAAATATGAAAACCTCATTAAGACCTGCTTCAGGCCACTGGAGTATTTCTGACCATCACAATGAATTTATTTGCTAAAAAGACAAAATTATTTTATCCTACCCAGCTGGACACTGAGGAGTTTCAAGTGATACACATGGTTCTTCCACCCAAGGTATTTCACCTAAAAGGACAAAAGAAAATACTGAGTCAGCATTAAAAATCCCACACAAACAACAAAGTTTCCTGGTTGATCTTTTTAGAGCTCTTCCTGGTACTTTTTCTGCTTTGATACAGAATTATAGAAATGTAGGGCTAAAGATACCTTTAGTATTTAGGAATCATTTAGTGCAAACTATTAGGCCCTGAAACTCTGAAAGGGCTAATGCTTACAATTGTAAGTTAAAAAAAAAGCACATATACTAAACAAACAAGCAAACAAACAAAACGGAGAAGAAATCACTATGAAAGCTTAGCTTAAGTTTTAAAGTTTTACTATGTTTTAAATGGAAAACATTTAAACTGTATTGTGCCCACATGGAAATACTGACTTTTTTTTTTTTTTTTTTAACAGATACCACCTACACATTTAGAGATGATTGCCGGGGCTCCCTTTAGCCTTTTGGTTTTTTATTCCTGTAAAGAGCTCAAACTCCTTCAATACTTCCTTATTGACCGTGGCTTCCAAATTTCAAGTAATTCTTTCTGTTCTCCTTTGAATATTCTCTACCTGCTTCACAGCTATGCTCATCTATGGTAATGTTTGCCCATCTCTTTGGAAGAAATAAGGGAGGTCAATAAGAGAAGATAGAAAGAAAGCATTCAAGAAAGGAAAAATATAAAAAGAGAAGATGCAGTAGCTGTTGGAGTTCTCAGCTCATCACAGAAAGTTTCTCTCTCAGCAAGCAGCCTAAGGCAGGGATGTACAGTGACCTTAACTAGGTCAGCTCAATTTAACACCACACTCCTGACTGCTTTTAGCTTTAATTTGCATTTAGATTACAAATATAATTTTGCAAAAGTTGCCTTAAATCTCTGTCACCTCACAATATATAGTAATTCTGATAACAGATACCATGTTTTATACCACCAGTAAAGTCCTCAGGTATAATTCCTGTAATCTGATTTTACCAGTGCTATTCTTTATGTGTTTCGCCAGAGTCTATATGAAATAATCAGCCATGAACAAAGATATTCTGAAATAAATATTCAAAGATATTCAGAAATAACATAAGAAACTCAATCTGAAAAGTAACTTCTAATAAAAAGGACAGGAAATTTAAAATTAGGGATGATTACTACAATATGTACTCTGGGTTGCATGAAGTTTGAAGCATGAAATGTGTCTCCATCTATTAAAAAAAAAAAAAAAGAAAATAACTCAAAAAACCCACATTGGGTATACTGCTGCAGTATTCAAAACATTGTCTTATGAATGACACACATTCACATTGTTCTTCAGAAACTATCTTTTTCCCTGTCAAAAATACCAGAAGCTTCACCTCAAAACATTTTCATTTTCCAAAATGTCACTGTAAGACTCTAATCTTGAGAAACAAATGCATCTACCTTCATATTTGCCATGTTTGTCCATCTATTTATTTCCCAGGACAATTTATATATAAACCTTTTTGACTTTCTCTTTACCTTTGCAAATGCTATAGTAGTTTACACAGCAATCTTTCTTCTGCAAGCAGTCATCAGAACAAGAACAGTAACTTCCAGGTATCCGTGTCTCACCACAACGGAAATTAGTGCACCTCCAAGATTGGGCTGAAAATTGGAAGAAATAGATTATGATTCTATTCACAGAACCTTATGTAAATTTCTTTGTGTGGGAATCCTCCAAACAAGTAAAGAAAAAAAAAGAAGAGGTATTGTTAAACTATAATTTAAATGTCTTGCTTGAGTGGCTTTAGAAGTTTTATCTGAAAGGAAAACTCAATATTTCATTTAACACATAAAGCCTATTTCTGCGGCCATTGCACGGTAACACAGGTTCATAGAAAAATTTATTTTACAAAGATGTCCCAAGAGTCACCCTGTTCAATGCCTTCTATCCTTTCAGGAAGAACTAAAAAAAATAATAAACCCCATATTTCTCCTACAGAAGGGAAAGAGAAGGAAATGGATCTTCTTTCTGCTCTGTACGTGTTTCCTAGCAGACAGCAAAAAAAAAAAAAAAAAGAGATGTAAGGGCTGAAGCAGGCAGAAAAAGTGATAAGGATGAAGAAACATCCGAGCAACTGTCAGAAGAGCAGAGAGGGCAACTGGAGAGGAGCCTGGCCTTGGTGCAGAGCCTGGCTGGTCTCCTGTAAGACAAGGGCACTCCTCCAGCCCCAGGCCCCCGCCAAGCATGGCATGAGGCTGAGTGCACCTGGCCGGGAATCGCCCGTTCATTTTCAAAAGCACAAGAGGTGCCAGCATGGCACCATTGTTTCAGGGCCCTGGTCAAAGATAGCCTACAATTTCTGCTCACACTCACCCACAGCTTTATCTGGGCCAGGAAATATACACTGCAAATGCTTTGGTTGTCTACAGAGAACAAAAATACAGGGATCTGACTTGAGAAAGACACAGGAAGATTTTGTGCCCTGCTATGTCACCAAGTTATGGCCCTCTGGCCATGTGAGTGCAGCAGCAGCGCCATACCACCACATCCTTTCCTCCCTGAAGGTGTGTGACATAACTTCTGTATAACTGCATAAATACGAGAATCCCTTTCCTGTTATTGTCACATGAAAAAAACAAACCCAAAATAAAATGGAAACCAGCGAGCATTGCCTGTAGGGGAACATACTTGGCTCCACGCAGGTGTCCTCGTAGTCCCAGCAGCAGTCCTGACGCTCCTTGCAGCCACTGTCGCACTGGCAGCCCGGCTGGTCTTCCCTCCGGGGCTCATTGCACTTGTGCCTGCAGCTGACTGGAAGGAGAAGACAGTGAGTCTGAGTGCTCGGATAACCCTGTCCCAGACAGGTCAGTTAAACAGATCGTGGACAGGAGCTGCATGGACAAACGTGCTGAATAATTTCCCAAATCTGTTTCCCGAGTCATTTGCCAATGCAGTCACTCACACACGGGACAGGAAGGCAAAATGAAAGCCATAGGAAGTTCTCAGGACATTGAAGGTCATGGTGGCTGTTTGGGCTGTGCTCACCCGTGGCAGGGCTGTTTCCGCAGCAGGTCTCCCCAGGACCGATGGCACAGGAGGCAATGCCCAGCTGTCCCACCCTCCCAGCATGAGGATGGTGAAACTGGCATCTCCCCTGCTCGTTTCTGGGTCCCACTTTGGATATTCTCTTACTGTACCTGACAGTGACCTGCATGGGACAGGGGCTCCCTCAGGGCTGGGTACCCAGAGACATGGGGGCTTCCCCCGGGGTGGCGGGGCAGGGCCTGGCAGCCAGGATGTGTCCTATCACCCCAGCCAGGGGCACCAGGGCAGCCCCACCTCAGACACCCGGCACCTCCCAGGGGACAGGGACAGGCCAAGGCCAGGCTGCTGGCCAGTGGGTGAGCAAGGCTCAGCAGCACTCACAGCTGTGCAGGGGAGGGCTGTGGGGATATGGAGACAAGCCCTGCTGCCATGTCTCTGGGGCAGGTGCTGATGGGCCGAGGGGGCTGACATGGGGTCCTGGGCTGTGGGCAGTGTGGGGGCAGCCCTGGGGGGCTGGGCAGGGCCCGTAAGGCTTGTTAGTGCATTCAGGACTCTGACCATACCTCTCCCACTTAATTGTTACAACATCCCTTAAAAATCTGTAGGTTTGGTTGTTTTGTTCAAAAGAAAAGGGTGCAAATGAGGGGCCTCATGATGGAAGTGGAGACATGCAGTTACTCACACCAGCTCTGACAGCTTCGTACAGGGAGAACCCCAAATCTCCAAACATCACTCTCACCTCCACACTAGCCAAGACAAGACTTGTGTCCACATTCTCCATACGGAAGAAATAGTGTCTGAACCACTCTGATTTTACATACATTTCCAGCTTTCTTGTCCATTCACACCATTGGACAGGGAGAGGTATAACTACTCAGATTTACTTGTGCAATTCTATTGTAGTTGCCAAAAGGTTCATACTTTTGCAGGGTGCACTGCCTACACAACTCAGGCTTTAATATCCACTGTGCAGAAACCAAATACAGCTAACGTGACTTTTTTCAAGCTAGCCAGCTTGTTTCACATGTAGAAAGTTCTCACGTTGTACCTTGCGCTTTAAGTGCTTACATCAACAACTATTGTTCAATGCAAGAAAGCTTTGCAAATATTTAGAATAACAAACAATATATGTAAGGAGCATAAATGGATCTGTCAAAAGTAGAGATGGAAGGAAGTAATTGAGGGTTAAGTGCTTTATGACTGGAGTCTGTTCTGTCAAGAAAGAGCTTCAATTTTTCACAAAGGTACATAAACTTATGTAGTTTTTCTGTGCTTTTTTAGCTGAAGTTTGGAGTATTTAATTTTTCCTCTGTCCATTGGCTTTTTAACAATTCAAAGTTGTTCAGATGGTCTACAATGACTTAAAATTATATAGAATATAGCAAGGGGAGTTTAAGTCAGAAAAAATATAAATCTTTTCCTCTGTAATGGAACTGTTCACACCCCTCATAATTTTCAACCCATGCTTCTAATTTCTTTACAATATTTACATAACTATGCAGGGTCAGGAATTCAGTATTTCATTAACTTTTATTTGGAATATTCACTACAATTACAGGAGCTATAAGGTAATTTACCGTGGGTATACAAACAGAATCAGTTGTACTATCACCAAACACAAACCCTGTACTAATTTTTAAACATACAGAATGACAGGTCCTCCTGACTCCTTTCCAGGCCCCTTCTCCTGAGACCACAAGCCCCCAGCACCTGTCTCGACCATGACTCCTTTTGCTCCTGAGCAGCAGAACTCTTTCCTACTGCCCTCAGAACAAAGGCAACTGCACAACGGTGCATGCCACTCAGGACTGAGGCTTCCTCTCCCACTCCACAGTGTAATACAGTGTGTTGCTAATTCATCTTTCCCAGGTAGGTCTGGTTATGAAAGTAGCAAATAAAGTTAGTCAGTCCCTATTTACAGTTGCTCTGTAACACCTGAAAGATCTTGGAGCTGACTTGATGAATAAGTAGGTAAACAAGCTTAGTATGTGTTGATTAGGAATGAGAAAGAGACTGCTTCCCTGAACTCATCCAATATGAGATTACTATTGTTTTGATTCTAAAGGAAGTGTTTTATGTAATTCATCATGTGGTGTGTTTGTTCTCATCTGGCTTGACCCCTTGGCATCAAAATGCTACTTTGTTTTTCTAAGAAATAACATTCCACCAAAGCAAGGCATTATTCTCTTCTCACCATAGCTTTACAGAAATTCAGGTTTTCAGAGAAAATTCATAATCAGTTTTAACATTAGCCACCTGAACTATGCCAAATGTACCAAAAGCTTGTGTCCCAAATATAGTCCTCTTCTACAAAACATATTGCTTAAATAATTGCAAAGTATTATATGTATGTCTACACTTAGCCTGTACCCAGGGCTAAACTGTAGCAGTTGTTCTGCCACCCAGTGCACTCTCCTCAGCTAAGAAGGGGAACCTGGGGAAAAAGGGAGAGACCCTGTGGGCTGAAGTAGAAACAGATTTAAAGAAATAACAAAACTGATACAACAACCAACATAAAGCGTGGAAGGTTCTGCTCAGCCTGGTCCTTGATGCCAACAACAGAAGTAGAAGGCCAAGATGGAAGAGCCCCAAGAAGATGAATTCCACCCTCACTGAACTCCCTCCTTTTATAATGAGCATGATTAAGTGGTATGGGATACACCTGTGAGTCAGCTGCCTTGATTGGATCTCTCAGCTGATTCGGGGCTGAGCCTGCATGGCTGGCCCATGGGTCTGTTCCTGGGGAACTAGGACACTGTAATGATTACTTCTATCTCAAATTTCCTTAAAATATTATTATGATAAAATTTCCAAACCCGTTGTGAACTAGGTTTAACACTTCTGGAAAGAGAAGCAACATCACTCAGTAGTTTAGGATAAGTTTTTCAAGTATAGATTGTGAGTGTACAGTTTTTATACTATCCATCTTGAAAAATGCAAGATCTTTATTCTCATGGGTGACAAGTTTTCACAGAGCATTTACATTACACTATAGAAGAGCCTCTGCTGAGACTGTTACCAGATCTTGCTTCAGTGGTAATTATGCTGAAAGTATGAAAAACATACCTTGTTCCTGGTCTCTGCGGTTCAGTCCTAGTCCTAAACCTAGTCCCAGGGATACAACCACCAAAGTACACAGCAGAACCTGTCACACAAACACAGGAAAATTAAAGTTCAGAATTGTGGTAAACTGTTACTGTTACTGTTAAACTTCTGTCAGAAATTAATGGTGTGATTATTATTTCTATGAATGTATGCTTCCTTATGAAGAACCATTTCTCTGAACTTGTTCATCAAAAAATTGGAGACATTCTGAGCCTGAAGATAGAAGAGGCGCAAAAATGATAAGCTTGTGAACTGTTTACTAGCCAACACCTTAGTACTGCACTTTTAACCTATGACCAGTCCCATGTTGTAACTGGGGAAGTCTTGCTGGGGAAAAGACAGAAGGAAGTAATCAATATCTTTACCTGTTTTGCAAATTCTTAATCTGTGTAAAGAGAAGGTAATTCCTGTCATTTAGCTTCTGTATTTCCCTGAAATGTTCACAAAGATTTCTTAAGAGGCTCAGCTGGACTGAGGCTGCAAATATTAATCCTTATGCCAGTTTCTCGTAACAAGTGAGGTTAGAGGAAATCAAAAAAAAAAAGACAAACAAACAGCCCAAGGAAATCCCATCATAGAAAGCAACATAATGTTTTGGAGATTGAGGAAGAACTGAGGAAGCCTCTATCATCTTAGCAGACAACCAAGATGAATGGTGATGCTGGCTGAAAGGTGCAGTGAAAAGTGACAATCCTCTCAGAGTATTTCATAGCGTATGCACTTTCCTCTTCACTAAGCCAACAATGGGGGGAAAGAAATGCATATCACAGAAAATCATGATAAATCAGCCTACTTTACTTCCAATTTTTGCCTCAAAGCCTTCTTTTGCCTCCTGCCATTTCCAGGAACCACCAGGCACTAGCAAATACTAAGTTTCAAAATAAAATAGAAATAAGAAACACGCTCATGCTCACTATTACTGTAATGGAGCCTCTTAACTGAGACTACAGTAATTATAAGGAGCTGAGAAAAACTATGTGCGGGTATGATATATCAAGTGCACATGTGCCATCCTGTTACTTTTCACCCATCCCTGCTCACAAAAAAAAACAACCCTACACTCTTTGTTACTGCCTGTCCTGCCTTGCAGGTGCTGGACAGAAGTGTGGCAGTACGGAGGGCTGCCCAGTTCTCAGATGCGGGTGTACAAGGTGTTTCTCCCTTGCTGCCCACCCTCTCCAGCCTCATGTCACTGATTTTTTTCCCAAGCAACACCAAACACCAGCAATGCTGAAGTTACTTCCTTCACTCTTTCTCTCTCCCACCTTCACTTTCTTTCTGCTGCCCACTCCCTGGGTTTTGTACAGAAGAAATACACCAAAAGTAGAAATGGAAATGGAATTGGTGAGAGAAATGGGTAAGAGAGACTGATGGGATAAATGTGTTTGGAAATATTGCCCAAAGTAACAGAAATGCTTAACTCCCTCGAAGAGAGACCCCAGGCATGAAGGCAGCAGTTTAATCCCACACCCAGTCAACAAGGACTGAGAATCAGGGGTTGCATTTGGGCTAGAACAGCAGCCACTCCTTCTGGGCAGAGAGGATAACACTGCCAGGGTAACCCTACAGATCTTGTTTCACTGCATACAGATCAGCCCAATCACCAGGGCATGCACTCTTCACCTTAAAGTTCACTATGGTTTTACCCTCCATTTTCATGAAAACTCACATTTGTAATTGAAATAAATAGATGATACTAAATCGAAAACATACCTATTACAGAAGCAAACATTCCCACTGCTGCAAGCAATGGGAGAGCTGAAGTAAAAACCCCAAACTCATAGCAGGTATACAGACGAGATGCTGCATTTATTATAGAATTTACACAAAGACCCTTGATTTTGGGGCATTCCCACTTAAGATGAAATAACATTGGTAGCACCTATTCGAATTCTCAGACTTTCCACAGCTAACTTCTGTGGCTAAATTTAGGACTACAGCTACTTATTCATTAAAAAAAAATGTTGTTTCTAAAGTATATGCTCTCCTCTGTGGAGGATTTACTAGACATTGTGACTAGTATTTGTCAGTACACAATTCCCTGCCAAAGCTTTCAGAAAAAAAGTTGTCAAGGAAGTACTTCATACATATAGCTTATCAAAACCGAAGATAAATGGTATAGAATATTAACAGTTTACATCTCAAATATTTAGATTTTGTTTTTTCATATAGGCAGGCATTTGAAATCTAGTGCATTTGAAAGAATGAATGTTTAAATTTCTCGCTTTTCCAAGTACCTCTTGAAAGTATTATTTACTTTACAGAATCATAGAATCATTTAGGGTGTAAAAGACCTTTAAGATCAAGTCCAACATAGCACTGCCAAGTCAACACTTAACTCTGTCCCAAAGCACCACATTTACATATCTTTTAAATACCTCCAGGGATGGTGACTCAACCACTGCCCTGGGCAGCCTGTCCCAGTGCTTGACAACCCTTTCAGTGAAGAAATTGTTCCTAATATCCAATCTAAACCTCCCCTGGCACAACTGGAGGCCATTACCCCTTATCCTGTCACTTGTTACCTGGGAAAAGAGACCAACACCCACCTTGCTACAATCTCCTTTCAGGTAGTCATAGAGAGTGATAAGGTCTCCCCTGAGTCTTCTTTCCTCCAGACTAAACACCCCCAGTTCCCTCAGCCACTCCTTATCAGACTTGTGCTCCAGACCCTTCACCAGCTTTGTTGCCCTTCTTTGGACACGCTCCAGCAGCAAAGTGTCCTTCTTGTAGTGAGGGGCCCAAAACTGAACACAGCATTTGAGGTGCGGCCTCACCAGAGCTGAGCACAGGGGTAAGATTACCTCCCTAGTCCTGCTGGCCACACTATTTCAATACAGGCCAGGATGCCATTGGCCTTCTTGGCCACCTGGGCACACTGCTGCCTCATATTCAGCTGGCTGTCAACCAACACATCCAGATCATTTTCCACCATGCAGCTTTCCAGTGATTCTTCCCCAGACCTGTAGCATTGCATGGGGTTGTTGTTAGGCATTTTTCCCACATTGTTTCTCATTATTCATTTAGTTTTACTTAAGACTTAAGGAAAAAACATTTGATATTTTATCTTGTCTTTTTCTTTTCCTCAATTTCCAATCTTTCCCTCATATTTTATGCAATCCTTGCACAATGCAGCATTAAATAGGAAGCTGTACTATGTTGAGTTGTTCTGATGACATAGAGTTGATGAGTATCGTGACTTGACTCTTTTTCATAGGGTTGTTTTCAAAATCAAGTTTGAGTTTTTCCAAAATCAGTACCTGCCATTTTCTCTAAATTCCAATTTACAGATGCAAGAGCTTGTGCAAACATATACATGTACACACACACACATATATATATTTAATGGTTGTTTCTTTTGTAGTCACAAACAGAAGCTTAAAACTGTGCATTGGCTACAAAATAGGTTTAAAAAACATAACAAAACCCCTACGCATTATTATTTACAAGGCAGCTGCATAACTTACAGCCCTGGGGAAAAAGGAAAGAGTTGACATGATATTTGAGATATGGGACTGACAATATTGTACGAAACGGTTCAGTAGTCTTTTTTCATGCCTTGTTTCCTGAGTGTTTTTCACCAACACCTTGCCTGCATGTTCTGTTTTGTTAATGACAAATTCAAAGATAGAACAGTAATCAAAAAGGAACTGCAGCTCCTTTGGCCACAAACATATCTGTTTTTAAAAAATGTATAAAATAGAGTAATGAAGTGATGTCTTTGCTGTGCAAAAGAACTGTCAGGTTATTGTAGCAAAACGAAAAGTGCAGTTAACTGCCAGAAAAAAAGCACGTTTGCTTAATAAGTACCAGAAGAACTTTAGAAATCTGCCAGTGAAGTTACTGCATTCCTGCTGTAAAACTTTAAACACCAGTAACCAAGCTACCCTGAATGATTATATTAATACAATGATACTTCTAGAAATTCTGCTGATTTGAAAATAGTAGCCCTGAAGAACCGCACCTACTTACAGCACAGATGACTTTGTATTTCAGGAGGGTTTTTTTCTTCACATATTGTGTTGGTGACACCTTATCCAAATGTTCATTTTGATCCTCAATAATAGCATCCTGAAGTTCCATTTTGATGAGATCTGCCTCTCGTATGCTGTGTTCCTCAGCCTCCCCAGCTGGGTTACTGCTAAGCAGCTACTCCTGCTTCAAGTGTCACGTACCTTGTTCATAGGGTTTTTATGAGATCCTAGCTTTTGCATCAGTGATAGGTTTCCGGGTCAAAGGCTGAAAAGCATTATCTGTGTACAGAGAACTTGTCTGTCACATTTCAAGATAAGGACGGCATTAGGTCAGCTCTTAACTGGAGATTAGGAGTAATACATTGCTAAGCAATAAAATGCATAAAAATGACACACATTCCAGTACTCAACTATTTGATTAAAAGCTTGTCATTCGGAGTATTTGTTATCTTCAAAGAAAGTGTTAAATATGTTAAACAAAACCATTACGAAAGCAATTTCGTAATCCTTGCTGTGTCATGCAGGTTTTCAGGTCCCTTCCTTTATCTAACACCAGAGGATTCCATCCATCTTTGTCACATACTTCTTCCAATTTGTTATGTGTTTTTTCAGGAGTGATAGATGACTCATCAAAAGCAAATGGTATACCACCAAATCAATTTCAATAAAAAATAAAAAGGTTTTGTTTAAGTATAATTTGAAATCTATTTGTTTTTCAATTTGGTGTTTAATGGAAGGGTTGTTTGTTATGAAAATGTACCTTCAGAGCCTACTAGGGCTATGCAAATGTAACTATTCAAATGCTGATCTGATTCTAAAGTTGAGCAATGCATGAGCTGCAATTTATAATTACAAAAAATTAAAATATTTATAATTACAAAACCAAATTCAACACATAAGTACTACATGACCTGGTATGAAGAAAACTAACCATCCCAGCCCAAACCAGGACAATCTGTACCCCTTATTCTATAACATTTGTGTCATGCTCAGGTCCCAAATTATCCAATGCATCCTCATTTGTCACTTCCCTCCTTCCCTGCCCATCCTTTGATATATAGACAGATACCATTCCCTTAGTCTATGGGACACCCCTATAAAATGTCCATTGAGTTTTCTTCCATGACCAGGGTTCCATCTGTTAAGGTGATTACTCAGGACAGGAGAGGCAGTGTGTTGTCTGGAGTTACTGGCTGCCAAAGCCTATTCAAGTTGGGTCACACCTGCAGGGCTTCTTGTAAGGCTTGTCCTCTGTCCAGGTGGTTTCTGCTGTACTGCTTCCTATAACATGTAACCTAAACAATGGGTTACAACAATTTATAATTATATCCATTACAATTTCCCCACCTGGTCCCTTTGAACCAGGCTGTAAGTTTTAATATTGCAACGAACTCCTCCCCTTGCCCATGCTCCCATGTGGACTTATCCACTGGCTGCAGTCCTTTCCCTTGGCTGGAAGAAAAGAACCTGTGGGTGCTGGTAGACAGCCGGCTGAATATGAGGCAGCGGTGTGCCCAGGTGGCCAAGAAAGCCAACAGCATCCTGGCCTGTATTGAAATAGTGTGGCCAGCAGGACTAGGGAGGCAATTGTGCCCCTGTACTCAGCTCTGGTGAGGCCACACCTCGAATACTGTGTTCAGTTTTGGGCCCCTCACTCCAAGGACACTGAGCTGCTGGAGCGTGTCCAAAGACGGGCAACGAAGCTGGTGAAGGGTCTGGAGCACAAGTCTGATGAGGAGTGGCTGAAGGAACTGGGGGTGTTTAGTCTGGAGGAAAGAAGACTCAGGGGAGACCTTACCACTCTCTATGACTACCTGAAAGGAGATTGTAGCAAGGTGGGTGTTGGTCTCTTTTCCCAGGTAACAAGTGACAGGATGAGGGGTAATGGCCTCCAGTTGTGCCAGAAGAGGTTTAGATTGAATATTAGGAACAATTTCTTCACTGAAAGGATTGTCAAGCACTGGGACAGGCTGCCCAGGGCAGTGGTTGAGTCACCATCCCTGGAGGTATTTAAAAGATATGCAAATGTTGTGCTTTGGGACATGGTTTAGTGGTGGACTTCACAGTGTTAGGTTAATGATTGGACTCAATGATCTTAAAGGTCTTTTCCAACCTGAATGATTCTGTGATTCAGGCGTGTACCTGCTCCTCTGAGGACTTATCCACAGCCACAGTTGCTCTGGGGTATACCTGCTCCAGCATGTAGTTACTCACAAGTCACAGTCCCTTCAACTGGAGTTCAGACTGTAGCTATAGCATGCCCACTACAGCAGCACAGAAACACCAGCAATGCTCTGGCCATATGCCAGCCCAGGCACGTGGCCAGTGCTGTTATCAGTGTTCCCAGGCACAGAAAAATAAGATGATAAGCACTAAAGCAAACAGCAGTTACTAACAGTCACTAGACTAATAAACAGCAAAGCAAGCAAGCCCGCCCCACCTCCCCGAGCTCAGAAGCCTGCCACTTAAGAGCTAAAACAGCTGTAGCAGCTATAAATCTGGTCTAGCACATTCTGATCAAATCTGTTGTTACCTCAAACCCCTCTGGCCCCACACTGAGTGCCAAAAATCACCCTTCTGAGTTAACCCAGTAGTCAGCTCTGCCCCACACAGCCTCTCGCTTATTTCTTTCTCCCCAGTGAGATGCAGGGGAGAATCAGAAGGGTAAAAGCAGGAAAACTTGGGAGTTGAGATAAAGACAGTTTAACAGGGAAAACAAAAAGCCACGTGTGCAAACAAAGCAAAATCAGGAATTCATTCACTGCTTCCCATCAGCAGGCAGGAGCTCAGCCATCTCCAGAAAAGCAGGGCTCCATTGCACCTAACGGCTGCTCGAGAAGACAAGCCACCACTGATCATCCCCCCTCCCTCCTTTTTTTCCCGAGGTTTTATTGCTGAGCACGATGCCATGCGGTGTGGGGTATCCCTTCGGTCAGCTGGGGCCAGCTGTCCAAGCTGTGTGCCTTCCCAGCCTCTTGTGCACCGCAGCCTCACCGCGCAGAAGGCCTTCAGGCTGTAAAGCACTGCCCAGCAATAGCTAAAAGGGGAGGAGGCGGAGGCGCATAAAATAAGAATATAAAACTTCATGAGCATGGACCAAGAACCCAGACTTTTCTGTTTAAAGATCAAGGCCCTCACACATTTTTTTTTTTTACGTGAATTGTCTTTTGGCAGGGATAAAAGAACCTGCCGCCCGGGCAGGTGAGCGGCGGCGCCCGGAACGCTGTGGCCGCGGGAACGGCCGGGCCGAGCAGTCGCTTCCTTTGGGGCGGGATAAGGGACGGAGCTTCCGGCGGGGACGGGGGAGCCGCGCCGCCGTCTGCGCCTGACAAAGGGCCCACAGGGGGCCGCCGCTGGACTGCGGGGCCTGGCCCGGTACCATGGCCATCCCCATGGTGCCCATGGAGACGCAGCTACAGAGCATCTTCGAGGAGGTGGTGGTGAGTCCGGCCTCGGAGCGCCGCCGCGGGGAGGAGCCGTGAGGGCAGGCGGGCCCGGGTCTTGCCTGGGCCCTGCGGCCCGCTGTGCTACCCTACAGGGGTGTCCTCAAGAAAATAAAACAGGAGAGAAAGAGATTTTTTTTATTTCCCTGGCACTGTTCGTGCGTTAAACTGCGGGGATGTGGAACACCGCCGCCCTCCGCGGCGCTGTTGGCAGCGGCGGGCCCATGGCGAGGTGCTCCGGCAGGGCAGGGCGGGGAAGATGGTTTCTCGGGGCTGGGGCGCTGATGCAGAGCCAAGAGTAGGGCTGGGCATAAAACAGGGGGAGGCAGATTGCCTACCCAAAGCCAAACTGAGTGTGCTGAGTTTACTGTAGAATAAGCAGTTTAAGGAGGCGTTTCGAAGGAGACTGTGAGAAGATGAATGTCTTGAGGAGACACTTTTCTTCAGCCAACAGAATGGCATGAGCAAATAGTGAAAAACACCTGCACGGTGGTACCTGCAAAACGACGTATAGTTGGGTAGGTCATTGGAATAGAACAAAATAGACTAGGTTATTTCAGTTGGAAGGGACCCACAGTGATCATCTAGACCACTTCAGGGCAGAGCAAAAGTTAAAGCATGTTGTTAAGAGCATTGTCCAAGTGCCTGTTGAACACTGACAGGCTTGGGGTACCAACCGCCTCTCTAGGAAGCCTGTTCTTGTGTTTGACCACCTTCTCGGTAAAGAAATGCTTCCGAGTGTCCAGTCTGAATTTCCCCTGGTGCAGCTTTGAACCATTCCCACATATCTTGTCACTGGATCCCAGGGAGAAGAAATCAGCACCTCCCTCTCTACTTCCCCTCCTCAGGAAGCTGGAGAGAGCAATGAGGTCGCCCATCAGCCTCTTTCTCTCCGAACTAGACAAACCCAAAGTCTTAGCTGCTCCTCATAGGACATTCTTTCCAGCCCTGCCACCAGCTTTGTTGTCCTCCTCTGGATGCATTCAAGGACCTTCACATCCTTCTTAAATTGTGGGGCCTAGAGCTGCACACAGCATTCCAGGTGAGGTCACACCAACGTTGGATGCAGCAGGACAATTGCCTCTTCTGACTAGCTGGTGATGCAGTGCTTGATGCACCCCAGGACGCAGTTTGCCCTCTTGGCTGCCAGGGCACACTTGGCAGAGCCTGCTGCTGCCCAGCACCCACAGATCCCTTTCTGCAGGGCTGCTCTCCAGCCACTCCTCTGCCATTTATACTTATGCCTGGCATTACTCTGTTCTACATGCAGAATCTGGCATTTGGACTTCTTAAATTTCATCTCATTAATCATAGTTCAATACTCCAGTCAATCTAGATCCCTCTGCAAGGCCTCTTGTCGTTCAAGAGAGTCAACAGCACCTCCCAGTTTGGTATCATCATCAAACTTGCTATTGGTTCATTCATCTCCTGCATCCAGATGGATGAATGTGTTGAACAGGACTGGCCCTAGAGTTGAACCCTGAGGAACACCACTACAGCCACATGTAGCCCCATTCACTACTACACTTTGAGCTCTGCCCTTCAGCCAGTTCTTCATCCTCCGCAAGATGAACCCGCTCATCCCACAGTTGGACAGCTTATCCATAAGGATGCTGTGATGGAGTATCAGAAACCTTACTAAAATCCAGAAAAACTACATCCATTGCCTTCCCTTCATCTACTAGGCGGGTGACCTTATCATAGAAGGATATTAGAGTAGTTAAACAGGACTTTCCCTATGTGAACCCAGGTCACTGGGTCATTAAGTCATTGCTTTTGTAGAGCACAAATGAATGAGCTTCTTGGTAGATATGAGCACTTCGTAGTCAGAAACACTGGAATGACAGTAGCTGATAAGGTCCTGAAGAGGAGCCTGACTGACATTTTGGACAGAAGAGTCTGGTCAAACTGAACTGGAAAGAATACGTAGGTCTTATAGAGAAGTGTAATTGAAAATGACGTTTATGTGATGAATTTCAGTGGTGGGATGGTTTGGTTTTTCTTTCTGTTTTAATTTTGCTTTATAAAATGCGTGATGTGCTTTTACTGGAATGGTGTTGAGTTGCTCATAGTGTATTGCCCATAGCCGATTGATTTCTCCCTTTGGCACTGTCATTCAGATTATGTTTTCAGACGTGTAACGTGATTTAACTGCAGTGTCACATTACCTGGTTTTGAGCGATGTTATTTACTTAAAATTCTTATGGAATGGGGGCGGGGGGGAAAAAAAAAAAAGGGCCTTTACAAAATTTCATTGCATTTTTGAAGCCATAACAGAGAAATTAGCAAGTTGTTACTTTCACTGCTATTATTACTGACTCAGTGGTGTTTTGCCAATCACTAGGCCTAGCACAAAGGACACAGCCAGCAGAAAAACAATCTAGTAAGCAGATTCTATTGCACATAAGAAAGTCAGTATATGGGTGATCACTGGGGGTACAAACAAGTCAAATAGATCACACATAATAGACATCAACCCCAGCAATCCCAGGAATGACACAGCATGACCAATCATAGGTGGAATAAGAAAGAAACAAAGTCTCCTATAGAACAGATGGTAGACAACCAAGTCAATAGGCTGATCATATAGGATAGAAGTAGCCCCATATTGTTCCCCCATGAAGCCTGTGTTTGCAAATGCCAAACCTGACTGGGGCCCAGTTGCAGGGAGGGTCAGGAGGTCCTTCCCCACCGAGAAAACTCTGCAGAGTACATCCACCTCACAGATAGACACTCTACCCTTCCTGCAAGTGGTCCCAGCTTTTATGCCCAAAGCAGGACACCTGGCACTCATTTACCCAAATGTGGGGCACCTGGGGCTTGTTTACCCAAGGGCTTTCCCTACAAGGTTGGCTGCACCTTGGAGGAAAGCCAAAAGACAAACTCATCCCCTCCTTTTAAAGGACCATGGGAACCACCCATATGTCAACCTTAATTCAGGGCTCGGGGTTCAGACCCCAGTACTTCAGGTGGACAACAGCGAAACTTACCTAAATTTCTGTGCAGAACAGATGAATATTGGTTTCTCTATTGCTTCTTGAGAAAGCTAGGAGTAGCAATGACAGGCAGTTCTCGGCTGTATGATTGAACAGAATCACTAGAAAGATTATTTTATTACATGCTCTTATCTCTATGATATGAAAAAGAAAATAGGTAATGGTCAGTTATAGATCACATCTGAGTATAGTATGAAATTTGTATAGAGGGTAAAAAAATTAGTAGGATAGTATTTTCCAAAACCTCTTTGCTGATGTATTAGAACAGTGATATAGAAGCCTTTGAGGAAAATAGAGTGTATTTTTTAAAAAAGAAAAAAACCTAAAATAATTATATTCATATATAGTCTTTCACCTAGTACAAGACCATATATTCATTCAATGGAATTTAAAAAGCAATGGATCGAAACTCAGATGAGAAAGTAACTGTATATAATGGATTTGTGGAACTATGTCATGGAACATAAGTGAGACAAAAACTTAATGGGGTTCAAAAATACTGATTTTTTTCAAAGTAAGAAAAAAGAGCTGCAATAAGAGAATTGAAGGGTTTCTCCAACTTTGGGAAGTAAATTAATCTCTAAGTGTTCAGAAGGAAAAAACCAACAAAACAAAGAGTCTTAATCTGGTGGTGTGATACTTATACAAAACCTTTTCACAGTAGCTCACTTGGGCTTTTTCTCTTACAGAAAACAGAAGTAATTGAAGAAGCTTTTCCTGGGTGAGTGTAGTGTTAGTTTATTTGTGCAAGATTTTCTGTATACATGTATTTTTCTACTCTTGCTTTTTCATTGCGTACTGCTAATAACTAATGTTCTTATTTTTATTAGTATGTTTATGGACACACCTGAAGATGAGAGAACCAAACTGATCAGCTGCCTGGGCGCTTTTCGACAGTTCTGGAGCAGTCTTTCCCAGGTTAACATTTAATTTGTTGCTTATGCATACTTTATATACTTTTTTAATACAGTGAAACCTTATCCAGTAGACAAACACTTAAGCTATGAGGCCTGTGTCCAGTCGTTCAGCATCTGATTTCAGATGTGACACAGTAAAGAATATAGGAAGACTTTGCAAGAAAAAAGGTTAGTTTTGACATTTATAAGATTGTATAGTTGTTCAGCAGAATTTGGTGAGCAGTGCAAATAACGATAAGCAAATCGAAGTATAACAGTAAAGAAATAAAGGTAGTTTGTTACAGGATTTCTGGTGAAAGTGAATATGTAAAAAAAAATTAGATGTTTGTGTTCAAAAAATACCTTCCAGAAGTTAGATACCTCTAGGCACTCTCCTCTAATTGGAGACTTGCTCACCTTTGTTTTCACTGAATTTGATTAGAACTGTGAAAAGGAAAAAATAATATAGAATAGTTCTGTTTCGTTCTGTTCTGTGCTTATATGTGAAAACCAAGGCTGACTATAGGAATCAATGTTTCAGCTAGGAGGTATTTCCAGTACCAGACAACTGGACTTCAAAATAAGATCAAAAGACTCATAGGGAAAACTGTATGTTGGACCACAGGACAACTTCTGCCATTTACAGTCTTCTTGTTCTTTTAGTTTCATTTCTTCGTGGTAGGATACTATATGAATTTTTCAGTTTGTTTCACTACCTCTAAATACATTCTTTTTCCCTTCTACTGCTTTTTCAGGAATCCCATGAACAGTGCGTCCAGTGGATTGTAAGATTTATTCATAGCCAGCATAGTCCTAAAAGAATTTCTTTTCTTTATGACTGTTTAGCAATGGCAGTAGAAACTGGACTTTTGCCACCCAGGTAAGCTATGTCAGAATGAATCGATAAATATGATACATGGAAGTTGTCATATTGGAGAGTATTTTACAATGACATCGTCAAATTATTGCTGGAGAGCATGTGCTTATTATCTGTCTGTCATTCTTGCATTGTGTCCTTCTGCTAGGATGGTTTGTGAATCTCTGATAAACTCTGATACGCTTGAATGGGAAAGGACGCAGCTGTGGGCATTAACATTTAAATTGGTCCGGAAGATTATTGGAGGTGTAGACTACAAGGTATCTTCCCCCGTTCCTTTTTTTGTGATAAGACATGTTATTCCCTGCTTTTGTTTTTTTATGGTTTTATGTCAGAGACATCCAGTGTTTCAAAGTTGGCTTTGATTATGAAAGAAAAAAGTAATTCAGCGAGACCACTTTTAATGCTTTTTTTATAGTTGAGCTTTACCTTAATAGATAGTTCTGCATGGACAATGTAACTCCTCCTACTGTTTTTTTTTTTCTGTTACACAGTCATCTTTCATCCCTCTTTCAGTTACAAGCTAAGTAACCCTGATGCAGTTGCAAAAGTGGTACACATGGAAAACTAATACTGTCAAGCATTAGAGCTGAAGTTCTCACATCTGCTCTGACCCCTGTTGGAAAAAGTTCCTGAAAATTGAGTCTTTGGCAGGGTACAACCTTTAGTAGAAGGAGCAGGAAACCATACATCTCTTGCAGAGAATCACCTCACCAGCATTGGTGAGCGTGTTAGCACAAAAAACATAAAATACAACATTGTACTTTGGTCAGTCTGCACAAGCTAGTGCAGGTTGGATGTCTCTGGATGCACATCAAAATTTCAACAGTTAGTTCTTCTCTAGGGTATCCTAAGACTGAGAAGTTCCGTAAGGAGTTTAATGTCATCAGTGTTTGCACTCTCAGTAGGAGTCTGTCTTCTGATGCTTGGCAACAAACAGCTAATTTTTCTGTCAAATTATTGTCTGACCATATTGTTTGTGTAATCTTTCTGCCAGAAATAAAGAATATCTGTGAATGTTAATTTTCTGTGCTTTCTTTTAGGGTGTGCGTGATCTGTTGAAAGTGATCCTAGAGAAAATCTTAACAATTCCAAACACTGTGAGCTCAGCTGTCGTACAGCAGCTTTTAGCAGCAAGAGAGGTAACTATCTGAATTTGCTGTTATCACTATAGAGGACAGTAAGCCTCTTTCTTTTGTCATTAACAAGTTTCTAATAGCTGCTATAGCTCTCTTTGAGGTTTGGTACAGTTCAGCAGCAAAGACTTACTCTTTGTTGTCTAATTCTTTTCTGTAATTGTATTTTATACAGTAAACAAAGAGCTTTTGGGGGATATGGTAGATAAGCACTAAAATTGCTAACAGGAGACTCAAGCCCAATGTTTGACTTACCTAAGATAAGATGTATGAGATCTAATATTAATTTAATTTTTTTCTTAGTGAATAAAAACTAATTATTTTCAATACTTTCTAGGCAGACACAGAGGCATAGTTTTACTTAGGCTTAAACAGTCTGACTTACACTTATACAATTAAAAATGGGTTTTAAACTAATGTACTATCAGAATGCAACTTAAGAAAAAGTATTTTAATTCTTAGATCTGTTTTCATGGGCTGCCTCAGACTAGTAGACAGACTAGACCCTTGTTGACCTTATCCAAAGTCTTTTACACTGATGTATTTTTCTATTTTATAGGTGGTAGCCTACATTTTGGAAAGAAATGCATGTTTGTTACCTGCCTACTTTGCAGTTACAGAAATCAGAAAACTGTATCCTGAAGGAAAACTTCCCCATTGGGTAATAATATGATCCAAATCATGTAATCTGGAGTTTTGTTCCACACAAAACAAAATTTAAAATCTTCTACTCCACAGTAAGCTCTGTGTTTAGGCATGTAAATTAAGATACAGGCTTGATGTGACTGTAGCAGTAGCCCCCCATGTTCTTGGATGAAGTCGATGGTATAGTTTTGACCTATGGCCTGATGTTCAAAAGTTCTGAAGCACTGAGTTAATTTTGTTGAATACATTTGGAAATGCAGGTCATGCTTATCTACCAGTTTGTGCTTTCTCTATGGCTTCAAGATAAGAAAAATCACTTTAAATAGCTGACCAGTGTTTTCGTTCTGTTTAAATTCAGTTATGCAAAAATACTTGGAGCTCTGGTGCAATGAAAATGGTTACTGTTTCCAAAAAGAATGTAATATTGATCCAGTTTTAAATTTTGTATTCTGTTAAAATAATTAATTGTTGGGAAAAGAATAAAGTCCTGTCTCCCTTGATTTAATGGGATAACTGTTACAGACTTCTAAGATTTAATCCAGAGTGTACTAATCTAGGTCTTTTGTCTTTGTGGAATTGGTATCCAGAGGCAAATGGAGATTGGTGATGACTAGAAATTCTGAAGTTTCTCTTAAATTGTCTGTTACTAAATTGTGTACACTGTAAATATAGTACACATAGGAGAAATAATTATTATATAAACTCTCATTTGAGTACAAACTGAGAAAAGTGCTTCCTGCCCCTTCTTTGTAAGGTCGTATTTTATTTTTTGTGGTTTTCAGTCTAGATGACTTTTCTGACTTGTCAAAATTTGTAGGAAGCTAGTTATTTTAGTAGATTACTGTATATTTTATTAAAATGTATAATCTATTTTTAAGTCTTAAATATTCTTTATCAGTACCTGCAACTTAAACCATTAACTCACTTTTTTTCTCTTCTTCTCACCCAGTTACTAGGTAATTTAGTATCGGATTTTGTGGATACCTTCCGACCTACAGCAAGAATAAATTCCATTTGTGGTAAGAGAATGACTTAATGAATGACTTCAAAATAAATTAATTTATTTTGAACTATTTTGTTTCTTATAACCTTTCAGAGCATATGTTCATCCAAGCAAAATGGTTCAGAGCTTATATTTCATGTAGTATCTTTACTCTTGTCAGTTTGTTCTTGAACTTACTTCTCTTCAGTTTTTGCTTCAAAGGGAAAAATTCTTACTGATGAGGTCAAATAATTTTTTGCTACAAGCTGACAGTGGAAGTGTACTGCTTATTACATGGCCATAGTTTCTAACTACAGTAGATGTTAAGAAAAATGTAGGTTTTCTATGCTCAAGGATTTTGAGTTAATACTGATCCACTGGTATGCTAGTCACAGAGTGTTTTCTGGCTTGTTTCCATTGGAGCTTTTGTAGCTGCTCAGCCTTATCCCTATTGTTGCAGGCTTCTGTATGAACATTTTCTAATTCAGTTGAGTACTGGCTGTTCTCTTCTGTGAAATCAAAACTCACTCTTGTTTATTGCTAGAAATCTGAAGATTAAAATTTGGCTGTTTAATTGTGTTGCCTGTTGCATTTTTCTTCAAAAAGATAAAAATGTCTTCTGTTTGCTTTGAATATTAAGTAGCTTAATAACAGCTGTTTTATATCTTCGATCTGAGCAAGGTTTATTGCAATGGAGCTTCTTCAGGGCAGAGATTAAGAATGTAAATTCATCTGTAATACTCCAGAGCATTTTGTGTTTCAGAAGCGTGTAGTTATTCTTCTCTTGAAATTGTGGCATAGCTTTTATGCATATGACTTGCAGGGATCACACACAAATGTTACAGATCTTGTATGTGTAAATGACCTGTATAGATACAGTTGAAGAAGAGGAGGAAGGGTTATTTATTTACTTCTTGTTTTATCTGATGGTAATATGGCCAGTCTGGACAATAGAAGTAATGGAATTTGAACTGACAGAAAGATTTAGGTCAAAGTTGAGACACCTAAATTTGGATGCTGATACACAGATGTGCCACAGGCTCAGTTCAGATCCCTGCGTTTAAGCAGCTGAATTAAATCCCAGGTGTATAATGGGCACAAGTCTAAATTTACCCTACAAAAAACTATTCATGTGTGATCAGCCAAATCACATTGGCCTGCTGACTGAATTGACTAGATCTCCATTGACCGTAATTGGAGTACAGACACTTGTATTCGACTAGTTTAATGAACAGTCCTGCCCACAGTTTGTCTTACAGGGTGAACGAAGGGAAATTGAAAGAGTAGATTATACTTAGATTAGTAAATACTATTTTCTTTGTAGAAAGGGTCAGCCTACCAAAGTAACATCTCTAAGCCAAGCAATGGCAATGGAACAGTCTTCTGGTAACTGAATAGTGTACTTTTATATTAATATTTGCAAACACTTCTATTTTCAGGGTACCCAGTCTGAACAAATGGGGATTTTACTCCTTAGATATTTTATTACTTGAAAATTGGTTAGAAAAGTAAAATCAGTGTGAAGTAATCCTGTGGTAAAAAGCTGTAAACAGTTGAAATTTAAGGAGGGCCTGAAAGCGGCTGAGGCCCGTTTTTACATCAGAATGATTAAATAGTAAGCCAGTTTCACTGTTTTAGAATTTATGTTTTATTACATGTAGGTCGCTGTAGTCTTCTTCCTGTGGTAAATAACTCAGGTGCCATGTGTAACTCATGGAAGCTGGATCCTACAACCCTTCGTTTTCCTTTGAAAGGTCTATTACCATATGATAAGGTATGCTCTATTAAGCTTCTTAAACATATTCAATAAATATGAACCTTTTATGTTGTTAGGGGGAAAAAGTATTTTCAACTGTGAATATCCTATTGTTCCAGCTTGGCTAACATGGAAGATGTAGATGTTTTCACTGTGTTACGCATTTCAGTGACTTCAAGCTATATGTAGAGGACCTTTAGAATAATGTGTGGTATAACTGCTGCCCAGGATATGGAGAGCAAGAGATGTTTAATATGCTTTGTGGGTATGTGTGTATGAGAGAGCAAGTGAGAGCAGAGAATTGACTGGAAAATTAGTTTGGCGGTGAGGAGATGAAAGAGAATAAGAAGGTAATTTTTGTTTTCCTGTGCTCTTTGTTATTCCATAGGGAAGATAACTTTACAAATCAAACTTAAATATAAGTTAGCTTATTTAAAATTAAAACTCTGAGTGTGAAATAATGGTGTACTGAAAGAACTTAAAAACTGTAAAGGATCGTGACAAAAATCCATGTTGTTCAGCATCCCATTCCCTGTATCCTAGGTATCTAAGGAAGGATATAAAGATAGTTATCTAGTGACGTACATAGTGTTCACTCTCAACAGCCATTATCATTTTGGTTGTTTCCTGAGACAGATTTAGTTTCTCTATATTTAGTAAACCTTCCTCTTCCAAATATTTGTTCAGTCTCCTCTTGAGCCTTTGTAAACTTTTAGCATCCTCAATATCCTTTAACAAGGAGTTCCACATTTCAGCTTCATGTTGCATGAGGAATTGGCTCCTTCCGTTTGTTTTGAACCTAGCTTCAGATCACGTTTTTCTTGAAATTGGTTCAGCTATTGGAAGATCCAGTGAGCACTTGTTCCATATCTGCTTTCTTCATGCTACTTGTGGTTTTTATGGATCTTGGTCATGAGCATCCTCAGTTGTCTTACTTGACTTCCTTTGAGTTCTTGATGGTCTTCTAGTATTTCAAGGCCTTTTCAAAAAGTGTGCCATCCTCTTATTGGATGAAGAATGAGCATACTTGCTCCCCATAAAATCTGTCACTTCTTAAGAGCTGTGATTATTTCCTCATTTCCTTTGGGTATCAGAGAGCAAAAAGATTTACCAGATAATATGTATCTGCATAAATTAAACATTCATTCTTACATTGTTTAACTCAGTTAAACATAAATTCAGTATTAAACATAATCTTGAGGCAATATATGTTTGTATGTGATTGCTTTTTTTTTTTTAAGGATCTGTTTGAGCCACAGACTGCTTTGTTGAGATATGTGCTGGAACAACCGTATTCAAGGGATATGGTCTGCAATATGCTAGGTCTGAATAAGCAGGTACTGTACTGTGCTGTAACATGTAATTTAATTCTGCATAGAATCTGCACTATTCTTTTTCTCTTTTCTTTGCTATAGCTAACTAAGCAAAACAGTTTAGGTCCAGAGAGTGATTTTTTTTTTTTTTTTTTTTTAATGAGATCATATTAGGTTAATTGGACACTGTTGTTCCTATCATTTGTATATTGCTTTACGAATGTTAAATTGAAAAATAGAGATTTAAAATATGATTTTTTTTTTGCATTGCTTTTTTTTCCTATAAGGCCAGCCTCAAGTACACCTTTGACAGACAGTAGGAGACTGTTAGCTCAAACAGTAAAAATGGTTATTGTTCATGTCATTAGTTTTTCAAGCATTGTTGAACTCAGTTATGTTGGCGTATTTTAGTACTACCATAGTGAAAAGCTGGGTTTTGTTTTGTTACATTTTTTCTTTTTATACCTTAGAATGGGAGGGCTTAGTCTGACTTGGGGATCCTTGAGGCTGGCCTCATAGTCACTGTTTTGTCTTTTCTTTTTTTCTTCCTTTATTTTTGTTCTGTCCTGTCTTGTCCTGCCCATCCTCCAATGCTCTAGACCTTGAACATTGCTCAGGTATGTTCACAACCTTACTGTTGTATTGTGACTAACGATACGCTGGCTGCTTTGTAGCCACTGATTCCAGTTAGAGAATACATGTACAGCCAGGGCTTGAAATTGGCAGGACCTTTAGTCAAGGGAAAATTCTCACTACAAATCTCTAGAGATATGAGAGATATAGCATAAAGCTGACAGTCAGTGGTCCTTTGATGCTAAAATTTTTGTTGGAATGGACTGCTACATTCCCCTTACCAGTCATAAGAACTTTTACTTTGTCTGCTGGAATTTTCAGATGAGGAGAGATTCTTAGTTCAAAATTTCTTTCCTTATGCTGGTGGAAAAACATCCACTGCACTTGACTATAAAATTATTTATAAAGCTGTAAATGCATCATTGTTGTTTTTTGGGTTTTTTTTAAAATATATTAAAAAAAAAAAAAGCTTTTTTAGTAGAATTTTCTTATCAGTAGGTAACAAACATCCCAACAGGCAATTATAATACTCTACAAGCTAGGTGAAAGAAAGGTAGTGCAGACTGCCATGTGAAAAGTAGTTCTTTAAAATTTGACTATGTGTTTAAATAAATAAATGCCTGAGCAAATCAACCAAGTGGACTTCCACTTGAAATTATGGGTATTATATTTACAGTTGATCCCTTGTTCCAATAATCAATTCCACATCTACTTTAAAAAACATTGTTTGAGATTCATAAAATAGCGTTGCTGTTTGCAATACTATAGTGAAGGTTGTGTCAGTGTTTCCATTTAAGAAACTTTTTTTTCAGATTTGTAACTTGACTATAAAATTTACATGATCCTGAAACCTTGTGTATACTTCCCGTTGTAACTGAAATATACCAGTGCTCTTTCTGGAATGGGACAGTGGTTTTGAATGCACAGATTCCTACATCATGGCAAACAGTACTCTGTGTTGTATACTACAGTCTCTTGTATTTGAGACTTAAAGCAGCTGAAATGTTAAACCTTGGAAATGAGTAATATTTGTATTCTGTGTCTATTTCTGTGTCAACATTCAGTTAATAAGTTAAACTATTCATCTGTGCATCTTGTAGCTGGCAAATAATACAAGATTTAGATAAAAAAATATATTGAACCCATTTTATTCTTGTAACTATGAGTGGTTTGTGCCTTCAGGTCAAAAAACATTGATGTTAAAAATACTAAGTTTTAATTCCTACTTTACTGTTCTCTAAAAGTAATGGAAGAAAATTTAAATGAAGTAATAAAATATATTGAACTATACTTCTTAAAATGTGTTTGCTGATATAGGAATTCCTACACAAAGTTTCAGCCTGGCGTGAATTTTTATGGCCAAGGAACAAACTTGAAGAACATAGCTTATAAAGGAAATGCTGACAGAACATGAACTATAGCTGTGCTACTGCAGTTACACTTGTGTAAAGATGTTTGGACTGTTGAAAATTTGTGACTTAAAAATATAAATATAGAGTAGGGTGGGGTAGTGGTATAGAACAGGAAATAATGTTCCGTGTAAACATTAATATGCTCTGTTTAAAACTGTGGAAGACATTAAATTTTTACTTGCTTTTAGGTACAAATTAACTTCATGTTATAGTTGAATTTGTTGATGTGGCCACCTGATGACAAAAAATAGTAGCATGCTTTTCTGATGTTGTGTAGCTGTATCGATGTCAGTAAAATGACTGATAATTTTGTATTTTTATTATTGGAACTGAACTAACCTGCATAAATGAGTTGTCAGTATAATAGAAGATATTTAGAAATGCAAATAGTGCCAAGTTTGTTTCAAAATAAATACAAAAACACCTCAAAGCAATGATCATTATGTGTTTATGATCATTAATTATTTATGTGAAGCTGCTTGTGTGCCCTTATCAACTATTTACAGAGATCCAGTTGCAGGATTGGAGCCTTCATTTGAATCTTTTGGCATCTCAAACTAGGTATGGATGAGCCAAATCTGTCCTAGTTCTCAAACACTTCTGAAGGTGAACAATTAAATATTTTGGTTCAATCTTAACTAAGCAGATCTATGTTAGAAAACTGTTCACTCAAACCACCTCTGAGTTGTGTAAAAAAACCCCACCAAAAAAACCAACAAGAACTGAATCTAGCTGTTCTGTTAACCTTGCAGAGAGAAAAATTAACGTAAAATTTGATATCTTTATAGATTCGTATGTTCCTTTTAAGATTCTAAGTTTTGTTATGGGATTTTGTTGTGGCGTGAAGTTTTCTAATACCTTTATCAAGCATATGGCTTTAAGTCTAGATGCAATAGTATGGACTTCAAAATGGTCCTTCTGCCAGAGTCTGGGGATTTTTATTTTTTGCTACTGTGTACTTCTGTGTGGGACAGTGCCTCCTCTTGTATACCTGTTTGAACTGGTCTATAGGAAGGAGAGTTAAATTGTATTTTATCACATATGTTATCATGGTTTATGGTTGGTCTCGATGATCTTAAGGGTCTTTTCCAACCTAAATGATTCTATGAATCTATGTCAATTTATATTCTGCTGTTAGCTGGGGTGATACTCCCAATACTTATCTTTTTAGTAATTTATTAAGGTATGTAACAGTTCTTTGGAAAAACATTAACAGTTCAAAGTGTATTAATACACTGATGCCTAATTAAGACTCAGTTAAGGGTCTTACAGTTGGTTCTTAAATCATGCTTTGTTCCTGTCTTAAGGACATGAAGTCACTTTGAACTATTGGTTTGTATCTTTACCTTCTCTGTATATACAAACTTGCATGAAGAATAAAATGCTATTTTTGCTTGCATAATTGCAGTCTGGATTGTGTTGCAGTCCTCTAACAATGAAAAACTTGCTAAACTTTGATTTCTCTGGGTTAGAAAATATTTGAGAGAGAGAAGGTAATTTTCAAGTGTCTTGTTTCTATAATGTTATATAATTTTTTAATTAGCAGCTATTGTATTAATTATTTTGCTGTTTAAAATACTATGTTTGGCTGGTCACCTTTTAAACCAGCAGTGGTGATTTGCAGCATTGAGTAGGAATTTACCATACTCTGTTCACGTGAATGTGTAGTTATATTCTCTTCTAGCTACAAACCAGGATAGTTTGCTTGAGGAAGATGTTGTTTATTTCATGTCTGTCCATGCATTGTGTAAGCATCATCATTAAGTGAAAGGAATGATGTAATGCAGTATTTAAAAATTTACTTTCCTTTCCCTTTTGTTTTTGAAGTTTTGTAGGTTGATGCTGGGATTTTACTGTCTGATATTATTAGTGTTAACATGGCAAAGTACTTGATTTAAGAGAGGCGATTATTTTTTTATATATTTCTGATTGTAAGAGTGTGTGTTGAGAACACTTGAGTGCAACGTCCTTCTTGAAACTTACTCCTTTTTTTAATGAGGAAAACTTGAGAATGCTCACCAAACTTGGTAGAAATAGAATCAGGCATAATATAAACAAGAAGCTTTACGGTTTTGTGTGTTGGGAGCATAGTTTTGGAAAATGGAAGTGAGAGGGGAACTATAGTTCTGTCTTGTATTAACTGCTTCAGTCATTTAACGTGGACGTTTTGAATTGGACTTTTGGAAATACCATTTACTCTTGCAGGCATCTTAGGCTCTGAGGTTCGGTCTTCTGAAGCCATTTCTTAAGTGTAGATATTTATTAAATATTTTTGAGCTAAGTGTTGTTTGCTTAAAACATTCAAAAATTTGTAATAGCTTACAGATAGCCTTACTGACTTCTTGAAAAACTTTTCTCTTAGGGAACACTTTTAACTCTACCACCCCCATCACCGCCCCCGCTCCCCCAACCCACCAAAAAAACCCAACAAACTAAACCCAACTGAAGCTCTAATTCACTGAAAAAAGTACCGCTAGTCCGTCTGAGGGCTGGTCTCAAAGAGAAATTTTACTATCAAGTTGGCATGGTAGCACTTTTTTCCCCCTCTGTATTTCTTCATGATTTAATGATGTTTTCAGTGAGATTATGTATTTGTCAGATCTTTAAATATTATTTTCAGGGCAAAATGGAGAATATGTATTTACATAACCAAATTACAAAAATTTGAATAATGTTATTTTAAGGAAAAAAGCATAGTGATTTTTGAATGCTATATTTTTCAATGTATAATCCAAAATGGTTTTTGTTTTGGTTTGGTTTGGTTTTGTTGAAGCCATACCAGAACATGAATTCCTACTTATTTGTAAGGAGAATCAGCTCTCGCCTATTTTTTCACTTGTCTCAGTATATAGTGAGATGTTTTTTCAGTTATGAGTAATTAATAAAACAAGGCCCCAATCCTGCAATTTATTATGCAGCATGATATTTTATTTCTAGTGCTCCAAAATTATAGATACAAAATTTGTGCAAAAATGTATATCCAATGAAAATACAGGAAAAAAAAATGCCAGAAAGTTAAATTAATGAAGATGTAATGTGAAATACTGCTATATTTCTTGTTGCTTTAAGAACATTTTCAATAAAAGCATGATTTTCAGAATAAAAGAATGAATTTATTTTTTTAATTTCTTGGCTTTTAAACTTTTCCCAGTCTTAGAATTATTCAGAATAGTGAAAATTCCTACTGGAAATTCTGGCTTTCTTTTTAACAGTAATATTTTCCTATTGTATTCTTTGAATAACTTTATTCTAAATTAATATAGCCTAACATGATTAGGCTTTTGGACATTAACCCAGTGCTTAGCAAACTATTAAATTTCAAGCCCTGTACGTAGTAGTTTTGCATGCTGGATTACAAACTAGTCTGTAGTGTTGTCTGTTGCACCCTGCTCTGCTTCATAATTAGTTGCTTTGGGAGGGGAAAAAAAAGGAACCACAAAAAACCCAAAGTACTCTCAACTGGTGGTGTTAATATTGCTCTCTGTAAACTTGTAATGTGATTGATCTGTGATAATGGTATTGCGTACTGGAAGAGAAGGTGAAACAGTAATCGATGCTTTCTGTTTTAGTTAGAGGTTTGTGTTAAGCATGCTTCGAGAAAGCACAGCAGGAATTGTAGCTTTCTGCAGATTAGAGCTGGCGAAGAGCATGCAACAGGGGATGCTGTTCAGTATATATTGTCAACTTTTCCCATTCTTGCGTTTTATTTTTAATTGAAGAGAATCTCTCTTTCTCATGGCAAAAGACTACCATTGATGAAGGTAGAACATGCATCTCCTTTCAGCATCTCTTTCCTTTTATTATTTATTTATTAATTGAAAGGGGTTTTTTAGGCTGCCTGGCTAGTAAGTCAAAGAACTCATCGAAGGCATTCTTAAAATGTTTCATGAGTATTTGGGTGATCTTCTGAAATATTTACGTACACCTTTTTGCCTCTAGAAAGGGATATACTGCATTTTCATGATTAGTGTTTGAGCAGCTCAGTTCCTTTTCTTTTGTGTCATTAAAGTAATAATGTTTTCTTTAAGGCTGCATTATGTTACAGGCATCAAGTGTGGAAAAAAAATATTTTAAAAAAAAATATTAAAAAAAAGACCATTCCTGAGTAGAGATTGTAAAGAAATAAAGCGCAGATTATTTCCGAAGTCCTAGCACTGTCTGAAATAAGTTAAATTCCACACAGCTTTTTGTCCTTAGTAATAGTACTTTGTACCAGTATAACTATATGAATGCAAGGTTGTTGCACTAAAGAACTTGTGTTATGTGACATTATACTTGATGGTCTTAAATTGAAGATTTATAATGTGTATTCCAAACCACTGGTAATGAGTCTGCTTTACATACATCTGTACTAGCATGTGTATCTAAATATATAATGCATTCCTTACTTGATCATTATCAAAAATCGTCATGAAGGCATGTATTTTAAATGTTTTCTGTGTTTGCATACCTCTCTGTGGAGATTGCAGCAGTCTAAATCTGACATCTAAAAAGCTCATCACTATGATATGTAGTTTCTGTTCTGTTCACAATATGCAGAAGATACCATTTTTATCAGATTAATTTTTCAAGTCTTTTATATCATGTGTTGTCCTAGGTGGTGCTGTATCAGTAGGACAGCACCTAATTATAGGCATATTTACCTAGATGCTATTTCTGCTGCAAGTTGTAAGTGAGCCGAAAATGAGAGTGAAAAAGAGAATAGTCATTAAACATATCGTGTATTGGGATGTTTCCTCTGGGTTTGGTGGTATAATTGATATATCTTTTCCCTTATGGCAATCCCTACTTTTGAAATGGACTTTAAAGGAGAAAAGAGGGAATTAAAAAAAACAAACAAACAAACAAAAGAATGCAGGATCTGAGAAATAATATTCTACATGAATTTATTAAAAACACAAACAAAACCCCCAGATATTATTTGTGCGTGATGATCTGTGTTTTGGAACTGAGTAGGGAATTATGTAGTGTGTGATAAAATGTAAAAATCATCGTGACCTGTAACATAGTGCAGCTTTAATACACTGGCTTATCCTTAACTTAAGTTCAGACTTCATTTCATGCTTCCCAGCCTTCTGTCAAAATATTGTACTGTAACTGCAACTGTACAAGTTCTGAAGTTAATGGCAAGGCTTTTGGAATACTGTATCTGATCTCTGCCTTACAGCACAAGCAGCGCTGCCCTGTGCTGGAGGACCAGCTGGTGGATCTTGTGGTGTATGCCATGGAACGGTCAGAGACTGAAGAGAAGTTTGATGATGGTGGAACCAGTCAGCTTCTGTGGCAGCATCTCTCCAGCCAGCTCATTTTCTTTGTGCTCTTTCAGTTTGCAAGTTTTCCTCATATGGTCCTGTCACTCCATCAAAAGGTAAATTGTTCGTATCACTCCCACTTGGCAAGAGAGATTTTAAAACAAAAAACCCCCAAGTTTAAAAAAAAAAAAAATCACCCCTGCAAGAAGTACCTTATGTGTAAGAACTAAATTTTTGATTGTTGTACTCTGTAGGTCAAATTCTCAAGTTACATGGCTGTGAGTTAGGTCTGTTTCCAGTGTGTTCAGTTACAGGATGTTGCATTGTATTTGGACTAGAATAAGGAGATAAACTGGCATAATTTGGAAGAACCAAGTACTGTGCTGTTGCATCCAATTTACAACCAAGTTTCAGAGTGAATACACTGTTCAGTTTGTGAGCTAAAGAAACATACCATGTAAATGTATACAAGAGCTTACAGTTTGTTTGTCTAACCTGTTCAAGGCAATCTAATCAAAGATCATTTGTCCAATTACAGTGATATTAGCAATCACAGTCCAAAGTTATTTTACTTCCTAATACTAATTCCATTAAAACTGTTACACTTTCTAGGATTCACCCTTTTCTCTGGTGCTCAATGCCTCTCTTTGCTGAAAGTATGATGTTGATGGTAGGAAAGGAATGTCCTTTCTTCTCACTGTAGGATTACTTTTTGGCTATTTAGATTGCTCCATCTTCATTTGTCCACAGTTCCATGTTACATCAAAATTTACTATGTATGTTATGTTTTACTTGTGATGGATTCAAGTTCTCTGCTCTCTCTAGTATCCCTGAAATTAGTTTTAGAAGAGTTGCATTCCTTAAATTACTGTTAATGAAACATTGAAAAAATAGGCATTATACAACACAATTGCACAAATCTAATCTAAAACTAAAGCAAGCTAGATAAGAGGTTAAGAGTAGAATACTCGTTATTAAAGAATTGCTGTTACAGATGAAGAAGTTAAATAATAAAAAAACCCCTAAACATCCAGATGGGTCCAGGTGAAGCAAGCCCAAATTTTTCTGGTTCAGAGACTTTCCTTATAGAAAAAGTTAATATAAAACCTGTGGCTTGCTGCTGACAATGGCAATACTGTTATTGGCTATAGGGCTACAAGGTGACAATTTAAGTCCAATATTTAACAGTTGCTAATTTTTCAAAACAGTGATCCTCAGGAGCTCAATACATTTTAAATCCTACCATTAATTGTTGTGGCCTTCTCAGACTATTTCTGTGTTACAACTAATGTACCTGTTTGCCATCTTTCTGAAAATGTGACGTACGTTTCTCCCTGTCCTGCTATAAAATTCCCTGCTGGAACTGTTTTAGTCTGCCATTCTACTTTTATAGGAATCTTTGAGTGATTTTTCTTCTACATGCAGTATTTGTCTTTTACTGAGTGGTTTTGACAGTTGGCAGGACGTGGTCTCATTAAAGGAAGAGACCATCTGATGTGGGTGCTACTGCAGTTCATCTCTGGCAGCATCCAGAAGAATGCCCTGGCTGACTTCCTCCCAGTTATGAAGCTTTTTGACTTGCTGTATCCTGAGAAAGAAGTAAGTCTTCTCTTTGAAATTAAAAGTTTGCTTTTTATTTCAGACTGAGACCTTTATATGTCAATATTACTGTCGTTCCTGATAGTCACAGCACTGCGCTGCATAGTCAGGGAGAGATGTTTCGTAATTGAATGAAAATTTTCAGGTTTTCCTAGCTATGTTTTTCCAGTTGCGACATTTGTGCAGTGCTTTTAGGGGCAAAAAAAGACTACTGTTAACTCTTCTCTTCCTTGACTTTGGTTTGGCTAAGGTTTTGAGGAGTTTGTTAAAGCACTGATGACACTATTAAGGAATACTGTTGTGGAATTTTATTGTTACATCTGGGCTGTTACAAAGTAATACACTGAGAGACACTTTCAGGTGCAAAGAACTGAACAGGGCACTTCACACTTGCTTTGTATTAATGATTGCTTAAAATTAATTCTGCGGTAGTAAATCAAATTCTAGTCATGCTTTATACATTCCTCTAGAATGAAGGTTCCTGGGGAAGGGGGAGTTAGGGGTAGTTGTTAAACTTCTATTGTGACAACTTTGTCAGTATGAAGTCCTGATTGCTTGTTTGTATCATAGTGCCTTCTGTTTTGGGTCAATAGATATTTTAACATATGTAGTGTACCAAGCTGATATGTAGCAGTTTTTCCCTTCTGACCTTAGTTTTGACCCACAGAAGTTCTTAGTTTCAGTTTGTTTTATGAGCTTGCAATTGCTTTTGTCAGCACAAAATATGGGAAGAGTGACAGGACTATTTACATTTAACTGTAGCGATGGGCTCTGAGTTACACTTATTTAAAGTGTTTGTAGGACTAGGGCATTTCTGAGGAATACATTTCACCAGCATCTTAAATACTATGGCTGTTGCTCTGAAGAGGTTCTGTCTCACTCTTTCCTGGAACATGCATTGCTGCAGCCTTACTTGTGCTATCAGTGGTGCTTGTGCAATAGTAACTGTACCAAAGGGAAAGAAATGCGAATGTAAGCAAAAGAAGAGAGCCAGGGTACCTTTTCCAATGGCAGTATTATACCTGAGTCTGTAGGCAAAACCTTTTAAATTTTGGGGTATCTCTGTTCCTTTTCATAGGAAGTGTATTAATCTTGAAGTGATGCTAGACAAGTTAGATTTTTCAGAAAATATTGGTGAACCACTGAGTGTCTGAAGCACATACCATAACTGACTTCTGAATAACGTGTGTGAGGCTGAGAGTAAAAGTATATGCTTTGCAACTATATATGTCTAGAAGTTGTATATTCTAAGCATGAAATTCCATTTGCTGAGGTCTTAGATTGTTTGGTTTGAGTTTTTTTCACAGTAGTTACTGAGGTCCAGATCTCTTCCAGAGCTCTTGATTTAAAATTGCATACACAGATGAGAGTAAAATCTGTTCTTTAAAAGTTTTATGGTGTTGCAATTCAGAAAAATAAAAACTTGACCTTTTGAATGCTGGATATCTAAGTTGGTTTTCTGTACATCAGTACATGCAGTATGTCACATTCATGTATTCTTTCTTTAGTGTATTCCTGTACCTGATATTAACAAACCCCAATCAACTCATGCTTTTGCAATGACCTGTATTTGGATTCATCTGAATCGGAAGGCCCATAGTGACAACTCCAAGTTACAGATTCCCATTCCTCATTCTCTTAAACTTCACCATGAGTGAGTTTTGGGGGGGTTGTTATGTTTTGATTTGTCTCTAGACATAATGGAATAGGAAGCTTCAAGTCTGTATTCAGAATGTATCGTGTGATGGGATGCTGTGTAAGGGTTATCAAGGGAATGAAGTAGGACTAAGAAAGAGCTCCAAGCCAAAATACGCTGGTTTTGTACAGCTAATGGAAATAATCTATTACATCTCAGATTAATAAATCTTTTTTTACTGATGGAGAATCTGAAAGCAAATTGACGATTTTGTTTTATTATGCTGTGGTTTGGAAAGTGTGGATAAGCAGTACATTGGGTTTTGTCTGGAAAGGTGATTTTTTTTAAAGCATATTTTTCTCCTGAGGTGTTTCTCTGATATAAGAAAATTGTAACACGGTGAAACTGTGCCATAAGATGTATTTGTTTTGATGTGGCACAATTAATAAATATTTTGGGTTTTCTACTATTTTTACAGTGGATTTTAGGCTGGGGTTATTGTTTATGTAATCCTGGAATGCATGTGTATTCTGTTTTTCTTTCTTACTTATTTTCTTTGTCACGCAGGTTTTTGCAACAGAGTTTAAGAAATAAAAGCTTACAGATGAATGACTACAAGATTGCCTTGCTGTGCAATGCTTATTCAACCAATTCAGAGTGTTTCACTTTGCCAATGGGTGTACTAGTAGAGACTATTTATGGAAATGGCAACATGAGGATACCTCTTCCAGGGACGAATTGCATGGCATCAGGGTCTATTACCCCATTGCCAATGAACCTCTTGGACTCACTCACAGTTCATGCCAAAATGAGGTACAGTATGTAGCTAGTTTGTTATGGTTTTTTTTTTAACCTGTAAATCTGTGTGTAACTAGCATCAGGAAAGCATTCCTGTGTCTGGACATACAATGTATAGATCTGTTGATTTACTTAATAAATATCTTAACTTTCAAGTCCTCATTTTTGATTGAAAAATACTTTCTCTCTTTCCTCAGTCTGATTCATAGCATAGCTACAAGGGTAATTAAGTTGGCTCATGCAAAATCTAGCGTGGCCTTGGCTCCTGCTCTTGTGGAAACCTATAGTCGCCTGTTGGTTTATATGGAAATAGAGTCCTTGGGCATCAAAGGCTTTATCAGTAAGAAAGAAAACCTTTTTTTTTTTTTTTAACCCCTTCCTTTTGTTCAGTAGAATTTTCTCTTAATGGCAATTGAATGAAGACCATAGTAAAAATGAAAATCTAATGGTGCAGTATTCTGAATATATATAAAAATAAATATAATACTAAAGACATTGTAATAGTTATCCTAATGCTGCAGTAGATTTCAGATGAGTGTGCTGATGTTTCTTTATGCCATCACTTGTATGGTCAGGACCTTCCTAGTTATGCTGCATTGTGCAAAAATACACTTAATGCAAAGTCCTAAGCGAAGTTACTTAATTAGATACAAATGATACTTAATTGCACTTGTTAAAATAATGTGCATGTCTGCTGTATATGTTCATTCAAAAGTTTATTGAGCTTTACGCACTTATAGCATGTTCAGACAGTGCTTGCACATGAACTCTTTAGAGGTAATACAGTTTTCAAATTAAATATCCAACTTGCAGCTAAATATAACTGTGTATCCACAGTGTAGTCTGTAGTTGTATTTTTAAAGTGTAATCATTTGGAAAACTTACTCTACAAACGCTTTTTCGTAAGGTCAGCTCCTGCCAACAGTGTTCAAATCTCACGCATGGGGAATTTTGCACACTCTACTAGAAATGTTTAGCTATCGGATGCATCACATCCAGCCTCATTACAGAGTCCAGCTGCTCAGCCATCTTCATTCCTTGGCTGCTGTGCCGCAGACTAATCAGAACCAGCTTCATCTGTGGTGAGTGATGGTTACTGTATTTAACCATGATCTCAGATTCCTCCTTTATCATATGTTGGAAGCTGTGTGAGAACTATGTTTTGAATGGGACATAAGTACTTCCTAGTCTTGGTTCTGTGGCTGAATTGTTTTGTGGTATTTCAGCAGGTCATGTTCCAAAAATACAGGTTGTTAGCAGTAGTACTCTGCAGAGTTGCATAGGGCAGCCTCTTGTACAGACACGGTAGCAGTGTCACTGGTCAAAGCACAGTAATATGCACCAGAACTGTTAGGTCAGGAAGTGTCAGGCAACTGTTGAGCTTGCACTGGCAATAAAAGGCAATGCCTGTGACTTATAGTCACAGTGATTGGCTTGTCTGCCAGTGGGACTGGGCTTACTTACTCCTACAGAGGATGTTTAATTCCATTGCAAGACTCAAGCTGGTTCCACTTAATCCTTTAACGAAGTTAATTTTCACTTGGATCAGAGAAATAATCTGATTCACCCTGCAGTTGTAAAGAATCTGGTGCAAAGCTATGGTGGCTGTGTGTTTACCTGAGAGGAAAAAAAAAGGTCACTTCTATTGTATGGTGTGTGTCAGCATAAACCATGCATAAAACAATGGCTAATTTGGATACAAGGAAGATGGAAAAGCTGGTTAAAGATGCTCTAGAGTTGATATGCAGCTAATTCTAGGGAACAGCTTTGAGTTTAACTTACTGTTAAAAAAAGTTAAAGGGTGGAAGATTCAGTTTCTATGTAGAAACTGGGGTTTGTTGTAGAAAAGTTGAGGAAAAGAATGTCCGTTCACTCTTAGAATAGAACACTTCTTGTGGGTGTATCTGAGGGAGACAGAGAAACCGCATTATTATCAGTTCATATCAAGGAATTCTAATTACATACTAATTTCTTAGTCCAAATTCAAATTGCTCAGTTGCTTAACCTTTATCAAGAATAAAGAGAACAAGCGAATACAAGTTTCTCCTTAAATTCAAGGTCTCGCTCTTTTTGTTTGCCTAAATCTTGTTTTGTCATCTTAGTCTGTGAAATACGGATGTTAATCAGTCACTTTTGATAAGCACTGCATGCAACTAGAATGGTATAAACTAACCTATGGCTTTGACATTTCAAAGACACAATGTTGTAAAAGTATCTTAAATTACTTCAAACTACCTGGTGTGAAAAACACTTCCGACTAAAGCACTGGAAAATAAAGTGCTTTTGATTAAAATCAGTACTTCCTCATTTCTTTAATAAGGACAATTTAGTGCTTTCTGCTTCAAGGTGATAGCTTGGAAACTTGCCATGCATTATTCATGCCTTTTTATTCTGTTTTTGTATATATTTATTTATCTATGTATCCTTATTTAGATGAAGATGTTCAAAAGGGGTCTCTAAATTTGAGAGACTTGAGGCTCTTTTTCAGGGGCTCTGCACCTGAAATTTTCACTAAATCCCCTTTGGAGAGCTTTATCTGAAAATAAAGTACTTAATGAATTTGTTGTCAACTTTTTAAACAGTGGGGAAAAAAAAAAACTTTTCCAAAAGCTTAACAACATCACTTTCAAAACAAATGTTTTTATATTATTTGAAGCAAAAAATGGAGGATTAATAGGTATTTTTTGAATCTTAGAAGCAGCAGTATAAGCACTATATACTAACTGGACTGTTTCATTCTTTCAGTGTTGAGAGTACTGCTCTAAGACTAATCACGGCTTTGGGCAGCTCAGAAGTCCAACCACAGTTTACACGATTCCTCAGTGATCCCAAAACAGTTCTTTCAGCAGAATCAGAAGAACTCAACAGGGCTTTGATCTTAACTTTAGCAAGGGCAACACATGTGACAGGTAATAGCAGTACTGTGAGATAATGTTCAAGTGAAAGCTGTAGTCAAGCTATTTCTCTAAAATACTGTTTAATAAAATATCATGGAAATGACCCAGACATAAAACATATCCCATACACTTGTGGTTTTGAAAAAAAGTATAATTTTCATTTCTAACTCCTTGTTTTTAGACAAAAAGCTGTTATTAAAGCAGTAGTGAAATCAGACATTGTTTAAGTGTTTATTTTTATGCAGAGATACAGTGTGACTAGGTTTTTTACTGACTTATTTTCAGTTTCATTATTTTATGTTTGAATGTCTGGATTGATTACTGATACATGCCATTTAAAAAAAAACAAACATAGAATGTTCACAGCAAGTATGTTGCTCGTGTGGAAGACACCCCTTTTACAGAATACCTTTAAGAAAAAGTGGTATGTGTTCTGGGTTTGCTTTCATGGGGAAGGGAAAAGGCAAAGCTTTTGTGTGCTTTAGTGTTTTAACAATGTGCAATGACATGGGTCAGACTTTTGTTAGCTTTGAAGGGGGTGTTTTTTCTATCTCTCTCTTTTTACGGTTCTAGTCTGGAGACTCCCTGGAGAGTTAGAACAACTGATTTCACAAAAACTGATGGAGGTGATTTGACAAGGAAAGGGCATCTTTGTGTTAGGGTTTTATATTTTTTAACCTTTGCTCAACCTTTAACGTTAAATCAACACTGGGGTTGAGGGGATGATGCTTGTGTTTTATTTCTACAGCTTAATTGGGAAAGGTACTGCTGAGCAGCCTTTTTAAAGCAATATAAAATGGCATCTGGCAATTTCATCATCATTATCTTTCTCAGGATTTTTTTTAAAGTCTAATCAGTTAATCAGCAAAAGCTGCTCTTACTGTCATTACAGGAAATTAAATATAAAATATTAAAATCAGATTTGCTTTATTTCTAGCTCAAAACCTAAAAATAGTTTTGTTATTGTTAATAGCATAAAAAAGATAATATCCAGCTTTTTCTATAGAGTAAATAAGATTCAAAGAAAGGGGATGGGAGAAGTTGGCTAAAAAAGAAGCCCAGTTGAACTATCAAAGCCTTAATGCATGTGACTACAAAAGGAATACCAATAAGAAATGCTTTTTTGTGTGAAATTCTAATATTATCTAATTCGTTTTATAGACTTTTTCACAGGCTCTGATTCAATTCAGGGAACTTGGTGCAAGGATATATTACAGACCATCATGAGTTTTACTCCACATAACTGGGCATCACATACACTAAGCTGTTTTCCAGCTCCTCTGCAGGTAATAGTTTCAAACTTATGATTTTATAGTTGGGAATGCATAGAATTTACTCTTTTAACAAGATCTTTTGCTAGTTGGTGAGTTTCCTCCCCTGTCCAGACTACATTCATCTCAAGTCCCTAATACGGCATGATTGTAACATTGCTATTTCTTCAGAAATGCAATAGCTTCTCCTCGAGTATTCTAAGGCCAGATTTGGCCGACTGATACTTCTGATGGAAAGTAAATCAGATCTTTTAAAAATTAAAAAATAAATTTAGAAAAAGGTTGGAGAAGCTTTGTTCCTTGTGGCAATTTGTCATGTAGCTTTGTTAGTGACAAAACAGTCACTGTGGTGTCATGGTGAAGCAACAACCCTACCTAGTACAACGAAGTAGAAACTCATAAGATGTTAAGTCAAGCAAAAGTTTGCCTGTTCAAATGTTTTATTCTAGGCTGTCAGTCACAGCAGAGTCTGCTTTATTTCAGGTATTCTTCAAGCAGAATAACGTACCTCAGGAAAGCCGTTTTAACTTGAAGAAGAATGTGGAAGAAGAATACCGAAAGTGGAAGTCTATGACTATTGAGAATGATATAATCACGCACTTTTCTATGCAAGGTTCACCCCCACTTTTCCTTTGTCTCCTATGGAAGATGTTGTTAGAGACTGATCACATTAATCAGATTGGCTACAGGTGAGCTTAAAAGATGTGCTATTTCAAAGTTATTACAGCAGCATTCTCAGTTCTGAGGACATAGGCCTTGTGCATTAACAGCTTGATTTGTACTTTTTTTATTAACTCAGAACATGCAGAGCATGGAAAAAAAAGGAGTAGAGCTAGGTATTAGCAACCATATCATAGGAATTGTGGAGTGTTTAATATTGGTTAAAACACACAGTGGTCTGCAATGCATATTCTTTCTGCTAAGGGAGAAGGATGTGAGGTGTTTGTATTAAGTGGCTTACTTATAATGGCAGTGTTTTAGACAATCTGAAATAATAAACAGAAAATGCAAAGTATTTATTTAGCCTTTATACATGAATAAAGGCCAGATATTTTATTTTTAAAAACAAATGTTGGATTAAGATGAGAATATATTATAGAAGTAGTAGTCCTACAGTTTTTTTACTTGTTCTCAGTATTAACAGCATCAGCTCCAGCCACGAAAAATAGATTAAGTCCATGTTAGGTCTGTTGAAACAATTAATATTTATGACAGCATGTGTTACTCTTCTGTGCAATGAGGAAACACTGGTATTTTAATGCAATGGTTATATTAAAATGCATACTGCAGGAAAATAAAGTTGAGCAGAGATTATCCCAAGAGATATGTGACTAAAAATGTATAACTAAAGCATGGGCAGAATACTATACATAAGAATTGGTGAACTTGATTAGTATTCCCACTTTGGAATTCTGTTGCTCTAAGGTAGTTTTTTTTTTGCGTTGCTTTGGTGTTTTCTTTGGTTCATTTAATAAAGGGAGGGGGTTTTGTATTTTTTTAATTGTATTAAAACCCACTAACTCATAAAATAGACCAGTTAAAAATGTGTTAAGAACAGTAACAATTGCTTGTTGCCTTTTTTTTTGTTCTTTTTTTTTTTTTTTTTCCTTCCCTGCTAGAGTGTTAGAAAGAATTGGGGCCAGAGCTCTGGTGGCACATGTCAGGACATTTGCAGATTTCTTGGTGTATGAATTCTCTACCTCTGCAGGAGGCCAGCAGCTGAATAAATGTATTGAGATTCTCAATGATATGGTGTGGAAATACAACATTGTAACACTGGATAGGTTGATACTGTGTTTGGTAAGTCTTGCCTTAGAAGATAAGATGCCAGTTCTTCACGCAGTCTGCTGAGTCACTTTTGTAGGAACAATCTTTTTTAAAATGCATTGGTTTTAAACAGTGACTATTTGCTAACCCAGTGATCAAGTAAAATAATAGATTGCTTCTGCAAGCAACATACATCTCAAAGTCTTACAGTTCTCTGAATCTTCAGGGGAAGCCTTTCTTGGTTATTTAGTGGCAACCACTGAATTCGTATTAGGAAATGTTGTTATGAGTGCTTTGGTTGTCTGGTCTCAGAGCTATGCAATTATTTCTGCAGCCTGAAAAGGTAGAAGGGATATGGCATGCCATGATTCAGAAGCAAATGGAAAATCTTGTACCCATTAGAGTATGCTTTCTTTGTTTAGAATTCTGCCTGTTTCGTAAGACTTGTAAGACTTTCTGCCTGTGAAATAAAAAATCATGATGGGTACTTTTCACAGGAGGTGATTGAACCTGCTTCTGTTCTGTGTCTTTGCTTGAAAAGTAGAGTTGAAAGACCGTATGTTTAGTGTGAATTTCTTTGCAGATGTGCCTAATGTGCAGCCAGATTTGCTAGGCAATGTTTAGGGGTTTTAAAGCAGACAGCAGCGTCAATTCTAATTCTGTGTTTTCTGATCCATTTTGTTTAAGGCTATGCGTAGTCATGAAGGAAATGAAGCTCAAGTCTGTTACTTCATAATTCAGTTACTCTTACTGAAGCCTAACGATTTCAGAAACAGAGTGAGTGATTTTGTGAAAGAGAATTCTCCGGAGCACTGGCTGCAGAATGACTGGCACACTAAGCATATGAGTTATCACAAGGTATGAAAGCTAATAGAATTCTTTAATTGTAATACTTTCTGTGGAGTTGAGATCAAGCAGAGACTCTTTTGTCCTGTAAATGACAGGACAGCTCTGTCAGTTTGTGGAGTTACTTAGTAAGTTATAATTTATTTGGGCTAGTGTAAAAAAAAGGAATCACTATGTTTAAGAACTAACATTAAATTATAATGCAGTGTTCTTCAAAGACAAAAACAGCTGAAGAGTTGGTTGGAGATTCATTCTTGTTCATCTCAATCCAATCATTTTCAAATCTTGGTTTTACTGAAAATCATTTAGAACAGAGTTTTTGTACATCAGGGAAATGGTATTTCCTTCTGGTGTTTTATGACTATAACAATACTTAAACCTACATTTTCTCCTAATTATTATTAAAACTTCTTCCATCTCTTGTGTGGTGAGAATAAATCCTAATATGTTAGGGAAGAGAGTTGCTGAAGTTTTGATGCTGCTGTAAACATAGTGACTTTTGCTGGCTACAAAAGGATGTACCAATGGAGTGTTCTGTCAAAAGATAAATCAGCACTGAGATGAAATAGATACAAGCAAACTCTCATGTAGCTAAACGTGTACAATCTAGTTCTGATCCAGAAGCTATTTGGTCTGTATTAGCCCTCTGCTTTAGCCGTACAGTGTCTCAACAGTGCCTTAAAGTGTAAGGGTAGGAGGGAAGTGAATTATATTAGCCTAGGAAGTGCTCTGATATGGCTGCCCAGTTACTAGACCGAATCTGGCACGTAGAAATTTCAGTCACACGTAAAACCACCGTAAGTTCAGCCTTCAACTCTACTTATCTGGTATTTGAGTACACTCTAGTTCTTTCCCAGGAAGTTATTACATGCATATTATTTCTACTGTTCTGATTCAGTATGTGATGGAGAAACTAGGTTTTCTCTTAGGATACATGACAAGGGACACGTAAGCACTGACTGCTTTCAGGTTTACCTTGGGATGCTTAATGTTCTCCTATGCCCACTTTGAGTGGTGGTGAAACTCGGCTTTATTTTTGAAGAAGTTATCTACTAGTCTAATAAAGGAGTAAGTTTACTCAGAGCTGCATTTTCTTCAGTAAGCTTTACAGTGAAGTCACCTCACTGCGTTCATATGTCATAGTGAGGGTTAAGAATTGCCTTTTTAAAGCAGAAAGTAGATGCTGAATATTTAATGCACTGCTTTTAAGGAAAGAGCTTTTGATCTTTTTGGATTTCTTTCCCTCCAGAAATATCCTGAAAAGCTGTATTTTGAAGGCTTGGCAGAGCAAGTCAATCCCCCAGTTCAGATCCAGCCCCAGTACCTACCAATTTATTTTGGAAATGTATGCTTGCGCTTTTTGCCAGTGTTTGACATTGTAATCCATAGATTTCTGGAATTGCTTCCAGTGTCCAAATCGCTAGAAACTTTATTGGATCATCTGGGAGGTTTATACAAATTCCATGGTAAGTTAGCTGTGAATACAGAAGCTTATTTCTGTTGCAATCATTCTATTCTCCTTCATCTCCTTCATTCATAATTTTCATCTACTAGCATAGCAGTGTTTTAATCCTTTCCTGTTCTGTAAGCCCTGTGTGCATTTCCTCAGAGAACTACAATCCCTGTTTAGTGAATTTTAGTCTACTAACAGTGAACTTGCACAGACAATTTACAATATTCTTTCTCTACTGTGACTTCATCCCTGGATTCTTCCTATTTAAAACCGTTTATATGAAGAGGTGATTTAGACAGTTTACTTACAAATAGATTAGTATTATCATTAAGATATGAACTGTTAGTAATACTTACTTTATTTGCTTGACTTCTACCCTTCTGTACACACATTAAAGTGTATGTACAATGCAGAGGAAAATCAGTTGTAGAGCGTAGTGAAATAAAGAATGTGAATCAATTCCATATGTGCTGTTTTAAAATACATACAACTTAGTCTTGTAGAGCTCCTGATCCTAATTTCATGTTTGCCACCATAAGTATAATAGTGATGCTAGAAGTAACTTCTGTTTTTTATTGTTTTCCTTTTCTTGGCAGACCGTCCAGTGACTTACCTGTACAACACTCTTCACTACTATGAGATGCAGCTCAGAGAGCGCACAAACCTCAAGAGGAAACTTGTTCATGCCATAATTGGCTCTCTCAAAGATAATCGCCCACTAGGGTGGTGTCTAAGTGATACTTATCTTAAATGTGCTATGAATGCCCGAGAAGAGAATCCGTGGATTCCTGATGATGCTTACTATTGCAAGCTCATTGGAAGACTAGTAGACAATATCCTTCTTAAAGTTTGCATTAAGTAAACTGTGCCAGTGCCTTATAGCTTCATTTCATCAAAATCTGATGTTCAATTTCTGTCTATTCAGGTATGAGATAAAGCTTGGAGTCTTTATTTAGCTGCATATATCAGTCTAAATTCATATTAGGTTACTTCAGTGTACTTTTTTTTTTTTTATTAGTCTCCACAGGGACTGTGCTGCCCTAGTAAAAACATCTTGAAAAATATGGTGAAAACAAAGTATGGTACAGCTGTATAAATATTTCACTATTTAATACATCACTTGGACATACAAATAGAGATGTCTATGGATTCTGAATTGAATTCTAATTGCCATATAAAATTAGCTTGATACAAAGCATGACTATTTTTTAAAAATATAGAAAATGGGGTTACTTTTTTCTGATGCCATTATCAATATTGCTAAGGATAAGATATTGTAAGCAGTGCCACATTTAAGATGGTATACGTGTCTAGTTGAAGATTGGTATATATGCTGTTAACTGCTGAGAATCTGGTTTTTAGTAGGGGAAAAAACTAGAAGTTATGTTTTTAACAGAAACGTACATTTTCTTAATTGCTGTCTTTAATTAGTTTTTACAACTATGACTACAACTGATTTAAATTTCTGTGGAAATAGCTAGTAAACTCTTGCATCTATGTTCTAGAAAAGAGCTCTAGTGAAGTCTCCCTGACGTCTTCTTTCTGTGTCAGCTTTACAGGAGCTGACCGATTTTCTGAATGTTACGTGTCTTCCTTCACTCCTCTTCCCGAGCTTGCCTTTCTTTTATATGTAACTTGGAAGAAGTTTATTAGGTCTCTCTAAAGAAAGCTAAAATTATATAAAACCCTGATTTTATGCAAATGTTAACAGTGTGTTCAGAGATCTTGTCTATAGGTAGCTCAGAAGAGTTAGTCTTGGTTGGGAAAGTGGACTATTTTCAGAGACTAAGCAGGTGCTCATTTTGCATAAACTGTCACCCTAGAAGTCTGCTAGAAGATCTTGTACTGAAGCAAAGTAATGGTTTCAGGTTACACAGAGTAGAAAATTCTTGTTATTTTCATTTTCTTGTCTTGGAGGCAGATGGTGAATGAGATGGTTGGTGGTGTTTTGTTCCACCTCTTAACTGGGGAAATTTATCCTCTGCATGACCTTGTGTGTCTAGAGTATTTATAGCTATGTATTCATGCAGTCCTTCAGTGACTGAGTATCATTGCCTTTGTCCATATGTCTTATTTTTATGAAATGCAGTTGTTTTATTTGTGCTCACTAACTTACCATTCAATTCAACTTAGTACGTGTAGTATATACATACATTTTTAAGCAGTGTACTGCTTACACTAGTCTGTGTTGGGGCAGCTTTTTTTTCCTTAATCATCATCACCTATGGCAGGCAAGTCACCTGGTCCATTTCCAAATTGTGACTGGAGATTCAATGAGTTTCCTAACCCAGCTGCCCATGCTCTCCATGTTACCTGTGTTGAGCTCATGGCTCTGGCTGTTCCAGGGAAGGATGTGGGCAATGCACTACTCAATGTTGTGCTGAAGAGGTATGTTGGCTCTCTGAAACTGTTTTCTGCAATATATAATACATAGAGTCATCTGTGGTACTCCTTTTTTGTAGGTTTTCATGAATTTTTAATTAAGTACAAATACTTTAACATATAAAGTGTTTATGAAGGGCAAACAAGGCTATGGGAATCAAGCATAAAAATCATGTGTCAGATTTCTGTGCTGAAGTGGATTGTGTGTGCTTCAGGAACAGCTGATTCTGCATGATCCCCTTAAAAGATAAAGACCTTGCACAGGCTGAGAACTTTTCCAGTCTCTTCAGTGGCACAGAGGCTGGAAAGTCTGTTGCTCTTTCAGCTGTGATGGGAGGAGGACATTTCATCAGTTAATATCAGTTAAAGCAGAGAAAGGGACAGGAAGCATTGGCAGGGCTCTGTACCCTCCTCATGCTCATGCAAAAGCAGAGATACTTTGAAACAGTGGTGTGCCAAGGCTAGTCTTTTGTCATGATGCACTATGTTTGACCCATAGCTCTGTTTCTTGCTCAGGCACTGTGAAAAGAACTGAAGTGAAAGAAAGGACTTATTACCCTAGTAGTGATTCAGATGCCATCTTTGAGTAATGACAAAATGGAATTGCTTGTTTTCAGCCTCCTTCAGCTTAGTGTAATATCTTACTGTTATCTTCTATTTGGGGCACATGGAGGAAAAGGGACAAGCAACCCTTAAGCACTTAAGCCTGTTTGGTAGGAAGAACAGTGTGATAACAGCCTTTGAAGAAAACGTGCTACTAATGCAAAATCATGCCCAAAGTTTTGCAAGCAACGTTGCAATGACGTTTATACCGTCTGTTGGCTCTCCTAAATACCTGTATGTGTTTTTACAGTTCTCTCAACTTGAGAAATATTCTTTGCATAAGTACACCTTGTCTTCAGGTGCACCAGAAGCACAAATAGCAATTGTGAATTTCAGAGCTTTAGTTTTCTTTTTCTCTGTCTGTAGTCAACCCCTGGTGCCAAGAGAGAATATCACAGCTTGGATGAATGCGATTGGACTAATTATCACAGCCTTACCAGTGAGTCAATATACTGTATTTTAAAATAGAAAAATCTTTTCTTCCGTGTAAGTTTTACCATCTTTTTAGAGTATGTTGTAAAAACTTATAGCCAGCATCTCTAGGCTTTGCAGAGAGCTATTCAGAAAGCTGCTTGTGTGTTTGAGAAACATCTACTCCTCCAACATGGAAAAATTGACCAGATCTGTTTTTCTATTATGTTTTGAGGCCAGGATGAAAAGAAGTAAATCACTTCTATTTAAAAACATAGTTAAATGCCATGTGTGTAGTATTGAGAACTGGAACTATGAGATAAGATGATCTATAGGGGTTCTGATACAAAGCTAATTTTCTATTAATGCTTGCACTTGCACATCCTGTGTCTCTTAAACCATGTAAGTGAGATGTGCCTAAGACTGCAAAAGTGAATGTGTGCAGTATTAGAGTTTGTGTATCAATAGAAACTTTGATCTTTTGAATATAATAACTCTTGGTACTGTACAAGGACTGCCTGAAAAACTTTGATCTTGCTTACCTGTTGCTTATACGTGCAACAGTTACACTTTCCTTATGACTTCTCTTCCTCAACAAAATGGTTCATTTTCTTGGAAGAAAGCCAACATGGGTTTAATCCTTACTGTTTTTATAATGCTGCTTATTATTCCTGTTCTTTCTCCTTGCATCTTCATCTCTATTCTTTGACTTTTTTACCTTTTTTATTTCCTGTTTCCATCTTGTATTTTTGGTCTGTTTGTGCCTGCACTCAGAAAACTCAAAATATTCTTAGTCTCCTTCCATTAAGGCTTATTGCCTCTGCTCTGCTTCTTTTGGAGACCTTTATATTAGCTAACTAAATAATTAAATTCATGAAATATATCTTGATAATGCCACACCCTCAAGTGTGCCACATCCACTAACATGGATGCTTTCTGTATTGTCCTTCATAATTTTCATGTTTATCAGACCAGGTTATAAGCTATCATGTATTTGAAAACATTTTAGAAATGCAATAATAGTAGAAAGAGTTGAGGAAGCATTGTCTTAGATGGTGTTCTTTTCTGAAGCAATTCCAACGTTTGGGTTTTTTCCAGGAGCCATACTGGATTGTTCTCCATGATCGTATTGTGAGCGTTATCAACAGTCCCAGCTTGACATCAGAGACAGAGTGGGTGGGTTACCCATTCCAGCTGTTTGACTTCACAGCATGTCACCAGTCTTATTCTGAGATGAGTTGTAGCTACACTTTGGCTTTGGCACATGCTGTCTGGCATCATTCTAGCATTGGACAGCTTTCTCTCATTCCTAAGTAGGTATAATGATATTTGATGATTTAATTTGTCTTTTAAATTCCATGCATATTGTACATAAGAAATCTGTACCTGTAGCACTTGTATCAGCAAATATGTACAGGGGAGCTCCCAGTCTCACCAGAGATACCACCAATTTTTTTTTTTCTAGCTCCCTCTTCTGCTGACATAACTCGTGTATTCAGGGCTTTTGTCTAGAGTGTGGCTGCCTTTAATGTACCTTTTTTATCTTGATTAGCTTTTATTTACTTCAATTTTTCTTAAACCATTGGCTGTAACATATTCCTAAAGTATCAACTGTAATCAGTGAATGTATCCTTAGTTCTAACAAGTACCCTCTACTGCAATTTGAGATGCTTTGTTGACTGAAGGATGCGGTAGTGGTTCACTTAGTCATTAAAGCAAGTAAAAAATACCACTGCATTAAGAAGTTGATTACACTTTCCCCAGTGCTGTCTTAATGAGAGACCTAACAGACTTCAATTACTAAGTCTTAAAATACTGAACAAAAATGAAAGTGGTGTGATGTATTCCTCTCAGTTAATCCTGAACCTTGACTTAAGGCTAGTATAAAGGTGTCAGAGGACAGCTTTTTGACTGTGTGTAGCATTCTGCTGAGCTTAGAATTGTTGCCTATTCTAGTCCAGTAATAATGCCTGGAAATGTTCTAGAGTGTCACTGAAATCACTAATATTTCAAACTAATAGTTACACTGCATTTTCTAAAATAAAGGCCCAAATCTGTTAGTGTGTGATGTTTTGGCTAGAATTTGGGGTAGGAGAAAGAAGGAAAAGAAACCTCAAAACCAGTTCAAGTAGTAAGTGTCTTGAAATGCTACAGGTTCCTCACGGAAGTATTGATACCCATAGTGAAAACCGAGTTCCAGTTACTCTACGTTTACCACCTTGTTGGTCCTTTTCTACAACGGTTCCAGCAGGAGAGGACACGATGCATGATAGAGGTAAAGTGAAGCTCTTGGTCTACTTTATGCAGTATATATTATTTTAGCTTTGCAGTTATATTACAAAGGAGAATCTGATCGAGATCTGATAAACATTCAGAATTAAATTCTATGCAAATTAAATTATATTTTCAAGGATGTGAATTGCTGAGTTGGTACATAGCTATGTGGTTAACTGAAATCTTGTCAGCTTGGTTCAGGATAAAACACCTAGCACTTCTTCTTTTTTTTTTTAATAAAAAAAAAAAAAGGAATACACCCCTAAAAATAGCAAGGAATACATGCTTTCTTTGGCTGTCAAACTGCATACAAAATATTCATTAGCTTACTGCCCGTTTTAAAAGCTTCTGTGCAGAGGAAGGAAGTATGCAAGAGCTGAATTGTGAGGATGGAGGAGCACAAACTGTTTTTTACACTCATATCAATGTGGATAAGGGTAGGGGAGGAGAAAAGAGATGGAGCTTGTCAGTAGGCAGATGAGCTGAAAAACAGCAGGCAGCAGAAACCCTTCTAGAAAGACGAGCTTAACCTGGGAATCCTAAGTCTTAAGTATCTGTGCTGTCAGTAAATATGCACAAAGCCTGTATGCCAAGTATGCATCTTGTGTCCCTCTAGAATCTGACCAATGTAACGTACAGGTCTGCCACCACTACTGATTCCTGCTTCATCTGTAGTTACCGGTGTCTGTGCTGGGTACTTCACTATTAACCTTCTTACATCTCCATTACTTCCCATACTGAAACTCTCCTCACCACCACCACCGCCCCCCCAGCTTGCACCTAGTTCTTTCTAAAATACTTAGTTTGCATATACTGTTTGGTGAAGAAGTCAAGAAGTGTAAGGATACATCCATAGTGGGAGAAGAGTTTTGTCGCTTTTGTTTCCATGCTTTTGAATATATCATGAACACAGGATACTGTAAGAAACTGTATCAGATAATTAAATAATCATATGGCAGTGTTTCTGTATACTTGCTTACATATTTCCTTCAGTTTAGCCCCTGAGTTTACAGCTTTTTCTGGTTCTTTTTAAGTATACTTGGGAAGTACGAAGCAAAAACTACGTATATAATTCTTTAGAAATCCTTTTTCTATTTTTTTTTTCCTGCCTTAAAGCTACATAAAAGTAACTTCAAGAGTTTTTTCATAAAGCAGTGCTTAAGTAAAAGTACTGGAGAGCAACAGAAAGTACTGTTTAGGCATGGATCAGTATAGTTTTATATATTCCTGTACAATACTATAAATAGCTAGTAAGTATTGCTTTGGCTGGTTTCTTCCTTCCTCCATCAGGAAGGGAGTTGGTTTTGTACCTGCATTCTCTATGTTGAACCAAAATACAGGAAAAGTTAAAAAGCTGTCATCTTTCCATGCTTCTTAACATTCCCATACCACTCCTTTTTCTTTGTGAGGAGTTGATTTCAGTGTGCAGAAATTGTGAGGAGTTGCTGCCCTCAGAGTAGGCAGCAAATAATCATATGGCGGTATTTCTGTATACTTGTTTACATATTTCCTTCAGTTTTGCCTCTGAATTATAGCATTTTCTGGTTCTTTTCATGAACCTTTAAAAAGCACTGTATTCCTTTGCTGAAGACCTTGCTGGAGTCTGGATACAAGCTGAATGCAGTGAACTGTAATGTCTTCTCTCTAAAAGACTCAAATCTTGTGCTGAACTCTTTCTAGTTATTTCCTGAGGTCTGCTCTTGCAAATTTTGTGGGCACTTACCCAAACCACATTGCAGTCAATGATGTTTAAGCACTAATTGTGTAGCTAGCACCAAAATACCATCATTGCTCTCTCTGGAAAGTGCAGCTTGGAAAATGAGATCATTTAGTTAAGCATAGTGGGATTAGTTAGATCTGCCCATTTGTCTTTGTAAGGAAGTAAATAGTTAGGAATCACAGATACTTAAAAAGCAGTACATATATTTATTACACTGTTTTGCTGTATTTCTACTCTAAAGCATTTTAAAACCTGTTTTCATTTGGGGTGCTTTTTGTGTCTGTGGCAACAGATTGGAGTGGCATTTTATGAAATGCTCCTGAATGCAGATCGGTACAGCTCGCACCTGAACTACATGGATCCTATATGTGACTTCTTGTATCATATGAAGTATATGTTTACAGGTGACAGTGTGAAAGACCAAGTAAGTAAACACTAGATATTGGTACTTTAATTATTTTTCTTCCCATATAGTAATTTAATCTTTTTATGAATTGCTGTCATAGGTAGCAGTGCAACAAAATGCTTAGCAGTTGACTAGTCTCTATGTGCGAATTAGGAAGTCAGTGCACTTCTGCACTTGTAAAAGCTTCACATACAGTAGACTAGGTATCTCAGGTTTCAAGATCAATTTCTGTAGTTTTAAATTTAAGACATAGCTTGAGGGTTCTTTAAGTGCTATTATTAAAGCAGTCACTAGAAATAAAGCTATTGGATGTTTCGTAACTTTTCCTCATTTCAATCTATATCTTTCAAGTTTTTACCAGATTTCTGATTCATTAATGTAACTTGACATGTGACAAAAGCAAGAATGCATCCATGTTCAGTGAGAAGTTGTTCACCCAATTTAAGTTTAATTTATAACAGTATGCACTTCTAAAACTGTCAGTTGTGTGAATTGTTTTGCAAAGCTTTCATGTACAACTGTTACACCAGGGAAAGGTTTTTTTAAGGTTAGTTATCAGAAAAGGTCCAAAAGTTAACATGCTAAATAAAATAGTAACATAAGTACCACTATTTACTGTATCTTTTTCCTATTTTCATTGTGCTAATGTGGTGTTTGTGTACAGCAGTGTCAAAATACTCCTGTTTTACCAAATGCATTTCTGTTGTTTAGGGTTTTCTTAATTTATTGGGGTTTTTTTTTTTAACAGGTTGAGAAAATAATTTGTAATTTAAGACCAGCTTTGAAACTTCGGTTACGCTTCATAACACACATCAGCAAAATGGAACCAGCTGCTGTTGCACAACAACCTCTCAATAATGGATCACCAGCACAACAGCCTAGCCAAGTGCCTGTTAATGTTGCTTTGCCAGTAACACAGTGAAATTAAGTGCTTGGCTGGCCTTGTTGTGAAGGCTTCCTTCTGTTACTGATCAAGGTGAAACATTATCTGATCTGAAATCTGGTATGCTGTGTAAACAGAAAGAGAACCGTGTACAGATTTCTGCTTCATTTTCTTTTGCATAATGAAGCTGTCTAACGGTATGCATGCCAGTCGTCTTGCCTGTTTCTGTCAGACACTAGATGAGGTATATGTTGCCTTGCTCTGAAAGCACTGAGTAAAGATTCTCTGCAAGCAAATGCATGGATTTCTGAAGAGTTTATAATAACCTGTTCCCTATCCTGATTTGATTCATCTGGATTTTTCCTTTCTTTTTGTCTGTGATATGAAAGGGCACTCAATGTATGTAGCCTGGTAGAAAATGGCCTTTTAAAATTCGGGTTCCACTTTATTAAAAATTTCTATTCTTTTTGTCCAGTAGAAGAATTTAAAATCTTTTTGTCTTTTGGGCAGACAAACCCTTGTACAGAAGTCCTCCTAAGAGAGAGAGATTGCATGAATTGTATTGAGTTAATTATAACGTCCTTCCAAAAAGTAAGAATGAGCCTTAGAAAATATCTGTAAATTTTTGTATGTACAGTTTATGTGCAACAGATGGGCAATGGTTTGGATCTATCGATTGCTAGGCTGTTAGATTGCTACCCAGAGGCTATCTCCAATGAATCTGTTGGAAATCTGCATATTCAGTTCAAATTCTGCTGGTGCATATTTTATCTTTCCTATTTGAGAAAAGCTGTAGTTTTTATTCAAGTCAGTCACATGAGTTTTGTTGATATCTTATTATATTTTAGATTTGTATAATATTCTACTTTGTGCACTGTGTTCAGCAGGTTTTGATAACAGAATTGAAAGGCTCACTGTTTTGTAAATAGTATTCTTGTTTGACAAACTTTTTTAATTAAAAAACCACCCCAACTTTTAAAAGACTATATTACTATTCTTAAGCTTCTTTATTTTTCATACTTATTACCTTAAAAATAAGGATTGACCATGGCAAGTATACTTCCATGTCCCAAGTTCTCTACCAGCTTTACAATAATGCCAGTTTTAACCTGTTGCAAATAAGAGTCCAGATTAGTAAGGTCAGGTCTGATTTCTGTGTCTCTGTGAAAATGTCACAGTTATGAAAAGGAGTTGTTGATTCAATGGGTGGAAGTCTTTTTTTGTCTGTTTGTTTTTGAAGGACAACAAACCTGGATTGCTGGAAACTGCTGTCATTTGTATTGTACTTGAATCCTAAATTCTGCCAAGTGTAATCTGAGTAACAAAGAACTGGGAGTGCTCTTCAATGAATTTGTAGCCTGATAGAAAAAATGATGCTTTCTTTTGAGTTAAATAACCTTTAAAACCCAAGTTCACTTTCTAAAGTGCTAGCACAGCAAGACAAAATTCCAGTGTAATTTCAGATGTGTGTTTGTAATTGACGATGGCTGTCATATGGCTGGTATTTATAATGCAGAATACTGTGTTGGACCCTCTGCTGGAACTCACAGCAGTTGTGAGTAGTGAGGGGAAACTGTAAGTCTGAGGTTTTGGTTTTGGCTTTTGGGGTTTTTTAGTATTCCGAATTACAGGTAGCCAGTATGGAATGGACACAATAGTACCAGTCTTCCCCCACCTCGTCTGACTCTTACAAGGAATATTTACTTAGTAAGACTTGACCAATCTGTTACAATATGGCTGGCTGAGTTAACAGATTGTTAGAAAAAAATCGAATTCCCGTTTTAACCGCCAGAGGGAGTTTTCTTCAGAAATTTTGATCTGCGTGTCAGCTGATCGTGTGTATCATGCAACATCCTAAACACTCAGATCTTCCTTGGATCTACCAACATTTTGATCTAAGGTTCAACAGCTTAGAAGTCATGTTACACTGTTGCCCTTGATGTTTAAAATATGTTTTGTTATTTCTCTTCTTCATAAACAAGTTTGCTGAAGGATTCCTTAGAGCTAAGGGATTTGCAAAATCTTTCTGACAAATACAAAGACTTTTAATCTTTAAAAATTGTCACAGAGTGGGTGTTTTGTTGTGTTTTGTTTTTTTTTTTAAAGTCAATTGCTTGATGAATGCAACAGTTACCAGACTCGATGAGAGATTTTTGTACTTGATCATCTCAAAAAATAAGCAACAGAGAAGAGCAGTGTATTTGCCTTTGATTTCTAGCACTAAGACTTTTTAGGACATAAATGAATTATTGTAGCTTGGCAGACTATACCTGAAATCATGCAGCCTCTTCTGAAGGTGCACCAAACAAGGATATTATCATTGTAAATGGTTGCTTTGACTGTTGAATTCACTTACTCCTGTGACTCTCCACAAGATGGGCTTACCCCCACCATGCCTTCTGCTGAAAGTAATTTTACAATAGTGAATGAATGTTTGAATAAAATGATCTTGCAATATTTAATTTGCAGTACCCTCTGCAACTCCAAAAGGTGGAGAGTGTTTTTGGTTCCCGCTGTGCCTTTGTTCCTTCAGCAAACACGGGCACAGTAAGGAGCAAACTTCTTTTTCTGGTTTAGGATCTAGAAACACCACACCAAGATGTTCCTGTCCAATCCCTCTTTTTCTTCACTTGTGCATCTGCTATTAGCAGTGGTCAGAGAAACACCACTGTGTTTCTGCATCCTTTCTTCTAATCATTTGAATAGAAAGAAAAGTATTTTCTTATTTTTAATCATTTTTTTGTTTCTTCTTTTTTTTTTTTTTTTTTTTTTCTCCCCTCTTCCTCCCATATGTCTGTTCTGTATAAGGTCTTGCAAATTGTGCTGTTCAGGTCTGGTCTTTCACCTCAGTAGTGTTTCACACAGAAATCACTCTGTGGTGTGTGTACATTTGGTGTCAGATTTAATAGGAGTGAGTTGTTTTAAAGGTAAGTGGGCACCTGTGTAATATTTTTCTCCTGAAATGCGAGGGAATCCTGTCTGTGTCCTGGTAAGAGGAACGCACTGGTTTCTGTCAGCCGTCAAAGGCAGAGGATCTGTATTTCTACCCTAACCCTGTTTTGGCACTGAGTGGGCCCAGGCTGCTTTATAGTTTAACTTTTAATTATAAAGCTGAAATGCCCCACACCTAATTGCTCCCATGTCAGTGCTGCATGGGGAATTTTTAAAGCAACTCAGATGCTTTTGAAGCAAAAGGCTGGGCTGCATGAAGGAGGAGAGACTGAGGGAGGCCATGCAGTATCGGGGAAAAAAAATAAAATTAAATAGTTCCTAGGTATTTAATTTCATCTACATTGTGCAGGGCTCTGATCCTTTCATATCTTTGTTCTATAAATAACTTGGAAGTCTGATGTTCCAGGTTTAAGGTGGGACTCCATTAATAATTTTTGCTCATGAGAAGAGCTACATAGACTAATGTAAAGCTTGCTTTGGGTCCGATTTATTGTGGTGAAGACTTGAGGGGGTGAGATTTATGTTTGGAAAGTGAAAGCAGAAAATACTGATGCAATAGCATATTGCGGTTGGGTGACATTAGGATTCAAAAAATTTGAGAAGAAAATCATTCTACTGTAGTAAAGCTGCAACTTTATTAGAGTTGCATCTGTAAGCCCTGCCTGGGGACTTAAACACAGCTGTGGTGCTGTAAGGCCAGAAATGCAAATCCTCTGTCACTATAGACTGAGCCGAGTCAAATCAGCATGCACATTAACAAGGGCCATTCTCACAGTTACTGCCTATCAGATGCAATTTCTTCCTCACATGTATGAGCCAAGATTCATATGCTTTATACTTTTATGGTTGCCGCGAGTATGGATTTTGGACACCTCTGCCTGTTTAATGCATGTCTCTGTAATGGGGGGGGCAGGAGGGGATGCTGGGAGGAAATATTGTTCTATCTATCTGTGGTGCCGGGAGGCAATAGGCTGAGGCTTGCATTGCATTTCCCAGAAATTATGTGATAAAACAAGGCTGCAGGTGACCTCACTCGGATTAGCTGTTAGAGCATCCGTTCATCCTCTCCAGTACTGGACATAAGGTGCAAGGCATATGGATGAGAGGAATTAGTTTCTATTGTATTAAAGAGGCAATTGGGAAGGCAAGTAATGTTGGGATCCCTCTGGAGCTGGAGGAGAGGTGGTTGCAAGCCTTTGCAGTTTGGTTCTTGCTCTGAACTGGCCTCTGGGAAGGAGCCGGCCACTTTCCCTTGACTGCTTATTGAGTCAAGGGAGACTGGCTGGCCAGCCCAGGTGCTGGATGCTGGGCTGTATGAATACTGTCCAGCCTAGTGCTGATAGGGTATAATACCAAGTGATCTCTAGTGTTAAATTCAGCAAAACAAGCAAGGAGAGGATATGTAAGTGTTGGTGAGTTCCATGACTCTCAGCATTACAAATAGATAACTGATGGCTACAAACAGTGAAAAGTGAGCAGCCAGTCTGACAGTCCTTCTGTGTAACGCTTGTGCTGAGATACAAGACTTGCAGGGGGCTGTTTCACATTAGCGTGAAGAATGTATCTCTTGAAAGCAATGGCAGGTACATTTAAAATTAGTAAAGTTCTGCTGAAAGCTGTATGAAATACAATTAGCATGTTCAGTGTGAAATGGCAGCATAGCATTATCCGTATGATTGCACTGGAGCTGAGAAATTCAGTGTTGATTCCCACTGCAGCTGTAACTCAGGCATGCCATTATTTATTAAATAAGTGAAGAGCATAAAATAAGGTCCCGAATGAACCAGTCTTTTCACTGAAGAACTCACAATCTGTAAATGAAGGTGTGCAGAAAAAGAAAAATTGTACAGCTGAGGAAAAAAACCACAAACTTGTTGGATTTTCTTATTAGCTTAGCAGTTTTCCTGTGAGTGCTGCAAAAGCAGGATGCGTGTGTGATATCTTTGAATATCACTTTAAGGAGGTGTTTGGCAAATGGAGAAGGGCCTGAAGAGGTGAGGACGAGATAAAAAGATGGGAACGGAAACTGTTGATGTTCTCAGAAGAGTTGTGAGGTTGAATTCTCTGAGAAAATGCTGTAGGCTCCTTCCTTCCTTGATGCTGTTTCTGCTAAGAATTAATTTAGCAAAAAGGAGACCTGACCATAGCGTATCACATCATATATATTCCGTTGGGTTTTTTGTATTATCAAGCCCCAGCTGAAACAGCCTTTAAGGGCCCTTATAGAGGAGTTAACCCCCTTTTTTTTACTGGCTTTCATGAAAAGGGTAGGTGTAATGATTAAAGGAGTGCTTCCATGCTGCAGGATGATGCAGCCTGCGGTGAGTGCGCTAGTGGTGGGCTGTCAGCGTGAAATGAAGTTGTAAGTGTTGAACAGGTAAGTTTAGGCTACTTAGTAGCTTGAGAAGTAGATCAGTGATGGGGGAATCTCTGAGGTTGGAAAGAAAGATTTGGGGTGCCGTTCTCATCTAACAAAACCATGGCACAGACTGTTGTTGCTGGTGGAATTGCAAAGGACCAAGCCCATGATGTTAACAGGTGCGTGTCACACAGCAGCCATGTCACCTTCTCTTTTTTGGTGGCTTTGTGCCCACTTTCCTCATGAGAGCTTGGCTGGAGAATCAGATTTTTCCAGAGAAATGCCTTTTTTGGAGACATTGAATGCAAACACTTAAAAGAGCTGAAAACAGGGCCCTGAGTCTCTTTCCTACCTGTGATCTCAGATCAAGACATGTGATGTCTTGGGAGTATCTTGGCCCTCCTGAGGACAGGATGGAGAGGATTTCACCTCTCCTGCTACCTCCTAGCTGTTGGCCTGTCCTTCTTGTCCCTGCTGTAGGTGCAGGGAGAAGGGTGCTGAAGGCTCACGCATTGCAGGTCAAGCTGAATTTTGACAGTGTGCAAATTAACACACACTATAAAGGCTTTCTCAGCCTTTCACCTCTATAGTTAAAGGAACAACTGAGAGATGTCTGAACAGCACCCAGATGTTGGCATTATGGTCTGGAGTCCTGTGGGCCTCAAGTGTAACATGTTGGAAGCACTGTGTGTGCTGTATCTAGCTGGAGAAGTAGCCCCAAATAAGTTTATTTTATTATCTTAAGGCAGCTGTGTTCCAGAGTCTCTGCTCTCCAAGATAGCATTAGGATGAGTGAAGCGCCCATGCTGCTGATGCAAGAGAACCACCATAGTCATTTCATTTTAACTGCCCCCCCCCCCCCCCCCCGTTTTTCTTAATGAAAAGGCACCTTTTAATATTTAGACTCAGTTTTACACATTTGGAGAGCTGGTTTTGAACTCTGTGAAGTTTGGGGTTTGGAGAAATAGCCTAAAAAAGAGGGGGTTTTATGAGACATGGCTGTAGGGCTCAATCCCTCTGCACGCTGGACAAAATCAACTTCTGATTTTCCCCAAACAACTTCTGTGTAAAGTTCAAATCAAAGACAACAAATGTCAATCCTGAAAGCAACAATTATGAAAACTCCTTTTTTTCCGCACAAAAGGAATGAACAGCCTTGAGGAAAGGTCACAGTTGGTGGCAACTTCATCATTCGCAGCCTCACGTGCTCCGAGCAAAAGTGTTTCTAGATTGGCCTGACAAAAGACAGAGATGCTGTTTGCCTGTCCCTTTGAAAGAGGAGCTCCAATTATTCCAGCTCACGGCTTCAACTTGACACTCATTATGTTGCGTTGCTTTGCCCTTGGGGAGTTGCAAACTGGTTCTTCCCCTTGGATGATGGATTCTCATTTGTCTTCCTGGCAGAAAAGCCTTCCCTCATCTGCGGCAGGGGTGAAGTTACTGTACGGAGGAGATTTGTTTTTCTTTCCACCCACAGGAAAAAGCAAATGCACAGACACAGCGGCAGCAGTTACTGCTTTCTTGTCCTTGAGCCTGTCCTGGTGTTGCCTGGAATAGAGTTAATTCTCTTCCTAGTAGCTGATATAATAATGTATTTTGGATTTAGGATGAGAATAATGTTGACAACGCACTGATGTTTTAATTGTTGCTGAGCAGTGTTTCTCTAAGGCAAGGACTTTTCTGCTTCGCATGCCACCCCACCAGCAGGTGTGCTGGGGGTGCATAAGAAAATGGGAGGGGCACAGCTGGACACCTGACCCCAACTGACCAGAGGGATATCCCACACCGTATGATGTCATGAACATGCTGAACAATAAAACTGGGGGAAGTTGCCCAGAGGGTCTGCAGTGACTGCTCGGGGACTGGCTGGGCATCAGTCAGCGGGGGGTGAGCAATTGCATTGTGCATCACTTGTTTTCCATATTATTTTATCATTATCACTCTTATTTTCCCTTCCTTTTCTGTCCTATTACACTGTCTTTATCTCAACCCATGAGTTTTACCTTTTTTTCCGATTCTCTCCGCCATCCCACTGGGGGAGAGTGAGAGAATGGCTGCATGGTGTTTAGCTGCCTGCTGGGTTGAGCCCCAACAGAGCCTCTTGCAAGGCAGTAATTGTTTTACTGTTTTCTTAGACTATTAATTTGCAATCTTTCATATGACTAAAATTCTACTTTAGCAGTTTTTTACTCAGCATTTTCTGAAGGAAAAGAGAAAAAAAACAAGGCCAGAAGATTTTCATGATTTCTCACAGTACATTGCCATACTTCAGAGAAAGATTTTAAATTCCTGTGCTTTAGTGTTTGTGAGTAACTCTACCCCAGACACAGGGCACAGTTGGGCAAGCATATAGAGGGGAGAGTCGTGCAGAGCAGGGACACAAGGCATCTTTCCATGCCTGCCTTCACGGGCTCCACCACACTTGGCTCCTGCATCCCTCAGCTTTCTCTTCTCCCACCCAGTGAGCAAATGGAGATATTTCAGACCAGCCCATGAAGGGTGGCCCCATCATGAACCATCGCAATGCAGTTTCTTGGCTTTCCCCAGTTTCCATGCTGGCACTGTCCCATTTCTGTCACTTTTTCATGCTCCCACTCTCACTGCTGTCATTGCAACTTTACTCTGCAGAACCTCAGGGGCCACTGACCATGACTTCCATTGGATTCAGCCTTCCCCAGTTCTGAGCTCCTCACCCCTGCGAGCATGCTAAGCAGCCAAGAGCTGAGCATGCATATCGCAAGTAGAAGTAACCATTTGGTGGTGGCTTGGGATTTTTTGTCTTTAAAAGAGGACGAGAAATTACAATAATCAAGAAAATAATAAGCACATTCACTATAATTTCTCATTATTATTTTCAGAGGAAATCTGAAGAAGCCCTTGAGAATTCCAGAAAATGCAATGAACCATATTTGCCACGTAGCTTTAATAGAAATTTGTGTATTTGGGTTTTTTTTTTCCTCTCAGTCACCCTAACACATGAGCAAGATTAGAATATTTGCCACCTGCAATGTCACTATGTAATTTTATTTTCCATAGCTTCCTGAGAGATGGGCTATCACATCAGCTGTGGCAACAGTCCAACTTCCCAGCCTCAAAGAGTTTGTTGGTGGTGCTTTCACCTCTCTTGGAGGCAGTTTGGGCCACCACTTTCTTCTCTTCAAAATGATCACTCTAGCCAAAATGAAAATAACAGGGTGCTATGATTATATTCTCTTTTTCTCTGGGTGCATGAAATCAACATTTAGGAAGATGCTGGCTTGATAACATATCCAGCCAGTGTACAAGCAGAACCTGCAGCACTGCAAGCTGTGAGACAGATTTTTACATACACATTCCTCGCCTGGGCTATATTCACATTAGAAACATATGTAACTGCATGTAGCGTATTCAAGCTGTCACACACAGGAGGCTTTTCTAGTGTTGTATCCCAAAATACCAGTACAGCCCTTAGAATAGTCCCTTCTCTAGGCACCTTTCCAATGTTTTGGCTCATGTAAGAAAGCCTTAAAACAGAGAGGTTGCTCAGACATGTTCCTTCGGGTCCTCTGTGAAGCCCAGGGGAATCTTGTCATCACTTCACTGGTATTTGGATCTGGGATTTGGCTGCCTTCTGGGACTGGCATACGCACCCCAGCCACCAGGTTTCCCCAGTGGGGTTCAGCTGCCAGCCACAAGCAAGCGATGGCCTGGAGCAGGTTATGTGACATGAATGCTCTATTTAAAACTTTTCAAATGTACATCACATCAGCCCCAAGCATTTCATTTCTGTGTGGGTATATACCTATTTTTTCAGATTAAGACATTGGAACACATGGTGTTCAGCTAACTTGAGGAAAGTAGATAGTTGTATGAATTAAAAATAGAGACGGTGCTCTGGAGCACATGCAATGCTTCTGAAGTGGCATCTTGTGTCAACCCTGTCAGAGAAAAGAAAGCCCTTTAAAATGGATTGGATACCATAAAAATCCAATTTCTGTGATCTGTCAGCAAACTGTTTCTTCTGCTCCAGTGGATGACAAGGTGACAAAGCTTGTTTTAAAGAACATTTTCGACTTGATTAATAAATTATAAAAGGCAGCTTTCAAATTGCATATTTCATTTGCAGTGACATAAATCCCAAACAGATTTTTCAGTAGTGTTACGAATTATGTAAAGTGATTTATAGGTTTCCTTGGCATCAGTTGTCTGTCTTTCTCCCTGAAAGCAGACAAGCTAAAAGACAAAAAAGTAGGACAGCATTAAAAAAGCATTAGGATGAAACATCACAGAGTGGAAGTATTTGAGAAATTAAAATATAAAATGTTGACAAACCACCAAGGAATGATGAGCTAGTGGCTGAGGTACAAGAAGGGACTGCAAGAATCTAGATTTGTTTAGATTCGATGTTAGGAAGAAGTTCTTTACTGAGAGGGTGGTTAGGCACTGGAACAGGCTGCCCAGGGAGGTGGTGGAGTCACCGTCCCTGGGGGTGTTCAGAAAATGGGTTGATGAGGCACTTGAGGCCATGGTCTAATGATTAGGAATAGGATGGGATAAAGGTTGGACTTGATGACCCTGGAGATCCCTTCCAACCATATTCTATGATTCTCCGACACAGTCTTCCCAAGTGACCTTAGAGAAAGGTCTGAGATTCACTGGCCTTTATTGCCCATCAGTAAAACATGGAAAATAAATCTTCCCTACCTCCCAGTTGGGCCATGGAGTCTGTAAATTACTCATATATACATAGTGACAATCAGGGCCATGTGATGGCCATAGGGAAATAACAGGAAAAATCATGAACTAAACTGCTAAGAGCATCCTTTCCCTTGAACCCAGTACTGTCGGTTTTGTCTTCTACATAGGTGCCCAAACTTCCTGTGCTCCTGTGCTGTCACCATTGTCACTGTCATCAGCTGCTCCTCTGGTTTCTGAGTGTTACAGAAAATTTTCAGTTGTTTGGTCAGCATGTGTAGGACCTAAAATAATAGCTTATGCACCCCACACCAAATCTACCATGATTTGAGAATCCCAGGTCAAAATATAGAATGATTGTTAGGATGGGGGTGGATTTTGTATTCCCCAGAAAAAGGAGGATAGAAAAGGAAGTTTCACATAGAGACATTCAAGGGACAGGAACATATTTATTCTATAGATTTTTTTTTTTTTTTTTTTTTAAAATGAGCTGTTCTACACACCCTTGTTTATCTGAGTGGGTGATGTTTCCTGCTGAAATCACTGTCCACAATCCTAGTATCACCCGAGGACATGTGCCGCCCTCCCTAGACTCAGGCCATAACAGGGAGCCTCCCTCAGCAAGAGGAGCAGCACAATGTCTCTTTTACTCTGGTGTTCTTCCTCCTGCAGCCAGGTGACAGAGGGAGGACAAAAAAACATTAGCGAAGGTACGGGAAGACTGTTGATAAACCCCCTCCAGCCAAATGTTTAAATTTGTCTCTGTAGCAATTTAGTCAAGCCCCTCAATTAGAAATTCTCAGAAGGTATTAGTCCGGAAGAGAACTACGAGCTTGTTAATAGCAGAGCTTGTATCGTTCAGCTAGGCTTGTGTGTTTTGCCAAGGCACTTTTAAGCTTCTTTTGCCTTCTTGTTTACAAAGTGTTGAAGCAACATCACATCTGTAAATGGGGAAAAATTGGACTCTCATCATTTGCTCGGCTGAATTTCAAGCTGTTTTTCCTGTAATCATCACCCGTGTGGTACTACCAGGAGTCCCGTGAATAGGACAGGCAAGTGAGCAGCTATAAACTGTGAGCACAGGCAGGCTGTGATTTAACACCACTCTGTAACCCCTGCCTGGTGTCAGGCATGGGGACGGTGTGATGGCTCCTGCTGCTACTGAACCAGGCACAACTGGACAACATGGACAACTCATTTTCTTTCAACAGGAAAATACACCTCTATGTACAATAATAGTCTTCTTTTTTTTTCTCATCTTAAATATATGATGTGGAAGAAGCTATTACAGAGGTGGATTTCTCCATCTGAAGCTAAGGGGTAGCAGGGATCACTTTTCAGGTTGCACTGTCCCTGTTTCTCAAACCAGGGTATTTTCTGGGCAAGTATTTCCCAGCTGAGCCCTGGAAAAAGAGAAGGCAAACTTAGGCACTTAGTTACCCCTTCAAGTGAAAGGTGGGATAGGGGCTCTTCCCTTTCCCTTTACCCTCACCCTTCCTCCTCCCCACTGCCCCACACAGGGCGTCAGGCCCCAGGCTGAACAGTGGTCCTCCATCCTGTCCATCTTCATCACTGAGAACAGCCACTGCAGTGCTACTCGCACTCAATGCAATGAATTTTGGGACACCCCTCCACACTGCCAACATGGCCCTTGCCAGTCTGACAGGCCTCATGTGGGGCTGGCAAGGGTGTGAGGAGGAGGGCAGGACAGGGGCACCCATGCCCACCCCCCCACCCCCCCCCCCCCAACAGCAGTGCTCTGAGCTCTTCTCTCAGGAGCCTGATGCTCCTAGGACAAAGTGATCCAGATGAATGGGTGATTGCAGGAATACAGCCCTGCGTTTTGTGGTCACAAGGAGGTTTTTGCAGAATAAAGTGAAAGCTGAGATGTTTCTCCAGCTCTGCAAGGTCCCAGGAGTGCCGAAAGCAGCACCCTGCTGAGATGTGGGGAATGTGGGCTTTTACTCGGAAGCGTATGTAAATCCAATTACCATAGGTTTATATACACAGACCCTAAGCTCGTAGTAGCGTGCCTAACTTAATGCACTACAGTTAATCTCATTTCTTGCAGCACTTCAGATTAATATGTTGAATTTATGCAGCCATAACCAAGCACCAGAAACAGCAGTCATATCTGTGACAGCAAACTTCAAACCCGTTAGGCAGCTAGAGCTTGTGTTTTTCCCACATGCAAATATGCAAGGCCACGGTGACTTGAAAAACTTATCTTCTGACCACATGAAGAGGTGGAACTTGATTTCCCCAGTGTTTGCAAATTGCCTCCTCATCTCACTGTTACCAGTTGTTCAGAAACAGGTATCAACAGAAATTTGTTGCATCAGAAACTCTAGCGCAGAGAAACTTTCTCTTCTATCATGTTAGCTCTCCTTCTCCTTTCCTCCTCCTCCTTTCATAACAAAGACACTGAACATTCAGAAGAGGGGATCATTCACTGAGCACAGCAGAGCCTTGCCAAAGTCTCTGCTTCCAAAATCAGCAGCTGTTTGTATCAGCAGGCAGTGAAGGGAAAAATCTTTGGGTGGTGTCATGGAAACTTTGCGTGGAGGTCCAGGAGTGTGTGAAGGAGGACAGATAACACACTGATGCTTTACAAGTCCGGTAGTCACACAGAAAAATTACACTCAGCTTTGATATTCCACTCAGTTTTCAAGTCAGATATTAAACTATCTTTCAACTTCACCTGTTGCTCATACTAAATATCATCATTGTACATTGGCCAAATCCCCTACATATTTAGTGTGTTCATCTGTTGTGTCTCATCACATATGAGGTCTAAAGTGCCCTGGGACAGAAACTCTCTTTCTTGTTGCATCTGTTCTCAGTAACTTATAAAACAGAGTTTTAACTTGCCTCAGCAGGGCTTTTAGGCACAGCTATGCTGCAGCATTTGGTGCTCTGAAGTCCCAGACCTTCAAATATGTAGAAATCTGCAGATTCTGGCATTTACTTATCCTTGAGATGTCTACACAGCGACTCTCAAGAGCTTTGCTCATCCTGCTGAGAATGCTGTGAAATAGTTCTCTGCTGTTCATCTTTTTGGCTAAGATCCTTGAAACCAAATCAGTAAATCACAATTTAGAAGAATCTTTTGTAACTTCCTGAGGAGGGGGGCCTAAATACAGGGATTTATACTTGTATTAAAACCTTCATCATAGTTATAATGCTTCTACTTCAATAAAAATCCCTGACTTCCAAAGGAGCTGGATTTCGCCTCACTAAGAATATTTTTAAAGAATGAAACTAGGTACATGGTCCATTTCAGAATGCATGCTCTTTCAAAGTGGTGTACACTTGTCACATAAACTCCCAGCAGAGTATAGATGGAAATTTAGTACTCGTTTCCTGTTATATATTCCAAAAATCACTCATCCAGTCTAAGTGTTCACCCTTATACTGAGTAGTGCTGTAGCCATAATAAACCTTGACATGACAGTGCTCTAAAACCAAGTGGAGTTGAATTTAGCAGAACAGAAGTTCTGCTAAATAGAAGTTCACTAATATGCAAAAATGTAATTTTGTGCATTTGAGTAAATGAGAGAATAAAAACACCCCAGAACACTAACAAATGCAAGCCTGGAGTTTGCTCAAACAACCCAATTACAGAGGAGGACAGACAAACGCATGTATTGAACAGCAGTCAAATTGTGACTCAAATGCAAATCCTACATTAGAGATAACACAATGTATCACATGCATGATTTTATACTCCAGTTGTTTTTCTTGGTTTTAGTTTAGCACTAAAGATCAGTGATATTCCTTTATTATTTGTCAGCTAGGGAAAAACTGTAATCATTTTTCCAATTCCAAAAATGCTGCAATAGCACAGTGGGAGATTCACAAGCACTTTGATTAGGACATAAAATTGCAAGAACACTTAAAAAAAAAATAACTAAGAAGGCAAGTCTTTGTAAGTGTGATTTAAAATGGAACAGAAAGCAAGGTAAGATGTGCTCCAGTGCTTTCTCACTGTGCAGAGACCTTCTCTGCAGTGGCTGGGGGTCAGGAGAGCAAGGTAAGTAGAGCAGACCTTGCAGTGAGCTGGAGATGCTGTGGGTTACCCTGCAACCCACCTGAACTATGTCTGGTCTGTATAGCTGGCATGGTTTAACCCCAGACAGCAGCTGACCCCCACAGAGCCGCTCGATTGCTTCCCCCCAGGGGAGAGAATCAGAAGAGTAAAAGTGAGAAAATTCATTGGCTGAGATAAAGACAGCTTAATAGGCAAAGAAAAAGCCACATGCACAGGCAAAGCAAAACAAGGAATTCATTCACTACTTCCCATGGGCAGGCGTTCAGCTGTCTCTAGGACGGCAGGGCTCCATCACACGTAGTGGTTACTTGGGAAGACAAACGCCATCACTCTGAATGTTCTGCCCTTCCTTCTTCCCCCAGCCTTCTATGCTGAGCCTGACATCACATGGTGTGGAATATCCCTTTGGTAAGCTCGGGTCAGTTGTCCCAGCTGTGTCCCCTCTCAACTTCTTGTGCACCCCCAGCCCACTTGCTGGTGGGGTGAGAAGCAGAAAAGGCCTTGGCTCTGTGTGAGCACTGCTCAGCAATGACAAAAATATTTCTGCATTATCAACACTGTTTCCAGCACATATCCAAAACAGAGCCCCATACTAGCTGCTATGAAGAAAATTAACTCTATCCAACACAAAACCAGCACACTTCCCTAAGTTTCTGAGGCTCCATGGGCTGTTTAGTAGGCAGAAACGTGTCTTCAGGTGAGACAGGCAGAGGCATAGGCAGTGTCTACCAGTCTTCCCAACTGAAAACAAGCATAATGAGATGGCACCAGAGGACCTGGGGTGAGAGTCCAACCCAGGGAGGCTTAATAAGAGCCAAGTTTGGTGCTGGCTGTCCCTGCTGCTGTTCCTTGCAGATCTGACCTGCCTGTGAGAGGCAGGTTGGGTCATCGTGTTGCCCATGGTAGTTCAGGGTGGTCAAACGTGTGCTGCAGTAAATGTAGAGGTAGCATTTATTCATGTCCCTGTGACCTGCTATGTGTAGGGTCAGTTAACGACCTCACAGCACGTTGCCTAGTCCTGCCAAGCACTGTAGACATGGTGCCCCACTCAGCCTTTACTGTGTGAGTTTAACCTAGCACATCTTCCCTGCAGCATCCCCTATACAAACTAGGAACTTCTACCTTTTGTTCTGACAAATGCAGTATGGCTTTGCCAGGAGCCTTCTCTGCACAGTGCCACCGCTGCCTTACCCATTTCTGCAAACAATCCAATTCCCTGTCTACACAAAAGCTGTGGAAGCCAGATTATGGAGAAGCTTTTGGAAGTCAAGATAAATTTCTGGATTTTGAAGATCTTGTGATAATATAACAGGCCACAAGACGGTGCCAGAATAGCAAGAGCCATCTCTGGAAGGGTTGTTTCTCTCCCAGCAAAAGATAGACCAAAGTCAGAATTTTTAATATAAACTTCTATCAGGGGGGAAAAGAACCCCATAATCTTAGTAGAACTGAAATCCTATTTAAATATTTTATACTTGCATTTAAATAATTGAATAATTACATATTTAATATGCAATATTTAATAATTCAATGTATGTCAATAATTTAATATATAAAAATAAAATCCTTTAAAAATATATATGCTACAGTGTTGCTGTGCAAAATGACAGCATGAATAGACAAGCACGTTTTAAGGTTTTATTTATACTTGTGAATATATATTAATGCTGCACTTGTGAGGGCAAAGTACTTCTATGTCCTCTTGTCCAGGACTGCTGCTGGCTCATCAGAGAAAAAGAAACTTCGAGCCAGACTCTAATAAAGAGTAAAACAAAACATGCTTTTTCTTTAGCGTATCCTCCCAGCATTCATGTGCAGTTTAAGAATTTGCTGTTGAAAGTTGTGTTCATGGGGTCCTGTATAGTAATGATTAATGACTCTTGTCCAGTTACTCTCTAACTCTTTTTGTAACTCATATACAGACATTTATATAGCCCTCAGCGCAATAGCATATTAGCACCTCAGAAAACTCACATACAAGTGCTCATACTCTCTCCACCTGCGACACAGATCTGCAAAATGACTCAACAATTAAAAAAGAGAAAAAAGGCATGGAAACAAAGCCTTGGTTTGAACATGTCAAAATGCTTCACATTATTGATTTGATGTTTCATTCAAAACAAGAGGTTTTGGTATACAAAGGAAGCAAAATTAGAAAACAAATTGAAAGGAGGTTAATTATGCACAACATATTTTGTTTTAGTTGAATGAATCATTGAATTGTTTAGGTTGTTTTCATCTGAGAGGATAATATTTGTTTTGGCTTGATTAAAGCTGTTTGTTTCCAAGAGTGGGGGAGGACAGAGTAGTTCCTACCATTCACCTGTGGACATAAACCCCTTCATTTATGCACCTGGTCGACCTTGCACCCTTTCTGAAACACTTCAAAAAAACCTGGTTTTGGCCTCCTGGCCCTTTGGTTCCCAATACTTCCCTACGGTACCTCCCTTTGCTTTGACTCTGCCATGCTTCCCAGGAGTCTTGCATCTCACCAGCAAGTTCCCACAGTCCTCACCTTTGGCTAATTGCAAACATGGCCCCTGTCCTTAGACTGAAGAGTTTATTTTCACAAGTTTGTTTGGTAAAGTATAAGCTTTGCACAATGGTTTCTGTGCATTTCCCTGATCTGAGCAAGGTCAACACCTCTTAAACCTGCCTGGGGAGGTCATTTTACTGTGCAATGTTCTCTATGATGCAACATTTCTTCAACAGGGGCCTTTGTTTGGCTTTTGGCAAGGAAAAGCAGGATAACAAAAGCACTGATACCAGTTCAGCTTTAAAAAAAAATGTGAGCAGGCAACTGCCTTATTTTTATCCTTGAATAATCTAGATCACAGAGCAAATTATGTCAACAAGCAGCTACCTAGTGAGTTACTTAGCTGTGAATTTTCTTGTTTGAATTCACCAGTAATCATACCACCATAAGCCAAAGATGGGAATGAACTTCTTATGTTATTGTCCTAATACTCACAGATTTTGCCTTAAATGAGAGAGAGGTTGGTTGACTGACTGACCAACTGGCTGCACCACAGTCTGGTGGTGAAGAAAAGCTATGAAGCTTTTATAGCTGCTTGGGAGTTGACAACTGATACTCTGATGGTGTCATTCCTGTTTGAACTGGAAAACCCAGTCACTTCATTCACACAGGTACAGATGGGCAGAATTCCACTTATTGGTTCATAAGGTCCAGGAAAGGCAGATGACATGGGAGCTGTGAGTATGAAAACATACAAAAATGTATAAGACTTACTTTGCTGCAGGGGCATATATATGTATTTTTAAAGATGGTTCAAAAGGCCCTACTTGTTCAAGATGTTGCTTTGGCAACAAAGCCCTGTTATTTTTTTTTGTTGTTCTGCAAGAGTCAGTAAGATTGACGGCTAGTTATGAAAAAGATTTTCTATGGAAGTTCAGGCAGAATTGAGTGATAAAAGGTGATTTACACTTTCTTACAAAAAATAACTATATATGTGTTTGCTCAGTATGCTTGTGATCAATGAGATCAGGTGTAAATTGCCTTCTTTTCTGAACAATTCTCTAGTCCCTTCTGTTGAAAATGTCACAGAAGTTGGGAACTTTTATTGCATTAACGTTGCTTGCATAAAATGCTAAGGATCTCCTTCAATATCTGGCTGGTAAGACTATTTCATGCTTTGTCAGTGATGTGCATCTAAATGGCATCAAGTCTGATTGGAAGACAATAGCTTCACTGTGAAAGCTTTTGTGATACAGATTGGAGGAGGTGGATCGTCTTGCATTAAGGCACTAGATCAAAACTCAGAAGAGATAGCTACCATTGTTTACTCTTTCTCTGAAGCTGTGATCTTGTCTCATACACCTCTGCTCTACAAGGGTGCTCATAGGAGGGATGCTTTGCCTGTTTGATCAGATACTGTATAAGGTCTATTAATTAAACTGAGTAAAAATTGTAACTTCAGCTGATTGCCTCAGCAAATTCAAGAGTGTCTTCCTGTAGTCTTTCCTTGCACCTTCAATTCCAGGCCATCCAAAATAATTTTAACAGAGGAATTCTATTTGATGTGCTGATATTCTTCCTAAGATGAGAGGCTAACTTACCTTTTTCATTCCTTGTAGGAGAAACATTCAGTGTTGAACTTTGTCTGTTTTCACTACATATCTTTTACTATATTATATTAGCTCAATAGAGAGCTGCTGTCTTCATCATCGTCAAGGTCAGTGTTCAGTGAAGACACAGTCTGATAACTAATGATATTCATGGGAGTCTTTCCACTGATTCTGGTAGGAGACAGTGATTGAAATGAAAAACATCCTCAAAAGTTTCTGTATCCTCCAACCCAATGTCCTTACTCATGGGCAATCTGTCTTGCTGCCTCAGCTTGGGATCAAAAGAAAGAGATTTCAATGGGAAAAGACACATATAAGAAGTCCAGCACAAAGTGTCCAAAATACAGCAGCAAAGCATGAAACCAAAAGTAAAATCTGAAATGATGAGAAGTATTCAGAATGGCAAATTTATGAGGGCAAAGTAAACAAAGTCTGAAATTAATCCAGCCTGCTATACAATAAAGAATTTACTTTTTAAGCTAGATTTACTTCAGGGTTTGATTTTAAATGGCTCAGAAAACACAAGGAAAGTACCAAAACAGTTGGCATTCATACCTGGTGTGCTTTGTGAGTACACTGGAAACACACTCTGAAATTCTTGTGCATGCCTTACAAAGAAAAAAACATGAGCATATTTCTGAAATAGTTTGGTTTATGTCCTCCTTTCAGAGGAACAGCAATTTGCAGGTCCTTCCTCCCAGACATCTCAGATCTGGAGTTACAAATGGAATTATTTCTACTCCAAACCTTCCAAATGTGCTATGCCTTGAAGAGTGTAGCACAGAGTTTGGGGAACACCAGAGCAGTGCTATGGCTATTTGCATTTTCTCCTTGACACTTGGTGTCTCTGTACTTTCAGTGTTGAACGTGAATCCCCTTTTGCCCTCTGCTGTCAATAATTTCTTGCCAGTCTACTTACAGAAATAATAATAGGCAAACCAAATGGTAAATGTTCAGTCAGCTTTTCACTGATCAGTGGTTTTGTTTCACATCCTCTGCCTACCTTCACTGTAAGACAAAGTGTCAGTACTTGCCAGTTGTCCCCTCCACATTCTGCTAGAAGAAGAAAACTTGGAAATTGACAAGAGCATTTTCCAGGCCTCTTGCAGTCTGAAATAAATATTCTTCTCATCTTTACAAAAAAATAAATTATTGTAAAAATGTCTGCCTGAGCTGTAGTAAAAAACCTGAGAGTATCAAGATCAGGATCCCTAGTTCCAGCCATCAAAGTTTGACAATACTGATATGTAAACTTTCTCAAAAGTTTCTGCTGTAGCCAATTTCCTTGCATGCCCTATATAATATTTAGATAAAGTATTCAACTGAGAACTTTTTCTTTCCGTTTTATAGAGGGTTAGACTATGTTCCAACTGTGCAACTGTTCCCCTCTGCAGAGGAGAAGAAAATGCAGAGGAATTTATTATTTATGGAGAACAAATATTAATAGTTCATGATAAATTTGGTATAGCTGTTGCAACAGAAAAGTATCTGGGTGAATGAGCTACCTTTATGACACACCTTTTGTTGTGAATGCTTTCACTGCTTAACATTCACTGTATGAATTATATGCAATAGGAGATGAGGTTAGTTTTTGTGTTGACAGCAGCAGTGACTGCTAACACACTGATTAGCCAAAAGCAATGGCATCATTACTGAGTGAGTCATTAGCATCCTCAGAGAAAAGCATTAATGAGGAGGGAAAAAACCCAATTGCTTAGAAAAAAGCACGAAGCACATGACAGAGTATTTTAATTCATTCAAAAATAGTTACTGCTCCCTGCTCCTATAATTAACATTTTATTAATTTAGGATGGGATCAGATGAGAGCATGATGCTTTCTGTATCTGCATCAGCCTGGGTACAGCTCATAAACCTGAAGAGAGACCCCAGTGAATCACAAGCACCATGGCCACTTTCACTGGGAGAGGTTCCTTCATGGTACAGGTTGTGGGAGAAATGAGTACCAGCCTTCTCTGTATTGATGCCTACTTCTATATTGGCTTTTTATAGCATGCCCGTATGAGCAATGAGCAGACCTCAAAAGTCTAGCTGTTTAATCATGTTAATTTTCTGTAGGCTCCTAACAACAACCTACAAGTAACAAGCAAAAGAGGCAAAATCCTTATGCCTCTGCATATCAATGGGAACGGGCTTTGAAGTATAACCAGGAGTTTCAACCATAATGTAATGATCTCCCAACACTACGTTGAGTATACCTGTGTTGAAATTACCTTCAGAAAGTCCACAAGCAAAAAGGCACTGAAATTAAGGAAGAAGTCAATGTATTGCAATTAATGAGGTCTGTATCAGGCTCAAAGTCTGGGTCTGGCAAAGGGAAATATTTTATTTTATTTTTCCCCCAGAAGTCCGGATTGACATCCTAAGGTTCTCTGCAGGAAGACTATACAGCAATACAAATTTCCCTGGTTAGTTTCATTGAACATATTTAAAATATAAAGCATGACTTTGTCTAGATTGCATGCTTGTATGTGAGGACACTAAAAACGACTTGTGTGTTTGCCTACATTTAACCAGTACCCAGGGCTAAACTGTAGCAGTTATTCAACCACCCAATGTTCCCTCCCCAGCTGAGAAGGGGAATCAGGAAAAAAAAAAAAAAGGAAAAGTCCCATGAGCTGAAGTAGAAACAGATTTAATAAAACAACAAAACTAACACAACAAACTATACAAGGTTCTAGTCAGCCCACTCATTGAGGTCAACAGCAGAAAGCCAGGAGAAAGGAGTCCCAAGAATGCCACCCTCATTGAACTCCCTCCTTTTATAATGAGCATGATTAAGTGGTATGGGATACACCTGTGAGTCAGCTGCCTTCATTAGCTCTCCCAGCTGACTCAGGGCTACTCATGGCCTGCCTGCATGGCTGGACCAGGGGTCTGTGCCTGGGGAACCAGGACAGTTGTTCAACATATTCAGAGTGGGATCATAACAGTGAGTGAACAAAGATTGAAGGTTCTGTGTGTCTTGAATCACATATTCAGAAAATCACAGAATCATTTAGGTAGGCAGAGATCTTTTGAGGTACCATCTACTCCAACCTCCTGCTCAGAGAAAGTTTAATCAGATTATCTTTCTCAGGGCTGTGTCCAGTCAGGTCTCCAAGGATGGAGGTTCTGCAGCCTCCCATGGCTGTTCTAATACTGGACCACTCTCATGGCAAAAAAAGGCTTTCCTAATATCTAACAGGAATTTCTCATGTCTTCTGTCTTCTCAGATCCTCTGATCAGGCAGCTGCAGACAGCCATAACATCTCCCTTGAGCCTTCTCTTCTTCATAATCTTTTAAAGAAAAGTACGGAGCATTCAACTCCTACAGATTTAGGCTCTGTGCTGCTGCCTAATATCAGGCAGTGATCCTTCTTGTGGGTAGCCAGACTGTGATATCACTTATTTCTACCCACTTTCTCATCTGTTTATATCAGGTACCCTGTCTCTTTCAGAAGCACTATTTTAAGGGAATCATGACTTCTAATCTAGTTGCTGGTATGCCTTCTGCTACCCACAGGAAAGCATAGCAGCAGCTGAGCCAAGCACAGAAAAGCTGTGCCCACTATTCTCATCCTATGTTCCCGTTTGATGCTGGTCTGCTCCTGTGCACATGGGGTTAACCTCTTCAGAAATACTCCTGTGAACCAAAGTGGGATTTGAGTCCAGCACTTTGGGTCCCGATTTAAGAAGCCTTAAATCCATGTAAATCCCTGGGTCAAGAGTTGCCTATTGGCTCACTCTGCACTGTCAGGGCAAATATTAGACATGGAGATTTGTCTGAAAATTAGGTATGATTTAGGATTTTGGTCTTCTTGTGGCTAGGGCTTGTTAGGGGCTGTCCTGTTCTGCTTAGTGTTGGGCTATGCATTATAGTAGCCAGAAATGGGAATAATTTCGGTAAAATCTCAAAATTGCTGCATATTAACTACCATGAGAGTCCACATGTGTCAATATCTCACCACTGAAGATGTATTACAGTATTTTTGGAGGATGCAACATAAAATAAAAATGAGAGAAAAATAGGAAGAACAATAAAATAGCTGGAGGCTTGCATCTGTAGAACCCACTCAGTATTTCGCGTTCTCTTTACTAAACAACAGGGGGAGCCAAACAGTTGGATAGACCAACTGTTTCCTCACCTTTAAGAACATCTCTGTGTAAGTACCCAGGTCAGTGGAGATGGGCACCTACAAGCATTCCCGGACAACAGGACATTTCAATATCTAATATTTAGCCATGTTCCTCTCTAGGCCATTAAATTCCTTATTAAATTCACAGGGATAATTAAATACCTAAGACCTAGTTCAGCATCCTGGTTTCCCCGGAACAGAATCAAGGGCCAGCCATGGCAGGCAGGCCTTGGGTAGCCACAAGTCAGCTGGGAGATTCAATGAAGGCAGCTGACCCAAGCTGACTCACAGGTGTACCCCATACAACCTAGATCATGTGCATTATAAAAGGAGGGAATTTACCAAGGGTGGAGTTCCCCTTCTTGGGGCTTCTCTCTCTTGGCTTTCAGTTCCTGCTGTGGATCCTAAGGACCAGGCTGAGCAGAACCTTGTATACTTTATGTAGGTGATTGTATTAGTTTTGTTATTTCATTAAATCTGTTTCTACTACAACCCATGGGGCTTCTCCCTTTTTTTCCTGGTTCCTCTTCTCAGCTGGGGAGGGGTCACTGGGTAGCAGAACAACTGCTACAGTTTAGTCCTGGGTACTGGCTAAATTAAGACATGCACTAAAATACAGTGTAAGAAAGAAGGGAGCTATCTAGAATGGCTGATGTGTTGTACTTAATCATTCCTTATCCTGTGCAAAATGGTACAGTTTGAAAGAGAAGGCTTGAGGAACCTTACTCTGGAGTATCACAGAGCTGCATTATCTACAAGTACATTGGCGATATGGGTCCACACCATGCAAACAGCAAATGGAATAACTGGTGTCATTCTCTCTCAGGTGATCCTTCTAACAAGGGTTTAAGTCAGCAAATAGGACAGGATCCCAGCTGTGCCACTGCTTCCATTTGCCAGGGTGATGGGTACTCTGTACTTATACCAGCAGGGCCTGAAGCAGGAGTAGGGTAGGGAGTGGCATCCCTGAAAAGAGGGCTTTGTGGGACTTCAGTGTTGTGAGCAGGAACAAAGGAGCTTGTTAGGGGAAGCACCAAGCCCGGGAGTGTGAGGTACTTCGAAGGTTTTTGATGATGAAGGTTTTTAAGAGTATATACAATTTGGATACAAGTAGGTAGCTAAATCCATCTGTGGGCCCTCTTTTTTACATAAATCAACAGATAAGTAAACACAATATTATTCTTAAATTACACTGCATAGCACATAGGGCTTTAGGTGAGAAAAGAATAATTTATCTCGTAGCCTTTAAAACTTGCATAATTTTAGTTGAATCATATTTAAAATCCTTTAAGCATTTAATTGCATGCCTGTCTCTTAAACTGATGGATATTTTCCAACATGTTGTCATGTAGTATTTCTTTGTATTTTTGATGTAAGAAAAAAAAAACCCTAAAATACTAAAAGTAATTATTTTAGAGAGTGAAAGAGAAAGAAAGAGAAAGTAAAAATATCTCATAGCTTCTCTCCCTGAACAGCAAAGTAGTTCAAACTGATTATTGTTTGTTCTGAAAGTATTGCAGACTTCTGGTTACCATGAACCCTGGAAACCCTGTGCATTTGCACTTCAGTTTAGCAAACAGAAGCCTTGCTGTTCTCTTTGTTCAGAGAGGTTTAGTTCAGAATTAACAAGCTGATAAAATACTTTGCTATAAATTTTTATAAGAATCTATGATGGGTCACATCGCTACGTTGTCATGGTGATAAGAAGTGCAGATGTCAAATGCAAACTAGAAAGTGGTACATATGATGGTCTGATTTTGAAAAAGATTTTATTAAAGCAGCTTTCAGGGGTCTCAGATGTTCTTTCTTCCAACAGATTACTCAGACTGCAGTCGCTGGAGGCCCAGTTCAGAGACCACCACACCCAGTAACCCGCAGGCTGTTGGTTTTGGTGAACTGTGGACATGGCCATTAGGAAGGTATTGATGTAAGACAAATGCATTAGTTTTCTCTTTGCACAGAGACAAATCCCTCCTATAGACTGAGGCACTACAGCTGCTTGAAGTACATGCAAACTTAATAAGGATTATTTTTAGGTAGTTGTATTTGGTGTATGGTAAACAGTGTATTACTCTTGGTAAAGCTTGCTGTTTTCAGAAGGGTATTTTAGAATTAAATTAGAAATAAAATTCTAACTTACTTAACCCAAGTATAGAGTAAAAATATGACTTCACATATAAATTGCCAACATGTAGTACAAAACATGGTGAGTGGCAATTTAAATGTAACATTGTCTTTACTGAAGGTGAGGGAGACTGACTGTGTGACATTGATCAGAGATGGAGTCTTCAACAAAGATGACAATACTAAGACCATCCTCTCTTTCTGTTCTGCCTTTGTTCCCATTTCTTAGTACCTCCTTGTTATTTCCTTTATGCTCACACCACAGTGAGATGCTTTCATACATGTGTTTAATGTATCTTCTTTATTTCCTTTGACGTGACCAAAAATTTGTTCTGTTCAGCTCTCAGGGCTGTGCCCCTTCCATGACTTGTACTTGCCTGATTGATTTGTATTTACATCCTGGGGCCCTCTGCTCTGGTGCCTCTCAAGGCCTCCACCATCACCCTTTGCTTGTGCCCTGGGGGGGCCAAGGCCTACAGGACTCTTGGTGGTGTTATGAGTTCACAGAGTTGTTCCTCCAGGGCCCTCTGAGCTGACTGGCCAAAGGACTCACCCCCAGTGCAATCTCAGCTCTGTTGGACCTGAGGAGGAGCTTGGTCTCCTGTCAGTGGAAATGAATGTTGATGTAGCATCTCACTGCCAAGTTGTCTTGACTCACCTTCTCAAGAACCACATCAGCTGATGACTAAATCTAGAGAAGTGCCAATCATGCCTACCATCAAAATTCAGATAGGGAATGACAGCCTTCAGTTTCATTTAAGAACTGATTTTTTACCTTTTAGAACCTGCTCAGCTTCAGAACAGAAGCTGCAATATGTAAATGGTAGATGACCATCTGATTGATAAAAGTTTCCATCAGAAAGTCACAAGCCTCTTATGCTTGGAATAATGGAGGAATAAATATAAAGTTGGAGTATTTCTTTACCTACTGTGTTTTTCTTAAAATGTAACAAGCAGATTACTGAGAAGATATCCTTCTTGTTTTCCCATCAAGCATTTGACTAGCTGAACTTCTACAGCTGCCTTGTCCGTCTATGTGTAAACATACAAAAATTATTAGTATTGCACCCAAAACTCGTACAGCAATTTTATGCAGGACTTCATCTTCCCACTCTCTCTCTTTTTTTTTTTTTTTCCTCTAGACACTGAGTCCTTAGTTCTTGTGGAGAGGAGCAGACATGATGACTGCTGTGTCTGAGAAGGGCCACCAGGAAAGGTCAAAACAGGAAAACACTGAAAGGTGCACACCGAAAGGACAGGACACGACAAACACAAGGTGCAACAAGAAAAATTGTGATTGGGCATAGGAAGAAAAAAGTTTCACAGTAAGACTGGTCAAGCCCTGGGATAGGTGCCAGAGAGACTGTGCATTCTTGGAGGTATTGGAACTCATGTGGATGCAGCCCTCAGAAGTCTGCTCTAAATTTGAAGATAGCCTTGCTCTGAGAAGGAATTAGGACTGAATGACCTCCAGGAATCCCTTCCAACCTAAGTTATTTTATGATTCTGTGTTTTTTCTGATTTAAATTGGTGATAAAAAGCAATGTTATAAGAGAACCCAGGCTTTTCCTGTGTAATGTAATTAACCAGCAAACTTCCTGATTTGTTTTTCTGTTTAGATTTAGGGACATTTTTAAGCCTCTTTATGTTGACTGGTCAGTAAATGTAAGACCGCGTTTCACAGAAATGTCAGTGCGCCAGCTTTAAATATTTCAGCCTGTTTCCCCTCTTTACGTCTGTGAAGCGCTTGCTGCTCAGCCAGAGACCGCTTCAACCAGCAGCATAGACACTTCTGCAAGAGATAAAGTCAGAAACTTGTGTGGGACCACTAGCTGAAAGCTAAATTCATTTGCACAGCTCAAAACCAGTAGTGGGTCAAGTGTGAACAAGTTTGCCATAAAGACCATCCACCTCTACTCCTCCCCACCTCCCCACTGTTGGCTACTTTCTTTTCCCAGTGGGAACCACCCTGCCAAAAGGCCAAAACCTGGGGACAGATGCAAGACCAGCAGCAGGTATATCTACATGGTACATGAGTGTGGTACTTCATGTAAGAGTGCCAGTCTTCTCTACCTTGTAGCCTGTATTCCCTGCCTAGATGCACCACGATGTCATCCCTTGACATCAGCTGAAACATTTGCTAACCCTGATGCTGACTGCAGCCACCATGAACCTCCTCACATTCTGCAATGCCTTTTCTCACTCTTGAATATTATTTTCTAGTACAAAATAAAATTCCTGACAACATTCACTTGAAGTGCAGTTGGGATTTTGGGCTATTCTCAGTGCAGTGTGGATACCACTCACAGGTACAGGAGGAACATATGAAGTCATGTCACCATGAACTGGGCTTTTGAACTTCAACCTGGTGAGATTTCATTGGGGATATTTTGCCCTGCCCAAGAGATGAGTCCCCAAGTATGACATAAGCAATTCTGTGAGGGTTTTGCTATCATCAGATCTTATGTATTGATGGGCATCTGTGTAAAGGTAAGAGCAAAGTCAAGACCAGAGGGATTTACTTGAAATACTAGTAGTAAATATCTAAATATCTACATTTTGAAAGACCTAGAGTCCTCAAGGTTTTCCAGAGTTTCCAGGTCCAGTGCTCTTTGGCTGAGAATACATCTGATCAGATAGCAGTTCAAACTAATGCTGGCAAACTAATTCTGGCTGCAGGTATTTCTTTTGCCCAACGACAATACTATTTTGTGTACCATGTTGTCCTGCTGCAGCACATAGGGTGGAGATCTGAGTTTCTCTTTCAGAGCTGCATTTCCATAAAATGTGATGGTCACTGAAGATGGAAGAAAGAGAGAGAGCATGCATTTCTCAGCAGAAATTTCAGAGATAAAAATTGTGTAGATGAAAAGCTCTTGCAAAAGACTATATGAACCAGAGGCACGTTAACCCATGCTGCTGTAAAAAAACAAGTGGTCTGAGCCTTCCCAGAAGCCCATGGAGATACCTGCAGGTGCAGCCCAGATCCAGCCAGGCTGATCTTTGAACAGAAACCCAGTGAGTGAGAATAATCTGATTGGGCAGGTGCACCAAAAGGAACTGAAAAGGGCTTTAGAGGTCAGAGTCAATAAGTGGAAATTTCATACATTAATTCAAGTGTGTCGGCCTCTGCCACATTATTTCCAGATAAGTAGAAATCTGACTCATTTCCAAGATAAAAAAAAAATCATTTGGTAGAATGACAAAGGGAATTTTCAAAAAGCAACTTGACTTTAAGTGCTCTGAGGACATTATTAAAAACGTAGTTAGATGACAACCTGAATAAACCTCTCTGTGTAAACAATGACGTATTGCTTCATGCACTGCCTTTAGTAATGTGGCTTTTTGCCCAGCCCTTTCACATGACATTTAGTCAAAAGCCTTAAATGAAACAATGATCACAGGGATTTCAGTTCAAATCATTTCACCATGTAGGGCACTATAGTGAAGGCTGTAATTATTCGTCAGCTATTGGGTGATGCCCAGCTTCCAAAATGAAGGGAAACCTTCAGCTGAGAGAACAGGCACTGCAAAGGAATTAGCAGTGATGCGATGTGGCCTCCATTTTCTGTAATTGTCACAGCTGCTACCACAATTATGATCATTATTCCATCAGGAGCTAGTGCTCCTGTTATGGAAGGAAAGGGGAAATGTTTGGTTAATCATTTGGTGATGGCTTAACTGTGTAGACCTGTTCAGAGGTCACAAGTTCTGTTGCAGCTCTGATACTTCTGATGCTGTGTGAAAATTGTTATTCAATCGCTTGTGTCTGTAAATGGTTTGTGTGAAAGAGCTGGTGTTCAAAGCCTGTTCTGCAGTGGATTTTTGCATCCATATTTTAGGATCCAATGCGTTTGTTGGAGGGATTAGCAGAAGGGAAAATGAAGACACGCTAGTAGCCAAACTCTGGAAGGTGCAAGAGACTTTCACTGATTTAAGTGGAAATTTAAAGCAGCAAATCCTTCAATTTCTTGAAGCCTTTTGTTCTTCAGAAACAGCTTGAGTTTTGCACTCAGTGAAACCAGCTACACTGGGTTTTACATAAAAAGATGAGATCTTGCTTTATAAGGTGCATAAGAAAGCAGGCTCCAAAAGAAGATGGGCTATCTGTGTGTCCTTCTTCAGTGACCTGCTGCTGAAGCATGTGTGTTTTGAGTGTGCAGGCTCCTGAGAGACCAGCTAGCACAGCTCAGCTCTTTCTCCAGATGGGAATGGCTTTGGTCAAGGCTGGTCACTCTGGAAAAAGTCTCAATTTTCTAGCTCAAATGAGTGCTGTGTGTTCAGCGCAGAGCCCAGAATGGGGGTTTGTGCCCTCCTGTAATCCACAGAGCCATGAGTCACTTGAGTGGGGGGGGTGCTGCACTGCCTCTGCATCCTAGGTGATCTCATCACCCTGTAACATCCATGCTGGTTCTACCACATTTGTGTTATTTCAGGTCACTGGTAACTACAGAAAGCTTCATGTAACAGAGGGCTTGTGAATTTTTTAAGGCACAGTTTAATCACAAAAAACAGATACAGCTAAGCTGAGGTTTAAAAACAAAGCAGGCCACATCACAATGGGAGGATGCTAAAGCAAAGTGGCTGTTGTACCTATCAATTAGCACCCTCACTCTACACTGACCTAGCCTACACTTCTGCCTACATGGATTAAATGCTGCCTCTTTCACAAGGAGATATAACAGTGAAGGCATTCCCCTCATTATCCAGACTTTGGCTTGAAAGGTGTTCATTTTCTTTACACAGTAAGCAAATTACTCACTTCATTGAATTGTTTTTGGCAATCACCTAGAAGAACAGTGGTGACATTAGCAGTGACATGCCATATGTGTCTGTGCCTGCCTAGTCTGTGGATGCACATTTAACAAAATCAGCATGGTGACAATGAACAGCAAGGAGAGCATCTCACTGTGAGAATTTCATTGGTGTGATGTAGCTTTGATTTCAGACCTTCACAATCCTCATTTGATGGTTTAATCTTCTGTCTCCTTGACACAATTTGCTACTTGCCTTCTCTGCGGTGAATGTTGTGACCAAATTATTGCCATTCTCCTAGCAGCTACTCTTTTGAAGTATATGAAGACGTTTGTCATATCCTTTCTGCTTCTGTTATCTAGGACGAACAGTTCTGATTCCTTCCAATTTTCTTTGTAAGTTGTGCTTTCTAGACCATTGGCAGTTCATGTTGCTCTTTGGTGGACTTTCTCCCATTGCTCAGTGGCTTTCCTGAAGTACCAGAACTGGACTTGGTTCTTCAGCTGAGTCTCACCAGGAATTATATATAATTGATATTCCCTTTTTTATATTCTAAGATGTTCCCTTTTTTTTTTTTTTCCTAAGGATGATGATTATTTTTTAGCTTGTAGTCAGGCTGTGCTAAATTCTAGGATGTTGTGTTTTCTGCAGGGCAGCTGCTAACCAATGTCCTCTACTATGTACTCAGGCAATTGCTTTCTTGTGTAGAATTTTTCATTTGTTAAATTGTAATTGGCTTTGTTTTTCTAAAAAGTATTTCTCAAATTTGTAGAGTTTATTTCTATTCTCCTCTTGTACTGCAGTGCATTTCAGCTCTCCCTGTGCTGGAGTTGCTATCTCTGTCCCACCACGTAGTCAGGAGTTTTATTCACCTGAAGTTTCCTGTGAAGGTGGAGAGCATGGGTGCACCTTGCAGGTATCTGGAAGACTATAAAACCACTGAGTTTGCAAGGCAGAGGTCTACTTATCTTCCCACAAGTGAAGAAAGTTGGTGCAGCTGCCAACACAGAAAGGTCAGCTTCAATAGGACAAAGTTCATCACCCTCCTTTCCCATACTATGGAAACCAGGATATCACAAGTGTCCACCCCCATTCTCTGAGTGAAACCACCAAGGCCTTGGGCCTTTACCTTCTCTGAGGTGGAATTGAGCTACTTGCCAAGTCCCAAATCAGGAGCTGGGTTTCATTTTGAGCCATGAGCTTCACCAGTAATACCAACAAGAGTTCAGCATGGCTAAGGAAATGGTTAAAGATGAAGTTACTCAGAACCTTTCCAAAAGAAGAATACAATGCTCTTCCAGGAGTCCAAGGCATGTAGAGCCCTTGCATAAAGTTAGATATATCTCCTTAAGAGTAATTTCTCAACAGCTCAGGCATGCCTGCCCCATCTGCTGGGAGCACGCTGCATTGACACAGGGTGCTCCACTTCCCCTGTGCTGGTCTTCCCCCATTTGTCAGTGTTTTCACTGATACATCTTTGGTGCACTCTCAGTTCTTAGAAGTTTTAGGTCTCCTTTGATCCTGGAATTACCCTTGGGTAGTGAATTCTGTCCTAGCCTGGCTAGAATCAACTATTGTTATCTTAACACCTTTGAAGCTGTTTACCTGAGATCCAATTTCTTTCTTCTTCTTTTTCCTTCTTGTTCTTCTCCACCTTTTCACAGTCCCTGTGGACTCAGTTCTATGCATTCAGTCAGGCAATGGTGCAAAATTAGGGAAGAAAACAGAACCGCAAGTAAATTTGGACAAAAATACTACAGAATTGCCAATCTGCTACCCACTATTTGCCACCTCTGTGACTACCAAGGGTTTATAAACCATGAAGAGTTTGAGGCTTTGGGGATTTGGTGAGCAGAAGGCTGTAGCTGAGCCTGAGGAAGTAAAGGCCACTGAAGAACTTGCAAAGGAAGAGGAAGTTGAGACAACAAACACGTTCTTCTGCACTTAGCCTCCAACAATACCTCTTGATCTTTCTCTGAGGCTCCAGCAGGAGTTTCTGGGTCAGCACCTGCACCTCCCAGAGAAGTTCATGGCACTCCCACAAGCCTAGTCTATTCCAGAGTGAAATCTCATGAGCTGCATTCCAGTGGCTTGTATCTACTACTATTCCCTGGAGATTAACATACAAGAAATTGGTGCTCACTGTTTCTGTCAAAGGTTGGGTATGTACTCCCATGAAACCTAAGCACAGGGTATCACAGGTTGCAAAGCAAAGGTTATACCTTCTTCTGCCTCCATACTTCGTAACTGAAAAACAACAAACCCAAAACCCCTATCTTCACTGACACATTAAATATTTCTGTGGACAACTGCTGCTCAATGTAGTTCATCAATTTTACAGAAGGCTGTGTCAGGAGGGGTGTCTTCATCTGCATCATGACCTTCTGCAGATCACAACCCATAAAGATCACCCTGTTTCCCCCCAAGGAAATCAGAGGCATGACCTGATACTTCAATCTTTCAGAAATAAAATGGTATGTGCTAAGATGAGAGCCAGAGAGACCAGATGGTACCAGTGCCCAAAGGCACCTACAATTGCAGGGCTTCACTGTGTCCAGAGATCCTGCAAACAGTGTGCCATGCTGTAGAGATTAATTGTGTCAATTTGATCTAGAGAAAAATGTGACACTAGAGCCATCAGCAGCAGTTTGTAAGGATGGGTTTTGTGCATCACCTCGGAGAGGTTGTACACACAAAGACATTCTCAGATAGTCAGAGCACATTTGCTGTCACCTTGATAGTAGAATTGCTGTGTGAGATGGGCTGCAGAAATGCATGGGACCCGGCATGACACAAACAGGGCATTACAGCCAATTGCAGTCAGACAGCTCTGAAGAAGGTTGCTTCCCTGTCAGAAGTCAATAATTTCTCAAAAGTATTTTGCACTGCATTGATGTCAACAAAAAGAATAGAAATGATTCACCATCAATTTGTATTTTCCTTTCAAAATGAGTTTTTGTTAGAGTTTTTAAAATGTTGTGTGCTTGTTAGACAAAATAAAAATGTAGTATTTTGTTAAAAACAAAACAAAATCACTGATAACAGTAGAGGGGGTTTAAAATTGATTTGTTGGGAAATTTTAATTGCTTGGAGTTTGTTCTACCTCTGGTCAGACTTGTATTATTATTTTGTGGCAATCTTTGTGAAATGGGAAATCCGTTTACTATCCAGCCTTGCACTGCATGACTGACCAAGCTCTGTTCCTAACTTGTCTATAAAACTTAACCTGATGTGTTTCTGTACTTTTTTAAAAATTGCATGAATTTTATTTCTGAAAGGTAGAACTTTGATGTGATCCTATTGTTTGTTCCTGGTATGTTTTGTATTTCCAAAGCTAACAAAACCACCTATTTGGGACTTCTTTAGTATCATTTAAAAATTACTTCCAAGTAAGATGAGAAAAGAAATGTTATCATATCATGTATTGATTTCTTTTGGATAATAGCATGATAGAATCAGAAGTCACAATGTGATTTTGGTAAAATGTTTAGTGAAGAACCAGAAGCTAAGGAAGCATGGAGGTGGGGTTTTCAATGTCATTATGCTGTCTTTGGCAATGGTTGTGTTGTGGAGATTGGCACTTCCCACCATGCAAGTGATAGATGCAGGATTTAGAAGTGAATCTTCAAGAAGGTTGAATCAAAATGGTGAGATGATCTTGAATTTCCTTGTAAAGGGGAAATTTTGTCAAAAGTCATGGTGATGTGAACATGCAGTATGTCCTGAGAGCAGATCTGAGCTCTCAGAGTGTCTTCCCATTTTTCTTCGTATCTCTTCTTTTCCCTTTGAATCTATTTTAGGAGCCTCTGTGCACAGTTCCCACCCTGTGACAGCAGAGAAGTCTTTATGTGGTGTAGGCTAGAACAGACTGTAGTGTAGGAGGACAGTGGATTTCTGTAGCCTCATATTACAAGCAAATTTAGCAAGTGCTTTAAAAAGCCAAAATAAGAAATAACATCAATAATATCATGACAAAAAAAATCTAGAAATATAAATCTGAGGCTTATTTTATTCTAAGAGCATATCTAAGTGAAGAGAAAGGGGCTGGGGATGGGAGGAAGAGCACACTATTACAATAGTAGGAAAGAAGGTCAACCCTAAATGAGTGATTTCTTGGCTGACTCACTATCTATTACATTAATAATATAATTGATTAATCTTTAACTAAATCCTCTTTTGCCTTTGTTTTTATTTTAAACTATTTTTAAGGTTTAACGAGTTAGGTTAGCTAGATAAACACGTAGTTAATAGCAGGGTGAAGAAAGGATTCCAACATTATTTATGGCTATTGTGAATATCAGAGTTCTAGGAAGGGCTTAAATGTTTGAGAGAGATGTAATCTTTTCCTCTCCTTGATATGATCCAGACAATTTTTAATGCAGGTTAAGTAACTTCCCCAGTGACCCATAACTCCCCAGTAATTGCTGGTTTGTCTGTGAATGAGCAACCTCTACTGAAAGAGTAAGAAAAGCAAAACCTGCCTTTGTCATTCAGTAGGTGGTGCTCTTCCCTTCTCCTCAAGTTAAGACTCATGCTTCTGATGTGTTAGGTGCCATACTTCAGAAGTTATTTAAGTCTACAATTCTACCTCTTGTGCCACCTCTGCTTACTATGTGCTTTCCCAGGATTTGAATGTTAACCCCTGTGCCCAGGCCAAGACAGATTTCTGTGCTTTCCCAGGATTTGAATGTTAACCCCTGTGCCCAGGCCAAGACAGATTTTATCTTGTATGCTTTATTTATCTAAAATGTCCAACCTTCTCACCTGACAAGGACTAGTTAACAATACATGAGGCCTGGGTCTATCAACATTTTACTGTCAGTCCCCAGGAAAGAAATAGTATATACATTGTACATGGACTTGTTATCACCCCAGAAGTGGAGCTGCTTATTTTCCATTGAGGTGCAATGCTGTTCTGAAATATCTCTCCCACTCAGGCACCAGTACAAACATTTCTCAGCCAACTGGCTTTACAGGACCTATGTCTACACTGGTGGACTCCAAAGGGTACAAAGGGTGAGTATCCATGTTCTGGCACCCAACTTGACCAACCTTATTCCTGACTTGTGCTGGAGTAAGAATTGGGCATGCTCCAGCCTCCACCTGCCATCCTGTACCTTGGTTCTCATCAGAAGAAAACCTGACAATAGCTGTTCTGGCCAAGTCCTTGATTTGGAATTTTCAGAAATGCTGAAGGCATACAAGAGCATGTATCTCCTGCTCAATCTGGAGACAGCCTTAGGGATGATGTTTAAAGAGTCAGAAAAGTTGCAAATAACTCATCAAACTGGAAGATTAAGTTCAAAGATCAGGATGTGGCTGGAACCACTGACAGGGCTTCCCAGTAGCATGCAATGGACAGGGTGGATCCCTAGAAGGCTTTATTGAACAGACAACGAGATACTTACTTCTTGTGGAAGGAAGAGTTGCTTGTTATATTGTAAGCTTATTTAATTTTGGAACACATTTATAGGCACATGAAGGAGATGTCTGGGAAAAGCAAGCATGGATTTACCAATGATAAATCATGCTTCAGCAACCTGATTGCCTTGCAGATGAGGCAAGAGCAGTTAATGTCATTTACATTGACTTTAGCAAGACTTTCAACTCTGTCTCCCATAATGGCCTTGCTTCCAAGTTAGGCTATGAATGTCTGGATGGGCAGTGAACTAACTGAGTAAAAAAGAAGTTGGATGATTCTGCTCAAATAGTAGGAGATAAAAGGTTATATCTTACCTGGAGGCAGGTGGAAAATTTCAGAAGTCTATCATCATATCTGCAAATGAATTCTGTCTAGGGGCATCATCAACACTCACAAGAGGAGGGCTGCCACCCAGAGACACCTAGACAAGCAGGAGGAACAGGCTGACAGAACCTCATGAAATTCATCAAGGACTTCAAATTCCTAGAAACGAAGAGCCTTTGGCAAGGGTGTAGGTTAGGGACACCCTGGGAAAGCAGCTCTGTGACGGGAAGGCCCTGGGGTGCTGGTGGCAGTGAGCTCAACACAAGTCAGCAGTGTGCCCTGGCAGGAAAGGAGGTTGGGAGAATGGATTAGCTCTCTCTACTCAGCACTCACTGAACCACCTCTAGACAGTGACCAGTCCTGGACCTGTGATGACAAGAAGACTATCAATAAACTAGACTGAGTTCAGTGGGGGGAACCCCAAGGCGGTTGGCTTTGCAGCAGTTGTGCTGTATAGGAAAGTTACGAATGGGGCTGGTTAAGCTTGTGAAAGTGATGGCTTTTGATGTCAGCCCTCCCCATAGCTATGGGGAATGGGTGAGAGGAGGGATCCAGGCTGTTCCCAGCGGTGCAAGGCTTGAGCTTGAGGGAAAATGGGCATATACTGAAACAATAATTTTCACCATGAAGACAGTCACACAGGGGTGCTAGTTGCTCAGAGAGGCTGGACCAGAGACCTCCTGTGCTCCCTTCCCACCCTAATTGTCCTGTGACCCTATGTTATTATAATTTACAAGCAGAAGCAGTCCTGAAGGATTACTGTGACTATTAGAGGCCTAAGGTGGGATTTCATTTCAGTCTGCTTCAAAGAGGCAGGAGATGCTCAGAGAAACATGCACATGGGTGGCTCTTTTGCCAATTACTAAGCCTAGTACAAAGGATGCAGCCAGTAGTAGAACGAACCAGTAACCAGATTCTATTGCACACAAAAGGGTCAATACATGGGTGATCACTGGGGGTACAAACAGGTCAGTCAGGTTACACATAATAGACATCAACCCCAACAACCCCAGGAATGACACAGCACAACCAACAACCGGTGGAATAAGCAAAGCAACAAAGTCTCCCATAGAAGAGATGGGAGACAGCCAAGCCAAAAGGCTGACAACATAGGACAGAAGCAGCCACATACTGTTCTCACAAAGCCCATATTTGTAAGTGCCAAACCTGACTGGGGCCCAGCTGTAGGGAGAGTCAGGAGGTCCTTCCCCAACAGGGAAATTCTGCAAAGTGCATCCACCTCACAGACAGACACTCCACCCTTCCTGCAAGTGGTCCCAGCTTTTATGCCCAAAGCAGGACACCTGGCACTCATTTACCCAATGCAGGGCGCCTGGGGCTTGTTTACCCAAGGGATTTCCCTACAAGGTTGGCTGCACCTTGGAGGAAAGCCAAAAGGCAAACTCATCCCCTCCTCTTAAAGGGCCATGGGGACCACCCATATGTCAACCTTAATTCAGGGCTCGGGGTTCAGATCCCAGCACTTCAGTGGCCTGCTCATTTGCTCTCTGCTAGGGGAGGAAGAACTTGGAGACTTGCATTTGGGCTGGCGATAAGCCTGACATGGGGAAGAGTGAACCTGAGGGACTTCCCTTGTTCACAGGTTAACCCTGACTTCATTTACTTCGTTGTGTTAGTCAGAGATACAAGGATCCACCAATAAATTCATTATAAAGATATAAAGAGGAGAGCATCAGGAGAAGGAGAAAGATCAGTCTGGACTGATACCAACTTCAGCAGTAGACGTTGGGTTTTTGTTTGAGAAGCTACTACATGGCATGTAGCTGGAAGAAGAGCCCATCAGAAGCTGAAAATAGGTTTAAGTATATTAAATGTTAATGGGACGCTTCAACTGTGAGCAAATGCTAATGATTGTTCATTTTTTTTTTAAAAAAAAAAGGCTGCACCTTGTAATAAGGAATGCATCATGCACATTCAAATTATGAGCAAAGTTTCTAAAGTATATAGAATGAAATCTGATAAAATAAACTATATCTGCCCATCAGTTTATTATAGGTTAATATAATCTCTGTTTTGGCAGACTAAAGAATACTGCTCCATTGCACATGATGATGTCACACCATAGAGAGATAGATGGTTTAATAAGTACTAACTATGTGGTTTAGCAGTATTGCTAGCAAATTAAACTGATGCTCATGCTTGTAAAAATGCAAAATATATTAGGTTAGCTTGATTTAAAGTTACTAAGAGAGAACAACTCTTTTAACCTTCCCACAGGATTCCCCAGCTTATTGCTGATTTATGCCACAGAGTTTCTGCTAGTGGCACCTACTCCCAGCTGGACCTGCAGAAATGTTTCTGACATATGCTTGTCTTGTGTCACAATAATCTAAGTGGGGGGCCCTCCAGTCTGCACTGCAGGAAGCAAGCCAGAAAGTCTATGACAATAATTCTGGAGTGATTGCCTTGAAAAAATAATGATGGAGTGAGATATTTGAACTCTTTTGTCTTTGATGCAGTGCACAACACCACTGCAATAGAGGAAAATCACACTGAAGTTGGGATACCTCTATCACCTCTTCAGATGAGACAGTCAGTGCTGGAACTATCCCATCTCAGTCTCTAAAGACATATTTGCAGACTTATCACACCCTACAGCACCAACTAGATTACAGACAGCAGACTTGCCTTTATTGCAGCATAGAACACTCTTACTGAAAGGGCCACCATGCAAGAAGAGACATGGATCTAGTTTATACGGGGACTAAACCAGAAGCTCCCATGGGTGCTTAAGTTCAGACTCTCAGGCTAGGTGCAGCCTGAGTTTCATCCTGTAAATGAGCAAGGATTCAGAGAATGCTTGGAACAGCAAACACATCTTTTTCCAAGCTGGTTTGCTCATCCCTATTCAGAGGTGAACACTGGCTACAGTTCTTAGTCTAGTAAAAATAGTCATCAAAGTCAATATTCATTATGAGCTATTTCATACTCAAAACAAAATGCAGAGTTGATTTTCAAATGATTCCTTAAATTAATAATTTTTTAATTTTGATTTTCTCTTTGTCTCTTATTTGACATGTGCTGTACCATTCTTTACTAGTTGGATTTAATTGAACAGGATTTCTTAAGAGCTCTGACTAATCTTTATTGTATGGGAAAAAATTCTTCTGTGAACAAGGGGAAAGCAGGCAGTACTAATTATCTCCAGCACGGAAGAACTCTGTATCAAAAAAAACCCAAGCTTTGAAATATATTTTCTTGTCAAATCTTGGCTCATTAATGTGCTTATCAGTCATGTACATATTCAAAGTATGTGTCATATAATACAAATCTGAATGTGTCAGTGTCATGTGGATGAAATAGACAATCTTTTTTTTTCTTTTTAATTAAGAGCCTTTTCAGAAATGTAGTTATGTTGTTGTGTGGTGGCTGTTCTGTGTGTCTCTCCTGCCAAGCCTGCAGGTGGGGGAGGGCTTCCTGCACACTATGAGGTTCTAATCTTTCCAGCAGGAAAACTCAAGCAACCAATATTTTTTTTGATCCTGAGCTCAAAGCTCAGTGAGGGCTGATGTTCATCTGTGTGGACAAAAAGCCTCAACATTAAAATGTTTCCCCTTTTTTTCCCTTCCGTTCCCCTATCTTTTCATGCAAATTTTTAAAAATCAAACACCATAAGCCGTCTCAGAAGACCAGCCATTTAAAATAAGTATTTTCTTAACGTGTGTACTTCTGCCAGCTGGGTGCGCCTTCAGGCAGAGCCTTTGCTGAGGGCTGGACCAGGACCACCTACACAGTCCCCGCAGCAAAGCAGGAACTTGTGTCTTGCCTGCAGGTCTCTGACTTTCATCTCCTGTTTCTCTCTCTGCCCCAGAACAGTGAGGGCTAATGTAGCTGAAGGATGTGACTGTGACTAGCAAGATGTCCTGTCCCTGGGAGAGCAGACATACACATATCCAACATACTTTGGAATTCATGCGCACTGAAGGAGTTGATGCCCTGAAGACCTTTGCCAGTAGAAAGGACTCTGCTATTTGAATGTAAGTGTCCCCCCTTACTTCACTTTTGCTACCAGGACACCTACAGGCAACCCAAGCAGCATATATACAAGAAATCTCCTCCACCATGTAGAGAAGAGCAACAAGTCAGGCTCTTACCACCATCAGAAAGGTCTTGGGCAGATGGAAGACACTGGTTCCTCTTTGAGGGCTGAAGAAAATAAACAGCTCTGCTTGGTGTTTTTTTAAAGGACCGTAACATGGTCAATAACTTTCTTTACAGTCTCTCTTTGCCAGCCCCCATATGTAATGACTATCTAAATGCCCTATGTTGTGGCATCAGGTCAGTTCGTACAAAAAGGAGTGAAGTTTTGCCTGATGCCCCCAAGATTCTCCTAGCTGGTCTTGCAGCAGTGGGTCAGCAAATACATATGGCAAAGTTGCCAAACAGGGAATGCAGGTGTGCGTAGCATAAGTCATGTCTGTCCCTGAGGACAGAGGGCAGAACTAGCAGTACATTTCCCCTGAAGCCTCCTGCTGCTGAACGCTCCTTATACTTGGTGGGTGAACAGATTTCACAGAAGAACGAAAAGGGGAAAATGTGTTTTTCCCCATGCATGTTCTCATGACATCATTGAAAGTTATCCAACAACCACAGGTCTGAATTACTTAAAATTACCTGAGCTTCTGCAGATACTTCAGCTTTTGCATAGGTTTAGTAAAAAGGTCATTAAAGCCATGTTCATATAAACAGCAGTAGTTTAGTCCCCTCTTCTGGTTTCTTGCAGTGAAGAAGTACAGTCAATATTGAAAATACTGTGGAGATCTTTTTTTAACAAAAATACAGAGAGCTAGAGCACCTTATTTCAATATTACATTCTCTCTCCAAATTTATATAATTTTGTCACCGTGAAGCAATTTATCACCATGTTGAAAGAAGAAGGCTTGTTAGTTTGGGTCTACATTTCAGTAAAACATGACATGTATCTTCTAACTTGCAGCTTCTTGGTTTTAACCCATACTCCAGCTAAGGTGGTCCTGATGCAAAGGTTGGTGAAGTCTTCCACCGTTTGCAAAGCCTGTCCATCTGCATTGCTTTCTGTGCAAGGCCTCTAACCCAAAGCAGACTAAATTGTTGCCCTAACAACTTATTTCTGGTTTAGGGCTTTTTTTGTCCTCCTCGTTGTTATAGTTACTCACCAGAACATATTTGTACTCCTTGCTCTACCTGCTCTCTGAACAGGTATAATGTCCTGTCAAGGGCACCATCTAAACTGAGAGTATAAGGGCTACACTTTTTAATTAAACACTATTTAAAAATAAGTTAGCAGCCACAAAAGACAGATGCTACAACACCAGTAGACATTTGTCCATTATGATCATACCTATGGCCCACTTGACTGATGTACTTCTTAATAGTTTAGGTGGCTAATGTTAAAAGCTAAGACGGCACTTACTTAAAATGAATAAAATATCATTTTTCTGACTTAAGCAAACTCTAATCCAGTATTTGATAGGGATTCATGTAAGAGAACTGTTCTTCCATCATTCTTGGTTCTGAACATGCAATGTTCAGACTACATGAAGTTGAAATCTTCTCCTGATATCCAGGCTTTTGAGACAAAACAATATCATCGTTATTATTAGTTTCAGCTAGATCAATTAGTTACAAGAGATATACTAGTAAATGTACTTCCCCTTCCCTCCTAAATTTCTGACTTCTCAGAATAAAATGAATCTGGCTGAACTTTTTGTTTGAATTAAGAGATTGACATACCCATGCTGTGTATTTTTCACACTTCTCTTTCATGTATCAGCCTTCAATAGTCCATCCCAACTCTATTTGAATTCCCTGCATATGTACAGAAACTCCTTCTTTTCACATTTAGACTGAACACTGGCAGTGCAGGATCCTGGGTTGCTTCTTTTATTTATGTTAAACTTGCACCAAACTGAGACCAGATCTTGTTTGGGAGGTGAAAGTGAGGAATATTCTGCTGGCAACACTCAAATCTCAGCCACCCACAGCCAGCCCAAGCCCTGAGGTGAGTTATCCTGGGTGGTAGGTGGAAATGGCCGTGTGTCCAAGATGGGACGTGACGTGTGACCCTGCTGCTTACCCAGCCAGCCTGCACACAGCAGCACAGCAGGTGATCCCATCCAACACTGGGCTAAGCCAAACTGAGTCAGGAAATCCTAACAGATGCTGCTTTGCTTTTCTTGCCACACAAGTAACACCGAGTCTTTCTTCACTTGGGCTGTTTCAACCTTTAATTACCCCAAGTAATAGGCAGTGGAGGGTATTTAGCATATTAGAAAAGAGATCTCTGAGTCTAGGTTATTGAACAAGTGTAGAGATCGGTGTCCCTTGGGAGCAATGAAGTGTCTTGGGTCTCTAGAAATGATGGAAATGAATGGTTTTATTGATTATTGTCTTAATTTTTGTAATCAATAAACTAACTGAGCAGAGCCAGTTTGCTTTTCCAGGCTTTTATTTCTAATTATATCTAAGAGAATGACACAGAGAAGTCACTGATTGAGTCATATAACAGAATTTTAAATAAACAGGCTAGTCGGTTCCCTCTGGGAAAGAAGTCAGCAGCATGTCACTCACGGAGGGTGTTACACTGACAGGTGACAGGAATGGTTTAGTTCTGTAATATTTAATCCTAAAAATGTTTCTTAAGGCACTGTCAGAGCAGAAGTTGAAATCTGTGTAATATTATATTTCCTTTGAATTCAGAGAGAGAAAACTTTGCAACCATTTAACTTCACAATTTGAAACCTAGCAATGATTGGCTTTCATCAAGAAGGAAATACAACTTTTCCACAGAAAGGTAAATGAATACCATTTCATAATATACCAGAGGAGATTTTTTCTTGTGACTGATTTGGATGATACAGAGACCAATTTTGAAGTTAGGCTATTTTGATTGTGGGTTGTTTTCTTGTTCGATACCCTTTGGCTTACAGAATCTTGCAGAATCCAGCTCGGTGTCCTACCAAGTTAAACTGCTGATCGTCCAGAAAGAGAAAATGGTACAAATAGCTGTCAGGAGGGCAGGACAGATAAGTGTGCTATCTGGAATTTCCACAGCTCCTAATGTTAGGCCAGTCCTGCAGCAGGAAAAAAATCTCACTGGTGTCAAAGTGATTTTTTACTTAGTAAGATCTAGTCTGACTGTATTTTCAAATCTATGAAATAAGCTTAATGGTCAAAAAGGGAAAAAAAGCAAAACAAAAAAAAAAAAGAAAAAAAACCCAGCTTTAAAAATGTTGAAGCAATAATCAGTTCTACACTCACTGACAAAATCCATGCAGGGTTTTATGCAAAGATGTTCTTAACTCTGATATCTCATGACAAATTCCTAAACCAGAAGGACTGGAGCACAGGTACAACAGAGGCATCAGTGATGGACTCTGAGGCCAAAGAAGTTCTCTGCCTATCATTTGTGGCTAAATTGCAATGTCCCTGGCACCCCCAGAGCAATGCAATATAAGTTGTGATACAATTTAAAAATTCCATCCCATTGCAGCAAAGATGAAGGGTTGTGGGGCAAGAAATCCTCTTTAGTACATGGGGGGTTCTTATGGTCCACATTCTCAACCAATATTTAATTTGATCTTTAGTATACAAATCTGTATCAGAAAAGGGTGGAGTTCACCATGAATCATTGACCATTAACAGCATGAGGTTTTAGGCTCAAGTTCTGCTTACATTTCTTAATGCGTACAGCTGTTACCTGATGCTGTATTTTAAATGAAAAATTGAAAACGGGGTGCACAGCTTTTGCACTGAGAATCTAAAGAGTCGTCATTTTCTTGGGTACAGAGACATTTTTTTTTCATGTTTATTTTGGTTACTTTATTTTGTGAGAGTTTAATACATTTCTGTGTCCTAATGGTCTTTGCAGAGATCTTCTGGGTTCACTTCCTACTATATTCATTCTCCATTTTCCTTCTTCTCTATATCTGCTGTTTCTTAATCTTTAGGTTTTCTGCTGCTGCTGTTACTAGAAGGGAGATTTTGGAAGGGCACACGTATGGTCCTCCACTGTAAATACAAGGATAGAGGAAATACAAAAGGACACAAAGAAAGAGATACAGTGTCTATGAAATCCTCAGATTGGAAGAGAAAATGCAAACAAAGTAAGAGAAAAATTCTCATTTTTAGGTGGAGGTTTCTTGATAAAGTAGGACGTAAAATACCATACGGTATTTTAAGTTAATTGTGACTATTTTGAGATGTCTCACCCCAAAAGCATTGACAGAACTCTCATCCCTTAGTACCTGAATGTCACTCCTACTATTCAGCTACACAAATTTAAAGCTGACGATATGTTTCCACTGCATGTTATCGTTAACGAAACCAAGACCTGGGTGCATTCATTACTTATGGCTATGAGATACCAACATGATATCTAAAGGACAGCATTGTCACAAGAATATATAGATAGGAACCAGCCATTTATAACCATGACCTGGAAACTAAGGAGATTTCTAAGCATCAAAACTGTAAAGGGCTGCTATGCCTTCCTGCAGAATAGTGAGGAATAAAACTTGAATTCCACTTACCAACAGCACTTTAATACTTTGAGAGAGGCACTGCACAATAGTAGCAGGACTTACACCCTATGGCCCAGGAAGATCCTCATGTCCTATGTACCTTGGAGAAAGGGAGATCTAAGTTCACAGGACATAGGACACACAAACCAAATTCCTGCCCTTTTCTCCTTTCTTCCTTCTCATCTTTCCTTGTTCTCCATTTCTTTTCACCCCAATCTGACCTTTCACCACTTTTCTCCCTTCTTTCCTTCTCTATGAGGCAGAAATATGACTGGATTGAGGAAAGTGAGAAAGTGGATGTCCTGGTTCCCCGGGCACAGACCCATGGGCCAGCCATGCAGGCAGGCCATGAGTAGCCCCGAGTCAGCTGAGAGTTCCAGTCAGGTCAGCTGTCTCACAGGTGTATCCCATACCACCCAGTCATGCTCATTATAAAAAGAGGGAGCTCACTGAAGGTAGAGTTCCTACTCTTCCTGGAGCTCCTCCCTTCTGGCCTTCTGCTCCTGCTGTTGTCATCAAGGACCAGGCTGAGTAGAACTTTGTAGTCTATGTCAGTTGTTGTATCAGTCTTGTTATTTCATTAAACCTATTTCTACTTCAGCTCACGGGGCTTCTCCTTTTTTTCCCTGATTTTCCTTCTCAGCTGGGGAGGGAGCATCAGATGGTAGAATAACTGCTACAGTTTAGCCCTGGGTACTGGCTAAATGTAGACAGTGGAGTAAACACCAGGAGAAAAAATAGAGAGGTGGAAAGAATGAAGAACAAATTTAATGAAAGTGAACAAGGGCTGTATCTTGGTGTTCTTGGTGATCGTTTTTTGGTTTTTCGATCTTAAAGTTTGGGGGGTTGTTTTTTGTGGGTTTTTTTGTTTTGTTTTGTTTTTTACTTTTCAGTCTCAAAACTATGTTAAGAAACTTTAGGATTGATTATATCTTTTTAATTTTTTTTTTTTTAAAAAAAAAGCAAGCTTGAAAGTTTCTGAGCTTTACAAGTTATGTAGCAGGAATTTACCCGAAAAAGCCCTATGAATCCCCTCCTGTCCCTGAAGTCATCCTTCTCCTCCAAGAAGGAAAGAGTTTTTTTCCTGCAAACACTTGCTATAAATTATCTGTGGAGAATGGTTGCAGAAGTGTCTGCAGGACTAATCCTTTCTCCCAGCTTTGGTTGTAAATTCAGTCCCCGAATGTAGCTACCTTCCTGTTTTGAAGCCTGCTGTCCTTCATGAGGGACTGCAGAGCAACTGGATGCTGTGGCGAGCACGGCAGAGTCAGAAAGTTTCACAGACTTCACTTGTAAGTCCTTAAACAAAAATTTTGCTGTGGGGAAGTCAATGCCATTTCCTCCTATTACACTTTGATCCGTTGAAAACTCATGACTTTCCTTTGAACACCAGCGGCAGGTAGTATTTATGGATTTAATGGTGCAATATGCATGGATGTCTGGCACAGTGACATGTCCCAGAGTGCCTGGAAAAGACCAACTGACGCACCATTCAGTTGCACTGCACGGCTGCACTAGCACTGGGTTCTCTCTGTTCTTTCTTTCCTGGGTGGCAAGAAGCCATGCCCTACCACAATGCCTTCATTGTTGGAACATAAAGAACAAAATGCACATGTTTAGCCTGATCAGTACTGGAACAAATCACTTGTACTTATCAGATTGCAAGACCTTTTCTGGGAACAGAAATTTGGAGTCCTCAAACTTGAGGGAAAAAAACCCCCGACAACTCAAAGATAATAGTAACATCTGAGCAAGTCAAAATACAGTGAGATAGCTCCGCCTTTGAGTCATGGTTTTTCATCATTTACTCATCTGTGTAACTATTATAGAGTTCGGGTGACACACATCCAGAGATCTGAACCAGAGGAAAGCAACTTTTTAATAATTAAATTCTTACCTGAAATACTAATCCTTACTGCCTAAAAACAAATTTCTCCCTGTTAGGAAGACAGATATGAACTAAAAAAATTATGAATTGCAACCTGGAAAGCACTAGTCCAATGTCCTCTCTTGTACCATTTCATACCTGAGAAGTTGCCAAAAAGCCATTTGTGGGTAATTATTCCCCAGGAAGTTCCTTCCCCTCCCAGCAATTCAGATATACAGCTCATGCCATATGCTTCAAGACAAAATACCCTAGCATATCAAACTGAGACATAGATAAAAATCAAATATATGTTGTCCATGTAAATCATTGTCCCTTATTTAAATTTTGCCTGACAGGGAATGGCAGACATGCATATTAGTCCTGAACCTAACCAGGCTTAAAACAAAGCACTTAAGAAGAGGATCACCTGATGCAATTGCTGGGATCTGCAGTTCAGTGACCTTGGCAGTCTCCTTCAGTCTTGTATTATTTCCAAGTCTCTGCAAACAGCTGTTTGATTGTTACTAACCATCTTCTGCATCTCTAAGTAAGCTGTCATATGGATTTTTTTCCAAAGTTTTAATAATACTGAGTTTGGTGACAAAGAGTCCTCTCAGGCATAGACCAGTCAAGTCTTCCTTGTGGAGCTTCAGAAATAATCTATTTACACTCAGAGCCTGTCCAAACAACATTTTGCTTTTCTTGGAGTATAGTTTATGTAGTGTAAGAAGTTCCCTAAAGTGAGTGGAGTTAAGATGTCACCACCTTCCTCCAAGTGTTGTCTTTCTAATCCTGCCTTTCCCAGCCCAACTCTGCCTTTATGCTTAGGGTCTCCACAGCTTCTCTCCTTAGGCCTTCCTTCCATCTGTCCTTTCTCCTGTCCTTCCTTCCTTCTGTCCTTCCTCAAGAAATGGCTTTTTATGGGTCAGCCAGCCAGCCCTAACCTTGGCTTTTCTCTTTCCAGGAAAATGAAAGGATTCTAAACACCTGACTCTGATTTAGCTGAGAGAGAGAGGAGATTTACTTTTCCTACTACATCCTAAGTAACACTCAGATACCATAATGCAAACAGGTCACTACATTTAGAGTTCATATTTTGGTATCAACTGTAGTGTTCCAAAAATCTTTTCAGTAAGTATTTTTGTTCTTCAGCTGCCAAAAGAATTAAGTAAAATAAACTAGTAGTTCTTTTCTGTTCTTATTTCTATTTTCTGTTCTTTTTCTTACTGCTAGGTCTCTTTTGTGATAAATCAATAAAATTTCTCCAGTGCAATTCACAGCCTCCCTTCAGCCTGAAAAAAAAAATGCTCTGCTTGGATACTTAGTGTATAATCACAGTCTCTATTGACATACCTGTGAAAAGTGTAATTCCCTTGGCTTCCTAATGACTGAGTTAGGTCCCACAGGCAGCACCTCCCTCTGGTTGTGATGTCTGAAAGACACCTTACCTTTTTTACCATCCTGGAAAAAAATGTTCTTTGCTAGTTGTCCCACTGTACTAACTAGTTCCATGCTGTGAGTTTCACAAAATACAGCTAAGAGAAGTGATTAAACCTGACAGATACTGTTTTCTTTGGAGGTCTTCTCATCCCCAGCAGCTGGACAACTGAAATATGAGATTTGTGAGCAGACAGGAATGCTGTCTATTACAGTCTGAAAGTTTGCCTATTGATTTTTATAGGATTTTGTAATGTGTATCTCAGTCAGACAGAATTAGAGCCCTAAAAGCTGCTCTGTGTGTATTTGCAGGTGTGGCTGAAAATACCAAAAAGTACAAATCTGATCAAATGCATTCCCATGACCCCCTTCTTTTTCCACTGTCTTTTTCCTTAAGGCTTTTCTGTGATTTAGACTGGTAAAGTAGCACCAGTGATACAAAACAGTTGTCATTAATTTGTCAAAGATACAAAGGGAATGTCAATTTTGCAGCTGCAGTTTAATTCTTGCTTGATTTCTTCCAATGTGTGGACAAAACAGGTGCTGATTTCCTCATTTGCATTTGACCCTTTGGCAATGTTTTCCTCATTGGCACAGAAGTGCTGGGGCTGGAGGAAGTGTTTAAGGAGAATTCACAAACCCTGCAAGCCATTTGGTTTGATGAAAGAGTCCCATGCAGTACCTGTGCTCCCCTTCTGCTTTTATCAGTACACTCACCTGCCTGGAGTATAGGAGAAATAGGAAAAGCTGTATCACAGTAGCATGACCCAGATGTGCTTCCTGGTCCATAGGTTCTGCATTACAACAAATCCTAGCATGCTGCAGCCCTGGCTGGCACCCCAGTTTCCAGAAAAAAGGATGAAGGCAATGACAGAGGAAGTCAGCCAGAGATTCCAGGTGCTGGGATACTGCAGCAGAACTCTGCCTTAGGCAGATCCTCTTGTCTCCATGTCCTTTCCATTGTCCCTCAACTGCATGCATGTGGGACACAAGGGGTGTGGGAGCCAGCCTGGGAGCATTAAGATGAGACATCTGGGATATTGATGGATCAAAATGTTGGGGGTGAATGATAGAAGCAGTGAGACTGACTATCTTCAATGTCTGAAAGCCAGGAAAACAAATAAGAGCAGTATGCTATAGGCAGGGAATTGGTGAAACAAATGTGATGCTGGTGGCAGTGTCTGCCTTTGAGGATTGCAAGAACCAGAAAAATTAGGATGGAAGAACTGAAAAAAGGAAAAGGAGCAGAGTAAGCATGGGGAAGAGCAGAAGTAAGGAAGGGTAAATCTGAGTAAAATTACTGGGAAAAGCACTGAAAAATTTGTGCACGGCTAGTCTATAGAAGATCTACCAAGCAATGATAAAGGTTCAAAAGAAGACTTTCTTTACTGGTTAAAACAACATCAAGCATGGTAACTTTGTCAACAGTGAAGATTCACAACTTCAGAAAAAGATTTATTTTTAACTTCTGCCAACTGATTTTCATTTAATTCTGTTAAGATCTCCGTTCACAAAAGCAGTTATTTCATTATCTGTGAGATGACTGAGGTTAATGGTCCCTTTACCGCCAGAGGCAGCAGAGAGAGTTTTAAAAGCCACTAAGGGCACAGGAGGGCAATGTCCAAACTAGAGTATGGGCTAAAGCGCAGATGTTGAGAGAAAGGAGATTCAGCAATAATCCAGACTTTTTTTCTACTTTTCCCTGGACTTTTGTGCTCATCATGCCACTATTGCCCACGATGATGTGGGTGTCTGGGGTGAGGAGTGGGTCTAACTTCTTCAGCTGCAGTGACAAATTCTGCTGCCTGCTAACCTGATTTATGTTTGAACCAGTAACCCAGAGCTGAGAGGCTGCCTAGCTCATTAAAAATTCCCTGAGTGAGTTTACTGACCCAGTTCCAAAACAACAAAGAAAGCTTTTTAAGTTGGTTTTTGGAATTCATGTCATAAAAGATTCAGGCAACATATGGATTATTTATTCACGTAGGGGATTTAAAATTGTTGCTTTATTAAAAAAAAATGCATCTTATTTCCAGCAATGTCTTTGTTTTACAGCTATTCAGGCAGCTACTAAAGGAGCAGGTGGAGGGGGAAAGGAGAAAAGTAGGACAAGGTCTTAGACATGACTACAAGGACCCAACAAATCCAGTTCTTGTGCCAAATTGTTTTAATGAAAGAGCTGATTTTACTTTCTACTTGCCTATGAAGGACAAAAGGACACATTTATTATCTCAGCTATTTTATTTGATTCTTTCTATATAAAGGACCTACCCCATTCTCCAAGTATTTTGGATTAATCAGAAAAAATAATTGCTCCCGTATTTGCTTGTGCAGCATCTTCATTTCAGAGTCAGACCCACAATAGATGTCACCAGGGACAGGTCCATTGAAGACACACCAGCTGTCCTGATTTGCACCAGCCTCAGCTCTACTCCATGCTGTGTTCATGAAAATGAATACAGGCTTGTGGCTTCACCAAAGCTGTTGTTCTTGGCTTTGGGCTCTAGTTAGAAGCTCCCTCCTTTTGCAGTTGTGATACATGTCAAAATCCTTTTGAGGAAACCAAAGGTAAAATTAGAAAAGCAATGTTGTCATTGCAGACAAATCTCCAGGAGGCAACAGCCTCTCTCCACAACCTTCAGGTAGAGAAAGTTCATTTTTTTTTTTTTAGGAAATCTGAGTAGCACTTAAACTCTTTGGCAGATTGAAGATTTCTTTTGTAGAGCCAGAGTAAGAAACAGAAGCACAGCAAGCTGTAGTTTGTATCCCTTCCAGTGCTGGTTAATGAAAAACTAAGGTGGGACACAAAGGAACAGATAGAGATATACACAGGACTTTTACATGCCTGAAGCACAAAGGACAGAGGCTCAGGGAAGCAGCAGTGATGAACACAACATAAGGACTTTGGATCCTGCACAGAGACCCCAAAAGCAATGCTGCCACTGTGGGGCTCCCAGCTGTGCTCCCTGCACCCTCACAGCCTCCCCACATGCTCTCCTCCTGCTCTACTGGCATCAGGCCTGAGGTTCCCCCCACTCCTTTCCTTCCGGATAAGACTTGTCTGACCTTGGAGGATGAAACATTCCATTTCTAAAACTTTCAGTCCAGGAAAAGTGAAGGATCTGTGCAGTGGACCAGAATCCAGCAGCTTCCCAGCTGAAAAAAGGCTGATGTCTCATGCACTCGTCTTGTAGTTCAAAGATTCCCAAAACAGTCCAGCCGAGGTCATGTTATAGCTTGGATAAACATCTATTGCTGAACCCATGGAAAAAAACAAGTAATCAGCTGTATCTTGCCAATCTTCTCAAGCAAGACAAATAAGGGTCCATGTAATTACAAGCCTGATAGCCTGAAACTAATCCCAGGTAAAATGCTCTATACCTGATCTGCGAGTCAACTAATAAAAAATTAAAAGGAAACCATATAGTTAATGCTGAACAAAGTGCAATTACGAAAAAGTAGCTTGTTATCTGTTGATAATATTATGAGACTGATTGCAAAAGCTAACTGTAACTGCTGTAATAGACTCTGCAGGGTGTGTGATGTGGATGACATGGCATTTTGATTAAGAGGCAAAGTGGATTAAAAACTACCTGGTAGGTCTCAAAACGTAATAGGAATTATTTTTTTTTAATGGTTGCATTTCTACTGGTTCCCACAGAGATCAATTTTTAGTATTATGCCATTTAAAACTCTTTGTTAACAGCCTAGACAAATGCAGTCATTTGCAAATATTAAAAAAAATATAAAAAGGGCACTAATGAATTATGAAGAAAACATGTCTCTGATACAGAGCAACATCTATCTGTCAGTAAATTAGATGCAAGCAAACAATACATATTTGAGTGTGGCCTATAATGAAGGTGTGTCTCTGCAAGTTAAGTCCTGGGGAGGACTGTAGGCTGAAGGTCCTGGCGCATCATCCACTGAACATGAGCTTCAGAATTATGATGGCAAAACCACCCAATGTCATCTTTGTGATATCTTGGTTATAAAAGCACAAAAGCAACAGAGAGGTTTATGTCACTCCCACAGGGAGGCTGCTGCTGAAATATTTGTCCTGTCTGATGCCTACAGATTCAAGGAAGATGCTGACGAAATTGGAGAAGATTCAGGAATGAGCTACAGAAATTACTAAAGGACTGGAAAACGTCTCTTGAGAAAGAAATAAAGGGGTCTGACTTATTTAGTTTATTCAAAAGTATGTTGGCCAGGAAGCTGTTCACTTTTTAAGCATGGGGAACAGAGATATGATAATGAGTCTTCAAGCTAACACACAAATCCAAAATCTGGAAAATCAAGCTGGCCAAATACAGAGTATTTTTTTCACAGTCAGGTACCTGCAGCCTTCAAGAGAGGCAAAGGGTGAGTTTTCACAACCTCCCTCACCAGGGAATGGCATCCAGTGCTTGCTTGGAACATGCTGAGAGGTCATTTAAGACTGTGACTGACAGATTTATTCATATTTCCTTTTCAGACAAGCACTTGGTAAACAGGGGTCACAGTACTGGGGCTGTTGATGGTGCAGTGACAGACTTAGCTTTACTTGAGTACACATGTGTGACTGGTGTTCAGGCTGATGACAGTCATCCAAAAAGCTTTGAAGCAGTATATTACTACATTATCTCCTATATTTTCAGTATTAGAAATAGGGAAGCTACTGGTTTCATCTGCCAGCTTGATCCGTACATGGGAATTTGAAGGGATCACCTGATGCCAGGGGGGTCTACTCTATACAATGATGGGAAAAAATGGACAATACAGGTACTGCTGCTTCTGAATTCAAGATGTCATCTACACTCCTGCACTTTGCAACCCAGCATTACATGGCTCCATGAGGAAAAGCAGTATACACTGCAGCTGCCCAGCCACCTCCCTAGAAGCTGCACTCCTGGGCAGACTGGTGCAGGACTAGCCCAGTACAGCAAACTGTTGACTCAGGCTCGGGTTAAGACATAAACTGTCCAGTTTTGTACAGTGTAGCACCACTGCTAATAAGGAAATCCTTATTGCCAGCTCCTCAGTGAAGAAACAGCTGAGTCCTAGAGAACGGCAGAGTAATTTTGTGTGACCTATTTTCTTGAATATTTTGGTGGGGAGAGGGAGGACATAATCCCTTTTTCTATAGATGTACACAAATCAATAGGAACTAGGAACCTTGCAAAAAGTTGTCCATTGCACGTGAAACACAGGGAACTCACAGGGCCCTGGTGAGCCTGACAGTTTCTCCAGGTCTCCAGCCCCACAGCCCCACCCCACCAGTGCAAGTATCTGTGGGCTGCTGGGGCCACCTTTGGGACAAACCCCGGATGCAGCCTGAATTCTCCCTCTTGGCATCACAGTGCAATGCCTTAGCTGTTCGGCTGCTTCAGTAACAACCCAGGCCCCAAATATTTTGCAACAGCTTTGAGCCACAGTGCAGCCAAGGCTTGTTTCGAAAGCTCACCAGCTTGCAATGTGGGACCCAGCAGATGCCCTTCAGAAGACTTGTGGGTAGCTCTCCTGTCACTATTTGCTTCTCTTACACTGCCTCTCTGCAGACACCAAAGGGAAGGGACTCCCTGAAGAAACTGCAACTCAAAACGCCTGATGCCAGCCTAGAAAACATAAGACAAAAAGAGAAGTCCAGTTTTTGTGCAAGCAGAAGAGGATGTTTATAGGGCTTGTTCCAGGAAAGAAAGGAAAAAAACTCTTGGGGACAGCAGAGGAGATATCTCCAAACACTGGAAAAGGTTTTAATAGCAGTATAGCTGCCTGTATCAGCACAGTCAACCAATAGTGTTACAGAGTTAAATATCACACTAGCTTCCTTCATATCATCTTCCCTGTGGTCCTGACCTTTACTTTTCCATCTCTGATATCTGCCTTCTGTGTTTCCTACCTTCCTTCTCTTTCTCAGCCTGTTCTGCCTTCCCTACCCAATGCCCAGATGTTCTCCAGCAGTAAATACCAGCTGCTCTTCGAAAGTCAATGATGGACTGGAGAGAAAAATAACAAAGCTGAAGACAATTTTTCTGTGGTTATTAAAAGGCACTAAACCTGACCCTGGAGATTCACCAGTTTGAAACTTCAGGGCTCTCTTGTCAAAACTGTCAGCCAAGGAAAACTGGAAAAGGCTGGTGGTCTGTACATGGCCCACAGTCGGGCTGGCACCAGGCTCTCTGTGAATTGAACAGAGCAGCAGGCAGCACTGAAGTTTTGCTCTCCTTTTCTCTGGGAACCAGAAAGAAGTGACGACTCTCTTTGAAAGCAACCATCCTTCCCTGTGGAGAGCCCAAAGGACACATCTCTTTCTGCCTTGGGAGTTGTGTTAGTGAGAGATAGGTCTGGGGCTCCCAGCTCTTTGCCCAAGTTTGCATCTGATTAACTATGTGGCCTTGTGAAATTGTCTGTAATGGGCTTCAGAAGGGCTTTGGAGAGAAGACTTTAATGGGGATTAAGCTGTGCAGCATAAAGGAGTTGCTTTTCACTTTGACAGCATCCACAACCTTAGTAGGTATTCCACTCATCAAGTTCTGTCAGCGTTTAAGGACTCAGATACTCAGTTGGGATTTATTATTTAGTGGAAAGCTGAGGCAAAATTAGCAGGGATAAAAGAGAATTTATTACAGCTATGTGTAAACCTCTGTCAAACACACTTTTTGCTCAGAGTTTAACCTACAAATGTGCCATGTAGTCCTGCTTTTCATCGCAGAACAAGTGTGTGGTATCTTTATAGTGGTGAGATGTAGCATAAGAATAAAGTCTTTTTTGCATTCATCTTCAGTCACACTGATGTAAACGCGCAGATGAGTCTGTAACTGTGCTTTAAGTGAAGAGCTAAGAAAACTGCCATGTGTGTATTTTTTTCTAGACTCCAAGGAGCTGTGAGTCAATCACAGCTGAATATGCATAGAAAGTCCCAGATAACCTTGCTGGAATTTCATTACAGGCACTGTGTAAAAAATGTGCAGAAGTGCATAAGTTCAGGTAGTATATAGAAATCACAATACAGTATTTTAAATGTTTGAAAACTGCTGGTAAATGCAAAGCAGTTCCCAGCCAGCCTTCATTAGTACAAAGGATGGTTAAGTTTTCTCCTGCTATTACTATAATGTTTTGCTTTTCTATCTTCATTTCCTCTAATTGTTTCAGTGTTAAAAATAACACCAGTGTTAGCAAAACTACTCTTCCCTTGCCGTCCTAAGAGCTTGTGGTCCCTGAGATCTGTCATGCATTGGTCCATGAGAGTGATGGTCCCTGTGGGCTCCCCAGCCCTTGTGGGTGCTGCTCGCCTGCTCTTGTCTAGCTGTGATGCCACAGCTTCTCCCAGGCAGCTCTGCTCCCTCCAAAGATGAAGACAGATGTGCAAAAAAATGGGATGGCACTGACTCAGGTCGTGGCTTCACCATCTGCAGGGTGGAAAGCTGTGCAAGGAAAAAGGCTTGCACCACCAGCAGGCCTCATGGAGCAAGCGGAGAGTCAGCCCCTTGCTCAGCTGCTCTGAAGATGCGTTAGGAGCCTGTGTGGCAGCTTCCCAGATCTGTAACCAAGTGCAAAGGCACTAAGAAATAGTCAGCCTTGCAGGCTGCTTGGATCATTTTCTCTTTTTCACTTTTCCTTGGTGCTAAGTACCATCCCTAAATAGATTAACAAGGCAGAGCCCATAAACTCTGCTATTAATTTAGTTGAAAAACATGCCAGCTTGACAAGCCAATAGTATATTAATTGAATGTTATTTGGATAGGAAGGCATGTGGATAAGTAGATTTATTATTGAGCAAAAATTTAGAAGATATGCTATTCATTATGTTCTGTTCATAGATATTTCTCCTAGCTTGTTGTCTAGGTAGGTATGTGTATATATTATAGTTAACATCTTATATATTTTTATATTTGTCCACATGCATATACATTTGGGGAAAACAAATGTGTGGAATTAGTTTTCAAGGTATTAAGTAAGCACTCACTGTAGGTATTATATACTTTTGTATTATATAACATATATATATATACCTTTTCCATCAAAAGTATAGTTATTTTACATTCTCACAACTGGAAAAGCATGAGTATTTGGCCTACAGTTTTTCTGAGGTTTTTTTGATCATGGAAAAATAAAACCTGAACATCTTCTGTCTTTGTTCTTTAGCACTTAGATACTGAAATTCAAAAGTTGGCAAGTATACTATTTAATAACTTAGTGAGGACTGAGATGTGAAAAATAAAGCATCATAATAGTAATAGCGATAGTAGTAGTAATAAATAATAATAACAACAATAAAAATATTAATAAATAATTCAGAGAGGGCCTAGGCACCCTACAGTGCAGTGGAGGTGCTATATCTCACTGCCAGGGGACAACATGCTTTGTTGTGTGGCTGTTTTGCAAAGGGAAGGGAGTCAGTGGCAGTCTGCTTTGCCAGGACTTCCTCCTGCAACTTTATCTTAGGGAGAAAATTTCACCTCTTACAGTTTCTGGTTAATCTCAGAAGATTTTTGACAAGCCATGCGATTCATACCCTGCAATGTCCATGTTCACACCTTTGCTTCAAGCAGGGTGTAAACCTAACTCTGCCTTGGTACTTCCATAGGGTGAGAGATCCAGGATTCCACTCCTTAGTTTTTAAGTTTCCTCATCTTGAGAATTTGAATCAAAGACTAAAGAAACCAGTGGCACTATTTTACAATTTTGATATTTCGTTAATGGTGTTTTCTTCTCTTACTGTATTCAGGATAAGTAATTGCCTGAGTTAGCTCAGACACCTATTACGTGTTGTATAGAAAACAACTCATTGCAAGCCATGGCTTTGATGGGGAGCTCCATGACTGCATTCACATTGCTTGATTCTGCTCTACCATCTCTTAAAGCTCATTTAAGAATGGACAAGTGTCAAAAGAGGTGGCTTTATTTTCCTCAGTCACCTTTCAGCCTGCCACTGGCCATGTGTTCTTGTGGTGTCTGTTAAACTGGTACTGGTGTTCACATGGCTGTGCAATGAGCTGAATCCCACAGTTTATCTGGCTCAAAGCTGATCTTTACTTTTGTAACTGCCATTGACAGGTTAATTTTCAGCACGTGGCTGGGCAAAGGTAGTGTTGGCTCAAGGGCGGCAATAAGGAGAGTGAGAAGAAGGTACTGAGGTCTACAGGACCATCCACTTTAGTAAAAAACAGCTGACGTTGATTTTAAGAGCCCGACACAATAACACCCTTGCAAAGCATGGCTCACAATAGGTAGTACTGCTAAAAGGCATTTCCTCCCCTCCCTTCTGTTATGTTTGCACCTGCAAAATATGCTATTATATAGACAACAAAATATACTATAAAATCAAGTCTGTTTTTCTACACTTCACTGTTCTTCAGTTCTCAAATAAAGCACAGAAGAGGAGGCAGTGAGGGAATTAAGGAAAAGAAAGAGAAGATAATGGAATTTAAAAATGGGTCTTTGACCTGCAAAGTAGTGATGAGAAGAGAATTTTCTCTTTAGTTTATGGAAATTATAGCCTACTGCCTCGATAGAGATAACTCTGCAATGTAACTGCATTCTTGCTGAGCTTTTCTTTCCTTTAATCCAGCTGACTAGAAAAAAGTCTATTTCTGTACTGTAAGCGTCATCTGTTTCAACTGAAAAGCCTTAATTTAATTTTTCTAGACAGGACTGTGAGATGTTTCTGTGGTTGCTATTATGAACAGAAGAAAGCTAGGTAAAAACTATTTATTTCTCAAATTAAATACAGTGACTGAAGATTTAAATCCTATGAATGTGGGTAGCACAATTTTGATTCTTCTGTATCGTCTTGAGAGATTCACATATGTGAATACTGTTTTCTGGCTCCATAGACGGAATAAAATGCATAAACCAGGAACTGAAGTTCATTTCCTCACTTTCATCTACTGGGAAAGGGAGAAATAAGAGGGAGCCCTTGTGGAGGTTCATCTGATAACAAAATTATAAATGAGATGCTTGCATTGCAGCAGTGGTTGCGAGATGAGGAGTGCAATGTAGAGTAAAAAAAAATGCATAGCTAGCTCATGAACTAGTTGTAGGTGGCTTAATTTCACTGAAGTTTCTGGAATTGCATTCGTATTTTTTTTTTATAGCTGAAGAGCAGAAAAGTGAAGAGTTCTAATCAGAAATAGTGTAAAAATTTATTTCACAGGGACATAAATATTGGGCTGATGGGCATGGAAGAGGCAAAAGAGAAGTCTGTAGTTAGTTTTTCTCATTTGGGAGAGAATTACTGTCACAGACTGACACACCACAGACAACCGCTGGCACTATGGGCTTGCAAAGGCTCTGTCCATGGCTCACCAGACCACAAGCAGATCCCAGCAGCCAGGCTCTCCCTGCTGCAGCTCCCACAGCTGCAGTCAGTGTACATCCACCCCCCATCGAAAATGACCCTGCTCCCCCAGTGATACATTTCTCAATTTTTAATCTCCAGTGTTAGCTAGATTTTTTTCTCAAATTTCTTTCAGGTTTTGAGATGTGTTTTTTTGTCGTGGTTGTCTTCCCTGTGTTCCTCACATACAGGCAGAGAGTCCTTTCACTTCCTGCAGCATCTGGTGCAGAGCTTTCAGAGGGTGTAAATCATGGAAGTAGTGCAATACCCGTTATGGTTATCATGGATTTGTCAGCAGCAGGTCACATGCCTATATAACATTTGTTGTAAAATATGGAGAGTGGTCACACTGTCACAGGAGCCTCATGTTTCATGTTTGCTGTCAGGGTTGTTTTTATGAGTGAGAAAGCAGACCCCATACCACACCACATCACAAAGAGGGGATGCCTCACGGGGGAACTGAAGCAAGCAGAAAATGATGTCCTCTCTTTAGGTCATTTGTTAATTTCCACATGCAATGAAACAGAAGGTGGTATATTATGAGAGGCCATTTGTCAAGAAGCAGAGTGGTAGCTGTAGCCACAGCAGCAGGCTAGGACCCAAAGACGTGGGTTTCTGTCACACATAAGCTGCTAAGTGCAGAGCTGAAGTTTGGTGAGAAGCAGGATTTTAGGACCTCCCTCCCTGAGAATTTTTTTGGTGGGAAATTAGACCACTGGTGTCCAAACTTTTTGATTGTATACAAAGAAAATTTGAGCATGCACCCCCAATATGTGTGTAATTATTTATAAATGATACACATGTACAACTGTACTAATACAATATAACCATTGTAAAACATAGACAAAAATAGAAATTAAAATAAGACGAGATAAAAGTGAAACAAGCACTTTTATTATTTTATTTTTAAATTTAAATAATTAATGGTACAAAAAGTATTTTCTTCCCGCACCCGGATTGCTTGTCATGCGCAGCCCTGTTGTGCACACACCGCACTTTGGAGACCAATGGTTTAGGCAGCCCTCATACTCCAGGTGCCTTGAAACCCCCTCTGGAAAGCAATGTCTCCCCCTTCCCCACAGGCACCATGGGTGTTTGCCTTGCGTCTGGCTGCCTTCTCCTCTCCACCCGCCCAGCTCAGTGCAGAGCTGTCTCCACTCCTGCACCCACCCCTACTCCTGGCAAGCATCACCTTTAGAAATCCCCTGCCCTGGGCACCTCTGTTAATCACACTAATGTTGCTTGTATCAGATTAATACAATCACTTAACCAGCAGGTGCTGAACTTTTAATTACATCCACGGTATGTTCAGCCTGTGCAGCACACAGATGTGTTATTTTTCTACTCGATATACCCATCAGTTCTAATTATTTCACAGCATTGGAGTCAGAGCAGTGCAAAAATGTCAAGGTATATCTTTAAACTTTTTGTATGACTAGTGTTCAGACAATAACCTTTGGTTCCAAAACTACCAGACCTCTTCATCATTCACTTTATCCTGAAGAAGCAGACTTCCGCCTGCCTTCTGGAAATACTTTCTACGTCCTACCCCAAGCCTAACACCACCATTAGTCACAGCTCAACCACAACCTGCAGAGACATTCCCCAAAACCAAGCAATCAAAAGGCCTAGGCTAACACATCCATGAAGCTTCTCCATCCTCTCCATCTCTGCAGCCCTGGTTGTCCTCCCAGGTCCGGGAAGCAAGGCTTCCCTATGAGGAGGGCAAAGCCTTCAGCTCTCATCAACCCCGGCTTTCTTCTTATATCACCTTGCATCCTTCTGCTGTCCTTCCATCTCCTGACTCCAACACTTAGACCAACTCAAACCATGAGGACAATTTGGGCAGACCAGATGCCTGGCCATGGCCCAACTTGCAGTGTCATCTACCCCTTTCTTTGCTCTTGGGGGTATTTTTTGCGTAAGCTTCACAGGAAACTAACCACAGCTATTTCCGATGGAAGATGCTAAAGGTGTTTGGCTCAGCTCTGTGCTAGGGCTGCCTGCCACCTGTCAGGCCCTGGAGGAGGCAGCCCCCACCAAGGCTTGGGGGTGCAGTCTCCCATGCCAAGACAGGGGTTAATGGCTTTGCTTTTTTTCTCAGTAGAGTTTGTGCCAAGTTATGGTTTCTGTGTGGGTTATAAAAATATGGCACAAAGCCTAGAAATATTTCTTTAGCTTGGTAGGACCTTGACTGCCACCAGGAATGTGGCTGCTGGTAATAACTGAGGAGTTTTGTTGCATGTGCCCTTGGGTGGGTCTGTGGGCTGTCATTCAGCCTAGGGTTAGGGTTTTCTCTGGTGTGTAAATTAAGCAATCCAAAGTTTCCAGTCCCCCAGCTAGGGACCTCACTATGCAAGAGGCTGAACTAGGAAGAAGGCTGGCACAGCTTGGGTCCAAAGCCTTTTCTCACCTGTTGCACACTGAGTGCTGTGGTGTACCGCAGGGATAGTTCCATAAACTGATCACAAATTGAGGAGTTTACACCACAGGAGAGAGGACAAATGGCCTCACCAAATATCCACACCTGCCTTCTTCAGAGCTGCCCATGTCCTCTAAAATCTGATAACTAACCAAGGATGTTTGCTCAAGTCTGCAGCACCTGAGAGGTTATGAAAGTGGCTGCCTTCAATTACAGTCTATCTTTTCTCTCTTCTCAAGTGTAATTCTCTGCCTGGATGGACTTAAGGGCAGGGTACTGATTAGTGCTGGAAAGAAAATCAATAGCCTTAAGAATGAAAGTTATTAAAACTGGAGTTTAGAGGAGGAAAGAAGCCCACAGTATTAGCCAAAGTTTTTGTTCTCTTCCTTTCTTGCTGTTCCTCAACACGTTGCTCAGGCTAGGTTAGGATTTCTTTTACCTAGGAGTTAGGAAACCTGCATCCTTGGGAAGACAGATTGCTCCTGGGCAGGAGAAGATTCCCAATGCTACTTGTGGGAGCCAGAATCCTTCGTCTGCTGGAGCAAGGACCAGTTCCCTCATTAATTACTCCAGATTAGTGTTGGAGTTATTTACATTTTGCCCTAGAGTCAACCAAACCTGGAAGCATTACAGAACACTTAAGTCCTCCATACATCACCTCTTTAAAACAATTTCTGTACCAAGACAGAGCTAACAGCTGTGTCGCTCAGCTTATTAGAAAACAACAAGGCCAGGCAGGACCACTGCTGTTGATTTTGAGGTTCAGAAAATATGCCTTGAAACAATTTTCCAGGAAAGGCTCAATTTTTCCTTCCTGAGAAGTATTTATGACAGGAATTAAATTTGCAAAAAAAGCCCCAAACCTGTTGTTGTCTGACAGAGCTGTATTCTTTCAGTATCTTAGAAAAGTAGTTTCAGGAGCAGACATTTATATAACAAAGCAGTTTGCCTGATTACTTTCCTGAACAATCGTCCTAATTTCTTGGTCATGACAATAAAATGATAAACTTTGTCACTAGTACACGAGGAGCAGGCATGTTTCAGTCTCTTTGGCCTTTTGAGGTACCATAAGAGAGAGTAAAACTCCTTATGTTTCACAGCTTTTATGGTTGGTCTTATTTTAATAGCTGTATCATTGAAGAGAGTGAGGTTTTAATGGTTTCTAGATGAAAATATCAAACTCTCAAATTGTCCTATTTGCCCTCTGGTTATAGCATTTTTATGGCATATGTTAATAATTCATGGGGAAAAAAATAATCGTGGTTAAAATTCTACTCCTAGCTGCATAAAAGCAACTTATTGACCTTTCTAAAGGTTTTTCTTTCCATTTTTTTACTGGCTTATCCATACATTTTGTTGAACATTGAGCTTCAGAGGTTTCTGATGCAAAGCACAACTTCTTGTTTGTATGACTCTGTATAACCTTGAAGTGCCCTGAGCCAACTGAAAATTCAGGAGGGAGAAAACAGAAGCAGCAAACTGAATGACATATAATTTCTCAGGTGCACAGAATATGCCTGGACCAGCAAGCCGGGTAGTACGCAGTGGGGTATGCTCTGCTATCAAGGATGATTTCGGACTATTTCCATGATGCCTGTCATCATAAAAAAGGAGGAGCACTGACTGTGAATACTGTCGAGAAACTACTTCTCAATGGCACCTTATATCCTGTAATGCACAAATACTTTACGTGCTTCAGTTCTTACGTACTACTGTGAAGTAACAATATTTTATCTAGCTGCACATAAAGATAGGTAAACTGAGGCACCAAAGAGCTTCCTTGCCTTACACTAAAGCCATTGCCCTGAGCCCCCTGCTGTGAATTCCAGTTTCTGCTCGTCCCTTTAGATGTTAAAAAAGCAAATGGAAAAGATAGCTTGTGGGCACACAAACAGCAGCCTGGTTTTGCAACTGCCACATGCTGCCAGGCACACAGACCGATGCATTTTGAATCATCTGATGTGCACGACACAATGCCAGTCCTGCAGGTCTGCTTCTGAAGTTATAGCACTGGTATCTGGAGCTTTTAAGTAATGGGTTATTTGTGACAGCACACAGGGACACAAGCACAATTCTGAAATTTTTTTGGGTTGGGAGATGGGAATAAGGGAGAAAAACGTAGTGATAATGTGGATGATATTTTCCCTTGAACTGTCTGCATCCTACAGAAGACCTAAGGTAATTTTCAACACTGCATCCAGGATTAGTTTTGTTGATGGTAAACAAAGGTCATCTTGTATCATTTTTCTCTTCTTCGGTCTGGCCTATACCTTGAAAATGGAATAGTTTATGGGCTGACTGTATGGAATTGGAGACTATGGAAAAAATGTGGTTATTTTCTAGAAAACTTCTAACTCCACTTCTACATTATCATTCAGCTCTGTGCTTGAATCCAGCCTGCAGTAAACAAGAACTTACTGTAAAGCAATCAATATTCTCTTCTAGTTAGGTCTGGAGGAAGAAAAGGTCCTGATGAGCCATTAACATCCGTGGTGCCAGCAGAATTTATGCTATCTGATGATGTGTCTTCCACAGTCTGCTCTCAGCGCTGTTTTATTTCTTATCCTTCCTTCCATTTCCTGTGTTATTGAAGCCTTTCTTGGAAGAGGTCCAGCTCTCCCCTGGGAAGTCAGCTTTATGGTACCAGATACACCAACACAGGCTTCAGGCTGCTGTGGATTCAAGCTCTGCATGTAATGAAGCTTCTTCCACTGTTGCATTCATAACACATAGTGAGGGATGTCAGTTAAAAAAGGACCCTGCTGGCCATGCTGTCTGCAAGCTGCTCACACCTGGAGGCTAAATAAAAGCACTGTGTGCCTCTTCAGTCTATAGGTACAGTCAGTTGTTTTCATCACATTCAGCATTCTCATTTAAAAAAAAAATCACACACCCACCACCCCAGGGAATTCAGTTTCATTTGTAAGTCTGGGGATTAGCCCATTGTAAATAAACCAGACACAGCAGTCAAGCTAAATGCTGAAAGGCAATGCTGTACCATCACAGTATTAATTCACCAGGCTCATCAGTATTTTAATCACAAGATCCAGGTCGCTTTTCTGAACCATGGGATTATTAAAGCACAGTGGGATTCCTTATATCTATTGCCACTTTATTCATGAAGCAAATATTCTGCAGCAACAATACAGTTACTTCCTACAGCTGTCAAACGTTGCCAGCAATACACACTAAGGTTTCTGAGGAGGAGCTACTCCTCCTAGCCTAAGTGTGTTGGACCACAGGACCATAACTTCAACAGACGTCTCAGTACTGCAGTCCACAGCCCAGCAAGGCAGGGAAGTGGATTCAGATTTAAAGAAATTAAAAACAAGGTCATGTTATCTCATGATCTGGGAAAAAAACTCCACAGGTCAGATTCAGGAAGCAGCAGCCTCTCTTTGCACTGAATCTGCTAGCTGAAACCACTTCATTTAGCACAGGAACATGGGGAGGAAGGGGACCAGGCCAGGTCTTTGTGCCCAGCTGCCCTGGCACTGCTGCATCCAATGGGATGTATGTACCATCAGACTGAGGAGGACGACAGAGAACAGTGAAGATGCACTGAGGTGCCAATATTACATGGTGGCTTGTCCAAGCCCTGGGCTACAGGACCACCAGGGCAAGGTAAACCACATTAATGTAATGCTGCACATCACATGAACAAAGCCGTGGGAACAGGCAGGGTTCAGCTGAGGGCAAATGATATATTACAACATAGAATTTTATCTAGTCCTCTTGCTATTCAGATCAATTAACCTGTTGTGGAGTAGGGTTGTGGACTCCCCATCTTTGGAGATATGCACAACTAGACTACACAAGGCTCCAAACAACCTGATCTAAATTACACTACTGCAGGGGCACCTTCCACCTTAAATTGTTCTATAATCCAATAGCTCTGGATAATAAGTAAATAGCAGATATAAAGAAAATATTTGTAAGAGGACATTGTTATGCTCTCTGTGGTTATAGGTATTGATGTGAACCCTGAAAGGTGAGAGTTCCTACTTCCAGAAAGGAGCTGTCAGTTAGCAACACCGTTATAAGGAAACCCTTACAGTATGGCTTTCTAAAAAGATGCATCCTATATACTGTATTTTACTTTAAGAGAATAAGCTCATGTTCACATTTTTCTGTGCATATATTTTATGGCTCTTCACTGAGATGCAACACTGGGTGCTATTATACTAGACTAAGTAAACATGAAGTAGTATTTTGGCAAGACAATAGCAAATACGTGATCTTAGCATTTGAATTTGCTGGAAAACTATTTTCTTAGGGGGAAAGCAACAGCTTTACTGAGTCTAATCAAGCAATCATTGTGAACTGACTAGACTTATTTCATTCATATTTTCAAAAAAAAAGTCACGATTTTCCTTCTGTACTACTAAGGACAATTCATGGCTTGGCTACAGTCTAGCAGCATCAAGCTCCACCAGGTTCACGGTGAATTCCTGAAATGCTTTTTTGTTCTGTGTCAAAGGTTGTATTACATATCTTATATATTCCATCTGCCCCTACTATTCCTCTTTTAGAATATATATGTACCTTTAGCCTTGGGGTCTTTATAGACATGGAAATTGACTTTGCACAGAGGAAACTGACTTTGCACAGAGGAAAATCATTGTGAGTTGACGGCATGATCATGGGCTGAGCTGCCAAGCTGCACTGGGTAGACATGACGCCTTCATGGATGCACATGTAGGAACAAGCCCTGTGAAGCCAAGACCAAGTCCTATTGCTGTTTGTGAAACTCAGATAATCAATGATCAAGTATCTTTGTATATATGAGAAGTATTTTTCCCACCTAAGGCATTTGCAGACCTACTCAATTGCACTTTAGAATAGAATATCACTTTGGTGACATTTCTCACCTTCAACAGGAAGAATGAATGTCTGACCTGCCTAAAAAATAAAAAAAAACCCCAGCATTTCCTCTCCTATTCTGTTCCTGGTATTAAAGTATTCAGTTTTATAGAAGTTTAATATCCAGATATCTCATTTCTTTCTTTATTGCACATATTTTGACTGCCCTTGGAATACCTCAAAAGACTAGAGTTTGTTTAGAGAAGCTGAAATTAGTTATTTTTTTCCTCTCTTCTGACACAAAGAATGCCCCCCTAAAATTCGAACTTTGTCATTACTGTCACATTCATCTGTCTTAGCCTTTAAAGTGGTGCAAGGCAAAGTCCATCATGGCTGTACTCAAAATCTTACTCTGATCCCCAGCACCACACAGTTTCTCAGCAGAAGGCTACACTGTGAGAGGACACAGGCAAATAGTCATGGTGGTGGTCTTTACATGTACAGGGAAAGAGGAGCCAAAAGGCAGCAATGAGAACACTAATGGGAAGGTACAGCCAGCACCAGTGAATGGCAGCCTGGAAGATTGCTCAGGCATCCAAGCACTGTAAAAGGGCTTTAAAGTTATAATAAAGTTACAGTACAGAACTACTTATATAATTCCGACTATACTTTTGAATGCATGTCATGCTTTTTTCTTCCCACTTTTCCATGCCACATGGGAGACTCTCAGAGCCATTCTGCATCCTCTTCATTGCAAGGTTTGTGGTAGCAGCAGCTTCTCAAACCTTCCAAAAAACAACGCAGAGAAGGGGAGAAGGGGATGAGAGGAATAAGTAGTGCATAATCACCACAGTAAAAAATGTCTGAAAGAAAACAACAGAAAAAGTTGCTTTAAATAAATGTTTTATCTGATCTGATCTGTTTTAAAAATAATAGGAATTGAGCTCCTGCTCTTGTTTCTGCCCCACTCTAATCCCTCCAAGCATTACAGAAGACTCCATAAGGCGCACACCAAGGTCCCACACACTTGTTTCCAGAACAAGGCAGGATAAAGCAAGGTAATGCTGTGGTTCTGCTTTGGCATCTTCCTGCATGCTCAGTTTATGTCAGATCATCACATTTATTTCTTTCAATGTGAACTTTTCTATTTAATTATTGTAGACAAAGCTAAACTGACCTCAGTCTATTCAGTATGCCAATATAAGCCAATGTAATTGTCCTGCGACAGATTGATTAAAGAAGTACCCATAATTGGTTTTAATGAGGTTAGACCTGCTGCTACTTTAGAAAATCCTTCACTAGAATTAAGTTTCTGTAGAAGAGAAACCCATTCTCCCTGTTTCACAGCTGGGCATATCCTGCCACACAATTCCAGGAGTTTAGAAATATCTGACACCTGCCCTAAATCACTTCATTGTATGAAGGGTTGAAATGAAAAGGAAATAGTTCAGTCATTATTTTCCACTGCTCGTTCTATTGATCTGAGAAGATTAATTAAAATATCAAACTTATTTTAGATTTGTGTTGAAATTAAAAATCTTGCCAGTCTGTTAACAATGAAGAGTTTGAGGTTTTCAGTCAAAATATTGTTTTAAAAAAGACAGAAGCAGTGAGACACAGAGAGAAAACTTTCATTCCACTTCACTCCACACAAAACTGGTGACTTTCAATCAGGAACATTTTAGAGAAGAGTCATGAGAAAAAATAGTTTTAAGCATATTGATAAGACAAGATTTGTAGGTAGAGTTGACCTTTTTACTGAATAAAGTAGCGTAGCTGGGGAAAAAAAAAAAAAAAGGTATTTTGGATATATAAACCCTCTTCCCAGTCTCTGAAGTATCTGGAGATTTGAGGATTGTCTAATGTGTTGATGTCTATTATTTTAAGATACATTTGTTGGAGAAGCCCCCAGACTGCCTCCTGTCCTTAAGATGCTGCAGCTTGAACATTCAGAAACTCATTTGAAAAACTAGGTTGTGGAAGATATAAAATAGGCACAGTAAAATGGATTAGCTATCTAAATAATGTAGCTAGAGAGATACAGTTAAGCTAAATTGTATCTTCTTTAATTTCACGGTCCTTATTAACTTCTGAACAAGCTTGGCAAATATTTCCAAGGGCACGGTTCTGTTTTTGAAGTGTAAATTGACCCTTCCTCATCCCAGTTGAAAGCTCTAGCGCAACAATTTGCAAAACCTAAGAGTATTTTTTGCACACCACTTTGATAATATATTCCAGAAATTGTGTCCACAGTAGCAGGGTTATTACCACTCACACGGCTGCTAAACACGCAGCCCCTCAGGTGCCCCTGCACCGAACTCCTCCCAGCCATCGCCCCGCTGGAGGTAACATTGATTCCTTTGAAGTCAGTGCATAGACTTCAGAAATCCACCTCGCATTTCAGTGGAACCTGTGAAAGGTGGGGTGAAAACATCTAGAAATATCCTTAGTGCCAAGGGGGCTAATAAGGACCATTGCTTTTGTAATTGCCACTTCATTAGACATGTAATGTTTTCATGCCTGGAGAATCTGAGGGAACAACGTAGCAAATACATATGCAAGCACACACTTTCTTTGCTCTCTTCTGCTAAAACTGTATGTTCTGACAGCATTTTGAAGAGCTGGGGGATTAATAATCATTGCTTTAGTTTATTGAAAGAAATTTAACACCACCACTGAATCTTTTCTCCTCAGCCATCTGCACTTGAAGCTGTGGGATGAGAATACTCCAGCCCTATAATAACTCCATTGCAATAATTCATAAAAAACCCTTCTATGCCCATCTGAAAAAAATAAGTGGGCAGGAAATGGAGACCAAAAAAGATACATATTCTACCTCTGCTTAATTCTAATCCTGTTAAAAGGAAAAGCTCTTGAAGGATCTCTTACAACTATTTGAAAATAAGGAACTGACTAAAAAGGCAAAGGTTTATATTATTGCCTCTTACAGTGGGAAAAGAAACACCAAGCATCTAAGCTGATCACATCTAAAGCTTCAGCACCTGCAATTATCAAAGCTTTAGATTCTATGGATATTCAGTAGTTTTGCTTCTCTTTCCCTTTAGCTGCTCTCAGCTCACCAAGGGCCACCAGCTACTGACAGTCTTTGTCACCACTAGCTCCCAACCCGTATTCCTTCTCCATCATCCTCTTGCAGCCAGTCATTCTCCATGAAGTCTGGGCTGGCCAAGAGAGAGGGGAGGGAGCTGCAGCATGAGTAGAAGGGCTCACTCTGCAAAGCCCATGTAGTATTTTTGCTGTACAAATCAGCAGCAAGGCACACATTTGGCAGCCAGCTCTGCATGTCAGCTCACATATACCTGGAGCAGCAGGACTTGCAATGCAGGGGGACAAAGGGCATTTAAGAGATTGAAAGGAATGCAATGTACCATACAGAGCACAGCAGCACTTTGATGTCCTTGGATAAAAGCATAAACTGCTTTCTGACACATAGCTCTGCTATAGGTCAAGGTGGGGTCAGTCTTGTTTCTCAAAAAGATAAATTATTACATTGTGATCTTGTGAAAACAACCTTTAAAATTCACAGATTTTTCTGAATACAGACGGCATCACTGAACTTTCTTACTCATTAGTGTTTTTCATACTGAAACAATGTCCTATTTGTCTTACATTTTCTCCCTGGATGAAACCCAGAATAATCTGCTATGAATATGATACTAATAGCTAGGAAAAAAAAAAACCAACCATGTTCAGTGACACCCTTATTGACTTTCTGGGGAAGAGAGCAGAAAAAGGAGGGGGTGGGGGGGACGGACACGACCACAAGGGAAAGGGATGCCTTCCCCACTCCAGGAGCTGGGAAGCAGGGTTCAATTAGAAAATGCTGAAAGCCTCATGGGCAGCATCCCTGCTGAAGCTGGTGTCAGCACCTAGTAAATCCCTGGGGCTGGAGCAGATTAAGGGACAACCAAGCCAGGCTGGCTGGTTTTGTCTCCCTGCAACCTAATTGCATGGAAATGTTTTGGGAACACACAGCTGCCATTACACATGGCTCTGGCCCATATTTGAAAGCAGATGGAAATGCCTGTTTAACCAACCCCAGGATTTCTGTGTGGCTGCGGGAAGATGTGCTTTTTCTAGCCCCAGTGGACAAGCCCTCGGCAATCTATCCATCCACAGCAGCCATCTGTTTCAATAAGGAACATCTGCACCCAAGAACAAGTGGGACCCTAAATCTGCAGGGTAAGGCTAATGTTTCCATTCTGTATCTTAAGATAGCTACCAAATTATACCTCTGACAACATCAGCCTTTCAATGAGAAGCAGTGATTGCTGGAGATGCTTTGGGAGCCCAGTTAACATCTGGCCTTTTCTGTGCCCAGACCAGCACTGTTGCTCATCATTAAAGCTCTGCTCTTTGGTACTTGACCTGCTGCCTTCTCCACTTGTTCATACTGCTCCCACTCCAGAAAAACTCTCCCTCCACCAGCACTGTGCCACCTAAAATGCCAGGAACTTGCCAGCCATGCGGGCATATTGGCAGCCCATCTGCCCTTGTGCCCTGGGCTGGGGGCAAGAAGGGCACCAGAAGCTCCAGGCCATGCCTGACTCTCTGTATCTCTTGCCCAGTGTTTCGTCTCTTCAGGGAGGTGTTACTCAGCTCATATTGTGGGGGTTTTTTTGGTCTGTTTGTATAGAATCATAGAATCGTTTTGGTCGGAAAAGACAGCTGCCCAGGGAAGTGGCTGAGTCACCATCCCTGGAGATATTTAAAAGACATGTAGATGTGGTGCTGAGGAACATGGTTCAGTTGTGACTTGGCAGTGCTGGGTTAATGGTTGGACTTGATGATCTTAAAGTTCTTTTCTGACCAAAATGATTCTATGATTTCAAAATCTTCAAGTCCAACAGTTAATCTAGCACCGCCAAGTCCACCATTAAACCATGTTCCTCAGCACCACATCTACATGTCTTTTAAATATCTCCAGGGATGGTGACTCAACCACTTCCCTAGGCAGCCCGTTAACTAATAAAAGCCGTGTACTTTGCTTGCTTTAAATTTTCCCCATCAACTTCCAACCAAGGCACTTCAGTGGCAGTGCTGTTTTCCCACAGCCCATCTGGAAAAGACATTGGGATTAAGGTGATGAAAATGTGGCCCTGATTTTCTCCAGGCTGCTAAACCCACTGTTACTCAGGAGAGACAGAGCAGTTGCTGGCTGCATGCAAATTTAATTGTGAGGCTTTTTAATGGATTTAAATGGGTTTAGTTATCCCAAAGCAGCTTTCATATGCCTCTCTCAGCTGCAGAGTGTTTAGACCTCCATGGAGAATTTGACTTCTCACAAACTAGCTTTGTTGGTTTGTTTATGCAAGGATCTAGGCATTTTGGGTGTTAAAGAAGCTTTAACATATTATTGGCTGCAAAGCAAAAAGACCTGATTATTGGCCCAGGACACAGGCAATAACTGATCTGTGTGATAAGAAAGGTTTATGCAAAATTTAACTGGTCACACTCCAGTCTTACCACAAAAAGTGCTCTCCTTGATCACCTCATAAATCCAAAGGAAGGCCTGTGCTCCAGGATATGCACAGAAATTAAGTACTTTTTACATGGAGACAGAGAACAAATAGATCACAGCCTGCCTCAAGATCTTAAACCAGTTCAGTCCCCTAAAGTTTTCAGCAATGACAATAGCTGCAGGGGAAATGCCCTTTTGAATTGCAGCCACTGCCCAAGATGTGCTTATGCTGCTTAGCTCCTATAAATTGTTGTTTCACGCTGGCTGCTCCATATTCTTCCCAGAATAGCATCTCACTGGATTTGCCTGAGAGGACAATGTTATCTGTGTATAATTCCAATAGTTTTTTCACACCAGGCTTATCGCTCACAGCCACACAGAGTCTGGCGGCTCTGCTGACCTCCAATGCATTTATTATTGCTCACCACTGAGGTAGCCCTATAAATTTACATAAAGTTTTACAAGCATAAATACATTGTTCCTGTTCCAAGGAAGGACTATATCAGTTTAAAAAGTGCTGTGCCAGGAGAATAGTTGGATGAAGGTTAATGAGCTATTCAAGTATGATCCAGAGAGAAGCCACATGTGTAAGGATGTAGGAGACTTTATTGCTCTCAGACTGGCAGAGCTCAAACTAATGCCACTCTCACCTGGTATCACTAGAAATAAAAGCCAATTCAACACTTGAAATGGCAGTGTTGAAAGGCTGATGTAGCACAGCATTCAACACCAGGCATTTTTCACCTTTGTTATCCTTCCTGCAATAAAATCCGGCTTTGTGTGAAGGAAGCTGAACGAGAAGTGAAAGCAGCGTGGATAGAAACGGTGATACCAACAGAGGCACCTTCCACAGCATTTGCAGCCGAGCAAATTGGTCAAAATTCTTGTGTAGCTTCAGTTCGCAAGGGCACCAGAATGCCCACCCATCGCTGCTGCCCGCTCTCCTCACACCACACCTGCTCTCACAGCAGAATAAGTTTCTCAATCACCCACTAAGAGGCTGAGGGAGGAGTGGCTGGGGAAGAGAAAGGGACTCAATAGAAAACCTCTCCAGTGTCTCCTAGTTGTATGTGGGAGATGCTGAAACCATGCAACTTAGCCTGAGACAGCCCACAAGAGAAGAGCTGAATCTATTTTGAACATTTTGGTTTTGGAATAATCTTGATGTAAAAAGCTTCCTGGAGCCGCTGGTGCCTCTTTGTACTTCCTCATACCTTTTTCTGAGCAGAACAATGAGCATCCTGGTCTGAGACCTTTTCATCTTCTATCCGGAGATTTAGCATTTGCAGGATTTTACTTCAGGTTTCAGAAACATGCATTTATTCTGTGAATATTGAACAAACTGTACTGCACAATTATCTACAAATTGCCACCAGATGGATGTTGATTACAGTATATAAGAACTGAAGAGATTGTACAGAAGCAACTTGAAAGCAACAAAAGTGAAGCTCATTTATATTTTCTCAGCCTGCCTTCAGTAGCTTTGATGCATATACAGTACATTTTCTACCCTGATTGAAATTCAAATTGCTTTCTATGTGGGAAGGTCTAGTGAGAACTAAGGATACCCTTCATCTGCAGTTTTGGGAATCTTGTATTTTAAATGTGGTATTTACCCAAAAGGCAGGTTGTCAAGACAAGCAGACTGACCTAAGCGAAAGAAGGGGAATTACTTCACTGAAGGGAAGCCTGCAATGCAGGGCTCAGGCAGAGTGAGACCCTTGCCCCCACCCCATCTGTCCCTTCACAAAAATCCCTGTGTTATCACTGTTGGGATGAACTAGACAGACGTCACAGCAAGGAGGAGCGAGGGAAAGGCACAAGAAATGAGTCTCATGTTCAGCATGTGTAACTCAGCAGGCCTCCTATCTGCAATTAGCCCTTTTATAGCATTGCTCCCCCAACACTGCAGAACCTGCCTAAGAACTGAGAGACATTTATACTTTTTTTTTCTCAGTTTCTTGCTGTGAAATTGCGGTCACACAGTGTGAGGTTGGCTAGGGAAGAAAAGGGCTGGTGTCAACAATGAAAGCACCAAGATGCATCTTCGAAAGAGGATGAAATTTTACACTTCTGAAGGAGAGGAGGCAAGAGATAAAAAGGGCAACAGCTCCCACCACCTGCTCCCACTTCAGCAGTGAGGGATATCTGGAGTGACTGAATGCTGTTTAATATTTACAGTGCCATACATGAGATAAGAGAAAGCCCAATAGCTCTTTGCTCTGTGTCATGCTCCCAGTTAGCACCAAGAGAAACATGAAGCTCTCTCTGCTTTCTGAAGTGCAGGGATTATGTTTGAAAAGCCGCTCGCCCCTGAAGAATGCTTACACAACATAAGCTGAAGTCACTCCTCCAGGAAGTATTCTCCGTCATCTGACATCAGGATGGTCTCTGGATGCAGTTAGCAACTTCTTGGTTCCCTCTTGAATGTTCATTTGTGAGCAGATCACTTGACTTTTGCAGTGAAGGTTTAGGACTTGCAGCTCCAGGTCCTGCACTTGGGTCACAACAACCCCATGCAATGCTACAGGCTTGGGGAAGAGTGGCTGGAAAGCTGACTGGTGGAAAAGTGGGTGATGTTGAACAGCTGGGTGAATATGAACCAGCAGTGTGCCCAGGTGGCCAAGAAGGCCAACAGCATCCTGGCCTGTATCAGAAATGGTGTGACCAGCAGGAGTAGGGAGGTGATTGTCCCCCTGTACTCAGCTCTGGTGAGGCTGCTTCTCGAATACTGTGTTCAGTTTTGGGCCCCTCACTACAAGAACACTGAGCTGCTGGAGCGTGTCCAAAGAAGGGCAACAAAGCTGGTGAAGGGTCTGGAGCACACATCTGATGAGGAGCAGCTGAGGGAACAAGGGTTGTTTAGTCTGGAGAAGGGGAGACCTTATCGCTCTCTACAACTACCTGAAAGGAGGTTGTAGCAAGGTGGGGTTTGGTTTCTTCTCCCAAGTAGCAAGTGATAGGATGAGAGGAAATGGCCTCAAGTTGTGCCAGGGGAGGTTTAAATTGGATATTAGGAAAGATTCTTCATCAAAAGGGTTAAATATTGGAACAGGCTGCTAAGGGAAGTGAGTCACCATCACTGGAGGTATTTAAAAGACGTGTAGATGTGGAGCTTAGGGACATGGTTTAGTGGTGGATGTGGCAGTGGTAAGTTTGCTGTTGAACTTGATGATCTCAAAGGTCTTTTACAACCTAAAAATATGATTCCATATTTGTATTTTCAGAACATGTTGGCTGTGTTCTCCTTGCAATACAGCACAAATAAAAGCTGCAACATGTGACACTCTAGGCAAGGATGAAAAAAATAACTTTTCACAGGTACTTGTCCTGTTGTCTTCCTGCATCTAGAAAACACTTCCAGCTAAACCTACACAACAGATGCAGAAGAAACAGCATAAAGAGTAAAGGTGAGAGACTGGATCTGTTTAATTCAATACTTTCCCACTTGCAGAAAAGAAGTTATATTTTTTTCCCCTTTCACCCTTTGATTTTAGATGATTGATGCAATAAATTAGCAGTAATTAGACTCTTTAGGTTTGCGTTATCCAACAGCCTCTAATTAGCAATGTAGCACACTGCGCAACCAGCCTGGCCCCCGAGCGCTGTGTGAGATTGTTCTTCTGGGGCATGCTGCATCCTCACCATGCAGATGGATGGCGAGGGAAGAGAGCACCTCACCTCTCCAGTGCCTCAACAGGGCTTTCTTTTTGTCAGAGTTTACAGTTTTGTCTCTTGTCCCCAGCCAGGGGACAGAGCTTTCTGGCTATGGCGGCTCTCTAGGACCCTGGTCTCTCCCTCCTCCTCCTCATTCACAGCTGTCTGAGCCGCCTTGGTGGTGAGGGGAAATACTGAAAACGTGAGGAAATGTAAGACTGTAGCAGATATCCTTGAGCAAAAAGGCCTCTGAAAGCTGTAGATGCATCTTGACAAATGTTAATTCTCTTTACTGATAACTCCAATTTAAAGTGATTTTTTTTTAAATGGCTCTTAGAAGTGATTTTCATGGTGGCCTAAGCCATATTTTTTTTCCCTTTGGGCCATGACAAAGGTAGGAGCAATCTAGTGAACATGAACTTCAGTCCCGATTCAGACTCCAGAGCATGGTCACAGTAGAAATGAACTTAATAACAAAGCTGGAGATGTGCAAGGTGCCTGCCTATAGATGTTCCTGCCCCTCTTCTGGCGGTGAGCAGAAGATCTTCATGTATACGAATTTGGGATTTATTTTTTTTTTAATGATCACTTTCCCAGACCATAAGTGCCCTGGGAACCCACAACTTGTGAAGAAAAGACTTGTGAACTCTCTTTCAGTTGGATCACTCCTGCTTCTGAGGTTTAGGAGAGAAAAGAGTAGAAGTCAAATCATGCCATAGGGAGAACTCTACACAATATCCTTTTGCATTTTATATTTGTCAGTTTGGTATTTATTATTTTGCTATTCTCCCACCTTGATTTTATCCTGTGATTATGACCTTTGTCCCATAAGAATGAGGAGACTTTTCTCTATCTCAGTTGCAGTTGTTATTTCTTCCTTGCTACTCCTGCTGTCAGTGTCCTCCTCCAACACGCCTCAATGTTCCCAGCATTTGTTCCCAACTCATGCTTAGTACGTCCCCTTCTCTCTCGATTGCTTCTGGTGTTAATGTGCAAAAAGGTTATACGACCCAGCAAGTACTGCAAGTGCTAAGCAGCTGGTGGTGGTCCCTGTCACACCTAATGCTAGCAAAAATCCTCAAGTATTCCAGCAAGGGCTTCCCTTGTGCCACTATATGCCATGCAGGAATATGAAGTGATGCAGTGGCACAAAGGAACAGAGATAACAGAACCAAACAGGTCTGTTCTGGGAAATGTAACCTTGGATTCATGCTCCATCATTGTATTGGCATAGTGCATTGAAAAAAGGCAGCAGAAATAGCTAATATAAAAGCAGACTGATTCTGAGCACAAGGAGAATGGGTAAAGAGAGAAGAAGCTTTGCAAGGAAGGGCAATGTGATAGGCAGGAGTCCTCTGTAAGTCATAAACGTGATACGTAGCCAAGATGTACGAGCAGTGATGATTTCAAGCTAGATGGACAGAGCTGTGCAGCAATGATTTCTTCTGCTGCATCAATGAACTGCCAAAGCATCAGTTGGAGTCAGCTAAGGATAGCAAGCCCAGACCTCCCCTGGCTACAGCAGCCACCCATTTATAAGAGCTCTCTTTCCACAATTTTTTCAAGAAGTCAGCTATGTAATACTGATAACTACTTCAGCTGAGTATTGCTTTGTGAATTTCACAGTTTTCAGGTATTAGGAAAAAAGACCTACTCACTCTGCAGGATCCATGTGAAAGAGGTATGTATTTGATGCAAATAAATGGTGTACTCAGAACTTGAGTTCCACCTAGAATTTGATTTTGCAAATCATCATAATCATAGCTAACCCACAAAAAGTATTCCTGAGTTGTTGTGACTGATGAGAAAGCTTTAATATCTCATAATCCCAAGGTCAGAGCACAGATTTGCAGCTTAACTACAAGTCTTTGGAAAGCAGTATTTGGAAATGCTCACCAGTTCTTGACAAGCTTAATAGGTGATCAGCAAGCTGTTTACTCATCCACAATTATTTAGATAACGATTTCAGAGTACATAATACTTTTATGCTAGCATTACTGCCTCACAGCATTGATCTTCTTACTGCTTTCAGAAAATCAGACTTCTTCAGTCTCATCCCCAAAATCCCAAAAGCCCAGTGAACACCATAGTTACTGTATGCCTGCATCTTTGCAACATAGAGCTGGAGTGTCCAGGAAAAATTGTTGGTCAGGAAATCTCAGACTGGGAGGGGGCCACAGCAGGAGGCTTCAGTATGGTGAAAGGGGCTGATCTAACTGAGGTGGGAGAAGACAAGTCCAGGGTGCTGGGCAATGCCCCCAGACTCCTCAAGAGTCTGCAGCATCCCAAGAGCAAGCTTGGCTGAATTTTCTTACTTGGATAAACCAATGCTTTGCCACCCAAACACGGGGCCTTGGCCCTGCAGCACCCCTTCCTCTACATCACACCCAGCCACATGCTCTCTGCCCCGGACAAGGAGAGATCTTGGCCCCTGAGCCTGGTCATCCCACCACACTCAGCTGCCACAGTCACCTCAGGGCTACCACTTAGGTGGTTTTCTTTACTATAGGAGCCATTGAATTAGTAACAGCTGGAATCCTGTCAGAGCAACTCTTTTAATTGATATGTTTATGGCACCGTAATGATGGCAGTAAGGCAGAAATAATCTGACCAATCCTTGGCTAATTCAATCATCTAGAGCACTTTAGAAAACTGGCCCAACTGATCTAATCATGCTGTGGGAGTAGACTAATGAACCATCTGAGGTCAACTGGAAAAACAGCAACTGCATCTCTTTTTCCCACACTCCCACTGTCTAACAGAGATGCTGGATGTGGCACTTTGCTCCTGTTCCTGGCATCCTCTTTCCCCCTCTTTGCTTGCCAAGAAATCAGGTGTCTCTGCTCTGCCTACTGGATATATGGGACTCTGGTGTGTCTCTTCTCCAGACTCTGAAACTTTCAGAGGCATAAAAACTATGGATCTGGGAGAACAGACAGCATGAGAGGAGATTTCTAATAATAGGACTTCTCTGAGGAAGTTTTGAGCATTTTCTGTGCCTTCAGTGTCACCTGCTCACAGAAAGAGTTGGGAGCACTCCCAGAAACATTCACCTTCTTTTCATATTCAGGATAGAAACCATGTTAGTGAAAAATTACAAAAACCTGTCTGTTGTGTGTTTAGATTACATGATACCCATAACAAGTGAAAAAGCTTCCCTTCCTGAACACACACTTTTTATATTACTTGCATGTGCTATTCAGCTATACAATTGTGTAAATATTAGGAAAGCCTTGCATAGATTTTCTAATGTGTAAAAAAGACCAGGGGAAAAAGAAATCCAAAGGAATACATTTGCACAGTGTTCCTGTAACTTAATCATGCTTGCAATATTTTCCTTCCAATGCTCAAAGCAATGGTTTGGTTTAACAGAGATATGTGTGTTCAAAGATCTGTTTCTCCTTTTATGTTGTTAAATACGATCTTAAAATACATCAACAAAATTGTTAAAAGCCTAATCCCATTGTTATCAAAGAAACAGGCTGAATTGATGATGCAGTGACTGATGCAATAACTCATTCTGGTTTAGATCTTTGTCATTAAAGCCAAAAAACTCAATTTCCGTCCAGAGAAGTGACTGAAGCAAACTGAAAGTTTGTGTTAATGGACAAATCTGTACACTTATTTTATGTTCGTGTTCTGTACTGGCTGAACACAAGCCACCACCAGGTTAGAAGCTACAGAGCTGTCTGAACAAATGAGCCACAAAACCAAATTTGTTTACACAGTATCCAGATTGGGGCTGCCTCACGTTGAGCCAAGTTGGAGTGCTCAGAGTAGGCACTGTCTGTAAGCACACACCTCTGTGTGTGCTCTTGTGGATGGGATTCATTAGTTATAAAATAATCTTATTATTTAAAAAATATTTTTGTTTTAAAAGAAAATTGATTATAAATAGATTCTTTTACTAAATTAAAAACATATTACAAACTATACAGTTGTTTATTAAAGTCATGGTTTTACAGACTAGCTCTGCTTGTTGAGGGTTTTTTAAGCATTCTTTCTTACTTCATTTCTTCCATCCTTTCTTTCTTTTCCCTCCTTTCTCTCAAACTTTCTTCCTTCCTTCTTTCCTGCCTATTTTCTTCCCTTCCTCTTTCTGTTTTTTTAATTATTTTTTTTCCAAACAGATTTTATTCATACAACACGGCTCTTTTTTTATCCATTCCCCTGCCAGGCACTGTAATCAGCAGGCTGGGGCTGTTCCGGGAGGCTGTCTCCTGGGAGGGTAGCCCCATTGCCAAGCCAGAGAAGTTGTAGGTGCCTCCTATGGGGCAGCACCCTCAGCTTTGCCTTTGACCATACCTGGTAGGGCCGGTGATCCACCCTGAAGTCTGTCCTTCAGGTGGAGGGAAACTCACACATTTAGGTTAGGTTTCATAAGGCCCCAATTTCTTTCCTCACAGGATTTTCCATGTCTTTTTCTTGAGCTATCTGAATTCCATGGACCACAACCAGGCTGCACTGCACCCTCTGATTCGGTGACCTTGCCTTCCTCTTCGTGCAACCAGCTCATCCTTTCTTCTAATGAGATTTCTCTCCCTCTCTGCTCCTTTTACGCTGTTCTCAAAACATACTTCCTATAGCAACCACCACATCAATAGCCATGAATATCACCTCACACAGTGCTGCTGGCTACCAGATCTCACAGAGTGTTTTTCCTCCAGCTAAAAACCAGCAGACAGTTCTCACTAACAAATGTTTCTCATGCCATTCATAGCTGGCTTCTCCCCATGGATCGTCCCTCTGATATTAATGCATTCCCTGCTGCCGTGCCGTACCTAATTGTTGCAAAGCAGCTGTACGACTGAGATCCATGAGTGCCAGTATTTGGCTCAGCAGTTACAGTAGGACTACTTGGCTAACAAAGGATGCTGCCTGCAGGTCAGCAACATAAGACTCATCTCCCAGAGGAATGTGACTGTAAATGAGTTTTTCTCTCTTCTGAGCACATTGTGCTGATGGCCCTTAGGATCTCTCAGCTTCGGTAGCATCACTTCTGCTTGGTCTCCCATGTGCTGACTCTGCTGCTCAAAGTGACACAAACCCATTGATGGTGTTCAATAAGATTAGCGACTTTAAACTTTCTGGCTGCTATTGAATTTTCCACCTAATACCAAAACCTGAAGGACTTGGGGTTGCACATACCTGTGAATACTATTGGCAATTAATCAACCATTTCATTTCTGTGAATAATTAAAAAATCCTGCATACTCAATACAGCTTGTGTTCTGTATTTGGAAGCAGGTTAAGCTACCTACAGCCTATTAGGATGCCACTAGTAACTCCTAAGGAGGTTAAGCAAATTCAGAGAATAAATTAAATTCAGTAGATGCAATCAATCTATTGCCAATTCCTAAAAGACTTTGCTGGGAAGGCTTTTCCCCATTAATAGCACAGAAGTTCTAGATGACATGGAAGAGTGATAATATAGTGCCAATATTTTTTAAAAGACTATCAGTGTGAACAATGCAATATATACATATAGCAGCCTACCATAAATCCTAGGAAAAATAATGGTGGAAAATAAAAAAGGAGAATCACTGCTGATTCATATAATTTGTTCAGTCAATTTCAGTTATCAGGTTATAACTGCAGTGATAACAGTGGCCTGACTGCAGCATGCATGTATCTTTCGAGGTGGAAAATAAAAGATACAAAGAGCTTCTTCAATCTATCAGAAAATAAATAAATAAATAAAAACCTTCCTGGAATGTAAATCTAGATAAATTCAGTTAGGAATTAGGATCACATTCTTACCAGCAAGGGCACTTAGTGGGACAAGTTGCTTCCAGAAATGAAGGACTTGCCATCTCTTGATGTTTTCCAGAAAAAGCTGGAGGCATTTGTAGGAAAACAGGGCTAGGACCCACGGTGCGTGTTGACTGTGTGAAACAAGCAGGACTCTGTTGGGGCAGTCCCTATTTTGATGAGCTGCAGCCTACTTCAGATAAACATTTTTCCCTTTTACAGGGGCTACACACTCAAAGGCAGGACATGCACATATGGACATCCCAGTGCTGCCAGCAGCCACAGCTGCTCATATGCCACATTTGTATGCCCAGTCTGCCCACGCAGAATTGTACTGGTTTTGTCTGGGGGACCTTTCCTGCATGTCAGTGTGACAGGACTCAACACACTGACTGTTCTGGACTTGTTTTTCACCTTTCCCTTGGGCATGGTTCATTTTCTGTGATTGTCCAGGAGTTTCATTTAATGCATTCCCTGCAGCAGGGAACCCAAAACACAGGCAATGCCTATGATCCCCTGCTCTCTTCTCCAGAACAGTATACTTGCTATTTTTGACCTTTTACAACAGGTTTTTAATTTTCCACAAAGTATTGGGAATGGCTTCAGTAAACGTCCTTTCTAGCCACTCGTGACCTGTGCACAAGCTGGGTCCTTTTAGTTCAACACTCCGACAAAGCCAGTGCTTGTGTGCAGTGACCGCAGCATCGTATTTTCACTGTTGTTTCAGCCTGTTAGAGAGTTTCCAAGTTGCCTTTCAGTGATGATTCCCGAAAACATAATTGGGGTCCTTTGTTCGGTTTAGTTCTGGTTTTGTCACCCCAATTCCAACAGACTGCCATATGGACTGGACAGAAGTGGGAAAACATAACTCGCACCATCTGTGGCCTCTGAGGGTCTAATGACACCTTGCCTCAGAGCCCAGGTGTTCATCCCGTGCCAAATGAGTCCTGGTGATTTCTTCTGCTCAGTTAGCTGCTTCCCAAACCAACCGTGTGACACTAAATGCACGCCAGGTATCTGGCAAGCCAGGAGCCATGTTGCCTGGGCTAGACTTTGTCCATGGGGGCTTTGAGCCCTCATTTTTGGAGTGAAGCGAGGATGACAGTAACTAGAGGAGCCACAAGCAGCCCTGCGATGCAGTGCACGCAGTTTGGCTCTGGGCTGGGTGACTGAAAGGAAGGGTTTGCACTACAAAAACCTGAGCACTCACAGAGGTAAAGAGCATGCCGTTTTTTCTCTGAATGCCATTAAAACTTCCTCGTTTGTGCAAGCTGCAGTAGACAGAATAGTATTTGTATTAAGGGTTTCACATGCTGAGGACTGTGTGTCTGTAACCCATCCTGCTTGCAGCTATCACCAGAAAACATGTGTGTAAGTACACACAAAGGTATCCTCCCGGGGCCTGAGAGATTACCAAGCATTTAGTTACTTGTCTGGTTCCTGGCACGTCATTTTGAATGCACAGAATGGCACTAATGGGCTCTGCAGGGAGGTTCAGGGATGGAGGTGGTGAGTCTGTGACACCAGGCAGGGCTGGAGGGCCATCAGCCAGCCTGGGAATGGCCATGGCTCGGACGAGACAAGCCCAAGACAAGCTCAGTTACTGTTTCCATGGGAAAGAGCTTTACACTAACCAAAGCCATTTCTGGCCAAGCCTGGAACTGAAACAAGGTGTCCCAGACAGGCAGATCTTCTGTCTCTGGGCAGCTCTCTTTCCCCCCTGGCCTGGCAGCCACTGCCCTTCCAGCACAGTGGCCAAGAGATGCCATGTGCTGACAGGGAAAGGAGACATCCCGTGGTGCTGTGTCCAGGGCAAGGACATGCCCTGAACACCCCAGGCTGCTCCCTTCTATCGCTGGGACAAAGCTGAACCAAAATGGCTAGGTGCTGGGGGCTCCTCCCTGAGCTCCCGCTGTCCCTAACCTTACTCCCATATTTCCTCTTTTCCCTAGTGCTCAGGCCTCATTACTGTCAGTGATGACCAGTACAAAACCGAGATGGAGCAGGATTCTCTCCAGACATCCACCACATGACTTGCATCAGGCAATGGTTTTGCCAGTAACAGCAGCTGGAAGAGCTGTTGCTTCTGTCACAACAGAAACTGGCAGGAGGTTGCTTGGTGTCTAGTATGTGCTCACAGGTTGGCAAAGCACAGCTCTGCCTGCCTCACCCCGGACCACGACAGGCAGGAGGGCCCAGAGGAAAGAGAAGAAATCCGTAGGAACAAACCTCACAGACAAATGCGAAGCACTGGGAAGCATGGGCAAGAACCAGAAATAAAAATTTGATCAACAGTTTCCATATTGATGCTAAACTCTCAGTGATACACCTATGTGACACTTGGGATTTTCATGCTGGAACCTGGGACTTTAGCAGGAGGATTTCTCTTTGCAATGGAAAACATCATTGGAGCTTTTTCATGTCTGCCTTATTACTTTCCTGATAAAAATGTTTGTAACAACAATCTAAGTTTCAGGATCTGATCCTTCACACCATAAATCCGTGTCAATGCTTATTCACATTTTTTATTAAATAACATCTGGCTGAAGTTGAGTTGTTCTGTCTTGTGATGCATCTGTCCTATCAGACTGGGGCAACCACCAGTAACCACTGGCCCCACAATGGTGTCCCTGTAAACATGTGTCTGTCTCACAGTGGAGACTGGCTGTGTCTGGCAGCAGCAGCTGCAGGACATGTTGGCAACGTCCTGTAGGTCCCAGCTCATCGTCATCTTCAGTACTTGGTGCTGAGCCACCAAATGGGGCATACTGTATGTACCAAAACATATGTATGTATGTTAAACTCTTTTAAGGTGGTTTGCTAGAATAAATCACTCTCTTTCCTAACTGTTCCCATTCTTTCAACACCAGGTCCAGCCTGTCTGGTCCTGGTGAGGCCCTTTATGGGTCTCTCAGCCAGAAATGGGGTGGACAAAAGTACTGCCTCCTCCCCTGGGGGAAAGCAGCTCCCTGGGGACACCTGAGAGAGGCCTCTGAGGCCCAACCACCCCCAGACACCTCTGTCCCTCACCACTAACACCAGAGAGAGCATGGGGAGGGAAGGGTACATGTATCTGAAATGTCCAGACTTTGGGGGATCAGCTGCTTTAATGGGGCAAGTTGGTTCCCCAGTAGCTACACGGACTTTGGGACCATGTTCAGCTCCTGCCTTGCAGCTAGTCACTGCTCCAGTAACTCACCTAAAGACCCTTAAATCTGAGTATGAACAATTTAAAAATAAAGTGTTAAAAAGACATAGTATGAATATGTTTACTGAAAAAAAAAAAAAGAAAGAAAAATATGAAAGAGGTGGTTAATTTTTCCCCTGTGCTAGTGAGCACCTATACGACACATTCTCCTAGACCTTTAGTTGCCTAACCTGTTTCAAAAGCTCAAAATACAACCAAAACCAAACTAAACCAAACCAAATGAATCTCAAAAAAACTGTTGAAGTGAATGAGATTTTAAATTTGAAAACTGAAAACAGAAAGTCCTGCTCTCTGAAGACCATAGAATTGGAATAAAGCACAAAGCACAAGGCAAAGGCATCCCACCATGACCATGGGGAGCCTGGTGCAGTCCCAACTGCTCTCCAAAGGTGTGGACTTTCTTCGCTGAGCTGAAGGAGTCCTTTTCCCAGGGGTGGGCAAATGTCCTAGGAGAGAGGAGGTACCAGCTGGAGAAATGGACATACATGGATGGGAGAGCAGTGGCTTTATGTCATGAGAGAAAGCTTAGGTCTGTATAGAAGAGTGTATTTAAAATTAAAGTATCATAGTGATGTCATGTAAAACCCTCTAGCTGGAACAAGGTCAGGATTTTCCCACGGCTGCTCAGTCACCTGGCTCCAACGAGGCCACATGGCAATCGCCAACGCTTCTCCAAGATCTTAGAGGCCCTGATGTCCCAGCTAATGACACCCGCAGTGTGTTGGGGTGCTGTACTTCCCAGCAGATGCTAGGGAGTAGCCTTAGAGGGCACGCTACAATATTAGTTCATGAATGCCTTCAACTAGGTGAGGAAAGCCTCTCACTTCCCAGCCCAATATATATGCTTGGAGGGAGGCAGGGAGGAGAATTTTTTTGCTATGGATTCAGAGTAAAAGAACTTGCAGGGCGAGGTAAAATTGCTTAAAAGGTTGCTTTAAATAAAATGTTAAATCAAAAAGTTGCTTTAAGTACCACTAGGCAAGATTAATGTCAAATATGATCAAAATGCCAAACAAACAGTAAGAAGGTTTTATTAAATAGCAAACAGCAAAAGGAAATGTACCTTTCTCTGCACAGCAGGGAGGAAAAGGAACCAATCAATAGGGGACTAATGAAAGTATTGAACAATTGCCTCTGGCATTGCAAATGAGAACTGTAGACAAGTGTACATATAAAACTCGATTTACAAGGTCAGAAGAGGACTCATGCAACATGCAAAGAAGTGGCATCAGATCATGCTTAAGACTAAGAATATTTTAACTGAACAAAGACCCCCTGCTGGAAAAAACTATGGAGAACTTACGTTTGTTTTATGGTATTTTCAACATTTCACCAAGGAAAGAGAGGTTGTTCCGAGAAAAGAAGGTTCTGAGCAGGTTTTCCTCAAAGGAACATTCCTGCTTCAGATTTTCATTTCAAAACAACTGTTGTCAAACAAACTTTATGGGATTTTAAAGACTTTTTCTATGTTTTTCTTTTTAATGTCTTGTTCTCTGTTTCACAGACGCTGCTAGGATTAGAACTGTTGCATGGTTGTGTTAAACTCTTCCCAAAGTATTTTCAGCCGAAACAGAAACAGGAAACCCCAGTAATCATAAGGGAAACTTTGTTCTAATCCAGCCACAAGGTTTAGGTGCTTATCTAAACACCTGCTCTTATCTCTAAACGGATTTTTCCAGGATTACTTATCAATGGCAGTTGTGATATCTGGAAGCATGAGACTGTTGCATTTGGTTTAAATTTTTTTAAAATATTAAGACAACATTTCCTGTAAAACAAAGTTCAAACATTTGTACTCTTGCAACTGAGGAGATACATGAAAATTTCTGTCTGGGTAGTTCTGTTTCTCTGTCATAGTGGAAAACGTAATCCTAAAGGTACATTTTCAGGTAGGTTTGGCCTGATGTAGAATAAGCTCAAGACAATAAAACTATATTGACATATTCCAGAAGATGGGAACTTAAGTCTTTCAAGTTTGCTTTCCATAGTGTTAAAATAACAGGCAGCATTGCCACTATACTGAGCAGGTTCAGGGTCAAGCCGTGGGGTGATGTCTCAGGCATTAGCAGAAGGGAAAGTGTTGTAACAGGCTCCTTGTTAGGATGTAACAACTTTCACATTAAAGAAATGAAATCTCTCAGGAGAAAATCAATCAATCAATCAATCAATCAACATTCAGTATTATTTATGAAATATTATTATTGTAACAGTTTTAGAGATCACTGCAACTAAGATATGAAGCTTACAAAGGAATGAAAGTATTTCCTGCCTGAAAACTGGAACAGAAGTCCAGATGGTGCAAAATGGCTTTAGTGTGACATAAAATTGAAAGCACCTTTCTTTTTGAAGGACAAAAATAAATTTTCTTGTACAAAACATTATTAACTTCAGCATGCGGGGAGCTTCTTTTGTTAGATTCTCTCTCTCTCTCTCTCTCTCTCTCTCTCAGATTCTTATTTCCTAACCCTCAAACTGCCTAAATCTAAACACAGTCAAGTGGAAATGAGTCCAGACCAAAGCTATTGTAAATGCCTGGAAGATCTCCCATTTTCTCCTTCCTGCAATGACCTGCTGTCTGAGTTTGCGCCATAGTTTCACCTGCATGAGCCTTGGCAGAAAAATGAAAGCAGAGGCCCATGCAATTTGACCTCCACCAGTATCTCCATTTTCCTCCCTGAGGTGAGCATGGGCTCACCTCAACAGTTAGCCAAACTGTTCACTTGAAAGAGAAGGAATAATATTTCTCTTTTTAATTGCAAGGCCATGCATGGTCCAAGGTTCTTCTGGTTATTGCTGAACTGGGAAGTCAGTAGTTTCACATGAGCTCAAATAGTTGAGATTCTCATGCAGCAAAATTAACTAATCCATGCCAGTTTTGTTAAATTTATTATTATAAAGGATCTAACCCAGTTTTCACAGCATATTTTGACACAAGGATGACTAAAACCTCTCTGTTGCAAGTGCACTGTACATTCAATCAAGGCCACTGGCAATGGGTGCCTGTTCTTACTACTTTCTGTTGAGCCTTTATAAGTAGTCTAACAAATCTAAAAAGTTCTGGAGTTGAAAGCAGCTGATACAAATGAAAGGTGTGGTCATCTGCAGGTGGGTGAGGTGCTAAGCCTGTCGTGGGGCACTGCTTTTCCTCTGAAATTTCCCACAGCAATGCAGTAAAACAGACACGGTGAAGTCGGTATACCAGACCATGGGTAATTTTTGCTTGGCTCAGTCCTAGCATGGTTTGAAATGACCTGTTGCTTAAAATTACCTCAGATTCCAAGGATTTGAAAAGAGTAAATGTAGCACCAATATTTAAACAAGATCCCTGGGGAAATTTGGAGAATTACAGGATATAAATCTGCCTTATATATTGAGCAGAATAATGGAAAAGATATTAAAAAGTAGATAAACATGCTATAAAGGAAATGAATCAACATAGCTTTTACAGTAAAATCTGTTGGAGTTATTTGAAGATATCAACAAGCATGCAATTAAGGATGAGCTAGTCACCAAATCATTTTAACAATGTCTCTCCTCAAAGTGCATTAAAGAAACTAAGCAATTGTGAGCATAAAATTAGTAGAGTAACAGGAAATGGAATAGCTATAGAACTCCATAAATGTTTGCGAGTGATCATGAACAGAATGTGAAGAATTAGGAGATACTTTTTGCTGATGATATTGAATTATTCACAGTAGTCAAAGCTCAGTCCATCAAGAGCTGTAAAAAGATTTTGTGATCATATTAGTAAATAATGTAACGACTGAAGAAATTCAATACTGATAAATACAATAGTAATAATAATGCAAAACTTACCCTCATTATGCATTCACAATAATGATCTCTATATCAGCTATTACTACCCAGGAAAAAGATCTTGCATTCACTGTGAATATTTTTCTGAAAATTTCAGCTTAGTTCAGGACAGTGACCAAAATGCTAAACTAAACGTTAGGAATTATTAGGAAAGAAAAAGGGAATCTAAAAGAAAACATCATCATGTCAGACTGTATATGCCTCTGAAATGACAACCATCTTCAGTTCTAGTCACACCAGCCCAAAAGGCCTGTCCTAGAGCTAGAGATGTACGACAATGGCCAACAAGGATAAAAATACAGAAATACAGAATGGTTCCTGTATGAGAAGAGCACATGTTCCCAAATAAAAGAAAAATAGCAAGTAGATGATTTGTGTTAGCAAGGAGCTCTAAATTGAACTAAGGGGCAAGGGACAAAGGAGGACAATTCTCTGTGGCAGTGGTGGGAAAGATACTGCTCAGGCATGAAAATCCTCTCAGGCTATGAGAGAGTGATCTTCATATCTTATCAGCTCCAATATGTTGTCCTGAATTTAACAAGTCTGTGATTATATTTTTATTCGTCATCTGATCGCAGCTTGGTAACAATGTTTTTCCTGTATATGGTCAAATGTATAGTACAACAACCTTCCAAAGCCCAAGCAGTAAGGGTAACAAAGCTCACAGCTTTTACAGACTATAAGAATTAAAAAATTAAGTAATTCCATATTTTAAAAGACAGAAATATTTTTTGGGGCTTTCCTGAAGTGGGTATGGTTTCCATATAAATCTACAGTGGATTTCCCCTCCAAGTGCTCACCCATTCATCCCTCTGAGCCATGTAAGGATTTTCCACTAACAAGATACTTCTGCAGTAAGTTCCACAGGTCGAATATCTGCTGCATGACAAACCCCTCCTTCCACTTGTTCTGTGTCCTGACAGCTTTCCCTGATGCTCCTTATTGCAATACAGTATATTGAAAGGATCCAGGCTGTCAAAGCACCAAATAATAATATGCATCCAGCCTGTTGCCATGTAATTGAGAAGGACCATAATTTAAAAGAACATAAATAGGAAAGGAGCATAACTGAAAAGGAATATGAATAACAGTTTCTCTCCAGTTAGGAGGCTTGGTGCATTAAGAAGAAATAGACTCCTGCTAGCTGTGGCAATATTATTTCACCCCCAAACCAAGTGGAAAAACAAAAGTGTAATTTCAATTGCAATTATTATTCAGGCAACATTTCTCATGACCTAACAGCACAGGAAGAACACTTTCTTTCAAAATATGTCTATTTTCTGCAGCCACGAATCTATCTTACATTAGCTATTTTGCCTAATGCATTGCATTTGACCCTCTGGTGCAGTTGAAGTACATTTGCCCCAGGAGGGTGTAAATTATCCAAACTGCTTACCTGTGAGAAGGAGGCCTTGCTATTGGCATCAAGTCCATGCCAGGCAGAACTGCATGACTGCTCCTCATGGCCTCTGGGCCTCCCAGGTTGTGAGGATTTGCAGTGTCCCATTTGAAAAACAGAGCTGACCATCAACTTGTTGCTGGGATCATCCTCCTTACCACAACAGCCAAACGTTTCTGATTCAGCATGGTGATAACAGGGCAGCTGTCTATCTCAGTATTTAAGTGCTTTGGGCAACGCTTGCTACAGGATGCTAAGAACTGTGCTGTAGTATGTGCTTTGCCATTCCCTGTGCACGCTATGGGTACAGATTCACAGCTGATAGTAGTAGGGCATATGACCAACCCAAGTCACTCAGCATATTGCAGCCTACCTCTGCTTCTATGAGAGCTGGGACTGTACCAAATAATACTCAATTAGTTATTGTTAAATAGAACTGAGTTTCTCTCTAGCTCATTAATTCGCTTATGACTTCAACTGTCTTCTTATGTCTCTTCTTTGCTCTTCAGAAATAATTTTAATTTTTGGTAATCAGTCTGGTAATCAAAGCCTCCAGTTCCAGATGCAAGCTCCTGCTCACAAAATCCCTGAAGGGCTGATTGCTGGAAACTGGGAGGATCTGCCAGGGAGAGAAACACTCAGCTGCCACTGCCTGAGTAGCCACTGCTGGCTGCTCTTACAAGCCATCAACATGGATCTTTGCTCTAACTTCATTCTTACATTCACATGAGTAAAGTAGACAGGAAAAATTTCTGATTTTAATATGTATAATATGTTTATTTATGTAAACTACCAATTGAGATGTGTAATACCTGTTAAGACAGGGGATAGATTTCCTATTCTCATTTGTCTCCTAAATGCTACAGGAAGGGAAACGGTGAGAAACAGACAAAAAATGTTGAGTTTCTCTAATATTTTGTTTGTGATAAAAACTCGGCTGATTATTCTTGCATAATTTTATGCATAATGATTTTTGAGCCCATAAAAGCAATAATGTGACTGGTGGAATGAATTTGTAAATATGTTTACAGGTTTAATTTGCCATTATTTAACTGTGTTTATCCCAGAGGCACAGAACAAGAGTTTCAAAAGTGTTCGCTGTTGGCCTAAGTCTACTTTCATTTCTGTTAATGTAAATGTCCCACCCTGCGTATGTTTTTCCTGTAGACTTTTAGGTGAATTTACCTCAGTTGGGAAGCAATGGTATTTTCCATTTTTCAACACACTCTAAAGTAGTCTGATTAAAAATAGGGCTACTTTACACATCATGGCAGAAGCTGAGTCTATAAACAACTGCCTAATTAGTATTTACTAATTTACTAAGGTTTGGGATTCTACTTCTACATCTGTCCTCTCAATCAGAAATCTGGGTGATAAAAGATCCTCCTGAAGGTTACTTTGATTTGAAATCAGTTTCTCTAACTTTGGTGTCTCCTAGCCCAGGTTTGCTTGGCTTCTGAGTGTGCTGCCACACTGAGCTTCTTCTTCTCTCCTTCTTTCCTAAGGTAAAGCACCTTATGGTGCCAAAATGTATGAGTAAAACCCTTCTTGGCATACAGGTGACTTATGTGACATGGGCTTCTGCAGCTGCAGTAGAAAGCAGAAGGAATACAAGTGATTACATCAGCCTATGTGCATGGCTGACCACGCAGGAGTCTCAACTGCAGCCAGCAGCCAAGACCCTTTGGCCTGTGCTTTGTGCATAACCTCGCGTGCCTGCTCATACGATTAATAAAGTGTTTGGACAGCAGTTTACTCATTGGTAAGCTTTTCTCTCTCTGGTTTAAGAAATGGCTTATTTTGAAAGCTTCTTATTTATTTGTATGATTTCCAGGGTAAGTGCTGAAGTTTCTTTAATATCGAGGGAGTGCAACTCAGCTGCTGCAACACATTCACACCAGGCTGTGCTAGGTCTTTGTTGGGCTCGTGTTTATTTTTAAAATGGTCTTACACAAACCTAAGAAACCTGCAGATCTAAATAACATGAACAGTGAAGGATGAGTTACACAAAAAAGCCAAAAAATGAGCATTTCCATGTGGCACAGCCCCCACCAGCAGAGCACTGCAAGATGACTCACAGGCAAACCAGAGAAAGGAAAAGACCACATGCAATGTGGAGGGTTTACACTTTCCTGAAACCTCCTTTTTCTAATTTTTGCAAGGACCACAGAATCACAGAATCACAGAATGTTAGGGATTCCTGCCAGAGCAGGAATACCTAGATCAAGTCACACAGGAATGCATCCAGGTGGGCTGTGAATGTCTCCAGAGAAGGAGACTCCACAACCTCTCTGGGCAGCCTGTTCCAGTGCTCTGTTACCCTCACTGTGAAGAAGTTCTTCCTCACATTTATGCAGAACCTCCTATGTTCCAGCTTGTGTCCATTGCCCCTTGTCCTATCATTGGATGTCACTGAGAAGAGCCTGGCTCCATCCTCATGACACTCACCCTTGACATATTTATAAACATTCATGAGGTCACCCCTCAGTCTCCTCTTCTCCAAGCTAAAGAGACCCAGCTCCCTCAGTCTTTCCTCATAAGGGAGATGTTCCACTCCCTTCACCATCTTTGTGGCTGGACTCTCTCAAGCAGTTCCCTGTCCTTCTTCAACTGGGGGGCCCAGAACTGCACACAATATTCCAGATGAGGCCTCACCAGGGCAGAGTAGAGGGGGAGGAGAACCTCTCTCGACCTACTAACCACCCCCTTTCTAATACACCCCAGGATGCCATTGGCCTTCTTGGCCACAAGGGCACATTGCTGGCTCATGGTCATCCTGCTGTCCACCAGGACCCCCAGGTCCCTTTCCCCTATGCAGCTCTCCAACAGGTCAGTCCCCAACTTATACTGGCACATGGGGTTGTTCTTACCCAGATGCAAGACTCTAAACTACCAGTTTGAGTCTGGAATAAGGTAATGTAGTATTTGGATGGAAAAGTCTGCTGGTATGGGCAACGACTCACATGATAACTGTGGAGGTGGCCAGGTCGCATTGTGGCTGCGAGGGTGATGTGGTGCAGGAAGGGCCAGCTGAGGCCACGCGGAGCATGTGGTGACCCCCCCTGCCTGCCCAGGCTCCCGGCCAAACACAACCTGAGGCATGGCTGGACTTCCTCAGCACCAATTCTTATCCCTGTTCCTCCAGGGAGGAACAATGCAGATGTCCAGCCATGACTTGGCTCTCCTGCCTGGTATAGACCACCTACAGCCATGTCTTAGCTCCTCTTCCATTTCAGTGACTTTGCCTTTGGCTCACGGCAAAACTAGTCCAGCCCCTGCAACGAGCCGCCCTCCCGCTGGGGGTTAGCTGCTCACCTACCCCAGAGCCAAGGTCCAGCTCTGGCACAGCCTCCCTAAGAAAGATGTGAGACACTGTGGCAGGAGGTCAGCAATGCAAAACTACAATGCCAGGAATCGCTGAACAACATGGTTGGTGCACCAGCATTGGTGGAGGGGGTGGCAGGCAGAAGCTCAGCACCAGGCTCTGGTCCAGGGGACTGTGGAGACCAACCCCTCTCCTCATGTCTGATGCCCTCCTGGTCAGCAGAGAGACTTTGGGGTGGGGAGCATGCTAGTGCTTGGCTTAGTAGTTTGTCAAATCCCGGTTTTTAATGTGCATTATGTGATAAATGATCACTTTATGCTTTTGAGTTGTGCATGTCCTGTTTGCAGAGTCTCTTCGTGCCTGATTAAAGATGCCCAAACTGACCCAAAAGAGAGGCCATAACACATTTGGAGCTAGGAACTACTTGTGTTCACCTTTCCAGCCCAGGTTTTCCTGTGCTGGTGGGGTAGGTTGTTCACTCAGCTTGGTAGAGCACATTGCTCTTCTCCACAAAGCAAAGAGACTCCATTCCTGGTGCTTTAGTGTCTCTTCATGACCCTGGTGACTTCATTGACTACAGAGAAGATCCTTCTTCCCTTTGATCCCATGGCCTCCAGCCTCTGTTACTCCATCAGACTCCCTAGTGTAAATTATTAACGTATATAAATTATTAATTTGCATTGATGGCCCAGAAATGCTACACTAGTAAAAAACCCAGAAGCTTAATAAGTAATTAAGAAGGAGCATCTCTGCAGTTACCACAGTTGAAACTAGTCTTCCAATAGTCTGAAGTTACAGGACAGCAACAAGACAAAATTATGCAAATTGATCTGTGGCTTCTCTGTGCATATCTTTTGTGTGACTCACTAAATCCGATGATGTCCAGTAACATAGGTTTAGCCTGTGCTATCTTGAAAGGGAGAAACCCTCACGTACTGAAAATGCAAAAAGTGCCTAGCATATAACTAATTAGTTAATTTCCAGTCCCTTGAAAAAATGCATAACTTCCTTTTTTATAATCTTATTTTAAAGTATAAATTAAGTGGGTGTCCTCTGTATTTCAGTGTCTTTTCTGTATTTCTAGAAAAATTATTACTATGTCTACATGGAAAATTGTAGAATACATATGTAACAAATTCCAGGTAATTTACAATAAATGTTAGCTTGATGAGCAATTAATCTATTTCTGTATGTCTGCCACACCTACCACTAAAAGCAGTTTCAGTTATGTGTTTCCTTGATTAGCACTTTTTTTGTGGTTTAAGTGTAATAGAGTGATACATATTAGGGACCTGTCCTGCACTTAAAGTTTGGCTGGGAAGGGTGAATTTAAGAATATCTGAATTTACTAAAAAATTAATCTGCTTTTTCCTTTTTGCACCTTCACTTTTGAAATGTCTTCCTTACCTCTGCAGTATTATTCATTTAGGATGTTGGTTTAGCCATTCTCCACATATCCCCTTGTTAGCAGTTGTTCTACAAAGAAGAGTATCCACCTTGGTGCAGTGATACATCTCATTTTAGAGCATAAAGCAACTTTTAATTTTTCTAGTTACCATATTTGCTTGATGATTCTGCCTGGTTTTGAAGTGGATCTTTTTTGGTAATTGACCTAAACAAGTTTGCTGACGTTACCTATACAAAAAATAAACATTTCATTTCCTCTTACCCATGATCTGCATTCCAATTTCCTGAACTTCACAAGCACAAAGTAACACAGCCAGCAGCTTGATGCGTTCAGCCATTTGCAAGCATTCAGTCATCCATTTTTTTTTTCTGGAGGAGGGAGGTTTTTTTCCCACCCTGCTCGCTGGCTGGCAGCATGCATACCTCAGAATTTAAGATATTTGCAATGAATTCCTGTAGCTCTCTGTGCACCTTTAAGGATTTGACTGCTTAGTCCACTTTGATTTCTAGACACAGAAGTTCAGTGGACCTACACAATGATAAAATGTATTAGTAAAAGGAGCTTCAAATGCACACTTTGTTTCTTTTCATCTTCCTGCTCCTCTAGAGATCTTCTCCCTGAGCTTTGCCTTGACTTAGCCTCTATCCTGCAATATTTCTTGTAGCCCTTCATGTCAGTGCTCTGCCAGAGTGGTATTTCACAGTCACATGCTTGTTCAGCCTTCCTTCTCAAATGTATTTGATTGGAAAATGTGACTGGGAAATGGGACATTTGCCTGTACAGTACAGCTGAGTGACAAACACAGGTGTGCACCATTCGACTGACCAGACACAGAGACCACTATTACTTTGCTTAATTTCATCCTTTATTATTTGGACTTATTACATCTTTGATTTACACTGGCAGCTACGTTTTAATTTTATCAGTAGCTGCTGGCATTTCTTCTTGACTTTGTTTCTCTGTTACACTTTGGTTGTCTGAGTTATGACTGAAGTTAAATCATATCTGCATGTTTTCTTCTTTTTCTCTTCTGACTGTTTCAGTGCCTGAAGTTCTCTGTATGACTGAGGAAAAAAATAATTAAAAATAAAAAGCATTCTGAAAGTGTAATGTTTTCTCTGACTTTTAATTCAAATTGTAATTTTGCTAAAAAAAAAACCCCACCAGAATCTCTAGAGTCAATCCTGACCTCAAAACATCTCTGCCTTTCTTATCTGAAAGAAAAACTCCATTTAGTTCAAATAAGCTTCTGCTGAAATCCTTGTGTCGTTTCTTAATCAACTCCTTTTAACTAACCTAATTCTGCATTTTTGATTGGTTTAATCCTTAATCACCAGGAGCAAAAGTGGGCTTTATTCTCCAGCAATGAGGAGAGTCCCTTGCAATGAACAGTTCCATGCCACAGTCTCTGCTAACGCATTTTGCATCCCAGGGTCACTAAACAAAGCACATAAACAGCAGTGGGAGCAGAGACCAGAACGCAGCAGTCAAACTCCAGCCTCTTGCTGCACAAGTATTTGCTTATCAATGCCAGCGTGCCCTTTTTGCTATGCCAGGAATGGCAGGCATATCACTTTTTGTTTTCCTATGTACTGTTCTAATTATTGCTCCACTATGAGTGTGTTTTATTTCTCAGCCCAGCCATCTCTCAGGACTGATTTTCATTCAGTACAAATGTTCTCATTATAAAGACTTAACATGAGGAGAATATAAATGAGAAGATGAGTGTACACTAAGAACTTGCTTATACAGAAACTGTATTGATCAAAGGAACAGCAGAGTAAAACACATGTCAGCATTAACGTGCTCCTATTTCCAGGGTTCAAACAGTTTCTTTCTCCATAAGAATGCTGTGACTCCGTGCCTCTGAAACCAGGCCAACATAAGAATTTTGTTTAACCGAAATAAAAAGTGCAAAGCATCTCTATAGAACATTATAGTATGGCGCTAACGAGCTCTTTGAAAGCAAATGCACCTTCATCACTTTGAGAGGTTAACCCTTATCATTATGTGAAAAGTGAAAACTTACAGAAGAATCGGAATTCCCAAAAGTTTTCACAAATTAAATTACTACATGACCATGACTTAGAAAATTTGTCATAAAGCTAAACCAACACTTGCTTTATACAACTGCCCATTAATCATGCAGCTGACCCACTCACCATCGCGGTTCTGGGAGGGTGCATCCCTTGGGAACTGCTTTGGTCCGGTGGTTTTGGGCCATCTCCACTGCCTCAGGATCAGACAGTAGTCATCTCTAGCTGAAGACTTCAGGGAACACCTACACAGGTCCTCCTCTGACCTCTGGCAGAATGAGTGAGACTAGCGGTGTCTCTGCAAAGATATCAACCTTTTTGGGATTCCATTGACAACTTCCCCCCACCTCCAAAGGGACAGAAAGCTGAAAACTACAGTACCAATACAGTCCCTCATTTTCTCAGGCCAAGACAATATGCCATTAACAGTTGAACAGAGGCAAAGGGCATTCACAGATAAAAGACTGCTTTGATTGTGCAAAACAAAATCCCAGGCCAGAAGCAGAGTGAACCAGCTCTCAGGCATCCGGCTATCAGGCTCCACCTGAGGCAACCAGATTCCCTCCTGGCTTCCACGGGGCTGCAGTTGCCTCTGCAGGTAGTATTTCATCTGCAGTGAAAAAGTTTCAGTTTATACTTCATTTCATGAGCATATTCTCAGATATAACTGAATTTAAAAAGTAAATGTCTGTTTTTACTAAACTTCAACTTAAAAGCTCTACTGAGCACAGTGACTTTTCTGGGGTTTTTTTGCTTGCTGACTACATAAATGTATAGGTTATCTCTTAAGACTTTTATAAAACCAGAATTCTAACAAGAATATATGAGTCATGTCTAGACTGACATAAAAAGGAAACAGTATCATTTTTGTCACCAGAATGAAGCATAGCTGACAATCTTTAATCCGTGACACACTAACATGGCCTTTAGGCTAAAATAGCACACACAAAAGAATGTACAGTTATAATCAGAAACTTCTATAAATATAGAACATGAAGCCTCTTGAATCCTAACTTCCAGATTGTAAAACCTTGCTATGAAGTAGTATTTTACCAGTGAAAGCATTGTACTTATTTCAGTAGGACCATTAGTAGATACAGGGCATTATCCAGTGTGAGTTTCAATACCTGTATATCCAGATACAGTGTCTGAATCTGACCTTAAGCTCCAATCCTTTTCAGTTTTATGTACCATTCAGTCAACTCATAAACACAATTCATTTTCCATTTCACAAAGATCTTGATGTACATTCATCTGTTGCATTACGGTCTAGCTACCAGACTAAGCATCCTTATGCCATGTTCACCCATGCTTGGAAACATCGGCTTCTACAACAGTCTCTCTTCCTGCATCACAGAATTGGTGTCTGTTGGTCACGACTTACATGAATTTACTGATCTCTCTGGGTACTCTGTAAACTCTTAAACACCTCTGATGCACAGCTGAACAGTGCTGACAATTTATGGCAAGTGCTGCTCAGGTATCAAATGCTTCTGCAACTTTTGTGCTCTATGCCTAGACCAAGTGTAGAGGTCAGGAACAGTTTCTCAGTGGGTCCCAGCAGGACAAAGACTTCCAGCTAGACTAGTCCTGGAAGCTGTGCTACTGCCTTTAAACTGTCATAGACATCTCTACGATCAGTGGCGTAGACATACTCTTCAGTACGAGCAAGCTAGAACTGAAAACAAAACACGGACAAACTTGCACCATCTGTTTTGAAATGCCAACACTTCCCTGGTATAACCTGTGCATCACTACCTCAAGACATTCCTCAAAAGAAGCACTTAATTAAAAAACAGAATTGTTGTCTGAAAATAATTTATGAGTGTCAGGAAGGCAACATATTTGTTCTGGTGTGTATGGCTCAGAGCTTCACACCTGCCTGTATTAGGTTCGGCCTCTCTGTATCTGCATTCTTCAGTGCTCATCTCACAGCTCCATATAGGAGATACGTGCTTTAATTTGGCAGCCAGGCTTTCCGCTACTAGTGGAAAAAAAAAAAATGAAAAAATAAAATAAGAAGAAGGGTTGTCATAAGAGAATGAATCCAGATGCAGGTTGTGTTGTTTTTTTTTTTTTTTTTTCCTATTTTGTTTTCAATTTTGAATAAATTAATAGCAGTGCCTTGTCAAAACCAGAAATAAAGACTATGGTTAGCATTTTAGAACGTGAATGGTTTAGAAACAAAAGCCCTGTTGACTTTAACGGGTCAAAACATTTGAAAATCAAAGATGGGTTTTAGTTGCTTAAACATAGGTATCTGTTTTGCCAGTTATTAGGCCCAGTACAAAAGACATAGCCAACAGCAGAAAAACAATCCAGTAAGTGAATTCTATTTCGTGTAAAGGGGTCAGTATATGGAGGATCGCTGGGGATACAAATAAGTCAGATCACAAATGATAGATATCAACCCCAGCGACCCCAGGAATGACACAGCATGACCCTCAATAGATGGAACAAACAGGGACACAAGAAAAACCACAGAGAAAATGGGAGACAACCAGGAGAACAAGGCAGTTACATATGACAGAAGTAACCCCATGTTGCCTCCCCACAAAGCCCGCGTTTGTACGTGCCAGACCTGACTGCGATCCAGTTGCATGAGTGGTCAGGAGGTCCTTCCCCAACAGGAAACTCTGTGAAGTGCGTCCACTCCACAGACAGACTCTCCAACCCTTCCTGCAAGTGGTCCCAGCTTTTATCCCCAAAGCAGGACACCTGGCACTCATTTACCCAATGCAGGGCACCTGGGGCTTGTTTACCCAAGGGCTTTCCTTGCAAGGCCGGCCGCATCTTGGAGGAAAGCCAAAAGGCAAACTCATCCCCTCCTCTTAAAGGGCCATGGGGACCACCCATATGTCAACCTTAATTCAGGGCTTGGGGTTCAGACCCCAACACTTCAGTATCCAGTGTCTTTTTAGAAACTTTGGGGTATCCTCTAGCCCACAGTTCCTGATCCAGAAGAATGTACGACTCCTGTAGGGTTTGTGTCATATTTGCCAGACCCATGCCAGGCCCACTCTAGGGCATACCAAATGATACTAGCTGCCTATGTTCAGGCCATTAAGTTTTATGTATTTTATTTTTTCAGAGCTGCTATTCCTGATGCCACCTGTAAGAACTGTGAATGAGCAGAGTCTCTAATAACCAGGTGACCTATCAAAGTGTCTGGATATAAATTCAGTGATTAATTTCTACAATTTCACTTGAACAATGACTGTACAAGCTCAATGATATAAAAAGACAATCATAATAATGACTTGTATGGAGAGGGAGATTCAGATAGAATACAATAAATTGTTTGCCTGTTTTCATAGCTGATTGTCTGGTTTCATGTTGTCATCTGCAAGTTTTATTTAAATTGCTTGATACCATACAAACAGCTACCTCTGAATGAACTAGTACTCAGTCATGTTTGATAGGACAAAGAAACTTCTCTCCTCAGCATATGGAATAAGGGAACAAGCTTGGCTCAGAAAGTCACTGTGCAGGGACACATAGGTCCACTTGTAAAAGGCTGTGGGGGTTTTTTTTTGTCTCCAGGGGTGACTGCAGAGTCAGGTTGTATTTTTTGTTGTTGGGTTTGGGGTTTTTTTGTGTGTGTTTTTTGTTGTTGTTTTTTTAAAAAAATTATTCTAGAGCAAATCTGAGACTACTCATTAAACTAAAACTCGATTTTTAATGTTGAAGAATGGATATGGACCTCTAGGAAGTTGTATCAGTACTTTCTTCTAAACCCACATCATCCAGAATACAAATTAATCCCTAGAGTTTCAAAGTTTTGCCATTTAAAACAATAATTATTTGGGACTAGCTTATCTGCATGAATTTCTTCACAGGACTTCAGCACTCAAGCTGTAGATCAGTATCTTGGCACAACACCCATAGTCAACTTAATGGTGTGATTCATACAAGCACTGTTTCGGTCCATCCTGCTACTTGCAAGTACTTCATTTTATTTTAAGTCCATTTGGAGACGGGTGAAAAGGAAAAAACACTTTATTGTGAACATGGCATGTATGAGACGCATTTCAGAATATACCATTATATATCAAATGAGAAAAAAAAATAAGCTCTGACACAAGACAAATGACCAGTGCTTGAGACCAATTAAGAATATACTCACAACTGTTCGAACAGCACAATTCTGATACCAATCACAACATATATTATATAGCTTTTATGATCAGAGGCAATTTTAAACAATGTTGAGAAAAAATGTAAATATTGGACCTACTCCTGCACTGTTGTACATCAAAGCTTCAGCAAATCTTGCAGTTGTGTGGAGGGAACAATGAGAGTAAACTGACACTCCACCTCAGGCTGCAGAAGGTAGAGATGGAGGAAATATCAAAAACAAGAGACAAGAACACTGTTCTACAAAAGTAAAAAGGCAAATATTATCCCAAGGAATATTATTATTTTAGCAAGAAGAAATCTTAATTGCAGCATCCTGACTCCATTAAAGCCAATGAGAGTCTGCCATTGAGATCAGTGGAGCCTGAATTTCATTCTGAAATTTAAAACATTCTTGTGTTAGTGTAAACATGAGCGGAAACAATATGTCAGCATCTATACAAGTATTCAAGTGCTGCTTAAAAAAAACCCACAAAAAACCAGACAGTGCTAACCCAAATTGCCAGTACATATCCAAAAGGCAGATAATTAAAAGTTTTTTTCAAATATACATTTTAAAGTATTTAAAAGAAATCACTTTTTAATATTTGTATATCATTGCTAGGGAAGGGATCTATGAGAAAAATCGGAATTATTTGCAATGATAAAGGAAGTGCACAGTGTTTGCTCAGATTTATTTGAAAGCAGTACTTTTCCACTTTGGAGTCATGACATATACCTGCACATTCAAGTGTGTTTCAAAGCAGTGCTGAGGAGTGGCTCTACTTCGTCATTATGAAATATAATCCTTCTGTGCAAGTATTCCAGAATGATTCCTCATGAGCTCTTTATACCCATTCATATTTTCAGTAAAAAAGAAAGGAAAATTTCTTGAAGAAATATTTTTTGTCTCTAAGCAACTCAATGAGATTTTACATCATAGCAATTTACAATCATGCACTTGGAGATCCAGAGTCAATACAACTTTTCCATTTACTGTCAGAGTTGTGCCTGTCTTCAAACAGTTCTTTGCTAATTTTCGCGCGGATCTCAGGACTGGATAACAGCTCCTTTATCTGATTCAGTCTGTATAACAGGGCCCGTGTTTCTCTGTGCAAAGCTTCCTTTACTATGTCTGCTTCATGGCTCTTTCCTGGGGGAAAAGAACAATATAATACATTTTATAACAACTAATGTAATTTAGAATCATTAATGTATGGAGATAAAGAGATCGTATCTGGTTTGGACAGTATCAAGTGCTCAGCCTTTTGTCCTTATTTTTTTTTTATAAAAACAAAGGTATTTTGTCAAAAAAATATAATTTACATCAACAAACGCTACTAAAAACTAAAGAACAGTACAGCATCTCATTGAAGAGAAACTCCTGCCATATTACATACTGTGTAATAGTATCTGCGATTAGTATCTGTAGTGGTAATTTTTAGCTTAGGATTGACTGCTGTTGACTAGGAAACAGCACATGCTCTCACATGGAGTAAGCAGCCCCATGGCAGTGCCAAACCCTCGGGCGGAGGGCATCGCTTCCACTTATGGCAAGGCCCCTTCCACGGCTGTTCATGACAATCCGAAAGGCAAATGCAAAGGGTTCAGTTTCTCTTCAAAAGCAAGGAAGGGACTCTTGGTATCAAGAGCCAGTGAAGACTGGAGCCACTTGCTTCACCATTCTTGTCTTTTTTCCACCGTCCATCCCTCCTAGCGTTCAACAGATTTTCAGCAAGCACTTATTAAACTGGTAGACAGTGTCCTTCGATTCAGAAAAAAACTTTTGATAAGAGGCTCACAAAGCAGAGTGCCTGTCACCCAGCATCACTTAGCAAATTTCAGCAGGGAGCTGGGACATGTTTTTGTGGTTGTTCTTGGTGGGATATTTGCTCCCGGGCTTTTTGCACAGTGCTCACTTGCTGTTATCATTGTCACTCTCATTCTTACTGCTGCTTGCTGCTTCTTCAGTTTTCACAGGGCTTCCATCAGTCTGTCTGGTTTTGTTTTGCGTTTCTTCTAAATATTGTTGTACAGCCTTCAGCACCGCGTTCTCCACCAGCCTTTTGCTGAGGCTCACCAGCTCTGCATCGTCTGGCTCTGCTGCATGCTTTTCACCTAAGCATCACAACAGACAAGAGAAGGAATTCATTGCCACGGAAAGATAGTAGTCGTAATTGTATCAGGAGCCTCTGTCTGAGCTGGATTTTAAGTTATTTGCTGCCTCTTCCTAATTGTAAAAACTAATTTCCCCTTGCTTAAGCTCTGAATCAAAAGTGTTTCGTGAAGATGTATACAGTATATCAGATCAAAAATAGTTCACTGCTCATCTTTATTGTAACACTCCAGTAAAAGCCACAGGCTAACACTAACAGCACCTACTCAGCTTAGAAGAGGCAGAATGTAGATTTCATTTCTTTTGGCCAACAATCACCCATGCCATCTGGGCAAAGATGAAGAACATGGCACACGATGAATTTACATTTTAGCAGCACTCAAATTCAGCTGCCCCTGTTTTGTGATTTTCCTTGATAAATACAAAATCTTCTAGCTATTTATTAATTGCTTGTAATTCTAGAGTTTCTCATGGGGAAAAATGACTAAAGTACTATAAGTGCAGGTTAGAAATTTTTTTCTAACCAAAGTGTAAAACTTGGAAAAATCATATACTCCCTTTCTTGTCTCACTTCTGTCTTCTAACTTAATGCTCTGACATTGGAGGAATGCAAGTTCCAGCACTCTATTCTTAGACATCTGCTGATAAAAGGAAGAAGCTGGCATTTCCCTGCTTTGTTAAGAGTTCACATGAATCAACATACACAATGAAATAACCATATACATACTGAGGATTCTCATACATCATTACATGTATTTTGGAATGGTGCTTTTCCATTAACCATTTTCCTAATAAACTATACAGCCTACTACTGCATCCTTCTTTTATGAAGGACGCAATCCAGGAAAAGCAGATTTTATTGTCTGATTTCCACTGGCCATGTAATTTACCACTTCACAATTTCTTGTGATAGGTAAGTAACTGTTTCCCTCCATCTATATTTAAAGGTCATACTTTTAATGTCTTCTTCTGGAATTAGAGTTCTGCAACCAATAAGAAGAGGCTGCTTAGTCACACACATCTGGTGAAAGAGATACTATTGTATGCTCTTACCACAAAGCTTTGTACTGTTCAATTATCTAAATTTGTTCTTTTTCATATATGTAAATTTATTCAAGTTTGCCAGCAAATATAGATTATAGTTATAAAAGACTTTTATTAGTCTTCCTGGTGGACTGCACAACCCAGGAGTGATTTCACTGATAAAACGTAATTCATATGGGGATTTGAGGGGGAGAGGCAAACAAAACTTTTCATTTTGAGAGGCAGCATATTTATTAGCTGTTAGTAAGAGCATCTCGCTCTGGAACATCAAGACAGACCAAACTCTTCCAGTTTTGGGCCTGCACAGCACTGTTGCTATCATCAGACTAGACCTGGGTAAAGCATTTAATTACATTTTGGAAGAAGTTGGGAAAAATACTCTGAACAGTATTTTAAAAGGCAGCTATGGGAATAGTTTTGGTTAAAATAAAATTAAAAAAAATAAGAGAAAATATTAAAAATTGATTTAGCATTTCTAAGAAGAAATATTTTAGGTTAACATGTGAGTCTGAGGGAGGTACAGGCACTATTTCCAAAACCACTCAAACAGCTACATAGTCCACGCACACTGCTTACCACGTTCCTTTCTTATTTGCAACTCCTGGGCATAAGCCTATCCTTTAACTCAAAGGAGGGACTTAATTCAGGCTCTTATCTCTCAGGAGACCCAAGATATATATGAGAAGAGTTTCCCAGTTTTTATGAATTGATCCTACATGTTCCCTTGAATGCAGCCTAAATTTCCTTTCTTTTTATTAAAGATGTTCGACAAAATGTTTTGGTTGCCCAGGTCTATTTATTCACTAGAAAAAAAAAAATAACACTGAGGTTTCCAGTTGGAGAGTTTCTTATTTTTCAGAATTGCTAGTGAATCACAGAAATTCTTACTCACACAAGTCTAATGATCTGTCCACACAACTCTGAACAAAATCAACAGGAAATATGGCACTCAGTCACTCAGACACTTGTCCTTGTAGTACTTAATATGCAGAATATGACTAATCAGTCACAGGCCTCCAGATACCACAAACCAGTAGTGATTATATTTAATCAGAATGCAGTTTTACTTGTAGTACATTAGGTATTATTTTTACAATCTAAGAAAAGGATAGAGCTCTTATCTCAAATATTTTCTGCAAAACAGTTCTCATTAACATATATATGTATAAAATCCATATATCTGCCATTGCATTTAAAACTTCAAAGTAATTAGATAACTCACCATGTAAGTTATTTCTCAAGCACAAAAAAAAAATCAGACTACTTTAAATCAGTCTTTTAAAACCACAGTTTATATAGCTACAGAAGAATGTTCAGTGGGGTTTTTGTTATTTGGGGTTTTTTTTAATATCTTGAGACTTTTATGGCTCACTAATAGTCTGGAGTCAAGTCTATAGCACCTACTACGTGAGCGCTGCACTCCCACTGGGAAGATATACATGGGATCTGAGGGACATACGAATGTAAATGTGTGCACATCCCTGCATGAAGAGCACCCTTGGATTTATCCGTCTGGCCACCTTGGTGGACTGGTGCACGGGGCTCTATGATTCACTCATGCTGTGTTTATATTCTTATACTCCGTAAATAGCAGTTGTGTGAGTGTGCAATACTGAGGTTCACTGGCAAGGTAGTCATACTACCGTATCATTCCTATTCGTGACTTCACAAAAAGAAATAGGTCACCTAATAACAGGTATTGATCAGCTAGATTTACTTGAATATTTAACACACATGTATGTCCTGTTTCTCTCTCTCTCCATGCTGCATCTGCTGTTTGCCTGCTTCCTTTGCAGCAGGCAAATGCTTCCTTGTGTAGGCTGTCCTACCTAATTGGAATTATCACAACATCAGAAAAAGTCATTGTAGATACGAATGTTTAAGACTTAAAAGGGAGGTTTATAAATTCAGAATTGCTTTGTTTGCAAACTGTTCTGAAAAGGGAACAGATACACCAGGCACATTGTATTTACATCTAAACTGTGCCTCTCAGTAGGGGCTGTGCCACTACTTTATTTCTGTGCCTGTGAATAAAAGACTTCCACTGCCTTCTCCTGTGGCCCAGAATAAAAATGAAAAAAACCTTTCATTTTGTTTATCCCAGAATTCTCTTCCATAATTTTCAAAAGATGAAAACAAATTCATATTCTGTATCTCAATGCATCCATGCTAAGCAGTGCTTTTTATTACTGAAACTGAAGCATACCTATTGTCCTGAAATGACCATCATTTTTTACAAAAGAGAACTATCAACTGCACAGAATTATTCAAAAGGAGCTATATGATCCTACAGCGTGCTGCTAGTAGTTACGGACAGGAACCAGATCCCTGCAATCAAATCCAAGTTTGGCTTAAAATTCACTGCTGTATCTCTCTACTGGACTAGGTTTACTCTCCAAGTTTACACTCCCTTACACTTTACAAGACTGTGATCTGGATTTTGAAATACTGCATTGGAACAAATACAGATCTCACGGTCCTGGTACAATATTTTCATCATCCTGACACAGCCTGTTTTAGAGTTCATACAGACATTTCATATTTGGAGAGGGGTAGGACAGTTACTTGAATTCCTCTCCTGTTTATACAATGAGTCCATTTTTTTTGGTGAGAGATTTAATTGAAGGAACAAACAGTGGATCCCTTTTACAGGAAAAGCCAGTTTTACAAACTTTTACTGGCTACACTTCAAGACAACATTCTGCAGTCCTGGCCACACAGCCTCAAAACACCAAGTTTTGTTTTTTCTCCCAACAAATTTTCATCAAAACAAAATGATGCCAATATGGGGCAAATTATAAAGGCAACCCTTGGTATTTTGAATAGGTGACTAAGACCAGCTGGGAAGTCCATACTGTGGCAGCAAAGGTTACAGTCCGCACCTTGGGGAGGGCTGTGGTTACAGAATGCCTCCAGCTAACCTTCATTTCATCACTTTTAGAATACCGTTTTTACAAAATCTAGAAACAAAAAAAAAAAAACAACACAAGGGACTTGGGCAGTCTTTCAAAAACTAAATGTAACAAAATTCCTTCTGAATACTAGAAAATTTTTCTACTTACACAGTGCCTCTCACTGACACCAAGAGGGCGGGCCAAGTCACTGCTGCATACACGCAGAGCTTTCACCACAAGACTCCCTTTCTATAGATGACTCCTCAGTGGCTCCAACTCATAATAATCCCTCATGACAAGATAATTTATTATTACCTCCTCTGTACAGGGGCAAAAGCTTTGCTGGTGTGCAGTATAATGGGACTGGAAGGAAGGAAGGAGACAACTACCCTAAATACTGATGGACTAAGAATCCTTCATCACGTGACTATCAATTATTTGTGCATATGCATATGGTGTATATGGTGGGGTTGGAGAAGACAAAGAAAGGCGAATAAAACAAATGCCAAACAGATTTCAGCATGTGAATTCATAGTTTGCGACGTCAGTGGTTGTGTTTTTATCACGGTTCACTATCTCTACGTTATCAGGAAAAGACCTCAGAGTAAAGACAACATTTATACTCACAATGCCCAGGAAGACGTAGACTATTTCAAGTCTGCCATGCCCAGCTGCAGACGGTGGAAATATCTAGATTTTGCTACATTAGACCTTTGTGTCTACAGAATCTGATTCAAAATTAAATTAAATCCCGTTGCCTTCCATGGGAATTGGATGAGGTTCCCACACCTACATACTGAACTGCAATGTCCTATGCATTAGACCAATGTGTTGAACATTTCCTTTATTGAGGATTTTCAGATAAATTTGGTAGGCCATATACATTAACACAGCTATAGTATTAGAGAAATACTATCCCCCTTCCCCCTGCAAAGACAGTAAGTCCACAGTCCATAATACATTGAACAACAAGCTATAACCAGCCACCAGACTGTATGCTTTCCACCCTTGCAACAGACTGCGAATGATCCAACACATTCAAGATCATGGTTTTAAAGTAATGAATACAAACATGAGCATGTGCCCATATCTAATCAACACAATAAGCACACACAGGAAAGTCACAACTCTGAACATTTCCTTGTTAATTAGGAAGGACTTCCATCAAACATCTCTTGAGTGGTCACTTGAGGAACTGGCACAAATAAGGCACTGAGAGGAAGGGTGAAATTATAATCTCATTATGACATGATGGTGATGACACTTGTATTGCTCGATGTTTCCACCTGATGTTAAGCAGTGTGTGTAGTTTAGCTCTCCTCTTGGAAATATAACAAACTTGTTACTTTAACATATGTTGTTCTGTAAATACAGGATGGCCTAACAAAGGAATACAGCCAATACCAATCTGTCTTTTGTGCTGAATATATCGGTTTGTAGTTTGGTGGAAAGATTTTCTTTTATTTGTTTTGGCCCACCATGGAATAAATCCAACAAAAATAGGAATTTCTAGTGAAGAGGAAATCAAGGGTGTTGCAGCTATTCCAGGAAAACGGTGCTCTTGCCAGCTTCAGCGATGACAGCAGGAATACCTGCAGCTCCCTTTGAGCTGGAGGTTTGGCAAACATGGCAAAAGTGTGTTTTCATCCAGACAAAAACCTTTGAAGCTCAGTGATTTAAAATTTCTGACCATCTCTAACTGTAAATGGAGAAACAGGATGTGTTCCTTTAAACCTACTCTTCCTTCTACAAGCACTGAAGGACATGAGTCTCCTGGCACACTAGGAATTCTGTTAAATATCTTGAGTTTGTTTTCCTATTAAAAGAGACCTGCTCATAGAGAAATTTCCTGACTCCCTTAATGCAGTTTAATGCTTAAGCTTAATGAATTTATAAGAAGTCTAGTGTAACAGAAAACAAAGATAACATAATGGCCGAAGGAAAGAAGATGGCTTAAAAAACTGTGTTTTATTTGATTTTCTCACCGATACGCAGGTAGAAAAAACAGCCCAAGTCACAAAAGTGGTTTTATATTACCACAGGAACACCCACCGTGCATGCTGACAATGGGAGAACCAAAACATCCAGTAAGCTTGTCATAGCAAATATCCGGGCAGAATTATTCATCTCCCTCCACCATCCACAGCGTTGCCTGGTGCTAGCAGCTCAAGGGAAATGGCAAGCAGGAGCCACCTGGGCCAGCAGGACTAGTGGGGAGAGCAGGAGAGTTCCTCCTCCCTCCAGGACACACCCAAGGGGGAGCCTCCTGCTGTTTTCAGAGCCTGAGAGAGAGACCAGGCTTCCCAGGGAAAAGCTGAAGTCTGGAACAGGACAGAGTTGGCAGTCCCTCATCTTCCATGGCCCTCCAGAAATAATGTTGAGAATGTAACACATTATGGGAGACAGTATTAGGTTGCTCCTCCTTCAACCTCAGTCACCAGCGAGCACAGACAGAACTGGATGGTCTTGAAGGCAGAAAATCACCCTGAAGGGTCACTAAGCTGAGGAATGCAAAGGACCAAGAAATGCAGCAGCTAACCAAAATAGGATATACAGAGATTTTAATTGCCAAAGTCCAAATGTGTTGCCAAATCCTAAAAGTCCCTACTTATGGACCAGTCAACTGCGAAATTTGAACGTTCACTCACAAGCATGATGAGGGAAGTAATTTAATATGCATTCACCTCTCATTACTGTTTCCTATCCTTCTTACATCCTCTGTGAACTTCAGTTTCACTTCTTTAGGATGCATCTGTTATTATACAGCTTCCAATGGGACACTATTTTGGCTGAGACTTCTTCACACTACCGTCAAGTAGACTAAAAAAAGCAACCTTTTTTCGACTAAGACAGATGTTAAACAAGTGTTAATAAGTGAATCTTAAGAAGCTGATCCTGTGTTGTTGCTCCTCCTGAGCTCAGAAAAAGACTCCATACAAACTCGTGCTATCAGTCTCTCACATAGCACGTCTTTCCTCAGGGAAAGCAATTTTGAATATATTTGTTAATTATGGAGAGAAAAGTAAAATTTTAATCAGCATGCATTTTCATTTAATTATTTCAATTGCTGCATGCTGCTTGGACTGCAAAAGAAAGATGAAATCTTGCCCAAAGAAGATTAAGATGTAAGTATAATTGCAATTCAAGATGATGTCCAACAGTGTCAATAACATACTGTAATAAGGTGCAATTTTAATGGAAAAATTATTTGCAAGGTGTTTGCAACATCTCTGTAATCATACTTAATTTGAACCCATAAAACTACTGCTCAGGATCTTCTTCAGGACAAGCTCTTCCCCAACTTTAATCTCTCTCTAAGAGCCCAAATATACTTGTTTGCAAGAACAGTGAATCTTGATGCCCAAGGAAAATTATTCAGGTAAGGTAAGAAACAAATTTAGACACATTTGCTCATAATAAATTGCTCTGTGTCATAGGGTTTTCGGTTACCTCAGCCATATGAAATCAGAGTAGCTGTAGTTAAAGAGTTAAGAATGCTGAAGGTATGACTACAGTTCACTTAATTCACAGGAATCTAAAAATTGTTGCTAGAGCATAGCATAAAGAGAAATCACTTAATGAAATCTGTGGATGAAAAAGATTGAAACATCACCATGTCATAAAACTAAATTTAATGCAATCAGTCTCTCACATAAAATAAGCAGATGTTATAATCTAGGACAAGAAACAACGAAAGAATAAGGATACTAGAGGATAACACTAACTTTTTCCCCATGTTATTTGCTTTATGAATAGCGGATATATCTTAAGTTGATGAACAAGCACCTAGTTATCAAAATTATTCTTGAGTCAGCTTCATCATTAGAAATCAAGAATAATAGAGTCCGGATTATTTCTTTAAACCACTGGGCCTTATGTTCACATCCTTCCTATGCCAAATATCAAATAGTTGTAAGAGCATTTTCTTTGTGAAACAACATAAAACTTTCATGAGAGTAACTCCCTACAGCTCTTACACCGCTCCCTAGCAAAAGAATAACTCCCTCTCTCTTCCCCCATATTTCTACTTGCTTAAACTCAATGAGTCAAAGCCTATTCTAGCAGCACTTCAATTAAATCAACCCAGAAAAATACATCTGCTATGCCAAAAACTGAACTAATCCTCACAACTCTTAGCAACTTACACTCTGTACCATAATGGATTGCTCATTACCATGCCTAAAAACTGATGGCTCTCTTATCTTTCCGCTCCTTTTTCCATTTGCAAATTTTGTTATCTCTGCCTCCACAGTATACATAATTCCTTCCCTTCCTCTTCAGCATCCTAATAATTCTAATTCTGTCCCACTAACATCAATAGGGAACTCCTTATTCATGCCAGTTGGTCTTCTGGTCCTTTATTTCTATCAGGCTAAACAGTTCTAATTTGGAGTTTTATTTTTGTTTCTTCATCCTCTCTTATTTTAAAGTAATATTTTTCTCACTTTTTCTCCAACTCAGACTAAAGAAATAAAGGTCAGATATTCATGCCAAAATCATTTTTTGCATTTCTTTTCCCTACATTCAGAACCAAGTGTGAAATCAAAAGCAGGCATTTTTTCTTCACTTCAGCTAAACAGCAATGCATTTGATTCCATAGTTCCCTTTGCCTTTATGTTTTCTACACAGAAAAGTTTTCTCCCACTTTTATGTTTGGCTACAGGGGCTAAGAAAAGTTCATGAAGGATGAGGAAAAGGAAGGAGATGGGCAATGGTTCCCCTTAAGAGCAAATTGTATCATTCGTGATTTTAAGGTTTCCCCGAGATGGGCAAACACATACAACAGGTGCATGGCAGAACGCAATGCGGTTTTAACTCCAAGAATGCAGGTATAGCTATACATCAGAGGGTTATGCACTGTTACCACGTGGGGCATCTAGAGCATTTGAGAATCAGCCTGTCATCACAGCCTGGGTGCAGCACCAAGTCAATCCAGCTACTCTGCTGCTCATGTAGGAGCTTATACTTGTACACATCTTACCACGCAATGTGTTTTTATCCAAAGTCTAATCCTGTAATCTATTTTTATTTTATGCCTTCTATAGAGATTATGGCTAACAAAGGACCAAGGGAATGAAATTCATCTTTCAAAGCAAAATTATGTGCTTCATTTGAAACAGTTAGTATTTTTATTCGTGCATGCCGAAGCAGGCATTACAGGCAATGCCTCCATGATCTGGGCTGCATTAAACCAAACCCTCTGTCCTTATTAGATTGAAACATTTGGGGCAGGTATAACTATAACAGAGAACACACACAACGTATGAATAGGGCACACAGGTGGGATCAACAGAAAAACATACTCATTAAATCAGAGAATGAACAGTGTTTGAAAACATTCAAACACAACACCAAGCTTCATTTTAACAAGAGAAGAGTAATCCCAGTCTTTAGGAGGGTCTTCAACTAGGCACTGGAACAGGCTGCCCAGGGAGGTGGCGGAGTCACTGTCCCTGGGGGTGTTCAAAAAATGGGTTGATGAGGCACTTGAGGCCATGGTCTAATGGTCTAATGGTTAGGAATATGATGGGATAAAGGTTGGACTTGATGACCCTGGAGGTCCCTTCCAACCATAATGATTCTATGATTCTATGATTCTATTAATGACATGTATGTGTACAGTAAAAGGGGAGCCGAGAGAAGAGAGGAAGAAAGGAAAAACTTGTTGATTGCATTAGGCTATACTGGATGGTAATGGATTTTTAAGATAGCAAAAAAAAATGTTCCTCATTTGCTGGTTCTTCTCAACCACAGTAAATGCTGCAGAAAACATGCCTGATACTTAATACGTTTTTGTTCAGTCCTTGTGCTTTGAGCTGAAGTGGAAAATTGAATAAAATGCCATTTAAAAATTATTGCTATGATGTGAAACCAAATGAGCAACACAATAATAGACCATGCCATAAGACATTTCTCCTCTTACCAAAAGGATACAAGTTCTCTAGCGAGAGCAAGTGAATTATCCATGCCTAAGGATTTTAACTCACCAGAAACTCAGCCAGTGCCCAGACGAAGTTCACCTGAAATTGGCAGATACTTAAAAGGATTAAGTCACCAGCAGAAAAGATAAAGATAATGGTGGACTTGAGATTTTTGGGGATTGCGATCCAGGGGAGATACCTAATGAGTGAGTTTTCTCTGTACTAATTTAGGACAGCAATTCCTAATGTTCATGAGAGGTACAGGCAGGGTCAGGAGCCTGACAGAAATTCAGCTGTATATGCTAACATCAGAATTGCAAGTCTAAAAGCACAGACTATTGTAGAAGTTTGGCAATGCCAAATATATCACTGGTATAGTGCACTTTTAGCTATTTAAGGCTCAAGGACTTAGTCAGTAGTCAAATGTTTATCAATGGAAGGCATCTAAATTTTAAACAACGTTTGTGGCTTCCATTCCATTTTCCTTTTGTTAAGGCAGGCTAATTTCCTAGCCCTCTCTCCATGCTAACTTCCACAGAATATATGACCCTCTTCCTATACACCAATTTCCTCTAAATCTCAATGCCTTCTGTCAATTCTGCAGTTTAAGCTTATGGAAACTAAATCACTCAAATTTGAGGAACAGGAAAAAGGATTAGGTGTGAAACAGTACTAAACCAGCAATAATCAGCTAATGAAAAAAGTGCCAATATACCTTACTTAGAATACTTTTCAAGATATCTTATCTTCTCCTTTGCCTATAATAATTCTACGAAAAATAACAGAACAGTGTCATCTAAAGGACAACCCCTCACTGGACCAAGGACCTTTGTTTGCCTTGTTTTCTTTGTTTGTCTGCATTAATCTGAAAATCTTGGTCACAACACTGCAAAACGTAGAGACTCTGCAGTCCAGCATCTGTCACTGACAGGAAGCTTTCCCTGAAATATATACAAAATGTTCTCTCTTGTTCTTATTTTGTATGATGCAACAGAAATAATCCCATACTATCTTAACAGTTGCTCAATCATGTTAACCAGTTCCTCCTCCTGCCTTCTGGCTTTGTAGCTTTTTTTTTCCAAAATAGCTATTTCCTACTCTCAGAGCACATGGGCTATCCCCACGATGGAGCTCCTCAGCTCCCAGGCATCTTCTGGAAGTGCAGCCTGGTCTCCTACTTTGCATTTAGAGCACTATCTTATTTTGAAAACATAACCATGCCTCCAAACTTCTTCCTTCTCTGCTCCATGATGGTGCCACTTAAGCTTCTAGGACAAAAGTTACACTGATCTTTCCAGGACAGATTTAGTTAACACTGCACACATGCCATTTCTGTTAAAAGGCTGTAGGTCTGGTGGTACATTATCTTGCTGGAGGGGAAAAAAGAGATAGGGTTTGGTTTTTATTTTCCTTCCCAGAGGTGAACATTTTTCATAGATGAAACCTGGTTTCCTCCCTTTTTCAGAAAGGACTGAGTACAGCCTCCTGATCATTCCAGGTCAATATAGAAATGTCACATTTGAGAGTCTGATTATTTGTCCAGATTTTGGTTTCTAGAGACATTTAGTGAAACAAAGCAAAATCATTTATTTTCTTTTTCTTAATTACACTGTATCTTTAAGAGAGGCTGTGCAGATCAATTTTATAATTTTTTTTAAATGGTTTCTGGAATAAAAGTTAAAACATGCCTGCCTGCTTCCAGGAATACCACTCTTCATTAGGAAACAAAGCACTCAATTAACTAGCATTAAGCATCACAAATAAGACAGTAGAAGAGAAAAAAAAGCACATTTAAAACATCAGGTTAGAAAGAAGCAGACAACTACCACATTTTGGTTGTATAACACTTTCCCACTCCTGAGTGTGGCTATTCTATTTCTGTAATAGATATTTTTTCCATATGTTACAATTTCCACATTGTGAGTAGCTCCACTCTAAGCTCACAAGGATTAGGTGACAGTAGGACTTGTCATACAGCAGTACAATAGGTCGAAGCAAATGAGTACCAAATTGGTGTAGCTGTTCATATACAGCAACAGAGAATGGTATTTCATGTTTAGCATGTCATGCTTCTTATTTGGCTGTAATACGGATTTGCTCAGGCGTCACTTCAGAGCAGAGGGAAAAGTCAACTTAGATTCTATGTTGACATTAGACAAAATGCCTGTCCTCACACTAACATGAAAAGCATCTCTGAAACCTATTGTTTCATTCAGATGTACCTGGCTACATTTACACAGGTGAGCTCCACAATGCCAGTACATGTTCTTTGGCTATGAGGCCAATGAGCACAGAGCAACTTAGGTCCATCCTACTCAGCTCTGCTAGCCTCTGAAATGGTGTGGCTGCATCCAAACTGCCTGCTGGGACCGGACTTGGGTTGGTGCTAACTCTTAACCAGTGCCCAGGTATTGCTGCAGAAGGTGCCCTTTTGCCAGGAACAGAACTATGCCAGGGTCCACAGTAACAATTCATGAGCATGGGCAAGACAGTCCCAGAACCCAGGCACATCCCCAGACACCCCTTTGTGTAGTAGACACAAAGGAGCTCAAAACATGTAGAGTGGGAGCTCAAAACATGTAGAGTGCTCATGTAGGAGCTCAAAACATGTAGAGTGGTCTGCAGAGCCAGGGTGTGTCTGAAGGTAGTAAAGCTGAGATGTACAGGGAGTCAAATTCCGCATTCATGAAACAGTCGGTTCTGTGGATTTCTACTGGCAGAGGTTTTGACTCCTAACTCCAAAGCAGCCCAGCACAAATGAAAGCAGAAATATGAACTAAGAGCAGTTTCAGAGAGTAATGCAGTACTAGCTACAGTAATGCCTGTGCCAGAGGACTGCTTTTGGCTCATGACTCCAGTAAAGCTGTGGGAACAACACGGTTTCCATTTCCTCTTCCACTACAATGCAATCCTACTGCTGTAGTGCTGACTTAATCTCCAGAAGTAAGGAAATGGAGAGGTAAAATTCATAACTCTAAATATTTAGACTTTCCAACGCTTTCTATTTTTCAGAACAGGTCTTACAGCACTTCAGAAAACCATTCTAGTCGTTCCACTGTTTGGTGAGCAACAAGTGGCACAACTTGTATAGTGAGTTGAGAGGCACCGTGCCAGAGTATACATAAAACTCAGTAAACTGAGAAAGCAGTATATAATAATGAATATGAGAAACCGTACTAAAGGGATTTCCATTATACATAATAAGGTATTTGGATGCTGTTCACTGGGAATATAAGGCAGCTTTTAATATTATCTGACAGCAACAGCTGTAATTTACCCTTTGGAAATCAATAAAAACATGAAGTTGTAGCCTTTGCCTTATTCAATAGTATGCTAGGGTAAAGCAAGCTGAGTTCCTCTGAGAGCCCAGTCTTCCTTTTGCTGTGGTAACGGTGTTACTAAGATAAAAATCATCTTAAATCATCTTAACAGCTTAAAAGAGAGTATCTCATATCTAGGTGTATATGGGGTGAATACAAAGCATATTTTCCACTAATGAGCAATAATGTTTAACCTGCATAATTATAAATGTATGAGAAATCTAATACAACACTTCCTCTTCTTAAGTGGAACATCTGCACACAGGACAATCAGTGAAGTTACTCTCTTCAGTTCAACACAGACATGTTTACATATGTTTGTCTTTCATCCTTTATTCTCCCTTTCAAACCCCAAAGGATATGGGATAGCAGCAGGCATCACTTAAGCAGAAAATTTCAAATTTCCTATTTTCATTCCAAGCTCATTCCTGCATTAAGAAACCCTGTTGGAAGACTGCTTCAAGAGCCATGGGAGCAGACTACCAGCCTGATCTTTAATGGCCAGGGCTGCAAAACAGTATTTTACTCGGGCTCCTTCCCTTGCTATGTAGGTACTTACAAAGAGGATTCCAGATGGCAATTTGCTGGCTTGCCATCTGAACCAGTCTCTCTGATATTATTTATAGAAGGTCTGCTTTTAACTGGTCTAGCTGATATTCTCATCCGTCTCACTGCAGCCCTTGACTCCGGGGACTGCCAGCAGACTGTCACAGCCATGACACTTGGCAGGACAGGTCCTCAGTTGGTATAAACCAGCACTATCCTTGCTTATTGCTGCTAAGGGTTTCACTTAACATTTTCACTACCGCTTGATTCATGTCCCAGATAAACTGTCTCACTTTCATGGTTTTACTCGCTTGTTTAGCAAAAATCCTGAAACACTGTTAGCTTGCTTCTAATTGATTATTCCAATTGAAGTGTCCTTTTAGACAACATCCAAGCACTGCAGTAATAAATGGTGTATTATTATTGAAATTCTTATTTTTAATGGATATAATTAAAATTCCCAGTTCAGTTACTGTACATCAGAAGTTTTTCCGATATTTTATCACTAACAAAAAAGTATAATTTTTATTATACAGAAATAAATTTGTGGGCGAAAGCAACATGTATTCTTATTTATGTTATGTGACAACTTGATAGACAATAGTTAACTGTCAATTATTTCCCCTTTACAAAACATGAGAAGCTATTACCCATTACACTACAGTTAAAAAGAGTTATTGATTTCTAGTCAAGTTTTTGTTCTAACTTTATGCTGGAAATTTACAAAACAAACTAACAGCACTTGAAAGATTTGGCCCCATGAGAAATGGGGCCATGCTTTGTGTGCACTACTGTTTGTATTTTTGAACCAAGCAACAGCACAATGTGGAATATTAAATGCCATTTTCAGCTGTAATCTACTCCTGCAGCTGGTGGCCCACAGAAATGCCCAGGGCTGTATGAATGCTATTGCAACAGAACTCACTCATATTCCAAATCATCGTAAACTTCATTTTTCCTAGACTGCCATACAAAATGTTTTGGATATATTCTTAGGCCTTTTCCCCCCACTAACTGGGCAAGAAAATTACCTATGGTGGACAGAATTTAAACTGATATCTATATAACCTAAGAAATACAGGGCTCAATTCTGTATCTGCTAAAGCTTCCTGTCTCCCCAAACATTTGCCAATCAATTTAATTGAAGGAGCATCTGTGTGCCCAGTACAGAGATAAAAAAAAATACTACTTTTCCCTTGGAATCTGCATTTTCTCATTCATGCAGTTCTTTGAATGAATTACCTTCCAGAATCAATGAATAAAACATCTGGCTAATGTCACAGTTAGAAACTATTCCACATCAGCAAGTTTGCACTGCATTACTTCTCCACGTGGACTGCCTGACCTTGTAGCAAAGCATACTGAAAAGTACTAAAAAGTACATGTTTTAAGGAAGGTCCCTCTCCTTGATAGAGGACTATTTTTCTTCTTCCCTTTACAGTGCTATACATGTAATAGCAGCAATACCGCATGGTACTGATCTTCATCTCTTATTGTGTTTTATTTCCACCCAGAAAGAATTGCATAACCATAGTATAACTAATAGTGCATTTTTCACATCCCCCTCAGCCAGCAGCCTCTGCTAGTCTGACAAGCATGCCAACTAGTTCCAGCAGTGGTGACCTTTGTACGGGCTCACTGAGATCACAGGCTCAGTTCCCATAATCTGCAAAGAAGCCTTCAGCTGTAAACAAAACAATTTTAACGTTGTCTCTCATCTTTGCTCAATGAAAAAATCCCATAACAGAGTTATCCACTGCAGTACTAACATGACTGAACAGTGAAGAATCTGCTCTGCTATAAAAAAATAGATTATTTTACCTAAAAATCTACAAATGGCTCATACAATGCCCTTCACAGAAGAAATGAGGTCTAAACTTGCCTCAGTTGTTTCACTTTCTTCCACGGCTCTTAACATTCCCAGACTGGCATTAACTATCACTCCTTTGTTAATAAACTCATTTCTGGAATTATCAGAGAATTATGGTTTTACAGGTAGAAGAGGATAGGGAAGAACAGAAATATGAAGATAATCTTCTTGTGAAATACAAGCATGATAAATGCTACAGGACCTTGGAAGTTAGCCAGCCAATGAGAAGTACAGCACTTTATCCTGTGGGGCACCAGCCATATGAGGCAATAACAACCGAGAGGGATGGCAAAAGGGAGACATATTCCATACACCTCTCAGAGATTTGCCCTTCCAACTATTCTTGCTGCAGATCCTGAAAAGCACTGGACTACAACCAGGCAGGTCCTCCTTGTTTGCTCCATCTGAGTCCAGGACAGGTACAGAGACACCATTTCACTGTCCTGAGAACGCTGAACTTAGCGGGAAGGCTGACCCATCTGACGTCTCCATGATTTAAAGTTTGATCCATTAAGTATCAGTAGATCAATCTGCACAGAAACACAACTTACTACTTCAGAAAGTCCCTTTCACTGCACCAAGGGAGTAGTACAGTTTTATTTTATCTCAATATAAATGTTACTAATAGAGTCTGTTGAGAAAGACACCATAATCAACCTATTCTGGTCAATGTACTCTCCTCCTGCATTTGCTAATCCTTCCCATGTGCAAGGAAAACTTCATCTCCTTGCCACCCCAGCATCCTCTGCCAACAGCAGGAAGCCAGCACATGTGCACATGTTCACAAGGTATGGAGGCAGCTCAGCACTTTGCAAGGCTGAGCCCATCTGTTTCTGAAGCAACAGATTCTTTACTAGATCCAGTCATACAATGTAAGAAGTTGTTGTGGCTAGGTGATGCTTACCACCCTCTGCCCCAGGGTTTTTGAGGATTCCTTAATTCACTTCAAGAAAAATTAGCCAGGTTAGTCAGCCAATCATGGAGAAGTGTTAAACCTCACAGAGGTGATTTTGCATTAAAGTAGTGCTCACATAACCTGCTCCACTATGGATTGGTGTAGACAGCATACACCACCAGTGCATGGTGTACATGACTGAGGATGGTGGCAGCAATGACTACATGGGATCAGTAACCTCTTCTGTCAGCACTTTTGAATCTAGAAGAGGATGAGGTTTTATGGTTATAGAGCCATCATTGTTTGGCTTCTCTAACAACTGCCAGCAGAGTAACTTTGTTTCTATCAACATTTATCTGTAACAAGTGAGGTTAATTAGTACTGTGTATGATCATTAATGTCTTGCTAGAACTTGCTATGAAAGAAGGCAGCGTGTAGCAACCCACCAAAAAGCACAGGCAGGGTGACCAAAAGCACGGCCAGTTTTCACCTTGATATTCTTACCAGGGAGGCAGGAATGCTAAAGATCACACAACTCCCACATAGGGGGGTACGGAGAACTGCAATCATAGTGAAGGCGAAAGCAAACAAGAGTTATGTTGCCTCTGCTAGTCATTTAAATGGATATAAGAAATACATATAATTTTCTCTTTCCCAGTATGTGTGGGATCCAACACAGTTTCAGAGGTACTACGAGCAAAGTAATAGTAGCATGTGCATAGAGGATGGCACACTTTGCCTCACTATGGAAAATTAATGCAATTTCAAGAATATAGGAGGAAACTATGCAAATACTTCTGCAAAATAGTATGTGTCCTCTGATAGCTGAAAAGGTTCTTATTTTTTTCCACCTACACAAGTGATGGTTTGGCAGCTATGCTGACCATAAGATGGACATGAAGCTATTTACCCTTGAATACTTAAGCTAATGGACAGTCTAGATAGAATAGACAGAAACAAACTTCCCACAAAAATATCCAGAAGGGAAGTTTTAAGAGGGTCTTAACCATCAGCGCAGACATTTTCTGCAACCAGTTCCTAGTAGCATCAGTTGAAAACAGAAAATAACCAATATATTGCAGTAACAAGCAGGCTGCACTTGGGGACCTGGGCAGTTCTCACCTTGCTACACAGTCACAAACCACTGGAGGCTGGTTCTCTGCTGACACACTTTTTGAAAAGCGATCATTAAGTTTATTAAAGCTCCAACTCTGTCTGAATTTTTTTATTACTCTTTTTCTTTCTCATCTTGGTGCAGTCAAGAAGTGTTGGTACCTGTCCCATCATGAAACTAGTCACCTATACCAATTAGCTAGTCCTGGTCTTCTGCTTGCTTCAACTGAAATGAAATCCCTTCCTAGCTTCTCATGGGACTTGAAGTCCTTTAATACAAACAGGTCTGGTTAAGGGCTTTGCTCAAGTTTCTCGGTGTACAGTAGTTATGGATCACTGTGGTTCAAAGTACTCCCAATTCAAGCCTTCAGCTCCACATACGTCTTCATTTCATACATAAGTGCATGTTACATGAAGATTAGACTTTTAACCAAATTTACAATTTTCACTATTTTAGAACAGGTACAAATTAATCTGGACTTTTTTTGATTATGAACCAAAGAACTCCCTGTCTTTGCTCATGTTTCCTTTCAGAAAAAAGCAGTTCTGCTATATCTCTAAATAAATTATATAATAAACATTGCCGCTTTTCCCCCACATCAGTAACATAACTTAATAGCAAGGCAATCACATTTGACTTGATTCATCTCCAGAATTTCTAGTTACAATTCATTTTACACAAAACATCCTGCCAGGAAGGTGGAAGGGAGTCTGACATGTGCAATCTAATAGATTGTAGAGCAAGACAGTCTGCTGCATACTCGTGGCATAATAAAACGTAGCCTAGTTTTAAAAATTACACAATTCTGTGCTTAAAAATTCCTTATACCTAAATAAAAACTGCTATAAAAATTAAATTCAATAAGCTAATTTAATTTATTTCCATGGGCCATATATCCTGATAGGATTTACATCTGTATTAAACATAAAGGGATTAAAAAAAAAATAATTTATTTTTCAATTAAATACGACCTGAAATGACTATAGATCAGACACTGGAGAAAATTCAGCAATCTGTGTTCATGCCATGCAGGACTATTTTCTAAAACAAAACACAAACCCAAAACAAACCAGAACCCCCCAAAAAAGTAGACATTTTCATTTCAAGAATGACTGCCTAAGGCATTTGGATGCATCTAACAATTCTAAAAACTCCCCAGTTTCACAGTCATCACTATTTTTATTCTCTTTACTTCAAGATGAATATACTTCTCAGTTTTTTGAGGACACCAACAGGCATCCACTGCTGAAGGCTTTTAAAAATTTCCTTCTTCCTCTTTAAAAGCCTGTTGTTCTACCAGTCATCCCCTCCTGGATACCTTGCAATGGAGTTGAACTTAACGGTTCATCTAAATCCCCTATTTTCTTTCCAAGATTTTCTTTAAATCTCTGCTTTCTCTTTGTCTTCACTGGTGTGTAAAATTCTTCTAGCAGTCTAGCTTCATTACTAAGGGATTATTTTCGACAGCCAACATCAGTCCCAAGAATGGCCATACAAGTAGTATACTCATGATTCACAAACATTAGCGACAGTCTTGGTTGTCATCAGGCCTTTGTGATCAAACCTAATGTTGTTGGTTGCGGGAGGAGAAAGACTTGTGTAATTTTCAACTTTGATATGGTAAATATTGAATATTTAGTTTTGGTTGGGATCACTAAATTTTCTCTTTTCTTAAATGGAAGCAATGTTTAAAACCTAATCACAGGCACTCTGAAGTTCTACGAGGGAAAACTACAAATAACACCTAGTGGTTATTCAAAATGTCATTTCCTTCAAGCTGTTGTTTTTTTCCACCCACATCATGCACTTCTTTGTCTGTGTATGAGTGAACCTACTCACAGGAGTGAAGAAACAACATTACAGAGGGTGATTGGCGAGACAGGAAGGAATACAAATACTGGAAAATGGAGTATATGTAGGACTCCCCAAGCTCAGCTGACAAGCATGTGTTTTCACATTCAAGGAAGAAGGGAAAAGGAGAGTGTCTATATAGTACCAGAACAGGTATTGCTTTGAGCAACTAAGAGTTAAAACCTCACAAAACAGAAGTGAAAAGGACACACAACCTCCGGGACAGGGAGCTATCTGTTAGTTAGACAGCCTGGCAAATGTACAAGGGCTGCTTAACAATTGGGACTGACTTACTATTTGTGGTAGACAAACCTGTCCTGTCTCTCATGAGAGAAAGCCAGACAATGCACCGTTTATGTGGCTATAGTACAAATGCAAAATAATTCATGATAACTTAAAACAAACTGCAATTCTGACCAAGTCATTGATTTGCAAATGTAACTTTCAGGATTTTCAGAATCAGTTTAAGATCTAAATAAAGTACTTGCATTTCATTCACTGATTTTTTCTTTACCCTCAAAAAACAATCCCTAGTTTGATACAGTTGGGCAATTTTTGGTCAGGCACAAAAGAGCAAGATCCAAACTGAACGTCACTGGCCTAGTTGTGTGTTGGAGCTTGCCTGGGTCCTGTGCACAGGGTACACCCTGTGTTCATTTACTTATTTCCACAACTATTTGCATGTGTTATATTCAGTATGCACCATAAGTAATAGCATATAATAGCTATCAAACAACAGATTAAGTGCTTAATCTCATTAAATCAAAACATGTAAGAGTGCTCACATTGGTATGCTCTGCCCTCTCAAGTTGTGAATCAAATCTTTCAGAATGCAGACAAATTTCATTATTTACTTTGACATGACCAGCCTTATTTCACATCAGTAGTTGTCTGACGTGGTAATTGTGTATGCATTCAATATTCAACAGCCTTTTAAAACAAATTCTGTCCAGTATAACAAAGACTAAAATCCTTGGTTTACTATCTGGAACCGGAGAGCAAATGGACTAACACATACGCAGTTAAAATGCAGTGTTATGATGCTTATCTTGCAAAATGGTTTCTTTTATGCCACACTAAAAAGCGTCCTGCTATCAAATGAAAACAAACAACTTCAGACCAGAAATAAGCTTCCAGTGAGATAATTTCAAAAAGCAGCTAAAGATCATTTGAGATCATTCATGAAAAAGCACTTATTTTAGCATTGACATAAGCAAATCAATACCAGGTCTAACTCCAGCATTATCATACAGGGAATTCCTTCATGATCTCAGAAATAAGAATTTTTAGACTATACACTAGGTTTTTTTTTGAATATACACTCTTTCAAAAGCCCCTCCACAAACACAGCAAGCCAAATTTTGATATCCCACCAAATTCATCGTAATTTAACATTGTTGAATGAGGAAAGACATAAACTTGTTTTTTTGGGGAGCTGTGTTTGTTTTTTAAAATAAACAAATTTCCACCCTCATACTTTTAATTTAGAAAAAAAAAGTTTTATCAAAATTTATGTAACCTCTAAACCACTTATATCCATTTATGAGCAGTTTCCTTCAAATTTATAGGAACTTAAGGGATCTCTTGCACAAGATCAGGGTAGTAATTTCAATATGACCTCATTTTATGTACCTACAAATGAAAAAAAACCAGTTAAGCCACTTGTTATTTAAAAAAGAGTTGTCTGGTAAAGGACTCAATACAGGATGCATAGATGAATATACATAAAGGCAGCACTCGGAGATGCTGAATCAGGTGTCTGCGTCCCTGTAGAAAGCTCCCCAGCCTTAGACTGGTTCCATGACTGTACACTGAAACAACTGAAAGAACAGGTTGTGAAGGTCCTAAATGCATAAGTTATAACAGCTTCTACTCATGTGCTACTTGCATCTCTGTCCCACAACCAGTGGTGAGGACAGATACTTCTTTCCTTCCCTTCTCTGCAGATGGTCTTTGCTCTCCAGAGTATATTCTGGGAACTGATTTCTATCAAGTGTGGCAAACCCCCTGTTTATTTAGATACTGGTCAGTAAACCAGATTGTATTTGTTGGCATGGATAATAAGTTTCTTCACAAAATACACATTTAAGTTGTAAAGCTTGTTGCCAGAAGATAGTACAGATACTAAAAATTTATGTGGCTTCAAGAGGTGACTGGAAAAATCCTTGGAAGAAAAATTTATTAAAGACTTTTAACTATCAAGGATGCTACCCTGCTTCACAAAGTCCACAAGCCTTGAACTGCTGCAGCATTGAAACTGTATTTTGAGAAAATATCTTCTTACGCTTGCCCTTTTCTAATGGTTTCATTAAGCACCCTGTTCCTATGATGCTGGGGAGAAGGATCTTAAATCTGGTTCAGAACCACCACTCTTAGGATCTTACCATAACCATAAAATTTGGCTAAGTGTTTTCTACGGTTATACCTGTATTTGAAGAGGATAAAATGGGAGGTGAAATACATACTGTGTGTGGATACAAGACGTAAGCAAGTGGCTGTTCAAACTTAGTAACAGCACTCAGCTTCCACTTGTCAGTACTTTCATGCATTTCAGTCATAGGATCTCTTAATTTCTAAGCTTAAACTTCTGCCTCTCTTTTTTTTTTCTTTATTTAAACAATGCAGATTAGGCAACGGGTTGAAGCTAACTTCCATTCAGACTTGATGTAAATAGACCTAAACTCAAGTTTTAAAAATCATGCCACGAAAGTGGTGAGCTTTCACCTCGCTCAACACAAGTACGTACTATGTAACAGTATGAGATAAAATAATTTACAACTCCTTTTGAAACTACGCTATATATGAAATGGAAACATTTCCTTACTGAGTAATCAACTCCCAGCAATTCAGTAACTGGCATTTGTCAGCTGTGTTTAACTTGAGGCACCTCAGCTGAAACAAAACTTAGAGGAAGACCATAATAAAGTTTGGACGTTTTCATTTTCACCATGACCAAAGTGAGTCAAGCAGCATGGTGAGCTGCTGGTTACTGCAAATGCTTGCCTTTATTTAATGTACATTTTGTTTCTCATATAGAACAATCACATGATCGTGATTTGCACCTGCATGTTTACTAACCAGGATAATTTAGTGGCAATAAAAAGCCCAGGTTAACTTCCCAACATAACTAGTTTAAAGGCCATCATGATAATATGACAGCAAGATGAGAAATGCATGTGAAAGTCATTCCCTTCTGCCCAGTGTCAAACCCTCTGTCTAGCTGGGACACAGCCATGCTAGATATGTGGCCATGGGCAGCAGTGATTTCTCCCACCACCCTGAGGGAGAATCGGGTGTGGCAGAAGAGAGGGAAGGAAGAGACCAGTTGAAAGGAAAGCCCTTTCTCTTCTCTCTCTATTCTCCAGGCTGTGCTGGACTGAAGGAAAAGCCAATCATATCCACGATGCTCATCACATACTTCCTCTATCTTTCACTTTTTAAGATGTCTCAGTCTATCTTACTCCCCCACGAACACTGGTAAAACAGTGCCACATCTATTTTTTTCTCATTTCAGACACCACCCTCATACTTCATCTCTAGCCAGATCTCTTTCATCCATAGCCAGATCTCTTTGCTTCAGATTCCCACCATCCTGTAACTACCCTTTGTGTCCCTTCCTCATTTTGGGGGGTTTGTGCCCCTTTCAGTTGCTACATACTAAAAGCCCACCCCTTTCAAAAGCCATTGTGACTTTCCCTGCAACGATATTTCCCAAATGATTTGTTGGACTACAACCAGTTCCAGGTCATGCTGTGCTAAATTTTATATTCACTATATGTTCCACTCACTCATAGAAGCACGTATGACAAAAGTTGGTGCATAAGAGGTAATGCCAGAGGAAAAGTCAAAAAGCAGTGAAGTGAAAGGACTGAAGGAAGCAGGATGCAGCTTTTTTGTATCTTTTGCTCTGTGTCAACAGAACAATCTTAAATTAAAACAATTTGCATTTGCTGTTTGTCTCCATCTATTCTGTATACTAGAAGTGAGATACACTAGCTACCTGCTTTTCACATAAAGACAGTTTGTACTGGCTATGTGATAAAGTTTTGAAATATACAATATTCCTAGCCATTTTCCCAGGCAAAATTTACAACATTTACCCTCATAACATGACCTGGAAAGGAAAAACATTTTAAAACAGCCAACTCTATTGGTGTACCGATTTATGTTTTAACTGATGGTATAAACTGTCATTTTATTTATGCCTGGAGAGCTGCCTGAGTAACTAGAATGAAATAGAAACCAGATCAGAAAACAGGGTTTCCTAGCCTACAGTTAATGAATTATGAGAATTTAGTTAAAACTGATTTCAGACACAATGTGACAGATATTTGGCTGCATCTTCTAGAAGAAAGGTTGAAAATATTTCACTGAGCAAAAAGTCAAGAGTAAATATTTTATTGTGTAACCAAACTTAAGACAAACATCATTTTCAGTATATAATTTAACAGAAACAACATTCCAGTCAAATTAGCTAGCTTAACTCAGTGCACCAAAGGATGAGGCAATCAGAACTGCTTCCTCTAATTCAACTTATATTTACTCAGCTAAAAGCAAAACCAGAGATATATACTTGATAAGTCACTCCAGACACTACCAGATGAATACACAGAGATAAGGTGCAACTATTCCCTCACTCAGTCAGCTTAAAACTACACATCCAACCAACACCCCAATGCAAAATGAACTGATGATTCCCTTCATCATCTATCAGCATTGCTATCAACAAAATCTCTGTTCTCTCTCTCTGTGGCTAATGAGCATTGCCATCAACATGTGTATGCTTATCAACATCAAAACCTTCCCATCTCTCACTCTAAATTGCACCCGTTAAAATCGCACTTGCTTTTCATCATATTTCATCTCTGACACTAGATCATACTTGCTAAAAAGGAAAATTAGGATACTTACTTTGGCTACATTTGCCTAGAGAAACGGGCTGCTAGAATGCTCATAAGCAAAATCAGACGTAATTACTTATCTCTACTATAAAGAAATCTTAATCTACTTAGTGGAAATACTGCTCAATTTGTCTTCGCCTGTCCCCATCCCTTCCCCAAAACGCCACCGGTTAATTTTCCCGACAGGGAAGCAGAACCGAGGGCACGCCCGCCCAAGCGCCCGCCGCTCTGCCCCCGCCGGGGCGGCCGCAGCTCAGCGCCGCACGCAGCGGCACACTTACTGATTTTCTCCTCCCCTCTGGAGAAGGGAAAGCAGCACAGCTGCCCCATGGCATCTACCGATTTATCTTCTCCCTCTTCTCTGCGTGCACCTCAAGCGAAAGCTGCAGACCGGGCTGCAGTCCGTGCAGAAATTGCTTATTCTGCTTCGGGAGCGAGCGGCAGCCCGGCAGCGAGCGGCAGGCACCGCCCCGCCCCGCCCCTCTCCCGCAGCCCCAGCCCCTGCCCCTGTCCGCGGGGGACAGGAACCGCTCGCGCCCGGCGCTTCCCTCCATCCTCCCTTTCTCGTCCTTGAGTTAAAGGCGGCATGGGCACTTGAAAAAATAGGCGGTATTTCATAGAATCACAGAATGGTTTGGGTTGGAAGGGACCTCAAAGATCACCTAGTTCCAACCCCCTGCCATGGGCAGGGACACCTCCCACTAAACCAGATTGCTCAAAGCCCCATCCAACCTGGCCTTGAACACTGCCAGGGAGGGGGCAGTCACAACTTCCCTGGGCAACCTGTGCCAGTGTCTCACCACCCTCACAGTAAAGAATTTCTTCCCGATATCTAAATTTACCTTCTTTCAGTTTAAAGCCACCTTAAATAAAATTTGGCCACCGGTCATTTAAAAGGTGTAAGCCTGGCTGGGTGCCCTCTGCCACCACAGTTCCCCTCATTTCACAAAACTGTGCTGAGAAAGGGGGGAAAATGTAGTTAAGTATATATTAAGTATACATATTAAGTATTTATACTTAAACAGGCTCTCCCTCTTTCTTCCAGAAGTAGACATGAGGTTGTAAGACTAGGCAAGGAAAACAGCTGATGGAGCTGACGGAGGTGCAGCAGCCCTTGCAGGAGATGCTGAGAAACAAAATGGGGTTATTGCTGTCAGTTTGGTGGGGATTCGATACTGACTCCAGCAGGAATAGAGCTGGTTACGTTCACTCCAGGTTACCAGCCTTCCTTCTCAACAGGGTATGTCTTACTAGTGTGGGTGATGAAGGTCACCTGCTGGACATCATAAACTTGGGCTTTTCTAAGGTAATAAAAAACTAATGCCAGTAGAGTTAGTGATTAAAGACGAAAAACAATCAAAGGCAGTCTTAAAGGGATTAGTACGAGCACCAACGTTACTCAACATAGTCATTAATTACTTGAAAGTAAAGAAGTAATAAAACACCTAAGAGTGGAAGTCTGGCATACACAGCAAGACAAGAGAGCAAACAAGCAGTCTGTATGGATTTGGCAAATGGAGTCTATTCATCCAAAGTATGTACATAAAACCAAAGGCAAAGACATAAATTTTGTTTAACTCTTCTTGCATTCACCAAAACCTAAACTGCCCAGCTTCCTACCTACTCTGTCTTGTGGTTCACTGATTTTTAAAGGAATCAGACAAACACTATTGGGGTGCTCACATGCTGTTAGCTATCACAGCATTCTTGCAGGGTAAGTGTATTGTGAATATCTCAGCTTTCACTGCAATAGCTGTCATCACAAACTGTTCTGTTAGACAACAGAGAATGTACATGAGCTACGTGGCTCAGAGGAAGCTCTTTGGTGTCCAATAAATTGATACTGAAGATTGACCCATGGCAAGCCATTTATAATGACAACAGTCCTGGGATGCCCCGTGTTTCTTAGAAGTTGAGGTCATACTACACTTTTTCCTTCATTGCTGGAATTAATAAAATCTGTCTCTTCTATCTGGATGAGTATTTCTGCTAACACGTAGATATGTAGTATTTTGAGACGTCCACATCTCTTTAATTAACTAGAAATTTGCTGACAACTTTAAAAGTTGTTGTTGTAATGCACAGATAACACACATGCATACACATATGCAAAGCATGATCCCACAAGTCTTCTATCATTAGGCTAATAATGAAGGAACACAGGTATACACAGAAATTGTGGGATTACAGTCTAGATAAAGTCTGCACACAGTTTCCTGTCCAGGAGATACAGTAAAATCATTGTGTTTCACTGAAAGATCATCTGTGTGCACTGGAAAAGGAGCCTCTCATGGTGGCAGTCACTTTGCTTTTCAAAGTAATTTTTTTACATTCAGAATGTAAAAAAATAATTTAGAAGAAACCAAATCCACAAATACTTCCAGTTAAAAGACCTAATCTTTCACATCATCTCTGGTAATACCTGCAGTCACCAATACGTTTTAAATACCCAGTGAAAATAAGAGAGCCTGTGATAGCAATGGTTCTTAACATTTAATATTAATATGAAGGATGGAGAAAGCATGCACTTGTTATCACACTGATAAAATAATTTATAAGGTGTAGATGTCTTTTTAATATTCTTGTTTATATTCTAAAGACCAATATTTACAGTTGAAAAAAGAATCCATTTACTACAAAATGAGGCTATGAATTCTGCTACTATTAACCTGCACTTTTGAAGTGTTCTAGTTAGTATGACAAGCTTTCCAATAATTTCCAGAAAACCAACAGTTTAATCAGTAGCAGAAATTCTCCACAAAAATGTCTAATGCTTCATATTCAAACTACTAGTTGATTCATGACATTATATGTTTGTTTTCCCAGATGTAAGAATCTCAGACTGGAGAATCCTATGAATATTTCATATTTCTTACAGAGATAAGTCAGCTTATTTGAGAAGAACAAGTGTAATATATTTAACATATTTGTAAGGCATTGTTCCTTATGAAAATAGAATTGTTTTCAAGCTAAGTACTACTCCAAATCTCAAATGCATTAAAATGCTAGGTTGTAATTTTTTAAACTTTTTTCCATCACTGCTCTGTTATTAACAATAATTAAATCATCTGCTGTTCGGAGAATTATTATCTGCCAGTAGTGGAAACAAAAAATCAGGATGGTATACAAGTTTTTCACAGTTATTAAGTTCTATATTCATAGAAATTCATTTCAGCTGTGCAGTTGCCTCACTTGAGTTGCTGTCAGCCTAACCAAGAGCAAAAAGAAAAAAAAAACATGACCCATATTCTACAATGTAAGTGAATTAAACATGAATACTACAGGGCATAAGTGAAACCAGTCATCAAAGCACAGAGAGACTGTTTCTAAGAGTAAGCAGTATCTTCCGTTCTGCTCAGGATCAAAACAAGAACATAGGCAGTATTTTAGGCAAGAGAAGCAATATTCACCACCAGGAAAAGTTAAAAAAAAAATCAGAAATGTTCAAGTAATACACCAAACAGTAACATATTTTTCAGCTTCATGTAGGCATAATCTCCTATGTAGACAGATGACATCTATGTAGTACCTAAATAAATACAAAACTCCCAGCGCTGTCATCTTTTAACAAGCATGTTTTACAAAGCAGCATAAGAAGCACAAAGTCCTCTTGTAGTTAAAACGAAGCATCCTTCTATTAAAACATGCCATAACCACTGTTCTCACTGATTGCTTTCTAAGCAGTCCTGGCAATCCATAGATGTCAGGCTGACAGTACTCTATGAAGCAATTCTGGAACGGTCACAACCAGTGACAGACCTCTTTCATCTACAAGCCATCTTTTAGCCTAAACTAACAAAGCACGTAAGCACAAATGCAGATGCAGAGAAAGAACAGAGGATTCAAGGCCTTTTAACACTGACCAGGTCAGTGTATGTGCTCTAACTTGCAAGATGAGGGTAGGGACCATGAAGTCAACTGAACCTTCCGCAGATGGATATGGTCCATCTTAAGTATCTGGGCATATATTGTGTGACAAAGCTGGGCCTGATCACATTTTCCGTGCTTTGCTAGCTCAAGGCCTGTAGATTCTTCTGTTTTGACATCTCTTGAAATTTTGGTGAGACACACAAAGTACATTTTGACAGAAGTTATAGCACAGCGGCAGAGCTTTCAGCTGTTACAGGCACGTAAGCATGACTGGACCTAGCTTTATAATAAGTCTAGCCATACAAGGCCTAAACAGCCAAAGTATTATTGAAAATGAACAAGCCCCAAGAGACACTGGTACGTATTCTGTTGAGAGTCAGGGAAGCTGAAGGGCACCCTGGAATTCAAGCTGAGGGGTGGAATTTTTCCAGGTAAGGGACGGCAAAGTGCCATCCTTTATCAAGGATGGCTGCCTGGACTAGCTAAGACAAACTGGTGCAAAACCAGCAAACAGAACTACTGGCCTCCACCAAGCAGAAATGACAATTTCGAACCCTGGAAAGTGTCTCTCTTCAGAGCAGATAAAGACTAAAAGGAAAAAAAGGTATCATTCTAAGCAGAGGCAATTTCAGCCTTCTTAATGCTCCTAAATACTGTTCAGCTGATCCAGAAGGAATCTAGCAAAGCTTTTTTTAGGTGATGTTTGTGGTGCAAATTATGTAAAAAGTGGGTGAGGAAGAAAAGCTAATCTGCATTTCAACTTAAAACTATTTCTGCACTCAGAACCTAAGCTGTTCCCAAGCCCATGTATATAAATACACATACACACACACACAGAGTGCAGAAGACAGCGTACCACTGAAACTGTTGCTTTGGGAGCATCTACTAAATCAGAATTACAGTCCCCATCTAAAAGAAAAACCAAGGATAAACAAATAATCTGCTGGACTTCCCAAAATGCAAACATTTTCCTACTGTGTTTGATGGTGCAGACTATGCTTCCATTTCTTTCTGATACTTGGTTTGTAATGCAATGTGTAATCCTATCAAATTTTCAATTCTGTCCTTCCGAAAACACTTCCAATTCAACTTTTCTGGAGATAAAGTTTAAATGACTAGATTAAATTATTTTTAAAGTATTTGATTTTCTCATTCTTCAGTCACTTAAAAATACTCCTAGAAACATGTACTATAAAGAAGAAAAATGATCCTGAGTTGGCATTTGCATTCTCAAACAGAAATGCCTATTTCAGCTATGCTTTTTAAAACCACACTAAAATACTTCCAGGGAAATCTCACCACTAATATGTGTTTTACAACACTGCCTTCTAGAGAGAGAATCTTGCTCCTATTCACTGTAAAACACTATTTCTGCAAGCTGTATTTACTGAACGCACTGTACCTTTTCAGCAAAGGCTGGGACGCCAGCCACTGATACTCCTGCCTTCTATTTTAAGTGCAACCTCAGGGCAAGGCTCAAGACCAAATCTGCCAACTGTCCAGATTGTTTACCTTCAGGAATGCATTCAGAGCCATGTTTAGAATATGCCATAGAGCACCTCTGGTTGAAAACCCCAAATATATTCAAGCTCTGCAGAGTACTCATGGCACCCTTCTTTGCAGAGTGGACATGTCTATCTGTGGTGTACATGTCCCAAAGTATCCCATCTGTTCCTGCAGTGATTTTGCCTGGTTGAGAGTGAGTGTACAAGATGGACTTCATAGTGGATGCCAGCATACAAGAATGTGTCCCCCTTGACATATGAGACTTGTAGATAAGCTCCAAGACAATAACAATGTGAAAAGCCAGGGCAAGGTACACCTCACACTTCAGGGTCTTCCCAAGACTCACCTTACAAGCCTAAGCCTCTGAGACCTATCAAGCTTTCATTTAATTCAATATTCAGCTAGTTCCTGCTGTTGTGGAAAAGAAAGATTAAGGAATGTATAAAAGTGGAGGGACCAGAAACTGAAGGATATATTAGTTACTGTGGGGGGAAAAATCCTCTAAAATCATAAAAATAAAATTTAATCTCTTAGTTTACTACAAATTATTAAATGTCACATGTGAAAAAACAGTGCAATTTAAGTCAAGGACAAAATTTTGGCACCTATATACTTTTTCCTTCTAAAATTTCAAAGGTGAACTAAACAGCTGACATAATTAGGCTTGAAAAGAATTATGTTCATAGCCTGGCAGTCTCTCGATTCTGCCAAGCAGTAAGTAGCTAGGGACAGCTATCACTGTCCAATGATGGTTTACTGAGAGTTAACCTGTCTGTGAGGACACCAAAAAAGTTTTAAGGACAACATTAAAACTTTCTCTTACTTTCAACTTATTTACTATAGTAAAATAATGAGATTTTTTAACTTACGTGTACATAAATTAAACGAGGAAGATGTGGAAGTGGCAAGGCTCTAATGACTATGTTCTGATACCTAAATTAGTCAACCTTAATTTCCAACAAATTACGACTATGCTGTTTGCCTTTTTTTTAAGAAGACTTCCATTTTTTCCCAAATATTGTTTTGAATATTTTCTTTACTTTCCTGATTGTATTTAGCATTTTTAAATGTTTATTTTGATGAACAGGAAAACCTGGCTACCAAGAAAAAGAAGCGAGAGGTCTGTTCTTATACTTCCCTTGTTCTCCATTGAAACATGACAATTTTTACATTTAAAATAAAATGAAATAGGAACACAGCACAGTGAGATATTTTTTGCAATGTCCATATATTATCTATCACATTATGTTAAAACTTGCTTTCTGGAACACTGAGTGTTGGGCACAGCCTAGAAGAACAATTCTTGTTAAAAAAAAATCAAAATGAATTTTACACTAGACCAAGCAAATTGAACAAACTTCTTAAAAAAGAAAGAAAAAAAAAAAAAAGGTGACTACTAATATTTTTTCCCTTCAAAGTTTGCCAAGAAAGTCAATGAAATGCACTGACACTGTACCACAGTTTTGTGTCAGATCTGCTAATGTCGCTGACCCTAGTCAGTATTTTATTGCTGATGTATTGCTTTTCATTATTGTTCTATACTAGAATTCTTCTGGGATTTGGAACACATACATAAATAGGCTCACAGAATATGCCCAAAATTCAGCTGCACAGAGAGGCAGCCCCCTTTCCATTCCTGTTGCAATGCTCCTTGGTATTGCCACTTTTCCCCAGTCTCATACATTTAGAGCTCAAGAGCCCAGATTTGTTAACAAGTTATTGCAAAGTTCCTTTTCACCTGCTTCTTAAAACTGCTAGTAAGAATGCAAGTCAGGACAGAGTTGAGATTTAAGGAAGTCCTTTCTGCAAAATTTTCATTTATTTAAGAGGTACTTGACAGTACGACTGCAGAAGTCTCCTTAAATATGTATTTTTACAGTCTGAAGAAAAAGTAAATGTTGAATATACAGATGCCCTATGCTCTTTGAAGTTCTCAAAATCAGTAGTAATAGGCTATTTCTGCTGACTTTCTGGTGAGCACAAACCCCCAGCATTTTAGGTAATTTCTCAGTCTTTTGCCATATTATTCTGGAATGCCAGTGAAAATGTGGTATTTGGTGCTGTGCAAATAAATACAGAACAGAAATGAAGGGACCAATACTAGGTACTGTGCATTACAGCTATGTTTTTAAGATTGTATCAAAGGCTTTTCATGATTCATGGGAGAAAACTGGAAAGTAGCATAACGTCAGCAAAGGAATCAATGGAAAACTTATATTTATAAAAACATAATTAGTAAGGTTTCGATGTTGTCAGCTGATTGCACTTGCTAGATTGCTGCACCTTAATATGGTTCACTGAAATCTGCCTGTGTTTTGTCATTTGCTTTAGTAACTGAGAAACACACCTTAACCAATCTGTTTGTTCAGACCATAAATAAAAAATATTCTGAAAGAAAAGGATTAACCCTTGACACTCTTTCCTTTGAAATAACACATTTCACTCAAAGCTTTCCAGAAAAGGAATCTTTAATATATCCTTAAATATGTCCTTTTCTTTCATAGCCAGCTATCTTTCAAAGAGAGCAGTCACAGTGGGAAGAAGGTCTGTGAATGGTGCAGGAAGAGAGAAGGATGCTCTGACCAGTGACCAGGTTCAGCACAGAGAATCCTCAATTTTAAGTGCCTGATGGGCACACACATACGAAACATTTAGGAAGTCAGACCGATGACCAAGATTGATGCCTAGAGGAATTCTAGCTTCCTCCACGCCAATAAGATGAGAAAGAAGCTTAGTCTTCCAGGCAGTTAATTCTCCACCATTGCCAGGGCTCTGACCACTGGCAGCAGGTAAAATGTCTTTGTTCCACACCTGCACCATTCACCTGTGAGACTCCATAGGAGAACTGTCTTTTCAGTCTACCTAAACCCATTCAGCTCAGTGAAGGGCCAAGTGGGCTAATTGCCCATGCTAAGGCAGAGATCAGGCTGAACTATGGAACCATCTCTAGTTTTATACTTCATGCAGCTTCAACAGCTGTTTTTCAGAAATTCAGCAGTCTCCACCTTGAGTTTCAAACAGAAATCAAGTATGGACCCTTTGTTTGAATTGTTTTATCTATGTGCAGCACCGTAGCTTTTACCTAAGATGCACAACATAATTTAAAGCAGTATATACAAGGTTAAGCCCATATCTACCCCAGTTAAAACTGATACACAGAGTATAATCTTCTGCAGATAGCAAATACACTAAACTGTTAAGCTCTACCCTGAGTATATGCCAAAAAAACCTTCTGCAAAAACTTTGCTCTCAGTCCTTCCTAAAGACAGAAATGGGGCAATGGAAAATATTTCAGCATCTAGCCCACATATTCTAGAATACTGTAAACATTTAGTCTAGCAATCACTTATTGACTGTATTTTTAAAAAGCTGTTTCTTTCCTTTTAAAATTTTTTTCTTGCTGTTTTAACTATGAAAAGAAAGGGTAAACCAGCATGGAATTTGAAATGTTCATTCTCACAAACAAGCACAAAAATGCATTCATTATTAATATATCTTTGCAGCAAATATACTGAATAATCTGCATTTATCACTTGCAGGCAACCCCTTAGCATATGGTCTACCAACACATCATAAACACATTGCCAAAGGATTGAAAGTCGGATAACTGTTGGTTTAATTTTAACTAATAGGTATTATACTGCCACGGCTGACTGTGTGTGAATCTACCAGATTTGTCATCACAAAGAGAAGTGACAGATAGTCTCTACTAGAAGATCAGGACAGGCAGTAACACTGACTCATTTCTTACAGTATTCTGCTCCAAGGTTTTCATGAGACCAAAGCAGAAAACTTATTCTAAATAGAAAGGAAAGGAGAACTGGGAATGCCAGCCAGATTTTGCTTTCTCAGATGACTGTGAACTAAACTCCTTTTGATTAGTCATACACAGATTCTTGTTACTCCCTTCATACTTTCATCTCAGAAAACACTAAGTAACATAAAAATTATGTCCTGCTCCAATGTTACCAGAAACTTCTGCTGGAACCCAGCCATTCCTTTGCTACAGATCAACAGCCTCTTAATTTTAATATTGATTTAAACAAATGGTTCTGCCAGTTTTCCATTGGCCTCCAATTACAGATGAGACAAAATATTAGAATTCATTAAAATAGTGTAAATCTAATTATACTACTTACCCAAGAGACTCAAACATTAACAGAATCTACTTACAGATTTAAAATACATGCATTTTCAAATAAACTCAAATCAGTAAATTATTTTGTAAATTATTATGTAAGCCTGAAGAAGTAAAAAGTAAATTAAGAACTAGTGAAGCAAATCTTCTGCATTATGACTTTCTATCAAATTGCTATAAAAAAAATGTAGAAGTGATATCTACTTAATATAGAGTTAGTAACACTGAAAGTGCATAATCTGAAAGTCCTCCTAGAAATCTATGGAGTCAAAAGTGAGCTAACAGCTACGAGTAATCTACTGGAAGGTTCTCAAAAAAAAGCCAGCTAGCTCTACACCTAGAAGACTTCCTTGTATTTTAATCTTGAAACACGCTTATTGTCTTTCAATCTCAGTTTATAAGATTTATAACTACAAGGGAAATGTGTTCTGGAATTTTAGTTTCATATATGAAAACCTATTCTATTTGTACAAAAATTTTATCATTTTGAGAAAAATACTTTCAGTCTTAAAAACTGGAAGCTTTGACTGAGATGCCTGTATTAACTGAATACAACATAAGTAACTGAGTGGGCATTCCTACTTATTTCTTTACTCCAAGGACACAGTGATATTTATAAAGGTCAAATTAAAAAAGGAGTGTGATTCTGAATTCGCTGTCAGAACAAAGAGAGGATACAATATCTACTAAGTGAAATAAATTCTTTCTCCCTTCCTCAATGTATTGAAAAATATTTCTTTACAAAATGCACTCATATAAATAAAAGAAGTAAAATGGTTTCCTTTATTTGCTCTGGAGTCTATTTCCATAAAATTTCTGTGTACTGTACAAACTACAACTGTGTTTCCCTCTTAGAGAAGGGAAAGAGACATTTGTTTTCATCCTTAGCAATGATAAATATGTTTTGGACACAGAAGAAATCACTGGTTACACCTCCAGTATCTGTTCTGATTTTTAAATTGCTTTTTTATACTGACTGATAAAATAGGATTTATCTCTTTATTTTAATTACAATGTTAAACATGAACTTTTATTTAAGTGCTAATGAAACTTTTATGTAAGAATGCAAAAGACAGCATAACTTGGAAAATAAGATCACATACATAAGATAGTAACAAAGTGCAACAATAGAAACAGATGCTCCCTTAAATGGACATTCACAAACATGTCAGTGTATGACACTGTCCGGAGTGTTTCCGAAGAAAAGGAACATTTCAATGAATCATGTACTAATGACACATGAGAAAATGAATAGCTGGGCTGTACGCAGTTCAAAGCCTATCATGGGGAATCTACTGTGCAACTGGTGGGAAGCAGCTTTGATATATGTCAAGGTACCATATGAGTCCCCTAGTGAAAGGCCATCCAAACCTACATGTATTCAATGCTTTTCTGGTGTGCTTTTTTGTAACCTCTTCCATGGGAACACCACCCACTTCTGTGGCTGAACTGATTAAAAAGTTTCCAGCAAGAAAAAATCTGCTTAAAAGGAACACTTTGCATTACCCCACAGTAACACAAATACCAGGAGTTACACTATATAGATACGCATGCATGTGCATATACACAAACATGCAAACACACAGACATACATATATATGCATCAACCCTAGATACTGATAATTTTTCTCTAATGAATACTGAAAAAAGACAAGCACCAAACAGCATTTAGACAGAAGTGATGTGTCTGCATCCAAAAACCGAATAAAAAATCACATATTCTACTATTTTCCAGCAGTAGAGGTAGTCAAGCTCACACCTGCCTCAGTTTAAACAGCTTGGGCTCCATCTGCTTAGGATTCAGAAACTGGACACTCCCTTTCCTAAATCAGCCACAAGATTAAGAGTTCAGTGGATATTTTAATGTTGTGCCTGTGACCTCCATAAGATCAGACACTCCAAGAAATAATCACAGGATTACAGAGTCTGACTTGGGGTGGGCGGGGGGCTCATTCTTTGCCCCTATGAGATATGAATTCTTTGCTACTCTGGAGAAGCTTCTTGGAGAACCCAGGCGCGTCATTCAGCTTCCATGCTTAAGCTGCCCGTTGTGGCTTTTCCAGCCTTCAGGGGCTTGAATCCCCCCAAGCTGGGGGAAGAAAAAAGCCCAGATTTCCAATTTGAGTGGGAATCCTAACCAAACTACACATGTAATAAATATTTCCTCATTAAAATAAAAAAAAGTGAAACCTGATTTAAGTACCTATGTCTCGTCAGGAGAGGATACTGGGCTTTGGATCCCAGTAGGGTGAGATGCCTAACTCAAAAATAAAAGAAAGACAGAGAGGTGTTGAGACAGTTCTTTGTTGGGTGTTTCCCACTGGCTTGTTCAATGCAGCACTCAGTTCGGCTAGCAATTTCTTGACTCTGCTCTGAGACACTGAACACTGCACAAAATTGGAAACAGATGCATCTCATTCTGGAGCCAAATTCCTACGAAAGATATTCACCTAAAACCTTTCTTTGACTTGCGAATTTTGTTATTACACAAAGGCATGTAACAGACCCCTCCTTTAATACAAAACAGCAGGTCTTGTCAACATAATACACCTATCAAATGCACTTTTCAGTCACGTAGATAACATACATTCAGTCCATGTATTATACTTCATGGTGCAAAAGACTGGGCCAGGACTGTGGACAAAAATCTGTTTGGAAATCAGCCCTTAAGACAGATTCTGTAGAGAGAATTACTGTGCACTAATAGCACAAAGTTATTAATATAATTGCACTGATGGACCATTACATTTCAGTTAGCACAAATGTAAATTTACATTGAAAACACGTATGCATGTGTGTCGTGGTTTGAGGCCAAACCAGGACAATGTGACAGAATGCAACCCCTTACAGATTCTTCCAATAAATTAAATAAACCAATAAAGACAAAAGTATTCGAATAAAAAAGCTACAGTCAGAATAGCTACTGCTACAAAAGACAAACTTATTAAATATATGCAGCTGACTACTTCCATGCATTTAAGCCTTGCAGCTCATCTAGAGTCTAGACAAGAGGGATGCTAAATAGAATCTCAAAAATATTCAAATATTCAAAAATACTTTGTGCTTGACTATTGCACTCTACTGTATAATTGTTACCTTTAAATCTACCCTACTAGACAGCAGTGTTCTCCCAAAATGTTCTTTTCCTTAGAATTTCACTATGTAATCCTCACTACCACTGGCCCTGTAACACTTAAATCCCAAACTGAGAAAGAAGTGAAGAAAAGGACTGAAAGTGACTGGAGAGTTTAAAATTGAAAGGGCTGATAAACAATTAGAAAGAACTCAGTTTTTAAAATCTCTTAGCCCTCATAAGCAACCTGAATAATTAGAGCATCATGGTGAAAATTGTTAATACAAGCCAAAAAAGGCACTGTGACACAGAGAAGCAGTAAAAATACAGATCATTCTTTATCAGGAAGTTATTTACAATAGTTTAAAAATAACTAAGCATTAGGATTTACACATCTGTATTTCAAATTACAGATTTAGGTTTACTTTGAAATACGAGTTTGTTATGCCTACATAGAAAGAACTGCACTAGAATATTTTTAACTCCATTTGGAGAAACAGGATGCCTTCATGCATTTTGTGATCTTCAAAATTAAGAAAAGCTATGCCCAAGAACATAAATAACCACTAAGTCCATTCAAACCAATTCAGGTAATGAACGATGAAGAAAAATAAACCAAATGTTATGTATTTCTGAAAAGAAAAAATATATATGAGAAGCTCTGACTAGATAACTAGATAACTGCAAGACAATTGGAAGAGGTAACAGCTAATCCGGATTACGGATGGTAATTGAGATATTTGGAGATTTGCATCTCTACGTCTTGGGTAATATGTCAGGAAAGGAAATTACAATGTATAGAAAACAGAATTCACCAATAATAAAGATCACAAAGAATTCAATATATGCTATAAAAGAGTACATCCATAAATCGGTATATTTGTAATGTAAAATAATGACTGCTTTTACTTGCTTTCATGTGTCATATCCTGACAACCATGTAATTTTCTTTTGTCCCTTAATTTTATATCAAGTTTTTCTGATACGTTTTTTCACCAAAGAATGGTCATATATGTCTTGACAAAAAAAATCTATAAAAAAGCAAATGTTCCATCCTGAAAATTGTATCTGCGCATTGATTCAATGCAACCGCAGTACAGTATTAAAAATAACATTTCTAATATTAAAGATACACTAACAAGTCTCCTCTTCTGCCAAAGGCTGTACAATATCCTAATCAAATGATGTAAATTTTTAACATCCAATGCATTTTGTGTTTGTAATACAACAGATAGGAAGGGGGAAGGAAAACTATAGGGCTTGCCTGCATTTGAAACATAAACCAGATTAACACTGGCTGGGAATTTTAAATTCTAAGAGCTGTTTCTGAATAATTCCATATGTGAACACCCTTATTTTGGAATAAGAGTGCTTTGTTCCTGTTCAGCTTGACCCACTTTCCAAGTGTATTTAATTATCAACAGTTTTATGTGTAAGAAAGCCTTTTGTTTGTTCTCTTGATTAAAGCAATAAAGTTCGGTATCTTGGGTTTTTGAATCAAAACAACTTAAACATTTTAAAAAAATAAAAAAAACTATGGAAACAGTGCCTAGGTATTAAAATGCAATTGTGGCATTTTTACTGTCTCCCTAAATAAGTGATTTCAAAGGTACAAGGTTATTTAAACAGTTCTCAGTCAGCAATTACTTTCTGCTGTAATCTGTAGGCTGTGGATGGTTACTCAGAATTCAAGACAAATCTGCTCTTTGCAAAACATGAAGTTGCAGCAGAGATTTTTAAAAGTATATGCCAAAGGGTCAGCTGTATTGTCTCAGCACTTCAGAAATCAAGCTATTTACCTGAAGTAAAACCACACAGTCTAGAGAGGACAAGAGGAGCTCACTCTTCCTGTACTCACAGCTGAGCCAAATCCAGACGAACAGAATCTGTGGTGCCAACTCGAGCTGTCAAGCTTAGCACTGTGCCGACCACATACACCCAGATATCTGCTCAGAATGCAAGCAGTGTGAATCCACACTGACTCAGAAAATGGAGTGTATGCAGGTTTAGCAATTTCAAAAATTGGAAGCCTAACTTCAGGTGTCTGTAAGTATGTCTAATAAGTTTAAGTAGGTATGCATGTTTGACCTAGGCCTGGTACCACAGCTTTGGCCACATAAGTCTCCTGACCTACTGATGCTTGTGTAGAAAATAGTAGATTGTTAAACACTAGAGTATCAGCCTTGAGATGGCAGCCAACACTTGAGAAGCAGGAAGAACAGCTTCATTAAGCATTGTCATCTCCACTTGATCCCATATGTTCCTTGTCTGTGGCACACCACAAGCAAGCAGGGTACCTTAAACCAACAAAGTAATATGAGAGAGTTTACGTCATGAGCAGTTAACACATTTAATCTTGCAATGGAACAGATGAGGAATGGTCACATAACATGAAAAGCAGCATAAAAAAGTTCATTCTTATGCATTGCTCAGCCAGTTGTTATTGGCTGTAAATGGCCAGGTTTGGCATTGTTCTGCCTACAGTGGTTCTATTCTAACCTATCACAGAATCACAGAATGTTAGGGATTGGAAGGGACCTTAAAAGATCATCTAGTCCAACCCCCCTGCCAGAGCAGGAATACCTAGATCAGGTCACACAGGAACATGTCCAGGCAGGTTTTGAATGTCTCCAGAGAAGGAGACTCCACAACCTCTCTGGGCAGCCTGTTCCAGTGTTCTGTCACCCTCACTGTGAAGAAATTCTTCCTCACATTTATGTGGAACCTCCTATGTTCCAGCTTACACCCATTGCCCCTTGTCCTATCATTGGATGTCACTGAGAAGAGCCTGGCTCCATCCTCATGACATTCACCCTTGACATATTTATAAACATTAATGAGGTGTCCTCTATGTCCTCTGGTGAATTTTCAAGCGGAGGGGCAGCCCAATGCTGGCCTGTCCCCAGCTGGATGGCTGACAAACAAGGGCCCACAAGCAGACTCTGACATACTTCACTAAGAAGAAATAGCAACTCTTCACCTATGTGAACAACATGATTATGAATTGTATGCTGTACCCTCCCAGAAAGTTCTCTATACTGCATGAGTGACACCCTCCAACAGATCTGTGTAAGTGTCCTATAAACAGAGAACAGATTTCTCTCCTGTCATTAAATCTTAATTCAGATCTTAGATGTTTGATCTTCATTTGAAAACTAGAAGATCACATACTATGTATTCAGCAGGTACTGTGATGGCCCTTGCTGATGTGTTTAAGAAGAGATTAAAACCTCAAGTAATTTGGCAGGCTACTGTTAAGACAATAATGTCATGTTTTAGCTTGTGGTTGATGTAATCTTGCTCTTACATTTTACTGCTTCCATAAGAAACAGCACATAGCTGCTTTCTAGGAAACAAATGACACTATATGCCATATTAACAATGCTTCTTTAAAATCTGTATTATACCTGAAATACTGATCTCTATCGATCTGCAACCACGTCATATTTTAGAATACCTCACACGGCTTTGGTGGGAGGAATAGTTGACTCTCTCTGTGTAACCAGGCAGCACACTGGATAAGCTCTTCAGATCTGCACTAACCATCAACAATTGAAAAATTGTGACATTTGAACAATGGAAAACTGGTTTTCCTTTCACTCCATGTTCTTTGAACTACTGAAAAACACTCTTCACAGGAGCTGCAGAACAGCTTAATTCAATTACGATAAATCAAACATACAATCCATTTAATGTTAAGACTATGCAGTAAATATGTATCAACAAAAGCAACATCCTAGCTAGGAAAATTTTAAGACTAAAAAGTAATTATATTTTACTGATCTACTCAATGAAAGAATTACATATTCAATTTATTCCTCACCTCCTAGGTAGGCTGTTAACTTTTTGCAAATAATATATCTTGAAATTAATGTTTTATATATTTTCAATGTACTTTTAGTATATTAAATTTAAGAATAAATTAGTTCTTTGGACACCAAAGTCTGCTTGAGGAAAAACATCTTAAAGCAGAAACATTTAAGACACAAAAAAAGCTGCTGGATGTTATTAAATTGTATTTTATAACATACTATGTGATGTTGTGAAAAATCAATTCTGTCTTTTTTATATATTCAACTAAATTTACAGTTATGAATCATATTCTTACTAATGTCAAATATGCTTTTGTGCTTCCCTGTCAGATTTGCTTCATCAATTTTATCCATTGTCTGCACATAGTTTTGAAAGTAACTTGTGGAAAATGTTATTTTCACTTATTTTCAACTACTGATAACAGCTCTAGCATGAAAACACATCACTACTTCAGACACCTTTTTGTTGAAAAATAAAAGAAAAATTCTTTAGAATAGAATTACGTTATGGTATTTTTGAAAGAAAATTGCAAAAATTACTGTGTACAATAAAGGAAACACTACATTCCTCATAATCACAGAATCATGAACCACAGAATCACAGAAGGTTCTGACAAGGTCTTACTTACTTTCAGTATTAGGAGATGCCTGACTGAATTCTAAACATCACGTTCCTGTCTTTAAAGCTCCCAGTCACTTTCTAATGAAATGCTTGTTATACATCCACCAACACTAAAGCTCAAAGTTGGGGACATTAGAATTTGCCCTGAAAACAACAAACTATTATTCTGAAATGAAAATTTCCACTTTCGAACCACATTTACATTGGCTGTTTCCCTCTCAATCAGCTTGTTCTCCTTATTCACACACAGAATGTATCAATACATCTTTTAATTTATAACTGGTATTACCATATTAATATAAAAATGCTATCTTATTATGCAAAATGCTATACTAATGGTCAATGTTTCAATAGCAGAAAATTACCAAATACAGAATGTATTTGTGTCAATGTAGTGACACAAGATGAGATAGGTCGCTAGAGCCAAAAAGAATATCTAGCAAGTTTTAATGTAAGACTAGTGAATGGGAATCAATAGGGGAGCACCACTCTGTTCTCAGTAGTGAATGGAAAATATTTGATGTGTGTGAGAAACCACCAGATCACCACTTTCTAGTCACTGTCCATAAAGAGCCCGGCTTCTAGCTTATTACCTAAAATGTGAGGGTTTCTCTGCCATGTTTAAAAGAATAATTTTTATAAATCAATATTCTACCACACGACTCTGCTGAGAAGTAGTGCTTTAGGGAAACACTTTACTGATTAGAACACAATACCTGTTACTTTTTATGTAGGCAAAGAGTTATTATGCATACTGCATGCACAAAATTACAGCAGCTGTGGGTAAACTCAATACACACAGTGAGTTAATTACTAATTTCAAATGTTAAGAAAAAATCCCTGGGTAGGTGCTCAAGACATTTTTATCCAAAAGCAGTATGACTGCCATATTATTAATTAAAATTTAGGAAGTGTGCCATAAATATACAAGAAACACAAGAGGAGTTACTCACAACTTAATAGAGTGGAGAAAGTAGAAACTAGCCTACAAATAGACTATCAAGGAAAGGAAAATTAAGAAGTGAAAGAAACAGACCTAGGGGTATTATGAAATTATAGAAAAAGAAGAAATAAGGACAGATAACAGATAAAATCAAAGATTCATTATTTTAGAAGTGATTCACTATCCTGCAAGTAAGAAAGAGTGTAAAGGAAACACATGATATGTGTAATCTTGCAGGATGTAGAACCTTGACAATTAAAACAGCATTTACTTCGTTACTGTCCTGGTTTCCCAGGAACAGACCCACAGCCCGTCCATGGCAGGCAGGCCATGAGTAGCACCAAGCCAGCTGGGAGATTCAATCAGGGCAGCTGACCCAAGCTGACTCACAGGTATATCTCATACCACTTAATCATGCTCATTATAAAAGGAGGGAATTTACTGAGGGTGGGGGTTATTCTTTCTGGGGTTCTTTTCTCTTGATCTTCTGCTGCTCCCAAGGATGAGGCTGAGTATAAGCTTGTATGCTTTATGTTGGTATTTGTATTGGGTTTTTTATTTCATTAAATGTCTTTCTATTTCAACCAATGGGGCCTCTCCCTTTTTTTCTAGTTCCCCTTCTCAAGGAAGGGATGTTGGGTGAGAGAGCAACTGCTACAGTTTAGCCCCACGTACAGGATAAACAGTCTCCTACTATTGTTGTTTCCAATAAGAGAAAATGTCTAATTGCTATATGAATAAAGTCAACCAAATTTTGGTCAAACCATTGGTAGACAGAGAAGCAGGAGAGTATCCAAAGGAAACAAATGCTAGTCTTCCTCTTCATTTAAGCCAGCGCAACTTTTAAAAAGATCTCAGACAAACTGGGCAAACTTGTATTTGAACCCTCTTCATGAAAGAAGGCAAAGTGTTACTGTATTTTTTACTTGGCACTGTAAGTGCATTTTTTTAAGAAGACAAACCAAGGATGTTGACAATCTATCCAACTATCAGTTGGTTTCTCATTCTTTTCAGTCTTCTGTTTCTTCTCAGTATTATTTTGAGTTTATAAAGTGACATTATCATATATATCATATCTGTTTCAGGTACAGGTGAGTCTTTTTCTGTTCTTCCTTCTTCTGATTCATTCTTGTTTGTGGGTCTCCCCCAAACCTATTCTTAACAAACTTATCTTCAGTTTGGAGAACTCTTATATAAGGTACCACTAGGAGCATCCTATTCTTTGTTTGAGACATGGGTGTTGAGCAGCTGCCTGGCTAACATTGTAACACGTAATGTGGAAGCTTAAATTGCATCAATAAATATTAATTCAAATTTATTAAAGTTTAAGTAACTATAAAGTTACTTAAATGAATCAAATAGCCTATCAGCAGCAATCTGAAAGAATAGATGTTTGTAATGTGTTCTACTTATGGTGTTATCTCCTTCAGAAATGTGAACCTTGCAAATATAATGTGTCTTTTTGTCATTTAGTTGAAAACCTGTATCTTGAGATATATACATATATAAAAAAAGCAATTAAGCTAATGAACAAATATTAACAACTGTTCACGTAGTGTACCTTAGACTTGCATCTTGCTTATCTTATGTACGACTTAGATCTTGCCTGTCTTACACACACATTTTCAGGATGGGATGAACAACTTTATGTAGGTGTCTCCTAATTCAGAGACTGAAGAAGGTACCTTGATGACAAGGTCAGACTGGACACCAAAATTGTACATAGTTCCATTGAAATGTAAATTGACCCAATAATGTTCTGCTACTTAAAAAGGCATCTGTTTGAGGTATTATTTGAGCAGGAAGAACCATTGCCTTTTACCATATTATGCTTCTATCCAGACAAAATAGATGCTTGTAGTCTGATATTTCAATTTCCATATTGCTACTGCTAGATTGCAAGGGTTAAGGGGAACTGCAGTAGCACTCTAACCTCCAACTTGGCATACATTCCAGATGTGAGTTCTGGCTGTGTAGAAAGTAAGAGTAACCTCCTGGGTGGTTTCCACCAAGGAACAGACTTCTTGAAGCTTTTCTACCTCAGATATAGTATGGGGGAAGTCTGATATATAAACTTCTCCTTACTAGCCACTCAGGAGAACCTTATCACAGTTTGCAGGCTGAATACAGCTTGGCATGTGATAACTTTAAAGTGTATATAATCTTATTTTACATTATATTACTATAAACAAATATTCTTTGAAGCAAGTCCACAAAAATCTTCATAAATGGATCCTGAAAATATTTGAGTGAGATACTTAATGCAAAGGATATATTTAGCATAAGATTTACATAATGCTCCCTTTGATCAGAGGGTCTATTGAACATCTTCACTGTGATGTAAAGAACTGACCAATCCTTCAGGTGAAGGAGTATATATTGAGAAGCTCAATTCATTCCAGCATTCACTGGTGTTCTTTGGCATTTGGGGTGACAAATAAGAACTGCCATGAGGTGGGTGGTCTGAAGAGGGATGCTTTGTTGGCTTGCTGCTTTGTTTGCTTTAAAGAATAAACTGAAATCTACTTTGAGGAAGAAGCTTCGTTATTGTCACTGTCACATCAAATTTTAACTCTTGAATACATACCCTGTGGGGTTGGCATGCAGATGCAGAGAAACCTTCTGGTGCAGATGTCTGTTGGCTCTGCTGGAGATAGTGGATGCTGCTCTGTAATGTATTGTCAAAGTCTGTTTACCTGCTGTGCATATTGCTGCAGCTCAGCGGGTGATTCACCTCTGCCTTTATTCATATCAAGCTTTTATGCTTCCCATATTTTTAAACATGCTTTTAAAATGCAGAGCTACCAAGCTGATATGTGTTGTGGCACTTACTAGTCCTGGTAGCATGCAATTCTTGTTTGTGTATGGATTTTTGTTTCTAACAATAGTTCTGATCCTTTTTTAGATCTTTTCATCTTATTTTATACATAACACAAATCTGGCCCAAACTCTGGGTAACAAAAAGTAAGTACTGGTTTTGTATTTGATGTACATTTCAGTAAAAAGATAATGGCTTGACTACACATAGAAAGAACTAGAACAGTTTTTTTCTGTATTAAGTACTTTTCAATTTTCACTGTTTCTGATGTATTAATAGAACTGCATTAACTCAGAGGACAAAAGAAGGCAGAGTTACTGAATGCCTACTTTGCCTCTGTCTATACTGCTGGAGGCTGTCCTGAGGAGCCCAGGACCCCTGAGGCTTCAGAGGAAGTCAGGATAGAGGAGGAGTTTGTCCTAGTTGATGAGGACTGGGTTAGGGATCATTTAAGCAACCTGGACATCCATAAATCCATGGGTCCTGATAGGATGCACCCGTGGGTGCTGAGGGAGTTGGCAGATGTCATTGCTAGGCCACTCTCCATCATCTTTGTTAAGTTGTGGGGAATGGGAGAGGTGCCTGAGGACTGGAGGATAGCAAATGTCACTCTGGCCTTCAAAAAGGGCAAGAAGGAAGACTCTGGTAACTATAGACCGGTCAGCCTCACCTCCATCCCTGTCAAGGTGATGGAACAACTTATCCGGGGTGCTGTCTCCAGGGATATCAAAGATAAGAGGGCCATTAGGGTCAGTCAACATGGCTTCACCAAGGGGAAGTCATGCTTGACCAACCTGATAGCCTTTTATGAGGACATAACCCAGCGGACAGATGATGGTAAAGCAGTGGATGTGGTCTATCTTGATTTCAGTAAAGCATTTGACACAGTCTCCCACAGCATCCTCACAGCTAAACTGAGGAAGTGTGGTCTGGATGATCAGATAGTGAGATGCATTGTGAACTGGCTTGAGGAAAGAAGCCAGAGAGTTGTGGTCAATGGGACAGAGTCCAGTTGGAGGCCTGTATCTAGTGGAGTCTCTCAGGGGTCGGTACTGGGACCAGTGCTATTCAATATATTCATCAATGATTTGGATGAGGGAATAGAGTGCTCTGTCAGCAAGTTTGCTGATGACACAAAACTGGGAGGAGTGGCTGACACACCAGAAGGCTGTGCTGCCATTCAGAGAGACCTAGACAGGCTGGAGAGTGGGGCTGGGAGAAATTTAATGAAATATAACAAGGGCAAGCGTAGAGTCTTGCATCTGGGGAAGAACAACCCCATGTGCCAGTATAAGCTGGGGACTGACCTGTTGGACAGCAGCGTAGGGGAAAGGGACCTGGAGGACCTGGTGGACAGCAGGATGACCATGAGCCAGCAATGTGCCCTTGTGGCCAAGAAGGCCAATGGCATCCTGGGGTGTATTAGAAGGGGTGTGGTTAGTAGGCGGAGAGAGGTTCTCCTCCACCTCTACTCTGCCCTGGTGAGGCCGCATCTGGAATACTGTGTCCAGTTCTGGGCCCCTCAGTTCAAGGACAGGGAACTGCTTGAGAGAGTCCAGCGCAGAGCCACAAAGATGATTAAGGGAGTGGAACATCTCCCTTATGAGGAATGGCTGAGGGAGCTGGGTCTCTTTAGCTTGGAGGAGACTGAGGGTTGACCTCATTAATATTTATGAATATGCAAAGGGTGAGTGTCATGAGGATGGAGCCAGGCTCTTCTCAGTGACATCCAATGATAGGACAAGGGGCAACGGATGCAAGCTGGAACATAGGAGGTTCCGCATAAATATGAGGAAGAACTTCTTCACAGTGAGGGTGACAGAGCACTGGAACAGGCTGCCCAGAGAGGTTGTGGAGTCTCTTTCTCTGGAGACATTCAAAGCCCACCTGGATGTGTTCCTGTGTGACCTGACCTAGGTGTTCCTGCTCTGGCAGGGAGATTGGACTAGAGGATCTTTAGAGGTCCCTTCCAATCCCTAACATTCTGTGATTCTGTGAATGCCCACCTGTGTTTATTTTAATGTTCTAGCTACTTATAGTTATTAAAAACCATATTCAAATCCCATTTTAAAATACTTAAGTTTTTCAGAATTAATTAAAATACAGGTTCTTCTTCTCTGAAATGATAAAATAAGTCATTTAAACTCTGTTCCTGAATAGTTGTTTTCCTTCTCCTGTTGGGTTTATATAAATGTGTATTAACACACACAAAACCAGAACAATTAAATGCATGTATTTGGGCGAGATGCATATAGGCAAGTCCATATAGGACTGAGGAAGGTGGGGGTAACAATACTACACTTTCTTAATGTGGTATCAGTGAAAAACATCCATTCAAGTACTATGGCTAGAGAAAGCCAGATGTAGTACTCATGTAAAAATAATTCAGAGAAGAATTGTTTGGACTGTCAAAATGATACTTCCCATAAATTCTTCATGCATTGTCACAGCAGGACTGAGTTAAAGCCAAACAAGCGTTTAATTCTTGCTTTGAATACCAGTTGATTGACTGCTGTTATAAACAATTTAATGGGACTCATATTCAAAAGACAGATGAAAGACTCACTGTCTCATTTGAGCATTCTGAGATGTCAGTAACAAGACAAACTCAAGCAGAGAGATTTAAACAAATGTTTTCAAAAAACATTGTCAAGATGTACCAAACATATCACTAAACAGCTTTTTTTTTTTTTTTTTGTAATGAGTTATTTATCAAATTAATTCCAAAATATTCTGAAGTACATTTGTGAATAGTGGAGCCTTGATTTCACCCAAATAAAAAATTTTATTCCATGTTAAATAATCTTGTAATTTCTATTTCTCTGAGCACTTGGAGCACATAAATAGCTATATACACAGACATAAACATAATTGAGACATGCATAACACTAAGTATGGTAATATGTTTAGATAGATATGCTTAACTATAGCTCACTTTAATTTTGACCAGTCTGGATTTTGCAATAGTCTTGTTACAGACATCCTACATTTTTTTCCTCTGTACTGCTTTTGATTTGTAACAGTCTACCTAAGCTAAATAAAAGTGGCCCTAAGTGCAAAAAAAACACTAACAGCAATTAGCATTTGCTAATTTTGCCTGTCACATTTAAAGTATTCTATAAGTATTTAATCATAAGTCCTCAAAATAGTTCTCAAGACCATTGAGCACTTCCACCAGCAATGCTGCAGCACAGGGCAACAAGTTACCACAAGGCAGAAATCAAGTCAGTACTAAAGCCCTACACAGGGTCCTGGAACCTGCACTAACTTTTAATAGTTGTATTTATGTAACGCTAGTCCACACAACAGGATTTTAGAAGTAGTACTGGTTATGAACATCCTTTGTCTCCAATGTAGTGTCAGTTTTATAGAATGACAAATGAAACAATCCAGATATGGAAAAGAGGCTGAAAAACAGCAGATGAGGCATCAGGTATAATCTCCTATTAACCAGGTACTGCTTTTATGATGATGAAAAAACCCAATATGTGCTTAGGAAAATTGGAGTGTAATGCATTGTTCACATGTATTTTTGTCAATTATAAAGCTTTGAAAGTCAGATCTTTCCATCAAAATTGGCTCAACTAGAACAGGTGCCTGGATCAAGTTTTCCTTTTATTTTATGCTCAACATACCTTTAAAGGTTTTGCAGAATTTGGGGATGGACATAGTACCTTCATGAAGTCTTCATCTTGAGATTTCTTAGTCCTTAACAATGTATCTTCACAACAAAGAGAAGTCTTCATCTTTTTGACTCCTTATTACTTAAGGATGAAGACAGGGCTTTCCTTTAAAACTGTCCACATGAGAAAAGATTTCAGTGAAGATGTTTCTGTTCAGCTAGTTGGGATGGTAACGGTCTTGGAAGATTTCCCTTATGTTGCATTTTTTGTTCGTTCTTTCTGAGGATATGATCATTCCTTCGTCATGAATATTTTCATTTCTTAGGCTAGTATGCTTTGCAGTGGGAAACATTAGATCCACTGAATAGTTTGCTTGTTGGAATGATTTCTGGTCTTTTATATATGTATTTCTGCTTGTTATCAGAAATATGGAAAATGTTGCAAGATGTATGAGAACACGTTTATTGTAGTCTTAAAGCGTTTTATTGTTGAGTCTCCATTTCTTTCCTATTGCTAGAGGATCCATACAAAAACAGATGTTGTGTTTTCCTTTAGTAGGTTGAAGTTAAGACTTTGATTTATTAAGATTTATTATAACTGTCCGTATTCTTGTTGAGATGGAGCTATTGATCATTGACAACATGCCAAATTGAGTTTTGCTCTATTTCTAAATTTCTACTTTTAAATAAAAATGACAAAGTTAAATCTTCACATGAACTTTTGCTATGAATTTCAGTATCCCTTGTCTTCTAACACCACTATATTCAACCTTTGATATGACTGCAGCAAAAAAAAAAAATAAATCCCCAAATCACAAAACTCAAGCTGTAACAGTACAAAGAAGAAAATACATAAACTGACCTCCAAAGACCATAACCTGCTCCCTGCTATAAACCTGTCTTTTGAGATTCACCTCTAACATGCCATAAAGAACCAGCCTAATTAGGACAGGTGAAAAAAGCAATTAATATAAAAAACTCTATTTTGCTGTATTACTACTTGACTGTCTTCTCATGTCATCTGATTTCTTAAAGATCTAGAAGTTCAGGAATGGTATTTTTAAGGATATCCCTAACATCACACAATACATTCCCAGATTTAAAGGGGTGACTGCATTTAAGAAAAAATCCTAAACATTCTCTAATTATTCCACTTAGTGTTTCAACTCATGTTCTTAATATGACTAATAGCAGCCCCAAGATCCACAAGATCAGCTACTGGGAACTAGTTGTCATACAGAGGTTTATTTTACAAGCTGTTATCCCATGGTCTCTCAGTCTGTAGACCTTCCATGTGTACCACCTGAAGTTCCAGCTACACATGACTTGTGGCAGAAATGAGAAGACAAGCCTAGAATATTAATTGTAGGGATGTGAAGCTTCTGTTCAGATAAAGCTGGAGGACACAACTGTGATTTCTAGCATTATAATGATAGAGGCAAGGTGTCTGTATAATGTTTAAAGTCTTGATGGTATTCTGAACAGTTATTATAAAACCTGTTGCACCACTGCAATTTTCTCTGTATGTGAATATAGTTTAACTAAGGTCATATTTCTGCCAAACCAGAGACATTTTACTTAGCTTTAATTATCTATAATTACTGTGTCTAATCTAACTTAGTCACACAGGCTGTCTTTATAGTCAACAGAGAGATGAGCAGCTCTGGAGAGTGATACATCTCATTTATTGTAAACATATTTTAGGATGAGAAACGGAACTGGATTCTGGGGACAGATAGTTGAACATAAACTTTAATTGTCAGCAAGAAGCACTGTATGGTGTTCCTGGAGAGCCAGGACTGAAGGACTTCAGTCAGACTCCGTGGACTCCAGAAAAAATGGCTTTTCAGGCATATAACTTATAGACACAATTGTTACAAGAGGAAAATAAAGATGTACTTACCAAAAACAATAGAGGACTCACAGTAGTAGTAACCATTTGGTTGCTTTTTTTTCAACATGGAGCAAAGATCTAGGCGATGCAGGACTTCATCTCCAAAATAATGGCTTTTAAAATCTTCATACAGGCTTGGGTCAATTTTTTTCACCTTTAAACAGCAACATAAAATTCAAGTAGACATTCTACTAGGAGACCAAATTTTCATATATAATTCCTATAGTTTCCATTTTAATCAGAGGTACAGTTAGGATGGAAAACTACTTCAAGATGCAAAAAGAATACTGAAATAAAAAACATTCTGTTTTAGTTAAGCACTGCCTGCTGTAGAACTTAAACAAGGAAATACAAGTGTCATTATACCTCCTTTCTACGCCTCCTATTTCAGTCCTGTAGGAAACAAATTGACATACACAATGCTACAACTGCTTTAACTTCCAATGATTTGCAACAGTCTTCATGGAACATGTAAGTGGAAATTATTCTTGCTGTCGTCACTGGGCATGCTACTACAAGGAAAAATTTCAAATGTTTGTCAAGGGCAGTTTTCTGGGTCTTTAAAATCACCAAATGTGAAAATTTGGTTGTATTTAACTAGCACTAGACTTTTATCTTAGTAAATTTAAAAACTTACAGTGATTTATCAGTATCATTATGTATTTTTGCATATATGAAGTAGAACATCATAAATATTCTCTTAGGCTGTTTTCAGAAAACTTCATTTCAGTAGTTATTTTAAGAGTTTAAGGCTCCTCATTCCATCGTATTTTCAATAAAATCAGATCATCTGTGTAGAAAGTCAATATTTTCTCTTTCAATTTACCTCAGAATAATGCTGTTTGCGTTTTAAAAATCATTACTATATGCTAAGATGTGTTAGGAGCAGCTGCTGCCTCCAGAAGCTCCAGCTCAGGGCTCCCTACTGCCTGGCTGCTGCAGGTGCTCTGAGGTCTGAGGGTCTCTGATGGATGTGGCTGCTGCTTTCACATCCCGGAGACACATACACATGCTCAGAGGACATGGACATGGCCAGCTATACAAGCTGCCACAGACAAGGCGCTGCCTTCAACAGCACCCACATACATGGCTCACATGAGACAAAAGTGTGGACAGCCCCCAGCAGAGGCAGAAGGTCACTAGTGCAGGCACACGCATGACTCTCTCCAGGTTCACAAGCACATGCACATTTGTGCATCCTTCAAGCATGTCACAGCCCCTCTGTCCACCCAGGACCTCTGCCCAGACTCCAGGCCTCCTTACCTGGCCATGGGTCTCCCACTTTCCAGCTGGTTGAGACTGAGGTTTGGTAGTGAATGCCCTCACACACACATGGTTTGGGGAAGATACAGGCATTTGCTTCCAGCACATAGCACACCAGCTTAGTCAGACAAGTATGCCCAGCGGCTCCATTTTACACAGGACCAGTCCCTTTTACACCCCATTCTGCCCAGACCTCCTTTGTTCCTTCCCTTCCCCTGCACATCCCATATCTGTTTGCACAGTTCCACCAACCCTCCTAACTCCCTGGAGCCTTAGCTTTACATCCCCAACAGTTGCAAAGTCCCAGTTCACCTGAGATTTTTTAATAGTCCATCAATTAGTGTGACTGACAAGGTTTGTTTATTGGGTTTGTCAGGTTTATGTCTCTGTATATTCTGTTTATCGCTTCCCCCTTTCCCTTACCATCCCATTTGACAAGGTCCTTGACCAGACAATCCTACTGAAATAAACATCCCCACACTCCACATGCCCTTATCAGTCTGTGTGGCTGAGAAGCTTTGGCTCCCTTATTCTATGTTGGTCAGGTTTGTGTTTCTGTATGTGTTGTTTAGGGCTTCCTCCTTTCTTGTTATACTCTTCTGCACTGAAAAGGCCCTCACCAGACACCCAAAACGGGACAGATGCTGTCTCCTTCCTCACACCGTTACACTATTTTCATCTGAGAATCACACTCACGCGTGTCTTGTGTTGCTTCATTCACAACTACTCATACGCAAGATGGGCTCAGTGTTGGTAGGTTTACTGAGCTTTTACTTAGGTAAAAAATTATTGACTTCAGAAACACTCTGCTTCAGTACGCACCTGCACATTTGGTTCTCTAAAGTCTAATTTAGAGACTTTTGGTCCTCTTTACTAAATCAGATTTTTGGTGCCCTTAAGTCTAATTTAGTGAAGGTCAGAAATGTTTTTCCATTTCCTTAATCTCTCAAATGATGACATCTGGTGGTGGATTCTTTTCATTTCAGGTACACGACCTCCTTGGAAGTCTACATGTACTCCAGCCTCACTGTCATTATTTAAAATTTGATATTCTATGGTGAGATTAGTCTTTATGTACTAAGGTTATTTTGAAATTAAATCATCATTCTTTGCTTTTTGGCTGACAGTTCTTTGAAATACATTTAGACATCAATCAGTAATAAAAAAAAAAGACCTTTACAGGCAGGAGAACACTTGTCAAAATGTGAAGCCTTGAGTACTTGTGGAATGAAATGAGGAAAAGATCAAAATCACTACTTCATGCTCCAATTAAAAAATAGCATTTACAAGAGGTTGGAATGTTGCTTGTCAAAAACAGATTGGTAAGGTATGAATCAAACGCTGAATGCTCAGGAATTGAGTTATGCTTGTGATGCACTACTGAAAGACACTTGGAAAAGCAGCCATGGGAAAACTATGATATTTTTAGTAACTTGAAGCAATTTCTGGTGCGCTGTTTATAATGAGATGTGAAAGGATGAAACAGTGCAGGTGCAGGGCAAGGTCACGGTTCATTTCTTCATTGAGAGTCCGGTACAGCAGAGATGAAAGAGAGGAACTCCCACATGGCAAATTTACAGATGCTGATTACAGAAATAGATAGGCTATAATTGGGGGAGGGCAAGAAACAAGAGTACTTGAGAGGCCATTTTGAAGCCTGCCTCTTGAGGAAGCACTGTAATGAGTGGATGCCCGTAAAGGGACACAGCTGTGTAAGGTGGGCCTGGCGATGTGTTGCTTGTGGAGCTCTTGCAAGACTGGCAGGGCACCAAGGAGACAGCATTCGGTAGCCCTGTCATGTCTGTTAACTCTCTGTGCCTCCTCTGTATGCCAGCGGGGAAGGTGCGGCCTGCTGCCCCCCACCTGCAGTTAAACCCCCCAGGTTCATGGATTCCCCATGGCTGCTGTCAGCAGGTGACCAGGCAGCGTTTGCCCCTTCGTGGGACCAGGGGCAGGAAGGCTCAGTGGTGACCGGCCTTAACACGGCTACAAAGCGAGGCGCCCAACGCCCTCTCACAAGCACCTTCTGAGTCCATGTACCAGGCCCCACAGCTAGGCGGGGCAGGGGCCGGCAGGAGGAGCGGGAGCCCCGAGGAAGGGGAGGCCGCAGGGCAGTTGTGGGTCCATTCCCCGCATGCTGCCGGGCACTTGCTTCCGGGAGAGGGCTGCCGCGGCCCCGGCACTCACCGGCAGCGCGGCAGGGGCGGAATGGTGGCCGCGGCCTGCCGGTCGAGAGAGGACTTAGCGCCACAGCGCGGTGCCTTCCTGACAGGAGCTGGCAGCCCGAGCGCGCCGAGGGCCCGGCCGGAGAGGGAGGGGAAGGAGGTCAAGATAAAACTTCTGGGCTTCCAGAAGACGCAGCAGCCGGGCCGAGCTGCCTGTCTGCCGTGAGGAGACAAGTAGAGTGGGAGAGAGTTGGAAGTGGGTTGCTGACAGTGGATACTGTAGGGAAAACTGGTTTGGCTGATCCCTGCAGTAGTATGTTGTGCACTTGTACAGTAACTCGTGCTGTGTGATGGTGCTGCAGAAATACCGGGGTAAGGCCCTGAAACGATGACCAGTTTATGTGGCTGTATTGTTGTGAAGAGCTGTGGTCAGTGCATGTGGTTGTCCCGTAACTCTGAGGGAGGATGATTTTGTATATGTATATACATGTGCATGTACATTACTGTATTTATGGGTATGTACTTACTAAAATACAGGATACAAAGAAAAACTGTAAAACTCCTGATATTGCTGGTAGTTCACTCAGTTACACCTTGCTTAGAAGCAAGATGGCAGCTACAGTTACTGGCTGCATCTTTTCACTTGACAGGTAACATTTATCTTTAATTCCTGGTAGCACCTCTGTTTCTCCAGGGTTGGAAGAGTGAGCGTTAACCTGCTGTTGTCCATTAGTTACTTCTCAGGACTTTTTGGATGAGTTGCGAATAAAAATATCTTTCTCCAACAGAATGAGTGCCACATCAGCCACAAGTTGTGCCTTGCCACCACCACTTGGGCCCAAACAGGAGGACCAAGAGTGCTCCGAGACACACATGTCTGTTTTCTGGTATGCAGGTCAGCTTGCAATTACTTATTATGATACAGAAGATTGCTCAGTCTACTTCATGACTGACATACCTGATAATGAAGAACTCCAGCTGCTGCAAAAAGTGATCGGGGAAGTTAATCCTCAATGCATAGTGACCAGTGCAAAACATGACCAGAATATTGCCAAATTCCTGGCCAACCTAACAGCTACTGCTGGTGATAAAGATACAAGAAAACCAGAAATTGTCCTGTTTCCTAACATAGATTTTGGCCTAGAAGTCAGCAAGCAAAGGATCCTATCTAGGCAATTTCCATTTATCCCATCCCGTATGACTGCAACAGAGAAAATTCTCTACTTGTCCTCAATCATCCCTTTTGAAAGCCCACTCATGATACGAGCCCTAGGAGGACTCCTAAAGTTTCTAGACAGGAGAAGGGTTGGAGTTGAGCTTGAAGAAAGCACTATTGCCGTTCCTATTTTGGCCTTTAAAAAGTTTGTGCTGTCAGATATTGTGAATATGGACCAAGACACTTACTGTGTCCTGCAAATATTTAAGAGTGATGTCCATCCTTCTGTGTACAAGCTGTCTAGTGGATTAAAAGAAGGATTCAGTTTATATGGAATTTTAAACCGTTGCAGGTGCAAATGGGGAGAAAAACTGCTGAGGCTGTGGTTTACACGACCAACTAGGAACTTGACAGAGCTGAACAAACGGCTAGATGTTATCCACTTCTTCCTGATGGCTCAGAACCATGAAACAGTCCTCACTCTTCAAGGCTGCCTCAAGAATATTAAAAATGTGCCTCTTATTCTAAAAAGAATGACTCTTTCCAACACAAAAGTTAGTGACTGGCAAGCACTCTATAAGACAGTGCAGAGTGCAGTATGCCTTAGAGACACATGTCGTTCTCTGCCCAACACTATTGAACTCTTTCAGACTATTTCACGTGTCTTCACTGATGATCTACACTACATTGCTAGTCTAATCAGCAAAGTGGTAGACTTTGAAGGCAGCATCTCAGAGAATCGCTTCACTGTTAGACCCAATGTGGACCCCACTATCGACGAGAAGAAACGAAAGCTGATGGGACTGTCAGGCTTCCTTACAGAAGTGGCACGAAAAGAACTGGAGACCTTGGACAATCATATTCCCTCCTGTTGTGTGATCTACATTCCTTTGATTGGGTTCCTTCTCTCCATTCCACGGCTACCAACTATGGCGGATAAGAGTGACTTTGAAATCAAAGGCTTGGACTTCATGTTCTTGTCAGAGGATAAACTGTACTACAGGAGTGTTAGGACTAAGGAGCTAGACAGCCTGCTGGGTGACCTGCACTGCGAGATCAGAGACCAGGAAACACTTATTATGCACCAGCTGCAAACAAAGATCTTGGAGAAGTCTGAAGTGCTTAACAGCGTGATTGAATATACCGCACACCTAGATGTGCTGCTAGCTTTGGCAGTGATGGCCCGGGAGAATGCTTACTGCCGGCCACGCTTTACTCACCACTATGGCTTCCACATCAAGGATGGAAGACATCCGCTCATGGAACTGTGTGCAAAGACTTTTGTAGCCAATCCTGTGAACAGTGGTGAGGCTACCAGACGAATAAAGATCATCACAGGGCCAAACTCATCTGGAAAGAGCGTCTACTTAAAGCAAGTAGGTCTTATAGTATTCATGGCTTTGATTGGCAGCTACGTCCCTGCGGCAGAGGCAGAGATTGGAGTAATTGATGGGATTTACACAAGAATCCACAGCAGGGAATCCATTTCTGTAGGGCTCTCTACTTTCATGATTGATCTTAACCAGGTTAGCAAGGCAGTAAACAATGCCACAGAGAGGTCATTGGTACTTATTGATGAGTTTGGTAAAGGGACCAACACACTGGATGGCCTGTCCCTTCTGGCTGCTGTCCTGAGGTACTGGATCAGGCAAGGAACCCAGTGTCCGCAGGTCTTTGTCTCCACTAATTTTAACAGTTTAATGCAGCTAGAACTCCTGCCTGACACACCTCTTCTGGAGTACCTGACCATGGAGACCCACCAAGATGGAGAAGAGTTGATATTTTTCTATCAGATCAAACAGGGCAAGTCCACTGTTAGTCATGCTGCCAACATCGCTGCATTAGCAGGAATGCCAGCCAAAATTATTGAAAGAGGAGTGGAAGTGTCAGAATTGATTCGCAATGGAAAAGCTATCAAACGTATTGATGATCCTTCAAAAGGAGATCGGATGGAAAAATGCAAGTCTGTTGTGGAGAATTTTCTTCGCCTAGACCTTGATGATCCCCATGTGGACTTAGAAGAGTTCATGTGTAAAGAGGTGCTGCCTTCTGCAGCCTCAGTCCTGTAACTGGGGTATGTGTATAAGCATGGATTACATCCTATCTACCATCTTGAGTAGGAGAGTTTGCTAATTTAAAGAATGATCACTATGACTAACACCTCTCACAACATTTAGGTTGTAACAAAATGTCTATGGTGTATGTCCTTCTTCTTGTTTAAAACAAGTACTGTAGTTATATATCTCTGCAATATGGTGTATGATATGAAAGCAAGAAGACTGCAAGAAGAGAATTCAAGAACCTCTTCCAACTGTTGAGTCACCCAGTTTGTGCATTTTCTGCCCTTGTTGTCAGATCTTAAGATTAGAAAAATATTGTAGAAATATCACGAAACATTTCTGCTGGTCTCGTAAGACTGTAAAAGCAAAGTGTTTGTTTTGTATTGTGCCAGTGATCGTTTCATCCATTTTAGGACCACCATCAAAAATTCCAAATAAGTATGTGCCTGAGACTCCCATACCAGGAAGTAACAGTTGCCACAATACAAACAACTTATGTAGAGGCTAATAAAGGGAAATACAGAGGGATTTAATGAGCTCTGTGCCTTTTCTTATACCAGCATTTGTGTCCAAAATGCCAGAGATCCCAGGAGTTATTATACAAAGAATGCTGGAGGTCAGAATCAGTAAGGAGTGATAAACGGAGGAAGTGCTTTGGTTTTACTGAGAATCACTCTTTTCTCTTAAAGCCCTATATGGTACAACTATGTATCTATGCCATACAGGCATAAATAAAAGCAAAATTACAAATCTAGGAAACCAAGAAGTATATTGGGGATGTAAGATAGACATTCACATTTTATATTCTATTTTCAAGTACTGAGTAAAAATATTAAAGGACTAATACCAGAAGGCAAGGATTCCCTTTCACTTCTCTTGTCATGCAGTGGATCTTCACTGAACACAGTATTTGATGTATGCATATGCAAGAAAAATTGATTAACAAATTAATGAAGCAGGAGACACGATATGTACTATAGAAGTAATAGCCCTTCCTGCAACGAGATAAATGCTTAACATTCGTTATCTAAATAAAACAGAAGAGACATTAGATAGCTTACTGTCTGACTCCCAAAATTTGCTATAACTTCTTACTTTATGGCTAATAAAAGACATCAGCAGATATACTACATCACTCTTCAGCTATATTTGATTTCAAGAAGCCAAAAATATTAATGTCACATAAACTGAAAGAAAATTGACATGAGGAAAAAGTAATTGCCTTCATAATTATCAGTATTAAACATCACATCTGGTATGTCTAGCTGAAGATAGCAAAAAGATGAACGGGGGTGTGCATCGAAGATACGCATTTGGAGACACTGGTTTGGGTTTGATTCAGTGTAGAACTTCCTCCTTTATGATGGAAGAATTATTATTATTATAAAATAAATACCTTATGTCTACATGAAACTAGGATAGTGGCAAAAGTTTAACACAGTTTATATTAAAAAAAATACAACAACAAATTACTGAATCATGCAGTTACTGCTATTTCCAGTGCAACCATAATAATAGTATCTGCAAAATAATATCTAGCTTCTTGACAATGTCACCATCGAAGTTGAATGGTAACAGTGAATCAGGCCTTGTACAACATTTGCAAGTGTTGTAAATACAAATGGATTTCTCTCACTAATTATATATACAGCATTCTAATGATATACAGTACAGAAGAATATAATATATTAAATATTAATAAATTATATTTTTGGCATTTTTTCTTGTGAACCACTGTCTAGGCTAAGAATAGCAGATGACATCAGAGCAATTTAGCTGTCAGTCATCTTCTACTTATGAAATCCATTTCACAGTATTTGAAGTTCTGGCAGCACTAGGTATCACAGGATCTCCAAATGTCATACAGCATTTATCAAGTGTGCCTCACAACACGCCCTGAAATACACAGCAGCCTGGATGAAGGAACAGCAGAGGGGCTGTGACTGACCTGTGCACATGCAGCAGGCTAGGGAGGGAAGCAGGAACAGAAATGTTATCTTCAAGTGCAAAACTCCAGTTGCTTCTTTCATTGTGTTTCATTAGGTTCTTCATATAGAAGGTAATGACACTAACACAAGATTCTTTTCATCCAAACAATCAATGCAGGTAAACACATGCAGGTAAATTATATCTGTTTATCTCCTTCCACGAGGACACCTAGAGGCACACTGTACCTCCTTGTTTTGGGGAAGCTTTCAGTGTGACATTTGCTCTCAGAATTGTCCATCTAAGCATGAAGAATGGGTTGCTCCTATTTCTAAGTAGGTAAGTTCTTTAAGCTGAGAAGCTGATTATGTCTGTTTCCAAGGTTTTTGAATTCGCCATTTTTTGTCTTAATGCTGTGCATTCAAAGTGGAAACCTGATTTCTCGATATCTTTATTAATTTTGAATTCTCAAACTCTGCTTTGTAAATATCAGCAACAATTTGGGAAAGTTAAAATATGCAGAATATATGCATTTCAAAAATGCCTGTTGCTATATTAAGGTTTGAAAATCAGATTGGTTTTTTCCCCCAAAAGATAACTTTCATGGAATTTAGATGTCGTTATGAGGAGAGTGACTTAACAGAGCATTGCTTCAAATAAGGAAACTTACATTTTAAAAAATATGAATATAGTTATAAAGCTATAGCTGTGAACTATACTCAACTACTTTAGTTATATTTGCTCTTTTATATGCTTTCTCATGTAATCTTCATCCACTCCCCCTTTCTTGGTTTTTATACTGTTGTATGATCTGAAAATGCAATTAGATGTTATATTGAAACTTACTACAAAATAGTTACTCTTTTTATGTTTCATGTTTTTATTTATTGTTTTCAGTAAATGCATGAAACTATCTCACTAAATGCATGGACACAATGAAACAAAAAATGATAGTAAAGACCAATGCTTATATCTGACAGTGAACTGAAAGGGAAAAATTTACAGATTTTTAATACATAGTATCTTTATATACAGTGTGTCTTTAGCGTACCATATGCATTATCCAGCATTATGGAGGATGAAGGAAGATGATGTGGAATGACACTGACCTGGTTCCGTCAGCAGCAGTAAATATCAGAACACAGAAAGTATGCATCCTGCCTAACATTTCATGCAAGGTAGAGAAATGTAAACAAAACAAACCACCAGCCAGAAACAACCAAAAAACAGAATGGCAAAATACCCACCCTGATTGTCTCAGATGTTTAAACCAAAGAGTTAAATTATTACTGAACAGCTAATATTCTAGAAGAGCTGTGGATTTTTAAAATGAGTGTTTTAAAAAACAACTGTTAGTACAAGCAAAAGCTTATGTGAGCTTACAAATTTAATACCTATAATATACCACCTACAACCTGTGGACAAGTCCTCATTTCTGTTTCAGAGCAAGTCTGTGTGCCCTTGAAGTTTCTTCACGTATCCTCCATCTGATTTCACAATACTAAATTTAAATGTGCACCTTCAGCATTTTTTAGAGTTATTTCTAATGAAATTTTAAAACATCTTTCTTTAAAGCTTACTATTAAGGAAAAAAAAGAACAACTTAAAATACTTATATACGTACTTTAATTCTTATTTAAAATATATTTTTTTTCTGAAAAATTATTTTCTTGGTCAATGTTAAAGGATCATGTAAAACATTCTAAACAATGTCAGCAAAAAAAATTTATGGAGATATACTTTATGTTAAATAATACAATCTTACTGTTAAATTAGTATGAGATTTAAAAATAGATATACTAGTATTGCTTCTATATATTTATCATTACAGTTGCAACTCACTTTCATGTATTTGTGTATTTTGTGAAAAAGCTAATAAATAGGTAAGAAATAACTGCCTGCAAGAAAATAGTTTCATCACTACTCTGAAATTCACCAAAGCATATTCAATAGAGGGAACTGACAGTCTGCATATCATGCAGAATCCAGCTAGAAATTCCACTGTTTATTTGCTTATTTTCTCCTATACAGTAACAAAACAAAACTATCCAAATAAACTGCATGTATATAATCTACACCCTAATAATAATTCTGTAATTTTGAACAAGTACATTCCTCCTTTGGTCTTGCACAGTTATACAAATGAACACAGACCATTATATTACTGTACTGAGAATATCAAGACTGGTAACTTAAAAGTACAGTACAGAACTACTGTTTATATGGCAGATGTGCTAATTATTTTTTCCAAAAAGATCAGTATTTTCAAGTCTTACCTCTTCAGCTGGTTACAAAATATGATGCTATAGCATAAGCAACTCCTTTGTTCATCTCCAAATTAAACTTTCTAGATCGCTACTGAGCTATGTGAAATGTGAGCTCACCTGCTTACGTAGTGGTGTTGATTTTGACAACTTCATGAAGGTCAGATGTGGTTTAAAAGCTTTTCCTTCTCCGGCCACAATGCCCTTTTCTTGAAATATCTTCTTCATAGTCTCTGAGGGGGGAGAAAAAGGTAGAGATACAACAATATTACATGATAGAATGCTTAAAAATGTGCTTTCAACTGTAATATGAGTCACAGCTGCTCCACATCGAAAAAAGCAAGATAATGAGTACTAAAAGGCAGAGAGACTTCCAGTTAACTTCAAAGGTATATATTATTTCATGTGAAAATAGTCTTATATTGCAGTTATATGGGTGACAAATTTGGCTTTATTAAAATAATGACAATTAGAAAGCTATCCATGCTGTCTGCTTTTGATGTCAAAATAGGAACTTGACATTAAAACTGTTCAGGAGTTACTCTCACTGGAAGTTTTGGAAACTTCAGGAAAACTGAGTAAGTAACAGATTTCTCTGTCTTCAAAAACACTGTTCTGTGGTGAGTCTTATTATCTGTATTTGGGTGATCTCCCACTCAGACCAAAGGAAATCTGAAATTGTAAATTCTGGCACTGGGTTTACATGGCAGAATTAGAGAGCGTATCAGGTATGCAGATGACTTTTGTTTGTTTTTTTCAAGCTTCCCTGTTGCCTTCCAAGCTGATTTCCTATTTTTAAGGTACACTTTTATCTGTCTCCAGCCCAGGCCAAAGCAACTCGACTACACTGACCTAGTTTACTATTTCTCAACTCATCTGCCCAATGTAATGTTTCATTTCTTGGAAATAAATTTCAGTATAACTTTTGAGTTATGTTCGGTATTTCTTTTAGCCGAAACATTTCTGTTGTAATTTTGAAAAAAAAAGTTTACATAAAATTGATAAAACCTGTGGCAAAAATATCAGTGAGCAGAATATTTGTATTACCAAAAACCAGAAAAACTGCAAAATCTTTTTTTTTTTTTCCTTTGCAAATACAACTCCCAGTTTTTCAGTTGCTGTAGATCTAGCTGACTCACACTATCCTTGAACTAAAATCAAAATGTGGGGGGAAAAAAAATAAAATCAATCCTACCACATGAATTTAATCCACCCTTACCATAACTCTGTATTTGCATTTAAGTGTATTACTTTTTGTCATGATAGTTCAGCTGTAATGAAACGATCCAGTGCTTTATTCTCCGACTTGGAAGAAAATGCATTACAGTGGGAAGCAAACAGCACAGTTTGCTGAAAAAAAAATAACGAAAGCCCAAGGAAGAGAAATATAGGCACATAAAGCTGGCTAGCATAAGTCTGCCAGTTCACACTCCTGTAACATGCAATTCAAGTCCTTAATTTTACCATTTTTTGTTTTCTGCAGTAACTATTTAAGTAAACTACTTTGAAATCACACTTAAGAAGAGATTTTACAAGTTTATGCATTACTTTGCAACAGAAAAGTTCTAGAAAAAGCTTAGAGTATTCACTTAGGGCCTGGAGATGAAAATTCACTTATCTTTCTCTGCTGCACATGATTTATAACCTTGGTCTCCACAGTCTATGTAATTAAAGCTGGGATTTTTAAAGAAGCCAAGGAAATCAAAGAGCCAAATGCCATCTCTTAAACAGGCCCACTTGAAAATTCTGTTTCAACCTTCACTCCCTGCTTATAAGATGCTGATGTACTTTACGAAAAAGAATTAGCCCAACCTTTTATTCTAACTCTCAAGACACTGAAAGGACAACCAGATTAAAACTTGTGAAGCATTTACACAATGGTAACAGAGGTCATATTACTATGACAGATGCTGGAAATAACCTACCAGAATGGTTGAGATGGAAAGGGACCTCTGGAGGTCCTCTGGTCAAACCCTCTTGCCCAAGCAGGGTCACCTAGAGACGGTTGCCCCGGATTATGCCTGGACAGGTTTTGCATATATCCAAGGACAGAGACTCCACAACCTCCCTGGGCAATCTATGCCAGTCCTCAGTCACTCTCACAGTAAAAAAAGTGTTTCTTGATGTTCAGAGGGACCCTCCTGTGTTTCAGTTTATGCCCATTCTCTCTCCTGCCCCTCACTCCATGTATGTATTATCAAGCATAACTGCTATATAGACCTATATAGATCTATGTATCTAAATCTATACATCTATGTGTCTAGGTCTATAGACCTATGATATATCTATAGCTATGTATCTATACACAAGTATAGCTTACCTACTTGTATCATTTTAAATTGTGTCTGCGGGAAACATTTCTAAATTCACCCTGAATCCTCACTAAGCTATTGTGCAGCTGTGCACACAAATGCTGCCGAACAACAGATTAACATATCAAAACAGAAGACTACAAATAAATGTTTGCTGCTGCTTCAAACTGAGATAAGAAAGTTCAGATTAAGTAATTTAGTTATGGTGTGCATGTGTTTCCATGCATCCAACGGCCTGCTTATTTTCTGATGTTAGTAAGCTAACAAAATGTTACATTTATTTAAAACTGAAATTATCTGTAACAAAGCCATTTCCTGGTTCCTTTGAGTCTCTCAACTGCATCATTTGGGGACTCATCGACTTTGATGTTCCAGAAAAGGATTAGCCTTATCAAAACCAGGTTTACAGTACCCTGTGATATTCTGACTTAGTCTTGTGGATTTTAGCCTTCTTTTTTCCCCCCTAAAAGATCAAATTATTTCTGTCATCATGTCTTGAGCCAACCAGCATCTTACCTCTGACTCTGCAATTCTGATCTGTACTAGCGAAGATTTGCACCTCTAAGGGTGTCCCCCTAACTCCAGTACGAGCTTGGTGTCAGACCAGTGGTTTCCCAATGTGCATCTGATCACAGGATTTTAAGCCCAATGTTTTCAACAGGGTAGACTGGTCACATGGCACTATAAGTGTGTGCTCCAGCAGGACATCTACACGTCACGCTGCTGAACAGCAACCGCATGGCCTGCATGTCTTCATTTTGTGCTAAATAGCTGTGTTCAATATCTGCTTCTATTTATTTTTCTAAATACATAGGGTTTTTTCATACCTAGCAATTCTAATCAAGAAAAAACATCATGAAAGACTGGGTCAGAGGAAAGAAAGCGTAACTTCAGAGAGAGATTGCAGTTTTAAATTTAATAGATTTATGTGTGCATATGTGTGTGTGTCCCCACACATGTTCTCATGGTGATCAGACTTTTCACGCAGCTTTGTCATGGCATAGACTGATTAAACATCACGGACTCCAGAGATTGGCCACGCTTGCTGGTACTATAGATAGCCCCAGTTTTCCAGCATTTGACACTTGGGGAAAGTCTGGCATTTTACTGGTTGAGGTGACTTACAAACATAATTAGCACAATGGTTCCTTCTTCAAAGACAATGAAAATAGGAAGAAATCTGAGTAGATGGAGGAGGGGGAAAAAAAAAAGAAACAAAAGGAAATGTTTTCCTGAGTGCAGGAAGGTTAAAAGATAATGTAATGCTATTAATATCCATGCAGCTTTTTGAAGAAGTGGCCACAAGAAGGGTTTTAAAAGAAATGGGGAAAGAAGCATGCATGCTGCGGGCAAGAGAAAATTCCAGGCTTATGGGACAGCATGAAAGTGCATTTGAAGACTGTGCAAATACATGAAGGTTAAAGTTTATAATGGGGATTGCCTGAACTGAAAGAAATTAGAGGACGGTGACAAGAATCATAGACAGACAATGCCCATGGCTCTTAACAAATGAGGATCTGCCATTTTTCCCCCCAGACATCAACATTACTAGCTAAACTGAAAAATCAAACAAGATCCGTGTTTGCCTTTATTAGTCTCAGGCTGACCAATGTTTGCAGCTTCAAAGTATATCCTGGAAAAGTTAAGGCTATTTTTACAAGCTGAATGACTTCCTGGAACAAATTTTTGGACAGCTTTCAGACCATCTTTCGTGCAGTTTGAAGTACACTGCAACACCATTTGGACCTTATTTTTATAATGTCAAAATTACTGAATGTCAGCTGAATCCATTAGACAACTGTTTCCCCATAATTAAGACTGGAAATGTGATATGTGAAACTTACACAGAACAGCTATACACTGGAAAGGCTCAAAAATTCAACAGCTAGATCAATACAGAATGACTCATAGAAAAATTGCAGATTGAGACACATTCTGTAATACAAATGACCATCTTCTTTTCCAAAATTTCATTAGATGTGGAAAATTGCTACATATGCACATTTTCTTCTAGTCTATTAATTTCTGATTGTCTCTAAACCATGTTCCATCAATTAAAAGGTTTGGAATTTAGAAACAGTATTCTGTCTCTTTATTACATTTTTTTTGACTTTAAACTTGAAGCTGAAGACAAGCTAAGCATAGGTAACTTATAATTAAAACTGACATGTTCAGTCAAGTTAAAAATTTTAAGTCCTTGGATGTTTTTTAAGAGTATTCTGTTGGCTACTGATTAGTTTGGATTTTACAAAGAAGCTCTTCAGGTCATCCTTCCTTTCCTAATAGCACCAAACACTTGCAAAGCCTTCCAAGATCTAATTTCCAAGCCAATGAAGAACTTGAAACCATCTATTTCAGATGCTAATATTTATCACAACCTCAACTATATGTCACCAGAGGTGAGCACCACGAACTAAAAAAAAGTTATTTTAGAGATCATGTTATGCTTGGAATATATATATATATAATCAAAGGCTGCATCAAGCACCAAACTCTCTTTCCATCCTACCATTAAGACCATTATGAAGGACAGTATCAGCCTAAGGAGTGGGCCTTGCTGCTGCCTGACAAAAACTACTGACTTCTAAACACCTCAGCAATCTCCACTCTCAGATTAAAAAAAAATGGTGGCTACACCAGGGTCAGTCACTACCCCATGTCCTGGTGATTTTTATCTCCAGGATGTAAGAAAAGGAAAGGCCTTGCTTCTCATCTCTCCATATGAAAAGAAGTTTTTTTCCTTCTCAGTCAGTACTAGCCTTTCTCTGCAATAGTCAGCTTTATGCTGTGCCAAAATGTAAACCAGAGTTAAGCCAGTTTCCCAATGGTTCTTCCACTGCTCTATGTATTATTTAGGCTTTTCTACAGTGAGTTGTCACTGTACCATACCACTATCCTGTATCAGTGAGCTCTATGGTTATTTCAAACACATATCAGCAGTATGTGCAGGTTGTTCTGTTTCTCTCAATCACCATACACATCTACAGAAGAAAGTTATGCTCATTCATCAAGCAGGATCCCAGGAGCACCTGGACCAAGTAACCCCCACTTTGTGTAGATGCCAATATATAAGGTAAGCCTTACAAGAGAAACAATGATAACATGAAGGCTCAAAGTGCTAGACTGAAAGAGAAACACAGCTAATACTTCTTGATGAAACTCAGTTCTTTTACTGGCTTTAATCCATTCCAATACTTCCTAAAAACTTGTCATGATTACAAAAAGAAGTGAGTGAGAATATGTTCTTTTAAACCACAAAAAACATATCTTAAATACCTCATTAAAATGAAACAATATCAGAGTTATTGTTATTCAGTGTTTGGCAGCACAATATGAAGAAGAATGCACATGAAAATCTAAAAGTATTTGCTGTCTTTGCTTTCAGAGAAACATACTTTACATTTTCAGCATTAAGGAACAATGTGGAGATCACTAGAGGAATGAAGGCAACGAACATCATGAACAGGATGTCCAGTTTCATTAAATCATAGAGCAGAGCTCAGTGGCCTTTAACCAGATCATCACATGCATTCCATACAGTGGGACGTTACCAATCAACAACATAACATAATAAACAATCGAGGAGAAATTACATGGCAGATTCAGAGGCAGGCATGCACTTGGTTAGTTTATGTATTTCACATACACAACTACAGTGAGAATAAAAACCATAATAAACATCAAGGTGCAAAGATAAAATACTATGACAAACTGAAGATGTTTCAATCTCCCTACTAATTGAATAAATTCCTTGCAACAATTTAAAATTTGCTTCCAGTCCCACACAACAGAAAATTAGAGATTACCTGGTCTGTAAATGCCAAAATCCTCCCATAAGATTTACTTTCTCCTTCCCTTACAAACAGATCCTTTACTTATTCCTGCTACCCTGACTTCCTTTCTGTTAAACCCTTCTTCCTGTTCTATCTCCCCACTCTGTACCTTGCTGATTACACAGCCAGATCACATTTTTCTTAGCAAACCGAAAAGATTCTTTCTGACTCCTTCCAGACAGCTGATCACCATTTTAAGACCCTGCATGAAAAGCAGTGGAGTGAAAGGGCAGGAGAAGCACTGTAATACAGTGCTCCAAAGCCGGGCCCCTGTCCCGCTCTTGCATATCTACTTTAGCCTCTTCTACTTATCATGTGACACACAATAAAAGTGAGCTCAGAGATTTAGCAATAGCACAGCATTTAATACCCCCATGCAACTAATAAAATGTTGAGCACCAGAGCAAACTGTATTTAATAACTACTACCTGTCAGAAGCACAAACTCATAAAACTAACTGGTGTTATACTAGGCCTTAACAGTGACTGTTCATTTGCACTAAAAATTTGCCCCTGTTGTCAGCATTTGTCTACTCAAGGGGCCTAAAGTGAAGTGCAAAGCTGAATTAGAAGAGGTTGCATGCAGAAAACTACGTAATATCAAAAGACCTGAATAATGCTCAGGACTACTGGAATCAGTCCTTCATGTAAGTACTATCAGCAGGTAAGTGTCTTGGCTTCTTGTAATGAAATCAGCAAAAGAATGGCTGGGTTTTTTTTTTTTTCTTTTTCCTGGTTAGTCATCACACAATATAGCATATATTGAGATATATATATATATATATTTGCTGACATAGATGACTATGTTCTTGAGACAGCAGAACATTGCCACCTTCAACTTTAGAGCATGCTTCTTTTCTCGCTGTGGATGAGCCAAGTTTCTACACAGCCTGGTGAAGTTCTGCTACACACAGTAGTAGGAACTATAACTAATGGCACAGAGACCTGAAAAAAATCTAATGTGACACGGCAGTATATTTTCAATGCCACGTTATGGATTTGGACTAGCAGCTTTTTGTTCACTTTGTAAAAATCAGCTGTTTTTATGGAACGTTATAACAGTTTTCAGTTCTCAATTTTTCCATCATGTGAAATGACTTACAAATAACTGACAGGAGGCAAAATTCATTTATCTTAGCTGCAGCCATCTGGAACTAACGTGAACTAAATTAACTCAAACTATTTCCCTAGACTCTCTGAAGTGAGGGCAATGTAACTCACCCTAAAATAGGTGCTAAATATGTGGTTTCAGAATCTTTAAAGAAGCTCATAAACCACTCTCCTTGTCAAAACGGACTGTCCCTCTCCAGCCCCATGCCTGCCACTGCTCCTATCTGTTGTGCCAACAGTCGTGTAGCTAGACAGTAAACTGCACTGGCAAACTGAATTGCTTAAAAATTAACTGGCAAAGGTAAAAACATTAATTTAGCCACAGTTTAATTCACCATCTGGCTGCACAAATCCCCAGTACAACAAAAGGGCCGGACCACTTCAGTATGGTGGCAGTGCTAGCTTATGCTTCAGTGAAGCTGTAATGCAGAATAGAGAAGATGGGCAGTAAAACTCACTTTCTGTTTCTCTCTCTAGTACAGACTGCTAGGAAACAATTTAGTGAGGTCAGACTGTGTGTCACATATATAAAAATAAAGCTAAAGGAAATTACTACTTTGATGTACATGTCTGTCTAGTGCAGTCCTAACTGTACTAAAATATTTAACCTAACAAATCAGCATTTCTTAAAAACAAAGGAATAAGAGCAAATGAAATAGTTATCTGCATAAACAGAAGGGTAACTTTTTTGTTTGTGAAATACAAGCTCCCCCTCATGGTCAGACCATGACATGCATCACTCATCCATAAAACAAAAATCTGTGGTTAAAAATCACTTCTTCACTTTTATCAGCTTCAAGTACCATTTACAATATAATTATCAAAATGAAAATCAAAGCCAAACGATTCATTACCTTTTCCAAATTCACTTAGTACTTCAAATATTCTATAGTGTAGCAAGAAGTGAAGAGGCTTTTAAAAATCACTCTAAGTGTATACATCACTTTTAGCTCGGGACTTCTAAAAAGACTTGGACAACAAGTGGTTAAGACTCCTCAAACTTGTGTCATAACAGTTTAGCACTATTCCTGGTAGATAACTACATCATGCTAGTGTCTTTTAAGGGATTGATGGAAGTAACTAGAAAATCAAAACAAACAGAAGATCCGTAATAGTTATGCTTTTCCTGAACTTTTATCTCTGGCAACTTTACATTTACATTGGTATTAGCAGACATGCACTTACCATTATAATGCTGTACCACAATCAGATATTATTGGCATTAAAAAGACTTCCATACAATTTATGGAACTAAATGGGCTCTTTCAAGAAGCTAATTTAACTTAATATATTTTCTATTGTTCATGTTATCAATACTTCTCCTTCAACATCCATGTAGAACACAAAATAATACATGAAGTCAAAGTTCACTTTAAAGCACAGCAGAAATCAAACATAATCTTGAAGTAATAAAATAGTAATCCTATAATAAACTAAACTTAGGTCTTGCAAAAGATCAAACCAGCTACAGAAGTGATCTCTCTTTATGTTCCATGGACAACAACAGAATGATTAACATACAGAATCACAGAATAGTTTTGGCTGGAAGAGACCTTCAAGATCATCAAAAGCCCAGTCTTATTCCTAGCCCTGTCAACACCACTATACCATGTTCCTAAGCACAACATCTACCTGTCTCTTAAACACTTCCAGGGATGGTGACTCCACCACCTCCCTGGGCAGGCTGTTCCAATACCTGACTACCCTTTCAGTGAAAAAATTCTTCCTAATATCGAGCCTGAACCTCCTGCAGGCAATGCTGTACACTTCTTTCTGCCAGCTTCAGTTTTAAAATTGCAGTTTTCTAGGGACACAAGTTATATTGCAGGCAAGCTGTACTAGAGGCCAGAATAAACTTGTGACAGTTCATTTCTGTCAGATGTATATAACCTCACAGCAGTATATATGAAGAGCTGATAGCAATCTTCACACAGATCCTGACAATAGCAGCCCAGCAGAAAAAAGTTTCGCTCATTTTCTTTTACTTGAGAGAGTCCAGCACAGAGCCACAAGGATAATTAAGAGAGTGGAACATCTCCCTTATGAGGAAAGGCTGAAGGAGCTGGGTTTCTTTAGCTTGGAGAAGAGGAGACTGAGGGGTGACCTCATTAATGTTTATAAATATGTAAAGGGTACATGTCATGAGGATGGAGCCAGGCTCTTCTCAGTGACATCCAGTGATAGGACAAGGAGCAATGGACACAAGCTGGAACATAGGAGGTTCCACATAAATGTGAGGAAGAACTTCTTCACAGTGAGGGTAACAGAGCACTGGAACAGGCTGCCCAGAGAGGTTGTGGAGTCTCCTTCTCTGGAGACATTCAAACCCGCCTGGACATGTTCCTGTGTGACCTGATCTAGGTATTCCTGCTCTGGCAGGGGGATTAGACTAGATGATCTTTTGAGGTCCCTTTCAATCCCTAACATTCTGTGATTCTGTGATATGGTCCACAGAGCAGAAATACTAGGCATAATTTTGAACATACAGCCTGTTTTTGAATTAATGAAATTTATTACAGAAATTAAACTCACTGGCACATTTCTGCTAATATTTTTCACATTAGAAGGTATATTTATCATATCAAGTACAGCCCAGAAAGCACTATATTTTTCTTTTCCCAAAATGCAATACATTCAGTAGGAGGTTTGGCCCTTAGAGGACTGTCAGCTAATGTTTTGTAAAAACTCCATGCAAACTAAACTGTGTTGCAATTAACTCTGTAAATGTACTCTTACGTTAAAGCAATTATACATGTGACATGCTTGGGAGAGGAGGAAGAATCCTCACGACTCTCTTGTTCAGCTCATCAGTTCTGAAGAGTTCACCTGGATTCTTTTGTTTAATATTATTTCATATTCCAAATTGCACTGCCCTGAAGGACATCTGTGTAATACTAAAATATCTATTTTTATCAGGTTACTTATATTAAATTATTTGCAATTTAATCTAATGAAGAACATACATATGTAGAAACTATTTAGTGTATTGATTTTCTTCCTACTCATTCCTAGCCTTTCCACTGATTTAATATGTAACTAAGATAACTTTTGAAATGCACTTGTATAATCTATAGTGTGACATAACTACAGAGCTAAAAACTTTTTTCTGGCACAAGCACCTATACAAAATCTGAATTTGCTTTCATGAATTACCGGTTGCCTCTTATGAAATAATACTAGCACTTCCAAGAAGGCACAAAAAGATACTCTGAAATCAGCACCAATTCAGAAGTTACAGTTACGACAAGTCAGTAAGAAATGTTAAGACAGCATATCCTGATGTCATACCCATTAAACATTTTCAGTCATTTTACCATTTTCTTCTCGTAATGTTGAACTCCCTACCCTGTATCAGAACTAAATCCAGATGAAACAAACATCACTGTATAAGTCTAGAGACTGAAAGACAGGCCTAAGGCCAAGAAATGATCCACTGAGTTGGAAAAAGTAAGCACTGAAATAAAAAACATTTTTACTAAATAGCAGTGTTAAGTGAAAATAATAATGTACAGCTGCAGCTCCAATACAAGCAAAGAATGCTCACCAGTGAGTATCAGCCGTTATGCTTTACAAAGAAAACATAGGCTTTCTTGTTTGCTAAATTTGACTGTACTATGAGTTTGTCTACTAGGAAGGACTGTCAAACTGAAAAACAAAATCTGATCTCATCTTTTACGTGTCTAATTCTGATCAAAAACTGGTTCACTAGTCTAAGATGTGTAGAAAATCACTCATAACAAACCCCTTTATTTCCTGTAGTTACAAGAGATACTTGGCTTGCCATGTCTAGCAACTTCAATTATTTTGGAGTTCTTAATTAACTATAAAATTCTCAAAATCAAAAGTTACTGTCACTAACAGAAACCATTCATCTCCTTTCACAAGAGGTACTGAAAGGAAACACAGTTTATGAATGATCTCACTGTTTATAACACAGCATACATACAATATTCTGTCACCTTTAAAAGAAATCTAAAGACAAACTGAAAGACAAGGATGAGGAAGCATAGGAGTGCATAAGTACTTGGTAGATTCAATCTTTGAAATAATTATGGGATTATTTCACAACCAAAGCCTCTCTGGAACAGTAAGTACTGTTCAATTTCTACCATACCAAATATTAGATATACTTCTCTATCGAGAGCTGCTTAAAATAATAAAGCATTTCCCAATAACATCATAGGCAATTTGGTAAGCTGAAAAGTTCACTGTCTTTGATTCAACCTTTCTGTAAAGCATAACTTCAAAAATACTAAACATATTCTAAAGGCACTTCAGAAATGAAACTAAATAACTGCTAGATAAAACATGTATTGATAAAGACTTTTTCCATTTTTTCTCTGTACTGGACTGCAAAGAGATAGCGTGACAGCAGCAGTCTTTGCTGCTCTGCAATATGTCCTATATGGGTTATTGCACTATTAAAAAATGGTGTGACCTCACATTCCTCGGAACACAAAAGATAATTCATCAATACTGAAAAACTCTTCAAAAGAGTCTTTACAAGGAATAGTTGGAATTGCCGGGATGTTTTAAAGGACACCAATAAATTATAGACAGTACTGCTCTCTGAGAATTTTTATTTAATATCTGTAAACAACATAGTTTAAGTATAAACACAGACAGATAAAAAACTTCCATTCTACGTTGTTTTGGTCTAGTTACTGACTGCTGTTTCTCAGCTGATATTTATATTCCTTTTAATTTATATATTCCTACTGACTTGAACTGTATCTTTGGATGCATTTTACCTGCTGTCAAAGGCAGTGGCCTTAGCTCCACTGTTAAGATAGAACTTCAGAGTTTTGCTCTTGAAGTGAACATGTGGGTGCACATGCAGAGTAGCATGTACCTGCTACAACTTTCAGTAACTTCCTAATTGCTAAAGGAAGGCAATTAGTATTGAACAAGCCACAAAATGGTTCCACAACTGCTCCAAAAGAAAAAATAAAACGTTCAGGCTAAAGCATCATAGAATCCTACTCCATTACTCTGGTGGATGAGTCATGTCGTTCTCTTGAATTCCCCTCAACCTCCAGGGGCGCAAAGAAAGTCCAGATTTTACTGTACACATATATGGAAGTGTATGTATAAAGTCAATACATATACCTATCTATACATATATATATGTAAGTGTGTGTATATATGCACTTATATATATGGGAATGACAAGTTACAGTTAATTCACTGAGTGATATGATTAACATACAGGAAACACAAAACTTAAAGACTCCCCAGACCACAGAAAAGGAAAGAACGTCACTGTCTACTCAGCATGTAGATGTGGTGCTGAGGGACATGGTTTAGTGGTGACTTGGCAGTGCTTGACGATCTTAGAGGTCTTTTCCAACCAAGGCTATTCTATGATTCTATGAACACAAAGAAGAGAACTGTGTAACTTTGCAAGTCAAGTAAGTTGCACCAAAGACACAGCTGTTAAAGTCAGTGAGTATGATATACAAACTAGATTCACAAGTTGTACCTGCTATTTCTTTAAGTATAGTTGTATGATAATTGTTTGCCAACTTCACAAATCCAACTTCATTTTTGAAGTGATCAATTCCTTGAAAAGACAAAGCCACACTTTTTCCTTTCAGGAGATCTTCTACAAAATCCTTGCTGTCTGAAAGAGCACCAACTGCTCTGTCAAGAGGAAAGAAAATACCGATGTGAAAGTCAAATATATTAATAGTGTTTAGATTGCTATTATTCATTGTATCCAAAAATCTCACAAAGCTTTATTAGTATCAATATATTATCTATTCAGTTACTTCTGCATTACTTCCTATCAATGCAGTATTATTATTACCATTTTATAAAGGTGAACTGGTTCATACATCCTGCTGTAAAACCACAGAAATAAAAAAGGGAGACCTAGCAGCAGGTGTAATTCCTCAAAAAATTTTATCTCAGACCTCAAAGAGACGAGATACTAAGGTGATAGTGACTCTATTACTCTTTGCATCCTGTTTAAATAAGATGCTTACTCAGAAGCATTTGGTTTTCCATTCTTAATTTAATTCAGTTTTTCTGTCTCCTGGTAGCTCAACTGAACGCTAAGATTCTGCTTCATTCAGAGTTACTACATAGTGTTACTTAATATTGTAAACAGAGGTTACTGACACTATATACATATAATGATAAAATCATATGGAAATTACTATTAAGCTCATTGAGAACTGTTATTAAAATAAGTACTATCCAAATCAATGCTTACTTTCTTTAAGAGATAAGTGGCATGCACACATAATCTACATGTAACTTAAGAAACAGGAGCAAACCTGGTAACCTTTTGATAATCGTTTTTATTAGCCAGATTAAATGCATGTACGATTACATGAAATGTTTGTTTTGATCGACACATGAAGCGATTCACATGCTAAGCAAACACTGTATAAGCATTCTTAGTGTCTTCTAAAAGATCTCTCACATGCTCACAGTTTTTAATTCTATTCAACGAAACTGAATTCAAACTTTTCACTAAACTGATGTTGACTTTATAAACGCTAGGTGGCAGTGACAGGTTAAAAACTCTTAAGTGTTTTACTTTTTCAGTCCGAGCTGGATGAAAGCCATCACTGTGATTTCTGAAGTAGGCTAAATTATAATCTTTAAGACTGTACAATTACAAACAACTCTACACACGTTTCCATTGTGCTTAAGAAGACGGACTCTTGATGAGAACTATACATTTAATTGAAATCTAGACCAGATTAAGAAAGACATTAAGGTTGATTACATGACAAAATATTCCTGGTTGATATAGTCCTCCTGTGTTTTTTTTTATAGGGCTTTAATCTGCAACTTCGAAGTACTTTAGCTCCTATATAACCACTTCAAACAACAATGCCATTACTTGTTCCTTGGTAAAGATGTTTTTCTTTGAGAATAGTTTCTGCTGCTTACCTACCCTTTTATCACCATTAAACAAGCTTGTTCCTATGTCTTCCTTATGTGCTATATTTCAAGACTTTTCAAAACCACCATCTAATATTGATTATACCTGTCAGATTACTTCACAGGTAATCATGCGTAGATTTATTTATCAACATAAACCTGAAAATTGTTCCAAAACAAGTACAGATATTTCAAATACACTGTGCCAAAGACTGCAGTGGGCTTTCAAGCAGTGAATCATGCACATACCTAAAACCCATCTCTGGATTTTTTGCATCTGAGAACTGGTACACAGACAGTCATGGAAAGCTCTGTTCTGTAGCTGAACAAAGATTTATATTTCCCTACTGTAGGGTGTGCAGAACTCACTGGCCAGCTCAACTGTACCTGATGAGGTCTATGAAAGGTCAATCCAAAGAGTGCAATGTGTTTTCAGTTTAGCACTGTGCCACTGAAGATTTAGTTCTACTTTTTCTTTTATATATAATCTTGTAAACACTACAATATTTAGAAAAATAGTTGCAATCTCACTCTACCATTTATGTATTTTCATATTCTATCAATCACTTTGTAATATCTAACAACTGCTTCGTAAGAATAATGCACAAGGACAAACATGTCCACTGAAGTCAATAGCAACAAACACAACAGTGGTATTTTCTTGTTATTCCACAACAAATAGTATTTACAATGCCAAACAGTAGTTACACTCAGTGCAACTAACCCACAGGGCTAACAAAAAGGTTTACAAAGCGGAGACAGGAAATACAGAAAAAAGAATTAAGCAGCTTATCTTAAGTGAATACAAACTAGGATTATAGAAGCAGCGCCTGTTTTTTCCTATACTGTTGTAATGTAAATATTATAGCTCTTAAAATTCATGTAGTTTCTTTTTAGAAATTTCTGATTTGTCAATTTTGATTACTTGTTAGAAAAAACAACCTTGCAAAAAAAGCCAAACTGAATTCTTTCAGCTCATATTTATAATGAAAAGGTTAGATTCACAGTCTTTTACAGATAACAAGCAGTAAGAATCTGACACTATGGTCTGGTAATGAAGGCATTTACTGCAAAGGCAGACATCCTGATTTCTAGTACCTGATCCCATGACTATGCATACAGTTAGCATGGACTAGAACTCCTTTGCTTAAAGGGAGTGCTGTCATGACTCCTGCTTGCTTGCTTTCTTTATTGTATTTAAAATCTCACATTCTTGATTTCATATAGTCCTGCAAAAAGAGATGTAAATTGCATTCATGAAGGCTAAAGCACAGCCAATCAGTGAGGAAACTTGCATGGGAATTGCAGGTCTGGATTCCCTTAGAAAGAGTGGCCTAGAATACAGATCTTCCATTTTCAGGGTGAAAGCTGTATGTACTAAAATACCATACAAAGGGCTTTGTGCCGAGTTGAATGTTATGTTTAGCACATTCTTATCACGCGTTTTGACTTCAAAGAGCATTCAACACATTTCATTTCTGTATAGACAGAGGCACTATTGTGCAAACGCAGTAGAAAAACTGTAGATATCCAAGTAACTTAATGGATCCAAACCTAAGGATCTGTGAACTCTCAGATGCCCAGATGACTAGCTGCACTTTGAGGGATTACTCTCACCCTATGTTACACACGGGGTTTTTTGCCAGCCTGATTTATTTCCAATAACCTGGTATCAAAAATTGGTGAAGTAAAGAAAGGAAAATCCAACTTTTTACTCCTCAAGTTCTCGCAAAAGATTAAACAGAAATCATCAGTTATGAAAAAAAAAAAATAATAAAAAAATCCCATATAATAGAAAATGCAATCTAGAATACCTGAGGACAGCTGAGCTAGATACCTGTAGGAGGCATCTGGCCAGGGAAGGGATGAACCACTGGGGAGGCTGCTGCTGACTAGAGGACAGCTCCTGGGTGCCTGGACTGTGGAGTTCTGCTGGGAGAGGCAGAGAAGAACTCCGTAAGTAAGCACTTGGGTGGCAGTCAGACAATAAGAGCTGAGAAGGAGCTCAAGGAGTAGCAGAAGATACTGAATTTGGGAATATTTGTTTTCATATACAGTTTAGAACTCTAAAAAATATTCATGAGGCATACTTGACTTTGAGATACCCTCTCACATTACCTTTTTAAAAAGTTCATACTTCAAACCCTTTTTAAAAAAAATCTTGCATACACAGCCGGTGGTTATTCCGACTTTCAGGTCCTGCCACAGTTTGCTCATCAACTAGAGCAGGCAGAAGCTGGTATGCCTACTCCAGGAGACAAAAGGCACATGGAGGGGAGATGGAGGCCAGCAGATCTAGTGTCCTTTGCTTTAATTTCTATTGTCTGTTCCTGGCTATCTGTTTCTCTCCCTTTAGGTCAGACTGTTGGAGACGAGGATGCTGACAGACTCGCATCCTCACAGCAGAGGTAAGAGAGTAGAGGCCTCAGGGAAATAGTGTTCAAGGAAACAAGTGTCAAAAACAAGAAAGGCAATTGCTTTAGATATACTGATATCTCATTATTTTAGGCGTGTTAAATGTTTTTAGCTGAAATACTTCTACTTACTAGAAGCATGCCCTTGACTAGCAAATGGTTCCTATGTTTTGTCTTGGATTTTCACTTTCTTGTGAGCAATCTGCACTTTAACAGCCAAACCTTCTGGGGGAAAAAATACCGTAACCAAAGCAATGTGTCACTGCGCTTAGTCATTACTTGATCTAGATAATTTGGCACATGGACCACATGTCTGCTAACACTGCAGATAAAACCAGTAAGATAGATATATATATGACAGAGGACCCCTGAAAGAACTCATCTAGAGTAGATGAAAACATGAAGCTTCTCTTTCACAGAATTATAAGGATCTGATGAATTTTGATACATTAGCAATTTGCTACAGAATTGACACATAAGCAATGGAGGATTCCCAGATGTTCATATAATGCTAGTAGACCATTTATCAGTATTTTATGTAATACTCTGTTACAGTTAGCAAAATGTTTGCAATCTCAATTCTGCGATTCTAATGTGCAAATATAGAGACATCACATATGCAGGCCATTGGGCACCATATCTACATAGAAACCGTTGAGAAAATCTGTGTAAAGCAGGACTATAAAATACAATGCGTGTTTCATTTCAAGTCAAAAGTACAGCTAGACACACAAACTATTCTTCTGAACACTCATAAATTACAGCTGCATAGATAGACTTAAAAGCCTGAACATCTTCACATTAACTATTAACTTGTACATTAAAGTAGGCTTGTCAGACAGCAGTACAGCATGTGATAAACAGTAAAATACACCAAAGAATGTTTTTTTTATAAAGCAAGTAGTTGCATATAACAGATACATATTATATGATACATACGCCTTTCCATAACTTCTCTACTTTTTATATGAACCAAAAAAATCCGCTATACCAATGAAGCAACAGAAAAATTATACTTTTGATAAGGCCTAACAGCCACCTCTCTTATAGTGTACTTAAATTTTGAGTACAATAAATTCATTTAGGGACATAAAAACCCCTATAACTCCATGAGGCATTAGCTTGAAGGTCAGGTTTATTTCACTGAAGTCTTTCAGTGACAATTACTAATTTGGCTTATAACATTTGCTAAGCTATGAAATTCTGAAAATTCCCCTGTTAATCTGTTCAGTGTTCCCTGTATCAAAACTTTGTTTTAAAATAATTACTTTAGTAAATATGAGATTTGTGCATGCAAGTTCAACACACAGTATGAAAAATGCAAAGGAAAAAAAACATACTTTGTTCAGAGCTCGTGACATACCATAAATTACGAAAATAGCTAATACTAAGATTAGCATTTTAAGAACAACATGAATTAAATGGTCAGTAACTCTAGTAATTTAGGGCTGACAAAAATAAGCATCAGTTACCCCTTCTAGTCTTTTTATTAACTCCTCCAGCAAAAATACTTGTATATACTTAATTTAACACCAAATACCTACATGCTAATCTCTTCTTCATTGGATAAATGCATCAATAGCATGGTGACATGCAACGAGCCAGAGTGCACCATTGCTTTGGAAAGCCTTTGATCCTTTTGTATTATTGCATCTTGGACAGCCTGAATACTGCCAGTAATCTGGAAAGAAAGACAGACACAGAAACAACAGTTAGCCATTACAATTACTGTATCCCATCATGCAAGTGAACAAGAAGGCACACAAACTGAAATCAAATGTTCATGTAAAACCACTCTAGCAGAAGCAAGTTTTATCCTCTGACAAAGCTGTGCTAATTGACCCGAGTAAATTCAAAGCGAGTACGAATGGAGTGACACTCCCCATCACATCTTAATAGGAGTTTGCTTCCATAAATATGAAAAATTCCTGGAGCATCCAGTTTTACACTGTCAGCAATCCAAATAAAATGCTTCTTCAAGGATTTTCTCTGCGTGCTTTGCTAAACTATATGTTGCTATGTGCAGACAAGTGTCTGGAAAAAGATCTTTGCAGGATTGGGCACATAAAAACCAAGAATATTCAGTAAATACTTTGTAGAGATATCCAATTTACAATTCTGATTATAACATCCAATATATAGATACAATTTATATACTTTCTTCAATGTATTTTAATGAATTCCATACAACATGTATACAGTTCTAACCTCACCTTTCTTTTTCTTTAAAATTATTTGAGTTATTTTCTTCATTGAAAATTATTTGTATGGCTACACACGCTTTATAAATTGTAGCCAAAGTGTTTACTGTGTTTGCCATTATGATAGTTGTATTGTAGTGAAGTTCTGTTAGTCATAAGGAACACATAAATTTCAGGGGGGGGGGGGGCGGAAGGAGGGGGAAAAAAAAAATAAAAAAAAATCTAATGGGAGTGGTCAGTATTTTTCTGACCTAATTTCTTAATATGAGTTTTGCCATGCAGGAGTTTTACCTAATGTGCCATAGATATCTAGTAGTGCCATATAAATAAAATCAAATTATAACTGAAAAGAACAAACTCTAGGGAGGGTGAGGAGGAGGAAGGAAGGTAAAAGCCACTTTCCAGAAAAGGGTGATATGGCATGTACAAAACCACAAGTCTCTTAGGTAGTGTAAGACATATAAAGAAAACTGCACCAACATTTTCATCATAAATTACGTTGTAATAAAACCATCTTCCTTCAAACATCAGAACTGATTTTGTCCTGGATAAAGAATACTTTTATTGTCTCAGACACAGAAGAAATTTAACCCACATTTGAACAAAAAACTGGTCAACACAATCCCTGATAACTACAATATATAGGCTACATAATTATTTCTTTACAAACTAAAGCAAATACAGTTATCTCCATAAAGTAAAAAAAACCCAAACCTCAAAAATTAAATCACTTATCATATGAATTACAATTTTATTCTTTTTTCAACTGTTGCTTCTAAATTTAATTTGCAGATGAGAGTTGGCAAAGAAAAAAAACCAAAGTAAGTGTGCAAGCCCTTCAGAATACAGAAGACAGGTGTGGAACTGTGTTACCATGGTGGTAAGGCCTAGCTCTGAAAAAAATCAATGTTATTCAGCATTCAGATTAGCAACTGATACCCCACATCCCCTTACCCATACAGTTTCCTTCAGTAGTACTACCTGCTCATGTCCTAAACTACCTCCAGCTCCCTTATATAGTTAGTTCTGGCAAGAAGCAACACATGCTGTGGCTGTTTTTCAGCTATAAGGGCTTGACTGGCTAACAAATATAGAGAGATATGCATTCATCAGCTGGCAGGTCTAGAAGAATAGCTAATTGCCACACTTCCAATACAGTTTTCAACACCAGCATGTTATTTCAAGGTTCTCTTTTACGCAAGCACCAATTCCACAAAAAAAATACAGGAAACTGGTACCTCTGAGATGTCAATTTTTTTAATCCAAATCCGGACAACAGGTTGAAAACCCACAGATGGTTCAAAACCCACAAAAGCCCAGTGGGGTTACAACAATGCAAACAGATAGGCAGGCTCACACCTGTAAAAGCTCCACTAGGTAACCAAGCTAAAAACCTAATGAATAACATACCTTTGGAACAGGATTAATTCCAAAGAAGGCCAGTTAGCAGTTCCAGAGAAACTATTGCTGAACCCACCAGGAAAGTATAAAATGAGCTGCCTTTTTGATAAAGGTAAAATAGAAAGAAGACTGAGCACATTCTCCGGCTAAACAGACAACATTCTACGCAATTTGGAAAGAAAAAAGAAGAAGTTTTCAAGTACATTTTTGTGAATTTCAGGAATTTATTTTTAATATGTTTTCCCAGAAGTTGTGTGATCAATACATAAACAGAAGAGCTGTAGCATAGCTGTGCCATCACAATACATAATGAAACTTCAGATTTGTTCTGTCTTCTTCAATAAATCAAAGGTGCAATTAATAGAGTGCACAGAATCTTAATTATGTGAGCCAGGACTCTTCCTACATCTCTGCATAACTAGTTATGATCCACTGCATAAATAGTTTAAACTGCTATTTAACCTTTTATTTACATTACCTGACAAAGATTTATATTACATTTCAACTGCTGTCATGCTGACTGTTTCTTTTAACTTGAGATTTCCTTACTTAACTAAAAGAAATGTCTGAAGGCAGACTATACTCCACAATTCCTCACAGATTATTTTTAAAAGTGATCCAAAATAAGGCCTTAAATACTGATTTGAAGGTTCCCTCTCCCATTACTAGGAATATGTTACTCTGAAAAGTAATAAAATAACTTAGTTTTGCTTATTGCAAGGATACTACTAAGTGAATGTAACACTGTAAGTATGAAATCTTTAACAGATTAACTGTAATTATAATCAAGACTGGAGGACCCTGATAGACTAACCTACCAAGTGATAACACATCAGAAGAAACATAACTTAAAAAAAATTACCTGAAAAGAATACTATGATAATCATTTGACTATTTTTGCACAAGTAATAATGCAAAGTTCAATATAAATTCAAAATTAATGCAACACCACATTTTATTTCTAACGATTCAAAACATAATTAAAATGAAAACAAGGAAACAATCTTTAATTTCCAGGAGGAACAGTTCATTAAATGATCCAGAAATATCCCTTATTACAAAATCGTTCTCCATGTAAAGCTTAAAGTACTACATAAAATATGAAGAAAGAATACTAATGCCTAAAACACTTCACTGAAATAAAATCAGATCCTCAGAAAAAGAAAGGTCTCTCATTGAAATACTACCAGTAATTACCAGATTCCCTCTGGCTATCAAGAAGCCAGGTGTCTTGACTCTAAATTTTGGCTAATGTTGCCTATACAAATTCCAGAACAACTCTACATCTAAGACAAGTATAAACAAAACTTTCTAGCAAAGTCCTGGAACTCCTAAATGCTCTGAGATTTAATATAGTTGTTCCTTTACCTCTGTAAATTATATAAGACTAAATACATGACATATAAAAAAAGTATGCATAGTTAAGACTTTTCCACTCAACCAGCCATCCAACATATAACAATTGTGAGCAGGAATACTCAATTATTAGATTATATAACCCCTACATTATAATTGCACTTGTCAAATCATGGAACAGACAGAAGAAAAGATATTTCAAAGTAAGATGGCACAAAAGATCTCCCACAATATTCGTGTCAGGCTATCCGGGATCTTATAACACCAGCTTCTACAATCTCTTCTTCACACAAGATGTTTTGAATAATCAAAGACTGCACTGTAACTTTCAAACCTACTTTGGTTTATTTTCATCTCAGATTCTCTTAATCTTTGGCTTTCTCAGAGAACACATAGTACAGATGTAGGATGAGTTAAAATTCACCTGAAATAGCTCCTGGTATTAAAAAATAAACCTAAATTTGGAAACGGTGGTAAACTGTCGGGTTTAACTTCTTAAACATAATGCACCTTTCACACAAAAGGTGTCAAAGCCACACCAGAGACATACCACAGCATGTAAGAAATCATTCTCATTCACTGTCTAAATGAGACAACTCATGGTAACTACAAGAAGATAAATTTTGTTAAAGAGCACTCTGCACTTCTTGAGTCCATTTGAACAACACCTCACTAAAACAATAGGTTGTTTGAATTTTAAATAAGAGGATAAATTTTACTGGAAAATGTTAAACTACAAACTGTTTAGTTAAAACAGCAACAGATCCAAATTTAAATTCCTCTCTATAAGGAGAGCTAAAAATACTGCTAGGGTTTTTTTTATCAAATTAAATAGGAATGTCTCTTCTCCTTATTGGAAGTCAACGACAAAATAAGCAATAAGGGAACAGTACAGAGGGGAAATTTAAGACAGCTTCAGTCAAAATAATGTGAAATCCTTAAGGCCGACAAACTGAATAAAGATAACTATTTTTCCTCTAGTCTTTTCCAGAGAAGCAATTCTATTCACAAGAAGTGTTACATAAAATAAAGTTACTCTTTGAATAGGCTGCTAATGTTCCTTTAAAAATACCTGAAAAATATTATTTTGCTCAAGATCAAGCACTGTTCTTCTTATAAACACGTGCAGCTGTTTAAATAATTGTGGTTATACCAAACGAGTATAATAAAGAATATCACCTCTGGATTAGTAATTGGAAGAGAGATGAAATAATTCGGCTGAAACTGTTTTTTCTTTTTCTTCTTTCTCTCACTGCCTTCTTCAATTTCCCTTCCAGTAGTCCTCTTTCTTTTCTTTTTTTCTCTATTTACTTCAGAAGTTGTATGCACTGAAGAGAAAAAAAATACTTTCAGCATAAAGACAAATCAAAACAAAAATACACTTAATATCATGCCAACAGGAGATGGACTTCAGTCAACTGACTGAAGCATGTCTTCCCAGTCATCTTACCTGCCCATGCTCTGAACTGTCTGATTGGGATCCTACTCCAGCATGAATTAATGTTGTCACACAAGAGTACCACCATACTTGAACTAACAGTCTATGCCTCTAAGCAGGGCTTATAAGATGCTAACATAGACACGCAGCTTCCAAACTATATTTCATTTAGCCAACTCATACTGCAGTGGAATAGGCTTGCAATTGTCTGCACTTGAAATGGATGTGACTTTAGAGAAAAAGGGCCAATATTAAGTTTCAAAAATCCCATACAGCCTGCATTTTGAAATATAAAACATGATAATACATAGGATTATTAAAGGAAAAGGTTCTATTAGACTACAATTGGCCAACCTGTAGTTCAAGGACCAACCCAGCCCAGAGGAAAAATTAATCCAAGCCAGATCTACTCTCTATTTCCTCATTTCCCAAAGACACCCACCAATATAGTAAATGAAAGATGTCCTCAATTCTTCCTTTACACCATATATTATTTTTCTCCCAGTTTATTTCCTCAAGCCTTTGCAGACCCTCTCCCACCACATGGCCTGATACATAACCATAAACTGACCTCCACTGTCTAATTAGAGGTGCACTTATAGCCCCATGCTGGGAATACACATATTGGAAGACAACTCATAAAGGCCATCGCTTGACAAGCTCATATACAGAAATGTGAACTGACACAAGAGATGTCTTTATTCTGTGACACATTGCTGCAAGGGATCACAAAACGGTAAATTTTTCATATGTTCAAGTATTTATAGGACTGAGTACTTATAAGAGAGGCTCTGGAGAGGATCCTGTTTGCAGAGAGACTCTGTTCCATGTGCACAGTCCATTTGTACACACCAAGATGCACGACCAAGAACCAAGTTCTGTTTAATATACTTACTAACAAATTCATCTTCAATATCTGTGTCGACAAATGGCATTTCTGCCATGAGAGTGTCTACGGAATCTGCAGGACATGGCTCTTCTCTCTGTTGTGTCTTTTTCTTACTCTCTTTAAAGATTTTTTTTTGCTGTACATTTTCCAGCCCATCTGCAATATATTTAAAATAACACAGTGAGTCTTAGTTTTTGATACAAACAACTAAGAGACATTATACACAAGCAATATCCTAAGTATACATTTCTCTAATTATCAGCAAATAAATATTGATACATAACTCCCTTAAGAATGCTACTTTTCTTCCTTGTCAACATATCAGCAAAAATACTTTAATGCTTTATGTGGAACAGCAGAAAAAGAGAGTTCAGACTTCAATATTTAATAACTTCTGGTCATCTTTGGTTCTAAGTTAATGTAATTACGTGGGGAAAAAAAAGGATACTTATGACCGAGCATTAAAAAAAAGAAAAAGTCTGAAGATATCACATAACGTTCACTTTAGATAACAGTACTGGCATATGAAATTCAGTGCAGACAAGCATTGGCAAATGAATTCCAATGTAAACACACTCAAAATGAGTCACAAAAGAGCAGGAAGGGAATCCTGCCATTCCACATATAACAAAGAGTTCTCAGCTATGTCATTCAGGAAAGAGATGATGATTCTACTCCTGCATCTCCCAAACAGTGTAACGTGTTACAGACAGCAATGATCTTAACTTCTGGTTCTAAAAGCTGCCTTTTAGTATGTAAGCTAAAGAAGGAATAAATATAAATCAAAACTCATCCTGCATGTATAAAGATATGCATGAAGTTCTATGTCAGAGTAATACCACAATGACAGAATAATCTCCACTAACAAGTCATTTTTAAAAATATCTTTTTCCCCAAGAGTACTAGCTAAACATGAGTCATTTCCTTATGTCTGCTCCATGTTTCTGCATCAATAAACTCTAATACTTGCATATTAAGTTATATCTTAAAAAATGAAAAAGTAAAATCTTCTCTAGCAGCAAAAATTAAGCACATAACCAAGCATCCAGCAATATTCTCTTGGGACAACTCTACAATGGGATTACTGTAGTGGAAGAAGCCTTATGTCAGAATCACAGTTTATCCCAGGACAACTCATTACTACAGACAACACACTATCAAAGCTCCTCTTGTGACCAAGTGCAGATAGTCCAAATCTGGCCCAAGGGGAAAATCTGGCAGCAAAAGTGCATATTATGTTCTTGTGGCATACAACGCTACACTACATGTATAAAATCAATATTATAGTCAGTCTAGTTTATTATCACCCCATGGAATGTTTCTTGCATATACCACTTTATGCTAGGGAAGGTAAGTAAAGAACAACCTGATTAAATGCTAATTCACTCCAGTCTAAAGTAGGGAGGCATAAATCACGCTGTGGTTGTGGTCTGACACCTAACTTTACCCTGGAGGCTATTAAGAAGAAACCAAGTATTCAGGTTTGTTGCTTCTTCCCTCTGCAGATATTAAAGAACTATGCACAACAAACATATGCTAAGGCAGCAAGAAAATTATTACCTAACATGTAGATTAAAATAAAGCTCACACAAAATAGATTTCTGCTGGCGATGCACAAGCATACAGAAACCAACAATCCTTCCTTCAGAGATCTCAAAGTGAAGGACAAGACAGAAATTCATGAGCCAACAAACAAGTAGATCAGTCTGTGGCAAAAAAGATTCAGAAATGCAGAATCATAACCAGCTGGGAGCAAAAGGGATTTGTTAAAGTAGTATCAGCTGCAGAACAAGGGCTCTAATTAATCTAAGGGGTGTATATTGCAGATTACACCTTTCGTTTGCTCTGCCTGCTCAAAAAGCAACATACTTGCGCCGCTTTGAAAAACTCGGTCTGCTCGCGATAGCAAATGGACATTGTTAATTGCTAGCTGTGCCTTTGCTATGTCCTTTCTCAATTAGCTGAACTGAACAGGCACTGCTTCTAAATTCTACAGGTTGTGCCTCAAGCAAAAAAACCTCCATCCCTCACCATTTCTGAAATACTTATTAAAGAAATCAGCAACAAAATTCAAGAATTATGTTCTAGTCACTAAAACAACCTGAAAATGAGATTTTTCAAAATTCTTGACATTATGTTGATAATCTGAGATTTAGGTAACAAAACCAGCTTCTGCAGGAACTCCTTGACCTTCAAGCTGTTATAAACTCTTTTTCCTTAACTGCATGCTTAATTATATTAGCCTGAATTTAATATATGAATAGGTGTATACATTATTCCTATATTTATGTGTCTGCTCATCTTCACTAGTATTTAAATAATCTGTTCCAGCAGAGAAAAACATATGATAAACATAGCTCATAAAGGGGAGAATACAAAAATAGGGTGCAATAAATCATATTTGATTGCACTCCTTTCCCAGCCCTCTTTTCTACATGCTCAGATTATAGTTTCAGATAATCTCCTATTATTTGACACCTACACATCAGAGGTCATAATGAGAATAGGTCTCCAGGCACTGTTCCCTGTTTAAAATGTTTATGTTGGTAAGTTTAATAACAAATGAATCCTTTGGAGACAATCTGCAAACTGCTGTGGAAATAGATGGTCTTACTCCCCAGGCACCGCCAGTGCTAGCACTAGTGTTCACACAGAGAACTGGAAAAGATTAAAAACCAAAACAAACTTCCGGGGGAAAAAAAAAAAAGTAAAGTAGGTTTCGTATTTAGCCAGGTCAGATACTCACCCTGACTGCAAGCCTGGGGCACAGCGGGGCAGGCAGGGAAAATACAGCCAGGAGAGTTTTGAGCAACAGCCCACAACTGGGCTGACTCGTTTCCCCTCGGCTCTGCACAGCCCCTGCTGAGATCTGCCTCTCCCCGTCTGACACCTGCACACGCGGCCACCAGCCGCAGTGCCAACAGCAGCTCTGCCCCCCGCCCCGCAGCACGACCCACGCACTGCCCCTCGGCGCCGGAGGGCGCCCGGCCTGCACCGGGACGCCTGCGAGGCCCTCTTTCCCCCGCGCAGCGCTGACCCGCCGCCTCCTCACCGTGCTCCGCGGTCGCGCCGACTGTGCGGAAGGGGTCCCCGCCGCCGCCGCCACCGCCACCGCCCCCGCCCCCTCCCGCTGCCGGCCGCAGCGCCATGAGGCGTGGGAGCGCGGGCACGGCCCGCCGGGGGAGGAGGGCGCAGGCCACCGCCGTCCGCGGTGGGGAGAGCGCGGGGAGAAGCCGCCGCAGCAGCCGATGCATGCCCGGTTAGGGGGAGCAGGGCTGCCCAGCGGGAAACCGCGGGCCGGGCAAACGACAGCGGCACCCGGCGGGAGCGCGGGTCGCAGGGGGAGGAGGCCGTGCGCCCGCGGGACTACAGCTCCCAGCGTGCCCCGCGCCGGAGAAGCCGCGTGGGGCATGGCGGGAGGCGGCCCCGAGTCCTGCACCTCCCACCTGCGTCTACCTTGCACTTGGTAGTGGCGGGTTTTGGCTGAGCTGCCTCATTCACCGTGAAGGCATTGAGATGGTGTGCCCTGAAACGCGCGATCCGCATTTCCACGTGCTGTTTTCACTCAATATTTGACTGAAATATGGCTGCCCGAGCGCCTGTTCCGCCGAAGGGCTGTGACTGACAGGAGTGGTTTGGGCTGGTGTCTCCCCAAAATAGCCAGTTGTATCTTAGGGCTGCCTGAAGAACTGTATACAATCCAGAGCAATGATTTCCCTCGGTTTAGCTGCAGGCCCTGCTGACTGCTGCCACGGGCGCCTTTGCTGTGGCTGTACAGTCTCCTGTTGGGCATCGGCCTCTGGGGTGTACGGTAGAGGCTGCTTCTCTGAGGCAGGGAACAGGCGACACTCTTCCTGCTTAAATAAAGACTTGGTGCCTCTTGGAAGCCAAATCTTGTCACTGTTCTGTGGAAGAAGCCAAGTCAACTGTCGCCTGGTGCTTTTACAGATTGGTCTGTGCATGTAGACAAGACCTGAGGGAGCTGATTGTTTATAATGAGAGTAGGGATGGCAAAACCAAATAAAATAGGATGGCCATGATAGGGAGGAAGCTGCGTGTCTGCTGGATGTGAGAAGCTGAGAGACCAGTGAAAATGAAGCCAGTTCCTGTACTTGGCTCCTCTGTACTTTCCCTTTCTGGAAGATAAAATCTGTTTGGAAATATTTTACCACTGTTTTGACCCATTTCATGCTGTGTTTGCCTTCGCTGTCTTTCACACAGTATTTTTATTTGGTCTGCATAGTTCTGTGGAGACCAAAGGCTGGATGTGACACTGAAGTCCAAGTTCTGTGGGATCGAAGAGAAGCTTTAGGATGAGGCTGCTGCAAATTATTCTTACTCTACTCATTTCATCTGAAAACCAGCTATCATTAGGAGACTAAATACGTAAGTGGTCACCTCTTTCTAGCCTGTTAGCATTGGCAAGTAAGATCAAATAAAAATTTGATTCTGTAGTTATAGATGAAATATTAGGAGAAAATCTTTTGGTATCAAGTGTCTTATTAAAAATATGAATTTAAAACACAGTTTTGGACCTGAAACTGCTCCAAATCAATTCATTAGGTATTTCGCAGAAATCTTCAGCAAGCAAACTCTAGAAAGAACATTTCTGTTTGTGCCATTGACAGGGGAATCCAATGCAATTAGCTAAGTTAGCATTTAATAGTCCTCTTAGCAGTTGAAAACACAGTGCATTTTTAGCGGAGCTAAAATTGTATCTAACCAATACCCAGTAGTCTACCACTAATACGTAGATATATTCTTTGAGTTCATTATATGCCCGAATATACTATCTCCAGGATGAGAGGAAGTGAGAAATTAAAAGCACCTTAGCTGAAGCTGGTAATAGTTACCATGAATTGTCCCTACAAGTCATAAAAGTGGTGTTGGAAGGAAATGTTCAGCTGAGGACTAGAAAGCTGAAGTAACAAGTTGTGATTTTTCTGCCTGCCCAAATACTGCACAAGTTTCACAGAGGTCACTGACCTGCTGCCTGGCAGAAACTGGTTTTCAGTACTGCTTAGGTTTGGGCTAAAGCCAGCATTTTATCAATCTTGTGTGGCCTTGCCTTTATTAAAGAGAGTTTCTGATTAACCTCTCAGCAGTACAGTCATCCCTTTGAGGAAAAAAAAAATCACATAATGTCAGCTGAGTGATGCTAACAGAAAGAGGAATCAGAGTCAGCTTTACAAATGTATTTGCTTACACAGCCATGCCTATTAGCCTCTCAGCCACCTTACAGTCTCTTAATCCACCATCTAACTTAAACCAAATTTAGTAGAGAGGAAGAGGATTCAGAGGTACAATATTCCCACACCTTTCCTGAAAATGAGTGGTTTGGGACAACAGAGAGACTCCTTCAGCTCCCAAATGAGGGAAAGAAGAAACAATGTTGTGCATATGTTTTTTCATGAAACAGTGGCTGGCCATGAGTACTGGTCACGTCCTTACAACATGGGTCATGATACGTGTGATCAACACATGTTATGTCTTCTCTTAGTCAAGCAAGAGATACGTGGGAGCTGTGAGTATTTGGGACATGACTCACTGTGGGAGGTTAGAAAATAAAGGGGCAGGAACGGGACGTGTAACAGGGAGGACTAAATACTGAAAGAGGACATTGGAATCTTGTGTAGAATGTGGGAAGGAGTTGAAGGTATTGTAATGGGAGTGCTTGGAGACTATAGGGGAAGCTTGGGTTACTGTGATAAGAATGGAGGACATAACTGATAAAAAACAAGGCTTCATCACTGACACTGCTGATACAGCAACTTGTCTTCAGACAAATGAAGAAGAATAGACCATGATCTGGTAGTAATAAGAGATTTGCTAGAGAAACAAAGAGAAGTGTGAGTTGCAGAACTACCGATAGTGGAAAATAAGAGGTAGAGTAGTGCCTGAAATAATTTAATGCAAAGATCAAAAAGCTAGAGCTAGGGTTTCTGCAATAACTGGTGTAAAAAGAAAGAAGCGCATGAAGATGCTATCAGTTGTATTTAATGAATAGAAACTACATTTGATTGACATCTAACATTAATATGAAGATTAATGTGAAAAATATTAATGTAAAAGGATATTTTCATGGTCTGTTGATCACAGATAATTCATTTACATTGCAAAAGGAGGGAACAGAAAGTGGGAATCGGCTGAAAAATTAACTGATTACCCAGAGCAGCAGTTCTTCACTTGCTACTCTCTGGAGTGTGACCTCTTAGGAGGAACACTGGCTAAAGATCAGCATAGACACTTAAAAGCTACTAATGTAAAGGTATTGTTTCACACATTTTCAGGTTCCCCCAGGCTTTTATGCTGATAGCACTCTTTTTGAGGAATGATGACTGTTTGGTAGAAAGAGGATTCACCCAACAAAGTAGGGCATGAATGTCTTTGCCAGCCTCATAAGGAGGACTTTAAACTAGGTTATTTAAGGAAGGCCTAAGCTGGAAGATAGCTGGAAGAGGTGTGCTGGCATAGGGGTAGTGATAGATAATAGGAAAGTGGAGACAGGACAGCATGATGGCAGAGGCTGTCCCTCTCTGCCTGACAAAGCAGCATGCTTGGGGTCTCATCCTATGTTCCTGCACACAGATTAGCATTTAGGGAGACCTCAATAGGCTGGAGAAGTGGGACAACAGATGCTTGCTTCATGAAGTTCAAGAAAGAAAATCTAAAATCTTGCATCTAGGAGAGATGTTTTTTGGCAAAAGCGGCTGGATGCACATCTGCACTAACTTGGAGCCCATGACATTTTTTACTACCTCAGACTCTGCACTGGATATTATTATTAGGCAGTAATATCTATTTTGAACTCCTGCAGCCCTTGCTCCCTGAAAACAGCAATTATTAGCAATTTCCCATATTCATTTTCCCAGCAAATTGTATCTCATTGGCTAGTTTTAATATTTCATCTTAAATGCTTGAGGCAGCAAGAGTAGAATCTGCTTTCCTCATCTAATTCTTCTTTCACTTGTCAGCACAGAAAATCCACCAGAAGTCATCTAGGTAAATTCTCATTCTGCTGCAGAATTATGCCATCCTTCTACAGTCAACAAAACCAGTCTTCCTTGTGTTGCTCCATTAAAAGAAGCTACTCATTTCTTCATTTACCTTTGTCTCAGAAGCTCAAATTCCATCAAACAATGTGATATACAAAACTTCAGTTTCCAAAATGTAGGGTAACTAGAATACAAAAAAAAAAATGTGGAATACTTCTGATATTTCGTATTTTGTGATGTGAGTAGATAGCTTTTTTTCTACTAAATATTTATATACACACACACAAAACTATGAAACAGAAAATAAGTGATTTTTATGACCACAATCTGTTATTCTTGATACGTATAATTTGGATTTAGACAAAAAGTTGCATATTCTGGAGATCATTATGTGTGTCAGTCTGCAGAGTGAAGACACGATTCAGTTTGATAGGAAAACTTCACAGATCTGCAGCAGGAGAGACTGTACCTTGGAATAAAAGCACATTTCTCTTCTAGGAACTTTACTGAACCCGCTGAACGTTTTAGCAGCAGAGGTCAAGCTAAGTTTTATCTGAAATCTCCAGCTTCCTGGAGCTGTTCTTATTTTCAGACCAAAAGAGAGGTTTTTAAAAGTATATGCAGGGGAAAAGTTGGGGGAAAGTGTTTTATTTAAAAAGAAAATGCTGCCTGCAATTAAAAACCAGTTTGATTCTGAATGCAGTGAATATTGCCAACTACATGCGGAAGTCATACAGCTGAGACACTAGATCCTGCATTCCTTGAGTGAAAGACACTTTATTGGGAGTCTTAGGCAAGTAAAGAATGCAGTTCTGAATCCAAAATTTGTATTATTCCAGATGTGGGTGGGGGAAATACGTATTTACTGACCAAACTGAAAAATCTTGATTCCCAGCTGCATATCTTCTGTGTTTCTTGCTCTCCTCTCCCGTCGTACTCTTCTGTCTGTCTCTACCTTTAGCCACAAGCTTCTCTTTTAGCTCTAGCTTCCTTACCTTCCCAGGCTCCAGGGACTGCACAAACACGCTATGTGTTTGTCATCACTGTGCAGGCTTCGTGTGCAGGCCTTGCATCTTTTTTCCTCTGGTCCCTATGGATTTTTTGTAAAGTTAGAATGTCTGAGGAATACAGACAGTATCTTTCATGCACATTTGCAGAGCACAAAGTCCAATTAAACAGCATTTCTCAAATGTTATACTAACCCTCATCCAGTTGGAAGAACCTGATGATGGCTGTGGCTAACTCTGCAAAGCTCAAGTATACTTCACGCAGTGTAGGTTTTGGGACCCTGCCAGGTTTTAACCTACCTAGGAAGAAATAATTAAGCGGCGGTGTTTTATGTTTCACATGAATTTTGAAATTGATTTACCCCTAGTGTTGCTGGGCCTAACTGCACAAAAAAATCCCACCCCCTGCTTTCAGACCAGCAGTCTCTTGGGATGTCTGTTTATATTTAACCAGAAGTGTAAAACAAAAAAACAGTGATGTTCAAAATACCTTCCTACAAGCTATTCAGGGAAACAGTAACTTATTGTCTGAAGGAGAAAAGGATTCCTAACCTAAATAGAAATGAGAGAAATCAGTTCTAATGTTGTTTGAACTCCAGTCACACCTGGAACAATGCGATCTGGCACCCAGTTTCTGTCACTGAAATCTCTTACAGTTACTGGATCAGCCTGTATGTATTGCTCTAAGGGAATTCGCCATCTCTTTGCTGACAGTGGAGTTTCCTGATCCTCTTCTTGAGGCTCAAGGTTTTAATGTATCAAGTCACAAGGGTGAACCAATTTAAAGCTCCCTTATTTACAATCATTATTTTAATTTACATTAAGTAAAAGACTTCACTTGTGCCCACATTCTAGTATTATGACAAACCATTAAAAAGGAAACAAATACAATTAAACAAAACCACCTAAACACAGTCTGGCTAATGGGGAAAGAGACAGGTTTTAATTCTCTAGCTTAGCACATTGCTATATCTCTAATCGTCGATCTCTTACAGTTCTTATTCAATCCCATAGGCTTTTGCTGAGCCACTTTCAATTCACATTCACTCATGCAGTAGCACTAAATATGCTGCAGTAACTGAAAGGGAGGAAACCACTTACATCTCCACTGGTAAATCTGACTTTCAGTTCAGGTTAGAACAGTGTTTTCAGCACCCATATTGAAAGATCATATTTGGGTCATTTTGTCAGACATCCAGTCTGTCTCCATAAGCCAGCATGTGCCCATTACCATGTATCTGTGAAAGTGGACTAATAGCTCTTCAAAACAGTTAGTGTAAAGTGAAGAGAGGATGGGGAAAAAGCATCTCTCCAGGGCTCCAGAAGAACTGTAGTTCATTTTGTCTGATCACAACAGCTCTTTGAATCATACAATACCAGCTTGGAAGGGACCTCAGGGATCATCTGGAAAGAAGGAGCTCAGGCATACATTAAAACACACTCTCTTAAGAACTCTACTTTTGGTGGGCAGCCAGAGAATCAATGATTTTTTTTTGACATATAATTCATACTCACTTCAAAATATTTCAGTATCAGATATACTTGCACTCAGTTTTGACCAAATGGTATGATAACTTCCCATGGCTGTTCAGCCTGAAGAAGAGAAGGCTCTGGGGAAACCTTCTAGTTGCCTTCCAGTCCCTGAAGGGGCGTACAAGAAAGCTCGAGAGGGACTTTTTACAAGGTCATGTAGTGATAGAACGAGGGGTAACGGTTTTAAACTGAAAGAAGGTAGATTTAAATTAGATATTGGGAAGAAATTCTTGACTGTGAGGGTGGTGAGACACTGGAACAGGTTGCCCAGGGAAGTTGTGGCTGCCCCCTCCCTGGAAGTGTTCAAGGCCAGGCTGGATGGGGCTTTGAGCAACCTGGTCCTGTGGGAGGTGTCCCTGCCCATGGCAGGGTGGTTTGAACTACATGATCTTTAAGATCCCTTCCAACCCAAACCATTCTAGGCCTGCTCTCTTTCTTTCTAATTTGCACTGGTTCCTGAGAACTTCATCATCATTATTTTTAGCAAAACAGGTAACCATCAAAATTGCAAATAGGCAAACTGAACATAACAGACAAATAATACTATGGGATGTGTATTTGTCTTTCTTCTATGTCTTGGCACAATGGTATCTACAGTCTTTAGAATAGCCTTTCTCACAGCATAGCTGGCTGAGACAGGTAAGCTGAATGGAGACTTTCAAAAAGGGTGAAATCATACTCAGAAAAAGGTTGCTTTATCCTTTCAGGACAGTTCAGAAGGCAATAATAGGATCCCTCACTTGAGAGGCATTCAGTGAAAGAAGTCATGTTTTCTTGAAGCGGTATTATACAGCCAGGACCTTTCCCCATAATTGAAGAGGAGCAGAATCAGCAGAAGAACAAGGGGGGAAAAGGCAAACTGAATTGCCATAGGAAATGTTGTGTTGCACTTTTGTCAAATCTGTGTGTGGGTCTGCAGCAGATGTTTCCAATTATGTACTGTATTTGGAGGACTCCAGAGACTCATGGGAAGTACCACTAATGGAAGTTGACTTGTCATATCCCTGTCATTAGACTTATAATTAGGGAGGTTTCAGAGCAAGCAAGAGTGATTAGAGCTCGCTGACTTCCCATGATAATTGGCAACCTAAGGGGCCTTTGTCCCTTTGATAATAAGTCTGTATGTACTTGTTTTTCTAGACGTTTCATGTCTTATCCATTCAGCTCCAGGCTCAGTCAATATGCTGTTTACATTTGCTGTCTAAATTTTTTCTAAAATTGCATGTTCTACAGTCCAGTTGCTGCCTTACAGCTGAAACTGTTTTACCCAAGTCTCAAATAACCTAAGTCCCAGAAACAAGACTCCATCATTATTCTTAGTGGCTAGTTGACATCTTTCAAATCCTATGGTCGGATTTCCCTTACCGAAATCTTGTCTCACTTGTGTTTTTATGACAATATTGACTCATGATTCTCCCATTTTTCAGCATTGCCTTTGGAGGATTTGTCTTACTCCTTCACCCCTTTCTGTACACCCTTCACTTATTAACCTCTTTCATCTAAAGCACAAGTTACCAATTTTATCAAAGTCACTCCCAGGTCTTTCTGTCCTTCATATGTGTTTCTTTCTTTTCAAATTAAGATCTCAGCCTCGCTTTGACTGTCAGTCTACCTGTGGATGTCTGGCTTTCAGCCCACTTGAAACATCATTAAACACTTTGGCCTCTCCCTCCGTACTCCTTCAGTTACCAGGGGCCACAGCTTCCTGCCCATAGTTAGTTCCTATCACATAGGCATTATGTTTGTCTCAAACCTCTCAAAGCTTTTCTCTTAATCTATTTTAAGATGTGTTATGAAGAAGTTAACTTTTTTGTCTAAGATAGAGTCTTGTTAATGTATTCTATAATGCTTACTGTTGAAATTCTTGTCCAGGTCTTCACCTTGTGTCTCAAGTACTGAAACATCCTTTTTTGTGGCCTTGATAAATACAATTTAATTCCCCTATGCAGTAATTTAGAAAGTCTTCAGAAAGGTAATTTTTCTAGAATTTCAACTTTGAAAATGTCCCCTATCTTTAAATTCCTCCACAACTTCTGTATTTTAGCAAACAACTTAGGTATCATGACTTTCATTCTTTATGGTTGATGCCTGCCTTAATTATATTTTGTTTAATACTGAGAAGGTTGATTTCTTTTTCTGAACAGATTGTAACTTAATTTCTAAACAGGAGCTATCAGTTGTGTCTGCATAGCTCAAGAGAAACACAGTACAGATCTTAACCATCAGGCGTGAGTACTGGAAGCCGCATGGCTGTGTTACAGTGGCTGTACATCTGGATGAATATCTTGTGCCTCTCAGTCGAGTAAACAGCCCAAAGAATATACTGCTCTAATGAATTGGTTCTGCTTCCAGTGCCATGTTAACTCATTCAGAAACAGCTCAAATATCTGTGCGCATCATTACATTAGTATTGTGCAGACATAGATTTCATGTTTCTTCCTGTGCTCCCTCTTCTGTTTGGGAAACTTTGCTGTTACCACCAGCAAAACTACTTTGTTGTTTTCCTTTAAACTGTTACTTGCTATGGTACTGGCAGAAAAAAATCCTGAACAACAACAACAATAATCCTTACAACTGCTGAGCCAGTAATGCACTAAGACAGTCTTCTAAGCTGTTTAACGCTTGTCTTATGGCTCCCTCATATATATCCCAGTCTCTCTCAGATGGAGCTTGTCTGCTTTAAAACTAAAAAAACCAAACAATTACAAAAATCTGTGTAATGAAAACTGGACAAGAAAACTTGGACTTGATGATCTTAGAGGTCTTTTCCAACCAAGGCTATTCTATGATTCTTGTTTGTGTGATAATTTCTTGTTTGTGTGATAACAACCTTCAGTTCAAGCCTTGACAAAAGAGTTAATATCCCTTTGTAAACCTTTATTTTAAATCTCATTTTAAATTACATCACTTCAAAAAGAACTCATACAAATTCCAGTAAATTATATGTCATAGTAGACATATCTTCCTGCAAATACCTATTCCTGAATCTTTTTAAGTATTATTATTGGAAAAGTTTACATTCCTCCAAGTATATTGCCTAATGTTGATTTCTCTGTGACTCACTGCATCCTATACTGTTGAAAATGATCCAGTTTAATTACATGAGATGACATCTACGTTGGTGGAAATCCAGGATATAAAGCTGTACCAGATTTTATTATCTAAAGAATGATAAAATCCTTTATATTTTATTTAAAACTGCTTTTTTGAAAGTGGCAAAACACTATTGCTGTTGTTTTCCTGCTTTCAGCTTTAGACTGTATGTGCCCAACAATGAGTAAAAGTTGAGCACAAATACATTTAACTGAGTTACCTTACTACTATATTGAAACATCTGGGTATAAACCAGAAGACAACATACCTAAATAAGTTGTTTGGAAAATGTATTTAATGTGGTTTTCCTTACCAAAAACTATCTTGTGCTAATTTTTATGTGCCTTGTTGCTGAGTGTGTGAAGGTTGCTCTACTGTCTTTACTCAGGGAAAAGGAATTTTTACCAGAATTAGGACTTCATGAGGAGGTCCTGTACATTACGAACAAGCACACGGAAGGTCTTTAGGAACTGGCTGAACACTGTGCACAGAGGATGACAGTTACTTTTTCTCTCTCCTTGTATATCTTGCCAGCACCTGATTTTTTTTCTTATGTATCTGAAAATCATATTTTTAATACTGCCAATCTGTTTATATTTCTGGTGTTCATATCTCTGTCTGCATTGTTAATTCCAATTTTACAGAAAATGGGTTACAATCTGTACTGACACTGGTTTAAAAAAACATCTCACCAGAAAAGTTTAAATACTTGCATAAAATATCTGCCTAAAATATGGACGTAGGCACAGTAGAATTAAAAGGTTTTTGTAACCTAACTAATTTCTGAAAATATCAGGACAGTTAAGTCTGGAGGAATATTAATTTTATCTTGTGGTTCTTTAATAATTCTTTTTCCATAGTTATGATCGGAATTTTAAATGGCAGGGGAGATTTTACCCACAGATAATGTTTCACAGGTTTTACTGCTACCCTAGCACAGAGTCACAACTATTGGAGTTTATTCAGTGCCAAGATGTTGAATTCATGGGATATTTTATTCGTGATGTCGGTAGAGCCTGGATTCTTGCCCTTGCGCTGTGGCTGCACAAGATGAAATTCTATCCACTCTGCCGTAAAAGACAAACTGTCTAGTATCCTCAGTCAGGACAGAATTTCACACTTCAGGGGTAACTCAAAATTAATTCCCTTTGGTAGCAGAACCAGTTTAAGACTCATCTCCTAACTCCTTTCCCCACTGCAGCTGTGCACATATGCCCTGTACCACTACAGTATAAGAGATGAGAATGAGAACGCTGGAAAAATTTGGATTAACAATACCTTAAAAAATATAATTGGGTTGGTTTTTTTTTAGTCCCAGTCATTTTAGCACGTCATCTTACTCTAGGGTCCACAGACAGCTCTGTTCATACAACTGACTTGAATGCAAAGCACGGTGCAGATTTGATCAGATTGGGAGCAATAAAACAGAGCCCATCAACTTGACTTGACTTGAGCTGGCTTTGCTGCCAAAAGCAGTGCTACATGGATCCACAGCCTTCATGTGTAAAGTGGGCTTGTACAGAATGGGAATAGATGCTGTGTTCTTTTCGTGATATATGGAGAAGAAAGAGAAGTTGAAATTTTAAGTAAGATGGTGTTTGTTGGGTTTTTACTTGTTACACTCCTTGGCTATCACAGACAACATAACCAATGATCAGAGAACTGCGGTTAAAAGTACTGAGAATATAAAATATAAAAAACATATTGGGAGCGATTTGATAGCCTAGTTTCCTAAGGCGCATGTGACTGTGCTGTCAGCTATTGGCCTTTAGCTTTTGAAGTCAGTGACCAGTTTCAGCCGTATGTGCAAGAGGACAATGATCTTAAAGACAATTAATGTCTTTCAAGCTTTGTAAAAAAACACCACAGTTGGCTAGAGGAGAAAGGAAACTAATTATTTAGCATAAGGAAAGGTATGCTCAGCTCCATTACTGTCCTTTCTCCAGGTTAGCCGCAGTCCATTCTCACTCTTGTGTAGGGCAGGTGCCACAGAAGACAGAGGAGGACCTGTGATTACTGCAGTGAGAAGGGAGATTTCAGGATGAAAAGACACAGATCTTTACCAAACCAGACTCTTATTATTTGTGCTGATCAGCAAAACATTTGTTGTTTCCTCATTAATGGCTGCTGAAGTTTTCTGACATGAGCACAGTTGAAAGCCCATTAGCTCAGGATTCTCTGGCAATCCAAAGAAACAGCTCAATTTTCATTCTGAGGTAAAAATAAAACCATTTAAAAAGAAGTAAAGAAACAACTTCCTAAACAGCTTGAAGGAAACAGGAGGAAAGACCTCCCTTTTTTCTGCTTCTCTCTTTACCGGATACAGGGCTCCCAATCCCTGGAGCATAACACCTATGAATGAGTGGAATCCAATATCCCATTTATAATTACCGCCTTTAGCTGCACTTCTGGAAAAAAAACCACCACCAACAAACAGATTAAAAAGCCTAAAGCTGGGCTTGCACAGGGAAAACCTAGGTGTTCGTAGGACTGAATTCACCACACTTCTCCTCTCTGCACTGTTCCTCTTTTCTTCATTCTGACTTTTGAATCTGCCCTGATGCCCTCATCTGACACAGCAACTACATCAGGGAGAGAGAAAACAGGATAGGCTTTCACTTTTGTCTGGCAGCACAAGCTTGCATTCTGTGCTTTGGAGGTTTTCAGAGGCTCTTTATTCCATGTAATGTTCCTGGAGTGGAGAAGCGTATCTTTTGTTCTTCCTTATAAAGGGATATTTTTATACACAAAGATATACAGTACACTGAATTACAAGAGTTTTTATGTATTGGATTGTGAGGCTTTAACACAGACATTTCTGATGATTCTTTAATTCCGCTTTATCCAAAGCATTTAACTTCAAAACCTTTAAAGCATAGATGAATCAAAGCCTCAGAATCCATCCAACACATCAACTAATTGTAGTGACATCAAAACCAGAATAGAGACTCTTAATTTAAACAGATCACTCCTAGCATGCTAAACATGCAGCCCGCGTATACGTGCTAAGCTGTATTATCTCAGTATACATGTGTATGGCTTTATATACTTGCAAGTAATTAAAATGAGCGAGGACAGACATATACCTTCTCTGAAAATAGAAAGAATTATTTTATGTTTAAGCATATCTCTTGTTTTAAACGCAGCTTCCACATTTTTGCTGCAAAACACTGCGTGTCCAAAGTGTCAAAGGCTGTATAGGTCTTCTGATTCCTTTAATATCGTTTCCATATTAGATAGCCAGATGGTGGAGAACGATAATACTCTGTACTAATCACTTAGGAAGTCTACAGAGTGGTGCTTTGAGATTTAGACCCACAGCTACTGCCATCACTCTTTTGATGGGAAGCGGCAGATATTATTCCAACCAATTGAATGTTTTTAAATATATCAACACTGAACAAATTATCTAAACAGGAAAAAGGCTGATAAATACCATTCAGGGCTAATGAACAGAGGTTTTTGTCCGAAGAATTGCTTTTACAATGATCAGAGATCAACATGACGTTATTCAATAGTATTTATACACATCTGACAAAATATTTTTGATTCTTTATAGCCATCACAAATAGGAGAGAGATGTGCATTGCTAAGTTACTTTACAAAGAGAAAAAAAGCCTAAGAAGCAGAATAATTATCTCATGAGTTCCTTAGTGCTTGATCTTTAATTCCATACCGATCTTCTGTTTTGTGAATTTTAAGATTTTCTCATTCCAACAGATTAATCAGCAGAAATCTTTTTCCTATAGCAATATCCATTTATATACAGGAATAATTTTTTTGTGTGTTTTTACCTTGAAAGTACTTGGCTTCCTTTCTGAACAATGCATTGTTAATCTGTGGGATGCATGTTATAGGAATGAAATATCAGATGTGCCCATTCCTAATATCACAGATTTTTTTCATATGCTTTATTGCTGTGATTTTTATATTTAAAAAAAAAGGGGGGGGGGGGGGAGGAAATATTTCTCTGTGAATTTTACTTTTATTGTTAAGCTTTTTATAAAAACCCACACTGCAGGCTCCACTCCAGGCTGGCAACCAGAGGCTCTGGAAAAAGAGACTGAGGCAGCACTAATCAGCACTCAAATATGATAAGCAAGCAGACCAAACATGTAAACAAGTCCTGTGCTGAGTGCCTTGTTTTGGTAGCACCAATTGTCATTTCAGTAGGGGAACGAAAAACCCACTACAGCCTATATCTGGCTTATTAATTGTAGAACACTTTAAATAGTAAAGAGAAAACACAAAATAATGTTAAACAGAAAGGTTTGTAATCTACTTCTCAAAACTGGGCTGCTCTAGCAACAATTTTCAAACAGCAGCAATGTTTTAATCCATCCTTAGGGTTAAATGAGCATCTTCATTGTCCTAATGTTTGTACAGCTTTGTACTAATGTTGCAAAGATGGTGGACTTCATAGAATCTAACTATTCGGCATTATTTTTTCAGTACTACTGAACAAATATTTGCTCAGTATTTCTGAAAATCAGGCTGTTTACACCTGAGAACAAAAAAATAAAGATAAAGTCATTATTTAAAAAATAATAATATACCTTCTTAATTCAATGTGTATTTTCCCTCTTATGCTTAGTAAAAATAAATTAATGTTTTGAATGCCACTATTAAATTGCTAATTTTAATTATTTTTTTTCTCCTATCCTAAATCCCTTACTCTGTATTATAGTATGTATCATTGTAGATTCATTAGTTGCATTACCATGCAGCGTGGTATTTCACAATGCTGCCCGGTCAGCCTGAAGCCAGAAAGCCTGATTTTAACCTTGAGTGACTTCACGGAGTTATTCTCAACACATGCTAACATATTAAAACCAAACACCGGGCCAGAAGTTCTATAAAAACAGCACTCAGTTATGGTTACTACTGTTACAGCATGCAGTTGTGAAATATACATGAGAAATAAACAAAGCATTAAGGAATGTCTTTAAAATGAGGATGGTGCAGGCACATGGAGAGGAAGAACATGTAAACAAGTGGTGGAAAAGAACAGATGTGTGCTGCTTAGACACACAGGCAACTGGCCTGAGGGAAGTTTGGATTATTGAGCTAACATGGCAAAGGTACATAATCTGTTCACATTTAAATCAAAAGAAGTTTTGTGGGTGTCATGTGAAGAGTGTTCCAAATAGTTCTCTAAAGAAGTATGTGATTTCTTAGAGTATGCCACAGTCATCCATATAGCCAATTTACAGTTCAGTTTGCCTAGAAATTTCCTCAAAAATGTTGGTAAATTCTGCATCAAGTACAAAATTCAACAGAGATGCAAGTTACAGAAGCCTCTCTAAGACTGCTTCAAGTCAACAGAAAAAAATGCTTTAATAAGGATAACTTCAATAGGTGTTACTGGTTTTGCTTCCACAGATACAGCATCCCTGTACATTTTTTGGAGAGTAGAGAATACAGTTCAGTGCTGTCATTAGTCTATGCAGATGGTCCTGGATATACTTTTTGTTTAAGGCCAGCTTCCCATGACAGTTGTGCACCATAAAAAAAAACAACTGATGGAGCAGGAAGGGGAGAAGAAAGAGACAGTTAACATCTCCAGACACTCAGATGGAAGTAGTTCAGAGTCACAGACCACAAAACTCATCTGACTCAACTTTCATGCCTTCACAGTAGTTACGATCCTAGTAAAAAAGTAAAATGGACCAAAGATGAAACTTACAATTTCATCCACATTGGGAGAGAAGAAAGCCATAATTTTTTTGGTTCTGTTTTAAATCTGTTCATAAAAAATGGTACATAAAGTATGGCAAGCCACCAGAACACCTAGAGAAGGAGAGAATCTATTATATAGGAACAGCAGCAATTTGTCCAGAGTGAAATTAGTGCTGAAGACTGTACAGCAATAGTCAGTTGTTCATTGTCACAAAAATTACTCTTCCATATGACTGAGGCTTGCACCTTCTCACCAGTGTCAGAATCTTCCCTGCCACATTTTGTCACTCTAATGAAGCTTTAACAGAGAGTATAGATTGAACAGAGGGTCCTGCAGCTAGTCAGACAGGGAAAGGAAGAGAGGGAAGAGGCTGCAGATGAAATAGGTGATGCTGAGTGAGCGCAAGTTTTAAAAGGAAAAGTGTTTCATGCGGCAGGGACCTGAAGGAGTAGACAGACATGACTTTCCGCAGCAATTCCATTTCAGCTATAGTATTTTCTCCTCTTAAAGAAGGAGAACTTAAGAGGATTTGTAATGTGTTTGTGAGGTATGCAGAACTGTTTGCGTGCATCTCCATGTGCTGTTAGCAGACTCTAAGGCAGGCATTTGGTTACCCTTTCTCCCTGCACAGTCACTCCTCTATCCTTCCACAGCACCCCATTTTTCCTCTCTGGGTCTTGCACTGCACACCCCACTGCTTGGCTTGAGCCCTTGCTGAACAAGAGAAAACAGATCAGTGCTGCCATCTTTCCATAGGGCCTGTGGGTAGATTTTTGCATTTGTGATGGTGGCTTCCCATGGCAGCTAGGTGCAGTAAAACTGTGAACTGATGGAGGGGAAGGGAGGGGTGGGAGAGGGGCTGCCACCACCCTGGATGTCACTTGCACAGTAAGACCAGGTGTCTTGCACAGTAAGACCAGAAGAAGCTCAAAGGAGCCTGACAAAGGGCTCTCCCAGTTCTCCTGATCTTGCCTACAGGAACTTACCCTCTGGCTCACCTCAGAAAAGTGCAGGAAAAGAGACAATATGATGGTGATGGGTAGGGAAGAGAGCCAATAAACTGTGAGATTAAAGGAACTCTGTCCTGTAAATTGTTCCTCCTTTTGAATTAGTCAGGACCACTTTTCAACAGAGTCACATTTGCCAGAGGACTACTAGTAGACCTTACAAAACCAGGATGACCGAAGCCTGCAGGAGCGGGGAGGCTAAGGCTGTCAGGCTTCCTGTAGGATAGAGGCTTACTGATTTTTTTTTTTTGAGAGAGGGAGAGTAAGTAATGCTGCTAGGCTGGAAGCCAAGACACTAGAAAAGAGCTGTGGAGTAAAGGGGAATCCAGGCAAAGTCCCTGAAAACCACGGCCTCCTGACAGATTTGTGGGAGGCTGCCATTGTGCAAAGGAACGGCTGAATGCACCCAGAGATATTTAACCTCCCTCCGCAAGGCTGTGAAAAACTGTTTGGCTATAAGGTAAGCATGCAGTATGCTGTATAAAACTCTACCACAAAGTAAGCATAACAGTATTTATACATATTTTTTTTATACCTATTTTTTCATACCTGTACTAAACAAACTTGGCAGTACATGAGATTACAGACCAAAGCTTGTCATGAGTTAAATTGCATAGGGTCTGCAAAGAGTGCATAAATATGCTATATGATGCAGCAAAACATCACTAATCCACAATAATGCAGGGAAGCCCCAGTGCAGATTAGCGGTGTTTGTGGATTATGGGCTGGGAGGGCATTTGAGGCGAAGCCAGCCATGTCTCACTCCAGACTCCCCTTCCCTCTCAGTAGCACAGAGAGTCAGTGGAAGGAGCTGCGAGGGGCACCATTATTCTGCTTGGCTCCAGAGGACATTACAAGCAATGCTGACGTTGCTATCACTTCTTCTTCAAAAGCTGTAGTAGGCTGACTCTGAACAGAGAATTGTACTCCTCATCTGCCTTCAGTGAGGTTAAATAGTTAGCACACACCTGCTGTGCAGGCACATTAAATCAATTTAAAGTGAAGTTACTTTGTGCATTTGGAATTGGTAAGAAACTCTAACCTGCTCTGAGTGCATATTCTGTGGGTATATGTTGGTGTGTGTGTAAGTCAGGCCTTGAATACCAAAGTTAGTTTCTGAGACATTCTGGGCAAAACAGTAGTGACATAAACAAATACGTTGAGTTACTATTAGTCTTTGATTTTATATATATAATGGCTATTCCCACTCACTCAAAGGACAACAATGCTGCCTAACTCACATTACTCTAAAATTGCATACGGGATAACCATGTTTCTCACCAATGATAAACCAGTCACACGATTTTTTAACAATGAAGGTTGCTTTTACTTGTATAAAACTGAAATACTGCTAAATGTTATATGGATAATAATCAAAATTAGTATCATGATAAAATATAAATACAGTAACCATTTTGATTAAATATTTTATAAATGCATACAATATTTAAGAATTTTAAATGTAATAACTGGGCCTAATATTGACATTCATTATCACTTCTTACTTTCAAGAAACAAAATTAATAATCCATATCAAAAAAAAGACGGGTGTAAATCTTTTGGCTTTGGGTCAGGCAAATTTTAAATTGTCTGAAAATCAGGATATTCTTTATTTTTGATACAAGAAATCACAGATGTTTTGGCAAGGTCATGGCTATACATGGTCTGATTTTTTTATGCTAAAAAATGACCTGGGTCAAACATTTGAGACATAGATGTTTTTAAAGATATTAACTCTTCATGATGCACATTTTCCCCTCAGCACTCTGTAGGCTCAAACAATGAGTGTGCATTTTGAGTTTATTGACCTTTGTGAATATAGTACTTGAAAACTGCTAACAGATTTCTTTGAAAATCAATGCCAGTTGTGAAGCTGTTTGTTATCCACTGTTTTTTCTTGAGTGTGATTAATTAAAAAAAAAATCATATAAGTGAAATTGTAAACTCTAGTTGATTAAAAATTAAATATTCATTCCACTCTTCCTGGGAAAAGCAAAATGTAAATGAGATGGATGTTTTATCTGGATCTCTCTCAGATATACATACCAATGTAATTCATCACAGACCAAGAAAACTTTTAATAGTCAATCCTGATCTACCCATGAGAAAAGGAAACACTGTGTGGAAGTTTAATGTTACTATATGGAGAACTGCCCATATAGTAGTAGGAAACTACCAGCAAGCTAATTTGCTTCTTCAACTTATTTTGATCTAAGCTTTCAAAAGTAAAATTGTTGATTCACGCTGCTGGGCCATATTTCAGTGTAAAACATGCAGGATAAAATTCAGGCCCCATTATGTCAAGAGAGGTTGGTTTTTAGTGATGCAGGGAAGCCAGGATTTGACCTTTGTTTCTCTTGTCACCATTAAAGTCTTACATGGAATAGTGACAGAGACATTGACATAAGTACCAATTTTTCTTTAAAATACATTTTTCTGACACATTTTCTGACAGCAGCACACATGGCCTTTTCTTAAGGAATTTCCTATAAAGGTATCTCAGCCTAACTGGCTGCACAGGAAATCCCTTGTGGGCAAAGCTAGTTTCCAGCTCTGCAAACAGACAAAAATATATGAACTATGTACCTAAAGATCTGTAGGACTGAGGCCTTAGCAACCTTAGGCCAATCAATACAAACATTAAAACCTAGTTATAGGGTAACTTGTCAATAGCCAGGTTCCCCGAATCAGGCGTGGGGGCCCCACAAGCTATTCAAAGAAAACACTGCAAGAGCTGCTTGCCATTTAATGATTGCATTAACACCATTATCTACCACATAATCGATGCTGTGATTGACAACTTTGCAAATCAGATTAGCTTTCCATCTGCGTAGGAGAGTAGCGTGGCTAGGAATGGAAAATTGCGTGAGCCCCAATTTATGGCAGATGCACAACAGTCAAAGGTGTAAACCAGAAAATCACTGATATTGCAGTTTGGTTATAACAACTAAACCCCAGAATATATTAAAATCACCCCTGTGATTTTATTCACAGCTTGCATCCCATCGCTCCAATGCTGCTTGCATACAGTGAGGGGAAGTTCCCACCCGATGACATCATAGTTTGTCTTTGGCTACAGCCAGCTACGTATTTTTAAAGAGGTCCTGTTTGTTCCATAACTGAACTTTTCACCTTTTGATTATATGTTTTGTTGGGGGGAGTTAAAGGGAAAACAGCCTGCTAGTAAATTTACTTAAACTTAAGTGTTCACAGGCTCAGACTTGGGTGGGCTGCATTCCCTCCTCCGGTCACACCCTACCCAAAATCTTTGTGTGTTAAATCACTTGACTAGTTCACCCTCAATGATCGGGTCATAGCCTGGGAAGCAAGTTCAGAGATACTGGACATGTGTGCTTACAAAAACACACATAATTGTAGAAAAACATGTGGATAAACTAACATGGGAACATTAGGACTGTGCTAAGAAAAAAACAGTTATTTGGAAGAAAAAATTATCTCTTAGATGAAGTGTCACTAAATACACATAACATGTTTCACTTCCAGGGACACATTTTTATGAAGAAAAATAAACCCCATGCCAATCAGGAAACTTTAAATTATTTTTTCATACTAACACCAACCTGAAAATTCCTTTATTCTTCAGCTGCTACAAATGCATTCCCTATTAATTTTATTTTCTTTGCTCTGTGAAGGGCTTACACAAATGTCACAAAAGCACAGCCACAACATGAGGGCTAGAATGAAGGAGTTGGGTTGTCACACAAGTACTGGTGTGAGAAAAAGATATTTCTGTAAAGATCTGGATCTTCATAGCAGTGGAGTGAGCTATCGATAAGCTTGAATGACTGGAGAAATTCTATGTCATGATCAAGTGAAGTGGATTTATTATTGCAGTTTCAGACACACAACTTCTTTGTGTTCTCCACAGCAGTGATCTCCGAGATGGGATTAACAGGCAATTTTCTAATGGTCTGTACATAACTGATAGTATGCTAGTGCTGCTTCCTTGCTTCCAGATACTTGGAGGAGTAGTCAGGAAAAAAAGGCAGGAATCTTATTTAAGCACTTGGAATGGGACAGAAATAAGTGTCCTAACTGCCTCTTGTATGCACTGTCCTCACAGAGAAATGAGGGCCAGAACCACAGCTGGAACAGTTAGGAATAACGAAATATTTTCTTAATGTTATTTTTCCATTGGAGCAGTTGCTGTGGTTGTCCCTGTTTGTTCCACAAATGAAATGTGAGGTGACCTACACCACCAGTATTCTGTGGTCCTCACTACAGCCTGGGAAAGCCTGCTTTAGAGGATCCATAGCATATATCCTGAAGAAGAGAAACAGAGCGGATGCTGGATGTGTTTTTTATTTTGAGAGTTTTAGCTTTCAGGAAACAGGTAATTGGTTGAATACGGTATCAAATTTGTGTTTTTCTCTCTTCACAATTTTAATTTTTTGCCATTGGAAAATTTCACAACTTAGCAGGAAAATAAAGTCATCAAGTGGTAGAAACTTAAAACATTTTTGAAAGCAATAGGGAAAAGTAAAGAAATAGTCTGTTCAAAGCTCTTGCAGGAACTTTATTTCTGTACAAGTATCCTTATACGTATTCTGATTTGTCTTTGTTGGAGTAATGAGGCCAAGACTACCATGCAGAGTTGTGGGGTTAACACTAACTGACCTAGTTAACCAATGTCATCTGCTCTCATTGTGTGATCTGTCACGTTGCGATATGCCCTTGTCAAAGCACTCTTAGTGAATGGTTTGGTTTCCTACCATAGGACACTGTGAAACAAGAACTTATTTAAAGAATCCCAGTGAGTGTGTTCCTGCGAGGTGTTAAGTGATTTGTACTGAGTTATAATCAGCCTCAGGTTGAGCATGAGTGGTAAGGTTGCCCACAGCTTGGTCTCAGGTTCTTTAGCGTGATGATTCTAGGAATACGTATGATAGATACTACGTTGGTGACATAAATATCCATTTTACCATTGAGGATAATGGGACCAGGGTGGGACCTTAGCCTATTTGGCACAGCTCTCATGGGGCTCCAATATAAATAAAAAACATCCCTCCCAGCCTACATTTTTTTCCAAGATTCTATTTATCAGCCCCATGAAAATGCCTTTCAAATGTGATAATTATCCATAGTTTTTGTCAGCTGAGAGCCTTCTCTCACACAACCCCATCCACTCACTCTGAAATTGCAAACTAAAAGTCAAAACAAGAAAATCTTTACCCTCATGAGGAAAACATCAGCATGGTGAGCATGGTCCACAGGCGTTTTATAGCAACAATTCTTAAAGCACGTATAGAGAACAGAGTATATACAGGCACACAGGGATCTCCTTTTGCGGCAATAGCACATCCCCGCACAAAGAACATGTAGGCTATGTCCTTGAATTATCTTAATGGGACAGCTACAGGATGCTCCTCTGCAAAGTCAGATTATTATTACTGTTATTATTAATATATACGTATTCATTTTATCCAGTCTTTTCCACACTAACATTGATACCATAGACAGACAGCATTTTCTTCGAATCCTCTCTTTTGTATTCAGCTTCTTTCTTCTATGCTGTATGACAGTCAGCTGTTTTGGCCTCTTTACAAGGTGTTCATTCTCTCATCCCAAATGCTTTTCACTTTATGGCCTTACACCTAAAAGTTGTAGTTAGTGTATATGTTAGTTAGTGTATATTATCCATCACAGCTTTTGACTTGATGAAGAGAAGGTCTCTCCAGAGTCCAGACGCTTTTATTAGTACTTAAATAAATTAGAATCAGAAACATTTTAGAAAGATGTTAACAGTTGTATACAAATTGAGAATTATCAGTTCTGCAATCAAAATCCCAAATATGCAAATATCATGTTTTTACTAAGTTACAAAAGACACACATCCTTTGCTTTTCTTAAAATTATTTTTCCCCCTGGAGTCTCCATTGGTTAGTATGGTGGAGCTGTAAAATAAGTAATTATTTTCTTTCTTAATGGCTCTCATCCTCTACTTTATTACCACACAATAATGTTTCAACTACATGTCTTTTGGCATAACTGATTTCAAGCCCTGGTTGGCCTGCCAGGTTGGATCTTTCCGTCTGTTGTGGATGTTTGCTCTACAAACAAAATCTAGGTCTTCAGCGACACTTGCCACTTACCCATGCCAATATTTGTTATCCGCTCCACTACCCAGTCTGTAGCAGTGCCAAGCAGCAACATCAAGAGAATACAAGCTTTTCACATCAGCAGTCACTTTGAACTACTAGTTGTTTTTTGCTGTTCAGGGGAATTTATGTTATGGAATTGGTTTTGACACTTAACAACACTACAGAATCAAACAAATGGGGAATCTAAAGACGAAAGACAAATATCACCTATCGGTATCAATTTCTAGCAATATGGTATATTTTCCATGCAGTCCTCTCCCCCCTCCCCTTATCTCCAGTTAAATAAAGAGTTTAAATTCACTGTGTTTACCTTACATCACATACTGCTCATCTGCTGGACTTTTTGTTATTTTGTGTTTTGCCTTTAACTCTCCTAACTCTACAATTCTATTGCTGTAAAAGGCACAAAGACCCTTAAGGTGTGCCTTTTCTTCCAGAGATAAAAGCAAGCTTCTTTTCTTTAATGGTACAGCCTGACAATCAACTTCTCCTTCTACGGAGGGACACGTCCTAACTTGAGGACAATCCTCAAGTCAGTATAGCAGTAACCAGGAAGAATCTTAGCAATTTAGAAGGTGCATTCACAAGAAAGACTACTTTAACCAGTAGCGTCTGCAAGATTGGAATCTTAGTAATTCCAAAACCCCACAATTACATTTATCAGTTTATAATCACCATATAAGAGCTGTCAGAGTGGGATTGCTGCATTTGTCCCCCCTGTCAGCACCACAGCTGGGGTGTGAGAAAACTCATGCCTTCACAATGCAGCAATATAACTTCTCTCTTGTTTTGGGCTGTGTCTGATGTATCAAAATCCGAGAGGCCACTGCACTGTTCTACTGCCAGAAACGAAAAGCAGAATCACACATGAAAAAGAATCCAATTGGAAAGGGCATTCCTTGGCCAGCAACCACATGTAGTAGCAACATCCACTCCTGTGATGCCAAAGGGTACCTTTCACATGATTTCATGCATGTGTAACCCTGAGATGCTGAATACAAATCATATTACCAGGCACATGAAACCTCAAGTGCCAACAGAATGGAAGCACTGTCCATGAAGAGGGTCTTGATTGATAATGCAGGTTTATCGCATTAAAATTTCAGGTACAATGAACTTATTTTCCTAGTGCACATTTTTATGCTGTAGCACATTTTCTATTAATTATGGAAGATATTTTCACATGCTTTTTCAATGCCTTGGAACATTGCTGGATGCCAGCAGACATGTCAACAGACAGACCTGTGGATGAAAAAGGAGATAAATTTCCTTTCCAGAAAGCAGTCTTCTAGGAGCTTATTCCCATTAATTAGTAAGCTTTATGGAAGAAGAAGAGACAGATAGACTCTTTTAGGGCCAGTTTCTAAACCACTCAGGATTTCACATCTTAAAAAACACAATGGTGGTGCTGAATAACTAAAGTTATAGTAACTAAAAGTTAAGTTTAACAGTATTTATATTATTGTAGTAGGAATAGATTATGCAGTTTTATTGTGTTTACTTCAGCCATTTCTAGGAACTTTTTTCATTTGTTTCTTCTTCGAAATCTCTAAAATGGAGAAATCCTTATGTACAAGAAGGCAGCATGAGTATTTTTCCTTATGCCTTTTTTACTTTTAACATCAAATAGTTTACAATTGGGAATGGGTATTTTTCCCCTCATTTATTTTATTTTATAACAGACAGTACTGATGGCTGATTAACCCCCAGGCTAATGTGGAGTCTTTGCAGGATGAACGTTATAAAGGGAGAGTGTTACCTAGGTAAAGCCGAGAACCCTACTGGCACAAGAGTTGAGCAAACAGACTTATAACCTGTACAGACAGCAGCTCCAATATGAGGTTTAAAATTTGCTATGCTTACATTCAGATGTATTGCTGCAGTCTTTCTGTTAAGCAGTGCTTTGGTTGCATCAGCACTTTCAAGAAATTTTGCATATTGAGTGCAACAACACATTGCTAACAGTTCTTATCACTGTGACACCTACACAAAATTTAGATATAAACTCAGAAAAGTGGAAAGAGGGTGGAGGAGCGTATTTAAAACTGGATTAATGGCATTTCTCTAGTGCCAGTGCAGCAGCAGTATAGCTCCTAAAAATTAGCAAACTATGAAAATCACCAGCTGACATGCTATAGACAGGATGACTACATTTGGCTGCCCAGATGTTTCATTATGCTGTTTATGAAATTGTCTCTATTCTATTCCTTAGGCCATGCATGTCCCACAATAAAAGAGTTAAGGAAAAGCATACACCAAAAATTGTATTACATATTTTCTAAACCACAGGTCTTTAAACCAATGAAACTGCTAGATTGCTTACTTTTCCAAAATTGTACATGAGAGGAAAGAAAAGTGTGCCATAAGGCAGCAATTTTTTTCCAGAAACAAATAGCTTAAAACCAGGGTGAGAAGAATCATCAGCATAAATCTCTCAGGAAGGCAGTGGTAACTGGGGTTCTCAGCAGAGGTGTGTGAGTCTCGCTGAGGAAAGGAGCAAAAAGAGCAAAGCCTGAGGCATTTCTTTTTAAAATCTTCTGAAACTTTCTAATCTACAGAAATTTCACTACAGGCATTTCCACTGGTTTAGCAACATTGGGAACCTTATTGAAGACAAGATTGTTGCAGGCGCAGCTGTTTTTAGTACTGTGCCAATTAAGCTTGCTCAGGCCAATGGTATTAAATACTGGCAGCCACACAAGTGCTAACAATAAGAAAAAAGCAGTTTGGATGGTGCAAACTCAGGTAGCCTCAGAAAGCTGCAGAGATCAAGTGTCTCCTGTTGTGTCTGTAAATTAAGACTTTAAAAGTAGTAGTTACTGGTTTTAGGAAGGCATGTGTAGCTGCTGTATTATTTTCTTGAGGAACTGGAGCATATTCTGCTATCATTCCTTCATGCTTAAAGATGTTAAAGCATCCGAGGAATGAACCAGGGAAGATCATACATAGTGTTTTAGAGACTATTCTGCACATAAAAAGCATCTAGATCTAAGATCCTAACCCGGTTGGTATTGTGGTAATTGTAGCATCTGTTATATCAAAGAAAGAATCACAGTGTCTGGTTTTCCTGAAAAAGAAAAATAATACTCCATCTCTTCTTTGAAAGAGTTGAAGGCATTTTCGTGCTGTTTTTGAATGTGGAGCAAGAGATACTGAAAACACTTCATTAGCTTTATTTAAATGATACACTATAATAAATAAACCATGAAGATTACAACATCAAGCAATATAGCTAGTAAGAATTAAAACTGCTTGTGCACATGCATTATAATTCCTTCTTTAATTATTGGTCCCAAACCTCTTTCACTGGCTGCAGAACGAACAATGCTGAATTAAGCACAGATATCTAATACTGCTTGCTCTCTATTCATTGCCAACTCTGCTTCTCTGTGTGCTTACATTAATTTCCTTTAACAGCACTCCCATGAGCTGCAGGGTTGCTTTTACATCTGAAGCACCAATAGTAAAAAAAAAAGATATTCATCAGTGTCTAACAGGGCTTGATTTCTCTATCTTATGTATTATGAAATACCCAGAATATTTATGGTATATTGCCTGTTGACTTCATTTGCAGTAGTAAGCTACTCTAAATGAGACCCCAGCATTTTAAGATTGGCATTGTGAAAACACATCCCTCAGTCCCTTCACACAATCAGATTCAAGTGATGCGGCATGTGGCATCACAGAAAATTTTGATAAAGAAAACTTAATATCTTACAATTTCTTTAAAATTCTGTTAAGAACACTCAGCAGCCTCAGTCATGATCCTACTCTTCTACACCTATTCTAATTTTCCTCAAAATGACACAGGGATTACATAGAAAATAGTTTATTTTACTGCACAGCTCTGCTCCAGAGTAGAAAAACCTATTTTGTGCACTAAAAAAGGCATGGCTCAGTGTGCATAAGAGGGTGAGGTGGGAAGTCTGTAGCTAACTTTAGGTTATAATATATAAAAGGGATGAACTGAAGTTGTACAGGCAACATACACTGTGTGCTGGGTTTTACAAATTCAGTATGAGTGCATATAATGTAAATAATTTTCTTAATGAGAAAAGATCAAACCTAAAAGAAACCTTGCTTTCTTAACCAGTCAGTTGTTTTGTTGGTGTTTTTTTCTGTTTGTTTTTGGGTTGTTTTTTTTCACACCTATTTGTACTGTATTTCTCTCCCAGCTTTTTCTTTCCTTCTTGTATATACATACATGTACAAACTGCAGGTCAGAACATCCCATCTTGGTCCAAAATTTGACACGCCTTTCATATGCTGGAAGAAAAGTTATAACGAGAACGAAAAGGCTGGTAACATGGTTGAAAGGAGAGCCCACAAGGCTAGGGTAGGAGAGTTGTCCTTAAGTGGGGAAGGTGCCAAAGGCAGACCCCTGGGGCCTGCAGCCTGTGCAGCACCGCAGGCGCCCTACCACTCCATCAGGTTTTTCATACCCAGAAAGATCTTTAACACAGCGGACCACAGCCCCCTCCAAGACTGTAGATCATAGGAAGTCCAAGCTGTAAGGAGGTCTCCAGCCCAGCCTGCTCACAGCACGGCCAGCGCGGTGGTCAGACCAGGTTGCTCAGGGCTGTGCCCACCCGGGTGTGGAAAACCTCCGGAGGAACCCCTTCCATTGCCCAGTCCTCAGCATGAACAAGCTTTTCCTTACACGTGGGCCGAACTTCTCATTCCATCTCACGCCCCTGGTCCCTCAGCCTCCCACCATGCAGAGCCTGGCTGTGTCTCCTCGGCCACCTCCCCACGGGTGCTGGGGGGCTGCTGTTAGCAGCGATCTCTTCTCCAGGCGGAACCAGCCCCGTCCCTCAGCCGCCCCGCACGGCAGAGGTGCTCCAGCCCGGCAGCCTCGGGGACCCCAGTGAGACCCGCGCGGTGTGTCCCCGTCCTTCCCGCGGGGGCCCGGCTGGAGGCAGGACCTACACTGGCTCTGAGGGGCGCCGGGCGGGGAGGAGTGACCGCCTCCCTCCCGCTGCGGCTGTGCTCCCGCCCGCAGAGCCCACCGTGCCGCTGCCCTCCTTCGCACCCGGCCACAGCTCACTCCGCGTACCATCAGCGGATGACGGGTCTGCGACAGGCGCTGCGGGGACAACGGCAGCTCGCCGTCCCCGGCGAGCCAGTGAGGGGCGAGGCGGCGCCGGCGGCACATCGCGCCGCTCGCCCGGCGCCCTGACTCGCCAGCAGCGCTCTTGAGCAGCCGTCCCTCCGATGCGGGTGTCAGCGCAGCGGCAGCGCTCCCCGGCCCACCGCACCACCCGGCTACAGCTACCGGACGGGCCAGCGCCTCCGCACCCCTCACGGGCAGTGGCCATTGGAGGTAGCCCAGGACGGGGGGGCGAGGCGAAGCTCCCGCTCTGACGATTGACGGCCGCCCCAGCCAATGGCGACGGGGCAGGGCTCGGCGGAGCGGGCAGCCGGCGGGCCGGCGCCGGGAGGCCTGGCTGAGGAGGAGAGGGGCGGGGCGCGGGGGCGAGCGGAGCGCGGATTGGCCGTGGGGCGGGGCGGCGGGGGTTCCTCCCGGGCTGGGCTGACGGCTGCGGGTGGGGAACTTCAATTTCGTATGTGGGCGCGAGCGGCGGCCGTTTGGGCGGCAGGTACCGGCCAGGAGCGGGGCGGGGGGGCGAGCGAGTCCCGGGAGCAGCGCGGCCCGCAGCGAGGTATCCCGCCGGCGATGGGGAGCGGGGGTTGGCGGGGAGGAGGGCGCCGGGCAGCCGCGGCGCTGCGGAGGAGCGGCTGTGCGCCAAGGGGCCGCTTTGCCCCGCATCCGTCGGCGTCTTCCCCCGCTCCGGCCGCCGCGGGGTGCGGAGGCCGCGGGCAGGGCTGGGCCGGGCCGGGCGCTCGTCCTACGGGCAGAACTGCCCCCTCTCGCCCTCCCTCCCTGCCTGCCGGCCCCGAGCGGCTGCTGGGCGGTCGGGAGGGAGGTCGGGGGCTGTCAGAGCTGGCCGTGGGAGGAGTGGGGACGGCAGGGGGCGGCAGCGGCTCCGAGGAAGCGCGTCCGGAGCGCTGGCCGTGGTGTGGGGGAGATCGCCTCTCCCCCTGGCGCAGCCCTTCCGCGCGGTGGGGTCTCCTCCCGCCTCCTGGCGCGGGCAGGGGTCTGAGGGGTTGATTCGTCCCTCCTGTCCGGGGGTTTGGGTGCCGGTTCCAGCGAGGCGAGCCGTGCGGAGCCGCTCCTCACGGCTCCGTTTCAAATCTCCCTCGCGGGGCTGCCGCCGCGGGCACTGTCCGCAGCCCCCGGCCGCCTCCCCCCGCGGCCCGGTCGGGGCTGGACGGGCTCTCGCGGTGCCGGCTGTACCCCCCTGTGTCCTGGTCTGAGGCTGTGAGGCGAGAAAGAGAGGGGTGTATTTCCCCCAAATCTGCCCCGCTTTCTGTGGGTACTCTCCCGCACCCGCCGTGTGAATACTGCGCGAGGAGAGGAGATTTTTAATTTATTTTTCCTCCTGGAGCACCACTGCTCGTTCTGGTAACTTCATCTGTTTGCATCGTGGACTGTTCGTATCTTTCAGCTGTAAGTAAGCAACTGTAGAAGAATGAGCTAAATAGGACCCTGCACTGAAGCTGTTTATCAGTAATTAGATAGGGGATGAAATTGATGTGCGTTCCTGATTTCCTTTCTGTTCAGGATTAGAATAAAAATCAGCGTAGAATCCCATTGTATGTTCTTTATCTGCTGTTTGAAGAAGATAGTCCACCTTTCAAGATGTGCTGACCTGGCCTCTGCATGAACATTATGCACTGAGGTCTTAAAAAAAAAACCCGAGATGTTATTTATAAATTAAAGTCCAGAGTTCTTTTCCTATTATTGTTCTCTTGTAAGGCTTTGATTACAGTACTGTGAAGTCTGAATACTCTCAAAAGAGCTATTAATGCTGTGGTAACACTTTTAGTGCAGCATTCTTCTACAGGTGAAGATCCCACTGAGTTGAAGTTAATCTCTTTTGATGTTAATAGCATTGTGCATGCATGTGTATGGCTAGAATGGGCTCAGAGGGGGTTACTGTATGAAAGATCGCTGACTGACATAAAGGGAGTTGGTTGGAGGGTTTGTCATCCTAATGATTCTGATTTCCAGAAACAGCTTCTGGAATAAATCACTGCCAGGGAACAAGTAATAGCCAGCTGGGGAGTAAACTGAAGTTAAGGTACTTTGATACCAGTAACAACTAGCTAACAGTTCAATTAGGATGCTCTTGTTCTTGTAAAGCTGTCTAAGACTAATTTTTAATTAAAAACGTGTAATTTATAGCTTTTTCATATATAGTGCTTTGCTTAGCTTTACTGCCTCATTTTCCTGTCTGCTAGCATGGGGGCTTCCAGAGTGTTAGTGAAATGCAACAAGCTTGTAGTTCTGCAAAACTTAGCCTTCAGCAAATTCTCATAAGCTTGCATATTTCCAGAGTTTGAAATGACAAAGTACTTCTTTAAAAAGGAACTATCTAAAAAATAAAGCTGCATCCTTTGGTGTGATATTTTAAAATTTCAGATACTAGATAAATTCGGTCCCTGTGCTACAGAGCCAAGTGATTATTGAACAAACTCAGTTCACAACAGGAACGGCCGGCCCTGTAAGGCTATTCGGCTGAAGCGTTCTGCTTCAGCTGCTACCCTTTTCCAACGAGTTTCCATTTCTGCATGACATGCTGTTTTCTGTCTGGCGTTAACCTCTATGGTGGGAAGTTGAGCTGCTTTCCCTTGCTTAAATTGCAATGTTCTGCTGAGTTTGATTCCCTTTGGGTTTAGGATATGACCTTCCTTTCTGTGTTTTCAGAGGTTATGAATCTCAAAGTGTATATCAACAGTTTGTACCCGTGGCAGATGAGCTTGCATTGTGACAATGTCATTTAGAATGGTCTAGACAACTTTCAAAAATAGAAATACTCTGTATGCACACATGTTGAAAATGGAGAAGAGGGAGAGTTCAAACTTCTTAACAGCCAGGGCCAGGTGGAATAGACTTCCAGGCTTCAGTCCTTTGGAAATACACCTTTTGTTCCACTTCTAATTTGATAAGTCTCCAGCAATTGCAGTTAATTCATAATAAATTTCTAAATTTATTTCTACTTCTTGATATAACTTAAAAAGTAGGAGCAACTAAAGGCAGCTCTCTGAAGCCAGTCTGACCTGTTGATGTCTGTAAATGGGGTGTCAGTGACAACTCTGTGGACTGAATAGCCCTCAGAAAGGGTAACCAGAAGAATAATTGTATTACTTATTGTATTCAATATGGTCTGAACCATTTAGTGAGTGCGGGTGTAGGAAGAATATACATTTTTCATGTGGCCAACTCCTGAGTCATACATTTAAGCATGAGGAACGTGGGTCATAGGTGAAGAATAAGAGTGTGTTCTGTGAAGTACAGACATTTAAATGAGGTATTGTGGGTTGCGATTAATAATATTTTTGAACATAGTATCTCTTTAAGTTGTCGTTTGAAGAAACCAAACTAGGTATATAAACAACACAAAATATATGACAAAGTAATAAAATCTTTCTGTAGGTGGTGCTTGTAGGGATTCCTTTTTGAATTTTGTGTTCACTTTCAGCATTAAACTTTAGGAAGTTGATAGTAATAACCTGAAAGAATTTTAAAACTTACAAGAATTGGGGAGCATGTTTCAGTACAAAAGATTGCTCTATTTAAGGGTTAAAAAGGGAGGGAACAAAGTAAAGTGGTGATGTACCTGTATTGTGGATGAGAGCAGATGATAGTGGCTATGAAGGGATCCAGTGGCAGGAAGAGGATCTAAATGGTTTACATTTTTAATAGTTGTATCTGCAGTATACAGCATTACCCTAATTATTGAAAGAGGGCAAATTTTCTACATTTTTGTTTATCATGTGTAAATTTCACTAGGGTAAAAATGATTTTACCGAAGGTTGTAGTGTATAGTGTATTTGCCATTAGATATTTTTAAAGCAAGGTTGAATGCTTTCCTGAGAAAGACTTACTAATTCAGATGGTGTTTCATTCTGGAACTGATCCTAAGTTGAGGGGGAGTGAGGAGAGGGAAGGTGGGCGTTCTTCCACATTGCAGGCAACATTAACCCAAGAAAAGCAGTGTTGGAAAACTGTTCATCGTATACTCGCACAATGGCTGGACACAAGAAAGGAGATGGGATCTAGAAAAGGGGATGTGGGAGCGTGTGATTGTGTTATAGCCTGGGTGATATGAGAAGTCAAACTGCATCGTAAGGCGTTATTTCTGGCCTTCCAAATTGAAAGAAAAGACTCCTCTTGAATTTAGAGCATTAGACTTTAAAATAAACTGCCACACTTCTATTTCTTTAAAAAGAAATGAAATCAAAGTGCAAGTTAAATGGTTGTGTATTTTCCCCTTCCTATTTGGAAGGGTGTTCATATTTAAAAAAGATATTTAATATATAGTTCAATTTCACTTGGTTTTCTAATTCAGTCAGTGGGATAATTTTTGGTGTAATGGCTCCAAATTTAACTCTCTTGTAGGTAAAGAAGATATTGTGCTGTTATCCAGTTGTCACAGTTGATTGCGTTCTACTAGTCTTCAAGACTTGTATTGGAGATAAAGGTAATTTGTGGTGTGTTTTGGTTTTATTTTTTTTTAAATTTAATATCAGAAAATTCACTGTAGGAATTTGCTAAACAGGGGAAGTTCTGTGTTCTGTTTCAACTTCTCAAATATTTTTGCCGTTGGTGTGATAAATTTACACGGTTTAAATTGTCAGTTTTATAATATTGTGCAAGAAAGAACATATTAATGATATGCTAGATATTTTGACTTTTAGCAAATGTTAAATTCTTAATTAAAAAGTTTGTGTTAAAATCTTCTGGAAGGTAATTTTACTAGTGACTTATTTTTTCCATAGTTTTCACCTTGTCTTTGAGTGCTTTGTAAAGATGTACAGACTAAGTGAAGGCCATATCAACAGAATATCAATTATTTGCTGCTGGGTAATCAAAAAGTAGGCATTCTGTTTGGCTAGTGAAATGAGAAAAGTGTGTTCTGTGTGCGGTGTGAAACTATAGACTTGGATGTAGTGCAAGTGGGACAGCTCAGCAAGAATACATGCTTGTTCATTTTAACTCACTTTGGGGTAAAGAACAAGTTTGTTTCCATTGCAGTAGTGTCGTGGCACTGTGTAAACACTGTGTTAGAGCAACTCTGCAAGTGCTGCTACCTGCCCAGCAAGCTGTATAGGCATTGCTGACACAAATGCTGAATAGCACTCTCTAATCTCAGTTTACAGCTCATGGCTTGGTTTCTCCATTTTATATTCTTTATGTGTTTCCTTATACTACCTACCTATACTTACTACCCTGAAAATAAAAACAATCGGAAGAAATCTATGGTCTTGATATGTAAAACTTCAAACCCCAACAAAACAAAACTCAAATTCTGTTTTCCATTGCAAATAATTCTCTTCGCCTTCTTGCCTTCTGTGTTCCTGTGCCCTGTTTTTTTCCCTAGTTCTGGAGGAAAGCTGGGGCTGGATCTGTTCTCGTTATTGCAAGGATAGAGGACTCGGTTATAGCTAATGTTTATGAGGTTTCGTAAAGGAGAGTTTCAGATGCCTAGCCTTTGCTCTGCACATCACAATTTACTTTGACAGCGTGAAGTTTTATGACTGGACCCAAGTATGAGATGCTTTGAAGGCCTGACTTCTGTTAAATTGCCCTCTTGTAGAAAAACTGATTGGCTGGCTCTGAGTATTCTCAGAAGCAGGTAATAGTGTTTTATTGGCTTTCTTTTTGGTTTGGTTGTGTTTTCTTTTTTAACAGAGATAAAGTACTAGTACTTTTATTCATAGTAGCTTGGCTCTTCAGAGACCTTGTGAAGGAACATTACAGGAGGATCCTCTCTTTAAAACTTGATCATTTTTTGTCAGTGTCTAGGGGATTAACTGTGTGTTTTACTTAATGTTTTATCAACCATTCATCTGTGTCTTGGTTTCTACTCCTTGGATTCTTTCTGAAGGGTGTTACATGGCCTGTCTTTTAACTTTGCTGTTATTAAGTGATGCAGCCTGTGTGATCTGAAAGGTCACTGTTAGGACTATGGCGTGGAATAGTAAAATAGGGTTAGCTAAGGACAGTTTAAAGGAGCTATGGATTGCCTTGGTGCTCTAGGTTTGAATCATCCCTTTTGCTTCTAACATTGTCTGTGCGGTTTTCTGTTTGCAAAGCAGTAGTTCTGGAGTAATGTTCTGTAGGAAAAGATGTTCAGTTACCAGAAAATAAAAATAGACTCTAAAAAAGAAGTGTGCAGTCTTTGAAAGATTTGTTTCATCTTAAATAGCTTGCACTGATGACAAAGCAGAGTTTAACCAAATATTTATTGTTGAAATGACTCTGTAATTAGTAGTGTTGTACAGCTAAATGTAACACCAGATTTTACTGTAAATTACTGCTATCCCATTACTGTGGCTTGAGAAGTATAGACTATAACTGCGGTATTCTTTTTAGTGGCCTGGATAAGAATTTGACTACAACATTTTAAGAACATAGTTTTTGTGTTTTTAATAATATTCTTCAGTACGTATTTAAAATGCATGATGTGATCTCTTACCACAATGGAAAGTTAGAGCAGCTTTTTGTAATTTGAAATAGTTATCCTGCATACGGGATTTAAAATATATATTCTTATTGCAAGCTTTTGAATTGGTAATGGGCAGACCTTTAAATTCTGATTGACTCAGCATATATCCTACTTATGAAAATCAAACCAAAATTAAAATCTGATGATAAAAATACACATTTAGGTTTCACATTTGTTGAAATGTTTTTATTGCTTCTGGTTGCTCACAAAAGCAGGGATTCATTAATAATACTTTAGAATATAATAAGTATGTCCTGCAAACCCCTTTGAGTTTGAACATTTCAATTTGGATTTCAAAGTTCTTGTTCAATTTCCAAATACAGTGTTTTGTACTTTGTAGAAACTGTTTCTGAATGAACTATTTGTTGTTTCCTTAGTGGAAAGAAGCTGTTTTTTTCCCGTTTGGCTTCTTCCCTTTGAAATTGTACTTAAATGTTGTTGTTCCATTATCATTCAATTAAAGAAATTAGGCAAAACAGTAAGCCTATGTATCATTGATCTTCTCTTAGAGGTCTGGATCCTTTTTCTTCTATGGCTTTTTGGGTAGTTGTCCTGGTGTAGGATACTGCACTGTTGGACCATGAATCTGAGGCAAATCCAGTGTCTGGATGAAAAGAGGAGAGGGGTGGAACCCACAGCCAAAACCCAAAGGGTGTTGTAGCATAAACTTCATACTTGAGTCCATGTTTAGTCTTAAGGCTTCTTTGTCCCCTCTGTAGTCAACACTTGTATTGCAGTCATTTTTGACAAGAAGTTAGCTATGTAATGGTCAGAAGTGCCAGCTCAGATCAAGCCTGAGACTGCTACATACCAAGCCTGAGATTGCTACATATCAATGCTACTATTCCTTCTTTATAAACCCGAATGGTAAGTGATTTTAGTTCTAAACCTGTTTTGGACCTCTAATTATCTCATGTTAATTCATTTAAGCTGTTTTGATATTTGGGCACAATGTCACAATGTTCTTTATTCTTTGTGTGCTTGAGGATGTGTCTTGTAGAAAGCAATTAATGTTTAATGAGATCTGTGCCCTTACAGATTTGTTTATTTTTCTTCTTCCCCTCCCTTTGAGTATATTTGCTTACAACATGAGACCATTGTAAATTTTTCCAAATACATTGAAGTGTTTTCATTCAGAAGGGTAAGACACGTTTCTGAAGACTGAAATCCATATTCGCAGTCTTTATCTCTTAATTCCATTCAGTAGAAAAGGTGAAACACATAGCATATTAAAACATTAAATTTTCTTTTTGGTCACAGTTGAATTTAGTAATTTCGGAAAGCAGATGCGCAGTGTAAGTTCCATGGGGTAACTGCAGAATAGAGTAATGACTTAGTAGAGACTGAATACTTGAGATGTTGGGGGTGGGGAGGAAGTTTACACTATTATCAGCACAGTGTTCTTGTACTGTAGCAGAAATGAAACTATATGTAAGTGAAACTGAGAATATCTTGATCCTGTATTGTACATGAGAAATTTTTCTGCAAGTGTTTCTGAGAGACACTGTTTTTAAGGAATGCTTTAAAATTTTGAGGTGTCAGGATGTTGTTGGTGATTCTGAAAAATTGTAGAGGAAAAATTATTGTTTAGGTATAGGGCAAACAACTTTCCTGCAGTCCAGAGTGAACATGAGCCTAACAGAAAATAGGTTGATTATGGTATTGTAAAACTTTTATATTGTCTATTTTATGGGTCATCATTAGGAGAGATGGTTAACTAAGGCTTTTATTTAAGAACTTAAAGGTAGGCTGGTTGACATGAAAATGGTGTTGATAAAAACTCCTTATAGAAGAAACAGGAAACTTACACAGTTTTGTTGTTTTGGTTCTGTTACGGTTTTACTTCACATGTTCATGTTGGAGGTAAATCCTTTGCTCTGACCATAATCCTCTCATATTGGACTATGCTTTTGATTAACTACCACTTCAGAGCTGAAATTGGTGTATTTTCGACAATGATAAAGATCAAAGCAGGGCTGAAGTACTCAGATTTTGTGTGTTAGAACTTTTACTACATAGTATATGAAGAAGTTATACTAGTTCTTGTAATAGAGAAAATGCTTTAAGTTTTAAGCATCAGGAGCTAGTGCAAGACAGTATTATAAAATACATTGATGTTGTTATGGAATATTTTTTTTGGTTGCTTTTAACCTTAGTAAAAACGTAGGTGTGGGTTGGTTTTTTTTTTAATTAGGGATTCACTGTATTTTCATTGAGTGGTATTTTCTTTTGGTCTGTCTTCTATGTGTTATCGGATGCTGTTCTCTATTAAATATGAACCAGTTTTTAATTAAATTTTGCAGTTTTCCCTCTGAGGTAACTTTTTGTGGAAAAGGTGATTTTTTTTTTAACTTTAGTACAGTTAGGTGATTTTTAATATGTAATTGAGTTGAAAGTTAGTAGTGCAGCAGGCATTTCAAGCTTCCTTTAGAAGAACATCCTGCTTTTCAACCCTTTTGAATTATACTGTTAGGTACTACCTATGTGTTGCCGGTGAATTCTGCAGTTTGTCAAATCTTGCTTGTTCTTCCCTCACCCTGTGTTTTTTTTAGTATAAAATGGGATAAAGATTATCCTCCTTTTTTGGGGAAACAAAGTGGGGTTTGGTTTGGTTTTTGTTTTGATTTGTTTGGGTTTTTTGGTGTGGATTTTTTTTTTTCCCCATGAGTATGGAGCTTTTAATTTCTCTTCGAGTAGAGCAGCTTCTGCTGACTAGCTGCAGGTTCTGCCTCCCATCAGTGTGTTGGAATCAGTTGCTTGCCTCTAATAACTCTATTGTTGCTCTGTGTGTGTGAAAGTGGGGCAGGGCTGTGTTGTGATGGCATTGGTCTGCTGTCAGATGCCACTTTAATTCTTGGGAAGTATCTCATCCTGATTTGGAGAAGAGGGCTTCTATATACTTATGCATTGCAATGATGTTTCATGGCAAGTATGATTTAGATTAGTCTAGTTTTGTTACACAAATGCAAAAATGTCTGATTTTTGTGCAATTACGTCTTTTTTCCCCGGATGTGTTCAGGTATAGTATTATTGTCTGACAGTTCAAGAATGTAACTGATACTTCAATAATCGTGTGGAAATTCTCTAAGTTTCTTGGTATTGTAGGGGCTAGAGTAACTTTCTCACATAACAGAACAATGTTAGTTTGATTTCTATATGGAAACAAAGTTGGAAAGTTTTGCAAAGTTTTGCAGTGTATATTTGTTTTATAAAATGAGAGAGAAACAAAATCGTAAAGTAGCAACTTTCACATCTGTCAAAACAAAGCTTGATGAGTATTAAATATTATTAGAACAGCAAGATTCTCTTATAGTGGGGATTCTATCTAGACCATTTTTCTACTTGTTTGTTTGCTATTTTTAGGGTCTTGGCAATTATCTCTTTTTATAGAAGACAAACAGTTTTGCCATAATTTTAAGCTTGCAAAAATCCAATAATTATTTCAACTTTTCAGTAGCATAAAGTAAAATTACATAAATTTGTTTCCTTTAACCATGTTTTTGCAGAGCATTGTTAGTCTGAAATGGTATGTGAACTATGATGGCATGGAGGGAAAATGTACCACTGTGTAGGAGTGAACTGAAGCTGGAGACACTTGAGACATTTTTGACTATGATTCATTATTTCTTTGTCTGCTTCAGTGAACTTAGAGAGTAGAGTGTGACTTTTGTACCCTTGAACATATGTATGTGTAAACATTTGAACAGCAAATTTGGCCACTAACTGGATTGTGATTTATTTTTTTTCTTCACTACTAAATTTGAGCTTATTAAAGTAGGGATATCACTGGGCAGCTCTGTGTCCATGGAGCATTCAAGGATAGTACTTTTAAACTATTGCTCCTATCATGGGACCTTTAAAACAAGAATGTACTTACAGAGATGCCCTTAAATTATAAGGCTGAGTATCTGTGGTCTGTATGGAGGTTACATTAAGCAGCTGAAGTCGGACTTTGATTTACAGCAGTAGATGTACTGGTTTGAGTATGATTTCTTTTCTCTCCCCTCCATTTCAGTTTATCCTCTAAAGGCGTGGCTCCCTGTATTTTCTCTCCCCTTCATCTTTTCAGCTCCAAGCCCCTCCTCCCCACTTCATTCTCTTCTGTTCCCATCTTTTTTTGTTCTCCCCTTGAATTAACTCTAAAGTAAACATTACTGTTGTTTACAAGTCCTGTACTACTGAAGAAGGCTTTTGCTTTGCTAGTCATTGCTGAAGAAACATTTGTAATGAGTTGAGAGTCGTCTGATGGTGATACCTTGCAAAGGCATTGCAAAATGTTTTGTCTCTGCTATAAGCAGTAAAATGTTACCTGATCACAGCTGGGATTTTTAAATGCAGCAGTACTTAAGTACGAAAGGCTTCTTGTTGCTTTGTATGAAGGTGATCTTGTTCAGGGCTTCAGATGAAACTGAAGCAGCCACCTCAGAATTCTTTGTTTAAAAATGGGCAACATAACTTTTGCTGCAAATGAGATAATGTGTTATAGGCCTTGCATCAATATGATTACAGTATAAAGACTCTTCTCTTGCAACAACAGGCTGAGAGAGTTGGGGTTTTTCAGCCTGGAGAAGGCTCTGGGGAGACCTTTTAGCACCTTCCAGTTCCTGAAGGGGCCTACAAGAAAGCTGGGGAGGGACTTTTTACAAGGGCTTGTAGTGATAGGACGAGGAAGTAAAGGTTTTAAAGTGAAAGACAGTGTAGATTTAGACTAGGTATTAGGAAGAAATTCTTGACTGTGAGGGTGGTGAGACACTGGCACAGGTTGCCCAGGGAATCTGTGGCTGCCCCCTCCCTGGCAGTGTTCAAGGCCAGGTTGGACGGGGCTTTGAGCAACCTGGTTTAGTGGGAGTTGTCCCTGCCCATGGCAGGGGGGGTTGGAACCACATGATCTTTAAGGTCCCTACCAACTCAACCCAAACTATTCTATGATTCTAACATTGAACTAAGCTGAATATGCTCCCACGCAGTGCTTTTAAACTTTTGTTTTGAGAACACTTGATGCTCATTTCACTCTACCAGACTAAGGGAGATGCCTTGGTATCTTATGAGGTGTATCTTCCTTTAGGTGGAAAACCTTTCCACTCTATGCTTGAAAAGCACTGCCATAGGCTGCACTTACTTTAAAGGGTATGCAGTCATTCGCATGACAAAACTGTCTTTGATGCTGATATCCTGAAGGGCTAAAATATTCTGCAAGAGTTTTGTCAGCAATTGAGTGCTTTTCAGCCAAGAGAACATGGGTATCCTAATCAGTTTTCCAGTTTGATCCTCTGATTTGTTTTTAGTTACTTTTTTGAATCATTTGTATGCTTTGTTGTTTTGCTATTACTCTTCAAAGCATGCTTTCAAATTTTAGTGCAGAAGTTTTAAGGAACCAAGCAGAAATATCAAACTTCTTTTTAAATCCTTAGCTTTCTGCTGCATAGAAAGAAATTATAGCAAGAGAAAGGTCACTGACGCATGTGGAGAGCATAGGTACAAGCTCCTGGGCTTTGTCTTTTACTAGCTTTTGATTTCTGATTGCTGTGCTAGATAGAGGGCGTAACTTCTGGGGGGAGAAGTAAGAGAAAAGGAGGCATCTGAAACTGCAAGACTTTTTTGCTGTTTTGTTTGTTTTGTTGTTTGTTGTTTTTTTTTTCCTTCCAAAATCACTACTTTTTTTGGTTGTTCTGCAGCCTTTTGTACTGGTTAGGATAAGGTGTACTTATTCCACCTCATAGGTAAATGCTGTTGGTCTTTTTCTTCTTACAGCTAGTGGGCTTTGTGGCTGTTTGTCTAGCATCATAGTGCAAATGGTGCTATTCAAAGGTCTGACTAGCAGCTAGTTCTTGTATAGCATAAAGTAGAAAAAGTGAGAAGTACTGAAACTGCAGTCTGAGGTAATGCCATGACTCTGCATTATTGTGGTTTTGTGCTCACAAGATGTTTGAGTCAGCATAGCAATGGATGATCAGTAAGATGCTGCTTTGTTTCCTGTGGATGGTTTGATTTTCCTCTTATGTAGGGAATTTTGACTTAACTCAGTCTATAAAGTTAGTGACTGTTGTTGCTGTTGACTTAAATTTAAAGAATGTATAAGAAATGCACAGTATTAATTAGCAGAACTAATCTCTTCTGTTTATGATAGACTGTCATTATCTACAGCAATATTGTATTTTTAAGATGTGACTTCTCAGTTAAAGAAGCTCTTGCATCAAAACGGTTAGCTACAGTGACTTCCCAAAATCACTACTAGCAGTTCACAGAAGAGGGGGTGTTGAAATATAGCAGTTGATAGGCAGGCAGAAAATACCTTTTTGGGAGGGATTTATCGTAGTGAAAATTATAATTCTTTTACACCAAAATGCAAAGATGCATGCACTAAAAGATTTCTGAATGTTTTCTAATGATTTTTTTTTTTGGTGGTTTTATGATTATTATATATGTTTTGTTCTGTAGCTTACATAAGCATTAGGAGACTAGAGTGTTATTAAAGATGAAGTATCTCTTGACCTTTCAGAAAAGGTTGAGGTGCCATAATGAGAGTTCTAAATCAGATCTGCTGAGTTCTTGTAATAAGATGCCGAAGACCCTTCACTTTTTTTCTCTTCCTCAGAGTGTCGAGAGAATTGTAACTTGGTTTATACTTTTGTTTTCTCTTCTTCCAAGTCAAGAACCTTAATTAAGCAGCTTAAGCTCTACACAGGCTGTAAAGGAACTTCTCTGACGTATTTTATGATAGATACCTCTAACATAGCCTAATGAACTTCTTATATTCTTCAATAGAAAAATATATGGAAGTTGGCATAGTCAGTTCCCTGGGTGAGACCAAAGTGCTTTATATATTGTCTATATGTGAAGATGTGTCTGTGTTTAAACTATCATTGCAGCTTTGAAACTGTCTGTTAATGCTCAGATCGGAAGTAGATGGACTACCCAGCTGTGAGTAAAGGTAACCTTTTGATTCAGGATGTGACGCTTCTGTTTCCATGCACAGTGGCTGTGTTCTCTCCTTCCAGTCTAAGAGGTCACCATGACCAATAAAGTAAACTGAAACAAATTCTGTGCCCTTGTGACAGTGGTACAGAAATGATACCATGAGTTATTTGTAGTCTGAGGAATTGCTGCTGCCAAAATTCCAGGATGACTGTTTTATTTTCTCAGATTTGTCAGTTGTAGCAGTTGAGGTACATTGATAGTCAGTGTGAACTACCTAAGTTTCAATAGTTGCAAAACCATCATAAATATTTGAACAAAATTATCAAAGTAGCAATTCAGGAGACAGATTTTTTTTATTTTTTTTTTTTTTAATCTGCATCGTCCTCTCTGCATTATGAGTTCAAATACTTGCTTCACGCAGAACTTCACAGCTTTCTCTTTGTGCTTTTATGGTCAGCTAACTGTCTGTGTTTCTGAATGCAGATTCTTTGGATTAAAGGTACAAATTAGTTTGCATTCTGAGTGTAACGGTGGTGAGTGGGGAGGAGAGGGAAAAAACACAGAATGCAGAACTCATGAGAGTCCTGCAAGCGGAATAAACTGGATTTAGAGATCCTATCTAATAACAGCTGAAATTGGCTTATGTTGCTGGATTTGCTTCTGCTAACTTCTTTCAAAAACTTTCTAATAAACATAGTAGTAGTGTGATAGAAGCAAGGCATGAGCAGTAGGTAATAATTTTTAGGTAAGAATCAGTTTTTCATGTGTTTAAAATATTGCTCCACTCATGTTCTTTCTCTTTTTTTTCCCTCCCTTCATGTTCTGATGCTCCTCTATACAATATTGAATAATAGTTGGAAGTAGTAATATGGGAATACTGAAATACTAGGCTCTCTTAGCTAGTAGTGACAAATATGTTGTTGACCTTCTTGTAATCTTCCGCAGGATTCATTTCAAGTTTACCTGAAAGCATCAGGACTTTAAATATTTAAAACTTAAGTTCTAATGGAAGAACTCATGAAGCATGGTTTTCTATGACTTTGTCTTGTTTTTCTTTGTAACAAAATGTCAGCTTGCTTCCTGACACTATTTTCTGTGTTTCTGTGGTATCAGTACCTCTTTCTTCTGTTTTCTTCCATTATCCCATAAGTATACTTGATGCAGAACCATCCAAATACCACTAGGTAAGTATTTTTGTCTGGCTGGTTAAGTGCTGACTATGAAGCTAGTAAGCCAAACAGAGCAAGTTACTTATGGGTTCGTACTAGAGACTCTTCACTAATTTGGATTTCTTTCCTGCCTAACTGGTTTTGTAAGTCCTGTAGAAATTATCTAGTCCTCTGCACCACTGCTAAATTTGCTTGAAATTGACCGTTGAACTTAAACATTACTAGGGAAAGATAACAAACAGGTGAAAGGCAGTATGATTGCTTGGGTATTATTTCTGTAGGAAACTGGTTACAAATAAAAAGTTACATGATTTAGCTCCTAAAGCGAAGGCAAGAGCCTTCTGTTTTCACAGAATGACCTAGGTTGGAAAAGAACCTAAGGTCGAGTCCAACCATTAACCTAACACTGACAGTCATCAACTATACCATATCCCTGAGCACTATGTCAACGTGGCTGTTAAACACTTCCAGGGATGGGGACTCTACCACTGCCCTGGGCAGCCCATTCCAATGTCTAACAACCCGTTCTGTGAAGAAATGCTTCCTAATACCCAGTCTAGACCTTGCCTAGCATAACTTGAGGCCATTACCTCATGTCCTGTCACTTGTTACTTGGTTAAAAAGACTGATCTCCACCTCTCTACATCTTCCCTTCAGGTAGTTGTAGAGCATGATGTCTCCCCTCAACCTTCTCTCTAGACTAAACAACCCCAGTTCCCTTGGCCGCTTCTCATCAGACTTGTGCTCCAGACACTTCACCAGATTCTTTGCCCTTCTCTGGACACGCTCCAGCAGCTCAGTGTCCTTCTTGTAGTGAGGGGCCCAAAACTGAACACAGTACTTGAGGAGTGGCCTCACCAGAGCTGAGTACAAGGGTAAGATCACTTCTCTGTTCCTGCTGGCCACGCTATTCCTGTTACAAGCCAGGATTCCATTGGCCTTCTTGGCCACTTGAGCACACTGCTGGCTTATGTTCTGCTGGTTGTCAATTTTGTTTCAGTTTGATCATTATTTCTTTGTACAGATATGTCTTGAGGAGGTGTCAGATAGGCCTTAAAAGTCTGTGTGTGAGGCACAGTTGCTGGACTTAGGGAAGTTTAGGAAATCTTACAGCTGGGAGACTAATGTTTCCAATTTCAGTTGAGAATTCTGATTTACTTTAGCAGTTTTTTTCTCCTCTGGAATCTCTTGCCTACTTTTTGCTTCAAGAATGGTTAGTGCCTCTGGTAAAACTTGAGTATTCAAAGAGTGCCTTTTTCTGTCAGGCAAATCTTGCTGCTGTAAAAACTCACTCTGTGTGATGTTGGCTTTTGTTCCAAAAATAATGTTAACTATTTTGCTATATCCTCTATAAGCTTTTAAGTTTACTCAGCTGAATATATCTTATTTAGCAACTGAAATCTCTCACAGCTTGTCATGAGTAAAGGGTCTAATTTCCTCCTTTTTTGCAAATAGAAAAAGATGTTACCTTGGAGAAGGCTGTTGCACGGTAGGGAAGATACAGTCATGATCATTACCTTAGTAACACATAAGTCACTTGCTGGGTGTGTTTCAGTACATGGACAACTCTTTTCTGTTAGATCTAAATGGCAACTGATTCTTCTTCTTTGGAAGCCTTATTGTGAAAGTAAAAATTTTCTTAAATACATCAAAAATAATCTTAACACTTTATTAATTGTTAGTAGTAGTTACTAATAACTCCTTCGCATTTGTTATTCAACGAGATCTTTTGAATTTCCTGTTAGCTAACCTTAGTTTTTCCTTAAGTAGGACTCTTGAAATCCTAGCCTTGGTTTGTCTAGTATTTTACAGTATCACTTGTATGACACTATCACAGAATCACAGAATGTTAGGGATTGGAAGGGACCTCAAAAGATCATCTAGTCCAGTCCCCCTGCCAGAGCAGGAACACCTGGGTCAGGTCACACAGGAACATGTCCAGGCGGGTTTGAATGTCTCCAGAGAAGGAAACTCCACAACCTCTCTGGGCAGCCTGTTCCAGTGTTCTGTCACCCTCACTGTGAAGAAATTCTGCCTCACATTTATGTGGAACCTCCTATGTTCCAGCTTGCATCCGTTGCCCCTTGTCCTATCATTGGATGTCACTGAGAAGAGCCTGGCTCCATCCTCATGACACTCACCCTTTACATATTCATCAACATTAATGAGGTCACCCCTCAGTCTCCTCTTCTCCAAGCTAAAGAGACCCAGCTCCCTCAACCTTTCCTCATAAGGGAGATGTTCCACTCCCTTAATCATCTTTGTGGCTCTGCGCTGGACTCTCTCAAGCAGCTCCCTGTCCTTCTTGAACTGGGGGGCCCAGAACTGGACACAATACTCCAGAAATACTATACGAAATTAATTCCTAGAACATTGCTGTGCTATAGTGGTGAAGCAAACTGAGTACCTCAGCCCTATAATGCTGTCTGTTATTTGATTCTCTGTATTTTGCTTTTCTGCTCACTATGCTTATGTTGCCTCTTTAAGCATCAGAAAGTATCCATCAACCTATATGTATCCTGTTTTTTAATTAAAATCTCTGGTATGGAAAGTCTGTAGAAAGTTCTCCTCTCCTGAAGATTTTGACCAAGGACATGCCATGATTCAAGTGCAAAACCCATAGTCCCTCACAGGTATTCCTTTACTGTTTCTGACCAGTAGAGAACCTACTAGTAGACCACGCAGTAGAGTGGGCCAGGCAACAACTGGGGCCATATTCACCAAATAAATCTAACCCTCCAGTGTGTTTTGAAGTGTTTCATGAGTAGCAGAAGACAGAGTGTTAGATTCCAAAACTTGTCCTGATGGATGTCATCTGAGTTGTTAAGAAAATACAGAATATGATTGATCAAATGAAGCTGAGTATTCCAGACAGAGAATTAACTGAGCTTCTTGTAAATGTGAATGCAGTGCCATTTCTTTTTCTCTGACTTTAAGCATGTGGGAAAGAAGATAGTTTCTAAGCAAAGGGAAAAGGAAATTGTCTCATATTTATTAAATCCTTTTCCTATCAGGAAGTATGCATCAGGATTATATGCTTGGCAAGCAGGAGTACATATTTTGGCACATACTTCTCTCTTTGTAACTTTAACAGCTTGCCAGCATTGCAGGCAACACTAGCAGCAGTCTGTGTCCCAGACAGTTTTGATTATAAATCCCAGTGCCTGCAGTGGGGGAGAAAGCTCCATGGGGATGGGTGCTATTTGGTCTCCTTGGCTCCTTTTCCCTCCGTAGTGCACTGGTGAAAGAGAAGGTAAGGAACAGCTGGAGAAGGCAAGAAGTTGGTCATGCTGGTAGTAACCCTCTCTGCATCTTAGTGAAATATCCAGTGAATATTGCTTACATTTGAGGATGTTCCAGGCTTGTTGTGATGAAACCAATGGTCTACAATCTAATTGTATCTGAAAGATCTTGTATAAACCATTGTTTGAGTGCACTAACCCCCAGAATTACAAATGGCATTGCCCACACAGGCATTCCAGAAATTTTGTATGCAGTCTTTTCTTGCTTATCAAATGCAAAGTTGATTGTTATTTCAAATTTTTAAGCATATGGCTAAATCTTTTGTAAAGTTCCTCTAGGGTCAAACATAGTATTGTGAACTTTAGTCCTCAGTCAGTGATTATATCTGTATTGATAAGTGCCATTTGACAGGACAATGGCTTCTCCATTTGCACAAGAACAGGGGCAAAATAGTTGAGCAGAGTTATATTTTCTGTTAAGACTGTGTTATAGTAATGTCCATGCCATTAAAATAGCTTAGACATTTTAAATGAAGTAAAATTTCTGAATTGTGAAGAGAGGCAAATGAAGAGTAGGTGTACTTCTATGAGAAAGACTAGATGTTCAGTATTCTTTGGTTTTCAAAAAAAATTCTTTTGGGTTTTTTTAGTACCTTTTTTATGCAATTATTTTTTTAGGAACTTCATATTTTTAACGTACGTATGTTTAATAAGGCTTAATAAGGTAGCTGAAGTGTTATATTACATAAAGTACTCAAACTGTGTTAAACTTCTTCTAAATTATTTGAATAAAATACAGTTCTGAAATTTTATGGGAGCATCCCATCTACAAATACATTTTATCATCATTCTGTGGAATGAATGTGAAGAGTACCAATCATAGAATCATATGTCTTTCCAACTTATGTCTTCAAGCAAGTTTTATTGTATTTAAAACTTGCTTTAAAATGTGTAAAGCTTATGTCTTAAAATCTAGTACATTCCTTTCAATATTGAAGTTAATTCCTGGGAAGATGGGAGATGAATGTGTAAAGAATATTTTTAATAACTTGCTTGACTGTAAACTGTTTTTATGGAACAGTTAGAACACATCTTCTGGTTTTGGTTAAAATGTGGTGACTTATGTTTTGTGGGGTTTTTTTTAAGAAAGGTTTTTAAAGCCAGTTAGTCTTCTCAAATACAAAGGAGTTATTTAGGTTTTGAATAACATCTAAACATAAAATGGAAACTTACGTATTGATGTTCTTTTAAACTTCATATAAGCTATGTATTGTATATTTTTGTGGTATGTAAATTCCCTATCTACGTATTTGATTGTGTGACATGTCTGACAATAACAAATAGTTTGTGCTTTTAGCTCTATTTTATCCCATATCTGTTGGTTTGTGGTTTGATCTCGACTGTAGCTTTTTAAGTCTGCAACAAGGAAAGTAAATGCTACAAAGAGTAAAAACTTTGGTTGCTCTGCATATAGAATCTGCTCTCCATAATTCAAAGGAATTGGATTAACACAGTAATGTATTTGTTTTTCTTCAAGGGAGCACTGAAGTGCTGCCAATAGGAAGACTGTTGAAATAACTGTGGAGTGTTCCGTAGTTTCAGTTATATCTACCACATGCAAACTCTTTAGTATCTTATTAGAATCGAGATGTTGAACACAACTTAGTCATGAAGATCAAGGAGGGCTGTTTTTTTTTATCTAGTGTGAAGTCTGAAAATTTAGTTCATAACATCACTAGTATGTCTATGCTGCTTCCTGAAGATATTCGTATGACTACACTGCTCTGTACAAAGGTTCAAAATGTGGATTTCCAAAGCCAGTGCCACAGCTTGTAAAGCGTAATCTCTACCTCCAGATATCTTTTCTGAGTCAAGGATCCTGAATGTCATTTCTGAGGGCTTGATATTTCACAAGAGATTCTGGCCATAGACAAGACATGTTCAAGGAAGTGTTCAAGGCCAGGCTGGATGGGGCTTTGAGCAACCTGGTCCTGTGGGAGGTGTCCCTGCCCATGGCAGGGGGGTTGGAACTAGATGATCTTTAAGATCCCCTCCAACCCAAACCATTCTAAGACCAAAAATATATTACTATTACTGTTTACCTTAACCATATAATATAGTTCATTGATTAAGGTGGTATTAATTAGCAGAAAAGGATTATTACTGATTTTGCAGATGAAGTGCCTGTTGTCTTTATAGCATAAAACAAAGAAGATTTGTTTACTCCTTACAATTCTTTTGGCGGCAGTTCTCATTTAGGAAACTTCTGCCACTGTAGGCACTTTCCCTGCATCCCCCCTTTCCTTTACTATATGAGACTGCTACTTCAACTTTATCCACATGTTCTGTGAAGACAGAGCTACTGTCCCTTGTTTATTTTAGTTAGCTGTTTAGGTGGCTGCTCCCTAAACCAGGTATGTGAAGTAGTTCGTTTTAGACATCAGCAGGGGAGATGCATCTTAAACCAAAAATGTAATGAGTAATTGCAGCCTTGCTAGACGTGACATCTTTCTTCCAGGTATGGAACTGATGTTCATTCAATTTGTTAAAATTTAACTTGGTTAGGAATGAGCATACTTGATGTGCACTGCAAAGAAAAGTTGAATTAAAGAGCATTTTAATTTTTTATTTTCTAGGGGTATCAAATGGTGTAAGATTTAACTAGATGGATATCATAGTTTAAAAAATGGTGCTATCTTACCTACCAGTGCAATCATATACCTCTTTGGTATTCCTGAATGAAAGTAACAATGCTTCTTACTTTACTAAGACACAAAAATAACTTTGAAATTACTTCTGAAAATACTTTATGCCTATGGCATAATTCTGACTAAACTGAAAGCTCTTAGTGACTGACAGATTGTAGAGAATAGTGGAGAGTAGTTTTTAAACACTTAAGAATGAGCCTATGGCTGAGAAGTGCTGGCATGTTACAGATACTGCAGATACCAAGAGCAATATTGAAGGGAAAATGCAGATGTCATACAATAGTTCTTAAAATTTATGTAGCCTGAGTCTGTGTAAAATGCAGGTAGCTGATGGCAGCAGTTCAGTTAAGTGTAGCTGAAAACAGAAGGACAGATGTAAAGGGATGAAGAATTTATAGTATAGCTTTGTAGAGTAATTGCAAGCTTTTAACACAGAAGTATGTCTCCTGAGGCACTTCAGGACGTTCCAGTGAAATAATTCACTGTAATAATTTAGCTGTAGCTGGAAACAAACTAATTTCTTTTGTTTCAGTACTAGTGTTAGCCTGATTTCTTTCTTCATCTACCCACCCTTACCCCCTAAAAACTGAAGTTCAACTTAACTGCTTAGTTTAAATTAAACCCCTGTGAGAACAGACAGGAATGATTACACAAAAGTTTGCTGAACAGCGATGCTTTTTACCGAAAGTTAACTATTACTTTGCCCACAATATTTTAATGTTTTTGAAAGGAGAAGGTAGACCAAGATTGCCTTTGTTATATGCTTTGCTTAACTGTCTTTTGTCACAGACTTGATATGTAGGATGGGGGGGCTGATAAAGGCATAAAAACCTCAGCTGAAAACAGAAGGATGAGATTCTCAGGGTGGAGTTTCTGTGCTTTGCCTGCTTTGGCATAAGATCTGCTTGAATGGCTCATGGTGCTTACATCGAGCGAGGTCTGCAGCCCGCTCCTCTCTGTGCATCTTGCCCATCCTATACTGGCGTTTATTAGGTCTCTGCGAGAGGCAGAGGCAAATGAGCAAAGCTTGATTCTTGTTGTATCTTTGTTTCTGTTCTCCTGGTTGAAACCCGGCAGAGTTCTGGGAAGCTGTCAAAGGTCAGAAATTCGGACAGAGGGGAACCAGAATGAAGGCATCAGGACTGGAGCTGCTCTGCAGAGAGGTCACTGGGACTCCTAAACTATGGCAGGAAGGATGGAAGTGGGAGCTAGTGCTGCTGCTGCAGCAAAAATGAATTGTACTGGAAAAAGTCAGTCTTCTCAGTACTGCTGAGAAGCCTTAAATTTGCACTTCTCCCTAAATTTTCAAATTAATTAAAACTCAGTCACGTGACTAGTGCCTTTTAATAGAATAGACAAATCTTGAAAATAGCAGCTATTTTTAAAACTGTCATTGATTCACTTTTGAAAATGAATTCATAATAAGCGATATTGTGTATCTCCTCTGATAGCTTTTGTTTTCTTTCAAATGTTTCCCTTTAATTCTTTAGCATATCAAGATGCTAGAAATAGGAGAAAAGGTTGAAGAAATCTTGAAAAGCTTTAGTGTAAAAAACGTAAAGCAAAGGTAATTTGAGAAATGTGGTGCTTGACCTATGATACTGCTCTAGCTTGCTGTTGGAATCAGATGAACTAGCCAAACCAGTAAATCCACTGTGTAGAAAACAGTATTCTGGAAAATGACCGCCTTCAACAAATACTTTATAAATCAAATAAATATGTTAACTAGCATGAAAGTCGTTAGTTCCTTGAAAAAGAACAAATCAGTGTAGAATAACTAGTTTAATACTGGAATAATGATGGTTGTGTCATGATAACAGAAAATTTTTTACTACTAGAAAATTCACTTGTCATATTTACTTCTGCCTAGTATTTCTGGAGATACTAAATGTTCACCTTTAAAACAGTTTTCTACTTGCTCTGTAGTACAACCACTGAAGGGAATTTATCATTAGTATTTGTTGTGCCTGACATATTATTTAGATGTCAGACTTGGGGTTGCCCTGACAATGAGTTCTGAAATGATCAAATGCATCCAGTGTAACTTCTAATGCATGTAGTGCCATAGAAAGATATTTCTCTGTTTCAGCAATACAGAGTACCTCAAACTGGAACTGATTATATACTTGCACTATATTCCAAAGGCAGCCTCAGGTTAGAGGTACTGAAAAGTCAGTCATTGCAAAGTAAAGTGCTATGTGTTCCAGGATAAAACAAGTTTACCTTGAAAGTTTTATTTCTGTGGAATAATGTTCTCATTGTCCTGTGGAGTCTGATGCAAAGAATTGCCTTGTGTCAGTCTATTAACATTTTGAAAAGTAGATTAGGAGAATCTATCTTATTTTCAATATGGGTCTAGTCACTTTCTTCTTTTTCCTTATAGTAAGTATTCCTTTAATTATCTTGAAAATTTCAGAAATACCTGTCATTTTAAACAGACATTGAAACAGACCTGGAGTAACAGTCCGCAGGAAACTGAATTGTTCATAGGTGTCTAGGACCATCCAAAAGTAGCACCACTGTTGAAGCGACAGTGAACTTCTGTGCCCTGTGTGTTCACAGTGAAATTTGTCTGGCTGAGAATCCAGTAGTTGTACATCCTTTCTCAGAAGGAGAAAGAAGCATTAGTTAATGGACTAGAGTGCTGAGTGCAATGAATCCACATGAACCCACTGTGCCATTGCTGAATCTCAGGATGATGCTGTGATGTCCTTATGGGGATTCAGGTGACCATGTTTGCCCCTGTCGTAGCCTGATATTGGTAAATAACTCAGAAGCCACTTCTAGGCTGCCAGATGCTACATTTGTTGTAGTTATGGACTGGCTGGGACCACGTTGTTGCTTAAGGGGTAAAGAAGAGTTAATCAGTTAGGTTTTCATGTCTTACATAAATACGTTTGTCTTATGCTTGAGTCCACAGAGACATTTCTGAAAAACAGCATTACATTTCAGCTTTAATTCTGAAACCCAAGACTTCTGTAGAAGTGACAACTGGCAGTTTCTGGGATTTTATAGATAATCTATATTAAATACCCGTGTAAGGTATATATAGTGAGGTACACAGTCTGGCTGCCATCAGTGCAGTCTGATAGAAAATGACTTGTAGATCAGGGAGGGAGCAGTGGCACAAAGTTAAAAAGTTCAAAAAAAGTTGGGGTTGGTTTGTTTGTTAAGAGAAGCTTGATAGACTAATTTTGTAGATGCTGGGGTGGACTTTTTTGTGTTGTTTTGTTCAGAATTTAAATCTATTAATTGACAAGTGGCAGAATTACATTTTCAATGCATGAGTCCCAAACATGAGTGTTTCTGGATTAAAGATTCTAACCATGTGTCAAGGTTTGAGGCTTGGCTGGCCACTAAACAGATGACAGGGGCCTATATTAGCCCCCCTAACAGGGGCTCTATATTAGCCCCTAAATTATTTCTGTTTTAGTCAAACCAGGACACCAGGACAAAGACTTGGTGTATTTGCTAGTGTTTGCTTATTGAGGCACGAGTGTGTCAGACCTAATTGGGTAGGAAATTCCAGCTTTTGTTCTCAGCCTTTTTCTGAGTGCTAGGCAGACTTAAAAACTGAACGCAGCATGAAAAATTGCTTCTCATTGACTCCTTTGGAAAATTCAACAACAGTAACCTTTGGAGCCTGAAAAGATTTCCTGTAAATTAGTGGCTTGAATTAAAGTCACTTCAGTTCCTTCAGGTAGTTTTTGTGCTGCTCTATTGCTTTACAGTTTTGACACCTAAAAGTTGAATGCTATGGTGATTTGTAGCTTAATGAGAAAGTAAGGAGGAGTTTTGCTATATTAGTCTTTTTTGCTTATAAAGAAATAATTCAAAGTATATAATTTCCAGTTAACATACTAAACACTTCTAGAGGTGAAATTAAATCTATTTAAATGGGGGAATAGGCATGATGTTTTTGATACCAGTTCTGATGTGTTTATACTTTCTTAGACATCTCTGATACACTGGGGGTTGCTTATGGAAGTCACTTCCTAACTTTCAAACCAGGTTTTTATCTAGCAGACAAAAATTTACTTCAAGATGAGAAATAGCTAAGCAGCTGCCTAGTACATTGGCTCTATTAATTAACTGGAGTGCATTGTATTAACTGTTTGAGTGTTCATGTGAAGGATTAATTATACTCTGACTCATAGTCAAATCTTATTGCAATAAACAAGAAACTTCTCTGATTTGTCTGGGAATATTTTCTCACAAAGTTAGAGAAATACCTAATGCCTGTACATTGTGAGATTTGCATTGATGTTTTGGTCAGGTACACTGCAGAACACAGCATAATACAAACTGGAGAGCATTCCAAATTGTCAGCGTCTGCAGTACTTTTGCGGATAAATATGGGGGGCTTTGGCAGGATGTACAGTGTTGTCTACCATGTCTCCCATGTAGGTTACCCTGTAGCATCATACTGCTGCCAAAAGGGTGGGTGGGTGAGGCTTCTGTAGTTTGCCAAGGACCTTCAGTGGCCGAGTGCTCACATTGATGCTTTAGTTGAGTTACTTTTTAAACTTAGTGGTAGACCACTTTTAGATTTATCTGCATATCCTGACTGAAAACATTAACACTGGAGATTTTAGCCTTATTTTACCACTGTATTTTTAATTATATCCTCTTTTTAAAATGGAAGAGGTGAGAGAACTTTAAGGAGCAGGGTATTGTGCAGGTGTCCTGCATATGGCACACAAAAAGGCAGCTTTCAATGACTTTGTGAACTTTTTTTTTTTCCCCAACCATTCAATTTCAATAATTATCAGTTGAATATTCTTACAAAGCTCTAGGATTTATAATAATATGAATGATTTTCTGACAAATCTTTATTATAATATAAATTTGTATGATGTCTCATGTAGGAGGACATTTCCTGAGGAATCCTTGGCTGGTTGAGAGAGATAAGAGTATAGTATACATACATGTGTGTGTGCAAAGGTTAAAATCATGCTTATGCATGTGTTTCTTGTGTGTATAGCTTCTGTGAAACTCCTCAGTCTGTTAGTAACTACATAATGGTGATTCTTGGATTAGCAATGTCTGGGTCTATTAGCACTATCTCATAGCTGTTACTAGTATTACTTGCATAACTTCATTAACTTGACTATGTGAGTAGGGCTTGTTAAATATGTGCAGGTATAGTAGTCTGATGGCTGTTTTCAACTCCTGATAGTTGTGTAGCCTGATAGTTCCCAAGCTTTAGTTTACTTTCTGCAGCTCCAAACAATGCCTCCACTTCTAATTGCAGCAATGCTTTTGGTTTCTCAGCACGAACAGCTATGCTGCTTCTATCAGATGTTATGTAAGCTACTGTGACGACACTAAGATGACATTTTTTTTCCCCACAAGCACCTGATTTGGATGAGGTATTATTACTGTAATTTAATATTAAAATTTGAAGTTGTAATTAGCCTACTGTCTGTGTGAGCATGTGTTGAAGTACACTCTAGAACTGTCGCTTGAAGGCTTTCCTTTGTTTGTCCTGTGAAAATAGTGTGAAAGACTGTGAGACTTCTAGACGTAGCCTATGGATAATCAGACGAAAGCAACTTGTTTGTTCACAGACTTTCCAGCAGCTCTGTAATGGATCTCTCGTGGCTGATACATGTGACTCCGTTGCTCATAAATTGGCCATGCTTGAGTGCACTGATGATAAAATAAATGAGTGGATTATTTTTCACAATAGACTGCTATGACTGACAGTGATTAAATTATGAGAGATTGCAGAACACATTCTTTGAGTGGCTACAAAGAGAGTTGTCTGTTCAAGCAGCAGAGAAAGTACATTGCGTTTCTGTGTTCCTGTTCTGGAAGAGTAAAGTGGTGCATAAAGGAGATGCTGAGCACTGTGACAGCAATGTAAGTCGACAAAGTCCTAGTTTCAGTTTTGGTGAGTGTTAGGATGTTGTTAGCTGTTAGAGACTTGGAATAGGTCCTCTGGGTCATCAAGAAACGAAAGTAAACACATCACCTGTTTTAAGACATTCGCAAGTGCCATTGAAAGGTTGCTTTGGTTTGTTCATCTTACTACTTTTTAGGGAAAGTGGCCCCAAAATCTCATTCATTTGTTGTATGAAAAAACGCTTGTATTTAATGTAGCTAGTCCAGATATTTATACCCATTAATTTTTATATCCAAATTTTTCAATTAAATTGTTTACAATTTCTTCCCACTGTAGTGTTATTGTGTAGTTCAGGTTTCCTCATCCAGTGGTAGAGGAACTCTGAAAGCTGTTCTAGCTTTTGCATTACAACAAATGAACGTAGTGTGTGTATTTATAACATGCTTTTCTTACTTTTATGGTAATATCACTTTTATTCAGAAGTGATGTGATATAGAGTATTCCGAGTCAAACCTATTTAGAGATTTCATTAAGAATTAATATTAATCACCTTAAACTTCTTGAAGTATTTTGATATTTTTTTCTCTTAGAATTTGTATTTTATTTTGGGACTATAATATCTGGTCTGCTTATTACTACTGGCTGTTGTAGTGAGTAGTGGAAAAATGACAGTTACTATTCATGCTTTATTTATAGGTTTTTATTCTCTTTTTTTACCATGAAATTTAAGGCGACAGGGCAAACGGAGGTCTGCACAAAGTGGGAAAATACTGTAGTCTGTTAGTATGGAGTATTACATGAGCTAGAGAGTGGACATCTAAGTTGATTGATATGGTATTCCTAAAGTAATATTACAGGCACAGATGTGACTTGTTTGTCTTTTCAGTAAGCATTTGTAAATCTTTTTCTTCCACTACTGTTTGTTGTGGGGTTTTTTTTGTAACTTAGAAGATGAGGAGGAACAGAATAATGCTTGCATGCATTTCTGTGCAAAAATGACGCAGGTATTGATTAAAACATGAGAAGGACTCTTTTCATGGGAATCACTTTTCCAGTGTATTTTCTGTCAGAGTGAATTAGCACATTATGTACAGCTCACGTTCTGACTGGTCTTTATCTGCTATTTTGTAGATGCTGTTGAAGTGTCAAGCTTAATGTGTTTAGTGAACTTCATATATTACTTTTTTTGTGTACTGGAGCTCATGCAGACTGACACAAGATGTCCCTCCTAAAATGACTGTTCCAGTTTATGGGGGTTAAGACTTGAACAAATGATGTGGGCCATGAAAGCACCCAATACAAAACAAAGAGCGCTGGTTGCTGCTTGAGATGAGCCCGCTGGGCCTGGCACAGTGTTCTACGCTTGCCGCTTTGTTCTGTGTGTCAGCTGTCATCCCCTCCTGACACTGGACCTTTCAGTTCCTGCAGCAAAAATGATGATGCAAGAGGTGTGCTATGCTGTCCAGCACCTTTCCCCTTTCTCATGTTCTGTAGAAGTAGTGTGTGTGGCACTCCAGCAAAGTGCTGGAGTAGAGCTCTGCTGTGTGGAAGAGGGGTTGCCAGCTTTGTGGAGGGTTGTGTTGGAATCGGTATCTTGATGTACCGAGGTGACATGAATGGAGGGAGTATAGTGTAGAGAAAGGAATATGTTAACTAACTTTTTTGTCTAACATGTTTAATGTCATTGGTAGATCTGGTGCTTTTGAAATGTATTTTGATACAACTGTTGGGAAAGATTTAAGTTGTATTGCACATTGCTAGCCAATAGGGACTAATCTGTGTGGTCTGCACTCTGTAGAGCACTAGAACACCTAAGTTGTTGATTCTTTTAGCTGTAACTATTTGATGTACAAAAAATCCCAAGAAATCTTAATGGTTAGTGAGAGGCTGAAAAAATACCAGCTTAAAATAAATGTTTTTCGATGTTCAGTCTAAAGTTTATCCTATAGTTACACAGCTCCAATACAAAGGAAGTCAGTTGTTTGCGAAGTCTTCTGGCAAGATGGAACTACCATACACACTTGCTTGTGGAAAAAAATTGTTCCTGTTTTCTTCCTGTGCTATTCAGCTGCAGAATTGTATGAAAAGTTTCCTTGGAGGGTTCATGATCCTCAAGTAGGATCATGGAAGTAGGAACATAATGGATTTTCATGTGGGATTTACATAAAGGGCACTACCTGGGAAATAAGAGTTAAAAGTTCTATTGAAACTCCACCTTGCTCATTGAGACACTTGCAGAATGAGGAATCTGGATCAGTAATGGTCTGGTTGTTATTTTTCTTTTTGCATTTTGCCCACTAAGAGTACATACATGATTTCAAGTATGAAAAGAAATCACTGTATTTAAGGAAAAATCTCCAGTACTGCTCAAGTTATTAAACTTAAAGATATGAATAGGATCATGTATGTTACAGCCTTGTTCTGTTAAAGTTTGGGTTAGAACAATATGGAAATTTGATGTATCCTGTAGGGATCAGAACTCACTTTATCTTTTTTGGCATATGTAGTTTTCTACTGGTGATATCTAGGTTGAAGCTAGAGAGGGTGTGTTATCCATATAGTAATCATGCCTCTTGTTCATACTGGAAACAAATCTGCTGGCTCACCAAGAGCATCTTTTACTTAAGATTTGAGTCAAAATACTCTTCCACTTAGTCTCATTGCCTGTTTGCTGATTACATATTTGCAGTTTCATAAGGTTGAGGAATATAGTTGTGTAAGGGTAAAGAAGTTTGACAGAGCTACTTTCCAATGGCGAGGTCTACACTATTTTTGGATGGGTTTAGAATGTGTTTATTCTACACTCAAAAATGTGACTGCAGCTGCTATTGATGTAGCTAAGTGAATTAAAGAAGAAATTTTTCACCTGCTTATTGATGGACTTGATCAATGAAGAAGATATTTAGAACATAACTCAAAGCTGGCATCTAACCTTGAGGCTTTCTGTTGCTTTGCCATATATCAAACTTCATGGTTCCTGGTTATCCTTTTGAGAAAAAAACCCGCCAGTTTATTCCTGAAAGCTTAGACTGAATGCGTTAGAAGGACTTCACAGTTGTCTCAAATGACCACTTTCAACATATTTAGAAAGTAGCTTTACATAATTTTATGGTCACTTCTTTAATGAACTTGGAGATTTTAATGTTTTAAAACTAATTGTCTGTTTGAACACCTGTGACTAAAGCAACCTAAAAGAATTTTAAAAACACAACAACACAAATTTACCTTCTTCACCCCCCCCACCCCAAAATGTGTTTATCTATATTAGCTTTTTTCCATCAACTTAAATGTTAAGGGCTTTTCTTGGATCACTCTCAACAAAGTGCTCAGAACTAGAAAAAAAAATGTCTTCCAAAACAGCTTCTTAAAGTTTGCTTGCATTCCTCTTATTCTTGCTGTGTTTCCTGAAGGGATTAAACACTAATAAGTAGAAATATTGCACAGCTTCCAAGAGACTTCAGTTTTTTGTTGTGTTTTTTGTTTTTTTTTTCTGCAGACCTGTAATGCTAGGAATTAGTGAAAAGACAAATGGCATCTCTCCCTCTTACAGTTTTTCTTTTGATAATTGATTTTTGTTCCTGCTGGGTTTATTTTCATTTACTAAAGGATATACTAAGGATTGGTTAGAGCCAGTTCTTAAGATAGTGTCATGGTCAAAATTGAGAAGAAAAAGAATGCGATATTTCTACCACCTCTGCATGAGGTCTGCAAACAGTAAAACCTGCTCTGACTATTGCAGAATATGTATTTTTCCTGAAACTTTTATATTCATTCTTTGAATTGGAAAAGTTACTCCTTACATAAATGCAGTCCTCGATCAGAGCAAAGATGAGGCATATTCTTTGTCTGCTGGGCATGAGCAGATTGCAGCTCTCTGCATATCTTAACTTATAGACAGATGAACGTAGCCTGTGCGGCACAGCATGCTGCTTAAACCCTGGCTCAGATTGAGCAGTCATAAAATGGATTGGTGACTTAGGCTATTCATCCCAGCCATGACAGTTCAAAGGAGGTCACTGACAATGTCAACAGAGCATACAATCCTTTTCTTCTAGATAGGCTTTTCCTTGTTTTTTTTGTCAGGCAGATTCTTTCAGCAGTATTAAGGCCTCCCACTTTCATCTCCATTAATCAGGGGCTCTTCTGGAAGAGATTCCCTATGAAAGGAGCTCTAGTGTTGATTTTTGATGCCTGTAATCTCTTCAGTTAGGGAATGTAGAGGTCTTCATAGGCTATGGATCAAGAACATAATCAGTCCACGTTTTTCGGAACAAGATACTTTAGGAGATTAGAACAGAAAAATCTAGTGATTCATACCATTCTCAGATTTGATTATCTCTTCGTTTTAAGAGGATTTATGTCACTTCCCCAGTTGTTGAGAATGTTGAGAACACTAAGTGGAACATGTGTTGTGATGCACAGAAAAGGAAGAACTGAATTCCCTTTGTTTCAGCCTCCTAGGACATCATTGTGATCTATTGGTTATACTGGTTTCCCATTGCTTTGGACAGAAACAAATCCCCAGTACTAGGTAATAGTATAGTTCTGATGAAAAAATTAGCTGCAGAAATGCATTCTCTACTTCTGAAGCTGTTTCAATCATATTTTATATTTGCCCGTGGCATAATTGATGGTTAGTTCAACAGCTTTTAAGTACTACACTTGAAATTTTTTGTTTTGATTGGTTGGTAAATAAAGGCATTCACATAACTTTGTGAAGAGCTTATTTTGCTTGTTTTTCTGTGGATGTGATTTGAAGGAAAAATCCAGCTTATGTTTTTTTTGTTCAGGTGAGATACTAAACTGGATGTAAGCCAGGCTTTTGAGTTTGATGCCCTGGCCTTTCTAGCAATGGTGATAGAATTGAGAATGGAAGGCATAGTACTTAATTGATAATCAGGAAGATTCTAAAAAAAGTAAATAAGATTAAGTGAAGGTACAGGAGGGGAGGGTGAAGAAAAGAGGATGAAAGAGATGTTTATACACGAAACTAATATGAAGTGAGAAGGGTATCTGTGTTGCAAATGATGAAGCCCACACATCGCAGCTTAAAACAGCCTTGTTGCTATGTTTCCCATTACAGGATTATGGAACATTGTGCTCCAACATAACTTTTTTCACCATTTCCATCTATGTATCTCTTTATCGTATGGCTATATATTTATTTAAAAGGCTTATATATGCTTCTTAGCATGGGGTAACACGAGGTGGCAATACATTTTTAGAATAAGAATTATATAAATAAATTCTCAACCTATTTGATAGGTTAGCATTCTTTACATTTTATGTGAACCTTTGTAGGATCAAAAATTTTGTCTTTTCAAAAATTTGAAACTCTTACTTGGAAGTCACACCAAGCATGCTGTATTACTTATCTGTATATCTTAAAAGGAAAGCCTTAAGTTAAATTTCTCGGTTTCCTTTTTCTGGTAAGTTTAGCTTAATCTTTACAATTTTTATATTAAGTATTGTAGACAGGAGTGGCTGATGAGTGAGATGAGAGTTTGTGGGTAAAAATTAAGGGGCAGGCTAACATGGGAGACACTATTGCAGCTGTCTCTTATAGACCACCTGATCAGCATGAGGAAGCTGATGAGGCCTTCTACAGACAACTGGAAGTGGCCTCAAAATCACAGGCTCTGGTTCTCATGGGGGACTTCAATCACCCTGACATTTGCTGGAAAGGCTACACAGCCAGACATGCACAGTCCAGGAGGTTCCTGCAGTGCATTGACAACAACTTCCTGATACAGGTGGTGGAGGAACCAACAAGGAGAGGAGCACTACTGGACCTTGTATTGATAAACAAGGAGGGACTGGTCAAGGATGTGAAGGTAGGGGGCAGGCTTGGCTGTTGTGACCACGAGATGGTGGAGTTCAAGATCGTGTGCAGTAGGCACAGAGCAAGAAGTGGGATCATAACCCTGGACGTCAGGAGGGCTAACTTTGGCCTCTTCAAGAAGCTCCTTGGAGAAACCCCGTGGGACAGGGCACTGGATGGTAGGGGTGCCCAAGAGAGCTGGTCAATATTCAATGCATCATTTCCTCTAAGCTCAGGTTTGTAGCATCCCAAAGAGTAAGAAATCATGTAAGGGAGCCACAGAACAAACTCCAGTGGAAGAAGAAAATTTATGGAACATGGAAGAAGCGGCTGACCACTTGGGAGGAATACAAGAATGTGGTCAGAGAATGTAGAGATACAATAAAGAAAGCTAAAGCCTCCTGAGAATTGAACCTAGCAAGGGAGGTCAAAGATAACAAGAAAGGATTCTCCAAATACATTGGAGTCAAAAGGAAGACTGGAGAAAATGTAGGCCCTCTACTGAATGAAGTAGGTGCCCTGGTGACAGAAGATACAGAGAAGGCAGAATTACTGAATGCTTTCTTGGCCTTGGTCTTTACTGCTAAGGCAGACCCTCAGGAGTTCCAGACCTTTAAGACTGCAGAAGAAGTCAGGAGAGAGGAAGACTCTGCCCTGGTTTAAGAGGATTGGGTTAGGGAAAAGCTAGGTGAACTGGACAGCCACAAATCCATGGGCCTTGATGTGAAGCATCTGCGAGTGGTGAGGGAGCTGGCAGAAGTCATTGCTAGACCATTCTCCATCATCTTTGAAATGTCCTGGAGAACAGGAGAGATGCCTGAGGACTGGAGGAAGGCCAAGGTCACTCCAATCTATAAAAAGAGCAAGAAGGAGGACCCGGGTAACTACAGGCCAGTCAGCCTCACCTCCATCCCTGTAAAGGTGATGGATCAGCTTGTTCTTGATGCCATCTCAAAGAATGTTGAGGAAAAGAAGGTTATCAGGAGTAGTCAACATGGGTTCACCAAGGGGAAGTCGTGCTTGACCAGCCTGATAGCCTTCTATGAGGACATAACTAGATGGATTGATGAGGGGAAGGCAGTCAGCGTGGTGTACCTTGACTTCTGTCTCCCATGGCATCCTCACAACCAAACTTAACAAGTGTGGACTGGATGATTGGGCAGTGAGGTGGATTGGGAAATGGCTGAAGGACAGAGCCCAGAGAGTAGTGGTCAGTGGGGCAGAGTACAGTTGGAGGCCTGTGACTGGTGGTGTCCCCCAGGGGTTGGTACTGGGTCCGGTCCTGTTCAATATAATCATTAACATCCTGGCCAAAGGGACACACTGTATCCTCAGCAAGTTTGCTGATGATAAAAAGCTGTGAGGAGTGGCTGACATGCCAGAGGGCTGTGCTGTCATCCAGCGTGACCTGGACAGGCTAGAGAGCTGGGCAGGGAGAAACTTAATGAAATTCAACAAGAGCAAGTGTAGAGTCCTGCATCTGGGGAAGAACAACCCCATGTGCCAGTACAGGCTGGGGGCTGAGCTGCTGGAGAGCAGGTCTGGGGAAAAGGACTTGGGAGTCCTGGTAGACAGCAGGCTGACCATGAGTCAGCAATGTGCCCTTGCAGCCAAGAAGGCCAATGGCATCCTGGGGTGCATTAAGAGGAGTGTGGCAGCAGGACAAGGGAGGTTCTTCTCCTCCTCTACTGTGTCCTGGTGAGGCCTCATCTGGAGTGCTGTGTCCAGTTCTGGGCTCCCCAGTTCAAGAGGGACATGGAGCTACTGGAAAGAGTCTGGCGCAGGGCCACTAAGATGATTAAGGGATTGGAACATCTCCCATACGAGGAGAGGCTGAGGAAACTGAGTCTATTTAGCTTGGAGAAGTGGAGGCTGAGGGGGGATCTCATTAATGCCCATAAATATCTCATGGGTGGGTGTCAGGAGGACAGGGCCAGACTCTTTTCGGTGGTGTCCAGTGACAGGACAAGGGGCAGTGGGCACAAACTGGAACACAGGAGGTTCAAACTTAACATAAGGAAACACTTCTTTACTGTGAGGGTGACAGAGCACTTGGCACAGGCTGCCCAGAGAGGTTGTGGAGTCTCCGTCTCTGGAGACATTTAAACCCCATCTGGACGTGTTCCTGTGTGATCTACTCTAGGATCCTGCTCTAGCAGGGAGGTTGGACTAGATGATCTTCAGAGGTCCCTTCCAGCCCCTACCATTCTGTGATTCTGTGATATTTTATAGATGTGTGCAGTCTAAAATCCATTCTCCTTTGTTAGAGAACACAATGAAACATTGTTTTAATTGGCATAAGAAATGTGTGAGAAATGCTGCAATTTTTCCTTGTGGAAAGAAGACTATATTGATTTTGCTTCAAGTATTGAATTGTTTCTGTCTAAATGTGGTTATGGTTATTAATGAAGTTGCGGGGAATCATTTGACAGCAGTACCTCATGAAAAGGATCTGCCAACACAAAATCCGTTCTTCACCTGATGCGGATGAGAGTGCATAATTGTAGTGAATTCTAACTCTCTTCAATTGGAATGTATAGTTAGTGGTGTCTGTCTCCTCCAGACTCAGATTTGACCTTGGATTTTTAGTGATGTCATACGAACACGAATTAGCTTGGATTGTTCAACAGGAAAATGTTACATCACTTGACAAGAGCAAACTTTTTGCTTGTGCTATTAGTTATTTCAGTGGAAATTGAGCTGGGAATACTTCTCCTCAAGTTAAAATTTTAAAAGCAAAGAAAGCTCATTTCATAACTTTCTGTAATTTTTGTAACTCCCACGTAAGCCTGTTCTGACACTCTGTACATGTAATACAATTTTTGTGAATGTCTAGAGGATCTAATAATCTAAACAGATTAAAAAGACCTGTTTCCAGGTTTTTTATATATGAAGTTTGGAAGTATTGCTGTTGTCTAAGCAAAACTGAACTTCTGTGGACTGTCACCCTTATATTTCTGGAGAGAAGTGACCTTTGGGTTTCAACTGAAAATAAATTAAAGACTATGATGTCGTCTCCTTACATGGAGCATCTAGAAGTACTTGATGTCAGTATGTAAGAGAGGAGGCCTTGAGATATGTTTTTGTTTTGGTTCTACTACTGTCCTAGTGTGTGTGCCTTGTGTGTCACTTTCTCTTCATAGTGCCCAAGTTTCTTTATCTGTAAAATTATTTTTTACCAAAATCAGAAATATTTTTATAGATTAACCAGTTTTATGACTGCTACAAAACACTTGGCTTATGTCTTCAGACAGGTATTTTAGTCAGGTGTTTGATCTTTGAGCTCTTCAACAAAAGTAAATGGGGTATAATTCATGATGTGTTTTAAAATTGCAATATAGCTTACTATGTAGGAACTAGTGAAGAGAAGATTTAATTAAATTGTGGAAATATTGTACCTCAAATGTTGATGTTGAATGGAATAAAAACACTTACGTATGTGTAGATATGCCTGAAAAACAAAAGTGAACTAACCAAAAATCTGTCATTTTAGGGATTTGGAAATACAGTAACACAGCAAGAATTCACTGCTTAAAAATAAATACATAAATAATTACAAGTGTAAAGGAAGTAGCATTCTCTTTAAATCTTACAACAGAGGAACAGGTCTTGAAATGTGTTATGAAATTAACATACAAAAATGAAGAAGCCACTGGAAAAGTCTTAAACATATTTCCTCTTGTGAAGCATTTGATTGGATAGGAAAGAGATTTTAGGCTCTTGAAAAGAAATTCTTCTGTGGAAAGAGCATGACATAAGGGCAGCAGATTTAAGGGGTTTGCTTTCCCCAGTCCTATAGGTGTGCATTTGCCCTTTCTTGCACAAATTCTTTTGTCGTTAACCAACTTCACTGGGCAGGATTTTATATGTGAGGGCGAAATGATAGTTCCTGGATCTCCTGTGGCCAAGCAGTTGAAGGACCAATGCCTGGAGATCTTGTGTTCTGTCCAGTAGCGCCTACAATGTTTTGTAGCCCATACCGGATTCTGGTGTCTTCCCAGCCTGCCCCCCTCTCTGGCCCCTCAGTGCAGTTTTTTGACTGTTACACAAATCATGACCTTTTTTCCTGTTTTGTCTTCAGTGTCTGTTTCCTGTTTTCTCCTTCCCTCCCCCACCCCATTTTTTTACTCCCTACTTTCTCTCCAGTGGTGTCTTTACTTACTGTTAGCTTGTTTATCCCAAGCTATTTGTTCTTACTAAAAGGAAGAGAGAATTGAGAGATATACTGTCAGGAGCTATAACATCAGTCCTTCCCTTTTACTGTTCTTCTATAACCACACTTGTTACTGAAATTATTGAACATTAATTTGCATGTTGTTCATACTGTTTCCCAAAACTCAAGTCTGTCATATGGATGTATTTCTCCCATCCTGACACAGAGACACAGATGTATACATTTTCTAAGTGCTAGAAATTTTCGGTCTTTTATTTGCCAAGGATCGTATGTACAGCAGTCTTCCTAGACTAGCACATCACAGACTTCATCCAGACCAGAGCTTCAGTTCTTGGTCTCTGTCATCTCACTTTGGGAACTATAGTTCAAGTGATCTTGATTTCTGAGAGAACATGATGTAATCTTAAACAAGAGTCTGAGCTGTTGGCTTCCACACAGGAATATGCTCTTGCAAAAAGCAAAAACAAACAAAAAAACCTAAAAAAACCCCAACCCCTCCAAAAACCCCAAACAAACAAACAAACAAAAACCCCAAAACCAAGAACTGTTGTCAACCAGTACACTATGGTCAAGAAAAAACTGAAATTAGTTTGGTCTGTTTAAAAGCTTATAGCAATTTTCCTTTTCTCTTACTGCTTTATATTTCAAAGTACTTCAGAGGTGAATCCAGAGTTAAGGAGAATTTAGATAGGATGGGGGAAATCCATGACTGTGAGGTCAAATATGGTCTTGAATCTAAGATTAAATGCAAGAGAAGTGTACTTATGGAGAACAGGAGGGTAAATACGCTTTCAAGCATTTGTTCAGTCAGTATCTGAACTGATGACCCCAAAAGGAGGCAAAGAAACCCCCAAACAGATGCAGATTGGGAGTTTCATTCAAACAAATAAGGCTTTTTGGGGTGGAGTTCATAATGTCATGCTGTATGTGTTTGTGTAAGAAAATCATTAGATGATAAATTGCTGTCAACTTGGATTTGTATTTGCCTAGGACTGTTTCAAAGCTTTGGAAATTCTCTGTGTGTATATATATATAGAGAGAGAGAGAAGGCGAACTGAGAATGTGACCCAAGAAGTCAGAATAAAGCTTCTACTTAATTTGGCCGGAAGGGTTACTGTAATAACACATCATCCCCATTTGTATATGGTCATTAAAAGGCTTTTCTGCAATGGGTGAGGCTGCTTTGGTAAACTGCAGTTTGTGATGTATTTTTATACGAGTATGTCATTGCAGTCGTGGTTTGGCAAGTCACTGTCTTTTTCCTTGTGTACAGGACAGTCTAACTACTCCTCCCCACCCTGTTCTTGGTGTTCACAAATGAATTATTCTTTTAAATCTTCCTTATCTGTTGTCTTTCCCTAACTCTCCAAAGAAAACTTTGTTTAAATAGTTACTCCCTTGGGACTTCCATGCATATCCTGTTATCTGGTTTATATTACAATCTTTCATGCTGGGAATGTTCTTCCAAAAAGCACAAAACAGCTAAAGCACTTAGATGACTAACAAACGTTAAGTGCTGAAGTCCAGGCACAAAACCAGCATTATTTGCATAAAATTCTCTTTTGCTCCCCCCCCCCATTAATATTACTAGACTTGTTTCTGACCTCTAGGGCATCGTTTAACTTTGTCTAGCCCACAGACATTGCAGTGGTCAAAATGATGTTAGTGGTGAAGCTGTTGCCATGAAAAGCAGGAAACTTTTACAAAGTTGCTGTTATTTTCACTCTTCTGATCAAATACCAGCATTCAGAAGAGCCTATGGGAGTGCTGAAGTCTTGGCTGACAATTTTATTTGCTCAGCTAAGAGGCATCTCTCCTTCACTGCTTGTTGTTGCTTGGGATTGGCAATGTTATGTTCCCACAGGAGCAGTAGACACGAACTTTCTTGAAAAGCAATATTATCTGTAGTTTCAATATTTCATTAGATATTCCAGTAAACATAAGTATGTAGGAAAATGTTTAGAGTGTCCTGCTTTACAGATATCATTTTAGGTGCATTATAATTATTTGGGGGGAGGGGAACACTGACTAAATTCATTCTGCTCTTTCAAGGGAATACTTCTGCTGCGGTAGCGCATGAAAGACTGAGCTAGCATGTGCTAGCTGCAAACATAAAAATTAAAAGGCCAACAGAAGGCATCTCAGGTGGCTAGCCTCTGAGGTTTGGGGAATGCAGGATAGCATTTATTCATTGCAGCAGTAGTTGTGAATTACCATGTTTTTAACTTCTTTATTTTACATTTGTTTATTTTGTTGTAAAATATACTATACAATTAGTAGCCTGGGTTTGTTTACTTGCATGTGTGTCAAGAGCTCTGCAGGTCCTTCAGTTGATTCACATACTGGTAGCAATTTAGATGCAGAAATCCAGAAATAACTTCACCTTATAGCTTGAAACTTTGCACTTACTTGGAATTTGGATTAGGCTTGTTCAAGATGGATTGCCATGCATGCCATTTAACCAAGTATTTGAAACTGACTTCATTATTGGTAGGAAGTACAGTTTTTGTATTTCGATTTCCTGATTCAGGAAAACTGATGAGAAAAAAAATACTATCAGGAGAAGATTCTGCACCTGTCACCTGTATAAAATCATCTGTAATTTTAATGTCACTTTTTCCAGGCTTTTGTTTCCCTCAGTAGTGTGCAAACGTCAACCAGTATTGCTAAACTGACTTGACAAAGAGAACTGTTCTCTCTATAGTTCTTATATTTGACAACTGCAAAAATGAAGTGCACCGTACAGTTGGAAATACAGAATTGATGTTGCTGCCAAAAAAGGCACGTCTGTGACTATGTTTACACCCTGAAGCTTTGTAAACAACTCTTGTCTGTTGAACTCTGTTCTTGTATATGACAGAGCAAACTGTCTTAAAGCATTTGTCAGTTGGTTTCTGGCCATTGTTCCTAAGTTGTATTAGCTGAAATAAAAAGCTACCAGGCATTTTGAATGTTATTTCAGTAGTGTCTGCATCTGTGTGATATTCAGCCTTGGCATACTGCTGAAATAAAGTAAATGATTATATCTACTTATGAAAGTTACTTGCAAATGTATTCTGCTTGTAGGGGTTTGTCACTACTGTTCTACTGAAAGCACAGTTTAGTTGCTTACCATTTCTTTTTCCTGGCCTTGAATCCTGGTATTGCAGTTATTTCCCTCTTTTGCGTGCTGTTATACATTTCCTAAACGTGTGAGATGGTAATAATTCTCTATATGACTTCCACTGAAGAGGAAATGGATACTTGTCAAAACAATGATGTGTGTCTGGGATTCCAGCATCCACGAGCTTTATTACACTGGGCCCTCTCAGTTTGCAGTAAAAAAAATTCACGCGTACTAGTATGTTGTTATTCAACCTGAGTTGGAAAATGCTTTCATTAACCATGTTGTTGTAAGTGCCTTGAAAGCATACTTTATGCAAGAGTAAACTTAATGTTGCAAGTATAAAAAGAAACTGTTTTTAATCTTGCCAATAAGTTGTAAATAGAAAGAATGAAAATTGGAAAAGAAATATTTGTTGTGGCATCTAGAAATCAATAACCTCCAAATCAAAACAAGCAAAATATTTTACAGAGCCCAAATAGATCCAAATAGATGATCCCCTTCCCCCTTGCCCCCAACGTGTTTAAGAACTGGAAAAAAAGAAATGTTTGACTGTGCTTTAGTGGAATTGTGGCACTATTGTAGAAACAACCATTTGATGAGGTGGGATGAGATGGAAGGAAGGGAACGGAGATTGGAGGGACAACATTGCTCAGAACAAATGATTGCTTACTGCTGGTTTTAATCTGTAAAATTGTTATTGTGAGGGTTTAATGTGCACAGTCAAAACCCACTGTAAACTTGCAATGTTGATTTTAAAGATAGGACAGAGATTTTTCTCAAACTGTGTTGCTCTTAATTTGTTGGACAGATAACAGGAAAATAGAGCTGTCTCTTGACCCATGTTCATTTTCTGGCTGCTGGAATGAATTTGGAACTAAATCCTGGTTTTCCACTGAGCATGCCCTTTTCTAGCAGCGTCAGGGCTTGGGTGGGGTCATTCTTGTTCAATACAGCTTTTCAAAAAGACTGTTGGATTCTCATCAGTTTACAGCATTTTTTTCAGTGCTGGGGAACAGCACAAAACTAGTTTGATAAACAGATTATATATATGCATATGTACTCTGGCATAAGTTCCTCTCTGAGATTTTTTTTTTTGTGTTTTAGTTTTGTTTTGTTTTGTTTTTTCCCCTTGATATATTGGAGTATTTGTAGATCAAAAACACAGAAGGAACAGATTCCTGTTATCTCTGGATGTGGTATAGATAGCACCAAGAGAGCTGCAGGATGTATATTTGCTTAAATGTAATCTTGAAGAAGTTTCAGTGAGCACTGCAGCCTGGCTCTGTGTATCACTTGAAAGGTATTTATGTTCTGATTTTGTTGAAAGTTTTGGGGTTGTGGTTGTAATTTTCTAGCACTGCAGAAACTAATTCTAGAGATTTGATGATATTTCAGTATTTATACAAGGAGAAAAATGTTTTCCTAGTAATGCAGTAGATTACTGTATTTGGGAAGGAAACACTGTATGCTTGCAAATATTCAGCTGTGTGATGGCATGGATGTAAACATGAAGGCTAAAAAAACACCTGTTATTTTGAATAGTGACTTCACTATCTAGGTAAAAGGATGCTTATGCATATACTTGCCGTTAACTCTGGGGCTGCTAGCCACCATGACGTACCTGAAATTTTCTAGAAAATGGATTTAATAGACATAGGATTCTTTGGGAAGGTACCACTTTGTGTCATTTCTGCTCTTGGAGATAAGCTTAGGTGCTATATGAATGTGTGTATATGCTTTGACACATACGTGTTCATGTATACACGTAACTTTAATTTTTATTGTCATGGAGTAGTAATCAACTGTCTGGCTCTGAAGTGATATTTATTAAATTATGTTATGTTAATACTTCTATGAAAATATTCAATTGCTTAACTTGGGGTTTGTGCTTAAATTTGGAGTGTTGTTGCTGTTTAAAGTTTGACCTTTGAAATGTGCTGCTGTTTAGAACTATTATGGCACCATCTGCTGACCAGTGTACAGACTGGCAATGATAATTTGTTCACCTGGCTACCTCCTTGCAAATGATCTTCCAGTTTAGGAGGCAGTTGTGGCAGAATCATAAGGACAAGGGGTGTTTTTTAGTTGGCATATGTTTGGGATAAATATTTTTAGCAGGAGATATTATAATGGCAAAAAGTCTGAATCATAACACAGCTTTAATTGTCTGGATTATTGCATAAGGCTCTTCTGTGAACTGTGAAGCTTTAAAAGGAATAATTTGGGGGGGGTTGGGCTATGTGTGCCATAGAATTGTTCTTGGTATTCTGTTTATCAATGCATTACCTTCTAAGTCTACAAAGAAGAGCCGTGATGGCATGAGATGAGTTCAGGCCCAGGTCCGGTGGTCTTGTCACAATGTGGGAAACAGATGGACTCTGACAGGCTTCTGCCCTGTGGCTACTGTTGAGACTCACAAAAAGCAGAGTCTGCAGTCTGTCTCTTCAGCCTCTGTGGTTAACCTTGATTTTTGTGCATAATCATCAGGGAAGGAGCAAACCAAAACAGTCCTCCTCGTCTCACTCAGTGTGTAAATACTTAGGTTTGGGTTCAGTTGCTAGAGATCATCATTCATTTGAAAATAGCTGATTAGATTTTGTACACACAGAACATGTTTTCCTGTGGGTTCTCTGCTGTAACTTTTAAAAACATGTTCAGTAGTTTTTTAAACTGTTGACCTCTGACTTCAGTCTCATGTATTTTTTCAGGAATGTTCGTAGAAATGAACTTAATCCAAATTATTAGATTCAATAGTCAAAGTATGTCTGTCTGTATGTATATACAGTCTGTGTATGTATAAATACAGAAAAGAGTGCAAGTTTCTATGGGAGAACTAGGCCTTTTTTGAGTTGATGCAGATCAGTATTTTATGGGAAGCCATACAATGTAAATGTTGCAGATTGATTAAACTAAGCCAATTTTAGGGATGTTTGTGTTTCTTTTAAGGGTCTCAAAGTTAAAAAGTGTTTTCTTTAGTTGTTAATTTATTACTTTGCATTCAGAGAGCTCCATGTCTTTGCAATTATAGTAATCCACCTAAGTAATGAGTCAAAGTGAATTGGATTTACATTTTGCTTTATCTAGTAATAAAATGTGTGCAGGTTATATTGTCACCTTTAGCAAAATGATGCAGCACAGTGGTGTGCTTCACAGAACCATGTGATACCATGAATTTTCTTGTTTACATACTGGTGATAAAATAAAAGTTTTAAAATTTAACAGAAATGCAAAATAAAGTGGTTTTTTTAGTTAGTATATTCAGCCTGGGGTATGAATTATTGTACTCTACAAAAAATAATTGATTTATGCTTTTGAAAAATCTTCTGAGGGTAGTACCAAGTTCCTCAGGTATTACCTAGTGATTAAACCAGACCCTTTTATACTCTGTAAAATTTGAATGAAGATTTTTACAAGGAATTATTAATAATATATTGATAAGAAAATTGTACAACTTGCGCAGATACCCATGTTGGCTTTTAGTGCACTGAATTGTAATTTATTTCACTAGAAGTAGGATGAACTATTTTTTTTGTGCTACTACATGATGGTTTCTCTGTGAATCCTAGTAGACTGGTGGAGATATAACTATCAAAGCAATTTTGATTTCTTGAACTTGCTATGAATTTCAGTGACAAACTGAAAAAGAAAAAACAGGTTTAGGATTGTCCTTTTTTATTTCATATACTCAGAAAGTGAGTAAAATGAAATCCAGAAATATATGGAAACAGGATTTGGATTTGTTCATCAGTGCTGATGAATAAGAAATACCATAATGGGAACAGTGAATTACGATGCAGATTATCCAATGCAGTGAAAAGCAACTTTCTATGGTTTTACTAAATGTTGTCTATAACTTTGTAGGTTACTCAATCATGATCTTTGAGCCACTCCTTTTCTTTCTTTCTTCTTTTCTTCTTGTTATACCAGTATGTCTTCTGTTTCTGGTTTATCTATGGTGGCAGGAATCCTTCTGGTCAGACAACTACATTTCAAGAATTTATACTATACTAGGAACTGGAAGAAAGGTATCAACCAAGTGACAAATCTGTACATTTGAGAGTAAAGAGAGTGGTAAGGAAGGAATATTTTGCTGTGCTTTCAGGTGTCAACTCTGTCTGGCATTATTTTTTCCTCAGGATTTTAAAAAGGGAGAGGAAGGGATGAATGAAGAGGGGATAGAAAAGCTGTGGTCTTGAGCTGCTTCCTGGCTGGAACCTTTGCCTGGGGAAGTTGGTAGAGTTATGATTAGGGCAGGACATCTGCTCCCCATGAAAGTGAGACCTGTTCTAACAAGCTTAATTCCTCTTCAGAAATTGTGAGGTTGTTTCCAATACTTTTTGCCCTACCACTCCCAACTTGGTCCTTTTAGTTTGGGTAGACATTCAATCTGCATGACTCAAGTTTTCAGGAGAATTGCAAAAGATACAGATGTTATCACTAGTAGTTTAATATACGTGGGTTTAATGACAATTGCAAAATCTGCTAAGTTTGGTTTTTTTCTCTTTGCTCAGACCTTAATAATCTTTTCATTTCAAGCATCTCCCTAACGTTCCTTCTTTGTTGTCCACTCTTGCTGTAAGATTCCTACATTCATTCTCCTTTCAAAATGAAATATGGGTTTAATGTTACCTTGCAATAAGAAAGAGGTGAGGAGTACCCTCTCCTGCTGCAGCTGTTAGAGAACTTAAAAAAAATTAAAGGGGCAAAAATACTTAGTGTGATTATACTACTACAGTAAGAGCAAATGAGAGTTTACAGTGCTTCCTTGGAGACAGGAGGGGAAGAAAAGATGCAGCTAAAGTTTATAACTGTAAGTTTTCAGTGTAACTTTGTTTTTCTTCCTGATCTCACTTCTGAGACAAATGCTGTCTGCTCTTTAGTTCTTTGTGACACATTGTTGGTTGTTAAGACACAGGACTAGATGAGATCTTGCAAAGTCTTCCCTCTCAGATCAGGAAAAAGCCATTTTCAGACAACCTGGTTACTTGATCTGCTTGACTGTAGTGAAGGTAACATCAGAGACTTTACAAACTGCAACAAGGAGACTCTGATTGCAGAACGCCAATGTTTTGTCCCCCACTACCTCTGTTTTTCCTGTGAACTACAAAAATGGAGGATCTGATAGAGCATTGAGATAGTGAGAGTGGAAGGGAAGGTAGCCCTGATTTTTTGTTTCTTAAGGGATGCCTAACTCTGTGCCAAAATGAAACTCTAGAAAAAAGAAATCTATCAAGCTGATGTGCTAGAGAAGGTACGTATTTTGGGAAGACTATCCCTTACACTCTTGTTCAGTATTCTTGTTCAGTAAATTCATCCATTTCTAACAGCTCATTTAGAGACTGCTGGAAGTATAAAGAAATGTATAGGCTTAGTGAAGAGGTGTGGTTTGGTTTGTAGGTTTTTCCTCTCTTTTTTTTTCTGTGGAAAAGCACTGAAGTGACTAGCTTATGGGAAATTGAGCTCACAAAAGAAATCACCTCCTGCTGTGGACATCAAATGAAGGCATTAAATGAACATTGACAAGACCTGTTCAGACAGAGGCTGTAACAAATTTCCCTTCTGCAATATAAAGCCAAGTTATCATTTTAAGTATAACTTCGGTTATGAAAAAACTTGGACACTTGGAGATGTAGAACCTTTCTTATTTCACATTGAGTGAGTTTGTACCACCCACTGCGATCCTGCCTAAATTTAATCAGTTAAGATGCGTAACTTGGTAACCTCCGTTCCTTTTATTGTTAAAACTGTATCACAGGAACATGTTTACAGGGTGGCTTATTTTGCTCAGTTCTAAGGAAATTTCTGGAGACATTTCATATTTGACTATATAAGCAAAATATGATCTTAATTTCAAGACTGGTATACAATTAAATTCTTTCATGTGCGTACATGTATTTCATGTATATCTGCATATTTGAAAAGTAAAAAATGCATGCAGGAAATATATTTATTTTTGTTTTCCTGTAGCTTCTTTGAAGATTTATTTATCAAATTCTCTAGAATTTTTTTAGCTACTTTTTGAGAAGAAACTGTTTCTTAGAGATGCATGAGGAAAAATCACCATCTCTGTTAATAATGAAACTTCCATTTTGACTTTGTTAAACAGAGTGGATCACTATTCTCTGATCAGCAGAAATTTCTGGATTTTTCGCGTGGGGAAAGTTGATTTTAGTTTTCTATATGTTCATTTTGATAATAAATTTTACATTATTATTATTGATACTTACCATTAGGAAAGAAGAGCAGTAATTCTGTGTAAGACATGAAGGTGATAGCAAAATGTAATTTGGCTAGTACCAGCTTTAAAACTAGCTTCTAAAACTAGCCACTAATATGTGACTTCACATAGCAAATTCTTTAATCTCAATAAATAGTCAAATGGAAGCCTGTCTTTCGGAGGCCTATTACCTCGGTGATAAATAATACTTACATAAATATTAATACTCTATCATACAAACTTTATTAACAGTATTAAAACTTGAAGAGTTTAATAAAAAGTGGAGGAAGTGGTTACATAACTTACATTTAAGCTTGAAATTTATTCAGAAGTCTCTAGTATAGCAGTAAAGAATGCTAACTTTCCTTTTAATTTCTCCATTGGTGAAAGTTTTGGTTTAGATAGTGAAGTCTAAAGTAACGAACAAGGAAATACCCACAATATGTAGTTACTTTTGGTCTCAAGATGCTTGCTTAATATGAATTTGCCCGTAGATAGGTGAAGGCTCATGTGTCTAAGCTTCTTAAGATAACTGTCAAATTTATTTCCTTTGGCTCAATATTGTCCATCTCTTTTGCCAGAAGGGCATTTATATTTTTGTATATATATATATAGTATATTTGGGTGTTTATTAGTTTCCTTTTTCTTTTTTTTTTCTTTTTTTTTTTGTCTTTTTCCTCCCCTCCCCTTCTAGTTCTCCTTGGGAATGGCTTAGTTTAACTTTATTTCTGACTACTTATTAACCTGGAGGCAAAGTGTTGCTTCCGCCTTGTGATCTGAACTAGTTTCCAAATGGCTTCAAGTGCAGTTTAAAGTGCTGTCTAAGTTAACTGCATAAAGCCTGAACTAGATGACCTTCTCCTTGATTCCCTTTTGGGCACAGATGGGGACAGCAGCTGTTGAGTTCAGCAGGAGTCCTGAACTGACAGCCTCCTGATTCTAATGGCAGGCATTGATGGCAATCAATTTTAGTGGAGAGGTCCCAATGTTTTAAAGTTATAAATGTGATTTTTGTCTGGCCTGAAGGTTAGCTATACAGACCATCAGTTTAAAACTAATAGTTTGAAGAAGATTGTAAATAAATACCAGTTACTTCTAATGGGATCTAATCATTTTAAACTTTCTTGGACCCTGGTGTGCTTATTTTCATTGTCTCATGTCAATAAATAGGAAAAAAAAATATATATTGCATTTTCAAAGCAATGCAGAAAAATCCAGTGTCACACAGCTAAAAAAATTGTTTATTTTAAAAGAAATACCAATAATGTTAAGATTAAAGATTATTATTGAATATCCTGTTATAGTGTTATGATTTGTCTTTAATGTTACTGAAGGAAGAGCAGGCAGAAGGGAGAGAGTGTAAGAATTACGTATGTTTTTATGTTGATTGGTATGAACTTGTGATTAAGAACACAGTCTTACTTTTTTAAAAACAAGTACACTTCCCAGCATTAGTAGTAACTTCCACAGTGTCACTGACTTACACTTTCTAATTTTTTTTTCATACTCAGTACCGTGCTCATCGTCTGTTTTTCTTTTTCTTTGATAAGCTTGCTCTTTCATTTTCCTCCATCCCCACCACTGGCTTATCTTGGACTGAGGTAAGGGAATTGAGAAAATAGACCCTTAACTTTAAATGCAACAGATTTGACTATAAACTAAAGCTGAAATACTAAAACTGTAACTTCCCATCTGAAATCAATGTCTGCTTCTGGTACTGTCAACTGTGAGCCTACTGGTTGTGTCTGCTGAAGAGGTATGGATGAGAAGGGAGGATAAGAGTTATATAAGGTCTAAGAGTATAGATATTTTAGCTGAGTCTCTTTTAAGACAGGAATGAATTTTCTTGATATAAAAAGGGACAACTAGAAGCATGCATTCTTGATTTAAAAAGACTTTCTTTATAAAACTTGTGTTGTATTGATAAGTGTCACTGAATAGTAAGGTGGTTGTATTTACCAGTTTAGAGAAGGTAGATGCTCTTCTGAAATTTGAGCAGGAAGAGAACTGAAGTTACTCATGAAATAATCTTGGCCAATAACATTAGGGATAGCTTACAATAAAACAAATGCATTTCAGTGAGAGTACTTAAATTTTTATCAAGGAGAAGGAAACTATTGGTAGATATGTCTCTCTAGTATATTAAAAACTCTTTATCTGCAGCATACTAAGCTCTAGCTGTTTTTACTTGTGAGCTGAGAATTTGAAAATAAGTATTTCTTTAACCCCCAGTAAGTTTAATTTAGAAATGCCTGTAGATTATTACTACAAATTACTGCAAATAATTTAAGAGTCGGTAAAAGTAATGATGCTACATAACAGAACTATTATTGCTTATTTTAGTGTAAGTTGTGACAATGACAACTGAAGTTGGCTCGGAGACTGAAGTAAAGAAAGATTCTGAGCAGCTGGGATCAGACAAAGCTAAGGACAAGCCTGAAGAAGCATCAGAGAATCCAGAAAATCAAAAGTCCAGGGAAACATCCTCTGAAGATGCTCAAGATTCTTCCTCTGTCCCAGCACCAACTAGCCACAGTAGTCCAAGTAGCCAGAAGAAGGAAAAAGCTTCATCTGAAAGCAAGGGTATTTCTCGTTTCCTTCCCCCCTGGATTAAGAAACAAAAGTCATACACCTTGGCAGAGCCCAGAGATGAGACCAAGAAAAGGGCAACAGGAGAAGAACAAGTAGTTGAAGAAGGCGAATCTCAGACACCAGAGGGGGTGGCTCAGCCAAAAAAGAGCTTAGAAGAAGCAGCGGCTGAAAATCAGCATAATGCTAAAGCAGATGACAAAGAAGAAAAACACTCTGTTAGTAGTGCTGAAACACAGGTATGTGTGGGAAGGCTAATGGGATGCATTGGAGTAATTTTAATGAACCTTGATGCATGATTTATGTAATTTGTATAAGGCTTTGTTAGGATCATACTGGGGGGAAAAATGACAGCTACTGTCTGGCCTTTTGTGCAGTTGGGTTGATACAGTTATGAGTACGATAGCTGATTTTAAAGGTTCCTACTCTGGTAGGAGTAGGAAAATGATCTGCTTACTGTCGCAAACCATTATTTGCTCCTGTTGTTCTAGGTGTCTAATTTTAGTGTGACCTCAAACTTTGGCATAGTTCAAAGGAACATTGAACTGTATCATTGTGGTAGAAATGAGCAAGGATAAGAGGAGAAGCTTCTTAAGTCAGCTTTGTCTGTGAAGCCATTGGATCACATGAATACCTCCTTAGTGACTTAACCACAACAAATAACAAATGGATTATCTCTGAGTCCTTGTGATCTCAGTCTTTGTTATCCTTTACCTAGAAACCATGCTTGTGGCCACTGTCCTTATTGATTCATTCTGGGAGGTTGGTGCTGAGTTCCGAGCCAAATGCCACCTTCCATAGTGCTCCAGAGACTTGCTTTCTGAAAAGTTACATCAGTTCTTAACACTCAGACCTCACATTCTAAGGTGGTGAGGCTGATTAAGGGCATAAAGAATCATTCATATGAGGAGCAGCTGAGAGAGCTGGTACTGTTCAGCCTGGAGAAGAAAAGGATCAAGGGGAATCTTACCAATGTGTATAAATACCTGAAGGGAGGGAATGAAAAGGAGCCAGACTGTTCTCAGTGGTATGTAGATAAATTTCAAAAGGCAATTGGCACAAACTGAAAATGTGAAATTCCATCTCAAATCACAAAAAAAATCTTTTTTTACTGTGATAGCGGGTCACACACTGGAACAGGTTGCACAGAGAGGTTGTGGAGTCTCCATCTGTGAAGATATACTCAAAACCCAACTGATACGGTCTTGGGCAAACTGCTCCAGGTGGCCCTAGAGAGGCCCTAGGGGCATTGGACTAGCTGATCTCAAGAGGTCCTTTCTGACCTCAGCCATTCTGTGATTCTGTGTAACTTGGCTTTTATAAACACTGGTTTTTAGTTTTGTATCATTCCTGGAACTTCTTGTTAAATTTGTTTCTGTTTGGGAAAAAAAGGCAATAAAACATTAAAAAAAAGGTCTTATTTCAAGGAAAGAAAAAAAGGCACTTTCTGTGGTCTGAGAGCAAGAATATCTTGTCCTCAAAGGAAGACCTTAGTGCTTACACTGGTTATTATGCTACCAGTATGTACATACCTTTAATGAAAGCTTAATGTTTTATTTTTTAGTAGCATATAGAAGAAATGAACAGGTTAAAAATATCCACCTTCCTGAGTTTCAATCATTGTTTAACTCTTTTTTTTTCTGTAGCCTGCCAAAGAAGATGGTAAAGAAACAGAAGTAGCGAAAGTTGCAGAGGAAAAGGAAGAAAAACAAGGAGAAAAAGAAAAAAGGGAAACAAAAGAAGTACAGACAGCTGAAATTAAAACAGAAACCGTTCCTCAGAAGTCTCCTAAGAAAATTAAAACTGTGCAGTGTAAAGTGATGCTTTTGGATGGCACGGAATACAGCTGTGACCTAGAGGTAAGGCATCAAGTCTCAATATAAAGAGCTCTTTTTCTATAGAGAAAAAGAAAATTTGCTTTTATCGCACTGGGAGTTTAATAAATATATTTTTGTATATCTCGTGAGCTCACTGTAATGTTACACTTACATTGCTATCATTAGGGGCCAGTTAACATTTCATTTTAAAACTCCATCTTTAAGACCTTATTAGTTTATCCTTAAAAATGCACTCTGAGGTACACTAGCAAATAAGATAACATGCAATATACAAATCCTTTCAATGGTGATTGTTTGACAGCTCAAACTTGATTTTTTTTTAAATTTTTTTTTTTTTTTCAAAAGATTAATAGTGTCACATACACTAACAAAGTTGTCTTGAGTTCATTTATTTCATTTATTTTTTAAAGTTTTCTCAGCTGGAGAACTAAAGTTTAAAAAAGGTTGCTTCAAACAATAATTCTGTTACAGGTATAAAACACATATTTGTACTTAAAGTTATGTTCTAGTTCCAAATTTTCATGGCTGCATGGATTGCTTGTTTACAACTATAAATCTCTGGGTTAGATATTGTGTATAAATGTCTATTAAATCTGACTTAAGATCACTAACTGGAATAGGGATTGTGAGCTGAATAGAAAAGAGCTTCTTGCATTTTATGGCTTTAATATCCTTTGGAGAAAAAAAAAAAAATATACACACACAGTCTTTCAGTCTGACCATTGTGTTGAAGTGCTAATTCAAATAATAGTTGTTCAATAGTTTAGGTAAAGATTAAGTTATGAAACATTTAATAACATAAAAGCGGGGGGGAGAAAGTTGCATTCCAGATCTTATTCCAGTGAAATAACCTTTGGTCTGACTTATTATGAGAATTTTATGAGTAAAGTAGTAAGTAGATCTTATCAGCAGATTACTTCAGTAATTACTTCAGACAGCTAGTACTGTCTCCAAAAAGATGCCAGTCACTTCAGTACGAAGGTGCAAGAGGCTCTTTCTCTTGGAAAGGTCAATTGTAGTCACTTTTACCAGTAGAAGATGCAACACTGACTATTTTAAACTGCATGACTTCTTCAAGCATGCTTTCTGAAGGGCTGGGAAGTGTTTTAACTAGAAACTCCCTATTTCATGCTGGATTGATGGATACCCCAGAAATAAGCTCACTTATTTAACACTAGGGTATGGTGCTACCTTGGAAAGAAGTCAGTGTTCTTTGTAGGACAGTTTATATTTGGAAACCATACTTCTAGCCAGTCAGTTGTAAGCGACATAAATTTTTGCGTAGCTTTTTTTTGTAATTCTAATAAGCTTTGCAAACACTTGCAAACCGTGTTCATAGTACCTGACAACTTCAGCTTTGTACCTCAAAGGTTGTGTAGGTGATATTTTCAAAAGTTCCTCCAGCTAGTAGCAGCAAAGGCAGATTCTAATAATGAGGCTTGGTTCTCTTGCACATCTACATCCCAATCCTAGAAAAACCCTCTGTTCTTCAGCAGTTACTTTTTGCACGACTGGGGCTCTAAGCTGCTCTTGTGTTCAATTATTTGTGAAAGGGAAAAAAGAGGATTCCAGTGAATTAAACAGCTGGTGAAGTCTGTTTTGGTTTTCTGATGCTTCTACTTGTTGCTTCCAGTCACAGTCATTTGTCTTTGTGAAATTTCTCATTGCTCTTCTTGTCGTATGAGATGGTTGTAAGTTGGTAAGTTTCTATGGACATATAAGCTGCTAGTTTAGAATATCATAATTTTCATTTATGGGTTTAGCAAGTTAAAGATGTGTCCAAGCAGCATGGTATGATTCAGCTTGTTCTGTGAAATGGTAACTAGCATGACACCCACAGCAAGCAGACTTTTAAGTGAGTATTAGAACCACAATGCATTAGTAGTTATGTGGAGAATTGATATTTGTTATAGAAGGTGATACGTTTCCTCGCTGAAGTCAACTTCTCCTCTACATTTTTCTTGCGCTCTGCATTAGACTATCTATTTGTTTGGAATGGGGGAAAAATAGTTGTTGTGTACTACACTTGTGAACATAGTTGTTACATTTTGCATGATGTTGTAACATGTTATAACATGATGTGTGAATGATGATTAGCTGTGGTGACTAGACTGAATATCTGATTTAGGAAGAGTGGTTAAAATTTGCACCTTTTCTAAAACCAGATATCTAGAACAAAACAGTGGTGATATGGCATTTCCTGGACCCAGCTGACTCCTTGAAAGTATTCCCATTTCTGTCTAATGTTGGCAGCAGGTTGAGGGAGATGATCCTTCCCCTCTGCTTAGTATCTGGAGTGCTGGGTCCAGTTCTTGGCTGCCCAGTACAAGAGAGACTTGAACATACTGGAGAGAGTCCAGCAAAGGCTTGCAACATTGGTTAAAGGCTTTAAGCATCTGACATACAAGGAGAGAGTGACAGAGGTGGAACTGTTCAGCCTGGACAGGAGGAGGCTCAGAAAGGCTTTAGCACTATATATAAATACTTGGCTGGGGAATGAGTAAAGAAGATGGACCCAAGCTCTTCTCAGTGCTGCCCAATGATAGAATGAGACAAAATGAACACAAACTGAAATACAGGGAATTCCATTGAAACATAAACGTGAGGGTGCCTGTTTTCCTCTAGCTTTTTTGAAGTTAGACAAATCTCTAAATAATGAAGAACTTCCTTAGGCTTGTTCTACACTTGTACAACTGGAAGACTGCACGTTGAGACTTTATAGTGTCAGGGACTACAGATGAGTTCAGGCGTAATATCCCTAGCAGTCCCTATTAAAGAGCTTCTAAAATAGCAGCTCTTTTTTTGCTGCTCAGTGAATTCCATGATCTAGACCAGTTGTTCTGTCTGATGCCTATCTTCTTTTTTCCCTCCATTTTCCTTTATTTTAAAAGTAATCTTAGTATAGATTCAGGTGCTAGCTGTCTTCCTGTACCTCAGTTCTGACAGTTTTTTACATTAATTTCCATTCTTTTTTTCTATCCATTTCGTTTTTCTTTTTTTCCTAAAGGAACAGCATATCCACTGGCAATAGTCTGTATGCTTACGAAGAACTACAATTTCAGTAGACCAGAAACTGCTCTCTAAGCTACTGCCCATGTGGCACTTAGATTTCTATCCTGCTTATACTCCCTTTTGCTTTGTGAGCTTAATTTAGTTCCAGACATGTTTGTGGCTGCATTTCTTCAGCTCCAGTGCTTTTAAAACACTTCAATATACTTAGTTTTTTTATAACATGGATTCTGAATTTTGAATATTAAAAGAATTAAACCTTGTTTAATTGGGCCTATGCAAACCACATGAAGTTCAACAAGGCCAAGTGCAAGGTCTTGCACCTGGGTTGGGGCAATCCCAAGCACAGGTATAGGCTGGGTAGAGAACGGATAGGGAGCAGCTCTGAGAAGAAGGACTTGGGGGTGTTGGTTGATGAAAAGCTCAACATGAGCCAGCACTGTGTGCTTGCAGCCCAGAAAGCCAACCATGTTCTGGGCCGCATCAAAATAGCATGGCCAGGAGGCAGAGGGAGGTGATTCCCACCTTCTAGTCTGCTCTTGTGAGACCCCACCCTGGAGTACTGTGTTCAGCTCTGGGGCCCCCAGCATATGAAGGACATCCAGCTGTTGGAGTGAGTCCAGAGGAGGGCCACAAAGATGATCAGAGGGCTGGAGCACCTCTCCTATGAGGACAGGCTGAGAGAGTCGGGGCTATTCAGCCTGGAAAAGAAAAGGCTCCAGGGAGACCTTATAGCAGCCTTCCAGTAACTGAAAAGGCCTACAAGAAAGCTGGAGAGGGACTTTTTACAAGGGCTTGTAAAAAGGATAGAATGAAGGGTAGCAATATTAAACTGAAAGAGGGTAGATTTAGGTTAGGCATTAGGAGGAAATTCTTGACTGTGAGAGTGGTGAGATGCTGGAACAGGTTGCCCAGGGAAGTTGTGACTGCCCTTTCCCTGAAGGCCAGGTTGGATGGGGCTTTGAGCAGCCTGGTCTAGTGGGAGGTGTCCCTGTCCATGGCAGGGGGGTTGGAACTAGATGATCTTTGAGGTCCCTTCCAACCCAAACCATTCCGTGATTCTGTGCTATGTTCTGACATTTGTTGGTGAGTGCCACAGAAGAGGAACTGATAGGAGATGCTCAGAAAAAAATAGGTTTAACACATTGAGATAGCAAGCTTACATATGAAATTGTGGGGAGGACAAAAACAGTTCACTCATGGCAAATCAACACATTTTTACTGTGATAGAGAGACATCTTTGCAAATGACTACAATTGGATGCTGTTGTTCTGTAGTTCAGAATTTGTCATCAGATGTTGCTGTAGGAACACAAACACATTTGTACTCTTCTTGTTTCTTTGCCGCTTGTATGTTTTGTATATTGATAATTTAAGTTTTTTGCAGACACCTAGTGGTGTTGACAGTAGAATTACTTCTTCTGGCTTGTTTTTGCACATCTTTCCTGTTGCCTGGGGCATGCCTGACATGGTTGATGTTTGGCTTCCAACGTAAAGCACATCTGAGAACTCTCTTTTTTGAGGGTTACTTTGTAAATTAATTTATTACCTCTGAGATGAATCTGTTTGTTCTTTTGCCATAAGAACTCTTTATTTTGCCTTAATGGGTCTTCTGACTGGTGTCAACTTGCCAGTTTGAACTTTAAGTTAATTATTCTTTTTTTACAGAACTGTTTAAACAGATGTTTCAGCTTCCTTTGTGGTGATTTCCTTAATTTTTTTTCTTGTCTATCTTTGTACTTTTATTACTTTGCTTTGTAGATGGAAATTTGAAGGACCTGGTTTATAGTCTTTTTATTGAGTATAGCTTCTCCAAATAGGTTTTTCTGAATGCCAGTGTAGATATAATGGTTAATGTATTCTACTATTGCCTGGAGACATCCATGACTTGTCAGCATAATGAAGCCTTGTACCAGATGAAGCCTGTTCTCCAGTTCATTGTAATTTGAAATTCTTACTGTAGTGTTCTTTAGTCTTTTTTTTCCCAGAAATGGGTTGTAAATTCTACCATCAGTGTCTCTGCATTAATATCTTGGGTAGTTGATAAAATGTCTCTGTGGCCTGTAAATGATTATTCTGTATCTTGGCTACTTGCTCTGAGGAACTAAAAATTTAAGTGGGAGTAGTGCTATGAACTTTGATACCAGTCACTCTTCAAACATGGTTTATTTTGCATTTTGGGAACCTGGGAAGTTTCAAGGAGACCAGGATTGGTGCCTGAGGACTGGAGGAAAGCCATTGTCACTCCAGTCTTCAAAAAGGGCAAAAAGGAAGATCCAGGAAACTACATACCTTCAGCCTCACCTCCATCCCTGGAAAGGTGATTGAACAGCTCTTTCTGGATGTTATCTGTAAGCATGTGGAAGAAAAGAAGGTTATCAGGAATAGTCAGAATGGATTCACAAAGGGGAAATCATGACTGACCTGTCTGATAGCCTTCTGCGATGGCATGACCAGCTGGGTAGATGAGGGGAGGGCAGTGGATGTTGTCTGTCTTGACTTGAGCAAGGCTTTTGACATGGTCTCCCATAACATCCTCATTGGTAAGCTTAGGAAGTGTAGGTTAGATGAGCGGACAAGTGACATGGATTGAGAACTGGCTGAAGGACAGAGCTCAGAGGGTTGTGATCAACAGTGCAGAGTCTAGTTGGAGGCCTGTAGCTAGCAGTGTTCTGCAGGGGTCAGTTATGAGTCCAGTCTTGTTCAGCATATTCATCAGTGACCTGTATAAAGGGACAGAGTGTACCCTCAGCAAATTTGGTAATGGTACCAAATGGGAAGGAGTGGCTGATACACCAGAAGGCTGTGCTGCCATCCAGCAAGGCCTGGAGAGGCTGGAGAGGTGGGCAGAGAGGAACCTCTTGAAGTTCAACAACAGCAAGTGCGGGGTCCTGCTGTAACTCGTAGAGATATTGTCCCCATAGCCTCAGACTCTTCAGAGTAATGTGTGAATGCCTGGTGAGAAGGAAAGAGGAAGAAGCTATTGTTTGAATAGGTCTGGAGGAGCATGACTTAAAGCAACTTAACAGTCTGTGAACTGTTACGAACTTTCAGTTACCTTTTATTTTCTTTAAAGAGAGTTGAGTTCACTTGTAGGGGTAGCAACACGTAAGTGTATCAGGGACACTTGTCAAAGTATGTGAGGATGAAAGATGTTGAGTGGTATTTGCCAAAAATTGTAAACGACTGAATCTTTGCACTTATTTGAAATGACAAAACTGTATTATAGGATAGAATAATTTAGGCTCATGATTCTATAGTGTAATATTTGTGAGAAGTAATGGGAGTTGAGTTTTAATAGCTTGAGTGAGCGGGCTGTTGGAATGTTCAAGATTGAATTTCCAGAAGCAATTTTAAATTTTTTTTTTAGCACAGTGCAAGTGATGTAATTTTGACCTACTTCTTTTCTGATAATTGACATCTGTGTGAGGAGATGCAAGTAATTAATCTTTTAGGGTGATCTACATGTGCCTCTTGCTTTTGTGAAGGGGGAAAAAAAATCAAGTTGCTTTTTTTTCCTCTTGTTCTGTGGTTTCTTAGATAGTTGAGAGAATTTCATCATAAAATTTGGGACCTGCGATAAAGACTTGTTCAGATTTTCTGCTTTAAATATAGTCTGGGTTTTAGTAGAGGATAACAGTTTAAACAAACAAAAAGAAGTGCTAAGTGCATAATGATTACTAGTTAAAAGCAAATGAAGATCCTGTTGGGTTTGTTTATTGCATTTAGTCAGTGGTCTAATTAAATATTTATAACAAAAGGCATTTAAAGGATGCCAGCATTGACCGTATTTTATGCACGTATGAACAAGTGAAATATATTGAAGTTGATGTAGCTTCTATGGTTACTTACAGTTTGCTAATACAAAGTAAAAATATTTGCTTAACGTACAGTTAAGATCAATTTTTAACCCTGAATTAAGAAAGGTCTGAATGAACTTGATACGGGACAGATGTTTAATTATAGTTGAGTTTTGATTTGCAAACCAATTATTTCCTAACTGCTCAGATGTGTAGACTAGTGTTTGAATAAACCTAAGTGGTCTGTTTAAAGTATGACATCTTTTATTTAGAAAAAGAAAAATAGGGATGACATTAAATTTGACACATTTTAAAAATATTGGTCCAGATTTAACAGACACTACTGAAAGTAATGTTTCTGTGTGAAATCGTATCAAAGCCAAAAGATGCCCTCTATATCTCTGCAATGTTCATGCAGAGAGAACCAAAACCCTTTCTTTAACCTCTGTCATCACCACAACCAAATAAATGTATATGGTATAAATGCCCTTATTTACATAGTCTGAATGTACAATACCAGTTTTGGCAGCAACATACAAAATTACAAGAATACTTTCTTTACTCTTTCAGTACTCGAAAATAGTAAATCCTGAAGGAAAACGAGTTTTGTCAGGGTTTTAGATAATATCTGAACCTCTTCCCACAAACTGAAGTAGGCAAGTAACTCTCAAAGATTAAAGTCACAAATGAGCTCTGAAAGCTCTAAACTGAAAAATACATCAGCCTGCTGCTGGCTACACATGTGCATTGTATTAATGCTTGTGAGCACTGGCTCTTAAACAGATTCCAAAACATGAAATAAAATCCTTTTTCCACTTGTAACCTTGGTGATACATGTCTTTGAAGGTGTTTTTGGAGCTGAAAAACCCTTGGTGCTTCAGGCAAATAATAGTCTTGTTATTCAACTCACGGTGAGTGCAGGGAATAGAATAGTTATAATGTTATGCCTCGAGTTCTGCATGACAAGCTATGACCTAGGTCTGAGGGATCCATCCAGGCAAGCAGCTATCTGCAGTGCAGGTCCCAGTCCCCTCCAGGAGAGAGGGACCCCTCCAAAGTAGACAAGCCCAGAGTCCTCAGCCAGTCCTCATAGGACATTCCTTCCAGCCCTTTCACCACCTTTGTTGCCCTCTTCTGGATGTATGGAAAGACCTTCACATCCTTCTTAAATTGTGGGGCCCAGAGCTGCACACAATATTCAAGGTGAGGTCGCACCAATGCTGGATGCAGCAGGACAGTCACCTCTTCTGACCAGCTGGTGATGCAGTGCTTGATGCATCCCAGGATGCAGTTTGCCCTCTTGACTGCCAGGGCACACATGGCAGAGCCTGCTGCTGACCAGTACCCCCAAATCCCTTTCTGCAGGGCGGCTTTTCAGCCACTACTCCGAAATCATACTTTTGCCTGGTGTTACTCTGTCCTAGCTGCATTTGTTTAATTTCATGCCACTGATGATTGCCTAATGCTCCAATCTATCTAGATCCCTCTGCAAGGCCTCTTGTCCCTCAAGAGAGTCAACAGCACCTCCCAGTTTGGTATCATCAGCAAACTTGCTAATGGTGCATTCAACTCCTGCATCTAGATCACCAATAAATATTGAATAGAACTGGTAGCCCTGAGGAACATCACTAGTGTTTATATTGCGTTTGTAGCTGGCAACTCTTTTATAGCCCAATGGATCCATAATATCCTGTTCTAATTCCCAGCTGCACAGAAATTTCCATTCTGTATGTCTGCTGCAATTGCATTGCTCTGGTTTGCTCTTCTTGTGAGAAGGAGTTAAAGGACAGAAACTTTGTTATCCCTGGTTTTATGAAGTGGTTGTGTTATGAGGTGGCATCTGCAGTGTCTAAATACAGACTTGGAATTGGTACTGCAATAACCTTGGTTAAGTATGTTCTTTCTATGTTCTCATTTAAAACAAAAAAGCATAACTTTGGGGCAATACAGAATACTGCTGTTATGAGTACTGTCATGTTTTAAACTGCTGACTCTGCAAGCCTGTCCTCACTTCTCAGCCTCTTTGTATAGCCAGGCTGAAGGTACTGCCCTTCTTGTGGAGGCTGAGTATGGATTTATGCTTTTACTGACATTTCAGCATTACTATCTGGAATAAGGAGATTTCCTTGTTTTCAGTGCTAAAGTTTGCTGTGCTATATACACATATATATGTGTGTGTATATACCTATCCATACATCTATATCTATACATACATATATAAGGTTAGAATTATCATTTTGCACATTGATTGTGTCTATCACTTGACACCTCAACCAACTGGCAGAAAAAGAAATAGAATTTAAAGAGTAGCATTACAGTGTGAAAACCATGATGCTGCCTTCTGAGAGTCCCCTTTTCTTTTATTAAATAGTTTCTAACTCCTGAAATGACTGGATCACAACAATTGTCTTCTCTATGTAACTTGAGTTCTTGTTTAGAGACACTCTCCTAGAAGCATGTGGTTTTCCATAAAAATTATATGTTATCACATAATTTAAACTGTATAGTAATGCCTGTCCCCAAAGGAATTACAAAGAAATTGCACTTGAAAAGTTTGGGTTTGCAAATAAAATGCTTGTGCAGATTTTTAATACTATATAGCAATATTTTTAAAAAAATAAAATATTGAAGAAGTAGGAGTCTTTTAATTTTGCAAGTACAATTTTATAATGAGAACTGTTGCTGATACCAAGATGCTTCTTATGCTTGTAAATCTGCAACAGAGCTCTATAGATGTCACTTTCTGATGCTCTAACTTCTTTTTATCAGTCTCTTCTCCCAGGTAACTAGTGATAGGACAAGGGGTAATGGCCTCAAGTTGTGCCAGGGGAGGTTTAGGTCAGATATTAGGAAAAAAATTTTCACTGAAGGGGTTATCAACATTGGAACAGGCTGCTCAGGGCAGTGATGGAGTCCCCATCCCTTGGAGGTATTTAAGAAACATGTAGATGTGGTGCTGAGGGACATGGTGTAGTGGTGGATTGGCAGTTCTGGGTTAATGGTTGGACTTAGTGATCTTGGAGGTCTTTTCCAACCAAGGTTATTCTGTGATACTGTGTAGTATATAGACTAACATAACATGGCATGGTAGTGTTTTTCCTTCTATGGAAGACCTATAAACTTACAAAAAGATATTTAAATATACAGTGGACATTGCCAGTGTATCCAAATTCTGTGTTGACTATGACTTCCTAAGAAGAAACTGTGCAGTATTTTACTGTTACACTTGTAATATATTTCCTGTAAATTTGGCTACTTCGTGTTTCTGTATGTCAAAGACTTGATATTAACTGTAGTTTTTATTTTATGAACTTTTTGAAAAGCTACATAGCTAGCAAGTGAACTGACTCCAGATGCAGACTTAGTGATGGAATATATTATTTCTGCACTCATCTGTAGATTTCCTTTACTGAAATATGTATACCTAGAACTTGCCTTTGCAAGGTATGATCACTGATGCACACAATGATTTAGGGAGAAAAATAACACCTATTGCATGCATTTAAGCAGGTTAAGATTCTTCAAACCCTTTCTTGCGTATACTTTTCCTGCTTTTGATTTAGCTCTTCTCTGTATAACTGATTTTTTTTTGGTTTTTTAAATTAAGCTGCAGGTGAGGCTGTCAAGAAAACTAAGTGGTTACTTCGGACTGCTAGGGGAAATAGTCATCTGTCTTTCTGAAGAGTAAAATTTTTGAAAGTACCAAACAGCTCCCTATTTCAAAAGTGACTCTGACTTCTAAGTTCCACTGCCTTGCTGTGATGCTTGGGCTACTAAAAGTGCTCATTTTATTAGTGTTTCTTTGAAAATTTTCTGATCTTTGGGACTGTAATGTCTGCTGAACAATGCAGTCTTGAATAAATAAGGCTTTGGATGCTTGGGGAATAAAACAACAATGCCCTCACTATTTGCTCAGTGCATATCGTCTTCCCTCTGCTCCCCAGCCTCAATGTTTTGTGCTGTGGAGCTGAGCTGCAGCAGGAGCCTAGCTGGAGCATATTGTGAGCGCTCTGCCACTGTCTGCAAGGGACAATGGCTGCAGTGTTGTGAGGGCCTACACAGGGGCAGTTGATGGAATTGCTGTGGTGTATGGCATCTGCTGAAATTTGTGGGATAAGCAAATGCAAAAATTCCTTTAAGCTGCCAAGCCTCTGAAAATGCTGTGTTGTGGCCTCATCGATAAATGCCACAAATAGCAGAATAGTCATGAAGGAGTTGGTTCAAACTGGGAGACTGCATGCCATTCATGTTTGAATTTTAACTGTGGAAAGAAATTCTCATCTTGCCCACCCTGAGTATGTGTAGTGAGCCGTCTGCTCTAAAACTTTGTCTCCTGTCAGCTGCCATCTCCAGTACAACTAGTCTTTCCCCTAAAACCTGCACACAGAAGTAGAGCTCAGGCCTGCTTTTCATTGCCAGCAACAGGAAAATCCAGGATGCCCTTGTTTACGTTCCCAGTTCCAGGCACAAGAAGAACAGATAAAACTTCAGGACCAATTGCCATTTGCTTAGGCTGTAGTAATACTGAGCTACAGCAAGCAGCCATTTTAGGAATGTGTTAAACTGATGATCAGTCTTCAATTACTACTATAAAGTAACAGACAATGATATTGAAACTAACCTCAAATAAAAATGTGTTGTGTTTTGTTTTTTTTTTTCTTTCCTGTGGGGTTTTTTTGGTTTTTTGTTTGTTTGGTTTTTTTTTTTGTTACTGACTTCCACAAATACTACTTTTAGGAAGAATAAACTTCTTTAAGACTGATTTTTATTTTTGAGTGTCCAATGGATTTGTTGGGTACTGAAAGAGTTCACAAATCTACAGATAGAAAGCAGCCCTCTTATTTTCTACCCCTCAAAAACTATGCAGTATAGACAGCTAGACATGGTGGTTATGCTCTTCTTACACTTGTATGATACTTCCACTGGTCTGATCACCAACCTTTAGTGGTTTGCTTGTTCTTTTTGTCTCTTGAAGATGATAACATGCTTTATTTTTCTTGGGAGTTCATATCACGTGATTGAGAAAAGTTATTGAGATGTAGGCTAAAATGCCTGAAGTGCTGAAGTTACCAGAAATTAACACTGTAGGAAGTATATTAATTTTTAGAAGACATTAATGTAGAAAAAGTTGGCTTAAGTGAAGAAGTCTGCTGTTATTTAAAAAAAAAGGCAAAACAAAACAAAAAAACCCAGAAAAACTCATTTAAGAGCTATTTAGTGGCACTTAATGATGCAAGATGTTTAAATCAAATTAGGTACTGAATTTTCCATGTGCATTCAGGTCAACTATTTTGATGGACTGAAAAAAATGTCTTTGTCAGGGATATGTATAGCTTTCAAAATGTAGTGAATGGTGTGTCATAAGGAAGCTACATCTATAGACTATAGTCTATTTTATTGATATTTTAAATTTTCATGACTAATAGTATCAAATTATATTATACTTATACTTAGTTATATACTTAATTATATCAAGTATAATTAAGGATTTTACTGATTTTCTGATAGTACTTTTTAAAATGATTTTTTCTTCTTTTTTTTTCTTTTTCTTTCCCACCCCAGAAAAGGACAAAAGGCCAAGTGCTGTTTGACAAAGTGTGTGAACATCTCAATTTACTGGAAAAGGACTATTTTGGGCTACTGTTTTATGAGAATTCAGAACAGAAGGTAAGCCTGTGTGAAGGTTTTGTTTGTTTGTTTTTCTACATTGCTACTGACTTAATTTAGTGAGGTATATTGTATTAAATTCGCAACATTACAAACATTAAACTGTTGCAAAATGTCAGTTCTAGTCTTCTGTAAACTTTCAAGATGTGCAAGATACTGATGTATATGTTGATACCTAGCAAAGTGCCCATTTATTCTTTAGGGTGGGGGAATATTTGAAATACATGCATTTTGGGGAAAGCTAATTGAGTAGTTGCTAGACTTTATCGTAAAACAGTAAAATACTATGATAAAACCGTGTGACATCTTCATGTGAAGATAAGAAAGTTTAACTAATATCTTTGTCTTAACAGTCTGGCAACTCCCCAAATTTCTGAATGCTTCAACTATTTACATTTAAAAAAACCCAAACAAAAACAAAAAGAAAAAGCACAAAAAAAGCAAACAAAACTTCGGATGATTAATAATAATAATAAAAAATCTACCTGATTTTCAATAATTTTGCTGCCTTTTCTCATGTCTGTTTAATAATGCTTTGAACAGGAACGTGAAGGACATCTTGCCCATAAGTCTAACTATTAAGCCTTTGAGTTCCTTTTTTATTAATTTTAAGGGTTAAAAAAAATTTGGCATTTGTAAAGATGAGACTGGAGATAGCGTATCACTAGCGGATGCTAGTTTTAGAAATGAAGAGGTGTTTTGATATGACTGTATTCAAATAGGATCTCTTAAATACTTTTTGATAACTTATTTTCAGTTGTCTTTTGCAGTTGCTTACATGTTGGATGATCGAGCACATCTAGATAGCTGAGCTGAGAAGAATCTTAAATGAGTCGGTAGCATGCATTCCACTAATTACCAAAAGCCAATTTAGCTTTTCCCAATATCTCAACATTTACAGTTACTTTTATACCAGCTGTCACTTCGTTCATGAACTAAAGATACACCTGCGATCATCTTTTCCCTCATTAAACAGACTAATAATTAGAAATTGAAGTAGTACAAAATTTGAATTCTTTTTTTTCATCTCAGTACCAGTTCTTTCTGATGCATTTTTCTTCTCCTATTGTGACTGTTGCCTCTTCAGATTAAAATGCCACAAATCTCTGACCTCCAGTCCAGTCAGTACTAAATGCTGAATGATATGTTTTTCTTGTGCACTCATCACAGCCACCCATTTATGAGCCAGCTGTTGAACTCAATAGCAGCTGTGGGGTGTGGAAACTGAATGCCAGGCACTCTTTTGAATTAGAGCTGCTCCCTAGTGCACCGTCGGGGTACCATTGGAGGAGAAGTCCCATTAACTTTTCTCTATGAGTGTTCTGTGTAGCTGGGAGAGATGTTGTGTCTTCAAATCAGACTGATGTTTGTTAGCTTTAATACACATTTTAAAACTATTTAGGTTAAATTACTCATTAATGATTTCTTTAGTGGTTTTGCAAATTTGAAATTTGTTGGTCTAAAGTTTAGTTAGCGATTTCAGTGAATTACACTCTAAATGGAGCATTCATGAACTTTTGATTGTAGTTGGTCTGCAGAAATGTTAGAAAGCTTCTGTTTTTATGTTCTGGGCACCAGCTATAAATGCTGCTTTTCTGGGTTTGTGCAAAATACTTTTGTACTGGTAGAGGATGTTTTGTTGTTCTTTGAAGATTCATTGCTTTATCTCATCTATAACCTTACCATTCACAAATTAAATAAATTTCTGCTTCCTGGAGCAGAGTAGTATGTATCTACTTTGTCTTTTGTTTTGAAAGACAGACCTGTCTACTCTGCATTAAGAGGTCTATTTCAGGGTAGATTATTTTAATGGTGTTTGTTTTATCCATAACAAAAGGCACAGGTGCAAAAAACTCCACCCCTGTAATTGTGCATATACATCGAATAGAAGCATCTGATTTTATTTGACAAAACAGTAATGAAAGTTAGTGGCAAAGTCTGCTTCCAGTAAGCTTAGCCCAGATTTGGAAAATCAGAAAATGAACCATATAACTTCTGTAAAGAAAGGATTATTCTTCTAATTCTGCATCTTATTCTGTATCATATGTTCTTTTCTCATACTTCATAATGATGAAAGATAAAGCATTCAAAGTTACATATACTCACAAATCCTAGTTTTCTGCTGTAGTTATGCCATACTATATTCTATGATTATTTACTGTATACTATACTTCATCTAGAATTTAAGAATTTAAGCTTCTTCTAGTTATCTCTCTAGTGGAAAGAATATGGCTATGTATCATTTTGGAGTGGAATTCATGCCAAAACTGAAAACCTAGGATGATAACTGTAGCTGAAGTGAGTCTCAGCTAAAAATTATTTGAAGACTTCTGGTGTTTTCCAAGGCCTTTTCATGTCAAGGCTCTTCCAGCAGATAGCAGTTTTTCCGACTTAAGTAGAATATATAGTATCCAGATTTTTTGAAGGAGTCTCTTATAATCTTTTCCTTTTTAATGCTGTTGTGGACTGTGCATCTCTGGATGAATCACAGTAGACAGGAAATCTAGAGTTTGCAGACTTCTTAAAGCAAGAAATGTGAAATTACTTTTTTTTTAATTACATCTATAAAAATGAAAATAAAGGGGGGATTTGCATTTAATTTGTGAACGGTATTTGTCTAATATATACATGCTGCATTTGTGATGAAATCGGCTTGGATCAAGGTCATTTACAACAGGGAACTTAGTATTTTGGGTCATATTCATAGCAGCCACATCGTTTATCAGTGGAGGTGATCCTATATTAAGGATTTGCACTAGTGCAAAAACATACAAGTCCACATTCTCCTAGTCCATACAGACCCATAAAGTTGCCTAGCGTGTTTTGTCTCCTTGAAATAAATTTGACTTTGGGTGGAAAAGCCTGTAATAAAGACTGAGGAATATGGAGCTGAAAAACAATTGTTGCATCTGGAGTTTGGTACCACAGACTGAGAGTCATATTATACCCACTATCCACTACTTGGCTAGGTTAGGCAAGAAACACTGGTAGAGATATGCCTTTAGCAACATTTGTGGTGACACTGATGTCCCCTCTGACTTAAAAGCTGCTAATATATGCAGTGGTTTGTGGAAATGCAAATGTTGTCCTTGAGCTTCCAAGTTAATTGCTAATTCTTTCGCACTTCTCATACCTCTGTCTTTGAAATGTGCTAAGTCCTGCTGGCAGGCTGGTTGTGTGCATGTGTGTTTGTTCTATGTATATGCTTGTGGATGTGTGTCTGATTGTGGGAAACAAAGGTTGTAACACTGTAATAAGTGAATTCTCAGTGATTGCAGTTAAAAGACTTATGCTTCTAGTCTCTCAATCTATTTTCTGACATCTACAAGTAAAGTTAGTAAACCAGGTTGTCTGAGTGACTGATGAATATATGTTACTGATTTCTTAGTTTCGCCTCCCAAGGATATATTTTTAGATCATCAGTCACAAAACCTGTGTCTTTGCACATATCAGTGGTAACTGAACTGCAATGAGATATTTAATAGGTTGCACAAATTATATCAACATATTTTTGGTGTTGAGGATAGAACACATTTAACAGTGAGGCATCCAAATATGAAAAAAATGACTTAATTTGTATTGCCTAAAATAGAGCTAAGTATCTAAATTTGCACCTTGCTCATGTGTCAGTGTTAAGCTCTCTATGAACAAGTATTATCTTTGCTTTGGGAAGGTCAGGGAAAAAAGCATAAGAGTTGCTTGGTAAGAACTAATCACATTTGAATGTTATCAGAGCTAAAATATATAAGCTTTAAGACAAATGATGACAATAATAAGTCTCTGGAGTTCAAAAAAAGTATGGGGGTGTAAGCACAGACATGTAGAGATTATACAGCCATTCCTAAAAAGTCTGCTTGCTTCAATAAAAGGAAAATGAGAGAATTTTGTCAAATGTAATTTGCTAGACCACCTCCACTGTAAGAGCAGCCACTTTTCAAAATTACAGGGGATAAGTAGTTGAAAGCAATGAGGCAACCATGGAGGCAGTTGCCTTACAGAGTTTCATTTATGTGCATGGGTGGAGACACTTGCTAGCAAATCACAACTTCAGTTTTGGAATTCTCTGGGTTATTTTAAAGTAGAACAGATGTCTGAACAATACAAACTGTAACTGCACTGTATGAAATTACCATCTTCAGTCTGAAATTATTTTAAATGCTTTTTATTTTTTTTCAGAACTGGCTAGATTCTTCAAAGGAAATTAAGAGACAAATTCGAAGTAAGTGGTTCTGTGTGCAGATATTATGTTCCTTTTATTTTCTCACAAAAATGTTCTTTATAAATTTAGTAGCCGGCATGTTGACTAAATTGTATATTTGGAGCACTAAAAGAATTTATATTAGATGATGACATACTGAACAGAAAGCAAAGCTTCCATTTCAGTCTGCTATCCAACAGAGAGAGAATCACTCAGACTGACACTGTAGTTATTAATCATTATAATGGCTGCTGCCCCAAAACTTCTCTGTATCTTTTTGCAGTTGATCATTTTGTATCCTGAAACAGTAGGTTTTCAACGTTATGCTGATATTTGGGTTATGAGATGGATAATGTCATTTTGCAAAGGTGGTCATGTTTGTTGCTTAGGATATTAAAAAGAGATAGCAGAAAAAGAGAATCAATGTCATACAGAACACTTATATTTTTCAATCCTGATCCCTCCAGCATTGGCTTTTCTGATGTCTGTCATTTCCAGAATGGAAATGGAATACAGGGGATAATCTTGGAATGTCAGACTGCTTCCTACAGTGCTTTTTGGGCTTAGTCTATGTGAGAAGTCTTTCTACTTCCCATACTCAATACGCAATGAATAATTTATTTTATTCTCTTTGCATAAAACTCTGTCAAGTACTTCACTAGCTAGGTGACTTTTGTAGTAAACAGCAGAGTGAATGGACAATAAATTTAGGAACTCCTGGCTTCTCTTAGAGTAGATCATGCCTGACAAATCTGGTGGCCTTCTGCAACGTGGTTACAGTGTTGGTGGGTAGGGGATGGGTAGGGGAAGAACAACTGACATCATCTACCTGGACTTGTGCAAAGCATTTAACTCTGTCCCGCATGACATCCTTGTCTCTAAATTGGAGAGACATGGACTTGACAGATGGACCACTCAGTGGATAAGGAATTGGCTGGATGGTCACACTCAAAGAGTAGCTGTCAACAGCTCAATGTCTGAGTGGAGATCAGTGACAAGTAGTGTTCCTCAGGGGCTGGTATTGGAACTGGTGCTGTGTAACATCTTTGTCAGCGACATGGACAGTGGGATTGAATGCACCCTCAGCAAGTTTGCCAACGACGCCAAGCTGTGTGGAGCAATTGCCACGCTGGAGGGAAGGGATGCCATCCAGAGGGTCCTTGACAGGCTGGAGAGGTGGGCCCATGCCAATGTCATGAAGTTCAACAAGACCAAGTTCAAGGTCCTGCACCTGGGTCAGCATAGTCCCAAGCACAGATACAGGCTGGGTGGAGAATGGATAGAGAGCAACTCTGAGGAGAAGGACTTGGGGATGTCTGTTCATGAGAAGCTCAACATGAGCCAGCACTGTGTGCTTGCAGCCCAGAAGGCCAGCCATGTCCTGGGCTGCATCAAAATAGCATGGCCAGGAGGCAGAGGGAGGCGATTCCCCCCTTCTACTCAGCTCTTGTGAGATCCCCACCTTGGAGTACTGTGTTCAGCTCTGGGGCCTCCAATGTAAGAAGGGCATCGAGCTGTTGGAGCAAGTATAGAGAAGGGCCACAAAGATGATCAGAGGGCTGGAGCACCTCTCCTATGAAGACAGGCTGAGAGAGCTGGAGTTGTTCAGCATGGAGAAGAGAAGGCTCTGGGGAGATCTTATAGCACTTTCCAGTACCTGAAGAGGCCTACAAGAAAGCTGGAGAGGGACTTTTTAGAAGGGAATGGAGTGATAGGATGAGGAGTAATGGCTTTAAACTGGAAGAGGGTAGATTTAGACTAGATATTAGGAAGAAATTCTTTACTATGACGGTGGTGAGACACTGGCACAGGTTGCCCGGGGAAGTTGTGGCTGCCCCCTCCCTGGCAGTGTTCAAGGCCAGGTTGGATGGGGCTTTGAGCAACCTGGTCCCGTGGGAGGTGTCCCTGCCTATGGCAGGGGGATTGAAACTCGGTGATCCTTTCCAACCTAAACCATTCTATGATTCTGTGAAAATAATAAGTAGCTACTAAGAAGTGCTAGACAGTCCTTCCTGAAATTCTTCTCATGGCTTTACTCATTTGTGGCCAGGGCAGTTTCTTATTTTGAGTGGAAACCTTCTTCTGTTAGTGCCTGATAGGAAATCTAAGCAGAGGGAGACTATGATCATAAGATTTGCATGTCTATACTTCCCGCACAAGAAGAATGTAAGTTACTTAAGAGACTGGCTTTGGGGAATGTGTTCCAGTGACAGCACTTTTAATTAAGAACAGCAGTGTGTTATTTACGATGATGGAAGCAGTGGTTTCTTTTTTATTGTTAACTTTCTGTTTTAAGGCAACACTCATTTTTCCAGAAATGGTAGTGGTGTTAATTCCATTTTCTTTAGACCTCTCCCAACTGATAAATCACACCTTCCTAGTAAGAGATTTTATATTTTCAGTAAAGAAATGAAAGTTACAGAAGCTTCCTTGGAGACTTTCTTTTAATCTAACGTGCTCTTGTATAAGCAAACTAGGCCTATAAAAATGGTGAATGTACTCATATACTTATGCAAGTAGAATCCATCTGCAATTATGCTTTTAATTAAGGAAAAGTTACACGTATTGTAAGTTATTATTCTGCAGAAATGTCAGGTCTTCAGTAAAAACCTGTTAGTTGTCAAAATGTGGGCTAAAGGACATTTTTGTTAGCTCTAGTATTTGCAAAAAGATGAAGGACATTGATACTTTTTGTGTTACTTTTGTCTGTAGTTATCTGCGTGCTACACAGCTTACAAGTGTTGTGAATCTGAAGTGTTAGAACTGGCATGAAAATTCTTGGATGTGCTATATAACATCTTTTTAACACTGTGTAGTATGTACTACAAAAAACATTTTAAGGGGATCTAATTTTTCATATGGCATGAAGAACTACATTTTATACTGGATATCAAGTCCAGTTGGTTGAATTGGGCATCACAATTGGAATTTTTTCTCTGGTCTTTAGCACTTTAGAGTTGATAGGCATAGTGTATAAGGCAACCAACTAAGTAAGAAAACCATTTTAAAGATTTTAAGCATGAAACTTGCTTACTCTGAGTTGCAAGTAATCAACATACTGTCAATTGTGTTCCTCATAATCAGGGTATTGAAGTTTCCAGATACTGGAATGTACTGCGAAAACAAATTTTATCCCCCAGCTACGTGGGTATTGAGTAACGAGGCTTTTCTTTGTTTCAGGCTTAGTTCTAAATATATTTCTTTGAATAGAGATTGGAAATCTTATGGACAAAAAATACTCAATTATAATATACTTAAGGTGCTTATAAAACCATTTGAATGTTCTAAATGAGGAAAATCATATTTTTTTTCTCTTGTATAGCACAAACTGAAGCACTAGCATACTAGATAAGCATATCTGGACAAATACATTGATCTGAACTCACAAAGGGGACGAATTTGGAAGTGGAGTTCAGCATGTCAGCTTGCAGCTTAGTACTCATAACAATCTCTGTCTCTCTCTTACATGTGAACAATACTAGTACTCTGCACATTCGGCATGTATAACACCTGTCACTGGGGAAGACAAAATAAAAATCCTGTTGTCTCCCTCAGGTTATGTTCTGCATCAGGCTGTCTCTTGCTAAGATTCAGGATCCTCAGGCCTTTTATGTGATCTCTCATTTGTCCAGGTTGGCCTTTGGCTGGGCAGTTGTGTTGGATCTCAGCAATTGCTGATGTTACTTCGTATAATGAACTTGATCCACAAATTACTGGCTCTGTTCTCAGGGCTACAAAGGTGACAAAAAGCTTGTTTGCTTTCAGCCAGCCTGATCTCTTCAGGAAAATTAAATCTTGACTTTTTTTAACTTATGTAATTGGATATCCACTGGCGTGTGTTAAAACCTCATTAATTCAATCAGGGGTAGGTGGGGTAATTACATTTCTGTCACTATCTCCTTGAAAATTGCTACTTCTAAAGTGGATTAAGGCTTTTGCAAAATTGGGAACTTCAGCTTGAATATTGTGATGGTACAAGCAGTAGCAGCTGACCTTGGAGTAGTCAAATCTCAGACTTCAAAGAGGATATGGTAGTTCACCCTTACGTAAAATTTAATTTGAGACTTTGTGTGAGATGCTGCCTATGCAGTTGGTGTAGAACATGAGATATTCCACTGAGTTTTGTCTGTATTTTCATAACTCTCATTCTCAGTATAATAGAACTGAGTGAGTAAACTACATAAACCTGGCTTCATCGTAGTGCTTATTGCAGTTCATCAGTCTTTTGTCTGCAATTTAAATGTTCACAGTTATGAGTAAAGATTAGGGATGTGAATGTATAAGCTGTCTGTTTTGGGAAGCCTAATTATTTGCTTTTATTGTTTGTGTAATTGAAGTATGTGAAACTGAGTTATAGACCTAGTTATTATCTTCGCACAATTTTACAAAGTATTTTGGGAATATATCCTGGTTTTGGTGTGGGTTTCATTCATTCTCTTTCAAATGGAAATTGTGGAACCATTTTTTTAAATCCAAGGTAATGTTACATCAATTAAATCTACTTCTATGTCTATTTTTATTGAATAAAATAAATTTTATTATAAAATATAGGAAATTCCATATCACATATCCTGTGTTGTGTATCTTACAAGAAATGGAGAGGATGTGGATGTCCTAAGGGCAGAATAGACTTATGTAGGAGGGGTTGTGTGCATTCTCACCTGATAAAGGATACATTTAACTGGTTTTGCTGTTGAAATTAACTGTGAAGTTGTCTTACTGTCTTTTTGTCAAGAGAATACCTATTTAGCCTGAAAGATTCTAGAAACTCATCACTGTACCCAGCATATGATCAATCCGATCTAATTTCGGTTAACTGTGTCCACCTAAGCTAAACACACTTGTTTTTTGAAGGAACAGGCACTTTGAGAAGTTGAGTGCATTCTGAAATAGATTCCTGAGAGGTGAAACAAACCAAATATTCCTTTTCTCTCATTGGCTATGAAGGGAGTCAGTGGTGTCTTAGCTGTACGATTACATTTCAGCAGTCTAGGGTTTAAAGAAACTATGTGTACTAGCATAAAAAGAGATAATCGTTATGGTGATAGAAGAGTTGCTTTCTTTTTATAAAGGAGTGATTAACCAAAGGACTCAATTTGCTTGTTGAGTTTGAACTCTTGAAAGGGGTAAGGGAAATTCTCTGTAGTTCTGTGGAAGTGGATTGGAACAGACGAAATAGTACAATAGGTAAGGCAGCTGGTGACAAATCTTGGGCTATACGTTTAAACCTTGCTCTTACTGTTTATTCATGCTGAAGAGTGTTCTCAACGTCCATTTGTTAATGGGCATCCAGTCATTCACATTGGGGAAATTAAAAACAGCCAAATGCAATGCTGCCTAATCTTTGAGACATACTTAGCCAACAGATAGTAGTTCTGGGAGTGTCATGGAGCTGAAATAGATTTCTATATATTCTTGGTTCTGTGGTATATTTTGCAATACAACTTAAACATCTGCTCAGGAAAGAAGATGATATAGAAGAATAATGATATGGTTAAATAGGTATATTTTCAAATTATGCAGTAGACAAAATTGTGATAAATTAATAAATACAGTTCTGTGAAAATAATATAGCATGATTTTAGAATTTTGCAACACAGTGTACTGAAATATTTAAGAAATTTAAAGTTTGTATTTGAAGTGCTAAGGGAAGTTAGAATTGATTAAGGAAAAGGCTTGTATTTTAAATGTATGACTCTGGCTGTCTTATTTTAATGCTACCAAAACATGTTAAGCTCAGGCATCAGAACATGGGGGTTACTTAATGTAGGGTCACTTTATTTTTTTATATCCGTCTCTTTTATGTAAATAACTATATAGCTGTAAAAGTTGTAGCTAATTTTGATCTAAACTAATTACACTGAAATCTAGCTTGCAGCTGGTGAAGAGAAATAAACACTTGTGCCAAAGGCAGAGTTGTCCTGCAGAAGTGGTCCTGTATGTTTACTAATTATAAAGAATGATTTTGCAGTTTGGAGATGTGAGAGTTCGTGAGCTGAATCTTGTTAGTCCAACTAGGGCTGGCTGAACTCTGGGGGTATTTTATGTATTTTTGGAAATGTGAACTGGCTGTAGACCTTATTTCTTTAATTTTCTTGATGGTAACTTAGGCAAAATTCTAGAAGTTATTTTCTTAATTTTACGGGGCATTTTTACATCTGTCTGTGAGCAATGTATCTGTCCTAGTCACACAGTACCTAAAAATGTTAGCTGAGACATAGAGGTATCATCAGGAAAAGCCAGCAAAAGCGTTTATTGGGGAAAAAAAACCCACCTCACTGATTTCCCATTTTGAATGGGATGATTCATGGTAATTGTGTGTTACTAGCTTGGTTGGTTATATTGCATTCTTTTTCTCTAAGAATGTGCCTGAAGTTGCCACAGAAGCATTTTTGAGGTATAACAAGCTGCCTAGAAAATGTTTTGACATTTCTATAGCCCATATTGTTAAAGATCTAAAAGAGAGCCTTATCAGGGATAGAATGCTAAATATCATTTTAAATATCAGGGTTTTTTTTTGTCTTGGCCAACAACTCAAAGTGCCAGTAGTAGTGTGCATTATTGTGTGAAGACAATTATGTTTGTATGCATCCATTATGTGGCTATAAACAGTATGTTGTGGTGAGAAGCACAAATATAGACTGTGCACATTGTAATATACTTGTGAGTCTATATTCAGGGGATAAATGTGCTTTCAGTAATCGGACAAAATATAAGGTCACCAACTGTCCAGAAAATATTTAGTAGAAAGTCAACTACTACATTTTTTCTATGGATTAGCTGTGGGAATTAGTACAAGTAAACATGTATGTGTTTTACATAGTCTATAGATCCAGATGATTTATGCTCTTTTTAGATTTTTATAAAGAATATAGTTTTGGAGGTTTTTTCCTTCAAATGGTGTCTAGGTCTCCTAGCTACAGTGCTTTCTGAAAGCTAACTGTAGAAGGAGCTGGCTGACAAAAAGAGAAATGGTTTAAGGAGGAATTCATCTGTGATTAGTTTAACTGCAATTTTAGTCCAGGAAACATAGTTTGATTCCAGGAAAACTTGAAGACTGATTTAGTACCTGTGTGGAAGGACACATCCTTCATCCATCTCTCCCCATTCCACAGCCCTGTTAACATGACAACTCCCTCCAAATGCTTTTTGTGTAGATATTTTGGCCTGATTGCTTCTCTTCATCAGTTTGGCTTACTCAGTATCAGCAGCGCTTCATTAAATGATGCTAATTTCCTGGGAGGTAAATGATGGAAGGGGGCTAATCTTTTTCGGCTTTAATTCTGTTTGTTCATGCTATGTATTAATTAGTGTTAGACATTTTTTAAAGATATTTTTATGTTAATTCTGCCTTGCACTGGATTACAGTAGATGGTACAATAAGGTAGATTTTACCCAATTCAGTAGTATGTGTACATCTAATAAATTAGACTTTCTCATTTGAGGAGTCTTGCCTTATTTTGTAAGCAGTTATTGTTGTTCTAACAAATAAGTGATAACTGGGAACATTAAGATATGTTAAAATACAGAGCTATCAAGAAGAAATAGTGACTTAGCAGCCAGGTGGAGAAGTTGAAGTGCTCCAATGAATTAGTCATGTCTGAAAAACTGAAATAATTTTTGAAATATTGGAAGACATGGGAAATTTTTATACAAAATACCTGTTCAAATTTAATGGCTGTGGAATTTTGAGATACTTGTCTTGAAGAAAATAACCTTTAAGATGACAGCACTCTTCTCTAGGATAATGTTGGAAAAGGCATTTCAGTCTTTTTGTTGTTGTTGTTGTTAAGATGCATGTTTTTCAAAGCATGATTATCTATGTATGACAGATTTGAAAAACTGTTTACTGTCCAAAATTCATCAGTAACATTTTTTTATAAAACGATTACCTTTTTATACCAAAGATACATTTGCTAAGTCTTTCACCACAATATTATTTATATTAGGAGAAAACGAGCAAGATGAAGACAAAGATGGATACTTAATTGTTTTGATAATATTTAGATTTGTTTTCTTATCTTTCTTAACCATTATTAGCAGATCTACATTGTAGTGTTACTTTTATTATGTTTGGCAAGATATGATAAAGCTCAACTGCATACACTTTCAAGCAGCATGCAAAACCAAACTGTTCAGTCCTTTTCCTAGGCTTCTATTTGGGATTTTCTATTACATATGTATGTCTGCATTGTACTTAGTAAAACCTGTTTGAATTACGAAATTTCTGTGTTGTCAGGTTATTAGTGCTTTCCAATGGGCATATTCCACTTGCACAGTGTTACAATACTGGTAGAATAACATTTTGAGAATATATTTTAATTATTGATGAGTGACTTCAGTTTTCATATTTGAAAAATTTATTTTAAACTAGAGCCATGACTAAAGGAGACAATTTGTGCCTTGTCACATTATTAATCTAGTTTTAAACATGCTTTTGCTTAAAAAATGCATGATATGCTAACAATTCTAACACATGAGAATTTAAACTTAAAATATCATTGCTATGATAGTTGCTGAAGGTGTTGTTTCAGAAAAAATATTTTAGAGGAGATAATAATTTACTTATTTTGTCTTTCTGCTGTATGCAAAGCAGACCTCATTTTGACATCTTACATTCATAGTTATTGCAGTCTCTCAAACTAACAGTCAGTTTAAACAAGGGGAGACTGTTAGCATTGGAGGAGTTGGAAATAAACACAAATTCAGAGCAAGTGTCTTGGAACACAGAATATCTTGAAAATGTTAATATATTACGGTAGTTTCAAATTGAAAACTTACTCTGGTATTTACATAACTAATTGTAAAACATTATTGGAAAATAATTTCTAACATGATAATCTTTGCATGTGTTTGTGTTACTACATGGTAATGAAAATCTACACTTCTTACTAATATACTTTAAAAAGAGGGGAAAAAACTTTATTCAATATTTAAGTGATTTAAAATTTATATGACTACCTAACATTTTCCAGTAAGGTCCGTTCTTTGCTTGCTTCAGCTTGTTAGAGATTAACAGTCAGACATTTCCCATGTTTAGGTTTACCTTGGATATTTACCTTTAATGTGAAGTTTTATCCTCCTGATCCTTCACAGTTGACTGAAGACATCACTAGGTATGTATAGTTTCTAATTTTAAGATTAAAAATTACTGTTAGTGTAATTTGAAGGCCATAGTAAACTTCTTCAGTTTCTGGATGCCGTGTTATGTTTGGCACTGTAGATCACTGTAGAACACTGCAGATACTCTTGTATCAACTGCTTTTTGGGACAAGGTTGAAAAGGCAATGTGAAAATTTAAGGAAGAAACCTGAAAAAGAAGAATTTAGTGATAAGTGGGGATATGACTTGGGTGGGAGGTAAGACACAAATGATCATATTGGAAAGAAGCCAGTGGTTTATTGTTGGGTTGCTGATTTATTATATAGCAAATAAGGGTGTGCGGGTATTGATATGAAGATCAAGGGGTCCAAGGTAATTTAGTAATAATCTAGGCTAGGCTGGTGAAAAATGTAGTTTTATACATATGAATTAAATAAAACCATAAAATATAGTGAAACCTGAGAATTACTGTCTTCCAGAGTTCTTAGGTAGAAAGTACTTAGAATGCAGTGGATACGAGACACCTAAAAAGTAGCATTGTGAGACTGGCATAACTAGTGGGTAGAGTGCAGGAAATCGACGCTCATATTTTCAGGAGTTATGGAAAACCTGAACACTTGGTTTTGGTTTGGAGTTAGCTATCTCTGCTGAGGCAGGATATATGTTACTACACATCAGTCTTCTGCACAAAATAAGATAGCTACACAAGTGTCTACTTGATGTATTACTACAAATAGTCTAAGACATTTAGGATGCAGTGTTTTAAAAGAAGCTGTCTGTATTTTCTTGGAAAAATTTCAGTGAGTTGGTTGGCTTCTCAATTACATGTTCAACTGAGAAAAGTGTTTTTATGGTTATAGCTTAAAGCTAAATTCCTTAAAATTTAAGCCTCACTTGTGAAACATTATATTAAAAATCTGTTCTAGATGTCTAACGATTGTTAACTTGTTAAATTGGTAGAAGACTGTATGCAGTACCTGAAACATTAAATTCTAGTACATAGAAGGTTTAAGGAAGGCAGTTATGAGTTCAGGACTAAACCAGACTTTTGTGTATTACATGACTGGATTAGCTCATGAGCTGCAAGGGATATTAAAGTTATAAATTTAAAGGCAAAGGGAAATTTCAGAGGAAATGCATAGGTTTTTATTTGTAAACTTTAGATACTGACAGGCTGGAATGTGAAATGACAGAGTTCCTAAGCCAGCTTTTGTTACAAACTAGATACAGTTTTTCATTCATTTATATTGCAAATCAGAATTTTTCCTACTCTTCAGATTATTTATGACAGTAATATGGACTTTTAAAAATGGAACTGAAATTTACTGTGTAGCAACAATGCTCAAATAATAGATGGTATAACATATTATTAATGGATTGATTTACTTTAAAATATGCTTATATGTTCGCATGCATCTCAATAAATTTTGCCATATTTCTCATGAACTTGCCATTGGTAACACTTTCACTGTTCTTGTTTTTGTCTTTGTGTTTTCCCCCTCTTTCCTTTGTTTTGCAGATATTTCTTGTGCCTACAGCTTCGTCAGGATATTGCTTCTGGTCGACTGCCATGTTCTTTTGTGACTCATGCCCTCCTTGGTTCATACACCCTGCAGGCTGAGCTGGGTGATCATGACCCAGAGGAGCACCGCAGTGACTATATCAGTGAATTCCAGTTTGCACCCACTCAAACTCAAGAAATGGAAGAGAAAGTAGCTGAGCTACACAAAACACACAGGTGTGTCACATATGAAATCATTGCGCTTTGTCACGTTTATGTCAGTTCTCTTAAAAGTATGTGTAAAACTGCTAAGATGAAGTTATTGTTACTTTGGAAATCTTTTGCTATGTAACTAGAACCTCTTACTTTTGTGTGTTTAAAAATTTCAGCTTGAAAATAGTAGCTTCACTAAGATCTCAGATAAAAGTATTTTCTCCAAAAGTTCTCATCTGAGCATATGAATTAGTTTAAGCAGCATACAGCTGGAATATTTTGAAAGAGTGAACGTAGAAATCTCTTTTAAAGAAGTATAGTATGCTCTGAAAGACCTCTTTCCCTTTAAGGCAAAACTGCTACTGATACATTATAAATTGAAGGGGTTTTTATGTGTCTGAATTCCAGGATTCCACTCAGTTTTGATTCTCAGTTATTTTGTCAATAAACTCAAGGCTTATTCATTGATTTTTAGGGGCTTGACTCCAGCACAGGCAGATTCCCAGTTCCTAGAAAATGCTAAGAGACTCTCCATGTATGGAGTGGATTTACATCATGCCAAGGTATTGGGGATTGGTTTTCTTTTGTTCTAGGATAGACATGCTTAGAATTAAAGAATGTATATATAGAAAAAACATTAAAATATTTAAAAAAACTCATACCCTCAATTCTTAGGTGTAAGCCTTTTATCTCTTGCTCACGATAACTACTGCGTTTATAGCTCTAACATCCATAGAATTTATTTTAAACCTAAGTTTATTTAATGCATAGACGTATGTGCAGCTTGGGAATAATAAGAGCAGCTAAATACATTTTAAATGTCAGACTTTTGATCCCAAGGACATGTGGGTCCATAAAGTAAAGCCATGTAATATTTTTTGTCATACCATGAGAAATAAAAACAGAATGGTGGGGGACAGAAGGCGAGGTGTGTTTCTTGGTGCTTTTTCTAACTCCTCTGGGTGGGTAGGTCAAATCAAATTTTCAATTCTAGTGGGATTTTCAGTTAAATACCTAACAGACCAGCTAATCAACCCCCTCCTGCTCCTTTGCACAAATCCAGAGTCTCAAATCATTATGAAAATTAACACATCGCAAGCATATCAACCCTATATCTAAAAAAGAAAACTAAGACTTTTAAGCACTGAAGAAATGTTGATTAATTCTGTTTTATATGGAAACAATTTTGCACTTGTTTTTGCAATTTTCCGCAGACTTCTTCTTGTGTTCTGTTAGAAGCACTTGAAATAAATTTACTTAAATCTTTATTCACATCCATTAATTATGTATGTAACATTTATTCATTTTTTAATACAAGTGCAGTGTAGCAGTTTACTTGGTCTGTAGTGTTTTAAGGAACTTAGATTTTTAGAGTTTTATTGGAGCTTTCTTTTTCCGTAGTGAAGTAACTGCAAGCATTAGAACTGTTTGCCAGGATCTGCTTGCAGCTGTTAGTTATGCCAGTGAAAAAATTTTTAATGACGGACAGTGTGGTAATTTTATGTAGCTGATTTGTTGTTGGGGAGGACATGAGATTCTGGTGTATTGTGAAGCCTTATCACTAAGTGATTAGTTTTGTAGCCTGTAAAACTTGCATCAAACACTGTCAGTGGAACAGAATGCTCAGAAACCTGGCCTGCCAGCACTTTGAAATCATTATGTTGACATTTTCAGCTAACTATCCATTTCTTCCTATATCTTTTACTGGAATAATAAGTGACTGTAAAAGATCACCATGATCACCAATTTGTTGAGACTTTCATTGACTGCTTTAAGTTGGAAAGGCCTGTTTTTATTTTTTCTTCTTTTAGTATTTGTTGATTTTATTGGTAGCACACCTACCATACTTTTCCTTGCTTCTAGGTCGTTGACTTAGTCCCCGTTGCCAGAATATTGAAGAATTTCAAAGTACTGTGGCATATGCAATGGCATATTAGTGCCAAAGCCATTATTTAGAATCCAAAGCCTTTCCTATAAAATTAATTTAAAAATTAGCTAATTCTGCTTTAAGAATCTCATTGTCAGGGTTTTTCAGGTTTGAATATGACACAAGTCCCAGTTGCATTATGACCTCAAGGTATGCCAGTGATAATTACTTGTTTGGAATGTTATTAAATTGATTTTTATGAAATTGTCTCATATATTATAGGATTCTGAAGGTGTGGATATCATGCTGGGTGTGTGTGCTAATGGACTGCTCATTTACAAAGATAGACTCCGGATCAACCGCTTTGCTTGGCCAAAAATTCTGAAGATTTCCTATAAGCGAAGTAATTTCTACATCAAAGTCAGGCCAGCAGAAGTAAGTTGTCTTGTTTCTTTTCTGAGATCATTTCTATCCAGCAAGAAGATAACATCGTCATTTTTTCCCCAGATGTTCTCACAGGCTTATGTTGAATTCAAGCATAACTTAAGAGGGCTTTATTTTCCTCTTCAAATTCTACTGATTGTATTAAACACTTGTCTTGATTAGTAAATGCAAAGCAAAAAGGCAATCTGTTTTCTTTTGTTAATAGATGCCATCCTATACTTTTTTTACAAGGAAAGCTAGTTACATTGGCCATGTTCTTACTGTCTATACAAACTTGCAGTCTTGGGGGAGAGCAAACCTCTCTCCTTTGAGTATAGTTGTGTACTGAATGTCAACACGTCTAGTTATATGAGTGTGACCAAAGGCTAGGGTTGTCCTGTAGGATGTTAAAACTCTTTCTGGTAGCTGCTGTGGAAACAGTGAGTTCAACTTTCTTTTCGAATACCAGTGTAAGTTTTTTGGGAGTTCCTGAAGAGGCAGGGGTTACATTTTGAACACGCTGTAACTGGAAATTTTGCAAAAACTAAAGTGTCAAACACTATCATGCTTTTTTAAATTATACTCCAAAACGTTTAAAGTAGCTTTTACTGTGTGAATAAATAGAAGAAAAGAGAAGTCTAAACACCAACAGTACAATAGAAATGTAGTTTTGTAAGTTTTGGAACACAGATGTATTGTTTTTGCACTCACTGATGGTCCATGGATGTAATGTTTTTGCTAAGAAACTATTACGTAGTGAAACGGATCAGGTAACCTTAAGACTGCAGTATGGATTTCAGACTTTTATTAAAGCCACGGAAAGTGTGCAGCACAACCTGCAGTACAATTACTTCATGCAGTTTAAAATTAAATACATTGGGCAGCTAGTCAGAAAATTAGGAAGGAACACTAAAGTATTACTGGATTTCTCAAAAGAGTCATTAGTACAGCTAGGAAGTGATAATGTGATTATTACCTACCGTGACTAACCTGCCAAGTATAATTTTATTAAAAGGCTGGAAATTCAGAATTTTTTAATTTTTTTTTTTTCTAAATAAGTCTTATGACAGGAGAATTACAGCATGTTACAGTAATGGAACTATCTGAACTCTGCATGCTAGTTAATAGCCAGCTTAAGGAAATGGATTAATTTATTTTTTGGATTCTTTCAGCTGGAACAGTTTGAGAGCACTATTGGGTTCAAACTGCCAAACCATCGGGCTGCTAAAAGGTTATGGAAGGTTTGTGTGGAGCACCATACTTTCTTCAGGTAAATGGTAATTCTCTGCTTCCCCCCCTTTCCAGGTATGCTCATATCTTTCTTTGAAAGCGTATGAGGAAAGTAGAGATTTCCCTTCTCTTTGCCACTGATTTCTCACTGGTAACACCTTTTAGACAGAAGACACTCTATCAGTCATTTACCTCAAACTACCAATTCTGAAGGTCTCAAGTACGATTAACTGTTTTATTTAACTTGCTAACAGTATGGATCTAAACTAGTGATCATATATAAGGTTTGCTGAGAGACTGGCTCTTCAGAGTAACCATCTAGAAAGCCACTGTACTTATTCACAAGAAGCTGTCAGGGCTTGAGAATAGTCCTTATTCACAACACTTTTCAGAATATTCTGCTGAGTGTAAATGCTTACAGCTGAATTTTTGCTTATTTATAAACTGGGCTGAGTTCACAGTCATTCTTAACAAACAGAGAATCACTTTAAAAACAGACTACTGTTTGTTTATATAATAATCCATAACTTTGTAACTGATAAATATAAAATTCTTAGTTGATCATTGAAGCTGTAGTCTATTTGTAAATAAGCTCTTTAACAACAGACTACAGAGTTGTTTCCACTTCCTTCATTGAGAAGGAATTTGAAAAAAAATCTTCATTTGATTTTTATAACAGAGGGAGTTCATGTGCCCCATGTGCCTATGAGTCACTGGTTTAGGTTGAATAAGTTACACATTGAATAGGCATTGAATCTGAATTTCTTGCTTCAAATGAGCACAGTATCTAGGGTATGTAAAAAGTAAGCTTTCTCTTTCAGCAGCCTATTTTCTTATTTAAAAAAAATAATTGTATTTTAAGGTAGATGCAATCCTATCTCTGCATACTAGTCTAAACTGAATACACTTGCTAGACTGAGAACTTCAAAGCACTTGGGGAACATGAGACCTAAGTAGTTCATTATGGGAACTCTGTCACTGGATGGTTTTCAGTATTCAGATTTTCACTGAATGTAGAATATTCTTGAATGCAATATTAGAATTTTTGCTGAGATTGGCAGTCAGTCTCAAAACGCTTAATTTAGAAGCACTTCTTGTTGAAATCCTGATCAAAGATTTTTTTCATGTTTGATATAATTCATTGGATAGATTGATTAAGATACATAGTCCACCATTCTATTATTTAAAATTTGAATTGGGCTTTGGCTGGTGATGTCTGTTACTACAAATATCATGGAGTTCTGTCTGCTAAAAGTTCATCAACACTCTTCACATAACTCATACAGTGGTTTGCTGGGAAACTCTGTTTCCTAATTTTGTAGAAATAAAATGGACTTGAATAGGGAAAAAACAAATCTTACGGAAGTCAAAAATCCTAAACTGAGAGCTACCATTTGCAAATGTAAGTTTCCAGAAACGTTAGTATGTGTTAGATACTCTTACTACAGAAATTCAGATATAATAAAAATAATTGGATCTTATTCCAGTCAGAAGTGGCTTTTCCTAACCAGTAATGACATTGTAATAAGAATTATGTAACAAATACTTGAACCGTTCTGTAAAATCCATATACTCCACTGATGTCATCAGATAGAAAATCCTCAGAACCTCTCATCCTGATTTAAAAGCAGTTAAATAAATCAAACTGTATTTTTCTCCAAAGATAAAAAGCAGAAAGCAATTGCTGCAGTCCAGGAGACTAGCTCTTTCAGAGCATGTGCAAACTTGTGTATAATACCACAGAAAATTGTATTCAATCTAGATATACATTTTTACTTTCCAGATCTCTTTGAATGCCCTATATACCTTTGTAGGATTCCTTGTGTTGTCTTTTGCAACGTTTCAGTTTTTCTCAAATAATTACACTAAGATCCATCTTCTTATAATTTATGGGAAATTCAGCCAGCATATGAAGTTACTTAAGAAAATTTGTAAAGAACTATATTGTTAATGACAACCAAAAGGCATTGGATTCACTGTTATTAGCACAACCTTACAGGATTCCAGTAACATTTTCAAAGAGCAGCAATCTGCTTTAAGAAACACAGTCAGACTATACATCTACATTAATCTTTTGAGGTAAGCTGAGTCTGCAACTCTGGATCTTAACCAATAACTGCAGAAACCTGCTTATAATTCTGCTTTATGATGTTTTATTTTAAATTTTCATGATTGTTTCGGTGTCTCCCCAGAATGTCTCAAAATAGTAAAAGCATAGTCTTCAGTTATTGTATGTAATTAAGCTTGTAACACAAAAAAATCCATTCAAATGCCCTTAATCAGGAAGTAATTAGTTCTCTTGTTTTTTCCACATTAAAAGATTATAAGTTTATCTCAGCAGGGTGGAAGATAAAAATGGCAGTTAATACTGTAGCCTTGCCAAGACTGGAAGAGAACAGAAAGAACCTTGGAAAAACCCTCTTAGCATTCTTCCTCTTAATGCATAATGCACTCTCTCTTTGAAATAATGTGGAGAAATAAATTGTCACAAAGATTGCATAAGGGTGTTTTATAGAAGCAATGAAAATGAAGCTTCAGATACTTGTGGTTTTATTACATAAGTGGCCTTAGTGCAGAAGAGTAGATTAGTCTGTCTTGAATTCTGTTTTCTTTAAAAATGTGTTGGAACAGATTAGGACTCAGGTGCGTGCATACACCTCTTAGGCATGCAGGGTTGGATCGTTCTGGCTAGCGCTCTGACAAAGCCATAAACATCCTTTCTTAGAGAGAATGGTAACCTTTTACCTAGCTCACCATTCTTTTTGTTAAGTATCTGAAAATTCTTCAGTTTTGCTGAAATATCTTTAGAAGGACTGTCAGTTTTCAGAACCCACCACTGGATGCTGTCTTAACATATGTTGGATCGGATTCCGCTGCAAGATATTTCCTGTGCAAATGCTTTAAAAGAGTAGAACAAATTCAACTTACTTTTGAGTCTCACTTGCCCATCTGTGCCATTCCAAGTACAAAGGGTACAGTAGTTGTTCTGCTTATGTACAGTGAGCTTCTCATTCTTTGCACATCCTCAAATCAAAAAGCTCTATCTGTAATAGTCTGATGGTTCCATACAGAGGGAGAATAGGCCATGGAGACTGCCATGCTGAGTGAGCATGTATTTGCAGCACTACATTGATCCAAGGAGCAACATCAAAGTCGTTTCTAGAGAAGCTAAGACTGGGAAGAGTTCCTGCAGTGATGACTGTTTATCCTATCAGCAAGGATGGCACTGGAACAAACAGTATCTTCAGTGTTGAAGATAATGGCTTAGATTTCAAAAACAAAGTACAAGCAATGAGGGTTAGATGAATAAGAGCTTGAAGTCCTCATACTGAAGGAGTTTCAGGGAGGTACGGAGAGGGCCTGTCTCTTCAAACTCATATGGTGTCAAAAACTGGTGGAACAAAGGAGAATTCCTAGGTCATAGCGAATTCTGCCGCATTGTTACTTAAGCTTTCTGACATTAACACTTCGGTGCAAACATACATACCCCACATTAATAGTACTTGTAACTTTTTAACCCTTTTCACGATATGATCTTTTTTCTCCTCCTTATATCCAGCAAGCATCAACTTACACAGATCTATAAATGACATTGTAAAGAAACTGGAGTCTGAATCTAGCATGTTAAACTTCTTACTGTTGGGTCAACTCTTCAGCCACCTCAGTCTTTTTTTCACTTGAAACAGCCTTCTATACAACTTTAGGATGCCATTCCTTAACTGTGAGGAATAACAGCTGCCATATTGGTACCTTGGAATATAGGAAAGACAGTGGAAGTGGGATGTATAGTTTCTACTGTAACATTCTGCGGAGAGAGATCTGAGAGGTATTCTGCATGGACCTATAATGGCCTCAGCTTTCTAGAAAAAATATTGTTTAACCAAGATAGCACCAAAAGATAAGGATCCCAGATGCTTAGTCATACTGTAGAAAACGTGATAGTTATCAGCATCACTTCAATTCCAATTGCAAATAATAACATGCATAGTCATTCTCAGAGCTTATGGTAGCTTTCTTGGTGTGCACAGATCATGCATGGTGAACTACAGTTGACATACAATAAGTAGCTTTGAAGTACCCCATTAAATATAGAAAATAAGACCTTTTTAACTGACTTTCCTCATACTTTTTAGACTTGTATCACCAGAACAACCTCCAAAAGCAAAGTTTCTTACCTTGGGTTCCAAGTTCCGCTACAGCGGACGTACACAAGCACAGACACGACAGGCTAGCAACCTCATAGACAGACCAGCTCCATACTTTGAGCGGACTTCAAGCAAACGTGTTTCCAGGAGCCTTGATGGAGGTATGAAATTTGACTCATTTCTTCAGTGTATGATTACGTTATGTGTTATCACTCTGATCTGGCTGGTATTCAAAAATGTTGACATTACGGATGGCCGAGTGTCAGTTGACAAATTTATGAATTTCAGTTTCTGATGAGTGATGTTAGGAGTAGCCATTTTGGTTACTTGTCAACTTTAGATGACCTAAACAGTAAGTTAAGTCACTAAATTGTATGGCACTGCTGTGACTACACGGAGGATTCTGTGTTGGACATAAAGCATCTGTGTTCACTACTCGTATCTGTTTTACGGGATAGGCACGTGCTATATGCTGTTGATGAGAATTGTTTGGTCAGCGGCATCTTTTGGGCTCTGGGTTGGCCTGAGTGCCTCTTTACACCAAACAGAAAAGGCAGAACGAGTTGTTTTCTTCTAGTTTTGCATCAATTTGCTCAGTATATTGTTATCCTGGTGTATTTATTAGTTACTTCTGTGTTTAGTTAACAAGTTTTATGTTGAGGTTGTTTGAACAGCTAAAATCTCTGTGTCATTCCTGGTATTTGGTCTCTTTGAGCAGAAATACCTTCTGGTTTCCTTTATTGAAATCCAGCATGCTTTCCAAAGGCAGGTACAGCAACAGTATGTGTGAGAGATGTAGAAGCACTTTTACTCTAAATCACTTCTGAAGTAAATATAAGGTAGAAAAATTCTTCTGAAAAAGTGATGTGAAGTTTGATTTTTATTCTAGTGAAGTTGTGTATGCCTACATCGAAGTGAACTGTGACAATGGTATGACTTTAGCTACAATTCAGCTGTTAACTCTGCCTTCTTTCTCCAAAAATCTTATACTAAGAAGATTTTTTACTTCTGCAAATATTCATTATTCTATACTGGGACAAATGAGTAAACTGTGACACTTGCTTGGGAAAGCTACAGGGTTTTACCTTCTGAGAACCTAAGCAAAAAAAAAAAAGAGACAAATATGCTTGTGCTTGTAGTGTGTGATGAGTCCTTGTGGCAACCAACCAACTTGTCACCCCATTAGTGTTACTGTTAAATACCTACGTGATATTGTGAGTTTTTTTTCCTTCCATAGGAAGTGTACTTTATAGGACAAGGGTACATTAGCATTCATATCATAGACCATAGACTTTTTGCAAAGCCAAACAGCTGAAAAATATTGTATTGCTTAGTAACTAGCCTGTATTGCTCGTTGCTGACATCACCATAAAATAATTTTGTTAAGAAGTCTTAGAAACAAATTGTTCCAACTTATCCCAATTACCCAAAATTATTTTCTTTTCCAATAGCTCCCATGGGTATCTCAGACCAAAGTCTGCTAAGAGACTTCCCTGCTGCTGGAGGGCAGGCTGCTGGAGATAAAATTGACACTGAAGCTGCTGGTCAGGCCAAGTTAAAAGAAAGTGGCAGAGAAGAAGATGGAAGCCCACTGAAAACTCCACAATTAGAATTGACTCAGGATGGAAAGGTATGGTTGACTTTCACACCAAAATTATTTGTTCATGTGGTTTGTGTCCATGTGTGGTTATTTAGTGCCTATGACTTCTGAGCATCATGCAGAACACCATGTTAAAATATTAAAAGAAAATTGTCAAGTGCTTTCTCTAGGTTTAACTTAATGTAAGTATATGCGAGCAAAAGAGAATACAAACTTCTGAATGGCATTGACCAAGGGTTTCTTTTATTGCTATAAATTCAGTTTGAATGATCAGTAAGTTTTCATGTGTTCTTGAAAATAATGTTTCAAAGGGTAAATAATGTTTTATTCATTTCCTTAGATTGTTTAGAATTTAAAAAAAAAAATTGTTAGTGTATCCACAGATGTGTACATGCCACAAATGTGGGTATAATATGACTGTGTTTAATTACCATAGGTAACAGTGTTGTTTTAGTAGCCATTGCAGAATTGTTTCATCCTTTAAAGTTGTATGTTGATTGAGGCACAGCTTTCTCTGGAAAGTTGAGTACTTCAGTCTGTTCCTGTTGCCAACAACCATTTACTTGTCTTGTTTGGGGCATTAGGTCAAAAATTAAATCTAGAACTTCTATGATTTGATAGAAAAATTTCCTTTGAAAGTGTCAGCTGAAATCTGCTGCTCTTCTTTCTTGGACATCATTTATTTTTCTGACAGTTCTGCAGACCTTTCTTTATGTTTAAAGAGTAATTTTGTTTTCAAACATTTTTGCAAGTTAGCTACCCATTTGATTCCTAGGGGGACTGCTGATTTTCTCTGTGTGATTCACACGTTCCCACTGCATTCAAGTGTAGGAAGGGAACAAATACCAACAGTTGCATTTTTTTTGTTTGCTGGCAAGTTGCAAATTAGCTTAGGAAAAAGGCAAACGGAGAATTTCTTTATGGGAGAAAAATGGTAAAATAAATTCTTATGTTTTGACTTTGGGCTTGGTAAAATGGTGATACTCCCTTGTTTTCAAAGTGGCAGTATCTTTCAGTATTTTATCCAAAAGAAGAAGAATTTTAAAAAAACCCACAGTATTTTGGGAAGTTGTTCCAGGAAGCTGTTCAGTAAGGTTTTGTTACACATGCCAGTTCTGTGAACAGCTTTTTTTTTTTTTCCCCCTAGCACACTTCTTTTCCTTTCTGGCTCTCTTTAAGTCTTAGAGGAAATGGTTATAAGCCCAAGAATCAAAGTGCCAGCTTGTCTTTCGTGTACTGCACTGTCCCCTGACCTTTCAGCCAAAGCTTTGAATGTCCGTCTGTTTCCATCTGTTGTGACTGTTGCAGTTCAAAAGTGCACGGTTCTTTACAGCCTGAGAACCAAACATTCATAATGGGTTCTGTTTCATAATCTACAGAAATAAACAAGTTGGCTGCATGTAAAACACAAGGGGATTTCTATTTTGATTTGGCGTTTCTATTGCGTTAGTAGAGATATCCCTGCTTCTAAGTAAAAATTTTCACTAACTAATAATTTCTTTTCTTTCCCTCTTCTTGTGCCTTCAAACTTGCATTTTGTTGTGCTTTCATTTTTCACCATGCACAGAATTTATTTCTTCAGCTCACTCATATACACCCACCATCACTACCCATGCATTCTGTGTCATCCTATCTTACAAACCTGTCACCTGTCCCTGAGGTGGACATGCTTTCAGATATTTCAGAGGAAGACCCCTTTGGGGAGCCCCTCCTTACCATCCCAGATAGCTTAGAGTGCAAGTCCATGAAGGAAACACCAGATCATAATGAAAATGAAATAGCTTCACCAAATAGTATCTTTGAATCTATGAGACCTCTAGCTAGTCGAGGCCTCCCTGCTGTGGAGGGAAAAATCAATACAAATGACTACAAAAGCACCGAGTTGTGTGTTTCATTTAGCTTTATCAGATGCTTTTCTTTTAGTTTCCGTTCACTGCTTGATGAGGATGGTTATATTACTTTTCCTAGCCTTCCTGATGTTTGCATCTCTTTCCTCCCACCTGGCCTGCAGCACTATATTCCTATTACCTCTCCTTCCTTCATCCCGTCTTTTCTCCTTATCTTTGTGCTGCTTCTGTCTGCTTTCCAGTCTATTTCTTTTTCACTGACGTTTTCCCTTCCTCTGGCTCTGTCCCTCTGCTATCTGGAGCCTAAAGCAACTTCCTTTAGTGCCTCTAATGACAATGACCTGAATGACAAAGCAGAGGAAGAGGAGGTGTGTAATTTTGTTGCTTGAATGTTGACACTTGCACATAGCTTTTATGCTAGTTCTCTTAGAGGCTTGCTCAGTTTTGCACACTTCCTAGTATAGCGATATGTCTATGTACATGTCTGTATATATATAAATACACACACCCACGTATATATGTATCTTTCTAATTTTTCTTATTTGTGAAAAATTGCTATTGAGGGATTTTTAGTCAATAGATAGCTGGTGTTTTTCCTGCCTGAATTCCTACAAGCATGCATGATTTCATTAGATTCCACAGCTACTGTGCTGCAGGTAGAATTGCTTTGTATTACAAAACGTTTACGAGCACATAAATCTGAATACTGAAAGTGCTGGGTAATAATAGATATATTATTACTTGATGCTATTTGCAAGTTGTGCTACTTGCACTATCAGCTTGTGTTAAAATGCATGTATCCTGCGTGCATTGACTGGAATGCACATCTCCGAAGTTGTGTTTAGATCTGAAAAGTGAAATTCCTAAAAGCTGAATTCAGAAAATTGTGAATGCTTTAAAATCAGCTTTTTTGTTATTCCAGATTTCGGATATTTCTGCTTCACAGGGGTGTGTGCAAAGTTGAATCTGTCCAAGGCACTTTTTTCTTTTAGGTTTTTTAAGTGCTTTCATTAATCTCTAGCAGCTGTTAAGGTGGAGAATGATTTGGTTTATTAGGTGGGATTGCAGGTTGTGTCAGACTTTAATCACTGGAGTCTGAACATTCTTTGAGATATACAGTTAAAATTGCTGTACAGAAGCCTCAGTCACACTAATACATTGCTCTGATCATCTGGAGTGGTTGACAAAATGCCTCCTATAGGTCTGCTGTGCATATTATAGCAATACTAGTAGAAAAAGGTGGTTTATTTTGATCTTCAAAGGAAATATGAAACTGTGTATTACAGAATCAAAAAGGGAGGGAGGGACTGTTCAATGTTACATGTAACAAAGTTTGTTAAACTGATTAGATCAGTACAATGTAAATATTAAAAACGTACTAAATACAACCTAAAGCCATTAAAAATGCCAAACTAAGTTTAAAATAACGAAAAACATGACTGTAAAGACTTTCTCAATTTTTCTGTAACCTAATTGAAACCATCATTTGTAACATAAAGTTGCAGGAAATAGAACCCCAGTTAAGCAAGAAATAAATAAAAATGTGGTATGTACATATGTGTGCGTTCACACAGAATCCACAATGCAACAGTATGTGCAATAAGTAAGCCCCTCTTTGAATTTATGTACTTGCAGTGTTGACTTCTAAATGCATCTTTTCCTAAGATTAGCAGTTGATATTATTGGAAAAGATACCTGTGGAAAGGCTGGGAAGCGGTTTGCTTTTTAAATACTGTTCCTTAAGGAATTCAGAATATTTGTAGGTAAAATATGAAGATTAGCTACAGTTTCCAACAGAGTGCATTGCAGTTTGATGAAAAATATATTCACCTGAACAAGGGGGTGGGGTGCAAATAGCTCATCCCAAGACAGCAACATTCTTAAAATAATTAAAACAGCATTTAGGTGTTTGACTTGAATCATAGACTCTCTTACCAAAAGAATTCATGCATTAGATTCCATTTTCCCATCAACTTGTTGCAGAATTTAAGGCATATCATTTGTTTATTTTCTTTACTCATTCTTAAATTTCCATATGGGAAAACACTCGAAAGTACAGCAAGAAATGGACATAGTATGAGATTTCCATTTTTCATGCCACTTATGCCAAATATTACTTCAGCCATTCTACGACAATGTAGGTGAACGAAGACCAAAGTCGCTTAATAATTTCAACAACATCTGGGGCCGAAGTAAAGGTCTGTAAATATAGCACGCTTTGCAGCATTTACAAAGAGATGAAGCTTTTGTGTTATTCTGTAAGCGTATGTTAACAGTTCCTTTTCTTGATAGTTTGCCATGTGCTTACATAGGTGGAATCTGAAGAGGAGGAAGCACAGCCAAAGGTGCATGGTTGTCTTTTTTACAATTAAATCTGGCTGTAGCTGCCTGCCTTCTTAGTACCATAAAATTTTTGTGGATTTAATTTGAATAGTGCCTTTTCACCTTTCCATTTTATTTTGTTTTATTTAACTGTCAGATTCTAAGGGTCTTTTTTTTATTTACTTGCTGGTATATTTTATGTTCATTTTGATTATTTTTTTGTGTGTGGCTTAATTTCACAGAGCAATTCCTTGAGAGGGGAAAATATTTATGTCAGACATAGCAATTTAATGTTGGAGGTTTGTATGTAATATAAGAAACACTTTCCCTTCTCACGGGCTGCCAGACTGCATGGGATGGGAAGTCACTTGCAGGCTGTTATGGACACAGTGCATGATGTGCATGGGCAAAAAGCAGCTTGGAAATGTTGCATGTTATAATTCTAGTTTCTGAGTTTAAATTAAAAAAAAAACAAACCCAACAAACCAACAAAAAAACCCACCAAAAAACCCCACAAAAAAACAACTCACCAAAAAGAATCTAAACAAACAAAAAACCCTCTCATCTTAAATGTTGAATGTAGATTTTGCATATTTTTGATAGATGTTTTCAAGGTGGCAACTGGGAATAGTAGCCCTGTTTAGATAAAGCAAACACACGAGTCCAATTCATAATCCTAAATGAGATTTTTATACATTGCTCCTCAATGCGTGCATCTTCTGTTGAGCAGGATTTCTAGTTTTCACTGGTTAAATGAACCTTTATCAAATACGTTATCTGAATAAAGGGAGTTAGTAAGGTACAAGCAGTGATAAAAATATAGAAAAACTAATTCTGGTTCTGACGCTCGTTGATTTTGGGAGCTTTGAGAAATGCATGCAAGGATCAGATTTTTAGAAGGAATGTTTAGATATGCTTCTGAAATATTTTCCTTATTTTTTCATTTTTCAACTGGAAGTACTTCTTGCGTCCTAGAGGTTGGTTTTCATTGAAGATGAGCAACAACAAAGAGCTTTGAATAGTATATTAATGTGTAGTGCTTTGTCACTTAAGTAGAGACTTTTATTGCAAGAATTTTCATATAGTCAATCTGGATTATTTTAGTAAAAACTGTCTGTAGTTATAATCAGTGTCTTTTAACTTGTGTTTAATAACATAAACTAGTAACTGAAGAAATTTTAGAAAATCTTACTGCTGTCTTTAATTTATTTTATTCATCCAGATGGGGCTATAAATAATTCCCTTTGTCACAAAAACTGTCTTTTTAAAAATCATGGGTTTTGTTCAGTAATAAGGAGATGTATGGATAACAGTAACACAACTAATACGTTTTTTGGCTTTTTGCAGCTTTTGATCACTATTGAAACTTTGCTTGTGTATAACTTACTAAAGCACTGAAAGTGTGCATTGCGTAACTGTGCTTTGATTGAGTCCAAGAAACGTGCCTTGTGTCAGGCTAAGACAGGTTTTAAAATTATGACATGATTGTTACAAGTGTCAGTTGTGTGATGAATACCTTTGGCATAAGCTTTTACTTCACTCAGGAAATACATACTTTAGAGGTACATATCTAATATCTTGTTTGTTAGTCCTAGATTAAAAGTGTAGCATTGGTCCTCTGACAATATGAACCTACTGAGTTGCCAGAATAGGAGAGGTTCTTAGTGTTCAAAATGCATGTGTGAATATTTGTAAAATTAGGAAATAGATGTGCTGCACCAACTGTTCCTGGGGATGAACATGCAAGGGTTAAGGTTATTCATTATTTCAGACAGGGCATCTTTGCATTCTGAACACTGACTATAAAAATACTATCCAAAATGTTAAAGTAAAACTTCAGAAATATTCTGTTACAAAGTATATAAAATCTTTGTACAAAACCCAGATGTTTTATCTAAATTACTGCATCAGATTACATTCTTTTGATGAAACTTCGTTAGTAATTATGTTTACATTGGAATTACTCCATTGTAATCTTCAGTCTTTCAGTTCTGTCCTGAAAATGGATCTGGGGCTTAAACTTGCATTTCAACACATAATACTGAAAACATATTCCTGTGTTAGAGTGTGCGTAACCAACACAGGCTTTTTTCAAGACCTGGCATGCTGGAAGGAGGACAGATTATGGAAGCAGAGTGAAGTCTTCTCTTCCCACCAAAGCCCAGCATTGTGTTTAAAGGATAATAAACTTCCAAGAGAGCTAAGCAGATAGATTTTTTTATTTTTATTTGTTTTTGTTTACTCACCAGAGCAGTTATGTTTCCGCATAGCTCTTGATCCTTATGTCTGCTCCTGTATCTGGTATAAAGTGAAAGACTAGTTTGTAGTTATTTGATCTGAGGTGCTGCATCTTAGCCCCAGTGGGTCGTCATAAAATCTAATTCGATATTCATGCTGTGTTGTCGCCTTTGGCACTTGCCTATGTAGGTGCAATTTAGAGGGAACATTTCTTTGGTATCGGTGTGCACAAAAACTGTTCCTACTTGAGTGCTGTGTCTGCTGTCAGGTTCCTAAATGTGGAATTGGCAGATACCGGGCTTCATGCCTTTAAATCTGATTCTTCCAGTAAGTTTAAGCCTACATAACAGACACAATGAGTAGTCCCTCTGAAGTTAAACAAGTGTTAGTTGTTTGCATATTTGGCCCTGTAGTATTGTCTTTGCAGAAGTATTTTTTCATGGAGCTTTTAATATCAAGAAAGATGCATTTTTATAATGCTTCTTGAGTTACTCTTCTTTCTTACAGCTGCCTTCAGTGATGTTAGTTGTGCAATGTCCCAAAACGCTTGCTTCTGTGCTTGCAAAATTTAGATGAAAGCAAGCAGCTACTGGAAATTATTATTGTTTCAAAGGGCTAGTAGTTTAATGTTTTGGATGAAAATAGCCCTCTGTTAAATAACCATGTACAGCATTATTTTTCCTTTGCCTTTAAATATGGAAGAAACAATGTATGAGTGGCCCCCAAACCATCTTAGTTCCCTTATAGCCTTAAAGTTTTTTAAGGCACTCCAGAGAAGAATAGCTCTTCAGACACAAGGCACTTTCCTTGGTTTGGTTTCTTTTTTTCTTTTTTTTTTTTTTTTTTTTTTTTAGTTAAGTTTGCTTTTGTTGTCGTGTTTTGTCCTACTTTGTTTTACGTTGCGGGTTGCTAGGACCTGGATAAGACCCAGGACGACTTACTGAAACACCAGGCTAGCATTAGTGAGCTCAAGCGCAATTTCATGGAATCCACACCTGAACCACGCCCAAATGAGTGGGAAAAGCGGCGTATCACACCTCTGTCCCTTCAGACACAAGGGGTATGTCACTGCAGACACTTGTCCGCATGCGTTTCCATACAACCCTGTATGTAATATAGTAAATGCAGTTTGTCGTTTAGATTAACACTTTCTCTAGCTATTGCAATGTTTGTTTGTACTAAGTATACATAAACTTTTTACCACTTACCATTCGACTTGACTTTAAATAATGTGTGCAATTTTATTCTTCTACAAGAACAACTGAACTAGAATCACTAGAAAAAAATGGAGGCAATGGCATTATTTCCCTGTGTGTTAAGGACAGCTTAAATTTCACTCAGATGTATGCAAGATTGATGGAGATAACTTTTTAGTGATGGTCGAACTTTTCACACCTTTTCCCTCTCTTTTAACTCTTCATAGGCAGCTTGTGCATGAGTACACACAGGCTGTGTGTTGGTTCAGACGGACCTTACATGAGCAGTTAATTTACAATGTTGAGTTCTTCGAGACATATTTAATGTAGTTGTTAAAATTTACTCACCTTAATCTCCAGAATTTGGTAAAGTGAATTTATCTACTTTTCCTCTGTACTTCCTTCCTGACCGAACCTTAAAACAGCAGTTTGGAAAACAATTTTCTACAAATATCATCCTGAATGCCTGTGGCAAGAAAACCACCCAAATAAGTTTCTCTTGCTGTTGTGAAACTTAGTTTTATGAGGACTTATTTGCTGCTTCTTTCATAGAGTAGAAGAGCAAATCAGTCTTGGAAAGCAATCAATTTATCCTCCATTGTTATCCTTTTCTTTCACTATTGTTCCTACTCTTTCCTCCTAAATGTATTGTTGTCTTATCCCATTAAATTCTTACGTATTCTCTTTAGTCCCCAGAGAGATGAACTTTCAATTAAGCTTGCTTGATGTTACCAAATGGTTTTTTTTAATAGGACATTCTTTCAATAAGATACTTAAGGAATCTGAACTGTCAGTATGTGCATGCAGATAATACAGTCACTGACTGTATGGATCACTTCTTTAATGACTATTTTGTTAATTTATGGTTACTGCCATGAAATTATTCCTCAAATTTCTGAGTAGTACCTGAATATTTCTAGGCATAGTGGTATATGCATAGGTACAAATGTTCATCAAATTTTCAAATGTCCACGACACACTGGTTCATTTAATGGTTAAGACAGACATTTACATAAAAGTGTAACTTAATTTTTATTATGTTATTTGTGCATTTTCTGTGTTGATTTCTTTGTATTGAAGTTGAGGCCCCTCTGAGTTTTTATCTCTGGTTATTTTTTTTCCTCATCTAGTATGTTCTGTCACTTTCAGATGGTTTGGTTTTATGTTTATGTATAGCATGTGTCTGTCTCATTACTTGTTGATTTACACTGGTCTTATAAAATGAAAACCAAATAGAAAAAAGGAGACCACATTTTCCAAGTGAAAATGCCGACTGGGAAGGAGAAGCAATGGACTGCAATGTCACGGATTGCTGGAGCAAAACCAGAGGAAACCGATAAGGTGGCTGCCCTGAAACCTCTACTGCCTTTTTGCTGTATCTGCTGTTGGGCTAGCTTGGGCACTTCTTTCTTTTTCCTTTTTTCCCCTGATGGAGATAATTTTTTTTAAGCCAGTGCTGAAAGGAGAAGGTTGAGTTGTAAACAAAGATCTGTTTGTGTGTAGATGTATACACATATATATATGAATGCCAGCAACATTCTGCTTAAATACCAAACTAGCTCTGAAGTTATGAATGGCTACTATTTGAAAATGAAACCAATTTTTCACTGGAAGATTACTGGTTTCTATGTAACAAGGATGACAGCAAAACCAGGTATTTCTATTCCAGATGGACGTAACTGTTTGTAGTTATTTGACACTTCTCACAAGAGCTTCACACAAGAACGTGTTTTACATGTTCACTGTTTAATCATTATTCAAATCAATAATGCTGTAGAAGTAGCTTCATTTCAAAGGACACCTGGTTCTGAGTTCTTCCATGCTTCCATACCTCTTTTTTCATCCAGAAGAAGAGGGAAGTTTTCTCACCCATAAGCTGGTTGAACATCCATGCAGTGAGAAGCACTACCTAAGCAGTGGGACTACTAGCAGTGTGATGGTAATGAAGGGTAGCAATTGTGATGTTGGTTTTTACATTGCTTTTGGACTATTTTCCACCACCTAGGAATTGAGACAAAAGCAGGCTTATGTAAAGCTGTCAGTCCTATTTCAGTAACATAGATAACTACGAGCTTTGGGAAACAGTGTATTTCCATCCTGAATTGTTGATGGATGTTGAGAAGTTTGTGTTCAAGTGTTTTGTTTCCCCCAGTTTAAAAATTTGCTGGTATTAGTAGACTAATATATTGCTCAGTCCTATTCCTGGGCTGTATGTTTCCTTGCCTGTCTTTTAGGATAGCTGGACAATAGATGAGAATAAAGCAGGGATACCACGGCTAATATTCTTTCTTTTCTTCCTTCTGCTGCTGCAGTGAAAATACTTGCAAATAAGTTATTTTCTGTGTATGAGAAGTGTTGTTTTCGATACATCTTGTTTGTGCCACTATACTACTGTATCACCATACTCCACAAATACACAGCATCTGTGACTTAATTATAACAGAAATTGTGACACATTGACATGTATGTCACAAATAAATATGTGAAATGTTTTTGTGTTATGGATACCTACAATATACTGTTTTAATCCACCCCACCCTGCTGCTTGTAAACAGTATCTCGTTAGTGTATATGACTGTGTACCAGAAGGAATTTGCCAGGAATTTAAACATCTTCACAGGCTGATGCATTATTGTAACTACAGTAATTTGATGAAGAGTGCCAATTCTGTCTATACATCTAATCTTTTTTACTAAATGCCTCCTTAGGGAACAGGGGTTACAATAGCTAACAGGTTGTGTGATTGGAGTTTTCCTTTAAAAAGATTAGAAGACCTAAAGATTTGAAGGTGGCAAGATGCAAAAAGCTGGGTGATATGTGCCTGTCTCTAATTGTGTACATATATGGGGAGAGAGAGATGCATGAAGTCTGACCACATACCACATAAAGTTGGTTGTTTGGTTTTTTTTCCCCTGCCTTTTTTTTACTGCTTCGAGTGGTTAGAAAACATGTGGTACCGGAGTATGGTGGAAGGAGTATCATGAACATTTTTGCCTTTTGATGTAATCTCTTAATAGATGAACATTTAATGGGTGTGGCAAATTAGGGGAAGAAAGTAGGGATGAGGAACACATTGCCCTAATGGATACTGAATGTTGCATGAGGCCAGATTTAAAAAATTGCATTCACATTAAATTTTCTTAGCCAGCTTGAAAATATACTTTAAATTGTATTGTAGGGAAAAAAAGTGTAGGGGTTCTTTTTCTTTTCCTTCTCTATTCTTCTGCATGCCATATGTGTTGTAGTATATGCACAGTAGCATGGTATAACTTATGTCAGTTCAGATTCTATGTTGCTACTCATACGGAGAGTCCACCCGGACTGCAGCTGTCTGCATGGCACCTTGGCTTTCCTCTGGTGTGTGCTTCTGCTGTGATTCTCTGTGGTACCTTTTTCTAAGACAGAAATGTATCTTATTGAATGTTGTCAAAGTGTGTGTTGTGTCCATGTTAGGTATTTGTTACATTATTGGCCTTTTATTTTAATGGGTTTTACTTCTAACTTAATACAAGAACTTGTGGAAGGAAAACTGGAATAAAGAATATCAGCCTTTTCAGAGACTTGTACTCACATGAATTTGCTTTACCATGCAGATCTATAGTACTACAGAAAATAGACCAGGCTATGGATATAACTTATGCTCTAAAGCAATGCGCTTTTATACTTATGTTTGAATAAAACAAGTTTTCCCACTAGAGTGGGAAATGCTTTTTGAAAACAGGTGCTTTAATAGAAACAAGTTTGCTTAGGTTATTTAAGCATTTGAAAAACATATATATAACATATATAATAAAAAAAACCCTTGTTTCAGCATTGTGGGTATGTATTGTTGAAAGCAAACATATTTGACTACCCTGAAGCTGTGAGCAGGTTATGCATTAGGAGGTGTTAAAAATGAATTTTTAAAAGGGAAAAATCCCGATAATAAACACTTACTTAGTAAACAGTTAATTACCGCCGAAGCGAACTGTTCTGTTTGGAAATTCCATGGAAATGTTAATGTTTTTAATTTTTGTGGTGTGACACGCATGGTGGAGAGACGGGGTGTCCGAGCGCGTGGGTGTGCTGTGGTGACAGCAGTGTCTCGTCCTGTCCCTTCTCGTTTCGCCTTATGGGCACCCTGTGCTCCTACAGCTCTCTCTCCCTTGTCGTGTGCCTCTCTTGCCAGGCCTCTCCTTTGTCCGTCACTGTTTAATTCTGTCCTTTCCCTTTTCTAACTCGTCTAGAGCCTAGAAGAGGAGATAACATCCATTCTATTTAGTGAGGAGGGCCTTTGCGGGAGGCCGAGAGGGCTCTTCGCCGCCGCCAGCCTGGGGCCCGCAGAGGGCGCTGCGGGGGAAGAGACCGCCGCCTGGGCCGCGCCGCCCCCACAGGTGCTTCGCTACCCCGCCGCCTCCCGCCTGCCCCGCCGGAGGGGCTGCGCAGGTTACCGAGCCCCGGGGGCTAGCCCACCGGCCCGGCACAGACCTCGGCCCCCTAAACGTGCCAGAAAGGTGGCCGGCAGCTTACTTGTCGTGTGTGGGAGCCGGTACGCGGCTTGCTTGCGTTCGAGGGGAGAGAGATCCAGCTGGAGAGCTGGACTCCGTGTTTGCAGCACTGCAGAAATATCAGTCGGTGCTCGTGTAAGCTTCACCAGGAATGCTAGCTTACACTCTGTAGGTGCTCTGCTTGGTAAACAGCAATAAAAGCTAGGATTAAGTCACAGATGATGTGTTCATTTCTGTTTTCTTATTGTTTGTACTCAAATTTTGCTGCAAACCTTTCACTAAAAATGCATTACATCAAAAAACCTACCTAATATAGAATTTATGCTGGGCTTTGTGGGATATCCATCACAGATAGTTTTGTTACAGTACAAATACTAACATAACTGCTTTAATCTCATCATTTTGGCTCCGAATTGAATCCTAATGGGATCATCTTGGTAATCATGTACTGCTGTTCTGACAACATACCACCCTAAACAGTCTCCTTCTTGTTACCTCTTAAGTTTCATAAAGTAATGACCAAAGATGAACTAATAAAATCTTACAATAACATCTTTTTTTTTTTTTATTTTGTGTGTTGATAAACAGATAGTAGAATGCTAAACAGATTTATTTTTTACTTTTCCTTAATACTATTTATTCTTAATTCCTTATTTAACTGAGAGAAATAACTGCTTCAGTAGCACCACTGACCAGTGTATTCATGCGTTTCAGTCTTTCATAATTTAATTTTTATCCCAATTAATAATGTCCATAATTCTTACCTGCTTTTGAATGCAATATTTCAATGAAGTGGAAGGAAAGGAACATAGTTCTAAGTGAGTCTTGCAGTAAATACACAGTATCTGTCTAGTATCATGTATATACATTCTTAAAGCTTGCTTATAGAATGTTACACTGTTGAAAAGAGTTATGCATTGATTTTTGTCCTCTGATTGCTTTTTGTTTCACAGAGACATGGTTCCAGAGCAGAAGGGCCTTGTACTGGAGTCAGCGATGCTGATAAGGTTCTACTGCTTTTTCCATAGTTAAATTTGACTCTAACTCTTCCAGTCCATCTTCATTCTTTTTCTTCCTTTCTTAGTTAACCATCACAACCATCTTTTGTCTTCTACATGACATGAACCAGCCATCAGCTAATTTTGTTTCCATCATTTTAATTTATTCATATACTGTGCTTTTGTTTTTCCTCATCCATGTTTTTTGTGCAGAGTTCACATGAGACTCTGGACATAGTGGAGGAGAAGAAGCAGGCAGAGGTTGGGATAGAAGAAACACTAGTCATAGACGAAACCAACAAAGGGAAAATGCAAGTTGCCACTGATGCTGGGGAAACATGTAAGGTGGAGCATCTGTCAAAAAAGGACTCTTCATCATTGCCATCAGATAGTAGCAGCAGCAGCAGTAGTAGTGAGAGTGAGGATGAAGAGGTGGGAGAATACCAGCCACATCATAGGGCAATTGAAGAAGTCATCAGGGAAGAACAGGAAGAAGAAGACATGAAAAGGAAAGAACATGAAGAAAAAATACAGCATGTGGCAGCTACACCAGAAGGCAGTAAACTAAATGTACCAGTTGAGCACACACAAGTTACAGCTGAAGATTTGGTCCAGGAAAATGCAGTTACCATATCTGCAGAAGAGAAGAATTTGTCAGAGGAGATTAAGCAAGATTTAGATGAAGAAAAAGAGGAAGAACAGCTCAAACTCAATGGAGATGTGTCTCATGTTGACATTGATGTTGCACCACAAATAATTTGTTGTTCTGAGGTAAATGGTAGAACAGTTTGACTAGATTAAGCAGAGATGTTTCTTGGGGTGAAAATATACCTGCCTTTCTTCTTCTCCTATTTCTCCAGCTCTTCAGGCATCCAACAAGATTCAGATCATTTGGAAGGGGAAACCATTGATGAGCAGTGAAATTCTGTCTCCTTCAGTTATGGTTTCTGACTTTTTGCTAGAACTGAGTGAGAATCACCAGTAAGGCAAACCTTCCGAAGACTGACATCTCCTTTTTATCTCCCCTTTGTTTTATTTGCACGTACATAATGTATATTTATTATTTATATGTTTCCAATGTTTTAAGTCTCGTCTTGTCTATTTGTCAATTGTTTTTGACACGTCCATGACATGTAATTGTGATTGGAAAACTGTTGACAATTGAAATTAGAAAACACCTGTCACAAATATTTGTGTTGCCACACACACACACACTTACTGCTTTTCTTGCCTCTTTTTTTCCTTTCAAAAGATGTTACGGATTTCTAGATTAGAATAAGTATGGCTATAAATTGCATAGGTGAGAGCACTTCATTGTGAAGGGTTGAGGTGTATATCACAATCTTAGTATGAAGTCTTCAAGTGCAGTAGATATTTAGGGAAGTGTGCATGGGTTCCAGTCACAATCAGTTGTTTTAAGCCAAACAAGGTTGAAGGGTTCATTACTGGGCAGACTTTGTAAAGAATCAGAAAGGGAAAAAATGAAGGGTTAGTATGCATCTCTTCATAAGGTTGGCATATCTGCTGAGTTTTTCAGCAATTGGGTAGGTTTTTACCTAGTTGTCTACCTGCCTGTTCTTGTAAAGGTGGCTTCTTTTTTTTCTGTACACTTAAATCCAAACAACTTACCCTCCTTCTTTGTTGTCTTTTGCATACACAGGTGTTAAAGTTTATAAGACCTTTAGAAGTTGCAGGTACCACACTTGCTAAAAACGTAGCTAGTTTGAAGGAAGGGGAGAAGGGCTGCTGTGTGTGAGGGAAAGAAAGGATTTCTTTTTTTCTGGCTTCTCCCCCCCCACCCCCCCATGTGCATCTAAAATCAATGGGAGATAGCAACTGATGCATTGGAGGAGGGAGGAGGAGGAGGTGGAAGGAGTTGATGCTCCCCCTCTACCCCACTCTCATGAGACCTCACCTAGAGTACTGCATTCTGTTCTGGGGCCCCCAGCATAAGAAGGGCATGGAGCTGTTGGAGTGGGTCCAGAAGAGGGCCACAAAGATCAGAGGGCTGGAGCACCTCTCCTATGGGGACAGGCTGAGGGAGTTCGGGTTGTTCAGCCTGGAGAAGAGAAGGCTCTGGGGAGACCTTATAGCACCTTCCAGTAACTGAAGGGGGCCTACAAGAAAGCTGGAGAGGAGCTTTTAACAAGGGAATGGAGTGATAGGATGATGGGTAATGGCTTTAAACTGGAAGAGGGTAGATTTAGACTAGAAAGGAAGAAATTCTTTATTATGAGGGTGGTGAGGCACTGAAAGAGGTTGCCCAGGGAAGTTGTGGCTGCCCCCTCCCTGGAAGTGTTCAAGGCCAGGTTGGATGGGGCTTTGAGCAACCTGGTCTGGTGGGAGGTGTCCCTGCCCCCGTGGCAGGGGGTTTGGAACTAGATGATCTTTAAGATCCCTTCCAACCCAAACCATTCAATGATTCTATGATTTGGAAAAACATCAAAAGGCTTTACTAGTGGGGGGTTTTTATGTTTTCAAATATATTGAAAATGTACTCCAATAAGATAAGTCACAAGTTCACTGGCTTACAGACCCTCCTGGTTAATTGCTTTCTTTGTGATATTGCAGAGAACACCACTAGCTAACTCCAAACAGTTAAAATGTTGTCAAAAGAAGACATCGATTTCCAGAATTATTACACTGAATGTAGACTGCTTAAAATCCAGTTGTCAAAAAGTTGTTTTTTCTGTTCCAGGAGTAGTACATACCAACAAGTTATTTTTTTATGTAATTTCCTTGGAATTCCTAGTCTTATCTGCAGTTTGACTGAGCAATGATAGGTATTTTCACAGATTCTCATATGAAGCATATCAATCTGAGCTAACCATCAGCTTCTTTATGCAAACTAAGATTTTTTTTAAATTTTTTTTTCCCCTAGTGATACTCTTTTACACATTTTGAATACCTGTGTTGCAGCTTGGTTTTAGCAGTTACCTTCTGTGATAATGTACTGTTGGTTGGAACACAGAACTTTGGCAAGGTTATTAGGAGATTAAATTTTCCTGCCGTGTTAGGTAGATACTAGAGGGCTAGTGTATTAGTCCTCATTTCGCTCTGCTTATTTATTGCATGCTTTTTGATTGGGAAGACAGACAAATACTTATCTGACTGTTTTTCTTTTCTGGAGGTTTTGGTTGTGTTTTCTTGGTCCACTTTACAAACCTTCTTCCGTCTTTTGAATTGATTGGTTATTTCTTGCACCACAGCCTCCAGTAGTGAAAACAGAGATGGTAACCATTTCAGATGCCACACAGAGAACTGAAATCTCCACTAAAGAAGTTCCAATTGTTCAAACAGAATCTAAAACTATCACATATGAATCTCCACAGGTATGGTGACTGGACTATTACATTGTTTGCAAGCTGTTTTTTATTCCAGTTACTTGTAGATCAAAATAGATAATGTTCAAAAAATGCTTTTCAAAAACCTATGCTTTTTTCTAGCAGCTAAGATTATACTTTGGCTATGAATTCAGAAAGTGAAATGTGTGTAGGCAAAGCAGTATTACTTCAGAAGTTCTAATTGTTGTGGGGGTTTTTGATATAAGGACTCAGTTGCTGTCTGCAGATGTTTAACTCAGTTTCGGAAACTTGATTAAAATTAAAATATCTCATTGCTCCTGAAATGAACACTTAACTTTGATCATAAATTTTCCACAAGAATGAACCATAGCAATGGTGTTGCATGACTCGGTAAACTTGGATGGCTTCTATTTAGATTTCAGTTCTAACTGAACTGAAGAATGTGTTTAGTAAGAAAACCAGCCTTTTCTCCTGTGAAAACAAAGTTTTTAAATGCCAAAATACAAAAATACCTTCTTTCTTTTTTTTTTTTTTTTTTTTTTTTTTTTTTTTTCCCTTCTTCTTTCCTTGCAGTTTGATGGCAGTGCTGGTGGCAATGCTGGTGTGCTGCTGAGTGCACAGACAACTACATCAGAGTCAATTTCTACTACCACAACTACACACATCACAAAGGTAAGATACAATAATGTCTCTCTGAACTGAAAACAACCCCAAACCCTCAAAATAAAGTTTCTCATATATCTGCTCATTTATTGAAGAAAGCTGACTTGAAATGGGTTGGATTCATTCCAGGCATGTGTGAGAGTTAATCTTTCTGTACACAGATTTTGAACAGAGGAGCCCTAATGAGTAAGCAGGAATATCTGAGAACAGGACAGAGAAGGGGAGAAAAATATGATTAGTTTTTTCAGTATTTCCTATAGGTCTTATTTCTGTGTTTGACAAATGAGTATGTACCTAAATTTTTACAGTATCAGCCCTATCATCAGTCACTGATATCTTACAGAATCTTTCTTAATGTGATTTGTCTGTGGTCCGCAGGAGCCCTGCTAATGGCATCAGTTGTAAGGATGAACTGAAACAGTGTTTTTCTCAGCCTTTGTGTTGATGATCCTAGTGCAGCTGGGTTTAGAGCGTATTTAAAAACAGATCATACCTCTAGATTACTTCACAAGCATATTTTAGTGCTGAATTATGTGTTCTTCATTCCATACTTGAAAGGGAGAGGAAAACTCAGTGTTAACAGGACATCACATCTGTTTTGGAATCATTATATATTTCATGTCAGAGTATGTTAGAATTACCAAAGGGTGGTGATGATGATGATTGTTAATTTATGTAAATATTTATCAACTTCTAGGCGTTGCCCAATAACAGTTTTGAACTCTTGTCTTTGAAGTCTTAACATTGTTTTCCAAGAAAATTACAGAAAGCATTGTTTAGGGTGAAGCAAAAGGGAAGAGGGAAGTGTAAGGTGTGAGCTTGGGATTTTTTTCCCCCCAAGACAAGAAGTTTCACATCATCGCATAATGGAATAATAATTCACTGCTCACTGGGTATATATTCAATATATATATTCTTAAGGTTGATATATTCTTAAGATTGGAAGTTGTAGTCAAAGAATGACAGTGGAAGGATGATGTTGAAAAGTCAGATAAAAGTCAGAAATAAAGTAAGTTCAGAATTTAAAATGTGTATGTCTTGTTATACAGACTAGTCAATAGGTCCTTTTCAGTCTTCTGCTCCCTTTTGGAATCATTAAGTCACCACCATTTTAGGGAAAAGTTTTTATTCAATTGTGCTACCACAGCTGGGGGTGGGGGGAAAGTGAACGTTTACTTGTCAAGTTTAGATGTCAAATAATGCTGCTTTTTTGGAAGGAACCATTAAAGAAAATGGTTTCGATTTTGTCTTCTACTAAAACATGACTGGGGTTACTGTAATGCAGCAGATCCTTATCTTTTCTTACAGACTGATGATTGTCGATTCGAAAGACTGTTTGAATTTTATAATTTTACATCCCAAACTGTTCATTAATAATAAAGGGACCTGCCAAAATAGTTTTAATATTCTAATGGTGTTCTTAACAGAATCATCTTGGATCTTAGAATCATAGAATTGTTTTGGTTGGAAAAGACCTCTAAGATCATCAAGTCCAACCATTAACCTAGCACTGCCAACTCCACCACTAAATTATACCCCTAAGTGCCACATCTACAAGTCTTCTAAATACCGCCAGGGATGATGACTCAGCCACTTTCCTGGGCAGCCTGTTCCAATGCCTGATAACCCTCTTTTTCTAATGTGGTCAGTGTATCTTTAGTAGTACTTTTATTCTTTTTTCTTATACAGGCTGATTGAAAAAAAAAAACAAAACATATAATGTTGTTTCTGTGCAAATTTTTCTATAAGCTAAAATATTTTAATCAGAGTAAAAAACAAAGAAACAAACCACAAAAATATTTACATTGGTAATGTGAAATATGTTGAAAGTATCTCACTAAGGTCTACGAATGGCAGAACCTGAAAATGAGTTCATCTTTGTATTTAATGGCATAGGATTCTTCAGAGACTGAGACCCATGATAGATGGGTAGAAATCAAAGAAGAGACTCCTGGAATTTCTTTGTTGCCAGATTTATATGGTGGAAGAAGCTGGAATACCTGTTTGCATATCCACATCTGTTCAAACTTGGGCTCCAGTAGCAGTTCAATTATCAAATTTAGTAATTGTTAGAACGTGACTAACTGCATAACTGAAAAAGGAAAGGATGATTGATTTAGCACTGAGAATATTTACTACTAACTGCACCTCAGTCACGGAAATTTATTTGCTGCAGCGCAACAGAAAGGAGTGCTTGTGGCAGTATGGAATAATTACAAAGATGTTTTCTTTTTTTGTGCTGTCTGTAGATGGTAAAAGGTGGGGTATCAGAAACAAGAATTGAGAAGCGTATTGTCATTACAGGAGATGCAGATATTGACCATGATGAGGTGAGTATGTAAGCTGTTAATACTTACAACCTGCTTTTGTAGTCCAGTGAGATCTAGATGATATTTCAGAAACCTGAAATAAGAGGAAGGTAGAGAAGTCGAATAAGAGGACATAGAAAGACCCTGAGACTGTTAATTGTGGCAAAATTGCTAAGCGATTGTGTTTTGTGAATAAGGAGCCTTTAGAATGTAACTGAAAGAAAAACAGCATTTGTGACTTTGCGTCATAGATCATGTGAATGGATTTCTTGGTATTTTAAAAGGGATTGCTTTTTTTTGGAAGAGACCCAATTTATTTAGTGCTGCTTTTGGCATTTGGGAGGAAAAGCATTACTAAAATAATCTTATTTTGATACACTAATCTGGATAGATTGGAGTCTCTACTGCATTGTGTCAACAACATCTGAATCCAGCACTTATTCTGACTGAAAGCTTTGAAATACATTAAAGCAGAAATTGCTCAAGTTTAAAAAATAGTTTTTGACTTGTATTTATAGAATTCTGTATAACAAAAGTAATTGTTGAATCTGCTTGAATCTTATGTAAGTACCTTTCATCTCTGTCAGTACTGAAGCAGTATTTTATGATGTCTTAGAAACTAAGGATAAAATCACTTTTACCTGCCCAATTAAGAAGGCTGAATTTAAGAAGTACACAGGAAAATAATTAAGAAAGTGCAATTATGTACTCTTTATAGTAATAACACAATTTTTTATTGTTTTTCATCTAAGAAACTATAGATACAAAGTCGATCAGCGGTCACTGAGTAATACAAACGGAAAAGCCTACTTTCTACATAAAGTTGCAGTGAATCCAATTCTAACTTTATGAAAGCTATGCAAATCAACATAACAAGATTTAATTTAACTTCTTAATTGTAATATACTGAGAGGTCTCAGGGAATTTAATTTCACATTTTGGTTTGCCTTCAGAAAGTGCCTCTTGATAAGTCGAATCTCTTCTTGAAACTCATAATTAAATGACAGGGCTGTTCAGCGTCAGGCATGGCTCTTGTTTGCCTTGACACATGTTCAGTGCACTTCTGGTGTCTGAAAAGGTCACACAATACCTTCAGCATGCCAGACAATTCTCTAAGCCCTTCTTTGTTTTAAGTGTGTAATGAATTAAAAAATGGAATTATAAAAAAGGAAGTACAAGAGAGTTTAATCACTGAAGTTTAAAGTAGCAGTGAGCAGCTTTTAACAGATTTAAGCAATCTCTACCACTTTTTCTTCGATGGACATGGAGCTCTTTAAATGCAGAAACTACATGCTGGGTGTTTGTTCTTTTGTCTTTTAGCTCCCTGCATCACTAAACCAGTTTTCAATAGGAAAATAACTTTTTAATTTGGATTTTCAAAATACAAATACTTGTATTACTTGTCATTTAACAGTTAGAGACTTAGGGTTTTTTCATTGTTTGTGGTTTGATTATATACACTGATTCTTAAATCTCAACAGCCACTTTGTTTTAAATTATCATTTGTACTACAGAGATTACACTTGGTATATTGTAAAAGACAAATAAAAAAAGGTTAGGATTGATACATCAGCAAAAATTAGTACAAATATATATTGTACTAATGCACACTGTGTGTTCTTCTGTACATAATTTCCTTAAAAATTCTTCAAATTCATTGTCATATAGTAGTTAAGGTGGGTAATGTTGGTGTTTCCAGTCTCTCTCCAGAGTTAGTTATTTCTTCTACTTACCACCTATGACTCAGGAATTTGTCACTTTTCTAAACTAAGATAAACCTTTTTGCTGCATTATGTTTTTCTTGCTCCTTTTGATATATTCGGGGTTTGTTTCAGTTGTGGTTGGTCCTAAGGTGAACAGTGAGCTTACTGTTGCCTTGGACTGCCTTCTGGTTTCTTCTTTTTTATTCTTGTGTTGGGTTCCAATAGTAATACAGTTCATAGAAATAAGATGTAGATCAGGGGAATGAATGGAAGGTCACAGGTGCTCTTTCTCCTCTTCTAGCTCAGAGGATTCTCTTATGTGATTGACTGTAAAGCCTTGTGTAGAATATAATAGAGTATTTTGTTTGGGAGGGACCTACGACAGTCATGTAGTCCAACTGCCAGCTGTGTATATTGGTACATCTCTTAGGAAGATAAAATTTCTTAAAATGTGGAGGAGGGATTATAAGAAACTGAATAATACTTATATTTACACTTCCCTGAGTTAAACTAGAGGAAGTTCTCTTAAACTAGTAAAAGGAAAAGGAGATTCTTGTTCAGAGAAAAAAGAAATTTGTGTTATGATCTTCGTCCAGAGTTTCAGTACCATACTTAGTACACATTCCAAAGTGACTTTCCATTTTGTTCAGGAAACTGAAGTTAACTCTTTATATTTTTTTGTACTGTGTACATTTTTGTTATGTCTTTATTTGCCAGATCTGTTACAGAAGTTCAAAAACTTCTGGGGTATAAGAATGCTTTTGTCTCCTGGAATGAGCTAGAAAAGTTACAGGGCATCTTTATCGTTATTTGTTACTTTCTGGAAATTTTGGTAGCTTTTTTGCATAGTGGGTTGTTTGGGGTTTTTTGTGGGGTTTTGTATTTTGGGGGTTGATTAGGTTTTGTGTTGGGTTTTTTTGTTGTTTCGTTTTGTTGTTTGGTTTTTGGTGGTTGTGGGGTTTATTTTTTTTGCCTGAGCTCTGTCAAGTTCAAGAATTTAGAGTTCTGAACAATTATAATCAAAATTTCCAATGCTACTCTCACATTCTCTGGCCCCACATGAATGTCCTTTTGCTGGTTTTGAGTTATGCATTTCAAATACATTTGCAGGCCCTGGCACAGGCAATCAAAGAAGCCAAAGAACAGCACCCTGACATGTCTGTCACAAGAGTGGTGGTGCACAAAGAAACTGAACTTGCTGAGGAGGATGAAGAGTAAAATGAAAAATGCCCTCAAGCAAATACTTCAGGTAAGCTTATGTATATAATTAACATAGGAAAATATAGCGTTGCTTTTCTGTTGCATTCTGTAATAAAAGGCTTGAAAAATATGGGGGGGGGGGCGTTGATATATGCTATCACTAAATGGTGAGTTGAAACAGACGCTAATAATAGACTGTTAGTGTAAGAATTTTTATCTTAAGTCCAATCTGACATTAATTTTAATTGCAAGTTTTCCTGTATATGTCTCCCAGTTTTGTCACAGTACATTCATGGCATTTCCTATGATGTTTGGTCAAGTTGTTGTAGTTTATATTGAAGTGAGTTTGGGCTATTTCTGCAAAATATGAAGGATGTGTCACATTTTTGTTTACCTGTAAAATTACAGTCCTTGCCTTACATCTTGCTTGTTTAGTGGGAAGACTGTATTCAGTTCCCAGTAATGAAAGAGCACACTTGGACATTTTAATTTTGTCCGCTTAATCCTAAACTGTCTGAAATACTTTAACTTTTATTATTTTCCCAGACAAGGGGTAAATGCATTGCAAACTCAAGTTTTTTAAAGCCTCTTATCAGTTGAAAGAGGTAGTCGAAGGAATGTCAGTTTCAGGTCCTCATTTCTAGGAATAAAAAAAAAAAAAAACCACCAAAACAAACAAACACGAAAAAAACCCAACAAACCCTGGTCTACTTTTGATGTATTCAATAGAAAGATCAGAATGAACACTGAATGAATCTGCTGTTGCACTGGTTATAGACTAACATCTTTACGCTCAGTAACTGGGTATATAAAGCTTCAGCTGTCCTTTGCTTGTCACACTGATGTCATGAAACTGAAACTTCAGATTTTTCTAACTTGATAGTTTTGTTAACTGTAGATTCACATTCAATGAATAGGTATTGTTTGGAATGGTTAAATAACCATAGGAGAGATTTAAAATTAAATAAAGTTTAAAAACCAATGTTTTAAGCCTTCATTGGGAGACATCCTAGTTTCTACTGATGAGGCTCTGTATTTAACTAGAAGAACAGGGGTGTTACTGGTGCATCTCAAGAGGAAAAGCTCTGTTTTAGTACAACTTCAAGCTTTTAAAAAACATTTTAATCAATGTTAGTGTAGGAGGAGACAAGGTAAAAGAAACACATTTTGTATTTTTTAAAGAAATGAGAGTTGTCATTCTTATTTCCTCAGTGATATATACAATGGTGGTTGTGGCCTGGGGAAAAGAGAGTTCTAGGTCCTGCTCAGGCATGCATTCCATTAGTACTAAAGGAGACTACCTGTCATAAACTGCATCTGGCAGCTGCAAGAGACTTCTAGATGTCATGAGGACTACTTGTGAAGTGCCAGGAATATATGAAAAATAAGACACTCTCTTAATTGCGAATTTGAGGAGGATGTATTACACATAATCCTGATGATAATTTCTCTTGTTGAGAAGTTTCGTAAGAGCTGAAGATTTTGCTGTCAGGTATCACTTCTGTGATTCAGAGGAGGAAAAAAATGCAAATGTCAGTTTGAGAGGATAATAAGTGTACCTATTGGATGCTATTCTCTGGAAGATGACCATTACGAAGGAATCTGAGTCTTCCTGAACTAGTCACTGATCACAGATACATATTTTCAGCAGAAACACGTAGGCCTTAGTTTATTTCATATACCCAGAAGTATCTTGATTTTCTTTAACATTTGGATAGGAATGGAGGGGCCTATGTGGCTGAGGAAAGGGACAGGTAATACACGTTGCCAACTGTTAACATGTATATGATGTTAGAGGCTGCATGTTTTGAGGTACTGGGGAGAGAGTTTTTCTCATCTATTGACTGAATTTTTAGTTCCCATCATGGCACACATCAACTGTTCTGGGAGTTAATCCTGAACTCCTGCTACCTGCAGCACTGCATAGGGCAACAGTGTTGAATGCTGTGGAGAAGTCCATGAGAGCAGGATACCTGCCCTCTGCCTGGAGACAGAAAGTTTATCCACCTTCTCTATCAAAGTGGTCCCAGTTACCTTTCCTGTCCTCATAAAGATTGTGCTAGAACTACAGTGTTTGTTTTGATCATGCGAGTTTACAAATACTTTTTGGCCAGCTTTCCTCAGAGCTTGCTGAGAAGCTGGAGGTTTTACATCACAGTGGAGCTAAGTTTGAGCTGCCCCTTCAGTTTTGGTCACATTCTTGTATGTTTGAAAAAGAAATTAATAATTTTTGCTTATAACAGGGCAAACCAGGAAAGCAACATGGATCAAGTTTGGAAGTGCTAGGTCAACACTCACCTGGATGTTAATGTTATAACATTAATACTTTTAAAATTATTATAACACTATATAATGTTATAAATGTGTGGAAATAACAAAGGGGGAGTTGCTTCTGATGGAGGATTGGGGAAAAGTCACCAAAAATTACAGAATCACAGAATAGTTTCAGCTGGAAGAGACCGTCAAGATCAAGTCCAACCTTATTCCTAGCCCTATCAACACCGCTATACCATGTCCCTAAGCACAACATCTACTTGTCTTTTAAACACTTCTGGGGATGATGACTCCACCAGCTCCCTGGGCAGGCTGTTCCAATGCCTGACTACCCTTTCAGTAAAGAAATTCTTCCTAGTATCCAGCCTGAACCTCCACTGGTTCAACTTCAGGCCGTTTCTTCTTCTATCTCTTGTCACTAGTGAAAACAGACCAACTCCCGCCTCACTACAACTTCCCTTCAGGTAGTTGTAGAGAGCAATAAGGTCTTCCCTCAGCCTTCTTTTCTCAAGGCTAAACAGCCCCAGATCCTTCAGCCTTCCCTCATATGAGATATGCTCCAAACCCTTTAGGAACTCTGCACAAATCTGTGTATTTTTTTCACTGTCCCTTTATTTCGGTGTTCAATTGGATTTGTTTTTTAGCTTTGTTGCTTAGTGACACTGAAAATGGGTATAGTGTGTATGCTCTAGCTTTGTTTTAAAAGCACAGGAGAGGGCATGGAACTGTACTGAACTGTGAGATGGGGATGTGTGGGTGAGTCCTCACATCACCTAAATGCTCCAGAAGGGCCTGGAAAAATCCACGTCACTTTTGAGAGCTATTAGCTTGTAGCAAGGAGAATGCCTGTGGTTTAGCTAACTTCACTGGTCCATTAGTACACAACAACATTAAACATGCATGCTCGTACCATCCTTGTTGTATTTTCAGCATTTACATTGCTGGATCTAAAGTAGAAAGATACACTGAGATAGCAGAACAGATCATTTTGTTTTGCAAAGATTTACTATGATAATATGTGCTACCATCACATTTTTCATTTATTATTAATCAGTGTGATTTTAAAGGTCTTGGGAGCAAAGATTGCCTCTTCTGTTATTTGTGCAGAATGTGCCAGTTCCTTCATGCTACCTTATTCCAGAAAAGTGTCTTTCAAATTGGTGTTCAAGATAATCTATCCCATATAAATAATTACAATATCTTTCTTGAAGGGACCATGTCATGGAAGGAGGAAACGATTTTGGCAGGTTTGCACCATGTTTCTACATTAGCAAACAGCTGCAAAGTTGATTCCATTCCTTCATCAAATATTTAACCACTTTGTAAAAAATTTCATTTGGAAAAAACACTCAAAGAATTCCTTCCATCTGCTGAGGGTGTTTTTTTTACTTTTTTGAGAAATGTATATATTGTGGAATGGTGTTTGCAATGTATCGGGGAGTGTCAGATGTTCTTGTCTGAGTTTGCCAATTGCTTTACAGCTCTTGATCTGAAATGCTTGTGAGAGAGTAACAGGACTGATATGAAGACATTTCACAATGCTGCTCTTGTATTTGAGACCCTGATGACTTGTTTGGCTGATGATGCCTTTCAGTTAAACATTAAGAAAAAAATGTAGTTGTCTAAACACAGGCCACCTGAAGTGCCTTGAGTATTTGTCTGCAGCTTGGACTGTCAAGAGCCCTATGCCCTCCTGTAGCAGCAACTGAAGGGCAGGTGGGACTGCAGAAACAGCTCTAGGCAAATGTGTTTAGGCAATGGAGTCATGCCATTAATTTTGATTAGTTGTTTCTGAGGTGAAGAAAGCTCTTCCCCTATGACTACAGCAGTATTCTTTGTGTAGACTTGTTTTCTCTAATGAAAGTAAGACATACTACACTCGGATTCTGAGGGTTTATTAATTGAACAAATAATATCAATTTTTATTTATGAGCTAGATTGTGGCTTAAAATTTTCAGTAAACCGTGCAAAAGTTGACTATTAAAATACTGTGAGAATTTTTGGGAGGGAAAAAACACACTAAAGCAAGAAAAGCATTGATATGAACTGAATTACTGTTTACCTCATGATTGAAGGGGGGTTTAGTTAATGCAACATTTTTTTAAATGAAATAACCTTCCCTCAAAATAACCTATATGGAAAAAATGACTTGGATGATGTGACATTCACATGGTAGCTATTACAAATGCTGATGCAATCTTCCCTCTCCTTTTTCTTCCAGAAGTAAAAATGATACTGACCATGAAGAACTGTAATCATTCCAAGTCATCACTACTCTACTGAATTCACCAAGCCTAGCAATGATGACCAGATGTTCAAGACATAAATGCCAATACCAAACTCCATTTTAACATCTTTGGTCTATATTCCTTTACAATCTTTCTTGTTTATTTTTTATAACCACTTAACAATCTTAGATTATTTTTTTTTAAATGAAGTTTTAGAAGGTATGATCTTCTTTTGCACAAGTACTTGTGTTTTTGAAGCCAATTCTTAATTACATGAAAGTGAACAAAAAAGAAGTCAGGAAAGCATTGTTCACTGGAGCAGGTGGTAATTGTGCAAGAAGGGGGGTCTTTACTAATTTAGATATAGGTTTTTTGCAAATATTTCAAGTGAAATCTCTTACTGGAGTAATTTACAGATTTTTTTTTCAGATTATTCAGGTAAATATATGGTATCACATAACAAAGATTTTTATAAATACAACATTTCCTAAAATTTAAAAAAATATATTTCTTTGGATAAATTTTATACTGATACCTCTGTAACTCTTTCTGTTCTAAGGTTCCCCTCTCTGTGGAGCAGAGATGGTGTGGCAGTCTATAGAGGAGAAGGAGTTGCAGACCCATTTCTTCTGACTGAGCACTGTGTTCTTTTTTGCACTTTGGTGCCAATGCTCAACTTATTGCAGACATTTTGCTGTCTGCAACATTCCAGATAAGGAAAGAAGGAAGAACAAAATATCTTTCTCTTCTTTCAACAAGAGATGATCTAGGCAGCTTAAAACCTTAGTGCTTTTTTTCTTACTGTGTCCAAACTTCAACACTTCCATTATTTGAATACACGTGTAGAATGCTCGCTCTCTATTAAACCTTACTGTCTCCATGTTAGAACTGACATTTCTGTTACTGAGAAGGTATATGTTTCAGATGCTTCATCTAATGGTTAATGCAGGTTTTTAGGATACTGAGTAAAAGTGTATGATGGACTCCATAAAGTAATAGGTCAGTACCATCATTTGAGACTGCCATTGAGAAAACCTGTTAATTATTTTGGATTTTATTTTTATTTTGTTCTTGCAGGGGGGTTGTTTTTGGGGTTTTTTTTGCTGTCAACTCTGTGTATAGTTAAAATGCCACACTAGATTTATAGCAGCTTGAAGTTGTATTAAGTGATATTTTGCTTTCTGTAATTCTGTTATAAAATAAAGTTGTTTATTCTCTGTATGATTTTTGGCACTCAGACATAAGCGTGGAAGATATTTAAAGTGGGCAAGTCACAGAACTGCAATTCCAGAGGCTGCAGAAGCTTGAAAAGCAGGGATTAATACAAGTAGTCTCCAGGGTTACCAGAAGGGTGGCAAAACTGGCTCCTAATACTGATACTAAAGTATCAGTGGTTTTTAGACATCTTCCCATAAGCATCCTGGGTTATGTGGTTCAGAGAAGAAATCGTAAGATGCCAAAACAGACAGGATTTGGACAGCACAGTGTAAGTTAAAATGCCCCTCGATCTGCAAGTGATTCTACTGAGTTAATTGAGTTAGGATGTACTGTAATCTTCAAGTAACAAAACAGATCATAATACTTCTCACTACATTATTTTTCACTCTGAGCAATGTATTTTTGGTGCTATTCTCAGTTTAGATTGCTGCCATCTGTCAGCATGCTTGCTTAACAGAAATTCCTATTAGCTTTGGCTTCATATAATTTGGATAACATAAGGCAACAGTAACCAGGATGTTGATTTCTAAATTCATATAGGCGTTCTCAGTTATGTCCCACATTGCCCAGAAAAACAGCAGATAACAATCTTACCTGCTTTTCTTCAAAACCAGAGTCATTCTGTCTTTCAAAAAGGGGAAAAGAAAGCCACCCAGCCTGATAACATAAGATCACTGCCACAACACTGTACGTGAGTAGGGAGGTTGTCAAGAAAGTGGCAAGTTTGGGATACGTAAGTGGAGGTCAAAATGGAGATACATGCATTTAAGGGAATGTCTAATGGATTTTTCATACAAAAGTATGTAGGAAAAAGCTCTCTAAAATCTTTCAGGTATTTTTTGATATGGTGTAGTATTAGTTGCAGAACTCGTTTGATAGGAGGAAAGCGTACTACTTCAATTTCTTATTGATTTGGATCTTTCTGATTTGTTAGACACTAGATCAATTTTATTTTTTTTACTGCAATTGTATTTAATCCTTAAAACTGCAAATATAATATTATTGAAAACAATATTACTTTCACTGAGAGCTGTATTTCTTCAAATACTGATCAGAACCTTTTGTCGTGGAAAAATTAATAGCACTTTTGGGGCAGCATAGCACGTGCATAGGTATCACTTCCACTGATTAAACATGTTCTAATTAAACAACAGTTGTCATGCAGCAAAACATAAGCCCCAGGTGTGGTCAATCCCAAAAATAGTCAAGTTTTACAGATTCTGGTTTTATGGAATTATTCAAATGTTCTGGAATATTGTGCAATTCTGATGAGTTTTCATTGTTACCTTTTTTTATATAATATATAGCAAAAAATGCAATGTGCAACAAAAGAAATCATTCTCAAGGCACTTCACAAGCTGCCTTTATAATACACAGGCAATTTCAAATACAATTACAGGCCCATTTAATGCAAAGATATTTCAGTAATTAGTTCTGCTTAAATACTTAGACAAGTGAGTCATGTGTGTCCTACACAAAAATACTTAATATATCTTTGTTTTTAATCATGGTCACCTAAGGGTTCATAAAAAATATTGGAATTGTTCAACAGATTGTTTCCTAGATTAAGGTTTTGTAAAGGACAAGCAAGCAACTCTGGTGACACTGTTTTTTATGAAAAAAAAAAAAGTTATTGGTCAAAGCAATGAGTAACTACAATACGAAGTGTTTCTTGAAGTATTCTTCCATTTGACAACTCAAGCTGAATGACAGCTTTTAGTTTGGCCACAGAAGAGATCAAACACATGGAATAAAATAAATGAAGTACCCTGAGAGAGGTTTGAGACCTCAGAGCAGTCAGAAGGACAACTAACTGTACCCTTGGCCAGGATGCACTGGGAGCTTCTCAGCTTTTAGGCATGTGAACTATGGAAGTGGGCTTCTTGGAGCAGCTGGTGTCCTTCGCTTGACTGTACCTCTGAAAGGTTTGAAACTGTGTTGATTTTTCAGGCTGCTCAGTCGTTTGGGGTTTTCATACTGCACTTGAAAAGAGATACTTGGGTTAGTAATATTAGTACAGATTACAAGCATTAGAAATGCTGCTAATACCTGTAGGGTTAAATTATTCTGTTTGGTGTGAAGGAAATCCTACAAGAGTTTTTGGAGGTCAAAATGTGAATGGCTCTGCTGGGCTAGGCTAAATGACTGTCACTGCCAGATTCTTGTCTCAGAGGCTACTGGTAGTTGCCTAGAGGTGTGTGTAAGAGTAAGTCCTGTACTAGAAAGTACTAATTTCCCAAATATTCTTCCAGCTTTCGGCAATTTTCAAAGACCTGCTGGTCTTATCAATCTCTTATATTTATCTGCCCCTCTGGATTTTTGACTAATTGCTTTTTAAAATGCCTTCCTCTGGGGGGCATTTTTGCCATTCCATGTGTCTTAAGAAGAAAAACACCTTTAATTTTTCAAACCTGCATCTGCTAGCTTGATTTGATAACTCCACTGCAGATAGTAAAAGAGACACCTGACAGTCGTTCTCTCTTCAGTCATTCCCCAGCCAAAAGCTATCCCCCAATACTTTATCCTTCTTACCACCTTTCTCTGTACCTTTCCTGCTTAAATGTTGAGACTTTAAATTCTGTTCTGGGAATTGAAATGGAAGCAGTCACAGATAGGCGAGAAGGTTTTAAACATGCTGACTGTCAGTAGATGGAGTGGAATCATGGCTTCACATTATTGCTAGTGACAGGAAGTCAGAGGACTCCTCAGTGATAACAGAAACTGAAGACGAATTATTTCCTTGCAGTGACTGTGTTCATACGTATTTAGAGAACGCTTTTATAATGTATCTGGAGAAAGAGTTCTATGGTGTTATTTAAATATATTTTTTCCTTTTTGAAGGAAAGCCAGTGGCATGGCAGGATGCAGTCTTCTTCAGAGCTGTTGGTCTACTTAAGAAGCAAAGATTTGTTATGTAAGGATTATGTAGAAAAACGGGAACTGTTCCCTAGTGCAGGATACTGAATCAGTTGGCAGTATGTCCTGCGTGTTGCAACCATATATACCAGCTGCTTCTGCAGAAATTGTTGGACACTTAAATAGCAAATGATGAAATACCTCTGGAGAGGTACAGAGCGGAGTCATGGCAGGAGACCAGTAGGTCAGGCTCATTGGTTCTATACCATGGTTTTTCTAGGTGAGACAGCTGTTAGCAGAGATGGATCATCAGAATCAAACTTTCACATCTCTCTCCTTAGACATGTTATACTTGGCTTTGACTTTTGGATCTCTACTACATGCAATGCATTTGACCTTTAACATCGCAGCCTACCACAATATTGACACTGAAGAAACTGTGTAACCAGGAGAACAGACCTTTTTATCTGTATTAATAATAGCTATATAAGTTAAGACCACCTGTCTTAAGAATATATATCTTGATGTCTCAATCTGTGTCACATAAGTATTCATAAATACTCTTCTGACACTGCATAATAACTATCTCATTATTTTAGTGAACTTTAAATACTTTACATAATGATATAGATCTAAGTTTAGAAGCATTAACATTGAAACAAAGCATCACATTTTTTTCCATCAGCACTGTTTTCAGGGGATCATGATGGATCTTTCAATGAGTCAGCACTTAAAGTACAAGAGCAAAGTTCCCTTGAGGTAGGAGTAAGCCAATATTAAGACCTTTTGATACTCTGTCCCTTTACAGTCAAGTCTGGATGTACTAGGTGTAAAGAAAGTGTGCAGTGCTTTGTACTAGGTTGTACTGGGCCTGCCAGGCAATGTGGAAGTCCAGGTGTGAGAGGAGCTCAGGAGCAGGTACTCCCCAGTGTCCCTTAGGAATGTAAGGTCCACTCAACAGCTGGGGGATGGGATAGGGAGCCATTTCCTATTTGAGAGCTGCCTTTGGAGTGCTTCTTTCCTGTTGCTCTCTGAAACATATTTGTTGCTAGTCAAATGAAATTTCCAGTGTGAAGTTTGTGAACCAAAGGACTGCACAATTTTGCTCTTACTGGGAAGAACAAGTTTAGACAAAGAGTAAAATCAAAAGAAAAGTGTCTTCAGCTTTTTGATTACAGAATATCAGGAAAGCAGTCCTGGTATCATCTCAGGTGGGGCATCTTGAAACACGCAGAGAACTTGTTTATGGGCATCTGGAATGAATTGGCAGCTGGAGATGGGGAGCCCTGCAACTGAACTGCAGATTCCTCTGCCAGCTGACTGAGATAAACTTGGCTTTAGTGTCTCTGCTCTTCCAGGTTGTGCTGTGGTTCTTTCACAGGGTTGCTTCCTTTGAAGTCAAAGTCTGTATGTCTCTCTTATTTTTAACTTTTGCTGTTCATGTTAATGCTGTGACTCCTGAATAAATGCCTGGCTCTTTCCACCCAGCACCTTCTGGTGATTTCCAATGGAACTAGAAAGGTAATTAATTTGGGAATATAGATAGAGACTACTAGATCCAGCTAGAGGTACTTGCATTTAAGCATTCTAATGTTTATTTTTACTATACAAATGTATAGGTTGCTCTTTCCAAGTAAAAAATAATTTGCTCTTCACCTCTTCAATGCAATGTATTCTGTTATTTGCATAGATGTAAACCAGTGAGATGAATTATGTATTTTTTAAAATAGGGTAGTATTAAAATGTGATAGAGGACTGTTACATAAAGGTACTTGCTGTTTGACTCCTTCTCATAGACTTTGATAAATTACGGTGTTTCTTAAACCTGTGGTCATGGCCTCATTAGTGTTTTTCTAAAATGACACAAAGGAGTTCTTAAAAGTCCATGAGAACCAAAACGATGTGAAATAGCACATAATCTCAGGCAAGAGGCATTATCCACTCTGTTCTTGCTGAGTGGGTAATGACAAACACTGTAATGAAAGGTAAATGCAGGCAGAATTCCTGGCAGATAGGGATAGTAAATATCAGAGACACTAATAATAGCCACTTCTCATTCTTCGTCAGTTTGGGTTTAAACTTGAGTCAGAAACCGAGAAGCCAAAAGGCAATAGTACTTTCAAACAGTTTGAGTTGTATTTTTGTGGGCCATCTGCCACAGCCCATCTGAGACGCACTAAAAACTGTACATCTACAGCTAATGGGGGAGGGGGGAACCAATTTTTTTATGTTTGACAAATGACACGCAAAAAAATAGAACTCCATTCTTAGGGGTTTTTTTATTTGAAAAATCATCCGTTTGTCCTTAAACTAGAATAATAACTGTTTTACAGAATACTGACTGTTTTCATGGTTTCAAAATTTGGCATGGTCAGTCAGCACAGAGAATCACAGAATGGTTGGGTTGGAAGGGATCTCAAAGATCATCTCGTTCCAACCCCCCTGCCATGGGCAGGGACACCTCCCACTAGACCAGGTTGCTCAAAGCCAGCCCTTTTGTTTTCCATCACTGTTAGATTTTGCTTCCAAATTCTATGAAAAGCATACTTTACAAAACCTACAGTCTTTCCCAAAGTGTAAAAGCTAATTAAAAAAAAAAAAAAAGCAGTTCCCCTTCATCACCCTTCTCAATTTCCTAGATGTCAGTGCTTCATATGAACTCGCTGTTTGTGCATCTTCAATTTAATAAGACTGCCTTGCTTGTATATGCCAGCTCAGCGCTCTTGGGAGCTTATTATACAGCTTTCTTCTCAGTGGGCTAGAGAAGGGCTAGCCAGCATGGTGCTTTCCTTCCCCCCCACATCCTGTGTCATGTAAGGGAACTGATACAGTACATTGCAAGAGGTCTCCGGTGCCCAATGAGTTGCATAAAGTACTGTCTACTTGGCCTCATGTGAGAAAGCAGAACTGTTGCAAGACCTTTTGAATGGCAGCAGCCATTTCATGTGTACGGCACAGCACTAATTTCTTCTGTCTTTTGTTTTCCTCCGTGGTATTTATCTCCAGCTGAGTATTTTTAAACTTACAGAGCTGAGTGCTGGGTATAAGCTTGCTTCTTGAAATGTGAGACTCCCTTAAATGTCCTTCGGTTCTTGTATTTGTTCTCTTTTTGTCGAGACCTCCTGGGTTTCTGCCGCTGACCATAGTAATTCTCAAGGACCTTTCTGGAGTCTTCAAACTTAGCCAGTTCCTCATCAACTGAAAAATAAACCAAACAACACAAAATTCTATAAGAATGTGTTCATTTCCTATGGTGAATTTTTATAATGAAAAGGAGCTGTCATATATTAGAAAGAACTAATCTTATTAAATTGAAGGTGCCTAGCTGGCATGTTAGTACCAGTTTGCCCATGCTGCTAGGAGAAAGTCTTCTAAGTGTGCGACTGGGGCTCTGCTTATGCCCAGTGAAGCTCTGACACGAACAGAAATATTCAATTCTCATTTGCCTGCACCAGCTTTCAATCAGAATAAAATCCTTAAACAAGGAAGGGCAAGAAGAGCAGTTAGCTTGCACAGGCAAATCACGTTCTGCTTTACTGTGGCAGTGCTGCGAGAGCTTCAAATTGGCCCGATGCTGCCTGTGGTGTAAATGGAACAGAAAAATTATTTCTGCCCCCATAACCTGCCATTGTCAGATCAGGACAGCGTTGTCAAAGGCTTGGAGAATATTTAGAGAGGGATGGAGAAAAAAAGAGGAAAAAAAAAGCCCAGTTAGCATAAAACGCTTCGTCACGGGATATAACACTTTGTTGTGGGATATTAGCTTCTCTCGTCATTGCTAGTTGTTCAAGATAAATGTGTGCTGTTTCATTTTTTGGTTTTGGTTTCATTTTAAGGAATTTTGAAGGGATGATGTATTTATGTGGAGCCTCTTGCACAGAGAAAAATGAAATGCTTATTTGCCAATGAAACAAGGCAGCCTTGCTTTTAGTAACGCAAATTTGATTACTTTTTTTCCCTTTCTTTTAAGAGATCTAAGGAAATAGGCACCTAAAGCCTGATAAATTTGGTGAGGTTTTTGTCAGAGAGGGAGGGTTGGCATTTAAAGGAGTCTGTTCTCAGGCTTATCTGTGCTTAGTTGTTTCACTAATATGATGGTCTTAAGCTGAAGCTGGCTCCGCTTGCCTTTACAGGCAGAGCTGCTTGGGATGCTTTGTGAGAGTTGGCTGGAGGCCTAAGCAGTAGGTTGGACTCCGGTAGTCTCAGATCAAGCAAAAGAAGGGCTTGGAGATAGAGGTGGGACTGCGATGCCCAAAGTATCAAATAGACAGGAATTCATCTTACATCCTTTTGCGAGTCCCAGCCAGAACACCTGTGATCTGCAAACTGAGAATCTCCTTCCCTGAGGCAGTGAGCAGCCAGATGATTCCATTCAAGTGTCCTTCTCAGTTATGAAAGAGAGAAGCACTGAAGCAGTATTTCTTTGGCAAATTAGTCTGCCAAGCACTTCATTCACCTCTCTCTTAAAACCTTGATTGCTAATCTCAGAAAATTTAGGAAACTGTTACTTAAACTTACTACAAATCCAAAGCTAAAAATTACGTGCTTTAGGAGAAGCAGGATTTAACATCTGTTTCTGCAGATGCTTTACATACCTGCAGAAAGTGCAGCTAAAGAGGATATGAGCACTGTGAAAGAGCCAGATAGTTTCAGCAATTGATCATGCAGCATGAATGCCAACGTCTGTGGGTTTTTTCAGACGGGCTCTTTTGGTTTAATGAAAGTATTGTCTGAGCCTCAGCAAAACACCTGAATTGGTGGGATCTATAACCCATCTGCTTATCCTAGCTGGAACAGAAAAGCAAGAGTGTCACCAGGTAAGAATGAGGTCAGTAGTATCTCACTTCAGAATAACTAATATCTAACTATCACAGATGACCCAGACGATTATTTGCTGAAAGGGAGAATCCCAGCTTTTATCCAGCAACGATTTCATTAGCTTCCATTTCAGCCTTTTTCAATAAAGAGCTCTCAATACTTAGCCTTCCTGTTCCTTCATAGATATTGAACTGTACACATTCACACCATTTTTTGGTTGTCATTAGTGTGTGAAAAACTGCCAGCAGCTTGCTCTAAGGATAATTTATAACCAAAGGCAGAGCTGAGTTAGGCATATGGAACAGGCTTCCCTACTTGATTAATTCAGCATCTGAAAGCACGTCCTGAACAGGAAATGTTTGAGCTTTAGCAGCCTGAGGGTAACTTGTGGTGTGCACTTGTGTGCAAACAAACACCCTTCCTTGCTGTTAGAGCCTCAGGTCTAAAATCCTGGAGATGTTACACAAAATAGGAAGTGAATTCACGCTACATTTCTGGGTATGTGTGGGCTTCCTTACTTTTAGAGCTGTGTTAAATTGCCCAATTTTAAGGATTTCAGAAGACTGGAGGATAGAGCAAACTTAATGAATGTACAAATTACAGTGCTCAGTCTGGTATCTAGGTAAGGGTTCTTTCCCTAGCCTTGCACTGGCAGGTAAATCTAGTCTTCTGTTGGGCTGATGCACCTTGGGCCAGCTCGGGCCAAATCCTTCAGCTTGTCTGCAGAGCCCTGTGGTCAGAATTTTCCTGCCTGCCCTGGCCACATCTCTGCTTCTGTGATCATGTGTGAACTGCTAGAGCTGAAGCCTGTAATGCATGTAGTATGGACCATTGTGCCAGGCAGGCTGCTCACCACGCTGTACCAAGAAGCAGCTGAAGTTTACAGAGGAAATCTAGGATGTCATCCTAGCTCCCCCGACACTCCCTGTTGAGAAAATGTTCAAAAGGTAGCTAATGTGAGGCACAAGCTTAGCCCAATGTCTGTGAGAACAAGTTTTGGAAAGGCTGAAGGAAAGAAACGATAAGGAGTCTCAGTTGAACATGCATCGGGGCTGGCTTTGGCTGGAAGCCCGAAACAAGAGCAGAGCATGTGTGAATCTGCTGCTGCAGCTGGGAGCCAGACCTGGAAGGCATGAAGATCATCCCGTTAAAACTGGGTCGTCTGTCCTTTCTAAAAGGAACTCCCTGCCTGTTACAGCTGTAGCCTTGTGCCTTTTTTGTGCAGGGCCTGTCAGGCTCTGTGAGCAGCCCCAGTTTGCAGTACCCAGGTGTGCTGCACTTGCTGTGGGGGGGTGTTTCTTGTTTCGGTTTTACTCTAAAGATAGATTTTTGGAGTATAAGCTGATTTTAAAATAGAAAAGGCAACATGGCAAGTGTGCATTTGTGTACAAAGTAAAAGCAAGTACGTACCTTTGAAAGAACAGACATGTAGTCAGTAACCAGTGATACTTAGACTATCACTGCTGTTACCTGTTTCACTAAAGACTTGCATGATGAAAGCACAGAGGAAAATGATCTGTACTTTAACTACCTTTTTTTTTTCTCATTTTGGTTACCTCTTCTATAGTGTAGTATAGTAAAATCTACTATAGTACAGTATGTAAAAATATGGAGTTATAAGTGAGGGTTTAATCCAAGTTCTAAATAAATTCCTGTAACGTTTTTCAAATAGAAAATGGTCTAAAATGCAGTACAAGTTGATAAAATTGTTCTCTTCAGCTTAGATAATGGTACAAGCAGTTTTGTCTGCCTTCCCACTCATTGCCCCCGAGCCTTAACTCACCTTCTGATAGTTTGATCCTGAAGTAGGCAATTAGCAGCAGCAAGAGTAAAGTCACGGGCATAAAGATCCCAGCAAAGAGAACGAAGCCAGGCAGCTCCCGCATAAACACCGAAAATAGGTAACTCATGCTCATTTTCCTCTGTGGCAACCGTGCTGAGCACGATCCTTCAGATCTCTAAGTGTGGACCTTGTTTATCCTACATTCTTCCTTTTTCCCCCGCATCCACATTCTGCCCTTTGCTCAGGCCATTATCTCTTTCTGGACTTTGGTTTGTTTGTGTAGGCCTGTGATTCCCCATAGGTCCGGAGTTCGCTTGCAAAGTTACTCAACCACAAAGTTTAAAAGTGCATATTTAAGTAATGTAGGGCTTTGAAACCTTTGGATATGTTGGGCTGGGCAGGGTGCAATATGTAAGGCTGCTGCCTTTTGAGCAATATGGGTTCTGCTATCTGCTGATGTTGTACAAGCCATTCTGGATAATAAGCACCCTCTTTCTAGATGTATTATTAATTTTACAATAGATCTCAAATGCTCACTCAGGGTGAAGACCCTGTTGTACACACCACACTGGCATACCTGTGGTCTTTGCTCAGATGTGTTTTCAGACCAGACCGTTGAGGCAAGCAGCGAGTGACCGAGTGGGTGCTCTACCAACAGCATTTTTTCCAAAGAGCAGCTGCAGAACAGTGAAACTCAGGAAGGTGTTTCTTTTTTAGTAAAGTTTAAAATATGTGATTGTTGGGGACCAGATATGCCAAAGACTTCAAGAACCTTTTAAACATTCAAGTAACTGAGTTTGAGGTGTTGAGTGTGTTCCGTTTTTCTCACTTGGTCACCAGCCTATGACAGAACTATGTCTAGGATTCATTAATTGGTTTAAAAAGATGGTTAGTAATTTTGTAGCCCTTCCCTACACCTTCAGGTTTCTAAAAACATATGGCAGCTAGACCTGACATCTTGAAAGTGCTGTTGCATGCAGGTTGCATTGACTTCACTTGGGGGCAATGCAGAATCTTGCTGTTTGACCTGCTCATGTGCTTGAATTCCAGCAGAGATGTGCTTCAGGTTGTTGGAGATCAGGTTAGTCTACCTGAACATTCAGTCTTTGGTTTATCAAATCTGATGCCTACTGAAGGCATTGGGTTACATCAGGCATTGTGAGTTTGTGGCTTCAGCAGCTTGTTATGACTTGGACAAAAAAATCTGGCTCATTTCACGTGCATCTGAGAGATGGTAAGTATTTTATTTAGTTCCTATCAAATCTGAAACTGCATTATGAGCTTGAGGTGAAAACAACCATTTTGAGAGCAGTTCTCTCCAGGCATCCAGAAAAGATGTATAAGATTTGCTTGACTAATTGGGTGGAGGGGGGTAGGCTGGAGCCAATGAGAAATGAAGTAGATTTATAGATTTTCAGGGGAAGGAGGTGTTTTAGTGTTTGCCTTGTTTACTTCACCTACTGTATTCAAAAGGCAAACAATCTCATCTAATAATTACTTTGTCATTTTTTCTGAACTGTAACACATTTGAGATCCTTCCTTCATACAAGTGATGGAGAACGTTACATTTGCAGGCAAATTCCTGGTTTTGTTAATCACTTGCTGTTGTGATTGAAGAAAAGAACAAATCGAGTGTGCCTAATTTCTTGCTTATATTTGTTTGGCTTTGGCTTCTAGCTGTTATATCTTATTTTTCCTTTTCCTACTAGATGTTTGACCTCATTCGTAAAGTGCTTTATGATCTACTGATGAAAAGCATGGATTAAAAGCCAGGTGGTGAGGATATTAATATTATTATAGGCCCATCTGTTGTCAGATAATTCTTTCCTTGTGTAGATAACTGTCAGCTGTGATCAATAAGTTCCTTAAACTTTTTGCACATAAAAAGTTAATTCAGATTATTTTTTAATATCGTGAACATTAGTATTGCAGTCTGCAAAAAATGTTTTGATGAACCCTCTTCTGGACCCTTTTAAAAATTCTTTCCTAACTGTTGTTGTTAAAAAAAAATTACTATCTTGAGCAATTGGAGAGTAAATTCTGTGACTGAATTCCAAGCACTGTGACATTATGAAATGAGCCGGGGGGTATTTCTTTTTGATACAAGTGCGTGGCTCACCATGACATTAATGGGAACTAAATGGCTGCATACAAGGGCAAAACAGTCACTTGGATTTTTTAATTGGTTTTCCTTGTGCACCTGAGATATTCGTTCTTTCTGTCAAATGCGAGTCAGGGAAGATGATGAAGTACGTAGCTGCCTTGCTTGTCACACCTCACTGTCATGGGGCCAGACAGTTGATGGGTGTGAAGCAGACAGCTTGGAAGTGGTTTGTTCTGCCCAGGAATAATAAGAAAACTCTGAACCCTCCACATTTGTACCACATCCTTGTGAAATGGCCGATGTCACCTCTGATCACAGCAGTTACATGAGGAGCAAAACTTGGCCAGTGGGTGCTCAGGGCGGCAGACGTGCAAAACAAGTTTCCCTATTGAAGCAGAACAAATGCAGGTGGAAACAAGGTTAACCATATTTTTACCATAAAGGCAGTTCATTTTCTACCTGAGTTGGCCGGGATGGTGGCGGGTGCGCATAAAGCCGAAGGGAGCTCCGCTGCTGCGTGGGCAGTGGCATTTGGCAGAGCAGGGCTTTCTGCACCCAAACAAGCCCTGGTCAGCAGTGACAATGCCTTGCATGTCTCTGTGGTGCCATCATGGCTACCACAGTCAAGGGAAAACTGGGAAATGTGGGCCAGGCATGTATTAGTAACACAGGAACATATGGTTTCCTGGATGATCTGTGAAGCTTGAGTGTATTTGGGAAAACAGATAGATTCACGAGTTTTGTGAAAATGTCACTGACTTCTCACCAGCTGGACAGAAGCAACAGATTGCTCGTCGCCCCCCCAGTGCTGCTGGCCCTGAGACACAGAGAGGATCCGACAAAAGCTCACTTTGTGGCTCATGGGAATTTGACCATTTCAAAATTTTACTTCTGGCTTTAATCAGAAACTTAATTTCCTATGAAATGGAATTTAAGGAACATTAGTTTTAGAGCCAATAAAAGTTATTTCAGCTGTATCGTTTTGAATATTTACATAGAGTACAAGCACAAATTAATTCATTCAAACTTCAAACGACTTCTAGTTCTGAAACCTGCCAACTAACATTAGAAATGGTGAACATCACGCCTACCTTGTTGGAAGGAATTACTTTAACTTCTCATATTTGCGTGTGTATATGTGTGCGTTAAGCAACACATTCCTGTTGAGTATTTTGATTCAGTCACAGTTTCCAAAGGGAAACTTTCTCTTAAAATTTCTAGATGGCTTTAGTAGGGAATATAAAAATGCAAAGAAATACCTATTGGAGCCAAGGGGAAGGAGTCAGATCTGTCTGTGAAGACTCAATCACAATAAACAAAGAAACCACCCTAGTAATTGCAGGTGTTTGAGAGCCTTTTGGGCAGTAGCAAAGATGCACACCTTTTGTAAAGGCAAATCACCAACATGCGTAGCCACTGAATGGGCAGAGCTGAAGTTGCTCTTTCTTGGGGAAAAGACTAAAAAGGTGGCTGCAAAACTGAAACTTTTTTTTAAAAAATTAATATTTCTGTAATTATGGTGGAAAGAAGAGGCTGCACTTTGGTCTGAGCTCAGTAAGAACAGAGATTTCCAGCGCAGACCAGTGGGTTGGGTGCAGATTCATGTTTTTCCCTGAGACAGGGCCAAAACTGGCCCCATGGGGCTGGATACTCCCACAGGTGTCCCCTGGCCCAGGAGGGGTGTCAATAGGTGGCATCCACTTCTCAGGAGACACATTTTGAATGGAAAAAAGGGCTTTAGTTTCCCAGGCTATCAAGCAAAAAGTCTTCCTGAAAAGCATATTAATTTTATTAAATTTAAAAGCTAAAGGAGTATTTAGATCTCGTCTTTCTCCTGGATGTTTTGATAGAACACCAAAATCCTTTATTGTCCTGTTCAACCTAAATTCCATAAAGGTTATTAGATCAGGTAGTTTGATAACTTTATTATTACAGGCAATTTCATTTCCTTCCATGTCCTTTGTAGAATCCAATAAATTGATTGTCTAAGGCTTGTTTTCCCAAAAAGCATTTAGCCTTGATTTGAAAACATGAGGAAAGGAAGAATCATCTGTCCCTTTCCATTACTTATTCATGATATACAACACTCGCCTCATGTCAGGTTTAGAGCTTGCCACACTTCTGCTTCTGGCCACTTGTTCTGCTTGCACCCTCCTCAGGGGATCAAGAGGAGACTTTGAGGACCTGGTATTTTTTTTCCCTTTGAAAGCACTCATGCCTCTCAGTGTCAGTTCTCAATCTCTTTCCCATCTTTTAGTTCCTTCGAGAAGGATTTTTTTTTCTGCCCATCCTTGAAATATCCTTGCATGTTTTCTATGTGTTCTCTAATTTTTAAAGATACATTTTGAAATGGGCAAGACTCTTAACAGTGTCACCTGTGACACTCCTAAAGGTAAGATTGTGTCTTTTATTCCCACTTGCCACTCTGCCGTTCACTCATCAGACAGGCTCGTTAGCCATGATTGCTAGAGCATTTGAAGGCACTTGCTGCATTGCACACCCACTCTGGGTCTCGATCCTCTTCAGGATTGTGGTTTCCCAGGACAATCTTTAGAGATGACCTGTTAATCTTGTTTCTAGATGTAAAACTTTGCTTTGGAAATGTTGCAAGGCTTTTATTTGTAATGAGCCCAGCCTCTCACAAATGATCCAGATCACAGCCTAACTGCTGTGTTCTTATTGCTTACCATCAAGTCTTCAATCATCTGCACTTTTTAGGAGTAGTGATTTTATATCAATTTCTACTTTGGTTTTTTTTTCCTCTCCTACTTGGCCTATTTTCTACTTTGTTGCTTTTCTAGTACAAGCATTTGTGTCTCCACATGGTAAATTGGTTCAAGTTATTGATCCACCTGAGAAGCTGCATAAGCTGTTTCTGGGCTTTGAGGGAAAGGTATTAACTGGGTTATTTTTAAACTGGATCTGCTTTCTGATTGAGTTTGTGTGTGCATCCACAAGGGGATGCTGGCACAGCTTCTGTAAGTCCTACAGAGGTGGTGATGAGTGGCCATTTAGGAAGGAGCCCCTTCCCCCAAGTGAGGCAGCAGATGGAAATGGCTCTGCTGCTGAATGCCCAGCTATCGCCTCACCAGCAGCACTGCCTGCAGCCACTCCCCCATGGATATGACTTTTAAGATCCCTGCAGCAATTCCTAACTCGTTACTCCTAATTCATTTATTAATATAGAAAAGTGATTACTTTTTAATGAGCACATTGTGTGTTACTAATTCAAGTGCCTTAGAACATCTAACTGTATTGAACCTGCGGTTGCCTTTATCAAACAAACTTGTAATCTCATTAGCAAAGTAACAGCTATTTTGCATCAACCATGTTAAGTACCTTATTTATATTCCAATCCTCTATCTGTTTGAACAGTCTTTGCATTATTCTTGTCTTGCATTTATTTTTCTTACCTGTAACTAGGCCAGATCATTTGAGCTTTGGTATGAAAATAGTAGGTTTCTAGTCTCCTCGATGCTATGCTTATGATTTCTGCAAAATTAGCATAAGTGAAATAAAAACTACTTGGCCAACTTCTAGCCCTCTTCCAGGCTTCTTGATTTGCAAAGTGTTTCTATTCAGTATAGGTTGTTTAAATTTCAGCTTTGTTATTATTAATCACCTGTACAGGTGAATATTAATCTACCTGTGCAGAAGCATCTGGCAGTGGCACCAGTGGATGAGCCTTCTTTTTGAGTACAATCCAAAATATTTATTGAGCAGGAATACCTCCTTTACATTATTATTTAAACCATCTTGATATGGGCTGCTGTGAACATCTCTTTTGCTTCCAGTATAACTTTAAAAGAATTTAAAAAAAAACCACCAAAAACAAACCCAATTGTTCCTAGTCCTTTGACCACAGCATTTTTCATGATGAAAGGAGCTGATAGTGTCTATTTTCTGTATTCATGGCTTCAGATACATTGATTGCAATCCTGTTTGGTTTTGTTTCTTTTCCAAGAAAATAAGTTTACAGAATCACAATGCTTGTCCTCCCTATTAAGTCTTAGCCAACTTAAAAAAAAAGAAAGTTAAGAAGCATAGAAAACTCAAAGTATGTTATTCTCCAGTACTGTGAAAATTAGTGGGTCAGTAGAAGAGATGCTGCAGGGCCCAAATGGAGGTGAAGGAAAGCAGAGCTCAGCTCCCATGTGTTCAGTTTGGGAGGAGGACACCAACCAGGGCCTGTTGACCACACCAGCATATGTAACCATTCACCCCATCACAGCGGTATCACAAGGGGCACGGGTACAACAGTGGAGTTACAATGACAAAGGATATAGTAGCAATGGGTATAAGCTCATAGAAAACTAAGCTTTTCTACTTCTGCTGCTTGTGGGGAAAAAGTATTTCTAGCAGCTGCCTTTCCCATTTAACCAATAGGGAATTTTATTCAAAGTCATGCTTGTCTGACTGGAAATATGATCCTACAGAAAGACAGTAAGTGTTTCTTTAAGAATTCTTATTTGTATTTGTTAAATACAAATTTAGTAAGTATATTGGATGTTTTATTAAGTTGATAAATATTTATTCTTTTCCATCAAGAAATTTTGCTAAAAAATTTGGAAATAGGTTAATTTCTAATACCCATTTTAGTGTGTGTATGTAGTTTCTTGTTAGAGTTGCCTGCTGTTCACCCATAAGATGGGTTCCCGGTGACTGCTCTGCAAACAGGTGCTCTTCACCAATCCCACTGCAGAGGTTATTTCAGCTGTAGCTGGCATAACCCAGTACTACAGGGTTCCTCCCTGCTGCTGAATCCCATTTCCGTTAGAAGTTCATAGATCTTTAGAAGCCATATGATGAATGGTCTCTGCATGAGACTTCAAGCAGCAGTGTATTAAATGGAAGGGTATCTGTATCTTTTCAAATAAACACTGCAAAACAAAACCAATCTCTTTCCATCCCATCTCTTGGACAGCTCACAGTTGCCTCACAATGTGCTTTTCTCCTTGATTAGTAAAGAAGAAATCAATGTAACATTTAGACAGTGTAGATAAGTGGATGCTGAAAAAAACATGCTGCTCTGATATCCCAGAAAGGCAGAGCAAAGTTGAGCTGGGAATAGTTCTGTGGAGGTAACACAGTGCTGTCTTTCTGTCTTATCCGTGACTCACAGCCCTGGGCTATGGTGGCAGTTTGCTGTATTCGTGTTTGCTCACTGGCAGGTCATTTTTCACCTAGCAACAAATAAAGGAACAAGATGTGCTTCTAGGAGCTGGGACAGATTCAACATTCATCTGGTGCTCCAATTTTAACTGGTCCCAAAACTGCTATGTAAAGGTCCGTAGAAGTGACCAGAGCAACTTTAAAAACTAAGCTGATTTTTCTTTTAGCTGGCTTGATTTCAGTTGTGTTACGCCATTTATTGCCTCTTGGTTAGCTAATACTTCTTGATATTACTTTGCAGCATCACTGCTACCTTAGTGTTGCTACCCTACCATACCTCAGGCAGTTTTGAGCCACCACATAGCTGTAGTGCAATCCGCATTTTCTCTTCCCACTTCCCTGCATGACAAGAGGATGGAGAGCAGGCTACAGGGGCAAGATTTACAGTTGTGGCCTGCTAACTTAAGAGGGTGAGCTGCGTATGCCCCAGCCATCTCCTGCCCTTCTCCTCGGGCAGCCTGACCCTAGCCCTGGCTAATCCAGCGTAGGGCTGAGCTGCTACAGTGACACCTGGCTGGGGCAGCCACCACACTGATGGTGAGGAAGGCTGCCCAGTGCCACAGTTTTTTAATCCCTGTGAACAGGCTATGCTGGGTGGCACTAATGCAGAAGCTGTGTTTTATTCAGGGGCTAAATGAGCACAAGTGTGTATTAGCTGTGTTAGATTTGAGGCAGGGCTCTGCAAAGTAAAAAAAAAAAATAATTAAAAAAATGGCATCTTCCAAATCAGAGTGCTTCTTAAGGTATGTTAGCTTAATTGTGCTTACTTGTGTGCCATAGAAGTGACTTGAGCCACGATGCCTCAGCTGCTTGTTAGGGCAGCTGAGGATTTTGCTGTATCTCAGTTTCGAGGTCCTTATTAGACATACTTGGAAAAAAGTTCAGGCTTTCATGCAGTTGATATTGCTGTAGAAAACTCAAGTTCCACATTCAAAGTGCCTGTGTCACTGTTGCCAGCAACCTAAGTCTTTTAAAGTTATTCATTAAAGGTTTGGTGGCCATTTTATGCATGTTTTCCTTTTGAGATTACCTCACAGCAAGCCAAACCACGATCCCCTCCTGTTGCACAGGCTACCCCCTCCCACCCCCCCGAGAAAGAGGGCTCCTCTGTGTAACCCCACGACAGGGAGACAAACTGCTGCTTAAGCAGGGATGAGCTGCCATTTCATCAGAAACTTACTGGGGTAAAGCTTAATGTGACCTGGGGTGAAAATAATTCCCAGTGAAATGAACAGTAAAGTAATGAGTAATGCTGCAGAGGGGTAGGGGTGTGTGTGTGTAAGGAAATAAAATCTCTGTGTGAGAGAAGTTTTCAGCTCATCTGCCACTGCTAGCAAAAGCTATGGTTAGTTTCATGCGTTTTGTCAGTTATCTCATACTCGATTAATGTGACATGAAATCAAATGGCATGAGCACATATCATTCTCTGTTATGTATTCCCAGCGAATGCTAATTAATTTGACATTCTACTTTCCATGCTGTACATTTACACACTAATGAGTTGTATCCATCTGCTGGCATGAAATGATGGGTTTTTTTTTCTTCCCACCCCCACCCCCCGAAAGGAGAAAGGCAGACAGCCCTTCATGTTTTTCCTTATACTGTAACATATCCAGAAAACCTTATGCTTAACCCTGACACTGGCATCAACAAATGCTAATTTACACATGCAACTGTGTAAGATCAGAGAAAGAGTTTTTAACCCTATGTTGTTCAATGATTTAAAATAGTTACTGTGAATGTTTTGCCTTGGAAAGCTTCATGCAGTGTTTTAAGAGAACAACATCTGCCTTTTTTCCCTGAACGAGGAATGTACTCTAAGGTCCTTTACTCATTAGCGTGATAAGGTAAATACACTCCACCTCATCAGAAAACTGCCCTATAGGCAGCAGCTTCTCTAGCATGAATGTTAAACTACGTAAAGCTGTGGCAGTAGGATAATGGAGCTCCGAACTGATAAAATAGAAAGAAGGGGAAATAATTGAGACAAAAAATTTCCTGTTTGAAAAAGGTATGGCTGCTCTCAGGCTCTGTTGCCCCAGTTTGCTGGCTTTTTAGATTGTGGGCCCAATTTATATGGAAAATGCTTATAGGCCCCGTAAGACGTGATCGAGGATGGAGCCAGACTCTTTTCAGTGGTTCCCGGTGACAGGACGAGGGGTAACAGGCACAAGCTGGAACATAGGAGGTTCCATTTAAATATGAGGAAGAACTTTTTATCAGTAGGGGTGCCAGAGCACTGGCACAGGCTGCCCAGAGAGGTTGTGGAGTCTTCTCCTCTGGAGATTTTCAAGACTCGTGTGGATGCAGACCTGAGTGATGTGCTCTAGGGGATCCTGCCTTTGAGCAGGTGAGTTGGACTAGATGATCTCTGGAGGTCCCTTCCAACTCTGAATATTCCGTGATTCCATGATGTTACAGCAAATATATCTGTAATGGTGGGCAAGACTATTTAGCTGATTTGTTCAAGTACTTCAAGACGTTGATTGAATAGTCGACCCTGAAGGATGAGAGTGACGAGAAATGAGATCTCTTTTGCTTTAAATTGTGATTGAATGCTTAATGACACAGGACTAGGGGATTGTGAGGACGAAGTTTTCTTTTCTTGTAAAATCTGAAGGTCATAAATGCTTTTTTTTTTTCTCCTCTCTTTTTAATGTTAGTTTTAGACTAGAACTAAGAAATAACCTAATGGTGATATGAGCATTCATTTTTGATAAAGTGGTAAGTCATTTTGGGTTGACCAGAAACTCAAAAATAGGCTTCAGAACCGACTGTAAAAACCTTCTATTGAATTGCAATTAGCTTTGACAAATTTACATTTTCCTAAAAATAACGTTTTGACTAAAAAATTGCAGTCAACCCCTATTTTAGTCCTTATTCCTTCCCTTCATGACCTCTTACTGTTGCCAAGCCAGATGCTCAGAGTCACTGACTTGCAGGTCAATCAGAAACCACAAAAAACGTTCTTACAACATTTATTTGGCCACTTCAGAAGTTTGTAAGAGAGTATGTCCCTTTGCAGAAGCCATGCTGGCTCTTCCAAATCAGCTTGCATTTATCCAGCAACTGAGTAATCCTGTCCTGTTATTCCTTTATTAGTGATGCTACTAATTTGCCTAATACAGACATCAGCTTTACCAGTTCTTTTACCTGGGAGTTCCCAAGTTCTCTCTTTTTGCACCATCAAGCCCTGAGATACCAAGGCAGTTTTAACCAGTTACCAACCACTGTTGGTACCCCACCTATTTCATCCTGGACTTCTCTTAGAACTTCTCAGGGAATAATGGGAATGTGTTAGTGCTCATTTTCACAGTTTGTTCAGTAACTTCTACAGTCACTTAAAATTTCGGGTATTTACTGCCCCCTTATTCTCTCCCAGGAGTTACAGCATGGGAGTCTTCTCAGTTTCTTCTAGAGTGGGTACTTTCTAAAAGAATCCATTCAGCTTCCCTGCAGTGGCTTGGCCAGGGCCTGCCTTTGTAGAGATGTCTGATCTTTATTTGAAAAGTACCTTAACACTTAAATAAGTACTTAAATACTCCTTGGAGAAGTAGAAATCACAAATGTCAAGGAGATCAAACAAAAAGATGGGTAGGAAGAGTTGTGGATGTGTTTAACATACTCAAGGAGGATACTACCTCACAGTGTGCTATCAAGAAAACTTTAGTACATATGACTTGAAAAGTGTATGAACGCAGAGTAGCGCTCTGGCTACTCAGTGGGTATGTGCCCCCAGGCAGATTTTTACCTGTTCTGTCAGCATGTGGTGGCTTATCATTCTCCTGGTGAGCATATGCTTGGGTAGTAATCAGAGCGTAGCTGTGAATTCATAGCCTCTCTACATGGTGACATATTTTTGTGTATATGTGTATGCATGCATGGATCTAAAGACTATGATTTATCAGTCTTGAGTGTCTGGGCAGTTTTATTGTTTACAAAAACAGAAACAACATGGAATCTGCAGACCTACAATCATCTGTAATTATTGTTGCAGTGTGCTTCTTCCGTGGTAGATTGAAAGGCTAGAGAGAAATTAGTGAAAATACACATTTTCAAGTTTTCTGATTCATTTCCTTCCCCCATCACCTGTATAGATCTCTCTCCCACACACTGTTTCTTCCACTTGTGCTGGTTTTATCTTGGTAGCATTATCTGTTTTCACTTATAGTTAGTCATGCGACAGCAACCTGCTGTTTTTTCAATGGCTTCCAACAGCACTTATTATCTAGCACTCATCTTCAATCAGTGGATCACAGAGGCACAAGGCACTCAGGGATACTCAGATAATGGGTTACAATCAACGACATTACAGAGGTATGTTCCTCTATCTTTCCATAGTGCTTGTTTGTGCATTTGGCAGAGAGTCACAATACCAACATTTGATGTTGTGATAGGGCTTTCTATCGCAGGGTCCCCAAGCACTGTGCAAAGCACTGATGGATTAGATGTGCTGGGGACTTCAGAACCTCCTGGGAATGCCGGGATTAGCGATTCCTGTTTTACAGCAATAAAACTAGGATTTTACCTTGCCTAATAAATTTATAGTAATAAAACAGCTGCTATCTTCTAAGCATTTCCTGATGTTCCCTTGATGGGGAGGACACAGGGCAGCCGTAGCTGGCAGATTTCCCAGGAGCTGGTTGGAAGCAGAGGTGAATCTCATTTAATCAGAGTGGAAGAGTAACTTGGTGTATCTTTATTTGGTCATACCCAAAGAACTAAGAAACCTCTCCCATGTCACAGATCAGTGTGGAAAGATGGGATGGCACATTGACAGAAGATAACAGGGGCTTTCTCTGGGCTCTGAACACAAGGGAAGGCAACGGCTATAGTTTAATGGGCCAGTCTGTCTGAGTGAGGAAGAAGCAAAAGCAGAAGACAATCCAGGGAGATGGAGTAGGAGAAGTCCTGGTGGCTCAGGCCTGAGAGAAATTGTCTTACTGGCACTGTAGGCTACCAGGAAGTTGGAAAAGCAAAGAAATTTCCTATTTTTTTGATTACTAAACAGAGTCGTATTTCTCATAAATAGACACTCCTCTCCCTATTTCACTTCTCTAAATAATAATGTGGGTTGGATGTGTTCACTACCAGCTAAAGTGGAAAGAGGGCAAAAGAATGGCTGCTGTAACCTACTGTGGTAAAGAGGGTGGGGAGCACATATGCCACTTCCATTAAGCTAACTATGCTCGCTGAGAGTAAGAAAACTAAGTTTAAACACTAGCAGCCAAAATTATAAAGAGTTAATTGAGAAAGAAAATCTAAAGTGCTCAGTTTGCTGCTCTAGACATATTTGACATTACTGGGAGAAGTAAAATTAGAAATAATGCAGGTGGACTACTCTTAGATATTAGCAATATTTCGATACAATTTAAGGAGATTTACCTAAACCCCAAGTCTTCTGTCACTGTTGATTGTGTTTAACAAAACCAAATTAGCATAACTGGGCTAAAAAAAGACTTAATTGAAGTAATTTTCTGTACCTTTATGAAAGTTCACAGTGTATTGAGAAGCTTTCAGGATAGAAGTTTGCCTTACAGGAAAATTTTACTCAGAAAAGTTAGGTTTATTTTAAAACACTCTTAAAAGGTGATACTATGAACTTCTTGCTGGCTTGTTGTCTCAGTGAATATGAAATCTCCTTCTTTGTTTATAAATTCATTGTTTGTGCTGAAGTGAAGAGGAAGGACTCCTTCCTCCTTCCAGTAACTGCTGAAAGGAGTCTGAGATGGACAGTCAGTTTCTCCAGTAACTACCTGGAGGTCCCCTCTTTTTACTTTGTGAGTTATTAGTTTTCTCTGCCTAAAACCAGTTCTTCCCTTCAATCCTCTTCCCCCTCACCCCAACACCTTATGGCCTTTGCCACTCACTGTCACTGTGCTTTGATGATCTCTTAGGTACAGCCTTTGGACATGTCAAAATAACCTATCCTTAAAACCCCCTGAGACCGAGGTTCCAGTAACCTCCTGAGGTGTTGCCTCCCTGGGGTACCATGTAATGAGCAGTATACCGAGACTTCTCTACTACCTAGCCTAAATGTCCCTCACTGCAAATTAAGTGAATTATTGCTTTAGCTTTCAACAACAGTCAATTGCCATCCCTTTTTTTCATAGAATCATAGAATCACTATGGTTGGAAAGCACTTCCAGGATCATTAAGTCTAACCTTTATCCCATCTTCTCCCTAACCACTATAACATTAGACCATGGCCTCAAGTGCTTCATCCACTCGTTTTTTGAACACCTCCAGGGACGGCGACTCCACCACCTCCCTGGGCAGCCTGTTCCAGTGACACACTCCGTAACTTTTCAGTCTGCTTTATGCATCCTTTCATTCCAGTTTCAGAAAAAGCCATATTTTTTTCCATCTATTTGTATACCTCATATTTGGAAACTTCATAATTGTGGCTATTCTTCTCTGAATTATGCCCAGTCTTTCTATGCCTTTTCTGAGAATGAGCTGCTCAAACTCCAACTGGAGGCCTCAAGTACTCCCAAGAGTATAATATTTTTCTCTGTCTTGCAACATTTTTTGCTCTTATAGGCCTTAGCCTGGCCAGAACTGTTCATTTATGTGTGCCCGCTACATCTGGCAAGTGTTGGCCATCAAAAAGATTGAGCCTGGTAGTAGAAAATGGGCTACAGAGGAGAACATGTAAGTTGATCCTACAAGGGGGATCAAGAGGGACCTTAGAAGAGGCAAGTGGCCTGGATACTAAAGAACTGTTAGAGGGCCTTAAACTGTCTGGGAAGTAAGCCACGGGGCAACAAAAGAGGGTGACCTTTTGGAAAAGGAGATCTTGAAGGCTCAGAAAGGGGAAATATCTTGGTAACTGGGATTATCCCATACCAAATAGAAAGACAGCATCTTCAAGAAAAGCTCAAGTAGGAGGAAGCCTAAGGAAGTGGTGTGAGCCTTACAGAAAGACAGACTTGTTTAAATTCCTGGAAGGGGTCTTGCTGGGATTAGTAAGTCTGGTTTCCCTAAAACCTTTGAAGAAGAACCTCCTCTAGAAGAGTTCCTATGGAGGGGAACAATTGGAGAATTGTTGCCTGGAGGAAAACTCATAGAGTTGTACCTGCAGAATGGGTTGGAGGAAATAACAGGTGGGAAAGGGTAGAAGAAGAGCCAAGCACATTGGCACTATCCGCCTAACTGAGGGAAGGAAAGGTGGTGCTGGTGACTTCCAGTAGATCCTTTTTTACAACAGTATCTCTTCATTTTCAGTTCTTGAGCCACAAAACCCCCCAGTGCTGAAATGTATGTTGACTGTTCCCTGTTTTGTATGCCTGCTATTCAGTTTTGCTTCTAGCATCATCTTTTATACTTTGAATTTTGTAATTTTCAGACTGTTCTTCCATTCACTCAAATTAATTTTAAATGCTAATCTCCTCTTGGCATGACCTACATGCTAACCCAACACCCAAGTAATTGATAAAGATATGAAATAGATTCATCTTGGGACAGACTATATGACCTGACTTGAATGACCTTCTCCTTTGAAGCAGGTAGTCTAACATATTAATGTGCATTTACCTTATAGGCTCTCTTTCAAGCTCTTCTCTGACAACAGAAATGGGACTGTATCAAAGGCTTACTAACATCAAGATGTGCTGCATCACTATTTTCTTCCTCTACATGAGGCTAGTCATCTTTTCAGAGAAAGAGATGAAAAGATTTCTTACAGCTTGTTCCTGACAAATACAGTGTCATTGAGGAAGGACCTGTTTTCAGGGTTGGAAACTCTGCAATGACATCAGTCATCAGCTTTCTTGCTAAGAAGTTAGTAGCTTTTTTCCATGGTTTTGACACCCTCTTTCACCTTAATTTCTTGTCAAACATGTATACTAGCTGAGCTACAACCATTTTCTGAATATGTTAGCTAGCCCATTGACATTAATGGGGGATTTTCTATTGCCTTAATTGGCCAGAGCCCTAACTGCTGCAGCCGAAAGCAGCTGAAAGCATGTTTCCATGCCAGCAGAAAAGAATAATTACACTTAGCAAATATTATATCCTGGCAGTTGCAGCTCACAATCTCTGAACCCTGTAGCTCAAGTCTATTTTAGCCTATATTGATTCAGTTAACAGTTATTTTATCTTACAGTAACTAAGGTGATTATAAAACTATTTTGCCCTTGATATTAAACTGCATAAAAATGCAAATGAGCCCAAAATACATTTCTTACAGTATTGATGTTTTAGCAATAAAAACAAGTAAGCAAGGAATTAAAGCATCTTTACATGCCTTTCCTGTTTCCATTAGCACATACACACAGCAGCACTCACTGTCCGGTTTGCACAAGAAGACCTAACATTAAAGTTCAGGGAGCTTTTAATTAATTTCCCAGTATGTTTCCTTTCTCATTTCTTTTCCATTCACCTTTTGTCCTCCTCTTGGTTTTCAGTTAAATAGTTTGGCCGTGGTCCATTCCCAGCCTGGCAGAGTGGAAGGAAAGAAGTACCAGGAGCAGGAGGAATGGCTCACCAGACAGTAAGGCAGTAGGATTTATACTATGCCCAGCAAAGTATGGAAGAGCCCAAATGCTCTTTTACGTGCTGCTGAGGTGTGGACTGCTCTGAAGAAGCTGGTGACTGCCTGGTGCAACTTTTTCTGCCTGTTGCTGGTGCAGGTGCTGGCTCCTTGCAGGGTCTTTCTCATTGCTGATGGGTGTTGAAGCCAGCTGGGCATGAGTCTGTGTTGCAAGGGTGAAGTGAGTGGACTGGAAGTATCTGATACAGGTCGTTTTGCACTAAAAGTTAATTGCACTTCTACCCAACCCCATTCTGAGGTAAAATATAAAGCCCACAGCTTGTTTGTGTGTTTTGGAGGGCAACAGTGTATATTTTCAAAATAAGTTTAAGGGATAAAGCTGGTATAGCTTGTGAACTTTTCTATGCAAGGCTGAAAGGTGGGTGTTTTCCAGAGCAAACCTATATTCTTGCCAAATAGCACACTGCTGCTTGGAGTTGCTTCCGTGTTACTGGGTTTCTGCTTTCCCAATGGGCTGCACTGCTGTTATGTCTTCCTGCATAATATTTACCCTTTGTCTGTAATCACATCTGTTGGCAGTGACGTTACTCAGCCAACAATACTTTTGATGGCATATGGTGCTCTTCAATTAAATGTAAGTGTTCACAAAAGCATAGAGTGTGCTCTAGTTTTGAGGCCTCCAGCTATCCTCCATCGCTCCCTTTTTTCATTAAAAAGCATCATCAGAAATTGGAAGGCTTTTTCCTGACACACTAGGCATAAAAGATGGAACCTGAAAGCGTAATAATGGAACTACCTGGTGTAGCTTGCAAAGTCCAGTGTATTTGAATCTTGGAGCAGAAACCTGCCTTCCCTTGTAAATTAAAAAAATCAATTCAGTAGTTCCATATAGACAGATGGTCTAACACCCAAATATGAGACATTTTTGAGCTTAATCATGGCCACGATATCCAACATCTAGTAAAACTGTGAGCATTTTATTGTTTAATTTTGTTTATTGGTTGTTTTCTGTTCATGGAGCGATTCCCTTCTAAATTCTTCTCTTCTAAATTCCCTTCTAAATTTTCTTCTCTTCTTGAAATACTTGCTGTTGAAAACTGAGTGTTTTAGTTTTGCTCTCTAGTATTGCAAAGAGAAGTATTAACAAAAAATGGCAAAGCTTTACTTTTTTAATGTTTCATAGGTAGGTCATGCTGTTTTTTTTACACCAACACTTATAACAACATGCAATGTTAGTTGAAAACATTTTGCTGTGTTGCATTAATCTGCTGCCCATCATGGTGTATATATAGATTGTTCTGGAAGCTTTAAGTAGAGCTAAATTTAAAAAGTCTGCCTCAGAGACTCTATAACCCAAGTACATGGCAAGACAACCAACAGTTATGTGTAGACAGGGAAACAAAAGTCCACGTTAGTCAATGTAATAAGGAACAAACAGCACAGTAACCATGACTTTTGGCGGTTGTCACAGCAAGGAAAGTTTCAACAAATAATCTGAAGGCAGTTACTGATGCAATTTATAAGGTGCCACCTTCTGGATCACCTTCCATACGTAAAAGTGTAGTAATTTGAAACTCCATAAGGTGCAAACTGACACAATAAGCCTATCACGCTTTATGTTGTTCAGAAAAATAGGTCAATGAGATGGGACAGAATACAGTACACCTTGGAAGGGAAAAGCAGTGGCTGTGACTGGATACTCTATAGCACATGGAAGAGGTAGCACAGATAGATTGCAAGATGAGATACCAAATTGATGTTCTAGAAAAAAGCACTCTTTGCAGGTGTGCTCTGAACAGATGAGAGCAGATGAGGGAGAGGGCACGGCTGTACCTGTCTGAGCCAGGGAGGAGGGGGCTGCAGAAACAGATGGGTGGAGGGGAGAGCCTCTCATTCCAGTCCTACACGCACACAACTGCCTTGTTAGATTTTCATGGCTTAAAATGCAGACTTCTGCTGTCTCAGTAATCTTGCATGGATTAAAACATTATCACCAGAGAGACCATTAAGGTCAAGATGAGCTCACAATGTTAGGTTTGTGCTTCACTGTTAAATCATAAACCAGTTGAGATTTCATAGTGGGATACCTTAAGCTTTACACTTAATCCTATGGGAAAATGTCTCTTGAAAAATATAAATTGTGTGCAGTACCTAAACTGTTCTGCAAAACAAACTGCAAAGTTTACACTAGCTTTCTGTGTTACAGAGTGAGATTTCCATAGAAGGTACAAAGTTTTCTGGATGAGGTCTCATGAGAAGATGGGGTTTGGGCCCCCCTGGAATGAGAGGGGTTAAATCCTAATTGCACTTGTCCCATGAAAATTCACCAACTACCATGCTGTGTGGTAGACGGGAACAGAGCACTCCCTCTCTGTCTGCTCATTGAAGCTGCCCGGTCTGTGAAAACAAAACCTCTCTTTAAAATTATTTTGGAATGAAAACCTGAGAATTAAAGGAAATTTGATGTTAAATAGAACTACTATTTAAATTCTTATTTTCTTGGTTTTATTTAGGTAATTTTATCAGCTCCCACATGATATGCATATTGCTTTCAACCACCAGCAGAGCTTTTCCATTACTGTGCAAAGAAGCTAGCAGTAAATTACAGATCTCTGACAATGTGCTTTTTTCTTTATCCCAGTAGCATCAGCCTGCTTTACTACCTCTAAGCGGAAAATGTACCACAGTTAATACAGAAATTCATACTGATGCCAGTAATTGGTAACAGGAGCTAGGTTTGTTTTTTTTTTTTCTGATTATTTTGCTTTTTTAAGGTCTTGGCTTTAAAACAAATGCCTCTCTGAAGATCTGCATTGACTTAATTTTTCCAGCTGTGCATTTTTGAATGGATACATATCCTGTCTCAGATTATTGACCTGGATACAGTATGAAACAGGTGTTAGGAGCTGAAATTCATGGCTTTACTTCATGATATCCCTATACCAAAATCTTGAATTTATGTACTGGAACAGCAACTATTGCCATTGTTGTCACATCAGTCTTAAAGGACTCAGTGTCAGTCGCTCCTCTAATGAGTACCTCTAATGAGTATCGTACCTCTAATGAGTATCATAACAACAGATCAAGAGGCAGTGTGAAAATTTGCAGTTAAGCTCCATTTAGCTTAAGCTGCTAGTTGCTTTATGTTAGCTTCCAAAGCACGTACAATGTTTAGAACAAAAAATTTTCAGTAAACCTTGGTAGGAATTCAATGAGAGAAGGAAATTCAGCACACATCTCTTCCAGTTGATGTTCTCACAGATCAGGCATTCCTGCCAACCTTTGGACTTCTTTAGATTTTTGGCAACCCTCACTTTAAGATTGCATATAAGAAATTATCAGATACATTGAAAAGATATTACACAATCTAATACCACTTTCCTCAGCATATTCAATGTTTTCCTTTGCAAAACATCCATGCTTAAAATTGTCAATATTTTCTTTCCACTGAAGCTTTCTAATTAAATGCATCTTTCTGAAGTCTCTACTAAACGGCATTAGTAAGTATGGTTTGTCACTTAAAAGCATTTTATAAACAAACTTGGGAAGGAAATGAAAGAAATTCCCAAGGAAGGGAATGGGTTTGCAGTATCCCACACTACTAACTAATTATGTTTGTACTGTTACAACAATGTCACGGGATCCAATAGAGTTAGGGAAATCTCCATATTAATCAGTTAACTGCTGTCCTCATTCTGGATGCATTAAGAGCAGACAGCAGAGACGAGACCAGTATTTGAAAGAAAGGTGTTGCTATTTCCTTTCTACATGCAGTGGACTGGTGGAGGGAGGCTAAATGACTGGCCAAAGGTCAGATGGGTGGACTTTGTTAGAGTCAGAAATAGAAGCATGATGGCTGCAGCACTTAGTCTCAAGACCAGCCCTGCTCTTACATTCCTGATTGCAGCTAAGATGCTTGTTTGTAACATGAAAAACCTCAGAAAGTTTGGTTCAGATAAGGATTCAGTCTTTTGAGTGCTTATCTCGGCCTAACTCAAGCTCTCTGACACCTCTGAGTCTGCAAAATGGATGTCTTACAAGAACTTTTAAAAAATATGTTTCTGTATTTTAAATTCCAGTTGGAAGCAAGCACTAAGAGGTATGAAAAAAGATAACATGAAGCAAATAAATTAACTTGTAAATCCCAGTGTGATTTGATCTGGCTGGTTTTGGTGAAAGTCACTTTGGTTCCTCTTTTTCACTCCCCCTTGCACTGGAAATAACCCAAATTCAATTACTTCCATGTACACTACGATTGAAACATCAGAAAATAGATGTTTTGCATGGACTGTGTGCCTAAAAAACTGCTGGCAAAGTGCTCCAGTCCCTGTAATCTCTGAAGTGACTAAAGTACTTGTTTGTGAATGTTTATAAAATGTAAATGTTTATTAAAACATTCAAAATAGTATGTTTATGATAATAGATATAGTAAATCGTGTATAATATTTAATAAGTAGGGAGGTTGAGTTTGGCAGTAGAAAAGACACAGTGCTTTCATTAGCAGCACAGAGGCTTTGTTCAGTCTGATTTGGCTCTGGCTTCTGGGAAGATTTATGTTATCCTGGATATGCTCAGAGGTTCAGTGCAGGTATTTGCAATCTGTCTCCCATAATAAATTGTAATTGGCTGGTCTGTTATTCAATGCTGATGTCACTGAGAGCTTCCCATTACACAAACCCTGATTTCACTTGCTTAAACTTCACAAATATTAAATAATTTGGTCCACAGATGTCAGTCTCAAATGGAATAGTATATGGAGAGAATAAAAATCTCCAAGAGGTCTGGAGAGGGTCAGGCAGCTAGAGTTGGACTTCTGAAGAACGAGTGGAAGAATCTCTGCCCACCTGAGCTGTCCTCTCCGGCAGTTGGAATGAAACCCGAGATTCCCAGCTGGCTTAGTATCCCTCTGAGAGGCTGAATGTCTGGTCTCATTAGACTCTCCATTAGTTTAAGTAGCAGAAAGGGTTCTGCACCCGGTAACCTGTCTGTACGATGACCACTTGGAAGTTAGATTGCAGCTCCACAATTCAGTTCATTTTAAAAAATTGGGATAACTTTTAGCTGTCCCACATGAATGTACAACCCTTAGATAGAATATAAAAGTAACAAAATCCAATGTTCAAGAATGAAGATGTCCATGGAATTTTAATTAATCCCTAAATTTCCATTGTCATAATCTTTAATTACTGCAATTCTGAATCTTTCTGAGCTTGGTAAAAACTATGCAAAGGTACTTCATGATCTTAGAACTTCTCTTGGGACAAACGAGTTGTTATATTTGAGAACTTCAAAACAAAAGCAATATACATGTTGGGTTTTTTTTAAAATGCAGGTTCATGTGCCAAGCCTATGCACATAATATGTTAATGCAAATTGTATCATAGACAAGGGTAAGGACACCTATGTAATTTTTTCTAAGTTGGAGAAAAAAAATTTGAAAAATAGTAACAAGAAATTGAAAAATAATAAAATTTGAGATAAAAAGTTGCTTACTGGTAAATTAGACCATACAGCAGACCAATCTAATTTCTGAATCAAATGGACTTGAGGGACTTAGCCAGGCTTTTAAGGTGCTTTCAAGTCTTCTGGCATCTTTCTACCAATGTGAACCAGTTCAGGCATTCTTTCCACATTAATAATACTTTTACTCTGTCCAAGCGTGTTACAAAATTATTCTTTTGTAGTGCATATGATATTTAAATGTGCCTTAATATTTTAACTGGGGAAACCATCATGCTTTCAAGCACTATTTTTACTGATACAAAGTTTTGCAACTGCTTTTTAAAAAATTTTGCAGAATATTTCACTGTCAAACCAAGATTTAGGGAATTATATTTACAAGGGCTCTCACCAGTACTTTCTTACTAGAGCTGCAAATAATCCACTATTCAGACCATGCCAAGAATTTCATTCTCAGTGCTTCTAATTTAGAGTTAGTTGTCTGCTTCTGTTTTCTCTCTGCGTTCCCTCCCACAATACTGTTTGTTATACTGCTTTCATTAACCAAACCCAATAAATAAAATAGAAACCTGAAATAAAATAGAGTTTAAGTGTTTCCCTTCCCCTGGACACTTAATACAGATGAAATTATTTCAGCCATTTGGCTATTGAATGAAGTTCATGGGAATCCAAAGTAGTCCCATGTATTTGGGTGGAGTAAATCTGGACCTAAGGGCAATTCTGAGCAGAATATAAATCCATAATTTCAGCAGATCCAGATTCTCTCTTCAGTTTTGACAACCTCCTAGTTTCATGCATGCACGTGTGTTTTATGTGTCTATATATAGAACTATTGTTGGGTACTACATCTAGTGTAGTCCAATTTAAATATATCTTGGTTTGATCCCAGTTATAGCTTGATTAGTACTTGCAACAATGTTTTGCTGCGAGTCTGTAAGTCCTATTTCCTTGCGCTTATAAACTTGACTAAAAATTTCAGGAAAATTACCATTTTACTTATCTAAGGCAATTAATTGGTCAATGTGCCTCTATAAAAGATGTTGAGGTTATTTGTCAAATGGTATTAAATATTTAGCATAATCGTTACATACTCTAAGGAAAAACTGTTACTGGGGGTCTTGGACACTTCCATGTGGTTGGTGATTGCTGATTTCTCAATGGTGACAAACATGTGTCCATGGCTTAGATTTCTGAATTCAGTGTCAGAGAGCAATATCAGAGACCTTGTGAAAAGGGGGCAGAAATTTGTGGAACCTCTGCAGAAGCTCTGAAAGTTTTAATTTTTTTTTTATATCTTTGAGAGGACTAAAATGTTAAACATCTCTGGGTTTCTGTGCTACAAACTCCCCCCTTTCTTGGCCTTGGCCTCCAAGGGATGGAATTATGGCAACATAAGAAGAATGCGTGAGAGCCCCAGTGAGATTTAATTAGGCTTTCTTCTTCAGAAGTTAGAGCAGCTAGAGACTTTTAAATATTTCTGGACCTTTGACATGAAACAGTTTGGATAACAGCAAGAACTGTTGGGGCTTCAAAGCTTCATCTTCAAATCACACACAGAAAAGGAATGCATGTATTAGAGGAAGTTCTTATACCAGTTCAGGTTCATCTGGAAAATATTTTTTGTGCTACAGAGGCTGGTGTACCAGCAAATTTGCCCTGGTGCCAGGCAACTCCTTTAAGTAAGCCTCAATTTCTGTGTTTTATGGCATGTATGCTCAGGTTCTCCCCAACATGTACCCACAATGCGGGGCAAATCAGAGAAAAAGGACTCTGCACACAGAAATTGAAACTCCTCTCTGCCTCTTGAAACCTTTTCATTCCTCAAGTATGGTCAGGCTGTGGGCTGTGTGACTCTTTGATCCAGTCCTTTTCCCTAGAGGAGATGACAGCCCAGCCAAAATCTTGAGCACTTCCCCTAGCCCAGAACCTCTTTGGTGAGCCATTGCCCTCCTTGGCTTGTGAAGAAGTACTGAATGCTGTTGTCCAAGAAGTCCTGACGATTTGAGGGAGGAGAGGTTATTTCACTCCAGTAAAGTCTCAGTTTCAGGCTAGCGTGAGCTAGCAGTCAGATCCTGCTGCAGGATGCAGCAACCAGAGACCATTATTTGCTGAACCTGTTTTGTGCCGTTCCAGGACAAAGCAAAAGCTCTGAGCTCATTGGCAGGTTTCAGCTCAGCTTTCCTACCTTGTCTCACTCCTCTTGTAGGGCATCAGGAATACCATAGCAACTTCTGGAACGTAATTCCAAGACAGACTGCTTTTCCAGAGGGACAAGATAAAGGCAAAATGTCAGTTTTGAGAGAGATGTACAGATGAGTCAGTACGTTTGAGAGCAGCGTCTGCTGTGAGAGGCTACTGCCCAATATTAGCCATTCATTTGCCATTCCTATCGATCCTTTTCAACTGAGCTGTTCTGGCAGGACTTCCCTAAGGGATGGAGCATGGCAGCATTGCATTCCTTCTCTCACAGCCAAACTTCAAGAAGAACTGGATATCACTCTTTGTTTTTTAGGAAACATTACCACTGAAATTTTTCTGTCTTCTTCTGTGTTTTCTCCAGTTTTTATAGATCTCTTCCTCTTCAACCACTCTGTCTTTTGCAACATATTATGTGATGGCTAGTGGAAGGCTGTGTGGTTTCCTGGGTAGGGATGAGACTGAGGTTTTTCTTTTGTCTGCAGGCCTATCTTAGGGAAAGTGCCTTGGTTGGGTATGGTTTCTGTGTGTGCAGAACAAGAACCTTCCTCCAAAGAGCCTTTCTGGATCTACAGCTGAAATGTGCTCTAATGGTTGCTTTGTCTTTACTATCAATGGTGGGTATTTGCCTTAATACTAACATAAAGATGCATGGTGTTTCATACCTTTGTCCTTATCATGCCTTTCTACAACTTCCTTACCTTTTCTGTCCTTTGAATGCCCAGATCTCCTTTCACTGTCTTTGAAATAACTTATTTACTTCACAGTCATATTTCTGGGTACAGACTTGAGGGGTGTTAAATGCTCTTGGTCTGTGGTCCAGGCTCCATGGGTTACTGTAATACACGTGCATTTAAATCAATAACACCATAAATTCATGCCACCGATACTGTATAAATATTATATATAGGTGACTGTTTAAATGGGAAATACAACGCTCTTCAGCAATAATGTAATTGCTGCAGAACCTTTCTCACTTCTATCACTTTTCCATTTTTTACATTTTAAAGGGAAAAAATAGTATTTTCAGGGCTTAATTAATATTCTTTACCTCAGACAGGTGTTAGCCATTACACTATTAGCATGGCTCATTCTTCTGGTATATCTCCTGAAGAGCAGGCAAGGTTATTCACAGACAATTGAGTAGTCAAGGACTAGAGTTTGTCTTATAAAAGAGATTTATTTTGCTTAATAAGTTGCTATTAGAGAGATGCTTCCTGAATCAGTGAATAATCCTTTTGATTTTTTCATGACTGCATTGAAAGCTGAAGCTCATCAGCCCTAGATAAATCATAGACCTGCAGAGATCTGTTCTACAATAAGAGTGGTCTGCAATAAGGGTGTCGTCTCCCTAAGAGAAGCTCCGCCCACAGCTCTTTGTCACCCTGTCCAAGGAGGAAGCTCTCTCCTCTGTCCTCTGATCTGAGAGTTGTCAGTTAACTACTTGGAAAGTTAGTCTTGGAAATTACATGCCTTGGCAAGACTGTACGATAAAGCTCTTGAAAGTATATTTATTGCTAGTCAGTAGTTTATTATGTCCATATCTGCAGCAATAATTTCTTATTAATTGTTGCTCCAGCTTCTGTTTAATTTTGGGGGATTTGCATCAGTATTAGAAATGCAGGCTGACAGGAAGGCAGGATAATTATGTGAAAGGCAATTCTAACTTAATGAACCATTGAAATACTACCACGGAACAAGTTTCCGTAAGAAGTTATAAGCTAGGAAAGCAGCACAGAATTTCGTATTTGGATCACAGTAACGAAACATGTCTGTATTATCATTTGAATGTGTTTCAGGTATCTATCAAAACTCAAAGTGTTGATTGTTCTTACTTAGTCTGCTAAATCTACTTAGAAATACAGGGCTGAAATGCATAGGTTTTGTTGAACAGGAAATATGATTTCCTGTGTGTTAATTCCACCTTCCCCAGTATCACCTACAGCCTTGCTTGCTTTGTGTACCGTCTTTGTGCCCCTGCCCATCCAGTCTGCATCTTAACATGACAGTGTACAGGGGAAATGTGGCATAGGGTCTGGGAAATCAGCCGTGGAGGAAGTATTTTCAGCTTGAGAAGGCAGTGTCTGGGAGCTGGATGCAAAGAGAGCACAATCCTGCTCTGAATCCATGGCTCTTATGGCAAAGTTTCCCTCTCACCCTGCCCTAATTTTGTACCTGTTCATGTCACAGAGAGATCCCTGAGATGATGCTCTCCTTGGCCATTTCCAGGCCCAAGCAGAAAACTGAAAGCAAAGTCAATATATCCAACATGGTGCCATACAGATGAACCTGTCCTGCGCTGCTGCAGTGGCAACTGCGCTCCTGGAGATTCCCTCACATCTCCTTCCTTGTCTCTCCTCCACTTGGCATCTTAATTACCTGGAGGAAAAGCTGCTCTTCATTTATCCATTGGCTTCACTTTAGTTCTCCCAGCAGCTCTCCGCTTTTAAGATACATTTCTGTACAGCAAATAGTTGTGCTGTATGCATGGCAATAGGAGATCTCGACATATTTACTGCCACAAAAAATGGGACAGCTCATCTCTGCAGTCTCTGTGGTCTCTTTATGAACCAGAGATACTCATGGCGCGACGTGTGTGTGTGTCAATATGTGAGCAATAACTCTCTGCTCTCTTTCAGAAGCATCAGACCCTGAGAGGAGTCCGAGTGACCTTGCAAATCCAACAGGATATTGTCTTAGTGAAGAGGTGAGTCTTAAGCTGTGCTCTGAAAATTGAGGAAGGGGAATTTATTCTTCTCCTGTCACTAGTGAGTGCCAAAAATAGCAATGAACGTTTGAACTGGTGAGAATAACTTTTTCCACAGAGAATGCAGGGCCCTGTCTTTAAAAAGCTGATATATATGTCCAATGTGTTTGTGCTCTGATTTGCCAAGTTTTGCCGTGCGTAAGAGTGCACATAGTACGTCTTCCAGACTTGCTGTTTGGTATGGTGGAGTCAGGGGGTTATGTGATTTGCCAATGTTAAGGAGTATAGGAAATATGAAAAGGATTAAATACTGTTACAGTTTCATTGCAAATATCACATTGAAAATTCTTTTAGTACTTCTGGACAAACCTTAATGTCTAGAGCAATTTAGAAAGCTGTAATAATTGCTCTTACACTCTAAATAAATTCTCAGAGCAGCATTAGCACGTTGACATCTTAGTGTTGGGGTGAGTTGGGTAATCTACCATCCCTATGTGATCAAATGCAGTCTCAAAGTAATGCAAAACCTTCTCTTGGATCAGGGGATGATAATACTGGTACCTGGAAGGGGACATGTCCACAGGGTGCCTCTCTGGCTGGGCTCTCTGTTGCAAAAACTGTTGTGAACCAGACATGTGACTATAGTCTTGTGTGTTGACTCAACAAGAAGGGCTGAATGCACAGTTTGAATGTACATTCTCTAATGATGGTCCGTAAGTTTGGGTAAAGGCACAATCACGTGCAGGGGTAGGGAAGCTCCTGATGCCATTAAAACGTCTAAGGGGGCTGTCCCCCTTAGGCTAGTCCAGTATTACCATTGCTGTTTTCCTTAGTGGAACAATGCCAGGCATAGTCATGGTACAACTCTGTGTCTCAAATAGCTTTTCTTCTTTTCAAGACTTATTTTCAACATGTCATGTGCAACTACAGCCACTCGACAAACCTAAGATGTCAACCTTCTAAACAAGTTTTAAAAATAAATTATTAAATTAGCATAAATCTCAGAGCTAAAAAAAGCTGCAGTTGGATTAAATACACACAGCTGCTTAGTCTGTTTGTAATCTTGTTTTCCCTGTGGTATCTGGCAGTCAGAGCACAAAAAGGCATTCTTGAAATTAAATTATTTCTAGGACTCTTATATACAAAAGCATCTGGATACTTGGGAGTAAGAAAAAGGAAAAATGATCATTGCTCAGACACTGCAGTGCTTGTTAAAAGATAAATTCTTTTCAGGAGTGTATTTCTGGTTAATACAATCTTGAAAAATCTTCAGAAGACAATAGATGTAGAGAATGAAGACAGTATGTGTGGCACCATGTTTCCTTGCAATCCACCCTTGCTTGGAGCAAGAGCAATATTTTAAGTTACTGATTCCAACTAGTTTTCTTGGAAGTCAGGGTTCAATTTACATTTACGACTGCTTGAAGCTATTTTAAGGAATCCAAATAAAAGAATAGCCAGCCTTCAAAGCTGTCTCAGAAGCGACACAGAGAATGTTAAGCATACCTGTGGCTTGCACTTGTGTCGTTTGTTATTATCAAACTTACATTGCCTCTGGTTTTAAAATCTCAGGGAAACATTTTCTCTGCAAAATGGTACCTTAATATGTAAACGTGTTTTCTGAAATGCATTTTGTTATCATTTCTGAAATACTTTTGATATTTATTTATTTTTTTTCATTTCTCCTTTGAAAAAACTTTACAGAAAACAAATACCACATTCATTGCCCTTACAGCAACAGCTTAAGAAAGAAAGAAAGAAACCAGCTGGCCAGGAAGCCTTTTCATGACTGTGAAGTTGAAGTGATTGTCATAGCAGCACTTTGTGAATGGCAAATTTTGGGGGCCCTTAAGAGGTATGGACCTTTTTAAAAATATACTGTAAAACCACAGCAGCTCCCACACTAAAATAGGGTCACCTCACAGGGACAGGGTCTGTGGACCAGATCCGTATCTGCACACTGGCACTGAACCTCCTTTCCATGAGCACACTAAGCAGAAATGGGCCTGGCCCTCTGCAAGGTGGTGCCCCCTGCCTAGTCTTTGCCACACAGACCTGCCACCGGGGTACCATCTTGTGGAGGGTACATCCACCCAGGGAGAGAGAAGACTGAGAGGGTAACAGGATTTGCTTTACTAAAGAACTTAAGTGAAAATACCTGCTGAGTGTTGTGAGGACAGTATTCAATATACATATTATTGGTACAGTTCACTTGAAGGTGTTGAATTTTTAGCAGATCTGGGAGGAGTTGGTCAATGCTTTGCACTGGAACTGCTGGGGTCTCCCTGTGCTGCGAGTGTCCCTAAAAGACCAAAAAGGTTTCAAGCAATAACAAGCTAGGTGCTCTTAGAAAACAAGCCATGGTCATTAACATTTTGTTTAGAGAAAACTGTGACTAGGAAAGAGATAACAGAAAGAAAAAGTTTATAAGCCACTGTCTCCCTGCCCTCTGCAAGACTGATGTTTTTCGCTTTCATTTCAGCCAGCTCAGTGGATTTCTGACCGCAGCAAACTCTGTGCAGTCCTCTATGATTGTTGCTAGGAAGATTGTTGCTGTCACCTGCAAGGTGACATCTTGTCTCTGTCCCTCTCAGCAACCTCCCTACTAAACCCATGTCTCTCACTACCCCACCATTACATTCTCTATGGCACTGCCAGGTCTTCCTCTGTATGGCTCAGTTTCCTCTTGGAGGATGCTCAACCCCCTTTCCTCAGGGGATTTCACACCACATCATTCCTCTCTTGAGTGAGGAGCTGGGAACACACTACTAAAATGCACACCACCTACCACTATCTGGTTTTTGTCAGAGCCCTGCTTGAACTGAAAGATGTTTCTGCTGCTGCAGGCAAAGGAGACCTGGCAGTCAGTGTCCTAGTCCTATCTCAAGGGTTGTGACAACAGTGTCCTGAGCAGCTATTAACAAATGGCCTCCTGTATTTCCATTTCCAGCCAGGAATAAGAAGAAAGGTGGAGAGTGCTTCTGGTGGCTGACCTTCCCCCAGTCTCCAGCAGTTTCAGTGTATGTTTGAATTAGCTGGAAATAACCATTAACTCAGAGGAGTTATAGGAGATGAAATTTGGACTTTATTTCTTCAAGGTCTAAAAGATAAGAAACATTCTTATTAACTTGTTTGAAGTTTTTTTAGCCTAGATAAATGTTATTTGTGTCAATCAAGAAATGCATTGAATGATATGTAATCTCAAGAGATATTAATTTGCAATGTACGGGTTATTGTATGGCCCTCTATGCATTATCTTGGGCATAGAAACACAGTTAAGAGGTTTTTGGCCTCAATCATTTATCCACAGTTTCCTCACTTGAACTAATTCAGCTCTTCATGAGACTGAACTGGAAAGTGGATTGCTGAGGTCATCTGAGTTTAAATAAATCAAAGCTGAGTTTTATTTCAGTTTTCTGTATGATGGAGACGGAACAATTAGTATTTGGCTTTGGGCAGCGAGGAGCAGAGAGGAGGCTGGAAGTTTTGCAGCCAAAGAGAAGGCACATAAATCTGTACATTAAGGTACATAAAAATGCCTGAATTTAGAGCTTCATTTGACCTTTAGAGACACTGATGTGGAGGGGAAGAGAGGCATGCAACACAACATAGTGCTGCGGTGCTGAGTCATACCTTTTAAACTCATCTAGGCTTAATATCTTGTCCCCAAGGGGTGTCTAACTCAAAGGTCTCAAAAAGACTGTAATCACTGAGTGTGTCTATTAATACATCTCCATGGTATCCCCACGTGACTGGGCTAGGCCTGGGTACGCTTTCCACGTTAACCCGTCAGAGATATTGAAAGTTCACAGTAGCATTTGGAAAAGCAGAAAGCAAAGGAATAATTTTCTCTTACCAGTTGCATCAGTGGCATAAATGGCTGAAATAGAAAATAATGAACATTTCTGGACTGCTGGTTATCAGTGTAGAAATTCTGATAGACTGTGTTGGTGGACCCAGATCATTTCCTGATTAACAGCAGTTTGAAAGCCATCACATACTTTCATTTGAATGACAGCACCCCCTCTGAAACTGAAATCTGTGGAAGCACCTCCCTTCCATTCCTGCCTCCCTCCCCTCTGGCCTCCCCAAGCCACACCCAAGGACTGCCATTGTCATGCTGCCAAAATAAATTAACGTGATTCACAATTTTCCATAATAACTGTTTGAAATTAAAGCAGTTGGTAATTAAAGTAATCCTTGCTCCCTGGTGACACATGCAGCATGACAAAACAGAAGTAACACGACAGCAGCAGAACCTGTCTCCTTCATTTACTCGTTGCTTTGGTGCCTTGTTCTGCTGAGTGACTGATCTACTGAATTCTGGAAGAGCAACTGAGCTAAATTAGATTATTTGTGGTGAAAATATTAATGTGAAAGTATCTGCTGTGATAGCCCATAAAATAAAATCAATATACTTCCAGATTCATCATGCCCCTCCTGGGTCTGTGGTTGATTTTGTTATGGTTTTCAGGGAAGTGAAGGAGTGCTGCAGCTCAGCCATCAGACTCAGGCTGGGAAGCTCTAACCTGGAGACTTACAGCTCAGAGACCAAATAAGTTGCATGGTACAGAGTGGGTTGCTTTGAAACCACCTCCACTCAAATCAGCAGCTTTGGAAAAGGTACCTTTAAACAGAGAAGCCAGTTAAAATTGGGACAAATGGTCAGTTTAAATTCTCTGGGCCAGGTGGGGTAAGTCCTAGCAGAGTTGTGCCTTCTTTAGGATAGCCTCCAGGAGAACTGTAGTGCCACGGTTCTCTGAAGGGAGGTTTTCCTCCCTCCTGCTGGACCAGCTCTGCTTGCTGTGTGCCAGGCATTGGGGCTTGTCTGTACTCAGCCTTCCAGGCCTTGGAACACCAGCATATAACAATAAACAGAAGTTGTGCCTCTTGCCTCCTAAGGACCAATTTGACAGAAAGATTGCTTGCTTGTACGATTAAAAGTTTTAGTTTAAATAGTAGCCTGAATTCAGACTAAATTGATGAAGGGCAAAGAACAGTCTCTTTTTTTCTTTTTGAGTTGTAAGATTTTTGTCTTTTTACATTCATTCCCCAATACAAGAATGATGACATCTAGATCCCTTATGCTTTTGTACTGTTCCAGTAGTGTAAATGTGTGCTGCAGTTAGTTAAATGCAACGTGAAATACTCTTTGTCCTGAAGAGACACTGCATGTGAATCAAAACAAAATAACAATTTGAGATAAAAGATACAAAAGAAGCTATATTGAGTGAAATCTTAGGCAGAAGTAGCTGCCTACAAGGTTTTTGGAAGATGGAGATTGAGCACACTTGGCACAGTCAGCACTGTCCTTCCTGCAGAGTGCTGGGCAGAGAAGTGAGTCCAAGGAAGTACAAAGTGAAAGGACTCAGAAAAGAACTGTGGTGACAACAGATGTGGGGATGGCATTATGCTGACTGTTTACAATGGATGCAAGGAAAGGCTTGACATTCAGAAACAATGCCCAAGGAGCCATCAACTGAAGGAGCAGGAAACAGTTCATTGTAACTTTTTCATAGTTTGGAGAGGAGATTAAACTGAAAAGAAATAATCTTTTCCATCTCATTGGTGTTCCACAAGATGGTACACCAGACAGGGCAAAAGCCTCCTAATTGTAAATCTTCACCTCACAGTGTGCTCTGCCACAGCCCTTTTGTATGATTCTAGCAAGGCTTTCATTCTCCACATGCTTCTGCCTTCTCCCTGTCTCCTGTGACAAGAGGGTAATAAATTTCTGCGGGTAGGAAAGTGAGATGCGCATACAGGTGTCAAAGCCTCTGATGCACTCAGATACAGTAACACGCTCTCTGCTGCTAAAATTCCTGTATTCATTTCTCCATTTGCTAATTGGAGTTGAGGCATCACTGTCTGCTTATGTAAGCTGAGTGGAAAATACAGGTTTTCACTCTAAATGTGCAGCTCTATGAAGGGAAGGAGCTTAATTTCAAAGGCTGAACTATGACCAGCTGACAAGTATACCTGGGAAAAGAACAGCTACTATTGTAAAAGATTTTATTCTGTTGCTATAGAAACCTCTACAGCATGGAGTGTCTTATATGTGAAAGGTATAGAAGAAGAAGTACAGAAAAACATTTTATTACACGACATCAAGAACACATGGTGGGGTTTTTTGTACTTGTGGAAAACAGGAAATACATTTTCAGAGAAGAGGGCAGTTATTTTAAATATTTTGTTCCTGGAACATTTGTTCTTGAGCACTACCTCCTCTGAGTTTTGAGAAAGGAAAGTGCCAGCTCCACTTTGATTGCAAGCAGTATCCTGTAATTCTCTCTCAGGGACCCTTGAGAGACCTTTAAAATACCTAATATTCACTCCCTCTGCTCAGTGTTTCTAAATTATTTAATTACATGAGGAAAAATGCAATTTAAGCTGCTTCTGTGTGTGCAGGTGTCTGGACAGGAGCTTAGCCAGAGAAAAACATGAACAAGAGAGTTTATATTTTCCAGACTGTTTATAAAACCACTTAAAATTATTTCAGTGCAACTTCAAGCTATGAGTCGGTATGCAGATGAACATGGTGGCCACAGTGGGAAGGCAGCTCAAGCAAGCACAGACACCCAAAAAGTTTCCTTTTGCCTGTTGTTGCCCTTGTTAAAATCCTGCATGAGGGGTGAAGCAGACTGATGTGTCTCCTCAGTTTCAGCTCTGATCCGCGCATGAAACCAACGCCAGGTTGGAAATGCCCTGTGACCAAACCCAAGCTCAAATCCTCAGGGACATTTGCAGTAGTTAAAATGTCCAGGCTGTAATTCTGCTAGAACTCACACAGCTGTCCAAGAAGCCAACCTGGCTATTTTGCTTTACACAGATTTGCATTATGCTTTGAACTAGATATGCAGTGATTTGCAGCCTTCTGCCCCAAGTGACCTGCAGCACTGCTCAGACCTGGCAGCACAGATTGCACTTCAGTCCATCTTTCCAGATGTCAGTGTGTCTAAGCCAGTGCAGGAGGCAAGTGCTTTCTCGGGGTCACAAATGACTGAGTTAAGATTGCCTCCCCAGTATCAGCTGAGCTTTGATATCAGACTGTGTATGCCTCAGCCGTGAAGTAAAATGGGTTAGCTGAAATCACCAGAGTCAGTGGCTTTACTGTCTAGAGGTGAATTACATTTATAATACATTGGTTTTGAATAAGTCTTAAGTTTTAAAGCCAACATTGCACAAACCAAGTGATGCTCAACAGTTTTCTCCCAAGAAAAATATTCAAATTGCTAATGTATTAATTCTATGTTTAAATCACACCTCCCTTAGTGCACTCCAGTCTATGTTTACCTAGCCAGAAAAGCAAACATGTTGAGAGGACAACCTAGCAAATTTTCTTGTTTTTTAGCATGACCACCTGATTTGAAGAAGTCCAGATACAGTTGGTCTGTATTAAACTTCTGAACACCACAAGAGTACTAGATACCAAAATGTCAAGACAGGGGATGATGGTTGTGGTTGTTGCTGTGGTGTTCAACTTCGTGGGTTTTCAGACAGCTTTCAAAGTGATCAAGTTTATCTCTGAAATTCAGAGGCATCTCAGAGTGAAGAAATGCACCAGAAAATGAAAGTTTGATAAAGCTGGGAAGTGTGCTTTGCTCTAGTTGTCCATCTCCTGGCCTGGCTGTTGCAGGTATCACCACTGTTCTTATAGGGAGTGGTGTTTCAGGAACTACTAATGCTCAACATGTGCTTGGGAACTTTTAAGACACAACTCTGGTGAAAATCAGATTATCTGCATGCTTAGCAGTGAGATCAAACATGTCCCTGGCTGAATTCCCATTTTTGCTGAGAGTGGGCAAATTACTCAAAACATGAATTGCAATCATGAATGCAGGTCTTGCCTTTCTGCTTCCAGACCCCCCAGGGCAGTTGTTTCTCATATTTTTTGACTTTTCCAGTGTGGTGGAAATTCTTCCAAATCCCATGTTAGCATATTTCAAGTAATGGATAGCTTGTGAGCCTCTCTGTGTCCTTAGTTTTCTGGCTTTTTTTCTTGCTCCAATTAAATTATATTCTGGCTTTGCCATTTTCAAGATGTTTTCTGTTACTTGCGTGGGTAAACAGAACAGAATTTAACTCTTGCTTTTTGTGTTATCATGACACTCAGCAGTCCACAGTCTATTTCCTTATAAATGCATAAGTAGATTTGGATATAATTAGCTAAGTAAGCATATGGCAAAAAGCATAACTGATGTGTGTGTTTATAAAAAGCAGGTCAATGCTTGATTTAAATCAGAACACACACGATTTGCTCTGAAATTATTAAAATGCGGGTTTTGGGACACTTTCAACTTATCACTTTTGGCTCCTATATTTACAAGACTCATAATGCTTCTTACATGTGTCTTAAATTTTTTCTAGGTTTTGGTATGTTAGGTTATAATACAGTAATGTGTAAAGAAACTTGGATATTCTTTGTTACTTGTGTAAAGCCAATATTTTCCCGTCTCGTTCACATATGGTGAAGTGTAGAAGTACATGGCTAATATCCTGAATGTTCCTGATGATCTTAAGGTAGAAGTACAGTTTTCTTGACTGAGGTCTGAACAACCATCCTTCTAATAGTTTAATAGTTGCCTGTTACTATCATTGGAATAATGTTTCATGTTATGTGTCTTATCCTTAAGGACTACCTATGAGCATGTCTCACTGACTAGATCCTAATTAACAGGGACCATAATTAGCCTTCTCAGAAATGGTTATAATTACTGTTACTGAAGGGATTAACCCCTCAGCTGAACTCTGTGCTTGTCAACGAAGGATTCTGGTGTGAAGCAAATGCTTCACACTGGGACATACTGCTTTAGCTGAGGAAATCCGTGCTTTTTAACCAGACAATTCTTTGCCGTGTTTAAAATCATAGAATCGTTTTGGTTGGAAAAGACCTTTAAGATCATCAAGTCCAACTGTTAACCTAGCACTGCCAATTCACCACCAAACCATGTCCCTAAGCACATCTACATGTCTTTTAAATATGTCCAGGGATGATGACTCCGCCACTTCCCTGGGCAGCCTGTTCCAATGCTTAATAACCCTTTCAGTGAAGAAATTGTTCCTAATATCTAATCTAAACCTCCCCTGGCACAAGTTGAGGCCATTTCCTCTTGTCCTGTCACTTGTTACTTGGGAGAAGAGACCAACCCCCACCTCACTACAACCTCATTTCAGGTAGTTGTAACGGGCAATAGGGTCTCCCCTCAGCCTCCTCTTCTCCAGAAAGAAATTTAGGTAATTAGAGATAATCTACTCTATAACAAAAAATGTTTTTTAACATTTCTATGAGCTTTGGTATAGTCTCATGTTTTAGACATCCCAGTTGAAGTTTGTGAGAGAACTGTTTGGAGTTTTTTTCCCCAGCTGTGTCATTTCATCAAACAAAAGAGTAGAGAAGCTGACAGTGAGAGAAGCCCTCTCACAGATTAGAAATGGAAGTGTTGATTGTTTTAATACTATTTGAGGACAAATTGCTGCATGTTCAGCTTGAGTACATTGTCTCTTGGACCACCTGAGAGAGAAGCTAGTTGATGCTATGGAACAGAGTGAGAGACTGGCAGGGAGAGAAATAAATAGCAGAAGTGCTCATGGTAGATGGCTAAGAAGAATCTATCCTAATAGAACTTTATGTACAAGCCTGGTCTTATTGTTTTACACAGAGCTGGACTGATGGTGCACAGAGCTCTCAGGGTGGGAAGGAAAGCGGACAATACCTCTCTGATCTTGCAGAAGACCAGGATCACTATATCTTTGGGTTTCTCTGAAGTAAAGTGCAATACATGCTTGTTATCAAATTGGTTGTCTGTTTTTAAAGTATTATAAAAAAAATATAATCCAGTGTCATTAGAAGACAATGAAATCACTCTTGATTTTATTATCCTAGTGATCCAGGTAAAGAAACATGATGTTCAAAGATATTTTTACTTTTTGTTAACATCACCGTACTTCTACTTACTGCTAACAGACATTGTAACAGTGCAAGTTTATCTGTATTTAAATTCCCTTGAACTGAAAGCTCAATTGAAAGCTGAACTATGATATCTTTGTGCATGAAGAAAAGACACTCATTTATTTATATTAATGTCAAGCTTGTCTACTGCATTTTTTTCTTCATCTTAATTGAATGTGCCTACAGTTGCACACAGGGCATGCTCTTAAATAGGAAGGACTAATTGGAAGAAGCTGTCAGGTTAATAGAGATTTAGCTAGATAGATTGCACTTCAGTAGAAAAACTTCCTCAGGATAAGTTTGCACAGTTTATGAAGGCATATGATGGATGCATGAGGAAGAGGGTAGGAAGATACCTTTTTGGGAAATATGTAAGGCTGCTGCGTAATTACAATGAATCTTTTAATTTACAATGGATAAAATACTAAATAGATTAGTTGTATGTAGGTTATTGAGGCTTTCATGATTTCTTTTTCATCTTATTGCAGCTCCTCTTTAACCCTTCTGCACTCAAGACAGGGTGGTTGGTTGGTTTCTTATGTCACCACTGAAGTAACAGAGGTATAACAGGCAAAAGAAGATACATTCACCATCTGTTATGTCTCGCTGTTATGGCTGCAAAGCTGGGAAGGCTTGTTTCTACCACCAAGTTACTGAAAAAATATCTTATGCTAGACTGAGTATATAAACACACTGTAAGTCTTGCAATTCTTGACTAAATTCCTAGCAAAGATAATCAACTGCTCCTAATATTAATATGACCTTATTTAAATTAAATTCAAACATATTTGTTTTTTCACCCAAACATGTCTTTAAGATGTTATCATAATAACCATATATTTTAATCTTTGAATAGTGGGTATCTAAACACTCTTTAAGCCTAGCCTTATAAAAATGGTAACAGTGGTGCAGACCTTCAGTTTGAGAGATCTCAGCTGTTCACTGGTCTCCAGTATGATGGGCTGTTTTATACGTTGTATCTAGCACAAGAATCTGGCATTGCTGATGCCTGAGCAGTGCCCTAGCTTGGCAGTGCAGCTGTGGTACCCACTGGGAACAGATCTTGTGTAGTCTTTTTGGAATGGGGAAAAAAAAATGGCTGAGAGAGGCAGGGGATCCAGGGGAAGCACTTGCTGTTAATCTTTGAAGCGGGCAAGATGGCTGTGCCTTCTCAATGGACCTGTTATCCACAAGCATCCCACTCAAGAGCCTAAGATGCTGACTAACATCAGGGCAAGTGCTTAGACTGCTCTCAGCGCAGTGACCTATGCTTAAATGGTGCTTATGTGCCAGTTTAAGATGGTGATACATTTTATTGTAATGTCAGTAAACAGGAAGATAGTTAACCTATTTTTAGCTTTCATTTTATACCACTACTTATAAAGAGTGAGCTGCCCTCAAGCTCTCCAAATAAACAGTTGGACTGAGTGTGCAGTTTTCCAGTGCTTTACATAAAGAATGGCTTTGAGATAAAACTGTGTTACCCAGATTCTTCTGAAGAAAGCAAAAGCTTTTTTCCCACTGAGAATAGGCTACCTGTTTGCACCCACATTCCCACCCCTTACTGCAACTACAGATGGCCTAACTGCAGTGCTCTTTCTTTCTCAAAATAGATTATACAGAAGCCCTCCTGTTCTCAAAGGTTGCTTATATTTTTCCACTGGAGAAAAAAATAACTGCAATATTTATACCTGGAGATTCCTGATGCTAACAAAATTTTTAGCTAACTTGATGGATGTAGTGCATTTGCACTAAAACACTACTAATATTACTTTTTTTTTAAAGAATGCAAACAACTGTTTTATGCTCTAGGTAATTCCATCTGGAGAGTACTCCAAATATAAATTAATGTTCCAGAAATGTATCTGTGTTTATTTCCCCACAGACCTGGAGGGAAACAAAAGGAAAATTAGCTCAGAAATATTTGATGTAGCACTAGGATCTTTAGCACCATCCCTTTATTTATGGGCAAATATTTTTTTAAAAAGTGAAAAAATTGGTAAAATACTTGTTTCGGATACATTGTACTGTTGCTTTTCAGTATCTCTGATGGTGGCCTCCTGGGGCCTGGTAAAGTTCATATGCTTACAAGACAAATTCACTGCAGCCATGGCTTAATATGGTTTAAGACTTGCACTATTTCATAATTGCATTGTGTCAGGAAGAGATGAATATTTTTCTTCCCATTAAATTAGAACAAAATGTAGCATCAGCCTATTGGAAATTACAGCTTCCACCCACTCTTTCTCTGAGTTAATGACCAGTATCGTTGGTTCCAGCTCAGCGAGTCACACCTGTTGATCAACACATTGCAAGCAGATGGTCTTAAAATTAACCATATACTTAAGCACTTTCTCCTTTCGGTAGGTTTTTTGCATGCACTTTATGTTACACTGAATAGACACTTGTGGATATACACACATTTAAAGTTTTGTTCCATTGTGAATTTGTCCCCTACTTGGATCATTTAGCATTTGTGACAGATAACACTCATCCTTATTTCAGTTTGCAAAATCTTAGTGCCTTAGCCTGTTTGAGGGGGTTTTTGCTCTCCTGCTGGCATCAGAGATGTCTACTCTGGTTTCTTCATTGGTTGGAAGTGACTATCGAAAATGGTACTATTAAATTTTGCCACTTGGTGGCACTAAGAAATAACACAACTGCCCTTTAAAACGATGCTGTTAAACATGGCCAAGTGATTGGTGTTAACCGAGCCCAGCGGCCCTCAGGAAGAAAGACATCAAGTGAGCAGAAATCCCATTACCGTTTTGCTTGTTGTAGATGTTAGTACGTTTTCAGCACAGAGCACGCCTGCTGAGATGCTACTTCTGCACTTGGACATGCAGAGCAAGTCCCTTCCCTCACCGTTGGCTCTCCTGGCAGATGTTCTGTGCTCCTCTTGAATTTGCTGCTTAAGAATCAGCTGTACCTACCTCAGAGGGATTTTTGCTGGAAGTCGAGGATGAGGAAATCACAAAGCCTTCATTTCCAGTGCCTCAGTTCAGGCATGGCTGGAGGGTTTCTCCTGGACAAGGAGATTTGCATGAATCTCCCTGGAAAACCCCCCAGTGTAAATATTATTGCCTGCCTGGTTAGAAGAGGCATGGCAAAGCCATGTAAGGAATAAACTTGCTACAGGGTGTGTGTGTGTGTCTGATTTTACTGACTTACAACCACTGCTAGTACAGAAAATAAAAGAACTGGACCTAGCATTTATCCAGGTTCTTTTGCATCTTGGTCAATAATATGCAGTAAAGGTCAAGGGCCCTAGGAACTGATTTCATTTGTGGTTACATTCCCTCTCCCCGGTGCATCTCTTCTTTCAGATCTGAACTGAAATATTGTTTTTCTCTTTCCCACTGCACAAGGTTTTACTTGCTGGGGTCATTTATTCAGAACTGAGAGCTCTTTTTCTGTCTGATATTTTTTCCTTCTATCAGTGTTTCTTGTAGTGTCTCTTGGAGTCCTATTAAAGCTCCTATTAGAAAAAAAAAGTAAAAAAAAATAGTCCCATCCTTTTAAACAGGGAGGATTTTTCAGAGTGGAAAAGAATCTTGTGACATAAATGGAGCAGACATCTGGAAAGCAGTGTCTTTATTTAATTTCCCTGTATTTCTAGAATTAAAGCTATGTCTATGCTATTAAGTAGTATAGTCAAATACAAGCACAATTACAGAGCAAATGAGTTGGTGCTGAGGTCTTGTTTTGCACCCCACATACCTTTTGGAGGGCGTGAGCTTGGGCTTGGGTCTTCCCTGTGGAAGGAGCAGCTGTGGAGGCTGGAGCACACCTTGCATGTAGCTTTGGTGCAGGAGGAATCCAGTCCCTGCCATTCCATGCTGCTCAGTGACATGAACTGAAGGCCGGCAAGTGAAGATCCCTGGGACTTTTGCAACAGACGCAGCCTCCCAAGCTGAACAAAACTGCTTCTGTTTTCTGAGATGAGAGCCAGATTCCCTGTTGCGTCTCTCAGGCTGTGGGCAACGCAATGGAATTGTAAATTGCTGCTATCACATTATGTTAGCAAGGATAATGAAGTAGGCTGGCCTGGGAGTTTATTACTGACAGAAGTTATTCTTCATCAATGATTTAAATGTATCTGTGGTGACTGGAAGTTAGCATCAGCACGTGAGTGTCTTGCTGAGTTAATGTAACTGGTCCAGGAGGATGGTGCCCATGTAATACATACCAAGTGCTGCTGGCAGTGCCCCAGCCCATGCTAGGGAGCAGATTTTTGTGTTTTGAATGTCCTGGAAAACCATTTGGAAATTGGAAGAGCCAGAGATGAGACTGTAGAGTTGACAGACTCAAGGAAGGGCAGGGACAGATGTCATGATGATGGGTGAAAAGTTAAGGAGGGAGTACAGGTTTTGCCACCCTGAGCTTGAAAGCTGGGAGAACTTCCACCCTGACAGATAACAGGAAAAACCATATCTGCACAGAATCGCTTAAACTCCAAACAGAGATGATACAAAAGTAATAATGATAATCTCTCTGATTAAAGGCCCAAATGAGTCTCCACAGGAACAGCCTAATAGTATCATCTGGTTTGTACAGCACCTGACAGACTGGATCCTCACCCATGGCAGCTTATAGTTTTTACAATACAGATGTTTGAGGCTAAATAAAAACAAGCAGATCCATGTTATTCTTCTAACAAGCAATAGCTGAATGAAAAGCATTCTTGAAAGAGCTCCTCAGTCTTGATGAGATTTAGTGTCGTTAATCACTTTATTCTTTTATTCATTGTGGCTTTTACATAGCCCACCATAACTGACAATACCAATAACAAATATTGTGTCAGAAAGACAGTCATATAACTGAAATACAGACATGAAGTTATGACTCCTGGGTACATTTCTAGTGTGTCAGTGTCTGGCTCCTAAATATTATCAGGAACTCATTTTTTGAGTTTTACCACAGTAGTTTATATCACTGTCAGCAGCAAACATCAGCTAAGAAAAAATGACCTTTAAAAAAAGGCCTTTAAGAGGTTAAGTTTAGTGCGTACTGCTGACACTATGGAAAGTAAACAACATATTGCAAAAATCACACTTTAAAAATAAAAGCCAGACAAAAATATCTATTAGAATTATTCACTCAGCAAAAGCAAAATTGCTGAAAGGTATTCCTCTATGACTCTTGCGCAGTAGCAGGTTTACTTGGTCATAAACGAATGCTGAGGCAATCACTTTGCCAAGTGCCACATTAGTGGCACAAAATGTCTTTAACAGTCAAAAGCAGAGAGACAGCAGCAGGGCTCTCATTAAAATGACACATTACTCTTTAAAGCAGACAGTCTTTCAAGGCAATGGTTATTTGGCAGTATCTCCCATGAAAAATTTAAAAAAAATTAAAACTTTCTAACATTTGGTATTCACTGAGCATGAAATTTCAGCTTGTGTTGTGACTTTCTCCAGTGACTTGCTCCTTGTTTACATTTGATTTACATCTCATTTACATGGGAAATTGAATGTGTGAACTGCCTTTGTGCAAACTTCAAAACAGACAGTTTTATATGTTGGAGGGGTTCATGTCACTGTGTGATCATACAAAAATGGCAAGTAGACCACCAAAACCAAGATGCTTGCTCTACAAACTCTCTTCCTCCTTTTTGTTAATGATAATGGAACCTGCTTCCTAAAAATTTCATGATTTAAAAAAAGTTTCAAAACTACAAGGTTACATGCATTGTGCTGTAGCTTAAATCCATCATTATTCTCAACAGGTATCAGAAACAGGGTATCATTGTCAGAAACTAAGGTGGGTCACCCTTGCTCCATCATGGTTGTTCAAACATTAGGTAGGACCAGGCACAGACCTCCTTTATAATGGCCACCAGAAGTGATGGAGCAGTCTCCAGACAAAATTACTATAGGAAACATTAACATAAGATACGTTTTTTTTCCAGCTAATTGACAGCCATGGAAAGATTAATGCTAAAATCAGCTCTCAGTAAATGCTATAGGTAATTGTTGTAAACTTAACAAGCGTTAATTATATCTCACATCATTTTTACAGAACATCCAATTAACAGATGAAAAATTAAGAACTTAATGTCGTGATCCTGCTCATACCCCAAACTGTATCACAATGCCACTGGTTCCAAAGTACCAGAAACTTCAATATGAAGGAAATGGAAGACAACACATATGAGAATAGTTGAAAACAGACACTAATCCAAGGAAGTAGAGATCACTAAGTCTGACTTCCATACTAGCAAAACTAGATGAAACCATAATAATATAAAGAATAAATTTTTGCAGGGACATAGAAGAATAATATAATAACTTCAAGAGTTTACTGTGGATATATGCTGCATCCTGTTTTGTAAATGCTCTTGAAGAGGGAGTGAATAGAGAGAGACACAATGACATTTTTGACTATGGAAAAATTAGAATAATCCAAACTAAAACTGATCATATACTGCTTCAGAAAGTCATCAATACTGAATGACTGGGTAAAAAAAAAAAGCCAGATGAAACATGAAGTGATACAGATGGAGAAGGAAGTGATACATTTGTGATGACAGACTTTGTTAGCTATTACCAGTCAGAAAAGAGATTTTGTCGTCATTGTAGAAGCTTCTGAAAACATCAGCTCATCACTCGGCAGTAGCCAAAATGACAGACAGTCCAGTTAATTGTTAGGAAAAGAAGAGAAGCAGAAATAGAAAATACCTCTATGCCAGTGTAGAAATCCCATGCATTTCTCACATCTTGAGTGTTGTATACAATTCTGGTAACTTCAGCTTCTGAGAAGATGGAGAAAAAACATAGAGAAGGACACAACAGTGATTAGAGGTAAAGAATTCCTTCTATGGATGCTGAGATTTAATCTCTTCATTTTAGAAAGATTCTCTCTGAGAATCTCTGAATAAGTCAGAGATTTGTTAAAACAAGATTAGTATGAAGAACGTGACCAGGAAACTCTAGTCCTTTCATCATAGCACAAAGTTAGAGAGACACTAAATTAAATAGTTTGAAAGCAAATTCAAAAGAAAGAAAAGGAAATATTTTTCGTACTATTTTAGTCAATTGCTGAACTCATTGGCACATGAGGCTTTGGAGGCCAAGAGATTAAATGGGCTCAGAAAAGTGATTAGTCAAATTGATGGAAGGAAGTTTGTCAGAGGCTGTTAAAACTCAGTAACCATGATACATGCTCCAACTCTGGAAGCCTCTGAACAGGGGGTAACAAGGGGCTAGAAATGGTAGATACATGACTTCTTGTCATCTTTCACTAATCACAGAATATGCTGCTTCCCTCAGTATCCTTCCTTTGACAATAGGGTAAAGGCAGACCTTTAACTAAAACAGTATGGACACTCACAGGGTCATGAATCTGTATTTTAGCCAAGAACATGCCTTTTTTTTTTTTTTCCAAAACTGAGAGAAGCCTAGAATCTTGACTTCTGTTTGTATGTCTTGGAATTGTTTTTCAGGTTGGATTTGCTCTGTAGTCATTTCCACTCACCGCAGACTGAGTAGGTGGTATCAAACTTCATGTTGGTATTTCTTGGTGATTTGGAGTTTTTTGTTTGGTTAGCTCTTTTAAAGTAATGTTATACATCTAGGTGGTAAGAGAAACAACCTTTCTAGAGAGAAATGAAGCCTGTATTTGTTTTCATCTCTCAATCTCAGGCTGCATTAGACGGAATACTATGCGCCAAGGATTTTCAAGAATGGGAATTACACTATTCTGTAATTACTGCTTTACTCCTCAAGTATCTGCCATTTCCAGGACTGTGGTTTTCAATATTTTTTGCTGTTAAACCCTTGAAATTCTAGTTGACAGCTATATATCTCTTTTATAGTGCCCAAGACAATCTTGCTGTTGCTTTAGGGTGGGGCTAAACCTGTTCAAATTTTTATTCTTTGCCACTTTTTGTAGCTCATAATGTAACTAGCATATCTGTCACTGAAGATACAAGGCATTGTAGATTTCAGCTTTCAGTTTAAAATGCTTTGAGGAACCTGCATTTTAAACAACTGCAAAATTTAGCATTTGCCCTCCGTTTATGGAAGGGTTTTCCCTCTAACTGGAGATAACATTCACGTCCCATGATTTATATGTTATATTCTAGACTGTGTAAATCCAACATTTTAATATGCTAAATCCCTTGTTAGAGTGCAACTATTAGCTTTAGAATTTATGGTTATTTGTGTGTATATGTGTATCATAATGATGGATTGTTGCAGCTGACACGTGAAGCTTTATGTCTGGGCATTGATAAAACCAATGTTTAAGTTCTTTGCTTTTTAGTCTTCAGTACATCTATGTTGGGAAGAAAACCCAAACCAGCAGGTGCAAAGAGTGCTGAGCTTCTGGTTATTTTCAAATTACCTTGTGGCAAACCAGATGACATTATTGAATCTAAATAATCTGAAACTATGCAAAAGTAAGCAAAGGGATTTGAAACTTGGATTCTTCCCTATCTTCTTTTATCTGAATGTTACACATTTCCCCACCATGCATCACTGTACATATTTTATCTTCAGATACAAGGCAAATGCACTCCATCTCCCCAGTCTTTGCAGATGAAAAACAAGAAAAAAAAATCTCAGAGTCACAACACTGAATTTCTCTCAACCCCACTTTAGAAGAAAGCAGCCTCATTTTTACTCCTATCTCCCCATCTCTTGTTTTTCCTAATCCTTTTTTTCCTTTACCAGCTCCAGTGGTGTCTAAAGACAGCATTTTCCCTGCATTTACATTTGCATGTAGGCCCACCCCTGCAGTGTGTGTTGACAGAAAGAGACCAAAAAGAAAATCCTGAATCCCATCACAATATGAGGCCCTTTTGAAAAATGGAGGAAAGAGTTCAAAGCTGGAGTCCAGTACCAAAATTCTTTTCAATGTGTAAAGAAAAAAATGAAAACCATGGCATAAAATAATCTCTAGCATTTGCTTTATTCCCTTTTGTAATGGACTTGGTGCAAATAATGGGAATTTGCCCTTACAGACTACTTGCAACGTCCAGGAATATGAGAGAGCGATTGGGTCTCCACAATACTTATACTCCAGCGGTCGAATCCTGTATTCTTACGTGAGCTACATTCCTACTGGAGCTGATAGGAATTTTGCCAAGCTGTTGCCTTGAATTGAAATGGTATGTGTGGGAGGACTGTGGAGTGACACTCTGATGATATTTAGGCACGGCAGATATTCATTATGCACTCAGAAATATTTCATAATGAAATATTATCAATTACAGATGATGATATTTCCTTCTGAACTGTTTCAAAAATAAAACACATCAAGAAATTTATATATAAAGCTGCCTTTCCATTCCTTGTCCTTCAAATGGATCTGTCAAGTATTTGTTTCACATTTTGCAAATGTCTTAAGCTGACTGTTTTTTCTTCTTTTTATCTCCTGTTGGACACATCTATTTAATGCAAATTCTGTGAATGAGGGAAACATCAGACTTCCCACTTAAAAGCAAGCCATGCTCATGCTAATCAGCATATCACTCTGAAAACCCATGTGGAAGGAGGCATTTTTGCCTCACATTAATTCAGAAATGTGCTTGAAAGCTGCTTTTTTTCCCCCTGAATCTTATTGTTGGAGACAGTTATCTTGCTAGAAGGTGACATTGGCTGTGACACGGGCAGATAGGGAGCCTCACTACAAGGAAAAGTTGCCATTCTGTTTTATAATGATTCACCTGCAATGGAAAAACATGACTTCATGTGACGCACAAGCTACTGTGTAAAACACTGTGAAGTTTCTTCCACTGAGCTCCGCCAGTGGCTCCATTGGCTCTGTAGATGGAGGAGGAGCACCCTCCTACATCGGTTCCTCAAATTCCTCCACTGGCTGAGATGGCAAAGCTAACTGCATGGGAAAAGAATTGGGACAAGCAGTGAATGGTTTGCTAGTCATTCCCTGCAGTACATATTTTTAGGTCTTGAATTTGTATGAGTTTTAGGGCAGGAAATTTAAGGAAAACTTGCTGTTGCACAGCTAGCAAACATGCTACAAAAGCCTGTAATAGCAGGTGAGGCTGCCTTGAGAAAAAAGAATTGAAATATAAAATACACAGAACTCCCCTAATTTAAGCCAAGTGAAGTAGTGTTTACTCTCATGTGAAAGTTATAGGTGCCAGAGGTTTATGTTATGCAGTGAGGAAAAGCTTAATAGAAACCACTTGTCGAAAGCTGAAGTTATATTAACATTTCAATGCCTCTCAGGTAGAGAAGCTAAGACAAACACTGATTACGAGGATTGGCAAAATGATGACTGAGTAAAATGTAATCAGATTTGATGTGGAGGTGGCCAAAGTAGATCACACAATGTTTTTTTCTGGTTTCTTAGGAACTCTGAAAATGTACAGATTGTTACTTTGGCCACTTGTAGAAGTGTGTCAGCATATGGCTTCTGAAAATTAATATGCCTTGTTGAGAAACATGGTTTGTTTCTGTTATCTTGCAAAGATAAATAGACAACTGATATAATCAGTTGTTTGTTTCTGAAAAGATTAAATCTAAAAAATCTAATGAGGTCAGGGAGATTTTGATTTAAATTATTAATTGCATAACTCATAGAAATTGATCTAAGCTATAAAATTTGATAATTTTGAAATTTCTGTATCTATGAGGGCAGACAGTTTTGGTAGCAAGGGATATCATGAAAGAGACAAATTGTTCCATGGATTTTCCTTCCTATCAGAATCTCATGTGTATTGCCTAATTAAAGCCTAGCTTAGATGTACTATTCCTTCATATGAATCATAGCTAAATTTTGAGTAATATGAAAGATGATGCTGTTTATATTCAATACAATGAAGTTATAGGTCTTCTTTTGCAGTGCGAATACCAAAAATGGTATTTTGGCAGTTCACCTCTTCGCAGGGCTTCAAATAGGCTGGGAGGATTAGACTAAGTAAGAACTTTTGTACTAAATGACCCAGTTTGCCCACAACAATGTTCTGAGTTTCTTTTGAAAGAAGGAATTCAATTTCAGGGCATTTCTGCTGACCTCTATAGCTTCTTGGTTTTTTTTGACAAATAGCTGTAATTTGGTGGCATGAAGAAATCCAGAAGGATATACTTATTTTGGATGGGAGACCTCATCACAGAAACAGAAACAAGTACACAGTCTTCACATTTCAGCTGAAAGTGGATGGCTGAAGTAGCTACAACTGGTAGATGACGTTCGAAACATTGTGTGTCTTTCTTTGTTTTTAGCTAGTTTATCAATGAGCTTACTTGAAAAGTGAAGATTTGAGTTAAAGATCCTTAGTAATGAGCACGTCATAAATTGCATTCTCTTTAGAAAACACCATCCACATAGATTAGTGATGCTGCTACTATTCTTCTTCCAAGAAGCATGACAGGACATCAGTTTAGTATAAAACATATGTTTAAATTGAAGGGTTTAAATCTTACCTTAATTCTTTAAGGAATATAAATGATCATTGCATCTTTCTAAAAGGGAACTGTTCATATGAAGTGCTACATGAGCAATATACAGAAATTATGAATGAGAAATGTCATCACTGAATCAGCTGCAATATATTTATTAACAATTGCAAATGAGGAATTGTGGTTTTTTACCTGCATTAACCACTATGCAATCTCTTTAGAGAGAAGAGATAGGGATGACTATCACTTGTGTATCTTAGAGGTAAAATTGGTCTTTTGTAAGAAAGTAAGATCTTCATGTCCTGATGGCAGAGTAATACAAGACAAACGATAGGATATTTCCTTAGATCCTTTGGCATTTCCTTAAATTGCAGATGAAAATGGAATGAGAATAGAAGTCATAATTATAGCTGATTTTATAGCTGATGTGTCTACCATATATGTATGGACTTCTGAAAGTCTAATCCATGTAATCTAATCCCTATAATGTGTTACAACAGGAATGCCTAATTTATTTTTACTTTGGCCCCCAGTGCTCATAAAAATATTTTTTCTTGGAAACTTGCTCTCATAATCATGTTTGATTCCTTTGTGTGGGGCATCAGGATGTACTGAGGGGAAATTCCATGGTAATCACTAATGTTGCCAATTACAAAAGTGATTATTGAACTGAAATTAAGAAGAAGAAGAAAAAAAGTTGTGATGAGTTAGTACACTGCGCTAGAAAGAGCTGTGTCATATGTTACACTAATTAAACACCAATACGAGTTTCCGTACTAAAAAGTTTCTAATGCACAGCTCTTTGCAGCCTTGACATCATCTTGGGGATATAAGGTAGACTTGGTGAAGCACAGGACCAAATTTTGTGATTTCTTCTGAATGATTGATACCTTAATGAGAATGATCACATTTATCTTATGTAAACTGTTACCTCTGTCATTCATCCCAAGAGTATCCCTTCTCAGATTAAAAAATATAATCAAATAAAAATAAAAATTAATATACTGCCTTACAATTAGGTATGAATCTAACCTGGAATATTTCTTTCTCGTTTACAATCTCTCCTTCAAAATCTACTAGGAACAACCATCTTATATCCCATTTTCATAAATAAATTGCGTATTTAATTACCCTAATTACTTTGGATTACTAAGAAAACTGATTTAGGTTTGCAGCTATTGACTGTGTAACTACTTATACGTACCCAATTACACCATTTCTGAACTGCATTTTCTTTCTGTGGCTAGACCTAATAATAACTCTGGAAGATCACAAGCAAATTCTGGTCTTAAAATAAACCCTGTTTCCATGATAATCTTTTGGGTATATCTTCTATGCATAATTACTCATTTATTTTTTCCTTTTTATGCATCAATTAATTTCACAATGGTGACATTCATGTACCACATTTATCCAAGTATCAGGCCAAGCTGGTTTTGCTGTTTTTCAAAAAAACTCTTCTTATGACAGGTGTTTCACATTATGCTTGCACCTATTCTTACATTTAGAGGCAAAGGCCATGAGCGAGAGCAACCAACACGGAGGAGGGGAGAACTGAGGGCAATTGGGGTTTAAATGAACAGAGGAGCCACTCCCACTTCCAGCTGTCCTACAGGTGATAGCTGTGGTCTCCTTTGCCACCCACTCACTCCACTTCAAGTAGGCATTGCTTATGAGAAGCCTGGAGATTGTCTGATGAACAAAGGGCAAACTTTTTCGCCATTTAGGAAAGACCAGAAGTTTGCCATTGCTTGGACAAATATGCTGCTTGTATTTCAGGAGTTCGCTCTGCAGGGCATTGCAATGCTCCATGGCCTCTTCATGAATGTCTCTCATATTTTCCCCCTATCTTTTTTCCTCTGCCCCTTTGATGCTTTGAATTTGTAATTTAATTGTCATGAAATGAAAGACTTAGTTAAAAGACTTTTGTTAATGAAAGATCTTAAGGTTTTTTCATGAAATCAGTGTGAGATTTTACGTCTTCAGTAGGAGAGCAGTTTGGACCACAAACACTTCTACTATGAATTCATCTTATCCTATGAAGAACAGATAAAAAAGAAACAGATGCAGGCATTTGGACACTGAAAAGAATAATCTCAGCAGGACCTATAAATGATGACATTCACCTCATTGCAGAAACCTGCACGCAAAATCCTTAGGTACTGCTGTTTGGCTCAGCATCAGCAGTAGCTGATCTAGGGATATGTGCTCATCCCTGTGGCAGTCAAAGCCTCTCTAAGAGCAGTCTCTGAATGTGCCTTTCTGCCACAGACTGTGGAGCTGCTGCTGCTTGTTGCAGGAGCTGTGGAAAGGAGAAGGGAAAACTGTCCCCTCTGCAACCCTTCAGCTCCCTCATGCCAGCTGCAGACAGCTGTTGAGCTCTAGCTGCCAAAATATGGTACTTTGAGTTCTTCAGGCAAATCTGCTGCTTGAACAGCTCCATTTCATCTTGTTTGCAGCAACACAACAAAGCAAACCATGCCTGCTCTTTTTCGAGTGTCTTAAATCTCTTCTAAGTTGGGAAATGAGGGCAAAGGCTGTGTTTTGGAAGACATCTTTAAGAAACGGAATTTCGTTGCAAGTTACTGTATTATTTTCTTCTAATCATCTTTATTTGAATTAGAACTATAAGTATTTCACATAAATAACCTGAAAATTAGCATTATAGGCAGTCTGGCTCTTTTGCTGTTGCTGTTGTTCACATTTTAATGCTTAAGCGTCAAGATGTTCTGCAAAAATATATCTGATTATTTTATTTGGAAAATTAGTAAAATCCTGACAAAGATTAGTGGTCTAAGTTTCAGGAAATTACCTAGGAAAGTCATCATCTGAGACAGAAATGTGTCAACACGAATCTCTCACGTGCTTCCAAGGTCCTTTGAACACCAAGCAACCTTTTTCCTAGCATTTTAGTTGGCCTGGGTTTCCTTTGGATTCACAAGTTTTTCTTCTTCTTTAAGCTTGAAAACATCGAAAAAAGTGTTTCTTGTCTGATGATTCTGTGATTCTGTGATTCTTTAATCAACTCTTTCATTATGAGCTGTGCAAACTTGTGTGTCTGCTTTGATTAGATCAAGTAGACTGAAGAATGACAAGTTAACAGGTTGACAGGAAAATGAAAAATGTTATAAAATATTTGGATAGTCAAATCTGAAGGAAAGATAATTGTACTGGGAAAGGCTTGCCTTGGAATAGAGATAGGAAAATTGAGAGAGAATAGGCTTCTATCACAGAAAGTAATTAGCTAGAAAATGAAGCCCAGTTAGTTTGCTAGACAATAAAGGTAAATGAACAAACTTCATGAAATTATTCAAGGAAAGCTTGGGTTGATTTTTTTGTAAGTGAAAAAGGGTACTGAAAACAAGGTGCAAAACTTCATGAGAGAGATATGGCATATTGTTAACAGAAACAATGAGAATTGTAAAAACAAGATAAGAATAATCAAATTGACAAACAGCAAATGCAAAATTTACAACTGTGAAAACTCCCACCTATCCATATTCTTATTGTATTAAGCCTCACCATTGCAAAATTAAGCTTATCTTTCAAGAAGGTAAATGAGGGAAGAGTGGTGAGGGGCATGGAACAGAACCCATGTGCTGGTGGCTTGCTGGTGTCTGTACAACATCTACACAATGCAGTATGGACATAGGTCCCTCCCAGAAATCCAAAAGGAGCAGTAAAAATGGATACAGTATCTTTTGGGAATTATGTATACTATTTAGAAGAAAGGCATGTGATGGCCAAATATGAAAGAAAAACCTTGACTGCCAGATTCATGATAAAGATTGATAGCTGCCTCACCGCCACTCAAATGCTATCCCACAGTCTAACCCAAAACCCTCTGAAAGTAATGAGTCTTTTCATCCATTTGAACAAGCCTTCGATCAAGCCCTGTGTCTCAAGAGAAAAAGTTTATACACTATTAATCCTAAAACCCAAGGAAGACATTTAGAAGTTCATTACACACCAAAAGCATGGGCAAACACTTCTGCACTTTACATTTCCAAATTGAAAACTGATAGGAAAATGCAGTGGAAAGCAAAAGCTGGCTCTAACTAATGCTTTTTTATGTAATCATTATAGGCCATGGGAAAACTCAAAGGTTTGCCATACATTCACAACAGCAATCTGCTGTCAAGAGCTTTATGCAGCGAGAAATGAGGTTTTCATAAAACTGAATTTTATAGGTAAAAAAAAACCTCAGCTGCTTGTCACCTCAGATGGAACTTTACTGCACAGCACATTTTCAGTGACAGCTTATAACGCAGATCAGATAATATGCTGAATGTCATGGAAATTATTCAAAATGTCAAAACAAAGCATAATTATTAAAACAAATCAGAGTGAAGAAGAAAATGTAATAGAGCACAAAATGAGCATACCTATGAGAAGTTATTTTGGTCTGCAATTTTTTTGAGAGCAACAGCAAAATGGTAGCACTTAGCATGTATGTTTCTTTTATAGCACTGGCTTCTGATTTTAACATCACAATGTCTGTAAGAATACTTATAGTTAAAAATATTTTGGAAGAAACAGTTTCAGATATTTCCTTACTTATACTTTGGGCTCCTTTTGAGTTGCACATATTTTTCTGTATACGACTGGCCTTCATGACTTAAGTGGGCATATTGCCAATGGCTTTCAATTTAGCTGACAAGACATGCAGTTAGCCCAGAAGAGATGCATAGCTAAATGATGTGAACAATGCTAGACTAAGTGAGGTTTATGGGCCATCTAGTCAAGAATTTTTCTTAGGGGATAACACAAGGAAATGCTTGTCTCCTAGGACTTAAAAATGAAAATATGACTCCCATATAACATATCTGATGTAAAGGAAATGTCTTCTTGTCTTTAGTAATACTGTGAGGATTGCTGCAGCAAGGTAGAAGAGTTTTAGGTCAGCAAATATTTTGCTGCTGTTTTCATGGCTGTACAATAGAGCTGGACAAATAATTTGCAATGTTTGTTCTCCTTGTCCGCTACTGGAATATCAGTGACTAAACCATGATTTCCTTCAAATATATCCATAGCTATATCCATGCATGCAATGTTGCATACCAGAGAACACCCACCTGTAATAGGCATTCTGTCGATGGTTATCAAGCACAGAAATTGCTCTGGTCCCCATCACTGTTGGTGTTGTCCTTGTCAGGTGCTACTCAGGCTTCACTGTAGATGTATCAAGAACTTCAGTATTAGAAAATTTACATTGAAGAGATCTCAACACTTAGACTGATCTAAATGGCCATGGGCTTTGTTCTGTGGCAAGGTTTTAACTGGAATTATTGCATCAAACCCAGACCGGTATGTTTAGCCTAATAATTATCAGGTCAGGAGTTGAAGACCATGTTCCTGTGACAACATGGTTTACATAACATCTAGTGATGTTCCCTTAACCCACTAGACATTGCTATACCTTGGCCCTCTTTTATAGTAGGAATAAACAACACAGAATATTACATTCCATCTGAACCTTTGTTTACAGGCTATACTGTCCTTGATGCTCTTATTCCAGCCTTATCTGGATAGTGTTGTGCCTGATCCAGTCTTCCTCGCTTGTGACTCTGACAAGACTGCACAGTTGGGTCAATGACCTGGTGAGACTCCATGGGAGCAATGTACAGAGACCAGTGCTCCAGGGAGACTGGCAGCCTCTCTGAGCTACACTTTGGTAAGGCTCCTCTGGCTGAGCACATGGTATTCCTGTAGGTCTCCTCTATGCAAAGGCAAATGAAACTTATCCAGTCTAATCAAATGTAAACACTCTGTGTAGTCATTGTACTCCTTTAAAAAATCCACTTAATCAAGCAAATGTGTATGATAATGCACATAGTGTGCTTGTCCAGACATAGGTCTGTATTTATCAGCTCAGAACAGCTAGCATGGAAAAGTAGCAACCAGCAGAACATTCCCCAACATGGAGGTTGGAGTACTGTCAGACTGGGAAAATAAGTAATGGGGCCAAGGAGTGACATCTACTGAGTTAGGATAATTTATATCAGTTGCTGCAAGGGCACTGTTCTTCATATTGTTGCAAATCTGCAGGGTAAGAACAATTTATCTACACAAAATTAGATAAGTAGAGACGTCCTTTATTAACGATGTGCACCAGGGACACGGGATCTTTCCCGGAGATGTCCACCAGGACATTGCAATCAACAGATACTTATACCCCAATATCCATTGTTCTTTCTTATTAGAATAAGCATGCATATAATGTCTGCTTTTAATTGCTCATTATAATTGCCCTTTACCTACATTGGTTATTACCAATTTTGCCTATTACATCACTTCTATACTATTGGTTACCTATTACATCATTTCTGTACTATTGGTTCCTTAGTCTTTGAACTATACATATTTGTATGCTATAAAATCATCTAATCATATACCTTAACCTACTGATTACCTGGCCCTCCTTGAACCAGGGTGGTAAAAGGTTCTGGGACAATGAGCAGCATAATGGCACTATTGTAACTCTGACCAGAACATTTCATACTGTTTCCTTTCTTTTTAATTTCTCTTGCATGTCCATTCCTGTAGAAAAAGCCTGGTTTCTAGTTAGTCATTAAATACTATTCTCTAAACTCTGATATTTCATAACAATATGAGTGAGATCATACTGATTTATGGTTGTTCTGTTTGGCCTACATCTGAAGTCTTCTATATTTTACGTATTTGGGTAGAAGAATGAAGTGACCTCATTCAGGTAGATGGTCTATTTCTCATATATATGCCAGGAGACAAAGATATCAAACATTTATTTAATCTTGCAAATATTACAAAATAAAAGAAAAAGTATGCTTGAGCGGTCTGCAGCAGAATGGTAAAGTTCTCTCAGAGCCTTATGTTCACTGCTCCCGAGGAAATAAATAGTATCTGCTGCTCTAATATTGATTTTTCATTCTTCATCATACTTAGTCAAGCCTCTCCAAACTAAGCATCAGCTATTCTAACAAAGACTGAGCCAAGGAGTGGGAGGAGGGTAAGTGCAGCCTATTCCCTTGACTACCCCAAGTAATCCATTTTAGCAATTCTCTTTGCTTCCAGTGACCTGTGTCACTGATGGTGGTGCAGACTCAAGCTAAGCTCTTTAGGGCCATGCCAGCGATTTAGTCTCAGCATCTATTACAAAAGCATTTTCTTCAGTTATTAGTTCACTTATTTTTTAGTTATTTTCTTGGTCTAATTCAATATGTAACTTTCAATAGAGGAAAATGAGAAAACCCTAATGTGAGACCGGAGACTGTCAGGACCCCACCATGTGCCAGTGACACCATTCCTGGGCCCCTTCTGGTGCTTCCTTACTACATGCTCACCCCATCCCACCAGTGAGTCTATACACATGTCAGAGGGAGGTGGAGCATCCTGTCCTTACCATTCCCTTTGGCAAGTGGTGCATTCCACAGAGCTCTGGCAGAGCAGGATACCTACAGCAGAGCACCAAACTGCCTTTGTAGCCAACTCCTATATTGGGTAAAAGCATGAAAATTATATTGTAGACACATTATAGTGATAAAGATTTTCCACTTTTTCTTTTTACAGCTGGTTTAGAAGACAACTACATAAATCCTAACACAGTGAAATTCCCATAAAAATTGGAAAGTTAATAGCTTTTGTGGCTCAGTGGATGCATTTTACGTACTATACATTCTGGCCCCAATAGCATCCAGCGATCAGGGTTTTCCAAGCCACCTTGACTTTTGAGGTGAGTGAGAGTTCTACCAATAGATGATGGTTGGAGTAGTTTGAAGGCATTTTTGGTGGAATCAGACAACTGCCTACTCACCTTGACTTTGCCTGCTTCACCTTCTGACTCCAATGTGAACTCTTCTCATTTTATCTCAAACAAAAAAGAAAATCAAAACAGGAGAAAGTCTGGTTTCCTCAGTAAAAACCCCAATGTATTTAACAGGATGCTTCTGGCTCCTAAATAACTACACAGACAGGACAGTCTCTAGGAATGAGAAAAGAGGAAAAAAAAAAAGTGAAAATATTTTAGAACAAATTTTTATTGGGACCCACACATTATAATATCCAAAGTAATACAGCGACTGTTATGAAAATGCCAACAGTATTCATTATATTATTTTTTTCTGCAAAGTAGTTCTTTGTAACTAATAAAGTTAACTGTGTACATAAAGATAATTGTGGCCATTAAAAAGCTTTTAATGGTAACTACTATAAATTGAGAAGGACACAAACAGTTATCAGTTAATAACTGAAGCCACATTACTGGAATTTTTATTCCTTACTTTTCTGAGGGCTCAAAAAAAGGTGTGATTATGCCATCACTGGAAACTAAAAAAAAAAATCACCAGGTGACAATTATTGCAAAATCTGTGAGCCATATCCTCAGTGGGTATAGGTAAAAACTTCCTACAGAGAGTGGAGGGGACCTGGCTCCCATGGCTAAACCTGTGTGTGCCCAGGGAGATGCTGGGGCTGAGCTGAATGACAGGAGGGATGCTCCTTGCCTCCTAGCAGTTTCTCTCTCTCTAACTGGAGTTTCTTCAGTAACTGTTTCCTGTGCCTAATAACCTCTTTTTCAAAGGCATATTAATCTAAGCAAAAGCTTTTACCATCCATGTTTTAATAATATGTAAAGTTCTTCATATCTGACTTTACATCTGCTCTGCCTACCCTCTTCATACTGCCCTGTGTGGCACTGGAGCTGCTTTCTGTATCTGAGCTGCATATGGGTAGTGCTGTAACTCCCTTTCCTCTGCCTATGCTTCTCTCCCTCTTTCATTTTCAAATTTATTTCATCAGTGATAAGCACTAGAAGCCAAAGTAATCCCAAATGTGGACCCTCTTAAATGTCTTTAAGTGTTTTATTTTGAGGAGAGACACTGCCGACATTTTCCTTCAGCACTGTCTATTAGAATATGTGGTGCTCATGATTTGATTTTTGAGATGATAGTCTCCCACTGAGAATTCAAGGACTCTCGAGTGTTTGACATGCAAGTCCTACAATCAGCCTGAGAAAGCCAGGAGGCAGAAGATAAACATAATGCTTGCAAAGATCACTGCAATGCCCTATGGCAAATGGGATTTCACTCCCATTTAGTAGTAATTTAACTGGATCTCTAACCTGATGGAATACCTATGCATGGGATAGGCCCTGTGTTTTCACATGTTCTTCCTGGGATCTTATCTTCTCATGTTGAAACTCATGGCCAAATGTCTACTGATTAATTAGAAAGGAAAAAAAAAAAAGAGAAACTTTTGAAAACCATCAGCATAAGTTAATTCCATATGTTCTACAAAGCTGTCATCTTCCTTCAGTTCTTTTCTCTCTTCTTCGTTGTGGAGACCATGTTCATTCTTTCCTGAAAAACCTGATAGGCCTCCCTTGTTTTCTCACTTTTTTGGGGGGCAATGTTCTGTTTCTCCCTTCTTTCATTTTTTTATGTCCCATTCGTTGAGCCTTATGCCTCTGTTTTGCCAATTACTAGGCCCAGTACAGAGGACACAGCCAGCAGCAGAAAAACAATCCAGTGAGTAGATTCTATTGCGTGTAAAGGGGTCAGTATATAGAGGATCGCTGGGGGTACAAACAAGTCAGATCACAAATAATAGACATCAACCCCAGTGACCCCAAGAATGGCATAGCATGACCAGTAATAGATGGAACAAAGAAAGATACAAGATATTCCATAAAGAAAATGGGAGACAACCAAGTCAATAGGGTGATCACATACGATAGAGGTAACCCCATGTTGCCTCCCCACAAAGCCCACATTTGTAGGTGCCAGACCTGACTGGGATCCAGTTGCATGAACCAGGAGGTCCTTCCCCAACAGGAAACTCCAGACAGACTCTCCAACTTTTCCTGCAAGTGGTCCCAGCTTTTATCCCCAAAGCAGGACACCTGGCACTCATTTACCCAATGCAGGGCACCTGGGGCTTGTTTACCCAAGGGCTCTCCTTACAAGGCCGGCCACACCTTGGAGGAAAGCCAAAAGGCAAACTCATCCCCTCCTCTTAAAGGGCCATGGGGACCACCCATATGTCAACCTTAATTCAGGGCTTGGGGTTCAGACCCCAGCACTTCAGCCTCCTCTTTCTTTCCTTTTGACATATGTTTCTTTTTCTATGCCTCTTTCATTTATTCTCTCTTCTTTATTTTTTTCTGTCAGAATACATAAGAATTAGTGTTACCTTCTAAACTGTATTTGAAGTTATTTGGTGAGAACATTTTAAGTCAGCACAGTTTTCCTCTTCTTTGTTTTCCACCCTTTTGCCCACCTAAGCTGCAAAATTGCTCAATGAAATGAAGCTCGTGAGACTTCAAATCCCTGAAGTAATGTCTGGGGAAAGAAAAAAATTGAAATGTTCCTGAGGATTATTTTAGAATAGTCTATTGCAAAATACCTCCAGAAAAGAAGAATTCTCTACATGAACTCACCAAGTACAATTCCCATTGCACGGAAAGCTCTCCAGGTGGGTTTTCAGTCTGGGATCAGTTATTAGACAAGTTGTTGCTGCATACTGAGAGAGCTGAAATTATTACAGCCGTAATAATATAACTTAAATTGCATTTTAGAAGAATGAAGCCCTGAAATTTACTGAGTAAAATTATAAAATCTCCAGCAATGATGGTTATAAAAAATTGGTTAGACGATCAATTCTTCAAATGATTTAGATGTGACTGAGCTTGCTCTGAGGAAGGCAGATGGATTATAAAGCAAATGATCCCATCCTACATTTGGATGAGGATTGCAAATTCTCGATCATTATATGCATCTTTCATTCCCTTTTCACATAGTATTTATGACTATTGTGTGAAAACAGAAGGCAGCTGAATTTGATGCAATATCTTTCTGAGATCTCTGTTAGCCTGGGATCACGCTGGAGAAGAGAGCTCGGTGGCAAATAGACACCGGGAAATTATTTCATCCCTCTTTATTGGGCCCAGGGTGATTTCCAGAGAGGTGTTACTTTTGTTGCAGTATCTTTCATGCAGGATCTGCTCCCACAGGAGCACTGTGTCTGCAGGTGGACTCATGCAGGCTGGAGCAGGACTCACAGCAGGAAGACTGCCATGCCAGCCATGATGCAAGGAGGCTGCTGGATGAGTGGCTGGAAAAAAAAGGCCTCCATTTAGACCCCAGAGCCTTCAGGGGTTGTGTGTGCAGCCCCAAATGCAGAGGCAGAAACACACACAAACTTCAATGAGACATCAGTCGATGCACAGTTGGAGGGAGTACTACAGACAAATTAGGGTCACAGGGTAGAAGTAATTTTCTGCAGTGACGACAAGCATCATGCCAGGCATACATTTTTTTTCATGCAGCGTGTACTTATACTGATAGCAAGAATGAAGAGGTAAGCTGCAGATTTGGGAACGTGCCTGTGTTTGCGTATGCGTGCTGGAGCAGTCAGATCTGAGAGGGATTCCCTGTGCAGTGGGAAGTTTGTAATATGTTACAGCAGTATTAGGTGCAGTTTCTTTAGACAAATTGGTGTCTAGAACTTCAACAAAATTAAAACAAAACTCACACAAGTGAGTGCTTCATAGTCAGTTGCAGTGAAATCCTGCCCTTAACAATGAACTCAGGTGCCTCAGTTTACTACGACAAAATAAGCTTTTTGTTGTCATCTTAGTCAATGGTCAATTGTTCTTAAACCTGCTATTGTGCTAAATGTTCTAAGAAGGAGATTGCTTAAACAGAACCTGAAAAGTCTTAATATACTAAAATTTAGGATTAAAGAAACAAAAAACCAGAGGAAAAAAAGCACATTAATTACAATCATCCTTTCTTATTCTGGGCAGATCAAAAACTTTATTTGGCAGCGTGGACTGAAGCTTAGTGTTCATGTCTGCTGAAGCATCAGTTATGGTGACAACACCATCTGAATAGGTATTCTATTTAAACAGAACCTATGCTAGTCTTAAGCCTCCATCACTGTTACATTGCTGCCGTTAGATGGAAACCAGTTCCTAGGAGCTGTCCCAGTTGAGTATGCGAGCTCCAGTTAAATGAACAAGCTTTCCAGTTCAGTATGGCTCGGTCATGAGCCTTGGTGAGTGTTATTAACTTCTATATCCTCACAGAAACAAGCAGCTAGTTCTTAATTGAGAAACTATTTTAGATGCAGGAACTGAAGAAGCATTTTAAATGGGCCCTAGCTTCTTCCATTTATTAAAACCTACATTATGTCCGTGGTGATGACCTAAAATGCTCAGAAATGGAAGCATTCTTCCTCGAGCTAGCACTAGTCTCATCTATTCTATCACATTAGTCTTTCATGAAACAACAGAGTAAGATTAGAGAACAAAATCCATTGTACTGTTCATATAAATTAATTGCATTCAGGAACATTGTGTACCACCAGAAATCAATGAACTGGTTTCATTAATGGTCAGGCTTAGACACAGCTTTCTGCTTCTCGTGATTTGTAACAGCTTTGCTAAAGAACAATTATACTTATCAAACAGAGCACACAGAGAGAAAGAATAGCATGAAACATGGAAAATCCCTGTTCTTTGAAACTGGGACTCCTTCAATTCTAGGGACCGATTTGGGTACATGAGTGTTACAAGTGGGACGTAGGCAGATGCTAGAGCCAACATGTAGGCACACAGTCCCCATAACTCATGCTTCCCCCCCTTAAGCTCTGCAAGTGCTTGGGAGCTCAGAGTGCTGCCCAGGAGTGCCTTTAGGCTGGTACTGTGGAGTCTCTGAGTGAGTAATGCATGCTTATGCCAGTTCATGGCTGACAACCTGGTTGCTACCTGAAGCCCTATCAATAGTTACAGAGCAAGTCATCTATAGCATTTGTTCCCAGAGCTTATCACTTGCAGCCATTTGTATTCAAAATATATCCTGAAAGGTTGATGCTCCTGCCCAGGGCCCCTTTTATATATTGGCATAGTGTCTATGGTACTCAGCCATGACTTGGGAAGTCCATAGCCTATGAGGGTTCGGTCCCACATTATAAACTATTTCCACAGGACCACTGTCCCTTCTAGGAGTGTCTAATAGATTGATGCTGAGACTGAGAGGGTGGTCCCTTTCCTCCACTGTTAATTCCTGCAGCATCGTTACTTTGAATCCCTTGTCATTTGGGAGCCTCTCCTGATACCAAGAATTCAGGGAACTAGGTGTCTGGAAGTTAGATACTAAGACTTTATGGGTGAATTTCTATCTATGGGTCTAATCCTAGGAGACTCCATGGGAGTGTGCATGCACATGAATGAATGGAACACGATGCAGACTTTTTAACTTCAACACTGCTAAAGCCATTCCACTTCAAGGTAAAGCAACTAAAGTGACTAAGCACGGTAAGTCCTGTCAGTTTTCAGGCTTCAGAAACAATGAGTTGTCTCCTCAGACATTGCTCACTGCCTTCATTAAGACTGTTGAAGTTAATAAAATGGTCAGGATTTAATTTGACACAGAATTTCCCACATTTTAAACCAATAATAAGGATGTGTACACTGAATACTTCATTTATCAAAGACTTGTGGCTAGCAGAAAGCAGATAATGACCTTATATGGCTCCTCCTGTCCTGGGGTGTGTTTAGGTGCACAGGGCACTGGGACCTACAGCCTGATGTGCCCCATACAGAGCAAACTGGGGAGAGACAGTAGAGCTGGTACCACCAAGTCAGCTACCTGCACTACTGGGGTAGCAAACCCCAACTCAGCCTATAGCCATCTTGATTTAACTTGCTTCCGTTTTTCTTTGGAGTGGGCAGTGGCAGGTCTGCTCAGATATACTGATAGGGATGGCTGGTCCTGGGCCAATTTCTGTGGATATGTCTGTTATGTCTCTATTGCACTGCTGAAACCAAGGGGATCTCCCTGCATTAGCACTTGTGCTTGCTGTAGACAGAAAAACTAATTTATAAACCTTGCAAAACTAAATGGAAGTTGTTCAAACACCATATTTCACTTTTTTTTCTAGCATGCAAGATCTTTAGTCAAAGCACCACAACAGATTGTTGAAGACTGTAATGAAAATTATACCACATTAAAAGATTTATGTCGATGAGTATTTCTGGACTGTCTGACGAGGCTTACTACATTTGTGGCCTAAATCAAGGAAGAAAATGGTCTTTAAACTTATCAACCAAAAGAAACCATACTTTTCAAATCTTGTTTTTGCATTTTTTCAGATGAAATCCAGGCAGTTAACAATAAATATTCTTTATTTTGCACCTTAATTCACTCAAGGCTTGTTTTGATTCCTGCTGGAGTTAAAAGAATTCTTTTCAATTACTTCAGTGGGTTTGGGATTAGGCAGTAAAGTAGTTTGATTGGAGCAGATGGGAGAACTCCATGTAAGGGACTACCATCTTGTACAAGAAGGGATTTGAATGTCTCATCCAACAAATAGATAGAGTCATAATGGTTATTAATGTTGTAAATGTTATGGAATTTAAAATCAGCTGGCATTAATTTGACAAACTACTTTTTAACAAAAGAAATGGCAGTATGGTCGGCTCCAGAGAACATCAACTTATCAGGGTCTACACTGTTGTGTTCGAGGTCACAGGAATGCTTTTGTGTAATTAGGAGTCCGCAAAGGGCTCATACTTTATATGTTTATAGGTACACATACATACCTAAAAATATTTGTATAAAAAAGGCCCAATACTCTTCAGTTGGCACAATCAGCAATAGAATTTTGTAATGTTTATGGGTTTTCATACTCCTTTGTCAGACACTATCATGTAAATATTTTCATCTCTGCCTTTAAGTGTAAAGCCTTTTATTTATACAGAAATATGAAATCACTGGCAGCCTGTGAATTAAAATATTACTCACTTGGGGGAAAATGACCTTCTTATAAAGATTGATGCAACAGCCACCAGAAACTTAAAGAAATTATGTTTACCATCTTCTAAAATGATAACAGCTTGAACCAATTCTGATCTTTTGGTATTACACATCTATCTTCAACTCCTTTGTAGCAGACCAAAGAAAACAAATATAAGTGCAGATAGATGTTCAGTTGTGTGATGTTAAGTCATTATTCTCTTGCAATTTCCTGTCTTTTAAACATGTACACATTTACGATATGACTTCCTACTAAGTAATGTAAATAATTACTTTTTAATGATTATTTACAATCATAATGCTGAGAACATTTTGTTTGTTTGTTTGTTAATGTTATTGTGGAAGCAATTCAAAGCTCTATTACAGATAGAATCTTTTTGTACCAAAATCTGTCCTCACTAGATATAAACAGTTTATGTTCCAGAGAGTTCACATTTGAAAGACCCAGTGTGGAGGCTGCAAGCATGTGGTCATCAAAATAAGAGGGAAGAAAAATAGCCTGCAATCAAGTATTCACTGGCTCCTTAAAGGCTAAAAAGTGTATACCTCTGAGAGGTTTAACACAAAATTATGTTCTTCTAACTCCACAAATTATTCCTGGTACGGAATATGTTAGATAATGATCTATAGGCTCTTATCCAAAGAACAAGTCTAAAGCCGTCTTTCTCTGTGAAACCTACTGTTCAGTACCAACCGGACTGCAATTTATTACAACGCTTAGAAAATAGTCCAATGTTTAGCAAAAGAAGAAAATCTGCTAAACATTTTTAAGTCCTTGTTGTGGGTTAAACTTGGTGGGCAGCTAAGCACCACACAGCCACTTGTCCACTTCCCCCTCTCTCAGTGGGATGGGGGAAGATGAAAATCAAGAAAACTTTGGGTTCAAGATAAAATAAACAAACATCTTAAAGTTTAACAAGTGAAGGGTAAGTGGAGGAAGAGAGAAAAGAAGAAAACAAAACAAGTGATGCAGAGGCAATCACACCACGTCCTGTGGGTAGACCGATGCTCAGCCAGTTCCCAAGAAACAGATGAATAACACCCCAAAAATCTCCTCTTTTCCCTTTTATTCCTGAGCATGAAGTTCTATGGTATGGAATATCTCTTTGGTTAGTTTGGGTCATCTGCCTGGTTCTGTCCCCTCCCAGCCTCTTCCGCACCCCTCTGATCTGTTCACTGGGGAGCAGAGTGAGATACAGAGGGGGCCTTGATGCTGTGCAAGCACTTTTCAGCAAAAGATAGAACATTCATGTGTTATCAGCACCATTTTAGTCAAAAATCTAAAGCACAGCAGCAAATGAGCTGCTATGAAGAAAATTAATTCTGTCTTAACCAGGCCTAGTAAATTCCTTTTAATTTCCCTCCCCCCCCAAATCCTGTCTTAGCAGACGTTATGCATTGCTATAAAAGGAATCTAAAATATTCTTGCTTTTACATATTTTGCCTGCAACTTCCAGATATTCAAACAGCATCATACAGAAGACAAGAATACTGCTTTTCTCATGGTGCCTCTTCTCTTTCTGAGGAAAAGTTATTCTTCTCTTTATAGAAATGTCTTTTTTTTAAGGGGGACTGTAGTTACCGCTCAGTAAGCATCAGTCATCAGATGAATTTTACTGCCTCTCTGAATAGTCTGATGGTTCATGTTTTAGTACCTTGCTTGTGGGATGTGGGGGACATCAGGAGAAAGGGGAATTCTCATATCCTGCCAGAACTCAGAGCAGCTGTCATCGTCTGGTAGGCAGTGCCTGACCTCCCTGCCTGCTGAATCAGAGAGCAAACCTTCCCTTGACATGTGTGAGCAGGATGGGGTCCTTGAGAGCCAACACAGCCCTATAGATGTCACCCCAAGAGACACTAAAGTTTCAAAAGGTCAGGGAAGACTTTTGAGACATACATTTTGCACAAAACAGTGTCACATTAGATTCCCGTTGCTAGGGAAGTTATAGCAAGCTGTGCATGGAGCCTACAACTGCTGGAAATTTCTTTCAGCTCAATGTGATTCACAGTCATGAGGACTAATAAGAACATAGTGTATTATTAAAAACACCAGCTTGACAGGGCTCAGCAAGTGCCTGTAGCAAGCGTACCTCGGAAATGGAGAAAAAGCCTGACTCCATTTACTCTCTGCATCTGAGCCTTCTTCCTTATCTGTGGAGAGAGGCAGAGAATTTACATGAAGTTGAGATTTTAATGAGAAGAAGTAGAGGACTAATGAAATGCTAATGAGATCAACATAATCCAGTGTGTCACTGCAGGCTCTCTGTCCTTTCAAGCCTGGTAAACAAAATAGTAACTATTAATTGGCCTGAAGTGGACTCATGAATTTAGCAATGGAATTTAGAAAACATTGAAAAATACTCCACGTTCTCAGCAGTGACACCAAATCTTGTTTTTTTAAAGATATTTCCCAAAGGTAGAAGTAAGGCCTCAATTTTCCACGTGCCACAGACTTGCTAAGAAGGCTTCAGAGTCAGCCAGCCACCACACACGGGCACAGGGATCACTTGCTGGTTTCTACAACTTTTCTACCCAGGTAACAAGTTTGTTGGGAAAGATCTGACAGAAAACTAGAGGTCGATCCTGTGTATTCATGGAAAAGATCCGTTCAGAAAAGGAAGGTGGCTGTAAGTGCTGGTGCTGTCTGCAAAACAAGGGCTTTCCCTTCATGTCCAACCATCTCGTCCCTCTGCTTGAGCCCAGCACATCTGAGGCCCACCGGGAGCTTTCAGGCAAGAGCTTTTCCTCCCCAGAGACATGTAACACAGGGCCCAGATAGGCTACTTCATAAGATGAGAGAGCTAAGAAAGGCAGAAGTAGGTTGAAACTATTTTTACAAGTCTCTGATCCAAAGGTGATTTTTGTCTTACACAGGAGAGAACAAGTTTCAAGCTGTTCTATTTTGCTTTGGTTTCTTTTACAGCCCTCAGTAGCCCGCGCTGCTCCTCAGGGATCAGTGGGACACAGGGCTATGGCTGCCACTCATCTACCCTCCAGCAAAAAGACTTGAATCCACAGAGGGATAATTTAAGTCAGATCTCTCCTGGTACAGAAACAGCTGGAGGCACTACAGAATATGTCCAAAACCACTCTCTTGCATTACATCAGCTGATTTCTTTATACACGGCTCCTAAAAAAAAACGAACTGAAAAAAAAACCCCATGAACTGAACTTTAAGTCAGGTTGCAATGTTACTGTCCATCACAGCTACATTTGCAAATTTGAGGCCTTATTAAAGAGGACTTATAACCAGATGTTCTAACCTGGAAGATAATTCTTGCCCTAGCAGCTACCAAGGCTACCCTGACTAACTTTCATTTGGATCCTCCGTTTATAGCATCAAATTACTAATTCCAAATAGTTGTTCCAGACAAATTGCTTATTTCCCACAGGAAGAAGAAAAATACAGAGAAAGAAAATAAAAGCAGTTATTCAGAGCAACTTCAGACATATTTTACCTTGAATCTGTCTTGTTCTAGGTTTTAATTTTTCTTCTTCCAAGGAAGAAATCTCTTTCCCTTTCAAAGCTTCTTTTCAGCTAGACATATATCACAATAATTTAGCATACATTTCTCTAATCTTTGATTAATGTCTTACCTTTTACTTAAATACCCATCAACATGAAATCATCACAGTAGTTTTGGTTGAATACCCATATCATTGACGTACTGTCAGTGAAAATAAGATTAACATCTGAAGCTTTCAAGGGATGATTGCTGTAGTGTTTGGATTCTTTCCTGACAAGATAGACTCTCAAATTCTTTTAAAAAAAAAATCATCATGTGCTTCCAACCAAACTTCCACACTTCTTTTTGTGCAGAGTCCCAAGTCAAGTTAAGTGCAAATTCACAAGTTAGGATTTCAATATCTGGGTGAAAAGTGTGCTCTGGTCACTGTCTGACGTGCTGACCAGCATTACTTTGTAATATCTTCTTTTTTCCCCCAAGTGATTTCTATGTTTCCATCAGACCCTAGTCTTCTATCTGGGTTTTAAAGAGTCTACGGCAAGGATTACCTCTTATGGAAACACAAGTAACAACATTTATCTTCTAAAATTCCCCTTCTGAAACACATTTCATCTTCATTTATATGGAACCATATGCAAATTATATCCATTCTAAAAAGTTCTTTTCAACAAAAATAGTCCTCCATATGCCTTTGTTGGTTTAGTTACCTGCTGTATTAAAAATAAGTTCCAAGTGCCAGAATTCAGTGACTGACAGTATATTGGTGTTTATAGCAAAAACTTTCAAGGTCTACTGAAAATCTCGAAGGCAGCCTAGAAAATGGAAAAAAACAACACTCCCCAAATCCCTCTACCTTTGTTCTCTGATATGTAAAATGAGAATAGTACTGACTTGACAGAACTACAATGCAAGACTTGAATTCATCAGTATTTGTAAAATACTTCAGGACTCCAAAGTGAAGTTCACTTAAAATACTGTTACCTTAAGAAATGTTGATCTTCTCTTGACTTTTTCTAATACTATCTCAGAACTAGAATAATATAGTTTTAACACTGAAAGACAATTTGTGCATGAAGAGTTTTTTCACTACCCTATGCTGCATTTGCACCTTTGTCCCTTTCCTCACGTGTCATATGATCTGCTTGGACATACAGGTAAGGGCTAACATCATCTGTCCTAAGTGTGCAAAAACACAGAAGAAGAATTTATAGGGAGCCATGTGGTGCTGCTGTTCCTGGCAGTGCAATGTCTGCGTGAAATAACTCAGATGCTTTTGCTTTGAATGCAAATTGGGTCAGCTGCTGAAGTTGTCCCCTGATACAGCTGCTGAGCCTTTGCTGCTGCTGCTCCCTCCTGCAGTGTAGATTCATCTCTTTCAGATATCAGTGGGGAAGGACCACTGCCTCAGATAGAGAAAAGGTCATCCTTATCCACCTCTTGCCCATACTCTGATTGCCACTGATCCTGTTTTTTTCCTTAAGTGTTAATGAGGATTGACCTGTGTTTTCCTTTCGGGAGGATCTGATATTCAAAGAGTACAGTGTGTGCTGTCCCTGTGCTTTACCTGGTTTAGCATAGTTGGTTGCGTCATGTATTTACAGGGTTTTGCTACTCTCCTTGCACTGTTTAATTGAATGAAAATTACCTGAGGTTCAGTTTGTCCTCTGTACAATGTAAGCAACTTGTATCCTGTGGTTAAAAACCACTACTCTTGTTTTCTGAACTTGTCTTTCTCCTGTGTTAATTATTAGGATGTCCACTTCACACACCCTTCACTGTGGTCCTCAGCCTGAATACTCTTGTGCATGTTGCTTATTGCAAGCATGTGAATAGTTCTAAGAAAGCAAAAGCTTAAGTTACACATAATTATCATTCAGTACTGGGGCTCTTTCTAGATGTAGAACTAGACTAGGACTAGAATGTAGTCCTATAGGAGTGACAACATCACTTAACTCCTCAGGTTGTTCATCTGTACCTCACACTGCATTTTACTAATTTTTAAATCAGATAGTCTCCATCTTATATGTTCCATATCATAGTGATGTCATAGCAGTATTATTAGAAGTTTTATGCAATGCAAGTATATGGGTCTCTAAATAGCATCACCTGCATCTTAGATATTTAGTAGAAAATTAGTTATTATAATAACATAAGCACTAGGCCGAATTTCACAATGATTCTACCAGTTTAAAACACTAAAATATTTTCCTTGCATCCAAGGTTACAACTGGTATGTGCAGAGTGGGGTACTAAGGCAACTCCTGAAAACAGTTGAAAGTAGAGAACAGAAGAATGCAGTCTGAGGAGCAATTGCTGAAGACAAAATGAAGGGGGAAAAAAGGCAATTTAGAAAGAAAATTCAAGTGTAGTTCAATGTTAGTCAAGGGGAAAGAGAGAAAATTACACAACAATGTGCTACTCATCTAGATTTTTGCTAGATCAAAGGCCTACATTTTAGTTTGTTTATTTTCAAAGGTCCTGTGTAGCTGATGAAAAGAGAGAGCTACCACTCCAGTGTGGATCACACATCTCTGAAACCAATGTCGAAAACATCACCCTTTTAACATCTTTGTCTCTTTCTCCCTCCAACAAGGGATCAAGGAGGCCATCATATTTTTTGTTACTTGTACAGTGATAATGTTGCAAGCTTCTCCTTGCAGGGATTTCCCAGGTTATTTTTATGACAAGTGTTCATACAGGGCACACTAGGACTGCAGTATTAATGAGCTGAGGAAGAACCAGTTGTGATTGAAATAAAAAGAAAAAAAATAAAGGTACTACTGGGGCTTTTGTTATTTTTCAGAAGGATGGTGGATGTGTTGAGTATTTATGGAGAAGATCAACATCCAAGTATACTGTTTACAAAATATTTTCCACAAGATGTGGTTTTTTTCCAGTTTCCAGTCCTGCATACGAAATGTGAGTATTTTCACAAAAAGTCTGATATCTTATTTGATCACTTTTTGCATCAGAAAAATGGTACAGTCAGTAAGACAATGGAGTTCACACATCACATTGCCTGGCAGAAACCCACCACTGGAGATGTAGCTCAAAGCTCACACCCCAAAAGCTACAACAGCCTTTAAACTGCCTTCATAACTTCTTCATCTGGGAATGCTCTGTTACATGAATGAATGGTATCATCCAGATAAAACCTGAGAAATTGAGGGACGCCTGAGAAGTCCAGATAGCCCTGATTGGGACTGCCGCTGAGCTTCAAGTGGGAAGGGGCCCAGGGACAGCCGTCCTCAGGGCAGGAGGGGACAGACCCTCTCTGCAGTTTGACACTACCCTACTGGGTCCCTGCATCACTGCTGAGTGAACCACAAACATCTCCCATTTCTTGAACTGATGCTGCGGCTGCTGGGGCTCCTGAGGTGATTCAGACAGTGCTGGGGGGCTGTGTCACTCAAGGCAGATTGTTTCCAGACTCCCACGCCATGGGCCTTGCAGGGCCTGGCCCCTCCATGTTTTTTCCCTCTTGTTCTGCCATGTCTCCTTGGCAAGGCAATGAATGTTATCTTGTCCAGAACCTGTGCTCTGGGCCAGACCATAAACAACCCACAACAGAAGATAACATGGACACTTCACAAGCTGGAACTCTCAAGTTCTCACAACAGTTTATACTCTCCAACTGAGGCCAGAGCAAATAAAAGGATTCAAGGAAAAGTCCTAAAACCACAGAGCAGGTAAAACTGGTTTTGAACTCAGGGGCTCCTGGCGTTCAAAGTCACCCCAATGTTTATATAGCAATTCTGCCTCTTACATAAGGCACAGTCTTAAACACATTGTTTTTCTATAAATTCTTCTTTCTGCTTGGAAGGCATTGCAGGGACTCCAGATATGTTTATTAAATTAAAAGCATGAGAAATGGAAAGCCATTATCCCCTTATGAACTGGTCTGGAAAAATATGCATATGAAATAAGTCTATGGAAGAAGTCAAAGGAGGTTGTGGTCAAGATTAAGTAATATTTTTTTCTCAGTTTGGTTTCTGTTTTAATTTTTGACTTTACTCTCCTTTGCGATTCTCACATCTGAGATTCAATCTTCTAAAAACTTCCATGAATTTCTACATCATGCTTCACTGAACATTTCTACAAGGAGCCAAGGAACAAAATTACAACTGCATTTCTAATTATCTAATGGCACACGAGAGGTGTTCTGCCTGTGTTTACCTCTGCACCGTGTCCTGACTGCCCCTGACCTGAAACAATCTTAAAAGTCTAGTTATCTTCCCTGGTAGGTAAACAGCGCTTTGAAAAGCAAGTCCCTGATTTCCCTTAAGTCTGTTCCTAGGCTAGCAAGTTGGATATTTCATAAACACATATATACGTGTAGCTGTTTCCGCAAGAAGCCGCAAGTTGTATACTGAAAATAAGCAGTGTGGATAAGTCCCTATACTAACAAAACCCCACAACGTTAGATAGGAAGGCAACTCTTTTTTTTTTTTTAAAAAAAAAAAAGACAGAGAATTAAAGAAAAAAGGAAGCAGGTGGCTTGTTCCAGGCCTGCCAAGAACATTTTGGAGCCTTGAGAACATGCACTCCCCTGCTTGGCTGAGTGCTGTTTTTGTCTTGTCCACCAAGCTTTCTTCTGCTGCCTGCAAATAACCTGCTCTCTGCTCATTTTGTGTGTCCCCTGGGGGTGGGTCTTACCGTTTGATTCTCCACCTTTCCTCTTCTTGATGTCAAATCTTCCTGGTTTGCAGATGCCGGGTGTTGATAAAAGATTGCCCTCCTTGTCCTCTCACCTCTCACCTTTCCCACCCTCCCCACTCTTCACCCCAACCAAATAAGTCAACACTTTTCAAACGTTTTACTTTGTAGTTGAAAATACTGTCATTTCTATATGAAATATTGACAGTATTGGTGAATACAAATGCTCAGGGCAATCATGAGCAAAGATATGGTCTTCCTCAGCTCACCTGTCTTCCTTCATCAGCAAAAAACAGTCCAGCTCTTACAGAAAAAAGTATCTTTTCTTTTACTTTAGTAGAAGTACCAACGAGTCCCTTGGGCTGCAGCTAGTCCTATGACTTTAATAAAAGCAGGATGTTGGTCCTCATTCCTCATCCACGCTTTAGAAATCCAGTTCATTCTAACTAGGATTATTACAGTGAATTACAGCATTGACAGATTTATTTATGCTTTTTGTTGCTCAGTAGAGCATTTCCCTGAATTACCTCTGTAAAATCTCTGCCATACTTCATGAATACAGAAATAGTGCTTTCAGGTCTCTTTTCATTTCTTAAACATAAATGAACATGCATGTGCCATACAGCATTGTGCAGTGAGTTCAGTGCATCCAGGGCGCATTAAACTCCCAAACATTTGTGCTATTCAGTTCTGCATGTGCAGTGTCTGTCCATTTGGGGTTTCCAGATGTCTGGAGCCTAGCCAAAGCTACTCTTTCATCAGGGCTGCTGGACATGTGGAAATTCCAGACATGTGACCAAAGCCCACTTTTTATGTGGGCAACATTTCTGAGGTGAAAAAGATAACATATGCAGAAATACAGATATATGTCTGTAAGTTATCTAGAAACCCTAGACAAGGTGAGGATACTTTCAGGGTAATAAAAAAGACAGCATTAAAAACGAAGACAGCTATATCCTGATGAAGGACAACAGCAGATGAGTGCCAAATTCCTCTTTGAGCCTCTCAAAACCTACTTCATATCTCATTTTGCCTTGACTTTATTAGACCTACTATAATTCCATCCCTTTTGCCTAAACAAACTTCTCAGTAACTTCTTTCTTTCCTTCTTCACTGTGAAAACATTTGTGAATATCATGTTATACAATACATTCCCATGCTTACCTCTCTCTGTATGTTCAGTACTAGGCCTGTTTTGTTAGATTTTTCCTCTCCCATGGCTTTGTAACTTATGCTTCTCAGGGGACCAGCAGGCTATTTCTTACCAACACACCGCTCACTGCATGATATGTGCGTACGTCTTCATAGTAATGCTGTATAAATACTTGGTGTGAGATGTGCATTGCATTATGAAACTACAATTGATGAGCCAGTTGTTTCAAAACCAAACTAGGCCTGTATCGCTCCTAGAATTATTTTCTAGAAATCATGGACACATTGTGAACTGATTTTAATTCATGCTAAAAACGGTGGGGTCAAAGGGAACATTCATACTCAGAATATTTAGGATGACTGAATATGCATGGACACTTTGCTACTGCTGTGGGATGAATCTAAGTCCTAATTAATGGATGTAACTTCTGTGGTCAGAATGATAAATGAGACAGTAAGATTGCAGAGAACACGATTTAAAAAAAATTTATGGACCCATAGGGAAAACATTTACATCCTGGAATCATCAAAGGTATAACAGAATGCCAGATGTGATTTGGGGCCAGACGGTTTGCACTTATTTTTATATACTTGACCTGTAAATTAGCAACTAATCAGGGATACGAGAACACACTAATAGAAAAAATACATAAGTAGGTAAAACGTAAGCAGTATGAGGTTTAGGAAAGTAAAAATTATTTCAGATCACAATCCTGTTAAGACTCACACCTGGAATTAATGTCAGGAGTTACTTATAATGCTTGCACTGAAGGGTCTTTTTGGATAGTTAATTCTGTTACTTACGGGTTGGTAATCTGTGCTGAAAATTTTGTTGCATTTTTCTTTATAAATCTGTTCTATTCCTCTGTTCAGTTTTTATATTGGCATGTAGATTGTGAATGATGCCTTTAACTGGCAATTTTTACTTGCAGGCATTATGGATCAAAGAACAGCCAGTTGTAAATTCTTTGCCATTCTTGTCAGAGGCAGAATTTCCTTTAATATGGTGAAACCATTGTGAGGAATCACAGACAGAAACAACAGACCAAGAGAAGTAACCGTGGCCATATTGTAAGAGAACAAATAATTGCAGGCAAAGCTCTCTGTAGCCTGGAGAAAGTATGAGAGTCACTCAGCTCTGGTGAGGCTGCACCTCGAATACTGTGTTCCATTTTGGGCCCCTCACTACAAGAAGGACATTGAGCTGCTGGAGTGTGTCTAAAGAAGGGCAATGAAGCTGGTGAAGAGTCTGGAGCACAAGTCTGATGAGGAGCGGCTGAGGGAACTGGGGTTGTTTAATCTGGAGAAGAGGGGGCTGAGGGGACCTTATTGCACTCTACAACTTCCTGAAAGGAGGTTGTAGCGAGGCGAGGGTTGGTCTCTTCTCCCAAGTAACTAGTGATAGGATGAGGTGTAATGGTCTCAAGTTGTGCCAGGGGAGGTTTAGATTGGATATTAGGAAACACTTTTTCACTGAAAGGGCTATCAAGCACTGGGACACGCTGCCCAGGGCAATGGTGAAGTCCCCATCCCTGGAGGTATTTAAAAGATGTGTAGATGAGGTGCTGAGGGACATGGGGTAGTGGTGACTTGGCAGTGTTAGGTTAATGGTTGTACTTGATGATCATAGAGGTCTCTTCCAATCAAGGTAATTCTGTGATATGCAAAATATTTATATTAATAAATAGTCATCATTTATCACTAGTGCAGTCATCACACACTAAGCAAAAAAGGAACTGAGGTTTAAGTCCCATAATGAAACTTTTTATAGGCTTAAGATGTAAAGGAAAGTGTCTCTGAGGAAAACCAATCATTTTATGAAATATATGATAAATTTCTCTAGCTGATGAGTTGATGGAAATAAAAATGGATTTCAGACGGATTTAAATTATGCTAAAAAAAAATGGGGGGAGGGAATCTGTATTATCCAAGAATATGTGTAATCTGTAATTTAATGCATAATAGCTGCTTTAACCCAGACATTACCCTGCCACACTCTGACTCATTATTGTATAAAAATGAATACCTCAGAAATGCTAAATGCTGTATGAAATCAAGTAATATTTACATTTTGAGTAGGAAAATCTTCAGAAAGAAAAAGGTTTATCTGCAGATCTTTAATAAACCACACATCTGGCCATGTTAGGAAAGAAAAGATAATAATTGTGCCTACATAGTGCCAGTGAGAAAATATGAGCTCCTTTATGGCAGTTCTCATTTTCAGGAATTAAAAGCCTCCTTCTCAATCTACAGGTAGAATTCCATGTCCTGCTAATCTGTATTCACTTGATTAAACAGATGAGGTTGCTAGAGTGAGTAAGACTTTGCATCATTGGGCCCTGAATTCTTTGTCAGATTGTAACACTTTAAAACTCAAGTTGAAGTATCTTTCACTGTAACACATTGTTTTGGGAAGAGAAATGCATTTTCTACCCATTGCTTATTTCTCACTGAAAAATTATTCCATATGAAGAGCAATTTTCTTTCTAATTAGAGTGAAAACCAGAAATCAGATGAAAAACAATTTAGTTCCTTGTTTGAGAAATCCCAATTGTCACATTTGGTTGTGAGTTCTAAGGGTAAAGGTGAACGTTTAATTGCAGTTCTTGAAATGTAAACTTATAAGTTTATTTTCCTGTAGAAGTCTACAGAACCTATATAGTAAAGGGAAAGTTTAATTTGTTTACTTATAGATGTTAAAATCAATTTCTAAAAATCTTTTTCTGAAGGTCATATCTTGCCCTCAACCCGATTCAACAAGCTTGAAGTGTTTCCTCCCAAACTGCCTCTCTTCGCAGTTCTATTGACTGGTACAGTCATTTATCTGTCTGAAAAGCATGGTGAATTTGACAATAGGAGACTGTATTTCTTGTTCCTTGTTCTGTTGCGTGATATTGATCTTGGCATTTGGAAGCAAAATGCTCCTTCATCCCTCATAATTCTTTTCTCTTACATTTTCTTGGGGTTTGTCTTTGAATGCTTCTATACAACATAATGCAGTGCCTTGGAAGTATACCCAAGCTACCTTGGGCACCAAAAGCAGTATAGCAACATTAACACAGCAATCTGTCTAGGTTAATTAACCCTGCAGAGAAGATAGCTAGGTGGAGCACCACTCTGATACTGTAGCCTAACAGAATTAGGTAGCAGGATTTTTCTGAGCAATAGTACAGCCTCGTTCTTCAATATTGGCAGTGTCAGAGGCTGCAAAGAGACAAATCCTTCAGCATCGCAAGCAGGAGGATGAGGATGGAGCTCTGAGAGGTACTGAACTTGCATAGAAAGCTCCTTGGTTTGCCTTGGCTGTTGAATCTACTGCTTCAATCAGCTCCTGACAAGGGCTGATGAAGACAAAGTAGTTGAAGACAAAGAGTGTGTTCACGACACTTGGCCAGGATTATGAAAATCAAATTTTATAATCTATGAAGAACATCAACATGTCAGAAACCATTCTCATTTCCCAGAGGTTGTCTCTGAAGGATGTTCTTCAACGTAACAAGTCCAAGTCTTTTGTTGCTAATGGTGACTGCAGTGATTGTGTTGCTCTTGAAGTCAAATGGTCTCAGGATGCCACTTCTGTGGGGCTATCTTTTTGGTTTATCTGTCTCATGCTAGTCCAAGAAGAGAAGGAAACAGACAAGCCATTTAAATCTTGATCTTAGAGTTCTCTCAGCACCATCAATACATACCAGTTTTTCTGTTTTCAGCCTTGTACAGTGCAGAAAGAACCTCTTCCCTTTATTCCCCAAAAACAGTTGTTGGTCACTGCTAGTGATGACTACTACACTTAAGTAAGCAGATATTTTGCTATATTAGATATCTTTGTTAAAGCCACTTCTAATGTTTGCTCCATGACTTGAAGTTATTTGGCCTCAGGAAGAAGGCAGTGTTCATGAAAAGTCAGTTTTTCAGCATTCACCTTGCTAAGACACACATTAGTATTGAAGTGCATGGAATATAAAAAGTGATAGCAAACAGCTACAAGAAGAAGGTAGGAACTCCTGTACTTTTTGAATCTTGTGCTGATGCTTCCTTTCTGGACACTTACAGCAGTGCAATTATTCTATTGCTTTGAGAATGGCAGGACTCACGTACTTTAAGTCAAATATTTTCTTTGACACAACTAAAGTTTTTTTAAGTGGAAATATAGTTTCTTATGCCTTATTTCAATTTACTCTGCATAAAAAATTTGCAAACAGTATGGCTTTAATCTACAAGAATTTTAGAGTAAAAAAATTCTCCCCAAAAGACAACAACAACTTTGTTCAATCTTTTAAAAATTATCTTAGTCTCTATAATGGCCAATATGATACACACATGCAGCCAAAAATATTCTGTAGACTCATACAGATTCATAATGTGCCCATACTTTTATGAATGACTACAAATGAAACTAATTCAATGGCTTTGATTTGTTCTATGAAACCAGAAAAGGAATCATAAAAAAAAAATAATAGTGTATGTTACACTTGTGTGCAAGATCAGCTCCTGTAACATAATTGGGCTATCGGGTAAAGTTATGGAAGTGCATGTTTGCTGATAATAGGTTGGTAACAGAAATCTTTCTCCACATAAACCATCTGTATGGATTGCTCCAACTCAAGATTTCAGATACCTGCAAAATAAATGACTTTATATTAAAAAAAAATGTTGCTCAATAAGCTATCAGAATACTCAAGAGTAATAAAGGTCCATTTGTAACAAAGGCAGGACATTTACTAAAGTTTGATGGTATTTACTGCAGGCCTGGCTATTAAACAAACTTAAATTTGCAGTAGGGACACTGTAAGTTACAGCCAAAACAGAATTTAGTTAACTTAAGTCGTCTTAATTATCACTAGTGGTTCATTTGTCTCATGGAATTTATTCTTAAACAAATTAAGATAGCTGTACCTTGCAATAGCATTGACTGGAGTTGGAACTGTTATGCAACAAATGTGTTAACTGCAATTTTACACAGATTGTTTACACCAATAATTCTAGCAGGAACCTGGTTTTCAGCTGACCAGAACCTTAGAAATGGCATTTTAAGCAACTCAGGGATCTCTGTATTGATGAGATGATCCAGCTGTGTCTAGAATGGACAGGCAAGACCATGTAAAATAAGCTGTTTACTTTGCCATATTACACTCAACTGCAATTCCTTTTCTTTTTTTTAATTGCCTGAGGTCAGATCTGATGTCTTGCGGATCTCTCAGAGCATAAAGCTGGGCTTCAAAACCACATCATAGATAACACATAGTGAAATTTACCTCTTAAACATCTCCTGTAGCTCCTGGAGTGCTATTAAAATTGGCTTGCAGTTAAAGTGTAGCTATGAAATATTGTCCAGAAGGTGAGACAGCAGCATATGCTTTTACAGATAGTTTTTGAATGAACACAGTGTCTACATTTAGCCCATATCTGGTGCTAAACTGTAGTAGTTGTTCTACTATCCAATGACCCCCTCCCCAGCTGAGAAGGGGAAACAGAAAAAATAGAGAAGCCCTGGGGGTTGAAGTAGAAACAGGTTTAATGAAATAGAAACAGGTTTAATGAAATAAAGCTAATACAATCGCCAATATAAAGTGCACAAGTTTATACTCAGCTTGGTCCTTAGGAGCAGCAGAAGGAGCATGAAGCCAAGAGAGAAAAGGCTCAGGAAGAAGAACTCTTTTCATTCTGTAAACTTCCTCCTTTTATAATGACCTTGTTATAAGTTATATGGGATACACCTGAGAGTCAGCTTGGGTCAGCTGCCCTGACTGAAACTCTCAGTTGACTTGGGACTACTCATGGCCTGCCTGCCATGGCTGGCCCATGGTTCTGTTCCTGGGAAACCAGGGCACACAGCTATATCTCTTAGTGATTCATCGCTACAGTAGTACTGACATTTATGCTACCTAATCAGATGAAGGCCAAGATGAAGGAAAATGCCTCACATTCTAAACTGATTTGTTATCAGAACTATTTAACAGAATCATGAGAAAGGCTTTAGATATTTTCTTCCAGATATTTAAATGTTTTATTCAGCATTTATTTTTAACCCTGGTGCAAATCTTTGTCATCCATATATTTATTCATTTTTTTGTAGATTTGACACAGAATGAAATGTCATGTATAAATAAAGAATAAGAACAAGCAAGATACCTGACATTGCAAATGGGTTAGCAACAGACCCACTAACCACTGCAAATCATAGAATCTCAGAATCTTAGAATAGCCTTGGTTGGAAAAGACCTCTAAGATCATCAGGACCAACCACTGCCAATTCACCACTGAACCGTGTCCCTCAGCACCTCATCTTGAGCATCATGAGATTCTTGTAGCTGAACAAGAGACCAGTTCTGTCTATGTGAATTAAGTAAGTCATGGAAACTATGATCTCTGAATGCAGATGTCTGTACTAAACCCCTTTAACCCAGCAGTGATCTGTCCTGGTGTGAGTCTTGCTTAATCACAGGGGGATGGCAGATCCCAGAAACTCGGAAAGGTTGGATATAAGATCAGAAATGTCTCCATGGAGCCTTCAGCAGAACCAAAGTTTGTCTGTGGAAGTGAAGTTTTGTGTTCAACCATGCTATAACCACTGAGTGACAAGGACTCATAGCGGGCGAATAGACTTAATGTGAAAAGTATAAATAAGTATTTTACAGAAGTAAGGAAAGGAAAGGTAGAAGGACTAAGGACTACATTTTGACAAATTAGGGGAAAGGAAGATGAAGATTATAGTGTTTATATGAAAAGCAGGGAGGGAGGAAAAAGAAAAAAGAAGAGCAGAGTAAAATGATGAGAAAAAAGGAAACACCAAAACTAGGAAAACAGACATTTTCATTTAATTTGATGCAGTATAGAATAAGAAGTGTTTCTTATTGATTTACCCATGCCCTATCTCCATGACCTGAATCAATATCATTTATAGCTCAAATTTTCAAAAGGACCTTTGACATATAATTTCACTTGGGATTATTGTGAATTTGATAAATGGAAAAAAAAGTGTACAGGTTTTTGTGGGTTGTTGAGAGTAGCTTCCCTAGACCATGTGTTGGCTACATGGCGGAGCTGGATATACCCAAGAAAAGGACCTGTAAAAAGGCACCAAAGGACTGGAGCAAGCAGGTGAGTAGAAATATTAGTCCTGAGGAGGCTGGACATGCAGAAACAGTTGGTGTGCTTTTTCTTAATCCAAAATGATTCCTGAACCATACCAGGATATAGAAGATTAACAAAGCTACTGGCCAGCCTGCTGATATAGCTCCTGCTCAGTAGTGAAATCCCTCATCAAATCATAACATTTAGAAAAGCTCCTAGCATTTATCCTATGTCTGTAACATTTGGACACTGATTAAGCAGGATCATCAAACAGGATCATCAGTATCCAGTTATACAGAGCAGTATTTTCAAAAATTAAATCACTTTGATTCACAACAGATGAACTTGTGGTGTGAGCTGCAGAAATGAGCACTACTGAAGAGCCTAGGACAGACACATGGACTCCAGCAGCTACATCTGAAATAATATATCATCAATTATAACTGAAATAATTTTTAATATACTCCCTGTAAGTGTCAAAATGATAATATGCATCTGAAAATATATTTATTTTCTTTTATTGATTATGTATGAAATACTACAGTCATTGCACTAGTGTGTAAGAAACGATTGTTAGGAAACAAGTTTTTTATTAAACATGTATGTCAAGGGTTTTGGGGATTTGCAGATTACTCCTGTGTATGTTTCAGACCAGAATCCTCAACACAGAGCCAACTGTGGTAGAATAATTTATCTTCACCCCTGCCATCTGCATGATGTTTTGAAACAATCACTCAGTGTGTATGTGTGTGTATGCACACCTGTGGAAGGGCCCTCTGGTCACACCCTTGCTGATTTCAGAGGCTTTCAATTTACATCCATAAAAAAGGTGAAGGTGGAAGTCCTTCAGGAAGGTTCATCTGCTCTGGAAGCCATTTGGAAGTTCCTTTGTTTGACAGGGCTCTCGAAACACTCTTTTAATGTGTTGTAATATTATCTTTTTTTTTTTTTTCTTTTTATTTGATTTTTCATGCAGGGGTGGAAGAAGAGGAGGTCTTACTATGAATAAATAAAGTCTGTTTTCAGCTGCTACATGGTGCAAGTTCTGCATTTTTAAGTTTTAACATGGGCTCCTCACATAAGTGACTTCTTCACGGTCTCTGGATGAAGTGAGGACACAGAGTTCCCACACCTTTTATGTCAGTGCCTATGAGTAGTGTGAAATAACCTCAGTTTAGAGTTTCCTTCTGGGAGGACTTAAGCAGTTTCCTTAGGATTTCATGCACCCAGTTCTGGGACTTGATTTTGCCAGACGACTGGTTGCACTTTTAAATGTTCAGTGCAATTAATTCAGCCTACACTTTGTGCTGTACCACACTTCTGTAAGTTCAGGTGCAGAGGGCTACAGATGTAAGTATAATTTTGAGTGTAGTAGAGTATCCTCGAATATGTTTGTACTTTTGTACAACATAAATTTCAGTGAAAGTAATGATTGCTGTGCGCCTGTACATTTCTTATGTTCCTTATGGTTGAGAGTGTCCCTTGGGAGGCAGTCCTGAAGGTCAAAGGTGTCCAGGACGGCTGGGCATCTTTCAAGGAACAATTCTTAAAAGCTCAGGAGAAGGCCATCCCCAGGTCCCAAAAGCCAAGCCGGTGGGGAAGGCCAGCCTGGCTAAATAGAGACCTTTGGCTGGACCTCAAGAACAAAAAGAAAGTCTGTGGCCTTTGGAAAAAGGGGTTGGCATCTTATGAGGAGTACCAAAATGTAGTGAAGCGAAAATTAGAAGGGCCAAAGCTCAAGCAGAACTCGACTTGGCCGCTGCAGTTAAGGACAATAAGAAGAGGTTCTTTCAGTACCTCAATAGAAAAAGGAAGACCAAGGAAAATGTTGGCCCACAGATGAACAAGACAGGCACCCTGGTGATGGAAGACACAGAAAATGCAGAGGTACTGAATACCTTCTTTGCCTCGGTCTTCACTACTAAAGCGGTCTCTTGTGAATCCCGAACTGTGGAGGCAAGAGGGAAGGTCTGGAGAGACAAAGACTTTCCCTTGATAGAGGAAAACTGCATTAGAGACCAAACTGGACATCCATAAGTCCATGGGCCCTGATGGGATGCACCCGCGAGTGCTGAGAGAGCTGGCAGATGTTATTGCTGGGCCACTCTCCATCATCTTTGAAAAGTTGTGGAGAACAGGAGAGATGCCTGAAGACTGGAGGAAAGCCAACATCACTCCAGTCTACAAAAAGGGCAAGAAGGAAGACCCAAGGAACTACAGGCTGGTTAATCTCACCTCCATCCCTGGGAAGGTGATGGAGCGACTTGTTCTGGAGGTCATCTCCAAACATATTGAAGAACAGAAAGTTATTGGGAGTGGTCAACATGGATTTACCAAGAGTAAATCATGCTTGACCAATCTGCTAGCCTTCTATGATGTTATAACCGGTTGGCTGGATGAGAGGAGAGCAGCAGATGTCATCTACCTTGACTTCAGCAAGGCTTTTGACACTGTCTCCCATAACATCCTCATTAGGAAACTCAGAAAGTGTAGGTTAGATGAGGGGACAGTGAGGTGGATCGAGAGCTGATTGTGTGACAGATCACAGAGGGCTGTGATGAATGGAGCAGTCAAGTTGGAGGCCTGTAACCAGTGGTGTCCCCCAGGGGTCAATACTCGGTCCAGTCTTGTTCAACATATTCATCAATGACCTGGATGAGGGGACAGAGTGTATCCTCAGCAAGTTTGATGGTGATCCCAAGTTGGGAGGGGTGGCTGACACTCCAGAGGGCTGTGCTGCCATCCAGTGTGACCTGGACAGGCTGGAGAGCTGGGCAGAGAAGAACCTCATGAGGTTCAATGAGGGCAAGTGCACCTGGGGAAAAAGAATATCAGGCACCAGTACAGGTTAGGGGGGGCACCTCCTGGAAAGCAGTTCCGAGGAGAAGGATCTGTGAGTCCTGGTAAACAGTAAATTGTCCATGAGCTGGCAATGTGCCCTTGTTGCCAAGAAGGCCAATGTCACCCTGGGCTGCATAGGGAAGTGTGTGGCCAGTAGGTCGAGGGAGGTCATTCTCCCCCTCTACTCTGCCCTGGTGAGGCCACAACTGTAATACTGTGTCCAGTTCTGGGCTCCCCAGTTGAAGAGAGAGAGGGAACTACTGGACAGAGTCCAGCAGAGGGCAACGAGGATGACTGGGGGATTGGAGCATCTCCCCTGTGAGGAAAGGCTGAGAGAGCTGGGACTCTTTGGCCTGGAGAGGAGAAGGCTGAGGGGTGATTTAATTAATGTTTACAAATACCTAAAGGGTGGGTTGAGGGAGGATGGAGCCAGACTCTTTTCAGTGGTTCCCAGTGACAGGGCTAGGGGTAACAGGCACAAATGGAACATAGGAGGTTCCATTTAAATATGAGAAAAAATTTTTTCAGTGATGGTGACAGATCACTGGAACACACTGCCCAGAGAGGTTGTGGAGTCTCCTTCTCTGGAGATTTTCAAGACTCGCCTGGATGCAGTCCTGAGTGATGTGCTCTAGGAGATCCTGCTTTTAAGCGGGGAAGTTGGACTAGATGATCTCTGGAGGTCCCTTCCAGCTCTGAATATTCCGTGATTCCATCATTCTTTGCATATGTGCCTTATGTGCATATATTATTTTGTCTTAGGCACTTAATAGGTGCTGGTCTTTAATAATTAAAGGTTCACTCAATAATTTATGCATGCAAGACAGCAAAGGATTCAGTCAGGGTATTTAATATGTCCTTAGAACAGGTGAAGTTCACACAATTATATTTTTAACATTTGGCACTCCTTCATGCAGAAATAATTCCAATTCTTTCTCTTCCTCCTACTCTGCCCTTTTCTTACTTCTATACGGTCCTGTGAGAGTTAAGTGGTTATTGCAATACAAAGTCCAGTCTCGGCACTGCCCAAAGAAAGCAGCTAAATGCCATATAACAAACATATGTAAAATGCTACAAACCTGTCTGTGGGCTTAACGATAGTCTAATAATTCTGTCCAACATAGCCTAATATTTTCACCCAGACTGTACTTGGGCATGTTACTCTTGGTACTAGAGTTAGCAACTGATTCCAAATATTTGCTGAAGAGACGTTGAATGACTTTCTTGTAACAAATTTTTACTGTTACTGATTTGCAGTATGCAAGTTTACCTGCCATTAATTCTCTTTAGAAAGAGGAAAATACTTGGTATTCTGTTAGAGTGTAATTGGATGAGCCCTAATTTATGACTTAGGAAAAAAAAGATCAGCCTACATTATAATGCACAAGACTTGATTCCACTCAATTATGCTGATATAAATCCACTGTAATTCCATTAGTCAATGAAGTTTTTCCAGATTAATGCCAAAGTGATTGAAATTCAAATGCTTCCCATAATTTCTATTGTCATCTTGAAGCAAAAGGCAAAGTCTCTTGATCTTTTTCTTTCTTCTCAGACAGTTTTTAAAGAAGAATTGAGGGAACCGTGGGCAAAGATGAATAGTACCTCTCTACAGGGATTTTTATTATATGAAGACAAAATTTTTGGATCTCCATACAAGAATGTGGAAATACCACATTTCTACATTTTTTGACAGGGAACAGGCAAAAATCGTGTTGCATCTATCCTCTTGCTCCGCAAAAAAGACTTAAGCAGAGCATTGCAGACATGTTTGTCAGGCTGGGGGTATTTCCAGTGGATATAGAGCACACCTTCAATTCACTCTGCTGTTTCCCTTATGTAAATATATATGCTTGGCCTTTTTCCAGGTATAATTACGCAGTATCCCTACTACTGTAGGTAGTACTAGTACATGTACCTAGAGCTGACCACGCACCAAAGGCTGATGATTGCAGGCCTTTATTCAAATACTCATCCATTAATTAGATGTTTGCCACACTTTTCTAAACCAGATATCCTGGAGCTGTGCAATTATTTTTTTCTAAATCAATTATAAGTAAGAAAAAATAGGTGAGGTTCTGATGAATAATTCCTTCAGTATAATAGGAGCTTTAGTCCTGAAAAGCTGAAAAGTACTGTTATACATAAAAATGGTATATTGGCTTTATTACGAAGATGAAAATGACATTCTGCTGCCTAAGAACAACTTGAAATATGGAGAAATATCTCCTAAGAATATTTTAAATTTCATTATCTTTTAAAAATGTATTTTATCAAAGTGCATCTGTTTGGAAGAACATTTCCAATATCAAGCATGCTGCTGCAATCCATACCAGAAAGTGCATATGCACATTTTAGAAATTCCAAGAACCTCTGCAATGTAGTAAGTATAGCAAAGCAAAATGTGATGTCATGCTTGAAGATACATATTTAAGTCTTTCTCAGTTATACACTTTTAGGGGGAAAAAGGAGCCTTTAAAAAAAACTTTTACAGTATATCTAAATTAAGTGTAATGAATGCTCAGACTGGCTGCTTGCTTCATGGCAATCATGTTACTTTATCAGGTAGTATGAATTTTAACTGCTATTGTTCACTTGTTTCCTGAGGTGAGCTCATTTGGAGTTGAGGTTAGAAACACAATCATATCAGATTGCTTTGAAAAACCTGGTCAAAACTTTCTGAAGTCATTATTGACATGAAAACTAGAGGGGAGTCAGTTCAGTTCCTCTTCCGTTCTCTGTGTGCTGTGAAGGAGAGGAATCTCTCTGCCTTATAATCAAAACCATTGGGACAGATGCTGTCACTGCACAGAATCAAGCATAGAAGTAACATACTTCAAATGGTGAGACTGTGTCAGTTCTTGAAATGGATGGACTTCCACACTTGATATGGAAATAGGAGAATGGTATCAGGTTCCTTCATCTTCTTATTCTATTTGCATTAATGCTCACACAGTCTACCTCCTTCATGGAAAGAAGGCACATTTAGAAGTAACAAAAAAGTCAATAGGAATAGGTAAGTGCTTCAGGGTGCTCATTTATTCAGTTTTTCTAGACTGATCTTGAAAACATGCTTCATCTTCACCTTGAGAGATCTGACATTTGTTAAGAATTCTTCCCTCCCAGCTGACTTTCTTAAATTGGAAATCATTTCAATTTTGAGTACACTGATACTGATGAAAATAATCTGAAGCATAAAACTCAAACTAGAACTAGGAATGGCATTAGAAACGCACTTTCTGTACAAAAATTATACCAGTTCAGTTCCATCCATTTCTATCAGACCTAATTTTATGCAAGTCTGTTTCGTTTTTTTTTAATAAGTCCTACTTGTTTTAGTTTCAGAATGATAAAATGATATGTTGCTCAGCTTCAAAGATATACAGCTGTGCCTGCACGCAGCGCGGATGCTTTGTAGATAAGAAAGTGTTGCCTAAGCAGTGATTGGGAAGATATTTATAATATGCAGAATCAATTACTGGCATCAGAATTCACTCTCTTTTACTCAACATATTTTCTCTGTTATTGAATGTGGTTCTTGCTAGAAAGCCTGGCGATAGCTTTAGTCGACAATGTGAATTAACTCGGTAAAGGGTCAGTAGTGATTCTGCTCACTGACATGGAACACAGCTTAGTTTTCCCAAAGAAGCTGTTGCCACTGATACAGAATGGAATTCACCTGACATGTGAACACCTTAGGAGTTCATATTTCTATTCATGTTCTGAGACTAACTATCCATATTCACAGACATGCAAATAGAAAGTCTCAGGTTCAAAGTCATGTATAATAAGGTCTGTAAAATTCCTTTCCAAGCAGAAACCTGATAGATAGCTCAGGGAGTTTCAAGACTTCTGACCTTTTCTAAGCATGCAATTAGTGTTTCATTGCTGTATATTTACAATCTCTTGCTATTTGAACTTTTTTGAGTTTTGACTTCCAGCTGAATATCTAAGAAATGTGAAAGTAGAACTACAAACAGTAAAAAAGTGGAAGGAGGGATCTTGTGTTGTATTTGTGAAACATTCAGTTTCTGGTTTCTTTTCATTTTAGTTTTCTATCTAAATTATGTTTTGCAAATGGTAAAATTTTCAATACCATAGTGTGTGCTTAAGCATGAAAGCTTCTTATTTAGGAAATAAAACTTGTTGCTGAGACACAAACCAAAGTCATTGGCAGGCTATCTAAGAGACCATTAGAAAAAGAACCTTCATCATTCTCAGCTGGTAGATAGCAGGGGTTTATGTTAATTTTAGTCATTATGCCCAAGTGAAACAGCTAGAGCATCGCAGCAGCATTTCCTGACTTCAACTCCTGACATGTAAAATCAGGCCAAGGTTACAGCCACATCTGTCTGAGGCAACAAAAGGAGGGCATACATTTCATACATTTACTACAGGATGAGCTACAATTATATAGCATTTGTTCTGATAATCTTGTTTGCTAGCACTTTCTGACAGAGAGAGGGAATCAGGTGAAAAAAGAGACAAAACCACACCCTCACCCCTTCTCCATCTTTCTTTCCTTCAATTCCTATTGAAATTTCACTACAAAGCAAAGCAAACTGGAGGGTGTAGAAAACTCCCCAAGGATTTTATTTTCCATACTAAATTGTACCACTCCTAATCTCTTCACAGTTTCTGAGACACTGGTGATTGATAAGCCTTCACTGATTTCAGTCAGTGATGCTTAGTGGGGAGTATAGCTGACCAAGTGAGCTGTGAAGCTCTCCCTAAGAAGTTTCCAGCTGCGAAGAAATTCTTGTCAACCTCAAGCTACTATCTCAGTTTGCAGATTAATTTCATTTGGACTGCTGTCACACCACATTAGCTCTCTGAACATTTCTGGTGGTTGCAAAATACAGATCTGCGCTGTAAAAATGACATAGGAAGATAGGGATTTTCTATTATTCAGTGACTCAAGTATAATCATTGCATAAAAAAAATAATTCCCCCAAATTGCATAATTGGTAACCTTAAACCCCTAACTCAGGATCTTAAAGCATAGGTCTTTCTGCAAGAGATAGTGGGTAATATGTCAGCCAGCAGTTGCTCTGCTCTGAATCTATATATGGCAGTGGGAGAAGTGGAAGGGCCACTTATCCCTCACTGCACTTATCACTGTTCCTCTGTGGGAAATTACTGCCTGTCAGACTTGGTGGTTGAACTACTTGTTTTCTGCTTCTTGTGTAAACTATAACTTAATATGCTTCAATCAAAATAAGCTAGTTTAAAGAGTTTATGGAATAGGCTTTACTAACCTGGCTCGGCTTGGTGCAGTTATCTCATAAAACTGAGGTCTGAGGAGACCACTATTCCTGACACAACAGTGGTCAGGATCAGCCAGGTGTGACACCAAGGGATGATAGACAAACTCTTCCCCTGACTACTATAGAGTATACATCTGTCTGTATCCATTATTAATGAGAGAGAGCTTTTTTTTTTTTTGTAGTCGTGCTGCTGACGGACCAAAAACTTTCTAAAATGTCACTGAAATCAGCAGAAACTACAGATACAGCAACTTGGATGAGGAAGAAGATGCTGTTTTCAGAAGACCATTTACTCTATTTTTGCACTTTAACAAGACTCTATTACTTATGCACAGGTTTTTTTGCTCTGTTTGCCTTTCCATGTTATGCCCAGGAGCACAGTCTTTAGTTGCATCTCACTGTTTGCTGCATAAGACTGTCATGGAAATACCATAATTTTCAAACGTGGTGTTTTACCACTTGTTTTTTCTGTGAGGCTGCCTTCCTCTCGTCTCTCGCACATTTCTACTAGTGAAATAATTTTTGTTCCAGTCCAAAAGCACTGATACAATGGGGCAATTGGAAAGATGCAAGCTAAGTGGCATTTATCTCACTGAGACCTTTTTTGAAATGTCTGTTGGTTTCTTCCTTCAGCCCACAGTGCCAAGGAGGGTCTGTTCCAGGGTAGAGACCATTTCAGTGTCGTAAGAGCCTGCAGAAAACCTTCAAATTTTATTTTTTACAGCTGACTTTTAAAAACTAGGGTCATTTTCCAAGCGTCTTGACATGCCTTATGATGCCATATCCCTGGTCTCAGATTTGTAGTCATGCTTTATTATCTTCTTTTTAATTTTATTTTATTTCTTTTCAAGTATCTTCTTCAAGAGTCTTTATCACTACAAGTTCTAAGACTCAAAACACACTATCCAAACAAGATCTTTGCTCTGCTACAAATACTTCTGAGGAGTTCAAAGCTTCAGCTTACATTAAAGGCAATTTTTTGTACATCCATTTTTTTTTCCAAAGATGGATTAGTTTGTGAGAATTTACATGAGACTCCCAATTACTTGTTCTTCTTCTCAGCTCCACCTGTAACTCTGCTTTTCTTACTGCAGTTACTCCAGGTTTACTGGTCAGGCTCAAGTGAAGTCAATAGGAGTTGTCCTTCAATATATAGTGCCAAACGTGCTGAAAAATCAGATCCTAGGTATCATAGCCTGGCCATTCAGGGTTACTAAATACTCTTGACTTTAAAATCTCTGGCCTACACCTATAAGGGGAATGTCCAAGAAGATATCCAGAGGTGTAGTACCCAGCCAATATGCATAGCTACACCTCGTATGTTTATGCAGAGAACCACTTACACCTTGTCAGCTCTGAGTTGCATGAATCCTGCTTCACAGGTTAGCCTCAGCTGGCTTCACAAAACAGGTTCAACTTTGATCCAAAATCTCTTATAAAAAGGGAGAGGTTTTAGATAATGATGTTCAGCATCAGGGAGACAGGAAAAGTAGGTTGTAGACCCTGGTCTGGTGAAGAGGTATTTATATAAAGTGAGCTTCATAGAGAAAGACTGACACCTCAAATTAATCATGACAATATACCAACACCATAGTAAGAAATGTCTGCTGATAATAAACATACCGTATTCTGCTGTGATGCTGAACTGTCAGCAGTGCTAGTTGGATACCCTGCTCTGAGGAGCCAGTCTGGCGCTGCGCTGTCCAAACCTGCTGGGCTCCTGTCTTCAGCCCCCTGTTTTTCCCAATGTAGTGGATGCAGTGCTGCCGCACTATTGGAGCACAGGTCTCTCCTCTGCTGAATCCACAGTGTGGGCAGCCCAGAAAAGGTACCTCAGTCTGAAAATCCTGTGTCATGAGGTCAGGAGGAGAGCAGAGTTTCCTAGCAAAAAATCCACAGAGTCAAGTCCTAGCTTCATGGCAAGAAAAGAGCAGTGGGAGAGCAGCAGAGGAGTAAGGAGAAAGGAAACACGCTCTCAAACCCTGTATCACACAAACCTACAAGTACTGCAATACCTGGTGGTGTTATGACGTGATATACTTGGTTTCAATTTCAGTACTGTCATACTCAGGATTGATTCAAATTAAAACTAGTTATGCAGAAGGATTTGATTCTATTTGCTGTAACGTAGATAAAAGCTATTACCTACAAACTACAGAGCACAAGAAGAATGGCACTGACTCCACCACCCCAGTCCTCTCTCATTTAATCCCAGAGGTATGTTCTTAGCTGTGAATCTTGAGGGGAATGGAGGTCTCCTAGTCTTGGAAAAGCAGTGCTGACTCTGTACCCCTTTTCACACTTCTCCTTGGCTGGCTAATGATGTTCTTGGCTCTGTTTGCTGTGGGCCAGGTACTAAATGGCAGGATATTTAAAAAGTAGATGCTACAAATTACGTCCAGATCTTCCTAGGATACTAGTTCCCATGTCCTGGTTCTCAGTTTTGAACATGAGAACCCAGTACATAATAGAAGTGTGTCATAATTTATAAGCATACAGTGAAATAATTAAGGTTGTACAGGCTTCTCCTACATGTCAAATGCTTGCTTTTTTAAATTCTAAATGTTTGTTCTGATGTATAAATATACAGTGGTTTTCTTTGAAAATGAAGTTGTGTGTTTCCCTAGAGAGCTTCCCCTTGCTTTGTCCTAAGAGAACTTTCTTATGCAAAAGTAAGCATGAAGGGTGTCTTCTTGAAGGAATGGGCTGATTTCTCTCATTCTTTTTCTCTTCATTTGCCACCTTTCTCATGCACAGACAGGTCCCAGCTGGAGCTCTGTGGTTCAAGCTGTGATCACCTGAATCACCAGGTTCCTGTGTCCCCTACTCTCAATACCATGTCATTATTTCTTTGTCATGCACCCTGCAACCTGGGGACACCTGCAGATTCCTGTGGGGCAGCTTCTCTGTTGCTCCCCATGCAGGAGTGCGCAAAGCCCAGCTACATCTGATGGCTGCAAGATGCTCTCCTCTCTGAGTGCAACCAGCAGCTGGCTGGAGCAGATCAGAGCAGCTTCTGCCAGGTGGAGGCGTTGCTCTTTTAGCCACAGACACAGAGCAGGAAGAAAAGTGCTAAACACACGTCTTCTCATCTGCATCTTGCCTACCTTTCTTAGAGCTTAGATGGATGTCCAGCTGTATCAAACACACACAGTTAGGTCCCAATTGACTCTCCATTCCTGCTCAAGGCACTACATATATGGCAGAAGTCTATATATATATAGTTATATCCTTGTCTCTTCCCAAACTGCTGCTGCTTTCTCACCTCCCTTTTTTCTTTTGTCAACATATTATATTAAGGGAGTGGAACATCTCCCTTATGAGGAAAGGCTGAGGGAGCTGGGTCTCTTTAGCTTGGAGAAGAGGAGACTGAGGGGTGACCTCATTAATGTTTATAAATATGTAAAGGGTGCGTGTCATGAGGATGGAGCCAGGCTCTTCTCAGTGACATCCAGTGATAGGACAAGGGGCAATGGGTGTAAGCTGGAACATAGGAGGTTCCACATAAATGTGAGGAAGAATTTCTTCACAGTGAGGGTGACAGAACACTGGAACAGGCTGCCCAGAGAGGTTGTGGAGTCTCCTTCTCTGGAGACATTCAAAACCCGCCTGGACATGTTCCTGTGTGACCTGATCTAGGTATTCCTGCTCTGGCAGGGGGGTTGGACTAGATGATCTTTTAAGGTCCCTTCCAATCCCTAACATTCTGTGATTCTGTGATTCTGTGATATTGCTTTTTTCAGTATGGCATTTGTCTGAACTTAGATTTGACAGCTTGCATACCTCACAGCAAACAAATAAGTGCTTTCTGATCACTAGCTGTCTTCTAGTTCCCTGAAGAACCCTCACTTCTGTTGTTCATCCCTCTGGCAGTCTCAGAGCAGGAACCAGTGAGTACAGTGAATGGACATGCAAAACTCACCGACTTCCTCCAGCCTGGGCAGGCTTTATAATGCAGAGCAAGTGCAGGTCTCAGCTTCTTTCCACTGCTACATTATCTACCCGAATTCTTTTGCATTGAAAGCTTTACCATTTCGCATCAGCATACCCAGGCTTTGACCTTTGTCAACTTTAATTTTGAAGAGATCAATGTGGCTCCCTTTTGAGGTTCTCATACTGATGTAGGAGGACTTAAGAGATGACTCTGGCTGCAACAGGCAGCTTCAGGAGCAGTGCTGGCTAACTGCCCTGGGAAATGGATGGCAAAGAGAAGCTCTTTTAGAGCAAAAGAGGAAGAGGGGGAAAATAATTTTTTGTGTCGTTCCTGCATGCACATTGAACTTCTGTTTGCACCTGTAAAGCAGAAGCTTGGAAACAAGTAATTAACTTGTCTTCCTATGAATTTCATTTTCAAGCTGTGGCAGCAGACAGAAAACCAGTGATAATCTGGTACCTGTAGCAGATGCTTCAAAGTGGCTCTTCCTTTGCTTGAAACACACTAGAACAAAGCTTCCAGAAGCAACATCAAGATATGAAGTCCATGCACCATAATCAGTGTGCTGAGAGAGTGCTGCCAGCATCAACACCTTCCGCTCTAGACAAATTAATAAAAAAGCATCACTTAAACTGGCAGAAAAAAATGGGTAATCGCAGGCATATTGTAGTTTGTGAAGTGTCCCACACTGGCTATAAGATTTTTTTATATCACTGAGCCCAGATTTGTGTTTTATATAAAGCCTTTCAAATCATTTATATCTGGACTACATGCAGGTCCTGAAACAGTAGCCGGAGCATGATGGCCACACAGTGCCTGTATTTGGCAAAAGTAGCCCAGCTTCCTCATCTGGTAAAGTAAATGGTTTGTAAAAATGTCTGGTTTATCAAGCTCACTGTTTCCTATGGCCTCAGGTGGAACTGAAAAAGTGGGTAGGTCAGTTCTGGATTTATAGAAGATAGAGAGAAATTATGCTTCAAAATTGAAAGAAAAGTGTTAATGAAATATGTACAGATCCAGTCCCCTCTTACTAAACCAGCCTTATATTTTTTTATGTAGCGCAACTTGATGTTATGACATAATTAGCTGGATTTTTAATACCTAACATCTTCGGAGCACAGAGATGTGGAGGTCCGTTTCATACCTTACCCAATGTGCCACTTATTCTGTCAGTACTGAAAGTTGAGAAGGCCAAGAGCAGCAGTGACTTTATCAACATCAGTGTATAGAAATCAGACAAAAATAAAGACTTTGACTTTATCATATCTGAAAATATCTCATGGCATTAAAACTCTGGATTAATCACAGGAGATGTGAGCAGATAGATGTATGTATGATTTTGATTTTAAAGCTTCAGCAACTTTCTGAAATAATACCTTATCTTCTTGGCACCACTCAATTCTTCTAGTTTCAGAAGTTTCCTCTTGCTGTCTTTATTTAGTCTTTCAAGGCTTCAACAGGAGACAAATATTTTTGGTTGTGAGACGGAGCCAAAATTATTTCTCTGTTCTTCTTTCAGGATAGTGGCAAGTAGCATCCTTCAAGATCAACTCAGTTAAAGGAAGCTTTGGGTTTGACTTTTAATGTTAAAAAAATACTTCAGAAGAACATATAGATAGGGAGTAATGTTTTTCCTCACAGTTTCTTCATGAATTAGCAGAGTTAATAAAGCTTTAAACAGGCATATCTAATGATCTTTAACAACAGGTGGTAAAACTCACTTACCCAGTTTACCCAATACTAGCTGTAAATGAGGGTCCCTCAGGAGAACCAGCCACAGAATGGCTCACTTCTTTTATTAATACCAACCTCTGTTTCTATGGAAACAGCACATCATGTTTGCTGCTTGCAAGACATATGTTTAGCACCTTTTAAAATAAACTGTATTCTCTTTACATTGTTTTTAAGACTGAAAGAAGCACTCTGCTTCCAATATAACAAATTATTAATTCCTCTCTTTCCCCTCTAAATAAAAATAAAGCATTGGATCTATAGCTTGTAGTTGCTAATTATTTGAGAAGTAATGGCATTTTTGTAAGTTACAATTTCTAAGAAGAATGGATATCTCACTGCTTTATGGCAGGGCACTGGAAATTTTGGAATTGTGGCTAAAAACGAATGCTATCATGTTAAACAAGGTAACTATTTGTCTTCATTAAGCATGCATTCTCCTGCATGTTTTTCCATATGTAGGAATTTGGTGATTTGCATCACTGAACTTTGACAGTGCTCTGCTTTTTGTATTGCTACATACTTAAAGATGCTAAAAGGCCATTTATCAAATACCTAATGTGCCGCATATGCGCATACTTACTCACCTGCTTTTCAGCCTGACTCACCTCTAAAATTGATGGGGTTTTCCTCCCAAATTACCAATGTGAAACAACACTGGGTAATTACGCGGCAAATAAAATAAGATATTAAAAGCCTCAACTTGTCTATGTCATTAATGGGTGTTTAGAACATATTGAAGGAAGTTTATAACCTGATGAGTTTACCATGGAGGCTGTTTTTGTAGCTTCCCATATCTTGAGCAGTGAAAATAGAATGGTCTGTTTCAAGCTGTGATGGAATGAAGATTTACAGAGCTTGGACAATCAAAAGGATGGCATTATAGGGTTGTCAGAGCAACAGGCCTTGGGAATCTGCAGTGTTTATGTTGAAAGGAAGAAGTCAGCTGGAGGCAGACATCTGAGGCATGTTGGATTGATTTGCAGCTTAAAAGCAGATTGTGTTCAGTGAGAGAAGAATGGAATTCTGGCTCATCTGTCTTTCAGATAATATAGCAAAGTATATTAACCAAGTATAAAAGATAATGTGCATTTTGAACTTAAAAACAGGACTGTGGTGAATACAGGTTGGGATGAGAGCAAAAAATCTCAGATGCTGCAGAGCATTGCCAAGATCAAATGAAAGATTTATGAAATCTATAAATTAACTCTCTTGGTTCACAATACAAACATAGCTGATAGAAAACTAAATGTCTTCTATTGTGGAAAATAGAAGTTTTACAGTGTTAGGAAGCTTTTGATACTATGGTTTCTCTAGTACTTCTCAGAGTTATTCTCTGTAATTCATTACTGCAATGGAATTCCTTGCCTTTTAGTTAAATAGTACTTCTCCTTAGCCAGTTTGTGAAGATCTGCAATTTCCTGTCTGCTCCTATTGTGCTAAATTGTACTTTGTCTCTTATTGCTGTAGCATTTTCAATTCTCTATTGATCAATACGGTGCACTGTCATTTAAAGGAGAATATTTTGCTGAAGTTGAAAAGGTTTTTGTACAAGACACACAGTAATTTTCCCTCGAGGTGAGTCGTCTTTCCCTCTGCTTTTTTCTACACTATTTCTCTCCGTCTTCCTGTTACAAAAAAAAATTTTAATATGAGCTTTTAAAGACACATACGATGTGTCTCTGTTACAGTTAAAACTATTGATTAAATGGGTAGAGATATCTCAAACTTTTTTAGTCAATTCTTCATAGCTACTTTAACCCTCAATTCCACATAATCCGAGCTACTTCTAGAATCCACTTTTTAGTCTATAGTAACAGGGTCTTTAGGCCTCCCCATTTTTAGTTTCTGTTTGAATAGAAGCATTTTCTGGAATCATCTGGGCATTCCTGTGTAATTCTGTACTGGGAGATACAGACCATCAATGCTCATTTTGATTTCTCTGCTCTCTTCTTGTCGTTTTTTTTCAGCTTTTTTGTCCTAATGTGCTGGGAACGGTTGTATGACTTGTACAGTGTGTCTTCCCTCTGAACAGGTAAATGCAACAGGCAGGGACAGCACTTTTGAGTTCAACGAGCAGAGCCAAAAACATTACAGCAATGCATACATTCAACTTATACGTTGCAAGCAAAACAAACAGTTCTGCAGGATGGAGGAACTCCACACAGGGTGAGCTCTCTCCTCACATGGGAGAGCACCCTGTGCGCCACAGTGACATTAGCAGACTATACTTCATCTTTTCTAGCACAGCTATAAGGGCCTAAATGTTGTGTCCAAACTGGTGTTTAGTGAGCTGACAGTTTCTCTGCTGGTACCCAAGCTGTCAGAGAGCATTCTCCTTCCCACTCTTTCCTCTCAACATCTGTTTAAAAAGTCAGGACGAGATGCAAAAGGAGAAAGCACAGGTTAAAAAATTCTTTTCTTTCATCAGCAATAGTCAGAGTAAAATACTTGATTCGTTTTTCCCAGCTGTTTTTAAAAAATGTAAGCATCTCAATGATCTTTTTTCAACAAGTAGAAGAAATATGGTTTTGCATATGTCATGGACAATTATTATAGGCTGTAATTGTTAAATTATTTCTTCTTCTTTGTTGATCCTCAGCAAATTTTGAAAGCTTGGCATGCAGGTTCTGATACACATCTGAAAATATAATTCAAAGTTTCACAGAGTCATTGCTTTTAAGGCCAGGAGGTACTATGATTATGTCAATCTCCTGTTTAAGGTGAACCAGGAAGATGGATCCACTAAATACAAATTAATGCTGAAACCCATCAGATCTGTCTGTTTAACTTCTTCAGTCTTTCTTACATGATTAAGGTCAATATTACTTGTTCACTCTCAAGTACGAATTACAGCAGTGCAAGGATTTATTTCCATATTTAAATCCTCTTTATTTTCAAAAATCTGTACAACTTGTATGACATGACATGACAATGTTTGGTTATACTTAGAATTGTGTTTGTTGTGCTATCTTTGCACCATTAATTGTAGTAATAGCTGTTAGTCCCATCCATAGGCTGAGGCACAGCTGAGAAGCTGTAATGAGAGTTTAGAAACCTGACCCCTCAGTGATCAAATGTCATTTCAATACATAGTTCAGCAAGGTAAAGGAGGATGTTTCTGCACCCACATTCAGCAAGGAAGAAGATGAAGAAAAAGGGTCTTTTATTACTTGCAGCATTAAAAGATGATCAACATTGTGCACTAACATAAAAGGACAACTTCCATTATAACAACCATTATCAAAACTTTAATTTTCATTGAAGATAAGAAGAGAAGAAGGGAGAAAGCATTTAAACACAGATTTCTCTCATTTTAGTATTTTTCTCTTTTCATTTGAGCTATGTGAAACATTGTATGGGATGATTTGCAAGAGCCTCACCAGCTATTGCACTTTCTTGCAAATTATTTTGAAACAGGAAAGCCTTTCAGCAGTGCTACCATGTTCACATTTAGCTTTTCAGTTGCCTTTCTGGCCACAGCACCACAATACTGAGCCAAATGACGTTGTTAGAAACCCTAGTATGTCTGTGAAATACTGAAGAAGCAAAAGGAAATTTGGTACTTCTTTGTATGAATCCCATGTAAATGTGTGTGCGTGTGTTTGTGTGTGCCTGTGAGTGTGTGTGTACTAAACCTTCTTACCACAAGCCCTGACACCTTCAGCTTCCATCATCTTCATTCCAGCTTCCAAGATAGGCAGGATGGAAACCAAGAAAGATATCAAAACTGTAGGTATCTGTGCGGGGACATTTGAATTTTTTGATATAGAAATCCAGTCACTGCCATTTTACATGTAAATCAAAGTCTGGATCTAAATCCATGCACAAAAATTTATAGCAGATGTGATTTTGCTATTTATTCAAACAGACACTCGTTATATCTGTTCTCTGATTTGTCTAGTTCATCTCTAAAATCTCTGGTTTCATGTTGACATGATTTTGAAATCTATTTTGATTTTCTATTAAGCTGTGCAAACACCTGTAAAAGTACAATGTCTCTAGAATACCACTTCAGCCTGAGCAGCTTGTTTATGAGAAACTGAAACAAACCACTCAGGTTTTCTTTTATGCCGTGTCATCAGTGTTAGTAACCAGATCTTTCTTGCTTCCCTGATTATTATTCTTTACCAGTGTCCACCAGTATAATTGCATCAATCTTCACTTCCCAGGTTACGTAAAAAAAATAAAGGAAAATAAGAAGGAATTTTTATTATCACCTACATATCATAGACTTGCCATAGACTAGAATTTGCAGTAAGGGATTAAGACTATGTTTTTCACATGTTTGCTAGGATAAATTGCCAGGATCTCTGCTTGTAAGGATAGGATGGCAATTATTACATGCATATACTTTTACCAGAGACTAGTAAAGCCCAGAGATAAACAGGGACCTGGCTACTCACCTCCAAGGTGCAGACAATATTGCTCTACAGAGTTGACTCTGCTGCTCCTTTTGCCATCCCGAAAGAACAGCAGGAAACTCTGCTTTTACAAGGAGGATTTCAACCTTGTAACTTTCTCTAAATGCATAACTTCAAAATGTTAGATTTATTTCAGTGTAGATTTCCTGTGGGAATACAAAGCCAGAACAAACCTCCTGATTCATCGAGAGCAGTCGTCTGCTTTGTCTGCTATCTCAGGCAATCACATCACACAGTCTTTTAAGTGTTGTTTTAAAACTAGATGTATTTAGATGTTTCGTACATTAGGAGACTCTCCCAAAATTATTCTTGTGCTAAAGCTTCACAATTTCTTATTCTAACAAACTAAGTAGAAGTATTTGCAACTGGATATATACTTTCATGAGCCAATAGGCTGTAGACTTCATGGGCTCCCTGACTTCAAATCAGTCTTTTTTCCACCTCAAGCTGGGTCATTCCCATTTCCCTTATTCATCCAGCCTTTGGCTTGGGGTTCCAATTTTCATATCAGCCCTTTCCCCTGTCCTGTAAGCTCTCTCTGTGTTCTTGTATATTCTTTTTTGAGATGGCTTAAAGATTTTCTGTAAATATTTCCCCTTTTTGATGTGACTGAATTTTGAGACAGGTCATGGTTGAATCTTTGACTATAAATGTTTGCTTTCAAAACCTTGAACATTCCAGGCTCCCTCACTGACTTTGGATTTAGCACTATTGGGTTTGCCTCCATTCCACCCTCATGGTTGCTTCCAGGATTTGTAATACCTCAGGAAGAGTTAAAAGTGTTTGAGCTCATCAGGGCACAAGGCTTGAAAGCATTAAGTATGAGGTGGAATAAAAACCCCTCATATAAGTACACAGCAGTCTATCAGCACCAAGAAAAATAGAGTGGACCAGAAGATTTGGCCAGATTTGATCTCTCTGCATCCTCATAACTCAGTTTTTATGCTGGGGAGGGAGTTTGTTCCAGGGATTAGAATAAGGAGGGCTGGCAAAAGGTCACACAAGAGTCTGCTCAGGACAGCACTCAGTTGCTTACAAAAGCAGAAATACTCTGGCTGAGGTGATGGCAGCTGTTACGGAAGTAGCCGAAAAATAGTAAAACCTATAAATTCAAAATACATCAAATTACAATCTAAAGCAACTTCAGAAATGCACACACTGTCAGTCCCACAGTTCCTGCATGGTCTGTTAATGCAGAGGCCCAGCACATGGTCAAGTTTTCACCACTTCCTCCAGTAGCCTCTTTCTTTCTGTTAACTGCAACAGCAGTTACTATGTTCAACATAAACTTGGAGCTACAGGAGGCAATTCTGTAACTAAAAAAATGATGAAAAATGTTTTTTTGCCTTCAACTAAACTGTGAAAAGACTGAGCTGTATGGTAGATGAATGCTCAGGAGGCTTTGCCTTTTTATGCACTTAATAGCACAGCAGTCTGCGGGGGTCATGTTTTCTATCAGCTGAAGGAAATTGTATGCATCTAATACATACCATCTAGCTGAAGGCATACTTAAAATAGATGATTTTTCAAAAAATATCTATGTATTCTTTAAATGTTCCATTATTTTAGGTGTTTATGGTAACTGCACATCTCAGGCTCAATACTGTGAGATGAAATACATTTTAGTGCAATGATTCAGTTTCTTAGAGTGCATTGTTCTAATATTTAAGCATGGGAAATGAGTTGCTGATTACTTTTCAGTCATTACTTTTGATTTCTTGGTTTTGTAGATTTAATCAGATCCCATTTATTTAAATACTCAAAATTACCTTGTGATTTAAAACATGCAGCTGATTATGCTGGTTAGTGTTTAATACAGTGAACAAATCACTGTTTTTTCATGTTACAGTTTTTGTGATGCTTTATATCATGGCTAATATAAACGACATTATTTTCCCTCAGTACTTTTCATTTTAAAGAGTTGTAAAGCCTTATCACAAGTATAAAAGCAATGTGGCTTTTTGTATCTCCTTCATTTTGCAATAATAATATAATGTGAAATCTCTTGGCATCATTCCAAGTTATGACTTTCCCAGTATATGCATATGAGAACTACTTTGTGTATAAAAAAAACTCCTTGATGCACTGCATGACATCTGCTTAAATCTGTGGAAATAAAGAATTATTTTAAGTTTGTCATACTAGTGAATGTTTTATTCTTCCAACATTCTTTTTTCTTCCTTTAACCACTATAGAAGTAGCACTATAGGTAGATGACATCAGCATCATAGTATCTATATTGTCTTAGTCCTAATGTCAAACTTTAGAAATCTTCAGTTAGGCTCCTAAATTCTTTTAAATGACTGTCCTGTTGAGCACTACCAATTCCCAAATCATAGCCCAGGCAAACGCCACATTTTGCACAGTACTTGATCTGTTGATCATTCTCAGTCTTTTCCTATAACAATACTTCATTATCTTGAATGGTGTCCCAGTTCCCCAGGCACAGACCTATGGGCCAGCCATGCAGGCAGGCCATGAGTAGCCCTGAGTCAGCTGGGAGATCCAATCAAGGCAGCTGACTCACAGGTGTATCCCATACCACTTCATCATGCTCATTATAAAAGGAGGGAGTTCAGTGAGGGTGTAGTTCCTCTTCTGGGGGCTCTTCCATCTTGGCCTTCTGTTCATGCTGTTGACATCAAGGACCAGGCTGAGTATAAGCTTGTATACTTTGTTGTTGTATTCATTTTGTTTTTTCATTAAATCTGTTTCTACTTCAGCTCATGGGGTTTCTCCCTCTTTTCCTTGATTCCCCTTCTCAGCTGGGTAGCCTGCATCAGGTGGTAGAATAACTGCTATGGTTTAGCCCTGGGTACTGGCTAAATGTGGACAAATGGGTAACTCAGGATGCCATCAAGGAACAGGCACACCAACAGAGAGGAAGAGAAGGTTCAGTGGTGTTAATGCACCTTGATGCATGATAGTGGCAGAGAACAAAATGCCTATTCTGTGTGTACTTGATCATGTAGGCATTTTCTCTGTAAGTGTTTTCAAGTGGCAAAATCCGTGTTAGCTTACCTGGAGGAAGACCTAGAAGTCTTCAAGCGAAGAGACACTGCTCCTGACACACTCTGCTACCAAAACTGTCATTGAACATAGCCAGTTCTGTTATAACGCACAGATCTCTCTGGCTGCTGAAGAGATCAGGTATCTGCAGTTTGCTGTGACCACAAAGCTACATATCATGTAGGCATATGTAAGTTTTGTTTGTGTTTCTAGGATGTAGGATGATGACCCAGTATCGGTGAGTCCCAGCTTCACAAGGACTCTGGGGAAAGACGCTGGTTTTAAATCAGTAGAACAAACCAGTAGACCATCACTTAGCCTGGGATCTTACGGTGGGCCCACATTTTGCTCAGTGGCAGTATGGGACTGCCACTGAGGTAGGATTCCCTACCACAGTAGGGAATTGTCTGCTTGGAGTCCACGCCCGAACTGAGGGAGTGGATTGTGTCTGCAATGTGCTGGTACTGTATTTGTTGCCCATTGATGACAAATGCCCGCTACTTCACAAAATGACTGAAATTACAGCATTGAACTATCTGACCGTTCCGTGCTGTAATTACATAACACCAAAGAATTGTATTTCATGTAATGACTACCATGTTATTGCTGTAATTCTATTGTGCAGCCTGGTGCTGTGACATTCTCCTGCATGAATGTCCTGATAGGTGAATTCTTCTGCAGAATACAGAGTCCCCAGCAAGTGAGCAGTGAGAATTTCATCAGAGGTATTTTTATCATGAGGCAAGCTAACCTCACCAAGAATCAGTCTGTGTATCAAGATACTTTCCAATGGGAAACACCTTAGCCATTCCACAACACACAGGTGAGCAGTACAAGTGGCTGTTCAGATGGTGACCTTTTCCACTTCCAAATACCTCGAGGTTCTGGGGTATGGCAATGGGACTGAATCCAGCAAAACATAATCTAAAAGCTTTTGCTGCCTGAGCCCTGCCTGATCCACGTGAAATCTGGATATTCTTGCAGCCAGGGGACTTTTCAGTGGGGATGCAAAGGACATACTTGCAGCAATGATAGCACCTCATAATCTAAAGGACAGGACAATCCATGTCTATGCATGATATGCAATAACTCAAGCTCAGATTGGATAGCTGTTTAATGTTCATCTCACCATGGACTTACTGCAGCCTATGGCTATCAACGACCACCTACAGAGGGAAGCTGTTCTGGTCTTCACACTCTTTTCTTTCTGTTGACTGCTGTTTTTCAGAAGGCCGTCCCATCTCTTTGCCAGAAACTGCTCTGGATCACCATGCTTTCACTAATATTACTGTTATCTCTCAGGCTACATCATTTCCTTTTGATGAGTCTCTGAACAGATTCACCAGTGAGTGCGAAGTTGCCTACTTACACATACCTGAGAGGACTGCAGGTCTTCCCTGTAGGGATCCCAGATGCCTGCCAAGCCCCTCACAGGGAGTTGTCCTTCTCCGGGAGTTGTCCACTTTTGCCAACAAAACACCACTGGGGAATAGGAGGGAGACCACACAATCCAGATTTCTGATGCAGAGCATACTTTAAAGTACAATCAGCACAATGAACCTGGAAGAATGTGATCTTCCATGTTGCTACGCCTAACAGAGGCAGCAGAGACCTGTGCTGCATAGTAGGCATTGCTGCAGGCAGAGGTAAGCTTACCCTGTTATCATAATATGTAATTCTCCAAGAAACGCACAGAAGATCATTTGACTTGTCTTGCCAAAATCTTCTGATGATGAGACTATAAAGAGAAAGAAGCTTCTGTCAATGCAAGAAGCTGTTCCCAGATATTCTGGCAGTAGAAGTTTTGAAAAATGTAATTGAAACAGCCTGAGAAAATATGAAACAAACAGATGAAAATGTTTCAAAGCAAAACATAAGTGTAAAAGTTGATACCTTGATTGGGAAAGTAAACTTTACTCTGTGAAACAACGTTAAGCTGTAGGCTTAGAAGTAAATATATGTCCATAAACATACAAGAAAAGTAATTCTTACATATCCTTTTGAACTAGAAATTGAGATGAAATAGTTTTTTCCAAAATAATGCCTGGCTGATTTTTCCTACCCTTTCTGCAGAGTAACTGGTATTTTCAATGTGATTGGCTTTTTTTAATGTGACCAGTTGCTCAGTGTGACTGTAAAGCATAAGCCCAGAAAGAAAACCTGAGCACAGTTTCATTCAGAATGCAAAGTAAATCCCAAAACTGAAGTTGTGGTTTTATTACTAAGTACATACTGGGGAGCAAACAGAACCCCGTAAGCATGAAATCACTTTCTATTTGCAGTCATAAATCTTAAAAGCACTATTTTTATCAGCAAGAAAAGTAAATGACACATTTTGACTTTGTGTGTTTGTACATAGTCTTGTTCTCTTTGTGTTTTTTTTTGTCTCCCTCCATATATTCTCTTTAGTGGGTTAGAGCATTGTCTCTATCTATTTTTATTTTCTAAATGCCACAGAAATATATGAAATGTTTAGAGGAAAGATGAAAGCTTTGTGCTTAGCATAGTCCATTATACCAAAAGGTCTATTAGCTGGTCAGCTAGTGACGGGTATTGACAGGATTCCCAGTAGAAAGAGATTCAGGAACAGAAGATTAGGTGGGGCAACTCAAAGGACTTAGCATAGGGATGTGTAGGTTTACAGGTGCTGTGTAGCCCCTGTCCCACATACACATCCCATTGTGATACAGGAAAGGCTGCTGAGGAAAAATGGCCACTGGGAGCAAGGTGTTACATCTGCCAGATTATTTCTTCCTGCCTGAAGCTGTCTAAAGGATACAGATGAACAAAGGACCGATGGGCCAGATGGTGAAATTTTTCAAGGACTAGATTTGAATCATAGACTGTGGGCTGAGTGATTCTCATCTTGGGGTGCTGGTTTGACCTCAGAGCTTTGAGTTTCAGCTCATAGGATAGAGACCAAAATGGATATTTATGAATTTAAAAGCACTGGTGTTTTTTGCGTGATTCACCTGCTGTATAGCCATGTTTGGTGGAGATGGCAAGGAGGAAGTGGTTTTAGGAGTGCTTCCTCACCAGTGCAGAGGGTGGCTTGAAGCCTAACTGGATACATCCTTTGTGGTCTATTTATATCTCTATCTTCAATGCCTTTGCCATAGCTGCCTTGAGGTCATATATGCTGTGTCTATCTCCAAATCTTTGTCTGCAGTTGTTTATCATTCAACATATCCATCGTTCAGGTATATTTTGTTGTACCTTCCTTGAGAAAATAGTGTGAGACTTTCAAATGTCATTAGAATAATTAGACTGTTTGTTCTCCCTTCTTCTATACACAGGAAGAGGTTTAATCAGAACAAACTGTTTCTTAGTGATTGTACTTCGGCTCAATAAATCAGATCACATGCTTCCTAGGACCATACCATTCATTCCCAAAACTACTAGGCCAAATGTTAGTGTCAATTACACCATATTCATTTAACTGCATTTGGAATGAGAATCTAGATTTCATACCAACTTACTTTTTGAAAATTGGTTAAAAAAAGTGAAGTGGAATTATAATTGGTAGTGGTCTGTACAGTACCATAAACTAGAAGTAGTTAGGCTTTTAGAAGTAGTTCTTTGCTCCTGCTTAATACTGTGAAATCTGTCACGGAGATAGGGTAAATAATTTGATTCATGGTATTTATATTTCAGAACTTGAAATACTAGTTTTAGTGCAAGGCTTTGTCAAAGACACAGCATTCTTCTGAAGGAGTTGCCCTTAGAACTCTCTAGCCCTCAAAATGCTCACACCACCAACAGTTGTAGAGAGAGAAGGAGATTTATCCTCAAAGAGATGCCCCAGCAGCTGCCTGGTTAGTGTGTTCGCATGCTAATGTCTCAAGAGAAGATCTATGCAATGTCTACCAAAAGCTGAGGGTGCACACATGATCATGGGTGTACAGAACACATGAACTGCCATGATATGGGGCACAGAGTTGTTCAGCCCACAAATCATGATGATATGCAAGACACCAGTAGTGCAATGGCTCCTAACACTTATCTTTCTCATAAGCAAGGGCCATGTGGAGAAAAACCATATCTATTTGACTGTTTGCATAAAATCTTATCAGAGAAACTGTGCCTCTGATTTTTCTAAACAGCCTGTGGAATAAAGTGGATGCAGTGTAACATTGGAAAATATTGTTTCAGCACAATACCCAACCGACTTTGCATGCAGCTATTGCTCAAATGATGAAAAAACGAGTGTCATGAGCCAGTTGGACACATCTTTTGTCCATCTGTTCTGTATTTATCTATTTTTTCAACATTTGATTTACTGTTTAATGTTTATATTTCTCATATTTGGTACACAGTGGAGAACTGCAAAAAGCCATCAACACCTTCCCTCCCATCCACCCTGGAATTCCCACAGTTAAAAATGGCTGCAAAGCCAAGCCCAAGCTTTGTCAGCAAGCAGGTTGGCATTTTATTTATGTGCTTATAATACTGTCAATAACTGTATACTTTCCAGCTGTCTTCAGGCACTCATCACACCAGTTGCATAATATTCTCCAGGATAAAATAATGTCTAATTTGACTTGGGAGTTTTATCCTTTCCTTTCAAAGAATAACGAATCATTTCTAATGAATGAAGAAATCATAATCCTAAATCTAGTAGAGGAGCAACCCTAAATCTGCAGAACTTTTCTTCACTTCCTGCCTTCAAAAGAAAGAAGCACAATGTGTTTATTCTTGGAAAATTTAAGATAATCTTGAGGGAAGAACTAGAGGGAAATAAATCCTAATGCTGAATGTGTCTCATAGGATGTGCCTTTCAGTTCCGATTTAAGTCAGTCATTGAATCTCTGGGAATTGTCAAGGATGCTAACCTGCTTTGGAAAGCAATTTCACAGATACAGTCTCAATAAATTAGTTTAGTTTTGTTCTTACAAGACTGTTTCTTCATACTTGTTAATATTTGTATTGTAGCCCTACTGCCAGAGGGATGCAGGAAAAGAGAACTGGGACAGGAAAAGAGTTGCCAAGTGGCCATAACCTTAATAAGCATTTAATGATACAAGAGATCCCTTAACAATCACCACTCCTGGCAGCAGGGAGAGCTAGAGCCAGGTCAGGTTGTTCTTGCTTAGAACAGCTAAATCTCACTCCTGAACACCTTTGACCTGGCAAGCCTAGGAAGCCTACAGACAGGAGCTGCAGTTTTTAAGGGGCTGCAGATCATGATACATGGTTTGTGATCAGTGTTACTGCAGTTCAGTAGTAAGCACCATCACAAGTACTATCTTCCATTTTTGCTGGGTCAGGAATACAATCTGAAGTTATCAGTTTTATCAGCACTGCAGGGAAATTTGATTTTCCCAGAAGGAACAACCACTTGAAGTATTATCTTGCATGTTGAAGCTTGGCTATGTCTGCCATTTTTTCATTAATCCATTTCACATGCCGTCATTCGGAAGACCACAGCTACTCAGCTCTTATCTATTGCCGGAATTTCTCGTCTTGTATCCAATATATATGGGTAAGCAACTGCATACAGTCAATTCAATAGGAAACAACCTACTTTTTATCTGCAGTCCTACTGTCATGCTCATGACACCAGTTCTGGATTTTCAGTTTCACTTGGTTTTACAAATACTTGTTGGGGAAGTGCAACAGTTGTCCAGAAAGGACAAGGAAGGAGGATGGAGTTTGCACCAAACAGGAGGGCAGAGCAGTAGGTGGCCAGCACAGCAAGTGTTCCTGCTATTGATGTATACTCTCTGTGTAGTGTGAATTGATAACTACCAGTAGTAAATGTTTTATTTTTTATATTTTTTGGGGGGGTTGATAATTTTATTAGTTGAAACATTGTTAATAGAATCATAGTATCCAGTTCTTTTTTCTATTATGAAGATGGGCCACAGAATAGTCTGGGTTTCCTGCTTTTCGTATTGTACAAATCTGATCCTGTATTGTATTGTATTGTATGGTATTCCTGCTGCTCACTCTTTTCCAAAATTTTGATATATGATTATTTGCAGTACCTGGGCTAAGTCACACCTCTATAAACACTGGTCACAATACAATGAATTTTAGATTGAGCACTTCTCACTTAAAAACCTTTTCCCCTGTGTTTCCTAAAAGTTTGCATGGTGTCTATTTAATTAAGACTCTTCTGTTCAGTCTAGTTTTTTGAATTTCAGTGGGATAGATTTTTTCAGAAAAAGAGAACACAGATTGGAATTGTTCAGGGAAAAAAGTCCAGATTTTTTTTGTAACAAATCTGGAGCTCCCAAGCTGCATGGAAGTAGCAGTATATTCACTGCCAGGAGAGCAGGCAGCCTGGAGAGCTCTAGTGGGACTGGGCTGCCAAGGTGGAGACTGCAGAACCAAGAGACTGAAAACGCTCATGTTGCTGACGTTAGCTGGTCAAGAGAAACATCACTGAGACAGTTCTTAACTACATTTGCTGCAGGGACAGAGACTAAATAGTTTAAGGCTGGAGGGGCTGGACAGGACAAAAATGGTTATAGGGCACATGTGGAGTCCTGCAGATCTTGAAAATTATCTGAAAAGATTTAGATATTTTTGGCATTTGTTTAGGACAGCATCAGACCCACTGTCACTTATGCCAGCTACCTGGGATTTGCATGTTGCAACATGCTAAGGACGTAAGGCTGGGCTCAGCAGGGCCTATTGCCTGCGATCAGAGAGGTGCATTCCTCCTGATGAAGCATTTTTCCTCTTAGCTGATCTCTGCCATGAGAGGAGGGGATGATTTAAAGAAGTTTTAGTGTTTCTCTATCTGATTTCATGACACAAAGACACAAAATAGAATCAAGGATCTGCCTAGGAAGAGAAAAATTGTTTTTGAAGCAAACTTCTTAAGCTCTGTTTCAGGTACTGTGCCAAGTTTATCTTTTTTTTTTTTGTGCATGTGTAGAGCCTAAGAGTTAATAACATTATATTTAACCAGTAGAAAGCACTTTTGCAATTAACTTTATTAAGAACAGTGTCTGGCTTTATGATGTTGATTTTACACTTCATTGGATTGGTTGTTAAATTTCTGTAAAAGGACCATGCCATTTTATGTATGATTACTATTGTTAAAGATAAAGCAGATTTAAAAGACTTACCACCTGCCATGGCTACTACAGGTAACTAAGAGAAAGTAGAAATAGCTGCAAAAATAAGAATCACTTCCTCCATACCCACCCCAACATTCCTGCCAATCTTTGTGACCTTTGTCATGAACCCAAACAGAATTGATCTGATGCAAAGTGCTGGTGTTTTCCTGTCTCTGTATTAATATCCAACACCAGTGCCATGGGATCAAAGAGAAAAAGCTAGATGCTGGAGAAAATTCACATGAGTAAAAAGTGCCTTCAAAAAAACCTGTGTCCATGTTTCCCTCCCCAAATCTCCCTCTCAGACCAGCCTAGGTAAGATGAATGTCAGCTGGTATGTAGTACTGGTGAATCAGCCTGACTCGCCCCAAGCATAGAGCATGAGTCCTAATTGGGTTTAATGTACCTGACTACAGCTAAATTTCCTGCCCCCACTTTAGCCAACTTGTGTGGGAGGTATGAAACGTAGGTGCATGGAGAAAAATGGTCAGATATTATTCTGTACATTGTTCTTCGTGTTGTTAAGGGGGAAAAAGTTCTGTTGTGTATTTTGTTACAATGCATTCATTAAAGTACACAGACACACCTCTGGAAGAATGGAAACAGTAGTTAGAGATGGTAAAATGACAAAACCACTGTAATAAAAAAAAATTATGAATACCTTTAAAAATATCCTAACCAAAACTCTACTTATATGACCAGCGCTTGTAACCAATTTAGCAACTGCTGCCTTTCTCCTTCTGTTCCCAGAATCTTTGTTTACTCATGTATAGGAGTATTTTTGGGATCAGATCCTTTTGGAGGCAGGAGCTGTGTCTAAGCTGTGTGAGTACCCAACTAACTAAGAGTCAGGCTATCTCTGCAGGTAAATGGCAATGTAACAGGATGTGGGGAAAAAATCGAGGGCTTGGAGATGCTGCTGTTGTTGAAGGGAGCCAAGCCCCTGTCTTGTCCAGAAGGTGAGGAAGTCACATCCCTGAGACGAGAACAGCAGGTTGTGTGGTGCCTGGGAACTCTAGGACTTATCTTATACGGCTCTTGTGCTTCCTTTTCTGTCTGCCAAGAGTTATTCACCACACACATGCACAAACCAACCAAGAATAGTTAGACATGCTTTTAAAAAGCTTGCACTTGAATAGCTTCTTAAAAAAGCATATTTATGAAGCCAACAATATCCCCCAGCCAGTCACTTACACTTGCTATTTCTTGTAAAATACACTCTAAATCCTCCCCTACCCTCCCCAGTCAGCCCTCTCACACCACAGTGGAGGACCACTGGTTGCAGTTTCCTTCAACCAGTTGCTTTTGACTCTGTTCAGGCAGTGTTGAAGAAACGTGTAGATGAAGTGCTGAGGGACATAGTGTGGTGGTGAGTTGGCAGTGTTAGGTTAATGGTTGAAATTGATCTTAGAGGTCTCTTCCAACCAAGGCTATTCTATGAATCTATTAGAAATGCCGTGCTCCATCTTGTCACTGGGTTGTTCTCTCCGTAGGAGCAATGGCATTCCTCTTTCATACAACAAGAAGCAACACTCAGTGCTGACAGAAGGGGAACAGAAGGTTTCAGGTCCAAGAGTCTCCCATGTAAATTCACTTTGGACACCCAATATACAGTAGAGCTTGCTGTGGCTGGATCCTCTGGAATGTTTTGTACAGAAGAGCATCCTTGTGTAGTCTATGCTCCTGAGACATCTGCTGCACTTTGATGTCTAAAATCTTTTACTGGAAAGTAAATGAAAAGAAAATAATTCATAGGCAGGAAAATGCTGAACAATTTGCAGGACACAAGAGAGACACAGCAGGAATTGACTGAAGGTTTGATTAGGCTTATTAGTCTATAGATGTTGAAACTCACTAATTAATACTGAGTGGTGATATTGATTATTTAATTAGAAGTCTCCAATGCCCTGCAGCTGCTGAATTTTGTGTTGTAGTTATTTCCAACAGAAGAACTTTGCTTTTCTTTTTCACATGTTAGAAATGGAGTTAAGAAAAATTAGATTTTGGTGCAAGGTTCCAGAATAGCAATTCCAGGGTATCAAGTCTTCTAATTATCTAGTACACTGTGGTGCACACTTTCCCAATTTCCATGACAGTGTGTCTAACACTGCCATGGAGAAGCCCACCGCAAGGTGTTGAGTGGGTGTTTTTTACTCGTTGCTTATTAAAACCTTGGTTTCTGCTCAAACTTTCACAAGGGCTCCTGATTAGTGCCAATTGTGGTGATGGTTCTGACCACGTGGGTGCTTTTCCTTCAGGAAATGGACTGAGATCCTACTGCAGTTCTGAAACAAAGATTCCTCAGTAGGAAAACAAATCTAAGAGTTCCAAGAGTAGTATCTCTGAATGTGATTAAATTATATATTTGCATGGTATCAAAATCCTTCAGATATCAAGCTTATAAAAAATGTATTGTGAGGAAAGCAACAATAAATAATAATACCAAAATATATTCTGTTCTTTAAGATAGCAGTAGCAATTACTTTTCAGAAACTAGAGGAGAGAAGTGATAGGGAGCAGTTAATATTAGTGACAGGCTGCAAATGTGAGATAATTCTACACAAAGCCACTACTATCACAAGGTATTACTTAAATTATTTGTCTGTGTTCTAAAAATCATTTGGGCCAGCAAACCTGACTCTTAGTGCATATCAATATCTGTTATTATTAAAATAAATCCATTGTCCAAAGATATAGTTGAAAGAACATTTTGCATTTCAAAGAGGCTTTTAGCAGTATTTCTTGGGTTACTTCCGAAATTAAGGCTTGTAAGTGACGAGAATTTCTATAAAGACAGAATGACTTGAGGTCAATGCAATTTTGTTTCCATCAAAATTCATTCTACATGTTGGGAAACGTAACAATGAGAGAGCACTGGGAGACTTCAAAGGGTATATAAAGGTTCAGAAGCTTTCAGCTTGGCATCGTTAGCAAATTCTTACTCATACAAATTGAACAGAAGGAAAGCAGAGAAACAGAATGGAAGAAAACTCCTGCATACATGCATGTTAATCCATGTGAGAAAACAGAAGCAGTGGTGGTGAAGACACAGCTCAGAGGAAGTCTTAATGGCCTGTAAGCAGTCCCCAATGTATGAGAGAGACCTGACCTGACTTGACTAGACCAGACCAGACCAGACAGAAATACATTTACTGCTGCTACAAAATTTCGGTGGCTTTGATGTTTCCCCCTTCAAGTTTCAGACTTGTAAGTATGGAGTGGGAAGTGGCATTCCTGGTAGGCAAGGAAGGGTTTTTGTTTTATTAGGGAAAAATCATCAGTAGCACATTATTAACCAACACCTGGATAGACGTTCTGAGAAAGGCAACAGGGAGTCTCAGGTGCACAAGCACAAGAGGTAACACCTTTCAAAAGATCGTTCTCAAAACAAACATGCATCCCTGGATGTCCCTTGCTCTCTTAATCCAGAAGCCTCATAGCAAAATTATTCTTGTAAAATACAAATTTCATCCTAGTTGGAACTATCTGATGAGTGGTCATTACTGGGATGTTTAGGCCAAAGGCAAAAGACCTCCCTCTTTCCTAGTCTATCTTATTTCTTCAAAATAGGTTGTCCCCTTTCTTGAACCAGCAGGTACATCAGCTGCAGCAGGAGGAAGGTGGGACATATGACAATGAACAGGGAGAAATGCTAAACCTTTTTGTCCCTCTATTAACTTTTTGTAACAGGAATTACTCTGGAAACAAGATAGTTTCATGAAATTGTCTTCTCACGTTTACACCACATACTCCCTGCGTATTTGAACTAAATTTGGCTCAGGTGATCATTTAGATTGTCTAAAGTGTCTGGTTGTCTATGCAACTAGTCAAAGCAGTAACAACTGAAAGGGAAAGATGAGCAGACATTTGTTCTAGAATAGCTGTGGAAGGATGATTCAAAGACCCCTGTAATAATTTTAAGTAATGGGGGATACTAGATATTTCCAGCTTTTGAAACATTTTCATTCAGCATCTTTCTGTTGGTTTAATGGTTTGTTTGTTTTTTTCCTGGCAGGCTGTTCTGGGAAATAAAAAAGTTATATGATTGGCTTTGCTTTAGAAAGTCTAAAATCTGCCAGAGAAAAAGAAAATTGATAGTTCCACATAGCCATTAGGTGAACTGGTCAAGTAATTGGATTTATGCGTTATTAGCATAGAAATGGCAACTTCTGTTTTCATTCATTGCATAAAAACTTCTGCTCTACCAGGATGGCCAGTTCTGAGCACAAAATCAGCTTTACAGTTCAATCTGTGTCTGACCAAAACGTAAATTTGGTCTTTTGCGCAGAGAAATGTATGTTCAGTCCTTTTCATACATTGTGCCAACCTCTTGGGATCAAGCTAGCTACCAAGCAGACTTTGGTCATTTTATTCTTCTTCCAGGTACAGTGGGAAAATTCTGTCACACAGTAGTACTCCTGGACTTCTTCTTACACTAGATGTTCAAAGAGAGTCGAAGAGATTTCTTCCCATCCCATCCCATCCCACAGTGACCTCATCTGGTTATTTGTGCTCTTATGCCCACTTCATTGGTCTTCAGACCTAAAGATTTCTGTCTTCAGACAAGCATAATCAGCCAGAGTTGCCATTTGTCCTCTGCTGTGGATTTTGATGGCATGGAGTGAAGTTCAGGATGTTTGAAAAAAGTCAGGAACTGACTGACATTCATGATAAGTTTAAGCCTAGTATCCCTCTACTAACGAGTAGACAGAGCAGCTTTCTGAGGTGCTCCAAGTTGCCCTTTTGTAGACTCTACTTAGCCTGTCTGGGTTTGTAGGGAGCTAAACTGGGTTTAGCACATGACTGAACAAGTGCACAGGAGTGAAATCCATTAACATCTACTAGACACAAAGAGGTCATCTCTGACTGGGCTGCAAAATGTCGGAGGACAAAAGAGTGTCCTGGGGAAGCAGTATTACACATTTTGACTCTTCCTGAGGCATTTTCTGTTGGTTACTTCTAACAGGACACTGGACCTTTGTATAATAGACTTATGAGTACACTGCATTTACTTACATCTACACCATGCAACAGCCTGAACCCAGAGAAGCTGAAAATCTTCACCTGCCCCAGAAGATAAATGATACACTGCAGTTCAGCTCTCTCAGCACACCAGAAATCTCTACAAAAATTGTAAACCTTGTATATGGAACTTTTGAAGATCTGAGTCAAAGGTACCTCTCCTCTAACCGCTGAGCAGTCTGACCACTGAACTTACTGCTATGAATTCCACCAGATGTCTAGATGCTGACGTACTTTAGTGTTATCAGCATTAAGACTGAAGATACTGCTTTGCCTTCATCTCTGAAAGGCTTATAAGGAAGGTTGTAGGTAACTTACTCAATGAATTCTTAAATAATCAGCCTGCAAGAAAAGAGACTAGAGCTCTAAGAAGGATTAGCATTCTGGAGCATGCAAGGACACATGACACATTTCTATATTTAGGACAAAGGATATGTTTCAGGTACTTAATAGACAGTAATAGTCTATTTTAAGGAAAAATGTTGTAGTTGTATTCTACATTTGGCACACAGCCAGAGTGCACAGAAGATAAAGAAAAATTGTTCATGAACTTTGGAGGGCTTTGGATCAGGCTCTTAAAGGACAGCAAACATCAAAAAACAGGTCACATTGTGCTTTAGCTGTGCCCAGTGCCAAGGATTACTTCCTTTTTTAAGACTTTTTTTGGTATAATAAAGTCATAGAAAGCATCCTGGGAATTAATTTGCCCTTTTTATAAAACTAGACAGTCTACTATATAACGTAAATGACACTTTCAGAGTCTGTAATGGCTTTCATACTTGGTTATAAATCAGTCTCTGCTGAGATGCCAGGAAGGTTATAAAGAACTCTACAGCATTGCCAAGCCTTGAAGCATGTTGATGTGTAGAGCAAATGAGCACTGTTGCAGTATTCCTTCCCGAATCAAAGCAGTGTTTCATTTTCACATCTTGGGCTACCTTTGTTTCTTCACCAAAAGAGGAGATATGGGAAATGCATAATTAATATCTTCTGCCTTTACTATCATTGAAAATTGAGGGAAAAACCATTGAACATATCTCTTTGTATGCCATCTCTATTTTTGTCAAGCTCCCTCATATCTGCAAGGCAACAATGTTCAGAATAGTCCTAAGGCAACATCTCAGAAACATTTTACCTGAAGTTGCAATGGCTAATTGTGTTGTTATAACGTAAGCCCGAACAAATTCTTCCCACACCAAGCAACGTTTCATGCCAGGTTTATGTAACCTTTATAGTTATGGTTGTCTGTCTGGAGACTATCAAAGTAAGCTTTGTGGGCAATTCTGTTAACCATGTTAAACCAAGGAAGGGGAAGGTATGTTTTGTTGTGATGAGTCTCATTTTGTTGTTTTAGCCTTGTCATATGCTCAGTTCAAGGAAATATGTTACTCCTCCATTGCAGTTGTACAAAGAGGAATTTTTAGGTTATTTATCTTTGAAGACTTTACAGACTAAATTCAAATACATTGTTTCTCCATTTTGACATAAATGCACACCCACACGAGAGAAAGTCTGTCCCGCAGCAAGATACATCCATAGAAAAGCTAGCTATACATATTGTGCTGCATCAACAGTATTAGTGGAAACAAGAGAAATCAAGTTCACGTCTGTATTTTGCCTGCATCCAGTTATTGCCTGAGTTGACAGAATGACAGTTCATAGCACTTGCTAAAGCCACACTTTCCTTGATGTCAAAGAGAAATGACTTATGCAACAAGAATATGCTTTAAGAAAATCTTGAGATTGTTATTTAGGAACAAATTGTAAGCCTCTTGCATTCATCTTCACCCTGAAAACAAAAAACAATATCTGCTTATGATAATAGTTCCTAAAATAGAAAATTAAATATTAACTCAAAATAAATTAAGCTTGGAATGAGACAGCTACGCTTGCAGCAAGCAGCTTAGATCTCATCCTTGTTCCATAAGATTTCAGGTTTTGCTAGGCAACTGTATGTGCACCTTTTAAATTTTAAAGGCATTGCATCTATTGTCTGTGGGAGTAAAAAATAAATGCTTCACATCACTTGGCTACCTGGGAGAGGCTTTATGCTGACAAATTAGCTATGTATGTATGGTCAGTTTATAGCAGCGAGGGAAAATATAGAGAGAATTAAGTTGGGCATTTTCAGCAAAGAAAAACTTTGGGCAAAACAGATTAGAAAACTCAGTGTGAATTAAGGAAGACAATTTATTATATAGCATAACACTGTCTGTAACACTTCTAGTTCAGTGCTAGTGAAACATTTCTACTAGTTATGAAAAATAATACTTTCTAATTACAATTAATGTAAGTAAAATATACACAAATCACTTCGCAGAATCAAAATATCCTGGGTAAAATTCAGAAGAACTCCGATCAGAGATTATTCTTAGTGTGATTCTGGTTATGAAGTCTTGATTTCCTAAATTAACTACATGAAGAACATGTTTGATCAGAAATTCCATAGTTTCTTCCCTGAACATGACATTAACTCCGAAAGGTTTCACCTGATTAAAAGGGCATGCAAACTAGGACACGATTATATTACAAGACCTTGCATTCATTATGTATATCTTTTCACCAGGCAGGAAAGGGAACAAGTCACTAAAGACATGCTGTCCCATGAGAGACAGGACATGGTTTGACACAAGAAATGAAAAGATCATTTGAATTGTGAAGAATTCATACTTTACTCTCTAAATTACACTCATATTGATAGTGATAGGATTAGATCTCTCTAAAGATGTTGGTGGAGTTTGTTTTGTTATTAATAGTATTAATATTAATATCAGTGGAGCATTTGCAGGTTCTTATTCAGGACTAGGGCTTTGTTATGTCAGATGTTATTCAGTCCCTCACTGAAAAACCTTTTCAATCAGAGTCCTTCAACCATTTATTTAAAATGACATTATTCTTCTTATGAGTCAGCCTGTTCCTCAAGCCAGAAACAGTTTGAATTTTAAGAGGTCAGATTTGAACCATTATCAGAAGATGTGTCAGTAATAGTCTGCCTCACACTAATGCTGGTCAGTATCTATTTAAGACCAGATATATCACGCTATAATGCCCATTAATGAGAATCTTTTGTTCAGACCGAACTAATGCCAGAAGTCGCTTAATGCTGGCTTACACTAAACGTTTTTACTAATTATATTTCTTAGTTGTTTCAGTAGGAGAGTTATTATCCAAACTCCATCATTAGTGTTCATCATCCTTTCCCTGAATTTACTCTGCCTAGAGGAATAAGCCACTTAAATGTTAGAACAATACTACGACTACTACAGTTTTGGTTAGTAAGTTTATTTAAAAGTAAAAGCAAAGCATATCTGTCCTGGGAAAGTAAATGTTGCAGCTGATTCTCAGAATAAACAAGGAACCTGAGACAGCAAAGTTTTATGTTCTTTTAACCAAAAAAATTAGTATATTTCTTTCCATTCCGTTCCAACAAGCATGAATATTCTCACTCACCCACAGTGGCAAGTGCACAAGTGCAGAAGCTGGCACTTGCAGCTGGAATACCTATGTGCTTGAAGACGCTGCTCTCCAAAAAAAACAGTTTCTTTTCCCAGATAGTCATGAGATAATGGAGCAGATTCAATCCAGACGCCCACTTCTGACTAACTCCTAACATAATTAGAAAGCTTAGATTAAAGCCTTTCACTTCTAAAATGAAAAGTCTGCAGGACCAAGCTTTAATCATTATGAAGTGGGAGGAATCAGGCATAGTGTGTGGAAAATGCAAAAAGTGGCAGGTAACCGAATTATTTTGGCATGCCTGTTTTAATAACGGCTGTGGCTGGGAGGAGGCTGAAGGCACTCAGGCCTGCCAGAAGTGTTTTCTGAGATTCCTGGAACCAGTCAGGTAAGTAAACAGGAGGAGGAACCTAGAGAAGAGGTTGAGCTACAAAATGCACAGGAAGGGTGTGTGTGCCCTCACCCTTTCAGACGCCCTTCAGACAGGAGTCCACAGGAGGCAGCTGCCTTCGAAGTCTTGCAAATGATTAAGAAAAAAGTTCTCACTGGATCCCTGTTTCTCTTTTCTTTGTGTATTTTCACTGTTCTCAGCTGAAAAAGTAAATAGTTCCAAATAATGGCCTGGGATTGGCTAAGTTCTAGAAAAAATACAGATAAAATCATACTGTGCTAATTGGCGCTGGACAAATGTTTAAAGACAGAAACATAAATAGGGAAATGCTCTGTTTGTAGTCAAGCATTACAAAATCCACTTCATACAGCAGTTGTGGTAAGGTGAACCAGTGTTGTTGAAAACAGAAATGAAAGCTGAAATTTGACATACAAACTAATTAGCCAACATGGGAGTAATACATTGCAAAGTTTCACAGACTTTCATAATGAACTAATGGCTTAGACACTCTTTGTTCTATTGTATGATCAATGCAAGCACAAGCACTGTTCCAGAAATCATGGTAGTGTTTAGTTACATCAAATTCTCACTGTCAAAATTTCAAAAGGAGGTAATTCTGCAGCTCTAATGAGCAAGAAGCCTGAGAAGTTTCTTGTTTGTAAATTAGGTTTGGTTTAATCTGCAAGAGTTCAAAGAAAACAGCTATGACTACTGAGGATGTAGTGTAGTTAATGCCAATTTAAGGTTTTCAATAACAAAAACATCTGCTTATCTTCAGATCCAGATTTTTGGAAACATCATAGCAGCGACTCTTCACAGCCATAGGACAGTACCTGAAGGGGCCTACAAGAAAGCTGGAGAGGGACTTTTTACAAGGGCATGTAGTGATAGAACAAGGGTTTTAAACTGGAAGAGGGGAGATTTAGACTACATATTAGAAAGAAATTCTTTCATGTGAGGGTGGTGAGACACTGGAACAGGGTGCCCAGGGAAGTTATGGATGCTGCCTCCCTGGCAGTGTTCCAGGCCAGGTTGGATGGGGCTTTGAGCAACGTGGTCTGGTGGGAGGTGTCCCTGCCCATGGCAGGGGGGTTGGAACGAGATGATCTTTGAGGTCCCTTCCAACCCAAACCATTCTATGATTCTATGATATGGTATGACAAAATCTGCCTTCTCAGGCCATGTTAAACAAAGAGATAACACGAATCACTTATTCTAAGTGGAGACTATGCTTCTATAATGCTCAGGAGCCCTCCTGAAGGACTAAAGATGGTCCCATTGTGTTATACGCTTTGTCAATACATAAAAATGACCATCCTTGCCTCATGACCACCATGATAACAGGCTTCAAGTATGGGGCAATTATACAGGACATATACAAAAATACTATTTACCACAGAAGATAGTGATTTCAGTACACCAACAATCAAACCACTGTCAAGAGTGGTTTGGAGGCATCATGTCAAAGGAGACCATGGGGAAGGTTTTGTGGTGATTCTGTGGATCTTTGCTTCTCAGGGTCAACCATAACAATAACATGGCAAGGGAAACTGATTGTGCGGACCAGTTTAGACATGTAGGGTAAGGTGGCAATGTGCAGGTGTAACCATCACAGTACTAAGTGAGAACTGCGGTGTCGCACTCTGTTCAAGAAGATTAATATATTCTTTACTGAGAGCAACTTCAGCAAGACATGGAAGCCTAATGGAGAGTTGTGAGGACTGGGACAGCAGCATATAGGATAGCCAAGGAGCTGATACATGAATGGGAGAAGAGCAGAAGTGGCTGGAGGGGAAAGACAATTCACCTAAAACAGAAGCCTAAATTAGCCTAGGTACAGCAAATAATATCCCACTCCCTGGAAGGATTGTATCTTAGTCATCAGCCAAAATTCTTACCAAAAATACAGCTCATTGATCACTATCAAATAATTTAAAATGAACTTCAAAGGTGTATCTTTAAAATGTGCCCTTATATCAAAAATCAGGATCAGAGTATATGTTTATTTAAAAGAGTAGGAAAAGACTAATAAAGTGTGTTCTGGAGATATGTTACATAGTTTGGAAGCAGAATAGACTAACTTATGGGGCAATATGTTATCTTATTACTCCCAGGATCACTATCATAGCAAACAGCACGTTTGTCATGGAACGAGACATTTTGTCAAGAGTGAGACAAATTCCAGCACACCTCCTTCAGGAAAAAAGTAGTGCCCTCCAATACTCCTTGAGTAATCATTCCTTAGTCAAACCCATACAAATGAAAACAGTTATAAAGGAGTCAGCGGAGATCCATTTATAGTCTACCCATTGCAATTCTGAGGTGGGACTGCATGGAGAATATGAACCTGGACCAAGATTACCCAAGTGGCTTAAATTTTTGGTAATCCCTGAAGTAAACATATTTCAAGCACCTTTTGTCCAGAAAATATTTTAAATACAAACCCAACCCAATTCATAGAAAGTATTTTTCTTAAGCAGCTCTTAGGGGATCCAATCTTTAAGTTTCTAAGTGTCTCCTGTGAAGTACTGAGCACTGTCAGTTTCCACGGTCATCAATCATTTCTTCCAGCACAGAAATTCAGAACACTTTTCTCTCTAAGGACCATTAAGGTCAAGGACGAACAGGAGATGGGTGAAGAGAGACACAAATGCATGCAGAACTGCCACTGCTGATCTGGGTAATCAGGTATGGAAAATAGGAATCCAACTACTAAAGTGGTCTTTGTTAAGAAACCTGTTGTTGTATCCCTTTCTCAGCCTGTCAGTGTCACAATTTTGTGAAAATATACTGATTTCATTTGACACTCCTAACCCTCCAACTGCTGCATAGAAAGTTTAGCCACACTATCTGTTAGAGCCTCAAAGGCTTCCACAGTGAGCTGAGGGCTTCAGTGCTTCCATTTGCAATACATGAATAATGCATACAGCTTTAACATCTCAGAAATCTTATTAGTCCTACTGTAATGAGGCTTTCTATTATCGGCACCAAAGTTTCTGTGAGGTTTTATGTGTGATAAAAGCAACAATGCAGTATGAAACACATACCTCCCTGCTAAAATCAATCTTCACTCAAATTTGGGCAAGTGAACTCTGTAAATATAGAAGGAAAATAGTCTCCTTGCTAGATTAAGAGAATGCCTATTTTAACAGCTTTGTAATTGCAAAAAGAATGACCATCATCCTTCATCTTCTCCCTTCTAAATGTGCTTTCACTTGTGTATTCATTTTTCAGTCCGTGTGAGGATTATTGCACATCTAGTGCTGCCTAAGTGTTGCTAGTTACCAGCTATTTAAGAAGCAAAGCCAAAAATTGGTTACCACTATATGTTTCTAGAAGAAGGAATGAGTGATAAAAACCCTGGCCTTCAGCTAGTCTGTATTTACATAGAAATGTTTCACTAAGATATCTAGTCTGGTTTTATTTGCTGTCCTAGAATGTCAGTTGAACATAGGCAAATTGGGAAGCTGGAGAGAGGAGTACTGGCTTCTGCTTTCTACCATGGCACTCATTCACAGTGGAATCCCACCAGGTATTCCTGGCGCCATGTGCAGCCATTGCTTCTGCAAAACAGGACTTTACCCCCTCATACATATATTTATTATTCTGTACCTGGGTAGGCATTATGGGCATGATAATAATTTTTTATTGGACTGTGGTTTTGTGAAGATTCACTTTACATTTTAAGTTCACTGCTTGCAATCCATAGATGGCAGGAGGGTTGGAATGAGGTGATCTTTGAGGTCCCTTCCAACCCAAACCATTCTATGATTCCATGGTTCTATAAAATATATTCCATATTATTTACATTTCAGACATGCTCAACTAAATGCTTCTAGTCCTTATCGGCTCTACCAGTGAATAAACAATTTGCTGTAGACAGTATCACGACACAAAAGAATGGAAAATAATGTGAGGAAATAATTTTCAAGAAAAGAAAACGTGAACAAATTCTTTCTGTATCCAAGTGATCTGTCAAAAAAATGTCTTCCTGTAGAAACCACAATGTGAGCACTGGCATCTGCCTCAGTACAGCTTATCTTCATTAAAGTCAGTGAGGCCTCTCACAAGTGGACCACAGCATCTATTTAAACTCCCTTGAAAACACCTGGGGACTGCTCTTTGGAGCATTCAAAGCATCAGATGATGGTATTCTTCTAACGGAGAATGTTCATTCAAACTTCCATTGAAAAATCATACTTCCATGGAAAAAGTCTATCAGTTTTTAGTATTCGTTTTCATTTTGACATATGGTAGTATTTGTTTAAGAAGTTTTCCTTCTGTTTTTCAAAATATTACATAGAATCCAACAAATTCCTTCCTATTGTATATTTTTCATTGACATGAGTTCTAGGATGGCATTGGGAAACACAGAACATTGCACTGAGATAACTAAAGGCCTTGATTTGTTTTCAATATGCTATGTATCCATTTGTTACATAATTTGAATTACTAACAGTATAGTATCATTCCATAACTCAGCAAGGGAGCTGTCATAAACATATATACAGATTACTGAATTTTTCTATGGCATTTCTGATATCTAGCATAATTATTCACAAAAATACTTACTAAAGAAGACAAACAGATTCATGTCAGTCAGGGCAGGGAGAAACAAGAGAAAACATTCATCTAGGAATACATTAAAGTACACATATATTAACACAAACCTTTGAAGAATTGACACTGTATATATACAGTGACTTTCCAAAAATTGATCTCTGTGTGAGACAAATGGCAGAGGGTCATGCTGGAAATTTTGTTGATATAAGGTTTGGAGAACTCCAGTTTTGATTCAGTTTAGTCTCTGTTGATTAAAGCACACAAATATTTGGATTTCAACTCTGCATGCAAAGTGTGACCAAATTTTGTTATACATTCCTTTGACAAAGTGTATCACATCACCATCAGTCTCTTAGACAAGCCGAGGTTTCTGTTCAGGCATTATTGAGAAGAGCATATTTTGTGGCAAGCTTAGAAATGTTTATGCACATGCTTAATTTTCTGCTGTGTGTGGCCCCACTGAAGCCAATTAAGCTGTTTTCATCAGCAAAGTTAAACATGCACAGAAGTGTAGGTGATAACAGGATCGAGCCCGCAATTAGATTCAGACAAGAACTGAAGGGACTTTGGACTGAATTTAGGACTTGGGCATCAAAAGGTATCATGCTTTCTAGTCAGAAATAGGTTTTGAATTATATTCCTGACTTTCAGCTCAAAAATGTATTTATAACAACACTTAGTACTGCCTTTGTGTTCTCTGTATCAAGGAAAACATTTAGCAAGTCCGTTATGAAGATAAATGACATGATTTTCAAAAACACAGAGTGGGGAGGGGAAGGAGTGCTCTTTCCATCATACAAAAGGAAAAGAGAATTTCTAAAGGATTCTCTGTGCGGGAGAACGACATAGTAAAAGCTTGGTTTTGCAAGGAGACAGACTTCCCCCAGTTTTGGGGGGAGGAAAAGATGCTTAGGCCTTCATAAAGCCAGGATATTTGTGACTTGTCCCAGTGGAAGCTGACAGAAGAGTAGAGCCTTGTGCAGAATTTCCTTTCCGCTGACTCTACACCGGCAACAAACCACTGCAGTGCATGCATGCCTCGGTGTGGGATCCTATCCATTTATTACACAGCTAAGGAAATGTGAAACACTTGAAGCATAAATTGCAAGCCTCCAGGTGTGCTTAGAGATCTCAAATTAGCAAAACCAAATTTAAATATAGGTCCAGACATGGAGCATATAGCTGGCTCATCATGCTAGCTCATGTTGGAGCAACTCCGCTGAAATAAATGAGGTAAGACCAGAACATAAAAGAAGCCAAATAGAAGTGACCTACCACCCACTTCTCCCATGTCCAACCACAAAATTAGATCAACAGTTGTGTTAGTGAAAAACCTTTACGTAGAGGCAATCTGATAAAATTCATGATAACATGTAGATAGTCACCAAAATATTCAGGGTAGATACTCTATGCTCTTGAAGAAATCTGATCTTCCTACTTGCCATAAAATATTTTATTAGTTGGAAATTTTGTTGGGAGCAGAGGTGCCTGTTATAACATATAAATTAAAGAACTTAAAAGATTTTTAATACAGGAAGAAGCCAGTCTTCTTGTCCTCTAGAGAATCTAGAATTTTTGATAGAATTAAATTTAAAAATTGATGGGCAGCAGAAAGGTACAAATCAAGGATCTATAGCTATTCCTAAGATAAATGTTTACATATTCTTTGGTGAGCTTTCCAATTTAATGAAGAATAATATCCTCAAGTTCACCTTGTTCACATGGAGGTACAGAAAAATAGAATTGGAAGGGATTTTCAGAGACAGTGGCATCTGTCTTCCTGCTCTCTTTGGTATACCTACAAACAGGTTTATCAACATCATTCATGAAAAAGATTGAGTATCCTTTTCTTAAAATTGCCATCTGCTGAAAAACCTTTAAGCAGTGTCCCTTGGATACTGAGGCAGGGAGGAGAGGAAATTGCAGAGTCATGAAAAGGTGTCAAGAAGACCACAAATCAGTGAGTAGCAGCTCTTTTTTAGCTAGAAGTGAGAATGGGTTGTGATCCCTGGCTGTGACTGTTCATGGGAAGCAGACAGCTGGTAACTAACATTGAGCACAGGCATGTAGCAATTCTTCCTGGGGAGCAATGGGCATTTTCAATGCAAGGTGTCACATGGGAGCAAATGATCCAGAAGGAAATCACACTTACAAAAGGCTGGAGGAGCACTGGTTTTGGATATCTATTTTCTATTCAAATTGCTAGCTATTCTTTTCCTCTTAATTGTAATACAAATCTTACTTTCCATTTCTATTGCTTTTTTTCCATCCATGCCTCCAGTCTTTCCTGATGAGCGTTCTCACTGCTGTGTTTATTTTAATTGGTCTTCATGTTTCTTGAACCATGGATATGGAGTATCGCCTTGTACTCTGTTTTAGCTGTCTATTAGTTTCAGTGAGAATAGATTTTCTTGGATGGGTTTTATAAGCATGTAATGTAACAATTTCAAAATACACAAGACATCTACTGCTTTTCTCCCACTCACAAAGCATGTTATCTTGTCCTAGAAGGAGATTGCAGTAGTCTGGTGTGGTTTGTCCTTGAAAAATCTTTTTTCTTCATTATCTGATAATTCTCACCCACACTTTGGTTATTTATTCTGGAATTTTCAAGTGTTAGAAAGTTGCCTGACCAGAGTCAAAGCTCTAGCTCTCCTTTTTCCTCTTTTTTAAGGTTTACTACATCTAGATTTTTCTGTCCTTTCACAAGCTTACCCATCATCCACAGGTTTTCTGATCACCACTCTCTGTCCTGAAATAGCCTTTCACCATTCTCAGTCTAGTGTAACTCATGCGAGAACTGCTGAACAATTTGAAAATATCTTAACTAACTTGAGCACCTAAACTTTTCATCCAAAATCTATCCTGGTTTTGTACTCTTTTTACCCTCATATTATTTATGTAAGTTGACTGTTTATGGTTTGTCTTTCAAAAAGACATTAACCACTTCAGACTTCTTTCCTTCATCCATTAGTATCATACATGCATTGCTGAATAGCTGGCAAATATTTAGTCTTCCTACTAAGACTTAACTTACTTTTAAAATTAAATATTTTTAGTTTTTCTTAACCTTTCTCTTTGCATACCCTTTCATATCCTTCGACTTTTACTTTGTATACTACAATTATTTACCTTTGAAATGCATCTTTCAAATCTGATGTTGTTTCTGCTTTATCTACACTTTCTCTTTTTTTCCTGTGAGGTTGAGTTATTGCAGAGTTATCAGTATATTTAGCTTAGTCTTCTAATACCTTTCCATTGTTCCTCTTACTGGGAGAGTCAGCATTCACAGTTCTGGTGTCAGTTTCCCAGAATCTGATCTATCCGGCAGCTTCACTCATAAAGAATACAAGCTGAAAGTCATCATAGCTATTCTGATATTTTAATACTTCTCCATCCTTTTTTCACTTGACACATTTAAGACTACATCTAGAGGTGTAGGAAAATCAAGGCTACTTCCAATTGTGGACGGGGAAACGTTCTCTAACTATATTCACAAACGAGGAGGAATATTCTCATTCTTTTCAATTTTCTAAAAACAGGTAAGCATGGAAACATTTTCAACCTTAAAAAAGAATAAAATACATTGTGAATATTTACCTAAAACCATTGAAGCTGTTTATTTTTCTCAGCACTGAAGAAAAGTTTATAGTATCTCAGACCAAATTGACTACTGGTGTCAATAACAATGATCTATATAAATATGAGATAAGCGCTCATTTTGGTAAACATGTCATATCTCTTAAAAGTCATTGTTAAATTTGGAACTTTTCATATATCCAGTATGTATACAAAAACCCTGTCCTCAAGAACAAATTGAAGAAAAACTGAATTTTATGCTAGTTCAATAATAGTAGAAGTTCTTTGTACAGATCTAGCAATTTCAGGCAATTTCTGTGGTTTCTGTGTAACAATGTTAATGTACAAGATTTGGTGTTCACTTTTTATTCATGAAGAAACTGAGAGACTGAATGACATCACAAGTATTATTAGTGTTTTTTTTCACTGACTCTTGTGAAATTAACTTTTTACTTTGGCCAAAACTGTAAAACCTTGGAATAGGATTATGTTCATAAAGCTCCATTTTTGTAATGGATTGTAAAAATTCTCCTAGGACCAGCTGATGTTCTCTGATTAGGTATGAAAACTCTTGATGGTTAATTTTGCTCAGAGTACTGTGGATATGTGCAATTTATACTTTTACAAGACTAAAAACTAGCACACAAATGAAAAAAAAAATAAAAGAAAAAAGAAAACAAGAAGTTTCTAAATATTCCTAAATAGTCTTCAGTGTATCTATTTACATTCCAGTGTGGCATGCATGGCTCTGGGATGTGTGCTATATGGTTTTCTGTTTTATCTTAATAGCAAACAAAACCCCCTACAAAATAAAAGAATATCCTTCTTGGACCACCATCAAGGGGTAGGAGGAAGAACTTGAGAAATATAGAGTTATTTTTCCTCAGAGATGCTCAGCTACATTACACCAGGTCATAATTAAATCAGCAGAGTGATATCTCTGCAACACCCGTTGTAAGTCAGACTGGTATTAATCATCTCCAAGGTGATCCCAGTTACTATGGGAACTATGGTATTTGTTTGTGTTCTTAGCACTGGCTTGTGGCCCAAGTTTGGCAGCCTCCTTATAGTGATCCAGCAGATTAGAAATGTTAAGTCTCCTTCATGAATTTCTCATTACTGCTGTCAGTATGAATCTGTCCTTTATAGAAATAATTACTAATTAATAAATCCTACTTTATGTTCAGATGGGAAAGGTTGTCTATGCTAAACCTGCCCTTTTGTAACAAAGCTGTTTAAACACTTTTGAATTTTGTCAAGCAAAGAAAGCACAATTTTTTCACTCACTAAGCTCTTCTTTCAAAAATGTGTAAACTCACCATTCTTTTTTTTTCTGTGACTTTTAGAAATACTTATTGAAAAGAAAAGATGGATCATCCTGAAATGAGGCTTGACTCATATAGATTGTTCCCTCTTGTTTAATTAATTTATGTTCTCCAGCTACTCCAGAGAATTTCTCTGCCTAATGAAAGAGCATCTGAAGGCACAAGTGATCTCTTGGACCAGCTCTAGCATCCTTGTCCTCTCCTAGAGCTGAGACCTGGCTCCGCCCTCACCACGCACTTGGGGGAGGCACGGGCTGTCCTGCACCCCACGTGGGTCCCCACCACCAGCAGCGCTCTGGGTGGTCCTGCTGACTCCACGGGGGTTCATTATGCCTCAACCATGGAGAAAGTGCCTGAGATTCATTAGATTCCATCAGACTTGATGCAAAACAGCAGAAGACTTGAGCTGACTGTCCCAGAAGTGGGAAGGCAAGGGAGAAAGAGGAGAGAAAAATCCTAAAATTCCCAGTAACCCCCACAAGTAATTTATTATCTTGGAGAAAAATCTTGTGAACCTTAACTCTGTGCTAAAAAAGATACTGCACAAAAACCTGGATGAATTATTGAAAATGCAATTGAAGGAGGGGAAGGGAAAGCAGACAGCTAGCTAGAGAGCATTTCATTTTCCTGCTTCAGTGGATATCTTTCCTCTGTGTAGATGCCATGCTTTGCTTCCCTTTTTATTTTGACAGGCAGGAAGCGGACAGCCCTTATAAAGTCAGTTCCACTAGAATCATGCAGAAAATCTGATCTCACTTCACTGTGAAGCAATATAAACTCTCAAAGACACCTTTATCGCAATGGTGAGGTATGGAGGTATCACAGTACCTGGGATTTGTACACTTCTGTTTTTCTACAAAGGCATCCTGAAGAAGTTGCGACCACCCTGCCCCTTCTCTTTTTTTCTCTTTCTTTTTTTTCCTTTAAAGGGCCTGTTTCAGAACCCATATCTAAACTTTCTCCAGCCTTTCATTTGACCTTCACCATGAACAGGACAAGTTCAGGAGGCTCACTATCAAGACTTTTTGCAGGAATGGGGCTTTAGTGATAATACTGGAGAGTAGTCCAGATCTCTAACTGGATGGCAAAAAAAGTAAGAGAACAACATACAATAGCCAGGGAGGACAAGCTTGGAGGCAGAGTCTAGGATGCTCTAGAGGAGAGCGCTTCTAGGCAAAGTGGAAATTTTCATCTGAACTCTCTTGTTGATGTTTTATTTTAGCCAAATGAGTTCATTGGCAGCAGTAATTTGTGCCAAGGAATTTGCATCTCCATTTTAAACAGTGCTGTCTTCAAAAATGTTATCTGAACACAAGATAGGAGAATGTTAAGGAAGAATCAGTCAAGTGTTTAGAGCCAACTGAAAGAAAAGTTCGAAATTTGAACATTGGAATATCTGTACTGGGAGGTTAATTACCCTAAACAACCTGTATTAGCCTGAAATCCCAGAAATATGGTGTTAGAAAGTGTAGATGATTTATATTATGCTAGCAGGTCTTCAGAGTACAACTCTATTTCACTGTACACTTTGAATACTACAATTTAGAAATCTTATCACAGCAGTTTGATAGAACATAATTAAAATAGACATATTCAGCAAGATGAAGACAAAATATTTCATTCAAAAATGAGACTCAAAAATGAATCCAGAAAAATATTCTTGTGAAAACTTGAGAATACTTTTATCACTATTCCATAGAAATAATCAAATAGAAATTTAAAAGGATAAGTTTTCATCTAGAATAAACTTTTCAGGTTCTTAACAAAAGATAAATTTGTCAAACCATCAGATATTGAAAATTTAGCACAAAGAGTCTCTCCATTCTGCCATATCTTTATGAATACTTTAAAGCTAAAATATGTGAAGTGACATTCTGTAAGCATCACTGAAAATATTTACATCAACTTTGTGGCAACACAGAAAAAATAAAATCATTTACAATTTCAGAGACATGGGGAAATAACTAGTGAATTGATTGGCAAAAATATTGGCCACTGAAATCTTTACGTGTTGAAAAAACAATAAATACTATCAGAGTTCTGAGAGTATTGGTTTTCTGCATATCACAGAGAACTGAAATAAATTATCATCAAAACCATAGGTCTGCTACCAGGAGTTTCTAAGTACATAATTTATACTTCTCAAATTACCTCTGCTACATATTATGGAGGTTTTTCTTTACCTCTAATGAAATATTCATCAGGAAGATTATTTTATATTGTCAAGCATTCACAATTGCAACTTTTGGCTTTTTTCTTTTCCATTAAACATTTTAACAAAATGAGTTTAGTTTAATTTGCCTTGTTTCTTGGAGAAGGAGCATTTCAAAGTTGAAAAAAGCAATGGCCTCACAGGGAGGCACCTAATCCAAGGTTCCTGACCTAGTCCAATCATTAATCTAATGTTCTGGCAATTTAGACGTAATAGACTAGAACTTTTGACACTCTTAATTTGAAAAGGCAAGGCGTCCTCATAGTCACAATTCACTGAACTTTGTGCTACCAACAGCTCAGCCCTTTATTGCACATACTAAAGAAATGTCAAAGGTTTATACCAAAGCATTCTCAACCTCAGTACTCCCAACCAGTGGTAGCTACTTTAAATTTAGATACAGTATGTGAGTCAGACATGTAGATATGATCAAGATAGAATTAATTAAGACCCTTAGTCACACTGAGCATGCCATAAATCAAAGCAAAAGTTAAAAAGAAAAACAAACTCATTTTCAAGTTTCCCTGAGTGGATGCCACACAATATGATTTAGGAATTTGTGTTTTTCTCTGCTCAGCCTACCATATTTTATGCATGTGATCAGTAAAAGACAGAGATTCAAAACTCATTAAAGAGGATATCCCTCCTCATCAAAAATGAAAGAGCACATTACATGAATAACGATGAGACCGAAATTACCACTTGTTCCTTAGAGGAGCAACAGCTCTGTCTAACTTAGAGGCAGTTATAGAAGAAGGGTGGTTCTGGTGTCACAGCTGTTTTTTTAAATTGATGTTGTCCAGAGGGTATGACCACACTCTGTGCATCACTCATGCAAGGCATCTTCATGAAAACACCCTTTTCCTGGGACTTCTTCAGGGAAAGAAGCTGCTGTAAAGGGGATGATAGCTAAGCTGCTTAATCCTTTCATAATGAATTTAGTCAAGGGTCTTCAGAACTGTCTACCTGCATCATAAGTACGGCCAAACTTCCCCACAGGGATCTGGCAATGTACCTTGCCTCTCCAAAAAGGCATCTTTAAAGATAATGGTGCAGTTCAGCCCTTATATCCGGTCATACTGTCTTTCCTCTGCCATCTACAGAGGTAGACAACTTGCCTTTCTACAGCTCACACAGGGGACACCGCAGCTTCCAGTAGTGTCTGAATAGCAAAACTAGGACTGCTTGATAGCTATAAAATTTCGTGCAGGCATTTGAAATCTGTTCTGGTGGCTAATGCAGTGACACCAGGCAAATATTTGTAAAAACTAGATTTTGGTTTCTTAAATGTATAAATGTTTGCAAGTTACTGTTCTTCACAAATGCCAGTATCTCCACATACAGAAAAAACTCTTGTGTATAAATAAGATTATTCAGTATTTGCTTTTTATTGCACGTCTGTTTAAAAAGCTTCTGTCACCTAGGCAGACAACAAAGGAAATATTATGAAATGTAGGACTGCAGTTTCCAAAGGCATCTCAGCAGTTAAATGTTTGACTGACATGGGAATTTACAGCCTCTCATGAGATCTATTAAGAATGCCAGCTTGGATGAGCTTTCAAATGTATCAGCTATTGTATAACAACCAGAGATGTAAAGAAAAAACAGGCTGCAAAAACCCCTTTGGGACTAAACACAAAAGTACAAACAGAATTTAATTGGGACTAGCCTACTTTTGGATTAGTAGTGAAATAGTGGATTAGCCAGGTGAATATCTGCCTGCCATAAGTTTGAGCATTTCTCTGGCTATTTCTTTTCCAAATCAATATTTTACAATAAAATAATATTTTGTGAAACAGCAAATACACCTCATTGCAGGAAACAGATTTTAAAGATAAAAGCTGCAAATTTGAGGAAAAAAGGTGGAATATTATTTAAATCCTATCAGGAAGCCTATAGTGAGTGTATGTGTACAGGGCTTTTGGTGGAAGGAGGGAAGGAGAAGTAATGCTTTAGCATAGCTGTTCATGACAGAAAATTAACATAAGATTTGCTTTTCCTATTGTATTTTTACCATCCAAGAACTGAAAAGATAAAAGCGTATGTCTTTTCAGCTCTGTAAGTGGAACCATGCTGAAAAAGCACCAAATGGAAAATTAGCCCTTCATAGGCAACAATGCTAGAAACAAAAATAAAAACATTAGATGCTCTGCATGCTCTGTGCAGTAAGACAGCTCAGACACCAGTCTTTCATTCCGATTTCTTTCCTCCACCGGAATGCCTCATTCACTGTTCTCAGCAAAGGCCAGCGCTGCATTACAATGAATGTCAATTTGATGAAGCAGAAAAATTAAATTGAAGACACCCTGGTGAATTGAACTGCTCGCTTCACCTGACATGAGGTGTTCGCCCTAGGACGTGCCTAACAGGGCCCCAGCGTTTCATGCAACCACCTCAGCAGCAATGCCTGCACTCTCTGTAACTATAGGAGGCTGCAGATTTCAATCTGTGAAGTACTTCTGCAGGTGAACAGGCCATGTTTTAACATCAACAAGTTTAAAGATTCATTTGACCTTAGGCAAAATATGAGGTTGTATCTATCTCCCTCATCCTTGCTTTTTAGACAGAGAAGAGGGCTAGCAAAATTTCTTGGGGAAAGTCTTGTGCAAGGCTTACTTTCCAGGACTAATTTTTAGAGCAGCAGTATGCTGCTGTTTGAGGAAAGAACTCAAAGACTTGGTCAAACAAATTAAAATTATCACAATTAGTTTTATTATTTCATTTAGTATATTGTTCTAAGGCCAATACTGGCATTACGTATATTGGCTTATAGCTTAAAGTTGTATCCTAGTAATCAATCATATACAGCCAGCTTAATTTTGTACATTTTTTCAGGAAAGCTGCAACGAGATATATCAATGGAAGAAGCAACATCATAGCTGAAGAAGTCTGCTTCCACTGTCACTGTAGCAGTGTAGGCCACTCTAAATCCTAGTAAAAAACCATAGAGTTATGACCTATATACAGTATGTCAGTACACTTACAGATGGATAAAGCCAATGTGATACTACTGCGAGGTGGACAGAATCCTTTCCCTAGTGCTACCCTCAATGGTTAGACTATCGGACTTCTAATAAGTTTTAAATTCCCATACTGCTTAATTAGGGAGAGTAATTCCCCAAGGTTCCCTTCCCTACCAGTAGAGGGAAATAAGCTCCTCCAGAAGGTTACTGGAGTTTTAGATATGCTGGATCACCAACTGTGGAGATGCTTTTTTTCATTTTTTTATTAAATGTAAAGGCAGCATTGGGCAACTTAACCTCACTTTCAAGTTTGTTTCAAGTATGTTCATATATGTTTTCATTGAATGAAAAAGGAAAGGAAAAGGTTTCAAACTCCTTTGCATAACTAGTAAGTTGCAGTAGTTTTGTATGTCAGTGTATACTAACTTCTGTAACTGTTAGTAGGAGCTATTGATTCAAGAGGAAATGACAAACTTGTGAACGTTTGTCAAGAAAAGCAGCCTCAAATCTGTCTTTTCTAACCCCTGTGGATCATTTGTGAAATGATGGGTAGAATTATTGGTCAGTTGGGATCCAACACTTTTCATTATAATATTAGTTATCCCCACATTTCAGCACTCTTATGACAGAGCTATGAGCAGGAACATTAGAATAAATAAAATCAGACTGAATGCTACTAATAAGGGAATGTTGTCAGAGTGATAACAATGCAGTAATGGCACAGATCATCCAGAGAAATGAGTAACGTAATGGCTTGCTTTTTCTTTTAATTGCTTTTCCTTTTACTGAAAGATTGAGGCTCTGCTTTCCATCCAAATCTTTTCACAAGTAATTAGTGGGTACAAACTTCTGTCAGAAGCGAATATTTTTCCACAGCCCTCAAACCAAAGTAGGCAACAGAACATTAGGTCTGGTATTTCTAATTACAACTCTAATTATATAAAGCCTTTTTGCCCAAAACAGCAAGAAACAGTTCCTACTGCTTAATGGGAGTAGAACTCTCGCCAGTCAACATTCTGGTACAGTATTCATCTATGTAAAAGTCAATTGCTGCATACTACCCACTGCCAACTGTTACCCACATGTAGCCTGAGTGGCAAAATCCATCCAGCAGTGTATGATCCTTCCAGCTTTCTTTAAATTTCTGCCTCAGCATGGTGCTTTTTTTTAATAAGTACATTATCAGCAATAAACTAATATCAGAAGCAGTAGGGAATCGCTGCTGCAAGCCAGCGAGTTCCAGTGTTCTTCATACTATCACCAATGCGACTCTCTCAGTTCTGTGTCACTTTATTACTATTTCTGCATCTTACAGCCTGCAAGGCCACTGGCAGCTGATACTGCTCACAGCTAAATACTGTATAGTGTTGCTCACCAACGCAAAACCTTTCACACAGAAGAAAGGAAGAGGAATGGAACAAAACTAAACAAATACCCAGTAACACAAAGCTAGGATGCCCAAAGACAGAATAGCTTGTGCTATACAGGCAGGAGGGGATGCAGGGGAGGTGTCTCATGATACACTCTTCTCCACTGTATTTTGCCTCCTCTAACTACCCGAAGAAATATATAGCCCTATGGGACAGAAGGATATTGGCAAACACTACCATAACCAGGATTTCCTCCACTTTTTTTCCTTTTTATTTTGTTTTAAATCAGATGTAAAAGAATCTGTGAGTTCATATGAGTAGAAGGCAAAATGAGAAGGCCAATGTTTCCAAGAAAAAACAGTTTTCTGCCTTTGGGAAATGGTAAACTGCTGACCAGGAAAGAAACATCTCTTCCCAGCACGGTAGGGTGTAGCAGCTAGCAAAGGTGGGGTCAACTTCATGCTCTTCATGCACTATGTTTGGATGTACATGAACTGCATCAAGCTCGTGCTATCTCTGATGTGAGCATACTCTTTCCTAGCTGGTTGCACCAACCTATAATATTACTCAAGTATAGAGCAAACAAATTCTTGTAAAGGGCAGAAGTGCTGTTAATATTCTCTGTCCTGTAACTAGGCATCTCAGATACAGAGTCAGAGGAAATCTTCCTACCTGCGTGTGCAAGAGCTTATTCTCAAATTCTGGAACACAGTTTAAATAGAAAAACTTGACCAAGAGCTAATTTTTTAAAGATATTTAGATGCCTGTCTCCCATTGCTCCCTGAAAGATCTACAGTGAACAGTATAAATTTGGCTTCACCCATATAAAGGCAATTTTGATTCCTGTGCTTATATGACATCAGATCTGTGGGCACATTTCCAGTGGTATGTCTGTAATTTCCAGCTGTATTCCCAGAGGCTCAGTACTGTAGAAAGGCTTCTGATAAAAAATGCTGATAAAATGGAAAAGATTCTACTGCAGTTGTGCTGTAGCACTTCCACATCAGACATCCTTCCATGAGCTAAGAACAGGTCTTTGACCTCTACTGAGAATAACAAAAGTATAGCCCCAAGTCTTTGTCTTACCAGTATAAATCTTTGTGCCGGAGCCACGAAAATTCTCTTGTTCACAGAGGTTGCAGAAGCGGTGCAAAATGTTCCTTTGTTTGAGAAAACACAGAGAAAGAGAGGAACAACACATTTTTTCTTTTTGCTTGAGATTAGTGGTTGGGCTGCTACAGATGCTGCCTAGCCATAGTTAGGAAAATTGGCAAACAGGGTCAGCAATTAGATAGCAGATCAGCACATGCATCCAGCTAAGCTACAAGGTCATTGGTGGAGAAGCACATGCAAACACTGCAGAACAGCAGTGAAAGGGAGCCTTTGAGAAAGGAACCCAGCAGCTCCATTCCCAACAGACAGAAAGGCAATTCACCTAGGGAAGGGCTGATCAATATGCTGTCAGTCAGCTAATCGTATTATTCCTTACTCAGATCTCAAATATGACCTTTTAAATAGACTTCTACCTTGACTGACAGGCTGAAGCTGGTTTCTCCCCATTTCAGGATCTCACCAGAATTCCTCACTTGCCATAATCATAAGAACAAGATGTCAAAGGCATGCATATGCTTAATAGAAAGCAGCTGTGCCTTTCAGCCGGTTAAAACATTCTTCTCTTCACCTTTTAGTCTTCCATTTATTGAAAGAATAATTATGCTTCGTCCTCATTCTTATGACTTAGTTTCTCCAGCCTCCAGGAGAATCGGCCCCAGGTAGGTGACTGCTTGCAGGGAACACTGCCCTGGAGGGGTTTGCCTCTGGGTCCTGCAAGAGCCCTGCAAGGCTCTGCCATGCAGAAAAGTCACCCCCATTCTGTGCCTTGCTTTGAGATGTGTTTGCTGTTACACCCCCACAAATGATGACAGCAGACTCCTGTAAATGATGCTTTCTTACATTCTGTATTTGCAGGGGAAATCAAAATACAGATTCGCTTCTCCCATAAGTTAAGCTTCTTACATAAGAACCATCCTTTCCAACGTTGGTTGCCCCAAGAGTCAGCACATACGTAATCCTCTCTGCCCCAGAGTACCTCTCAACTATTTTTACAGTCCATGTGATGTCTCTGCATGGTGTTGTTTTCCCCGTCCGTGGTGGGTTGAAGGCTCTGCCGCAGCCTGCAAGGCGGGATGGCACTCTGTGTGGGTAAGAATGTATATTTAGCCATCAAGCAGCAGTTGTTTAGGAGCCACTGTCTGTCAAGTGCAAAGGAGGGCCAGGTTTCAGGGCAGTGCAGACAGAAATGGAAGAGAATGCATCTATTTAAAGGTGCTTACTCCACCCTCATCAGCCTCCAGCCACCAGCACCAGCTAAAGCAGCCATTTGACTTGTGATCTAGGACAGAAGCAGAACAGAGCCCCTTGTTTCTTCAGGATGTGTCCTCTTTGCAGGCTGGCATGCTTGTGTATATCTGATATGTACATCAAGAATGCTTTATGGCAGTCTCCAAGGGTCACACATCGGGTCCCAGGCAGAATTTACCTCACAACATGTTATAGGCATATGAGTCCATAGCGTCCCTGCAGGTTCCTGCATACCAGGTAGTGTTAAATCAAACACTGAGCCACCTCATTTGAAAACCTGGTGAGTCAAGGGCCTGTAGGTACTTAAATGTTTCTGCTCATCTTTACAGTCATGCAGACAAACCTGCACCTGGGAGTCGAATGCTCTTCCCTTTTCCCAGCTCACAAGTCAAGTGATTCCTTTTCACATTGCTTTGTTTCAAAGAGAGGTTCAGTAAATAAGAAGTCAAAAAAAAAGAGAAGGAGAAAATCTTATGCACCTAGGAAATTCTCAGCTTTCACCTTCTGTTCACCAGCTCTGTGTTTTCATCTGGCAGTCACTGAATTAAATGTTTTTTTAGTACAGGTCTCTTTTCCTGCCAAATCCTGTCATCAGTCACTTCAGAGTAAAGAACCAGATCATTCTGAAAGCCAATCCATAAATAAATATAGTGCCGCAAGAAACATAACTTTTTTTCCTATCTTTTCACAAAAGCATGGAAACTGCATTTTGCAATTAGATTTCTCTTCTTTTCTGCTCCTCTTCCATGTTCTCTTGTAAGGACACTAATTTAAAAAAAGCAACAGGGGGAAAAGGTATTATAGCAGGAATCCCTCCACATACACCTGTAGCTGTGTGGTTAATTCAGGGGGTGTAATCTAATCCACCTAGTTAGACGTTAGGAGTCCTGCTAGTCAGCTTCATGTGCAGCCACAGTACAGAGATTCAGACTAGCTGCTGGGACACCTACAGCCTTTTCCACATCAGATGAGCATGTATATTTTCTTCAGGTGCACACAGCTCTACAAGTTCTCCATTTCTGCAAGGATCCAACTTCCTGAAGCAGACTGCTTACAGGTAGCTCCAATTCTCTGCAGGCCCAGGTCTTCAAAAGTGGGCTAAGCCCAAAAAAATCAAAAGCCTCCCTTTGAAAATTTCAAGATATTTTACAAATTACTTCTTAAATTTACACATTTAAGCTTTTTCCATTATTTTTTGACTTCAGAAAACACCTGTGGTTCATCACAACCCCCAGCTTTAATATTTTTAAGAACGTACCAGCTCATTTACGAAGACAAAGGGCAATATAACTTGATGCATAGAATCTTCTCCAATTTGCTGAGTTACTGGCCAGCTTCTGAAATACCTCACTCTTAATCTAACAAGATGTGTGCCTGAGCAAAGGAAGCTGTAAGCATTGAGAAAGGAGTAAAGCGAAGACTTAAACACAAACAGGCTGCTTTGCAGTTACTAATGCAGAATATGCAGGATATGCTCAAGCCACACTTCCAGGAGTTTTTTCAGGATGGAAGGGAAAGAATGACAGTGCTGTCTAGAGTTTGTTTTCCCTCCAGTGGGGACATATATTCCCACAAACAGCAAGAAAATTAGTCCCCAAATATTGCAAGATTTACAATCAAACCATGACAATTGGCACTGTGGTGCGAGAGTTATAGCAGACAGTTATTTGACTCCTGCTGCTTTCCAGGACTCTTTCCAGTGGCCCTCAACTCCTCCACTTTACAAAATAGGTAATTGCCAACTCTCTACTGGGTCGCTGTGTTTGGCTGAGTCCCTTTAGCTCTGTTCTGGGCCAGCTTGTACCGCTTCTGTGGAGAGCCACTCCTCTGACAGCTTTCTTGCTTGCTCAGCAACCTGTTCAGTTTATTGTCACCAGCCTCCTACCCGGTTCATAATCTAGGGCAGCTGAGACCTCAGGCAATTTTGCCATCACTAGGCTTGAAATCATCTGCTGATGCTGATTATCTTCAGGCTAAACTTCTGCAATAATCTTTGCTGATTCCCCAGACTTGCTCCCTGTTTGGGGGAACTGCAGCTCTGCAACTCAGGTTTGGATGCAGACCCGAAACCGCAGCACGCAGAGCTTCAGCTCTCTAAAAAGTTCAGGAAATGTTAGACAAACTGAGTGGTGATTTCCTCTATCCAAGACTTTGAGGGAAACCAAACTCTGATTGTTTGTAAAAATAAACCTATCAGGCACTCTTTCCTGAAAGCCCATTTCTTGCAGTCCAAAGCATAGATGCAGTTGTTGTTGATGTTTGTCACCGAGCTTCTGGGACACAAGGGCCAGGAGGAGGGCTATCTTACCTTCCTTTTTTTCTCAGTCACCTGTTTTCTTTCTTGAGGGATGCCACCTACCTTTACATGAAAAAACCGGTCACTTTCTCCGGTCGGTTGATCTGATCATCTTTCCATCACTTCTGATCCTTTCGGCAATTTTCCCTCCACTTTCCTTGGCGCTCTGCTCACACAACAAGCTCCTCACTCCTTGGCTCGCTGCCACAGCACTTCATGGCCAGCTCTGCCTGTCACCTGCTATGGCATTTATAGAAAAATATGTATTGAACTAAGGAAATAATTAGCTGAAGTGAAGAAGAGGATGTGAGAGACCAGAGGA